>CM045496.1:63621-1311324 GCA_024704745.1 Rosa lucieae | reverse complement strand
AAAGAACATGTCATGATCCTAACAACCAATATAACTTGTACAATTTGTTGGTTCATATTCATCCTCGTTGTCGATTAACATATTTTAACTTAACAAATTTATAATCCAACCATTCATGTTGTATAGCGTAATATAAAAATTAGCTCTGTAAAAAATCAATCAAAGTGAAGAACTTTTAGTTATTCATTTCTATGAAATACATAGACGGTTCATCATAGTAGTAGTAAGTGTTGTTAGAACCATCCATTTGTTTGATTCAATTAGATAATTAAACGATTTCTGATTCGATTGATTTTTTACAGAGATGATCTATAAATGATAATTTAAGACCTAGACCGTTGGATTATAAATTTATTAAGTAAAAATATGTTAATCGACAACGGGAGTGAATATGCTCATTCACCCTAGGAGTGAACCTAAGAATTGTTCATATAACTTTATAGATACATCACCACAAAAGAAGTCATGCGTGTCATGGTCAGGAATTTCGTCACCAATTTGGTGCCCTATGAAGAATGCCTTTCCTTCTCCTTTTAGGTCTCGTTTGGTTCGCAGAAATGAAAGTAATTCTTTTGTTTTTTTTTTATGAGAAGGGAAATGAAATTTTTGAAAAACTTTCCGATGTTTGGTAACATCTTTAGTCGTAAAGTTGTTAAAAAGTTTGTAATTTAATGTAATAAAATAATGTGTTGTGAGTAATAAACACAAGGAAAGAAGAGGGGAAAGTGATTTATTTGGAGTATGGAAGGAACCATTTCCCCTTATTTTCCTTTGCTTCAGAAAAGTATTTCCTCTCTTTTGCATCCCAAACGCAAAAAAGGAACAACTTTCTTTTCCATGTGCTTACTTTCCATGAACCAAACGAGGCCTTATAGCAAGTTCACCCGTTGGGTCAATAGGTCAGGGTCACTAGGTCAAGACACTGTTCATTGCCACTAGATATGGGTTTCCACCCGTTCTGTTTCTTGACCGGTCAATTACTGTTAATTGAATTTAACAAAAAATTATTCATTGTAAAATTGAAATATATTTGATGTAAATAGATACTATTTGTGAGCCCCGAAAAATTCATCGAGCTTATTTTCAGAAATTTTCATGAAGTGAAATCCTGGATTTAAGAGTTGGATAATAAAGTAAATGACACAATGAGTTCGTGGAAATTTTAGGGGAATTTTTCGGATACCCGAACTATTTATAGTGATTTTCTAAAGTTTTGGGATTTTAGAAATTAATAAAGAAAAATGGAGAAATTTATGCGGTACGATCTGGGCCATTAAAATACCCATCGCCTTCATCATAGCCGTCCAAATTCAATTATTGGAGAGGCTATATATAGGATCAAATCAGGTCAACCATTGGCAGACCACGATAGAAACTTTTGGGCTTCTGACCCGTGAGTATGACTCGAAAACCCGAAAAGAGAATCTGACTAGCACTCCATCGTTCGGCCATCTCCCAGTGATGAACCACCTGCGTTCGATCCCTCTACACAGAGCATATGTCTTCCCGGTGGTAGATTATATGATCGGCGACGGACGGCGACGATACGAGGCTCGTGAAGCTTGAAGTTTTTCAGCGGTTTCGTAGCAATTTCCTGCATTTCCGACAACTGATTTAACTGCACGAGGTAGAAGAATTAATCCTATCAACACGTTCCACATACTAATATTCTCAGTTTTTGAAATCGATCCAGTTTTGAACTTTTGATGATTTGGTTTCTGGGTTGTTCTGGGCTCCGTCGCGACTTTTCAACACGCGCCTGATGCTTTCAGCTCTAAACAACAAGAACATGGCCTCCATGCATGTTGCTTCTCGCGTCGCTCTCTCAACGTCTGGGCTTGGGCCAGCGTGGCAACCGGCTTGCTTGGGTCAAGAATTTGGTCAGGAGCTTCACCTTTTTCTTGGCCTGGGTCACGAAAGCTTAATTTGAAGCTGGTCAAGAGACCAGCGGTGGAAGCAACTTTTTCTTCCATTTCAATCACCACCTCAGCTTGCCCAAGTGGAGATGGGTCAAGAGAGCACCGGTTAACTTGCTCTTAGAGCATTTCCATTGACCGGCCTTCAGCAAGGATTAATGAGGTGGTGACCGGCTACAAGGAAAAACTTGCATCCACCGGCGCAATCTTGCCCAGCCAAACTTTGGGTTTTCATGACCGAGTCAAAAAAAAAAAAAAAAAAGGCAAGCCCCTGACTAAAATCTTGACCCAAACTGACTGGTTGCCAGCTCAGTGCAGAAGAAATCGTGTCTGACGTCAGCCACTGACGCGCAAAGAGAGAAGCGGAAAAGAGGAGGCGTGGTCGCCGGGTCCGATTTGCTCCGCCTGGGGTTGCTTCGATCTCGGCCTGTGGGCAGCGGCTGGACGAGGCGAGGCGACCTAGAGGGCACTGGGACCGTGGCCGGAGGACGCCGGAGAAGGGAGAAAAAGCCGAGTCGGGTATGACGAGACCCGCCGGGTCTGGGGGCATGTGCGAGAGAGAGAGAACTGGAGGGGGGGGAATGAAAAAAAGAAAAATTTTCGTCCTTTCAAACAAAACAGAATTTTTTTTTGCTATTTATAGAAAATTCCCAGATTTCAAAAATTCATAGTTAATTCATACGAACTCCGAATATTGCGTTTCATATATGCACGAGATCGTATCGACGAGCTCTAGAACTTTCATGAAGAAAGTTTTCTCAAATTTCGAACGTATAAAAATCGTTTTCACGACCCCCTAAATAACGTCCGTTTTGAAAATAAAAAATCGATTCGAAACCGAATTTCTCGTACAAAACATATGTAAGAAAAAATCAATCAACAGTAAAACTGACTGGTCAATAAACGGAATGGGTGGAAACCCATGTCCAATGGCAATGAACAGTTTCTTGACTGGTCGACCTTGACATTTCTTGACTATTCACTACTTTTTGCCTTTCATTTCCACTATTTTTCTTGACCAGTAAAATACTGTTCACAAAAAGTCACCAAATGTCAGTTGGCAGGTCAAGAAATTGACCCAGAAAGTGATCTAGAGTGACTTTTTGTGAATAATATCTGACTAGTCAAGGAAAAAAGTGGAAATGAAAGGCAAAAAACAGTGAATAGTCTTGACCAGCCAACCTCAACGGGTGAACTTGCTCTTAGTGTATCATGGTCAGAAATTTAGTCACCAATATGGTGCCCTATGAGGATGTCCATAAGCTATATTTAGCTATGGATAGTCTTGTTGGAGGTGGTGGAGGATCTTGTTGTGAGCCTTCACGTTACTCTTCCTCCCCCATTGTCACTGTCCTAGTTGTTAGGCTGCATAAGTCATCACGTGGTAGAAATTCTGCTGTAATTCCCAAATATTTGGTTCTTGTTTAATAAAAAATTAAATTAAATTAAATATAAAAAAAAAACTTTTTTCAAATTTTATTGTATAGAATCAACCTTCTTGCCGAACATTGTACATGTGCACTGAAACTCCAAAAGTATAAGTTCACCCTCTGAATACCTTGCACATATAAAGATCAACCAGAATAAAATATAAAGGAGCAGCTGACTAGAATTTCTGGATCAAAACCGAATTGGCCAGACCTGCCTGTTCTATTGTTTGAGTCGGATCATTGAGGATTTTGGGAGGGAATCCCATCACCTGCAACTGATAATTACTCGGACTCCCGGGCCTAGATGTGTTGACAAAGGTGTGTATGTCACTGATGGTGTGATGGTAGTTAAATTGTGCAATCATGCGGGTGCCATCAGCTAACCTAAGCTGAACTGATGTGGATGGCAAACTTTCATCCACAACTAGGCCCGGGGATGGAGTTGGACCAGTACTTGGAGGAGCTGATGAAGCGGTTGGCTCAGATGCCACTGGTGCAGAGCTGCTACCTAGAGTTCTTCCAACACCCTGAAATGCAACTTGACGCTTCACCGCTTCCTGCAAAGTGAGAAATATTAAAGCCTGTTGTAACTTGTAAGTAACAAATTCAACAATCCCCCTTGAGAACAGGCTAAATGTAATGCATTTGAACAGCATTGAGATGCATTTGCAGATTTCATTACGAACTTTCAATTACAATACTTCTGAATGGCGAGGTACATGTAATGCACAAAGTACATCTTTTAGAGAGAAGACTCACCGGGTATTTCTCGTTCCGCCTTATAAGATTGACATGAACTGCAGTACTTCTATCTTCTGGTTCCAACTCCCTTGGACATTCAGACTTTCGGATGCTCTGTGTTGACACAGGAAAAACTTAGCAGTAAAAAACTAAAAACTACAAAATCATTGCGGAGAATACCAAGAACACAGAACGCATACTGGTGATAAAAGAGACATATATTTACATATCTAAAAGCAAATATTTCAGAAGATCACAAGCATAGTCATAAAACTAACAGCTACAAGTTGAGAAAGCAATGTTTGATATACAACCAATAATTTAGATATAAATCATCAAAACGATGCCTAGTTCTAAGGGAATCAAATTGCCTGTGTCCCCCAAATATTTGGACAACTTAAGGGAGGCGTAATTTTAAAACTGAAGTCTAGCTTTTGAAATCGAACATTAAAAATATAGGTAACTATTATTAACAGTCCCACACTCCTTTGTGCGGATGGACTTTAGACTTTAGAGTGTTAACAACAATTCTCAAAATACAACCGGACATCTTATTTTAGCTATGGATAGAGGGTCCCATATAATTGGTGCTCCTCGAACCCCCAAATTGCCGAGGCAAGTCCTGATCACTAACAGTCATTCTACAACCCTCTAGTTTTTTTCTTTCTTCTTTTCTGTGTTTTTTTGTTTTCTATGAGTCAAACTTCCATAGCCATTACCTCTAAGAACGGTGCATTTTCAGGATCGTCCAACCGCCTCAACGGGCCATCATTTACACTGAAACCATCGGACCAGAAAATGATGTTATGAACAACAGTCTCGGGCTGCTGCGGAGCAGACTGTATAGTCTCCCCCGATAATAATCTACCGGTTCCAGCAAAGCTCCTCGAGCTTGAGGATGCAGAAGAAGGATCAATCGGTCCCTCCACCGCTCCCAATTCCCTAGCTTGATCAAAGATCGAATCCACATCATTGCCTTTCGTAGGATCCTGTACGAGCATTCCACTGCAAAACATTGTTGATTGTACTTACAAACATTAACTCTCTTTCACAATTCCACTCTAAACTATCACATGTTTAGAAGAAAGAGTAAAACTTCCATCGAAAAAGAACCGAACTTTCATTAATCAAGTAGACAAGCAAAACTGTATGAAATTATGAAGCTAATCTTTAATTACAATTCAGTCCTTTTCGAGTCTAAAAAAACACAAACATGAAGAAAACCCCAAATTTCTGATAAAATATTCAGATTTCTAAATCCAACATGAAGAATTTGCTAGCCATATGCATATAAACGAAAAAAGAAAAAGAATTCAGAGAAAATTAGGGATGGGAGAATCGAAGGAGGGACCTTTTCTCGCCGCCGGTGTAATACTCCTGGGGAGCATCGGAGTCGCTGTCGGAGTCGGCGGACCTCCGGTTCAGATCGGAAAGTGTACGGATGCCTCCGGTTCGGGGTTTCGAGGGTTTCTTGTCCTTTGAGGCCATTGCTATCTGCGAAACCAGAGAAATTGAGCGATCTCGATTCTTGACTCGACTGATTAGCGTTGAGCGCGTCATTTCCCATATAAGTATTTATTCCACACGCTCGTCAGAAGCGCGTGTGTAACATCGCTCCAAATAGCGGGAGATAATAAGCTGCGCGCGGTCATTTCTGTGTGTCAAAACTCAAAACTTGCCAAATAATGTTTTTATTGAAACTATCGAGCGTCGAGAGATTATTCAGAGTACTGTCGTGCACTTGCACCAACATAAATGAATAGTTAGATTGCATTAAATACACTTTTTATTTATTAAAAATAAAGTTGATAATAAATATCAAGGATTGAGATTATTTTATAAGGGTTGAGTCACTTACACCGTCGGTGCATAGAATAATTTCCATCGAGCGTCATACTTCTATTATTGATAAACATGGTTTTTATGAGGTTCTTCTAAGTGACAGATTTCAAAATTTTTAATCCGATTGTTTTTTAAAATTTTTCTCGCTATTAAATTTTGAAAAATTATATATAAAAAAAATTAGGTCGAAACTTTTAAAATCCATCAGTTCCAGAATTACTTGAAAATCATGATTTACAAATGAGAAAAATTTGGTTAGAAAATAATAATATGAATTTTTTTTCTAAAAAAACGTGTATTATAATATAAAGTAAATCGTGATTTTAGATAATAAAAAAAATAAATAAATTTGGAGAAAATTCAACAATCCAATACTGTAGAGTTGAGAATGCACGAGTATGGTTGTCATTAGCCTCGTTTGCTTGCATAAGCGTGGTTAGTCTCGCTATTCGCTTGCACGGATGTCATTAGCATCACTAATTTGAATGGATATAATTAACCTCGCTGCTTTATAATTTATATGGATACGAACATCTTTAGCCTTGCTGGATTCCATATGCTGTAACTGCAAGTATCACTAGCAAAGAATTCTCATTGCATATTCTTGTTAATTTGCGTGGGCATTATTAACCTCACTTGCATGCACTCAACTAAAATAAACGAATCATACCGTCTCTCATAATTAAAAAAAGGCAAAAACCTTCAAAAAAAAAACCTAAAAAGAAAAAAGCAGGATAGTGGTGAATTATGACGAAAGCAGCTTTGCAAAGTTGTATTCATTTCACGTAATATGTCAACGTAATGCAGCATCACTTTTCGCAGCTGAGGAAGAAAGTCTCCCGACTCCGATAATGGCACACCGGGCCGGTCGACCCGGACCCAACCGGAGAGCGCGCAACCACCGCAACCGTCCACTCGCCCCCGATGCCGAGGATTCCCACGCGATGCCGAGTTCCGACTCGGACAGCTCCTCCGAATCGGACGGCGAGTCGGCCCGCCTCTCCGGCCTCGCCGCGAGCTTCCGAATCGTCTCGGAGTCGCTGCTGAGGATGGAGCAGACGGAGCTGGAGATGACCAAGGCGAGGGAGGCTATGCGGCTCGAGGCGGAGAAGCGGCGGCTCGAGTCGGAGGCCGAGTTGACTCAGATGCTGCTGCAGACTCAGCTCCAGATCGCGTCGTTGGTTTCGCGGCGGAGGAGGGACCATCCCAGCCGTAAACGGAAGCGAGCTGAGGAAGAAGGAGGAGGAGGAGGAGAAAACGACTCGTCGTCTTCGCCTAACAGTGAAGGAGCTTTGGCCTTGAGCTTGCTTCAGTGTAATTTGTTATTATGAATCAAAACCGGTGGCAAAACGGGAATTGCAATTCTGTACTCAAATTGAAAGCCTTTCATACCTGTACTGTAAAACAAATGCGATTGCTATTTATGAAGAAGAGAATGTACTCATTGATAGTAAAGAACTTATGTTGTCAACTTCTCTACTAAAAGTTGGAGCTTCTCTACTGTGATAAACCCTAATGAAATGGGCATGATATATACACAAGTGTGTAGTACAATAGCTCATCTAGTGACTTCAATCAAGTACAACCCTGGCCTTCTTTGTGTCAGACGCGGAATTTTGGGTTTGTCGGGGTGGGGAGCTGAGGAATCCCTTGTGTCGATTCATGGCACTCGCTATGTAGTCCTGCAGAGGCGGAAGACTGGTTTGGTCCCCGTCTTTGGGTACTTTTCCTCGCATCAGCTGTCAAAACCAGGAAGAGAAGTTTGTGAAGGCTAAAAGACTACTGGAGACAGTGGGAGGGAGGTTCTAAAACAAAGATATTCTCTACCTTTGATGCCCACGACCTCTCTGCTTGTTGACACACATCTCTGATATCCCTTCCAGACATCCTGAAAATGGTCGGAGACGATTAGACAACAGTCAAAAGACAATATCTGTTGTAGGATTAAAAGGCACATTGAATATGAGGGCAACGGTAAACCAAGCTCCTAAGTTATTGTGAGCGATAAAAACTTGTTTTATAAACTAGTCCCCATGCAACTTCTAGCATAATAACAGAGAGACAAGGTTATGAGCTATTGTCACTTGGTTTCAAGAAACTCTCATTCCCAGAAGGAACAGGGAGAAGGAACATGTGTATGCAAATGCTAACCAAAGGGGAAAAAGATTTAAGACAATTTTAATTATATGTTGAACTTACTCTTCTGTTACTGTTGCCAATTCATCTAATTCAGTTTCGGTTAGATGCTTTGCATACTGAGCTGCTATTTCCTTACGATTTTGATGATCAGGTAGGCCAAATGGGATAATTGAATTGACTGCACATAAGTGATAAAAGGAGAGTAAACAATCCTGGAAAGTTATACATTACTTTCATCTTCTAAATGAGAAAACTAAAACCAATATACCTGATCAAGGCCGGGTCGAGGTCTTGCTTCCTATTTGTTGCAGCAATTACAACCACTTTCTTATCCTGTTCAAATCCATCAATCTGCACAGGAAATGGTTCATTCAATAAGGGCATGACAATAGCTTCCTAACAGTGTCCAAGTTGATTATGGAAAGAATAAGTCTCGACTCTCTTTATTGAGGTTTTGAACCTAGTTGGAAGCTGGAGCACCGATTGGATCATACAACCGCTCTTGCTAGGTCATGAGCCATGGTGACTCCAAACTTTTCTAAAAACATTTGATTAATGCTTGAATGAAATCAAATTTAGAACACTAGTTAAAAGGTGCATCTTCTGTGTATTGTAAAACAATGACAATCCAATTATACCTGTCGCAGCAAAACTGACAAAACTCTCCGTGTGGCTTCATGCAAATCACTATCTCGCAAAATAGCGAAAGAATCAACCTGGAATTGCATCAAATAGGAAGCCATGTTATTTAAGAAGCTTCTACAAAATATGAAAATCAAATAGAACATAAAAATACAGATGTCAACCATGCAAAGACAAAATATTATCGGTCGCAGAGGTATCACCATAACACTTAATGCATATTTCAAAGGTTGCCACAAAGCATTATTACTTCAATTACCTCATCTAGAAAAATGATAGCACCATCTGGGAGTTCATTAGCAAGTGAAAACACCTTCCCTAATAATCGTTCACTCTCACCATAGTACTTGGACAAGATAACCTCAAGGGGTACATATAACATTGGGACGGCCTGCAAAAATACGCCACATTAACTTTTCTTTTCTTTTCCTTTTGTTCTGGCAGTAAATTTTTTTTCAGGGAACTTGGAGTTCAACTGCATGCAAAACCTTTGCAAAGATGACTCTGTTCACTTAAAAAGATAGATCATCAAATCAATCAAGCCATGTGATATATTCTATAGAGAGTGAGAGAAATCAGAACTTTCCATGTTTTTTGAAACTGGGATTTCATCTACATGCAAAACCTTTGCAAAGATGACTCTGTTCACTTAAAAAGATAGATCATCAAATCAATCAAGCCATGTGATATATTCTATAGAGAGTGAGAGAAATCAGAACTTTCCATGTTTTTTGAAACTGGGATTTCATCTACATGCAAAACCTTTACCAGAAAGATTAATCTGCTCACTTAAAAAATAGATCAATCAAACCAAGCAAGCCCTTGATCATTTACTAGTCAAATCAGATGTATACAAGAAGCAAAGATGCTTATGCTACTGGAATGGAATGTTTATTTCATGAACTTACTAGTGTTTAGGCATTGACACTAAAAAGGGGGCATTGAAATGCGTAGCAGCTCACCGCTTGATTAGCAATGACACGAGCAGAAGAAGTTTTCCCTGTACCTGAAATTTAACAAACGTTCTAAGTAAGTTTGACAGATGTCAAAACTAATGCAATTGTATATTTCTCACATGTTTCAAAAGCAAGCACAAAAGTGGGACAAAGCTCACACGTTCACATCTCAAATATATTGAATCAACAAAGTTAAATTGGGTGCACCTGGTGGGCCTTCGAAGAGTACAGCTTGAGGTTTGTTTGACTCAAATTTGCGACGAGTTCCATGGGCAATTTCATCATATGTTTCAGGACTAAGCAAAGCCAGTAGTATCGTGTCTTCTATCTGTCTACACAAAATGAGCAGTGGCAGTTCAATATAGGTAATTAGGTAGTCTTAAGCACTCATGCACTCAGATAGTACACCCAAACAAAAGCAATCAAGAGTTCAAGACAGAAAGTAAGTGAGAAATGAACTCATTTTAATATATTCAATATCACCACACATAAATCAGTGATATAAAAATATAACTCAATCAAAACATGAATGTTATTGCAAGATAACAAAAGGCAATTGAGATTCATGTACGAGAAACAATTTCATCTCTCATACTCAATATCAGATATGCACCCTCATTGGTGATTGTTGAATTGACTGCTTTTCAAGGACACAACCTTGGAAAGCAGATATGTTCATTAGTTGCCTAACACCGGAAAGTCATTGTTTACCACCAGAAAATGGCATATCTATTACTGTTTGCCTGAGATCATAACACATCACATCCCACTCAAAAACAACTATTCATCAAGAATCAAGATTGCACATCTAAATATAATTTTAAAACATTATAGATTTTTCTAAATATCTTCACTTACTGCTTTTGCAGATCATATCCAGCAAGATTATCCCATGAAATATCTTTGCTTGTAGAACTCATATTGGGTTCATCAACTCCATAAACTCTCACTCCCATGGACTCAAGACTGGTTATTAATTTCTCTATAGATGAAGTCTGCGCGCTATCTTCCCTCACTCTTCGCTCTGCAGTAGATTTTTTCTTGTGGATTAAGCTCTTTTTTGTCCCAGCTAATTGTAAAGCAGATACTAGAGCATCAAGCTCTTCAGGACTCAAGCTGCCCTGCTTCATAAATTCAATTTCCTGCGATAATTTATGTTGACTGATATGAAAACCCCATAGCTACAGCTTCTTTACTTTTGGAATATTGAAGCAGCAGAAAGTAAAACCAAAGGTTTCAAAGAGAACACTTTCATAAAGTGCAAAAAGCTAAAGACTCACAGCTTTTTCTGTTGAGGTAGTGACTGAACGGAAAACGAGGATGTGCAGATCTCGATCATGTTCATTCACATCTTTTAATTCCCCTTGATCAACTTCAGTTTCCTTCTGTTTCTCTGGGTGTCATAAGCATTAGTTGCCAAGCAACTCCACTGACATAGTTCACACAATATAGATAACACTACTTAGCACATCTTGCTTAATGCAACAATAAAGCCAAAAGCTCAAAAAAGTGAAAGCCAAAATATATAGATAAAACTGAGTATACATTTAGGACACTAAAAAAAATAATGGTCTAACAGTACCTGTCCCAAGCGCGTAATGATATATCTGAACCACCACCATGCGCTTCAACTTTCAAGCCAAGATCAGAAGCAATATTTGCAATCACTTGTGAAGCTTCACATGCAGGAGGAATTTGGAACTTGATGGCTAACTATACCCCATTAAAAGCTCATTAGTGTTCATATTGAAAAGAGAGCTACACACCGATTCTTATAACAGAACAAAGTGCATACAAACAAAACTAATGTAGCTCAGGACTCAGAAGACCCTTTTAAAACTCAGTATACACTATAAGAGATGATTAGGCACTCCTCACAGTTTAAGACATTAAATTTAGAAACCAAGTAAGGGTAATGATGTACAGCTAAGACTTTTATCTTCTTCTGTTAATGATGTCTCTTTTGAAGTTTAAGGAACAATAAGAAATCACATTGTAATATCCTCAATTTGCCAAAATTGCACCCTCTTCTCAGCAGCATGAATTTTCTTTTACTAAGTAGTTTACTTTCGCCAGTTACTAAGTAGTCCTCGGGAGAGGACATTGCTAACTAATGCATGTGTGCATGTCCCAATCTAAGCAAACTTGAACGTAACTTACAAACCAACAGACATGTAAGGCCGTAGCATTTCACTAACCTTTTGCCCCTTGACAGAAACACTGAAGTTGGGATAAGAACCATGCTGGATCCCTTTACTCTTGAGCAGTCTTCAATTTCCTGTCTTTGTTTCTTGGCAGTTTCCTCCACATTATTCCCCAAGGCATTAGTCGGCAAACCCTGCACGGAAGCAGCCTGCAGAACACCAAAAATAACAGCAAAACAACTTCAACAATGCACCACGTAACCTATCACGCATTGCTCAATTCACAAAACCCTCCAACAAAATAATGCAAATGTACCTCCTCAGCATCTGCATAAGCCACCTCCAGACCTCCAAGTCCAATCAAACCAGCCAAAACAGCCGGATACATACGATACCGCCCCGGCTTGGCACAGCTTTCACCACCTCAATTTCATATGCACTGGAATGATATGGTTGCTCAAAACACCCTGCATTTTCATCAATCAAAGCCATAAATATCTAAACCCTTATGCTTCATAACACTCACAAAACTGATCACAAACACATCAACAAGCACAAAAAGCATTAGCATCAAACTTCAATACATGAATCATTATTGCTCGTATAGTTCAAATCAATCACAAAATCTTGAAATTGAATGAACTTACGGTGGCGGAGAAGGCGGGGAGTTGGGAGGTCACGTGAGCAAGCACGTGGAGGAGGGTTTGGGGGATCGACCGCCGGGTCCGAGCTGTTCGGAGTATAATTCGTCGGAAAATGGTCATAGTTTCTTTCTCTCTAAGTTTAGTTAGTGGAGGTGAGAGTGGCGAACGGGTCCAGGCTTATATATGGCGCAGCACCGCCGTACGAAGGCGGTGGTGGTTCAGAGGACTTGAAATAGTATATAGAATTTGGGCCGGAAAGGCCTTATGTTGGGGATATATAGTCCATCTATGAGTTGGGTGAAGCCCACAGTTATGGTTTTTAATTTCGTAATCTTTGAATCCATAACTGAAAGCTGAGCTATGAATCAGAGACGAAGGAAGAAGAAGATGAGAGAAAGGGAGAGACGGAGAAAACGTGAAAAAAGAGAGCGGACTACTTTGTTAATGAGTCGGTTACAAATTACAGTTATCAGCTTTTCCACTACTAAAATTACCAAAATACCCTAACATACTCTTAACAATAACTAGTTAAACACAGTGGTCAGTGGCCAATCCAATCGCCTTTGTGAATTTTAACTTTTAAGATTACTGAATAATGGAAAAATACTGTGACTAGCCGTCGGACCATCTCTGTTAGATGGCTAATGCAAACGATGAGCTTAAGTTATCTAAAACTTCACATTAGTTAATCAAATTAACATAAGCACTTTTACATATGAGGAGTCATACAACATAATGTGACGGTATCCAGACTCATTTTCTATCCCCGGAGCGCATCCACTTCTTCCATTCTTCATGCTTCTCCCTATACTTTGGACATCCCGAACTCCAATGAACACCACAAGTATTACAAACAAAACATGCCCTCCGAGAAGGAGGATCTTCAAAATCTGGAGGGCAGCCATGCATCCTTGTAACCACAAACGTACATGCCCTCAAGTTCTGGCTTAGTAGTGGTCAATTTATCAACAATCCAATCATAGTTTAATTAATTTGACGTAATAGAAAAGCCTACTTGAAAGTTGAAACACTCCAGACAAAACATTAATATGTAGCATTGAACCATTATTGATTGAATTTCATTTGTATTCCCAAAACTAAGAAAGACACTGAAAAAATCCTCCAAAAATTCTAACCTAGCTTGTACATTTCTCTTGAAGACTATTTCCAGATAAGTTGAATGCCGATATTGTACTACGGAAACCAATTAAATTCAACTACAGAAACCAAATTCTACTGCACATAACAATATTAAACATGTCCAATATAACAAGAGGATTTTCATACACGAACTATAGAATATATACAAACAGCAATGTTATCCCCTCAAGACACAGATCAAAAGCATATCCTCATCTTCCATTTGCTGCTCCGAAAAAGGAATGCTATCAATGCAGCCATCATCCACCAACTGAATTTTATCCTGATATATATGTTTCTTTAAAACTATGTTCTAAACTTGTAATCAAATAAAATCATAAAACTGTACTACGTACACTAACGAATTTATGAAGGAAGATTGATGACCAAAGTGAATTGGATACTCTACAATAAAGACCATTCATTAGGATGGGCATGTAATCACTAATCAATAGGAGCTCCATCATTGTCTCGAATCAAATCCTTAAATTTCTATTGTCATTTAAATTTATGGAATATCTAACACATTAGGATGTATTAAAAGCCGATCACATCGGGAATCATGTTATTTCATTCTCCAACGTGTCAAACTTCATCCAAATTTATGTCTATTTTCCACCTTTTTTTTTTTGGCTAAATGATCGAGGATAGGAGAGGAATAAAGTATCCATATCACTCCATTTTATTAAGGGTTTTTGTCCATTTACCCCATTTTTAGGGATTTTTTTTCCCACTAACCCCATCTTATTTCTTCTTTCCCAATACACTCTAAGGAAGTTTTCCCTAATACCCCATTAAGATTTTTTTTTTTAAATACTATTTTACCCCTCACCCCTTTGTTACTTAGGGAGAGAGAGAGAGAGAAAATGGAAGGGAGAGAAACCATAGGAGGCTTTGCCAGAGCTCGTCACCGATCGCCGGATTCCGGCTAACTTTCCCCAATCCGGTCATCGGCAGCCGGATTCCGGTCACCGGCCGCCGCCCACCAGATTTTTCTGAAAATCTCACCGGAAACGTTTATTACCCTCAATAGACATCTATTGTCCCCTAATAGAAGGGCAATAGACCTCTATTGCCCCCCAATAGACGTCTATTGCCCCAATAGTCTATTGCCCCTAATAGATGTATATTGCCCCCAGTAGACGTCTATCAGCCATGTATTGCCCCCCAATAGAACTTTTGATAGCCGAAATGGAAACTAATATTCCTAAAATTAGACAAATAAAACTTTAATTAAAGAAAAAAAACTAAGAGATTATATCAATTTTAAAACGTCTATTGCCTTCCAATAGACATTCAAATTTTGTTTTCTTTCCTTCTGTCCTATTACTTAATAAATAAATAAAATTTTAAAAAAGATCTAGGCACCCATGTATTCTCCCTCTTTCTCCCTTCGCCGATTGCAGACCCGGGAATCCGAGATATGTTGCAGAAGCAGAGCAGTGGCACGAAATTATGAAGAAACCGTTCGTCAAGCACGCCGCTCTCGCCTACCTCCAGCCAATGTCGTCGTCGCCGGAGCTCGGCAGTAAGGGCCTGCTCGTCTTTCTCCTCCTCAACTAATTCCTCTTCCACACTTTCCCCAATCCTCATCACCGGCTTGGCTGTACAAATTCTTGGGATTGGGATTCAGATTTGATTGGAGAGGTGAAGGAGTGGTGGAGCTAGGGCCAGGAGATGTCAGATAGAGGTGAGCGACGTTGATCGGAAGCTTCCGTTGTTGGTGCGACGCCTTGAAACTATAAGATGCCGGAGAACCTCTTAGAACAGAATGACAATGTGAAGGGGGAGAAGTAGTTTGAAGATGACATCGTGGTGGACAAAGAGGATCTCGGCGACGACGGAATGAACCAGGGAGATGACAGCGATGACCTGCGCACAATTGATCTGGTTTTGTAATGATATCGTTGTGGTTTTGCCGGAGCTCCGGCGTTGATATCTCGGCTAGAGAGAGAGAGAGAGGAGAGAAAGAGTAATCTGGTGAGCGAGTGGTAGATCAGAGGGATGAAAGAAAGAGGAGCATGGCATCGATGCTTTTTTTTTATTAGGTTGAAGGCAAAATTGTCAATTTAGTTTAAATTGGGTAATGATGAATAAAAATCTGTTGCTGGGGTAAGTGGGATAACTTTGGCTCATTTTGGGGCTTTTGGTCAAGAACCCTTTTATTAATCAAAGAAGAAGAATAAAAGGAGAGGATCAAAACCAATACCTCCTATAAAAAAGAGATTAACTAAAATGAAAAAATTTATTTTTCACGTTATTTCTTTACATGAAAATTGTAATATTGTATATAGTTAATTAGTTTTAAAAAACAAAAATACTAGTAAAAGAAACTTAGGAGCTACTCATTTTCAAAAACCGGCAATGATGGAGTTTAGCCTGAGTGAGTACGATAAGTTTTCAAAAATGAAAATGAAATTTGTGTTAGGCAAGTCAAGAGAGAACGCTCGAGTAGCTGAGTTATCAAGCCTGAAAATAGAGTATTAAGATATAATATATATATAAAAAAAGAAATGTGAAAACAACCACAGTAACTAGGCAGTGAATCAGTAGTTGGTAAATGGTTATTGAAGACATATAAAGAGCTAAAAGAGGGAACAAAATGTTGAGAATGTGTATAAATATAACTCTAACATTGGAAATATATAACTTTTCTTATGGGTTTATAAGGGTTTGGACCACTCCATCCATTGCCAATTAGCTTTGGATGTGAAATCCAGATTACTTTATCATGGTATCAGAGCCAGGTTTCCCACGTGTTTAGTTTCAGCGATGGCCACACGTGCTCACCGTCACCCAACATAACTTGTCCACTTGTATGGCTTGAGAAATCTCCACACGTGTGGGGGCGTGTTGAGAATGTGTATAAATATAATTCCCATATTGGAAAAATATAACTTTACTTATGGTTTATAAGGGTTTGGGTCACTCCATCCATTGCCAATTGGTTTTGATTGTAAACCCCAGATTACTTTATCACAAAAATGGCGGCATGTTTTGAAATTCAAAAGAAAGTCTCATAATCTTGAGTCAAACGCTTAGAGTTTCTTGAAGATTAGGACTACTACAGTATATCCTCGTGGTCTAGGTCCACAGGTCCTCTTACCATAATATCAGCCGTTCAAATATGACAAACATCCAACAGTGCAGATTATGCTCATGAACGATTAACCCTGGCTAGGATTAGTACTATAAATAAGAAGCTGTTAGTGCAAAATATTGTAGAATTGGCATTTCCTAGCTCAACAATCAAGAGTCATTATAACTAGGAATTGTTCATCTCTTAGGACTTCATAAATATGGAGATTTCAAAGCTTTAAGTCCTACTCTCCTCAACACATCATCATCAGGTATAAATTGCATTCATATTGCTTGCCGTTTTAGGACTGAAGGTTCTTATCTATCTTAGCTTAGGATGAGACTTGCGTTTCAATCCTGTGTGTCTAAGCTGAGCTGGCTTACTTTTTTTTAATGTGTCTGATCTTAAACAAATGAGTTATCTTTATTACACATACACAATCAACTCTAGCTCGAGTCTTTCCATAAAATAGGTTCATACACTCAGCTAGCCACATGCTTGCATTTTAGAGAGCACTGTTCTTCAGTTTCCCTTATCCTCAGATCTCTCTGGAAATGCACTGAGCCAAAAATCTTCTTTGAGAATGTCTTGGTAAGCTGTTCCATGTCTAGCTTCCAAAGGATTGTCAAACCCAGAAAACCATACCTTTAAAACACCATCTATGTATGTCTTCATGTGTGTTGTATACATGCCTTTGTGCCTTGAGATGATTGACGACTATGGGTAGAGTTGTGTCATTTGAAGATTGATGAAGGAGGTTCATATATCCATCATTCAGAATCAGTAGCAAAGCAGAGACAGAGCTGCCTTCTAGATTGGGTCTAGGAAGATTGTGTGTCTGTAAGTTCTTTATGTACTGATTTCTTTAGTGGATTTGTTTCCGGCATAGTGCCCGCAGTTGTTTCACTTTGCTAAGGGTTTTACTGCGTTAACAAATTTGGTGTTTGTGTGTGTTGTTTTAGTTTCTGTTGATGGTTTGGTAATTCAAGAAAGTCATAACATCATTAGAGATATTGAGATCGATCTGTAGTTTCAATTAGGATTCAAGTTATACTGCAATCCTATTTTAGGATGTAAAACGGCCTGCACTCCTAAGACTGATTCCTAAAGTTGTTGACACAAGCACCCTTCTGCCCTCTTAATCTCAGTTCCAAAATCAAGCCAAAAATCAAAGCCAACGTTAACTTTCAACCCAAAGCGCTTTCATTTGTTTTGAGTTTTGACTATGGGGTTGTCCAACATGGGAGAGACCACTCATAGATGTTCAAAGTAAGCCTCCTCAGTCTCTCATTCCCTCTTTGTGCTTTTGTCAATCTATGGTTTCTTTTCATCTCAACTAACTGCTATTTCCTAAATTCTAATATTGCGTTTATTCCAATTTGCAGGAGGATTTTAATGAAATCGGTATATAAATAAAGGTAAATAAATGAGCATAGCAGAGATCTAAGTAATTTTGATTATTTTCCTTTTTATTTGTTCTATAATGTGTTGTTTTCTTCACGTCTATAGGCGGCTTACCCTGCATATGGGGCCTCACTCTCTTTTCCGACTCCTTTCTAGGTCCATCTTCGGTGTTGGCCTCATGGCAGCCATATGTGGTCTCACCCTCTACATGCATTAGAGATTACTTTACTAATTCGTAATTGCAGAAATTATGCCTATGTAATAGGATGTCTATAAGCAATATTTAGTTATGGTGTTGCTTGATTTGTTGCTAAGATCTTAAAATCTACAAAAGAACGTGTCAAATGATCCTAACAACCAATTAATATAACTTTATACATACATCACCACAAAAGAAGTCATGTGTGTCCTGGCCAATATGGTGCCATATGAGGATGTCCATAATAGCAAGTTCATCTGTTGGAGGAAAAGGTCAAGGTCACTGGGTCGATCGATCAAGAAACTGTTCACTGCCACTGGACATGTGTTTCCACCAGTTTAGTTTCTTGACCGGTCAAGTGCTGTTCATTGAATTTTTTTGAAATTTGTTTATTGTAAAATTGAAATATATTTGATGTAAATAGATGGTAATAATGGACATTGCACCGTTGGTGCATAGAATAATTTTCATATGGATAATTGATGTAGAACGGATGACAACAAGGATTGAAACTACGTTGATTTGGCATTTGGTTTGCTGCAAATTTGGGTGTGAGATGTAAAATAAAGGGGACTCCCCTTTTTTAAAACCACACACCCTCTTAATATTTTAATAGTTTCTTTTGTACTCCTTATATTTCTTTCCGACATTGCCCTTACAACCATAACTTTTTGACTCCTTCCATCTCTTTCCTCTCTCTCTCTCTCTCTCAGTGGAACCTCTCTTCCTTCTCATCATCTTCCCATTTCTCTGATGACACAATTATATCCTTCATTTGGTTTTGTTACATGATCTGGGAATTACATTAATTAGATCATTTTCCTCTGACTGTCAATATCTCTTAATCTTGATTTGTCTTGTGATTAAACAACCAAACATATCCTCTCCTTTGCTTTCACAATCTTGATTTGCCGTCAAATGCAGAGACAAGAAAGAAAAGCCATACCACCAGTTAAGACATATATAGTACCATCTGTAAGAGCTAGCTAACCAAAGAGGATATCCTTAAGCAAAACCAAGTTTGGAACAAAGAGCCTAATAATTTCTTGTGTCCTGCGGCATACCAACGACCTCAATCCTCTCCTCTCTCCTCGTTCCAGGAGTATAAGCAATCAAACTATAAGGCTCTATCATAAATAATTTTCCTAATGTAAATTTTAACGGCTGTAGTTCACTTGATTGTCTAACTTCAAACTCTTTGGTCCAAGACTCCTTAACACCGTAATCCTTCGTCACCCAAACACCACAAACAGCACGATCATCCTCCTTAAAATCAGTTAGGGAGAGACAGCCTCCCAATAACAGCTTAAAGTGATGAAAACTGGATTCTCTGAAAGCAGAAACCTGAAACTCCTGGAACAGCTCGTTTTTAATGTCGAAAGCATGAATCGAATTATTCCACTAGCGATCAAACCAATTAAGGTAACCATTCAAATAAATCATCTTGTGTAGCTGCGAACAAGAATCCCAACAAAGATCCTTACAACTCCCAATGCTTCTCCAACTCTTCGAGCCAACCTCTCTTTCCTTCTCATCATCTTCGTATTGTTTTGACTGTGATTGAAACTTAAAAACATTGAAGAGAAACAACCTAGAAAACAAGTGGTACCTCAAGACTGTATCCCAAGACGTAAACGGACCCTCTCTGGGCTCGTCTATGCCATGAGATCGAAATCTCAACCACTGCCCAGATTCCGGTTGCAGCGGTGATGCCAGAACCCGTTGCCGGCAAATCACAGCCCGACGCCTCTCCTCGCTTGCTCTCACTCCCGATCTGGGAAGAATAGATCGAAATCAGTCTACCCATTCCGAGATCAAACAACCATTCGCCATCCCTGGACCACACCTCTGCAAGAACCCCGCTATTCCGGATCACCATCCTCTCCTGGACCAGAACGCAGCGGCGGGAGCTCCGGCAGCGTTTGGCCGGTAGAGATCGACTCGCTTTTCTCTGTTCTTCTTCTCTCTGCGCGTTCTAAAACCTTCAAATTGGCACGAAGCTTCTTTATCAAACTAAATGAAAGCCATAAGCACTGAGCCACTTCGAATTGGGCTTTTCCAGTTCTTCTGCCATGATGGGTCTATTGGTGGATTATGAACAACCGTGTTCATAATTTTGGCCTTGTTGCTGGGTTCAAGGACTGTTGGGTCTGATTAGAGAGCAGAGGAAAATAAAGTGACTGAGCAGGGATATTTTAGGAATAGAAAAAGACATCAGCCTACTAAAACTAATAAAATATTAAGAGGGTGTGTGGTTTTCAAAAAGGAGAGTGCAAATTTCACTCTCCAAAATAAATATTAGCTACTTATAGAGAAATTTTTAGATTTTTTTACCATTTTTTTTGGTTGCCGTTTCTTAGCGTTACAAGTATAATCATACATATTAATCAACCACCGTCAGATCTGGAGATACTATTCAATCCAACGAACCAGATTACTTGACCGTTGGGTTCGAAAATCCAAACCAACCAACGGGATTGTTCCACGTGCACCAGCTGCTGTCCCCTTATTGTCGCTTCGCGACAAAAAAAACTGCTGCAACACGCGCAGCAGCTTTTGCCGTGCTACACGACAAGAAGTGGCCTCCACGCTTTCGGTTCAACGCGTCTCACGCTTACTACTGACGTCACCCACGATGGGCTCTGGGCCAAGGTGGCAACCGGTTAGGCTGGGGTCAAGGTTTTGGTCTTGGCCTGGGTCAAGGAAATTAGAATTTTCGATGTTTGGCTAGTTACCCCATGACCGGTGGAAGCTCCATTTTATCAATTCAAGGTCACCACCTCACCAATGACCAATCATAGGTGGAGACCGGCCACAGCAACACCGCTGAAGAGGTGGTGGAGGGTCTTGTTGTGACTTGTGAGCCTTCACGTTACTCTTCCTCTCCCATTGTCACTCTCCTTGTTGTTAGGCTGCATACTCATCACGTGGTAGAAATTCTGCTGTAATTCCCAAATATTTTGTTCTTGTTTAATAAAAATGTAAATTAAATTAAATAAAAAAAAACTTTTTTCAAATTTTATTGTACAGAATCAACCTTCTTGACGAACATTGTACATGTGCACTGAAATTCCATAAGTAAAAGTTCACGCTCTTAAATACCTTGCACATATAAAGTTCAACCGGAATAAAATATAAGCGAGCAGCTGACTAGAATTTCTGGATCACAACCGAATTGGCAAGACCTGCCTGTTCTATTGTTTGAGTCGGATCATTGAGGATTTTGGGAGGGAACCCCATCACCTGCAACTGATAATTACTCGGACTCCCGGGCCTAGATGTGTTGACAAAGGTGTGTATGTCACTGATGGTGTGATGGTAGTTAAATTGTGCAATCATGCGGGTGCCATCAGCTAACTTAAGCTGAATTGATGTGATTGGCAAACTTTCATCCACAACTAGGCCCGGGGATGCCACTGGTGCAGAGCTGCTACCTAGAGTTCTTCCAACACCCAGCTGCAAAGTGAGAAATATTAATGCCTGTGGAAGAACAGGCTAAATTGAATGCATTTGAACAGCATTGAGATGCATTTGCAGATTTCATTAGGAACTTTCAATACAATACTTCTGAAGGGTGAGGTAAATGTAATGCACAAAGTACATCTTTTAGAGAGAATACTCACCGGGCATTTCCCGTCGTCCCGCCTTATAAGATTGATATGAACTTCAGTACTATCTTCTGGCTGTAACTCCCTTGGACAGTCAGAATTTCGAATGCACTGTGTTGAGACATGAAAAACTTAGCAGTAAAAAACTAAAAACTACAAAGTCACTGCAGAGAATACCAATAACACAGAACCAGTACTGGTGATAAAAGAGATATATATACATATCTAAAAGCAAATAATCCAGAAGATCACAAGCAGAGTCATAAAATTAACTAAACCATAACAGCAGAGGCTAAGAGTCGAGAAAGCAATGTTTGATGTACAAAAAATAATTTAGATGATATTAATCATCAAAATCATGGCTAGTTCTAAGGGAATCAAATTGCATGCCCCCCCAAATATTTGGACATCCCAAAATACTTGCTTTAAAGGAGGCGTAATTTAAAAACTGAAGTCTAGCTTTTGAAATCAAACATTAAAAATATAGGTGACCATTATTAACAGTTCCACACCACTTTGTGCGGATGGACTTTAGGGGAGAGGATCAGGGGCGGAACCAGGATTTGTAACTTGGGGGGTCGTCCAGAATAAGAAGGGGGAAAAAAAAACCAACACTAAACAAAGTTAAGCACTTGACGTATAATACGTAATCTCGTTAAGAAAATATACCATATATATATATATATACATAATGCAGATATATACAAAAAATTAATGTTCTCTCTTAACACTTAAGGTTCATGCGACCGTCCATTCTTTATACATTTTTGATTTGTTTTCTATTTAAATTTGATCTCACTAATCAAACTAATCAAACCACTGGAGAGGATCCTCTCCTAACCTTCTAATCTTTCTAACCTACCTAAGCTTTGAACAACAAATTGACACGTGTCTAGATGTAACATCTAATGGCTTAGGTTTTCCCTTTCTTTCTCTTATTCTTTTCCTCTTATTCTTTCACTTACACGATCGGCAAGTGTTGGTCTTCATTCTCTCTCAGCTCATAATATTTCAGGCAGTATATCCCCCAACTACAAACTACAACCTCCTTCTGCCCTCAACCACAAAACCAACACTCTTCAATTGAACAGTCACCATTCCAAGCTCAAATCACAAAGTGACAAAACCCATATCCGCATCCAAATCAAGCCAGCAATTTTCTATTTCCCCAAAAAGTTTTAAATCTTACACACCCACTAATTGCCACACTAGTTCCTAACCCAGAAACCACGAAGTCAATTCGATGCAGAAAAGTTTTGAAACTCCGAGCAATTACAACATCCCTAATCAAATTTCCTCAACTCTTAATCCAAACTCTCCCCAATCAAAGCTTCTCCAATCCAAAACACTTAACAGGTATATACAAAAACAAATATCTTTCTGCAAAATCAAGCTAGAATCTCATGTAGATTTCAACTAATTGCTAGAAAACCAAAAATCTCCATATCTTGGACGAAAATCTCAGCTCCTGAATGGCTGGGTTGGGAGCGGTTTCTGTCGATGAATGAAGAGAGAGAGAGTCCAAGTCTACTTTGTATTTGGGTTTTGGTGAAAAAAACAAATCAAAATTGAGTTCAAGTAATAGCAGCCATTAGATGTGATTTTATCCACGTGGCATCTTGTGATGGAAAGCTTAGGTAGGTTAGGAAGCTTAGAAGGTTAGGAGAGGATCCTCTCCCTGGACTTTAGAATATTAACAACAATTCTCAAAATACAACCAGACATCTTATTTTAGCTATGGATAGAGTCCCTTATAATTGGCGCACCTCGAACCCCCAAATTGCCGAGGCAAGTCCTGATCACTAAGAGTCATTCTACAATCATCTAGTTTTTTTTTCTTCTTCTTCTTTTCTGTTTTATTTCTATGAGTCAAAGCTCCATAGCCATTACCTCTAAGAATGGTGCATTTTTAGGATCGTCCAACTGCCTCAACCGACCATCATTTACACTGAAACCATCGGACCAGAAAATGATGTTATGAACAACAGTCTTGGGCTGCTCCGCAGAATCAAACCGTCCCTCTAACGCTCCCAATTCCCTAGCTTTATCAAAGATCGAATCCACATCGAATCCACTGCAAACATTGTACTTAAAAACATTAACTCTCTTCCAACATTCCACTCTAAACTATCACATGAGCATGTTTAGAAGAAAGAGTAACACTTTCATCGAAAAAGAACCGAACTTTCATTAATCAATCAACTAGACAAGAAAAACTGTATGAAATTATGAAGCTAATCTTTGATTACAATGCAGTACTTCTCGAGTCTGAAACAAAAACGTGAAGAAAACCCCAAATTTCTGATAAAAATTTCAGATTTCTAAATCTTAACATGAAGAATTTGCTACATAAAAACGAAAAAAGAAGAAGAATTCAGAGAAAATTAGGGATGGGAGAATGGAAGAATTCAGAGTCGGCAGACCTCCGGTTCAGATCGGAAAGTGTATAGATGTGTCCGGTGCCGGGTTTGTAGTCCTTTGAGGCCATTGCTATCTGTAAAACCAGAAAGAGTGTGCGATCTCGATTCTTGACTTGACTGATATAGCTGATCTGAACCGACGCCTTCCCTTCTTTCACCTACCAGTCATCACTTTGACTCACAGCTAATCAGTAGAGTGCGTCATTTAGTATATACCAATGATGAGAGTCACAAAGTGACGCTTTTGGCCTCATTTGAGATGTTTTTTTGCGGTTCTGCCACTGAGCTATGCTAGATGCTTCCTTCCATATATCAGTCTCTTCTTTCTTCTTCTTCTACGGCCATCGGATTCTTCTCTCTTCCTGCCCCTATCGCCATCGCTCACTCAGTACGACATCGAAGAAGTACAGCAACCACACATGTAACAAGCCAACAATCTCGCTGTTCCTTGATTGATTTCATCAGTGAATCACGAACCTTAAGATTCCCATTCGACTTTGATCTCTGTGTGTCCTGTGTAGTTTCGCAGCAGGAGATAGTTTGAATTGAGTTCCATCAAGAATAAGCTAAAGGGTTCCATCATTCTTTTTGTGCAGAAAGATATTCAAGGGAGGATTGAAAAAGAGCAAGCGGTTCTTTGCTTTGTTCAGCTCCCCGGCATTGGTAAGTACTCATTGAATTGAGTCACGATCCTCTTTAATATTTTCATTTCAATCCTTTCATTTTAAACAAAAGTCTTTCAATTGTGCAGGTTACAATTCTGAGTTCAGTTGCGTCTGAATTTGGTTTGAATGTTGGAGCTTTTGGGATTAATTTGGGTTTGTTTCTGTTGACAACTACAGATGCAGAGAGGGAAACTGTATGTTGGATATTATGCGGCTATGAAGGGGTTCTCTGCTTTGCTTATCGGCATTGGTAAGCACTCATTGGGTATCTGATTGGTTATTTAGCAATGTGGTATGAAAGTGAAATTTTTCTGTATAATTCCATTCTTCTTGCTTTCTTATCGATTTTTGTGAGTGAGTGAGTGTAATAGATTTGGTTACTTAATTGGATGAATAGACATTTCTATAAGTTCAAAACTATGGCTCTGGTTAGAATATGTAATATGTATATAGAGAATGTTCACCTGGTCAGTTGCTGACCAAGAAAATAATGCTCAACCACCATTGGATTTACATCCAAGGGCAAAGAGAATTATTATTAAGTTGATGTGTTTTGTTTTCCACCCTTGGATGTAAATCTAAGGGTTGTTGAGCATAAATTCTTTGGTCAGCAACTGACCAGGTGAACACTATTGATATATATATATATATATATATATATATATATGTTAGAAGCCTTCCAATGAGGGATCCCTTTTTTTGGTATTTTATAGGGATAGGCATTTTACCAACTTTTGGATCATATTTTCACATCTCAACCGTTCAATTTTTAGATTCTAATGTGTAGATCACTTATACAAATTTTCAGCCAAATCGGTGATCGTTAAGGCATCCAAAACTGCAATTTACACGAACGGACCGAATCTGTCGAACCGGAACCGTTCGTTTTTATAATGGTAAATTGCAGTTTTGGATGCCTTAACGATCATCAAATTGGCTGAAATTTTGCAGAAGTGATCTACACATTAGGATCTAAAAACTGAACGGTTGAGATGTGAAAATATAATCCCAAAGTTGGTAAAATGCCTATCCCTATAAAATACCAAAAAAAGGGATCCCTTAGAGGAAGGGCCCTGATATATATATATGAGTGATGAACTTTTATTAGTTGATTGATTGATATTAGTTGCTGACATTGACTGATCTATGGAGAATGTTAGATTGAGAAACATTTGTCAAATATGTATTGCGGAATTTAATGATCAATCATCTTACCTTGCAGGGACTGTGGTAGCACTTCAAAATGGCAATGATGCACCGAACCTCAAGAGAGATCTAAGATTTTGGTCAATTTTTGGAGGAAGCTTTAGCATTGTTTCAGAAGAAGTGGCTGCTAAAATTTTGATCCAAAACTGTTTCATTCAGTTATCTACAATTCTGCTCTTGACTGAGTTTTTTCTCTCTAAATTTTGTGTATTAGTATATTAACATGTGAATGAAAATAATCTGGCTTTAAATAAGTTTCAATTTGAATGGAGAAACTAATGATGTCCGCTAATGCTAAGGTATTCTTTAGCTCAATCAAGGCTTCTAATTCATTGATAACACTAAATCTTGCGGCAAAGCGCGGGCTAAATTTCTAGTTTCTTATATAAGTATTTATTCCACATGCTCGTCAGAAGCGCGTGTATAACATGGCTCCAAATAGCGGGAGATAGTAAGCTGCGCGTGGTAATTTTTGTGTGTCAAAACATGCCAAATAATGTTTTTATTCAAATTATTGAGTGTCATATTGATAAACATGATTTTTAGGAGGTTCATAAAACATGGTTTTTAGGAGGTTCTTCAAGTGACAGATTTTAAAAAATTTATTATTTTTCTCGTTTTTAAATTTTAGAAAATTATTTTAAAAAAAATATATTAGGTCGAGATTTTTAAGATCCATCCGTTTCAGAATTACTTCAAAATTATGATTTGCAAATGAGAATAATTTGGTTAGAAAATAAGAATATGAATTTTTTACTTAAAAAACGTGTATTATAATATACAGTTTTTCTCTTTATGAAAATCGTGATTTTAGACAAAAAAATAATTTTGGAGAAAATTCAACAATCGACTACCGTAGAGTTGAGAATGCACGAGCATGGTTTTCATTAGAGCCTCGTTTGCTTGCATAAGTGTGGTTAGTCTCGCTAGTCGCCTGCATGCATGTCATTAGCATCACTAATCATTAACTTTGCTGGATTCCATATGCTGTAACTGCAAGTATCACTACTAAAGAATTCTCATTGCATATTCTTTAAGTGTGAGTCTTGTTAATTTGCGTGGGAATTGTTAACCTCACTTGCATTCAACTCAAATAAACGAATCATACCGTCTCTCATAATTAAAAAAGGCAAAACCTTCTAAAAAAAACTAAAAAGAAAAAAAGCAAGATAGTGGTAAATTATGACGAAAGAAGCTCTGCAAAAACCAAAAATCGGAGTGGCAAAACGGGAATTGCAATTCTGTACTCAAATTGAAAGTCTTTCATACCCGTACTGTAAAACAAATGCGCTATTTATGAAGAAGAGAATGGACTCATTGATAGTAAGAACTTATGCACATAATTGTTTCGACTAAAAGTTGGAACTTCTCTACTGTGATAAACCCTAATGAAATGGGCATGATATATTCATATATACTGAAGTGTGTAGTACAATAGCTCATCTAGTAACTTCAATCAAGTACAACCCCGGCCTTCTTTATGTCAGATGCGGAATTTTGGGTTTGTCGGGGTGGGGAGCTGAGGAAACCCTTGCGTCGATTCATGGCACTCGCTATGTAGTCCTGCAGAGGTGGAAGATGGATTTGGTCTCCGTCTTTGGGTACTTTTCCTCGGATCAGCTGTCAAAACCAGGAAGAGAAGTTTGTGAAGACTGAAGACTACTGGGAGGGAGGTTGTAAAACAATGATATTCTTTACCTTTGATGCCCACGACCGCTCTGCTTGTTGACACACATCTCTGATATCCCTTCCGGACATCCTGAAAATGGTCGGGGACGATTAGACAACAGTCAAAAGACAATATCTGTTGTAGGATTAAAAGGCACATTGAATATGAGGGCAACGGTAAACCACCCTCCAAGTTTATTGTGAGTGATAAAAACTTGTTTTGTAAACTAGTCCCCATGCAACTTCTAGCATAGTAACACAGAGAAAGTTATGGGCTATTTTCAGTTGGTTTCAAGAAACTCTCCTTCCCAGAAGGAACAGGGAGAAGGAACATGTGTATGCAAATCCTGACCAAAGGGGAAAGAGATTTAAGACAATTTTAGTATATGTTGAACTTACTCTTCTGTTACTGTTGCCAATTCATCTAATTCAGTTTCGGTTAGATGCTTTGCATACTGAGCTGCTATTTCCTTACGATTTTGATGATCAGGTAGGCCAAACGGGATAATTGAATCGAACCGACTGCACATAGGTGATAAAAGGAGAGTAAACAATCCTGGAAAGTTTTACAGTACTTTCATCTTCTAAATGAGAAAACCAAAACCAATATACCTGACCAAGGCTGGGTCGAGGTCTTGCTTCCTATTTGTTGCAGCAATTACAACCACTTTCTTATCCTGTTCAAATCCATCAATCTGCACAGGAAATGGTTTATTCAATAAGGGCATGACAATAGCTTCCTAACAGTGTCCAAGTTGATTATGGAAAGAATAAGTCTCGACTCTCTTTATTGAGGTTTTGAACCTAGTTGGAAGTCGGGGCCACCGTTTGGATCATACAACCGCTTTTGCTAGGGCATGAGCCATGGTGACTCCAAAATTTTCTCAAAACATTTGATTAATGCTTGAATGAAATCAAATTTAGAACACTTGTTAAAAGGTGCATCTTCTGTGTATTGTAAAACAATGACAATCCAATTATACCTGTCGCAGCAAAACTGATAAAACTCTCCGTGTGGCTTCATGCATATCACTATCTCGCGAAATAGCAAACGAATCAACCTGGAATTGCATCAAATAGGAAGCCAAGTTATTAAGAAGCTTCTGCAAAATATAAAAAGCAAATAGAACACAAAAATAGGGGTGTCAACCATGCAACAACAAAATATTATTGGTCGCAGAGGTATCACCATAACACTTAGATGCATATTTCAAAGGTTGCCACAAAGCATTATTACTTCAATTACCTCATCGAGAAAAATAATAGCACCATCTGGGAGTTCATTAGCAAGTGAAAACACCTTCCCTAATAATCGTTCACTCTCACCATAGTACTTGGACAAGATAACCTCAAGGGGAACATATAACATCGGGACGGCCTGCAAAAACATGCCATGTTAACGTTTCTTTTCTTTTCCTATTGTTCTGGCAGTACAATTTTTTTTAGGGAACTTGAGGTTCAACTGCATGCAAAAACTTTGCAAAGATGACTCTGCTCACTTAAAAAGATAGATCATCAAATCAATCAAGCCATGTTATATATTCTACAGAGAGTGAGAGAAATCAGAACTTTCCATGTTTTTTGAAACTGGGATTTCATCTACATGCAAAACCTTTACCAGAAAAATTAATCTGCTCACTTAAAAAATAGATCATCAAACCAAGCAAGCCCTTGACCATTTGCTAGTCAAATCAGATGTATACAAGAAGCAAAGATGCTTATGCTACAGGCATGGAATGTCTATTTCATGAACTTACTAGTGTTTAGGCATTGACAATTATAGATCTGAGATTAAAATATAAGCCCACCCTATGCCCGATCAAGGGTAAAAAACATTAAAACAATAAATCTAAGGATAATACATCATTCATAAAAGATAACAGAAAAAGGCAATTCCTCAAGGAAGCACCTCAGTACTGTAACAGCTTCTGTCATAATATGGAGCATTCAGACAACAATAAGAGAAAAAGACATAACATGGAACATAGCTGTAAATAGTCATATTTGAGTATTGGAACATTTAGGCTCGTTAGAAAATACAAAACATGTTTCCAGAACAATTATGATAGTATATAGTCAGTGATGATAGCATAATCGACCAAACAAAGTTTCTATAACATGAGCTCACAAGTTAAGAGTAAGATGGGAATGCTTTGATAGAAAAAAGATGGAGAGAGCTCATGATGGATGTAAGGTAAAGTATCAAACAAAAAAAAAAGGGAAATGCCTAGCAGCTCACCGCTTGATTAGCAATGACACGAGCAGAAGAAGTTTTCCCTGTACCTGAAATTTAACAAACGTTCTAAGTAAGTTTGACAGATGTCAAAACTAATGCAATTTTATATTTCTCACACGTTTCAAAAGCAAGCACAAAAGTGGGACAAAGCTCACACGTTCACATATAAAAATATATATATATATATATATATAATTGTTCAACTAAAATTTAAGGACTATTAGTATAATAAATACATAATGAAAAATAACTAAGGAGGCTTTCCTTAGCACCTTAGTACTAAATATACTCCTGGGAGATATCTGCTCCAGGTATATTTTTTTAGAGCACCAAAAGAACTACATGTTTCTTGACAGTTGACACTAATGAATCGTTACATGCCCTTCACATAATCACAAACAAGAATCAGAAATACATGAATCCTCTATCTCAGTAAGTCAGTTCAGAAAAAGAATCATCTCAAATATATTGAATCAACAAAGTTAAAATGGGTGCACCTGGTGGGCCTTCGAAGAGTACAGCTCGAGGTCTGTTTGACTCAAATTTGCAACGAGTTCCACGGGCAATTTCATCATATGTTTCAGGACTAAGCAAAGCCAGTAGTATCGTGTCTTCTATCTGTCTACAAAATGAGCAGTGGCAGTTCAATATAGGTAATTAGGTATTCTTAAGCACTTATGCACCCAGATGAGTACACCCAAACATAAGCAATCAAGAGTTCAAAACAGAAAGTAAGTGAGAAATGAACTCAATTTAATATATTCGATATCACCACATATAAATCAGAGGTATAAAAATATAATTCAATCAAAACATGAATGTTATTGCAAGATAACGAAAGGCAATTGAGATTCATGTACGAGAAACAATTTCATCTCTCATACTCAATATCAGATATGCACCCTCAGTGGCGATAGTTGCCTAACGCCCGAGATCATAAGTTCATAACACATCACATCCCACTCAAAAGTAACTATTCGTCAAGAATCAAGATTGCACATCTAAATATAATTTTAACACATTATAGATTTTTCTAAATATCTTCACTTACCGCTTTTGCAGATCATATCCAGCAAGATTATCCCATGAAATATCTTTGCTTGTAGAACTCATATTGGGTTCATCAACTCCATACACTCTCACTCCCATGGACTCAAGACTGGTTATTAATTTCTCTATAGATGAAGTTTGTGCGCTATCTTCCCTCACTCTTCGTTCTGTGGTAGATTTTTTCTCGTGGATCAAGCTCTTTTTTGTCCCAGCTAATTGTAAAGCAGATACCAGAGCATCAAGCTCTTTGGAACTCAAGCTGCCCTGCTTCATAAATTCAATTTCCTGCAATAATTTATGTTGACTGAAATGAAAATCCCATAACTACAGCTTCTTTACTTTTGGAATATTGAAGCAGCAAAAAGTAAAACCAAAGGTTTCAAAGAGAATATTTTCATAAAGTTGAAAAAGCTAAAGACTCACAGCTTTTTCTGTTGAGGTAATGACTGAACGGAAAACGAGGATGTGCAGATCTCGATCATGTTCGTTCACATCTTTTAATTCCCCTTGATCACTTTCAGTTTCCTTCTGTTTCTCTGGGTGCATAAGCATGAGTTGCCAAGCAACTCCACTGACATAGTTCACACAATATATCAAACACTGCTTAGCACATCCTACTTAATGCAACAATAAAGCCAAAAGGCTCAAAAAAGTGCAAGCCAAAATATAGAGGTAAAACTGAGTATACATTTAGGACTCCCAAAAATAATGGTATAACAGTACCTGTCCCAAGCGCGTAATGAGATATCTGAACCACCACCATGCTCTTCAACTTTCAAGCCAAGATTAGAAGCAATATTTGCAATCACTTGTGAAGCTTCACATGCAGGAGGAATTTGGAACTTGATGGCTACCTATACCCCATCAAAAGCTCATTAGTGTTCATACTTGAAAAAAGAGCTACACACAGATTCTTATAAGAGAACAAAACGCATATAAACAAAACTAATGTAGCTCAGAACTCGGAAGACAATTAACCCTTTTAAAACTCAGCATATACACTATGCAAGATGATTAGGCACTCCTCACAGTTTAAGACATTGAATTTAGAAACCAAGTCAGGGTAAGGACTAGCAAGAATATGTACAGCTAAGACTTTATCTTCTTCTGTTTAAGGATGTCTCTTTTGAAGTTTAAGAAACAAACAAATCACTTCGTGAACTCCTCAAATTGCCAAAATTGCACCCTCTTGACAGCAAAATGAATTTTCTTTTACCATGTAGTTTTTACTTTGGCCAGTCAGTTAGCAGTCCTCAGGAGAGGACATTGCTAACTAATGCATGTGTGCATGTGCCAATCTAACCACATTTGAATGAAAGTTACAAACCAATAGACATTTAAGGCTGTAGCATTTCACTAACCTTTTGCCCCTTGACAGAAACACTAAAGTTGGGATAAGAACCACGTTGGATCCCTTTACTCTTGAGCAAGTCCTCAATTTCTTGTCTCTGCTTCTTGGCAATTTCCTCCACGTTATTCGCAGGGGCATCAGCCGGCAAACCCTGCTTGGAAGCAGCCTGCAGAACACCAAAAATAACAGAAAAACAACTTCAACAATGCACCGCGTAACCTATCACGCATCGCTCAATTCACAAGCTCTCCAAAAAAATAACGCAAATGTACCTCCTCAGCATCTGCATAAGCCACCTCCAGACCTCCAAGTCCAATCAAACCAGCCAAAACAGCCGGATACATACGATACAGCCTGCCAGCACCGCCTCGGCTTGGCACAGCTTTCACCACCTCAATTTCATATGCACTGGAATGATATGGTTGCTCAAAACACCCTGCATTTTCATCAATCAAAGCCATAAATATGGTTAATGCTTCATAACACTCACAAAACTTATCACAAACACATCAACAAGCACAAACAGCACTAGCATCAAACTTCAATACATGAATCATTATTGCTGGTATAGTTCAAATCAATCACAAAATCTTGAAATTGAGTGAGCTTACGGTGGCAGAGAAGGCGGGGATTTGGGAGGTCACGTGAGCAAGCACGTGGAGGAGGGTTTAGGGTTTGGGGGACTGACGGCCGGGTCCGAGCTGTTCGGAGTATAATTCGTCGGAAAATGGTCATAGTTTCTCTCTGGGTTTAGTAAGTGGAGGTGAGAGTGGCGAACGGGTCCGGGCTTATATATGGCGCAGCACCGCCGTACGAAGGCGGTGGTCGTTCAGTGGACTTGAAATTGTATATAGAATTTGGGCCGGAAAGGCCTTATGTTGGGAATATATAGTCCATCTATGAGTTGGGTCAAGTGCCCGCAGCCCACAGTTTCTAGGCTCCCTCTAGAAATTTAGGAGTCTTTCCTGTACTTTGACCGTTTTCTATTGTGTTACTTTTAGTCTTTTACTAAATATGTAGGTAGGATTGTAGGTCAAGCCATGGTACATTAATATTACTCATACATATCATATTTCATGTAATATTTATTCCTTTAAACACTCATGTTACATTTTTGACTTTTGAGAGCTCATGTGGTAACTAGAAAAAAATTGTCATAAAGGTAAATAAGGTTCTCATTAGATTAAAGTAGGTAATTAGAAAATAGTGCTCGTTAAGATAAACAGGGTCCTTGTTAGAGTATAGTAGGTTCTCATTTGAGTAATTAGGTCCTAAAAGTGGTAATTGTATGTATGTCATAGGCTAACTTATTATAGAATTTTCCCTTATGGAACACCCGAATAACTGTAGCTTTGATTTGTTAAACATTCTCCTTTATTGGGTTCGTTAAGTTTATCGTTAAGTGATGTTCATTGAATCAAAGGAATTCTTATGAAAGGAAGGAAGATGAAATTTGGCACCCCTTATTTTGTGTTTTAGCTGTACAAGGAAATGAAGAATTCACTTGCTTTCCCTTTGATACAAGACAATATTACTTTTGATTTCTCTTGTGAAATTAAACGTAACACTTGTTTGGACCCAAAATGAGCATTTTGGCCTGACAAGGCACGTCTTGGAGAAATTGAGCCAATGTCAGTGGCTCAAGCTATATATTGTGGACAAGTTCGAAATATATATTTAGAGGCTAAATAAAGCCTACTGTGGAAGCATGGAAATGGAAAGTCAACTTTAGCACATTTTCCTACTTCGGCTAGGAGAAACCGAGCTAAACAGAAGGAGCGGCCGCCTGACCAAATGAACTCTAAATAGGCTGAAACTCTGCAGATCCATTGTAGACATCCTAAGAAACATTTCTTATGAAGAGTGCAAGATCCAGATAGAAGTGGAAGGCCTTCAAAAGATCAGTCCAATGTTCTGCAGAAGCAAAATTGGAAAACTGGACCTGTAAGGGGTCCAACAGCATTTCCGGCCCAACCACTATACTAAAAGCTCTGAAATTTTACCAGCATGATCTACACTCATTTTGGATCATTTGATATGAAGAAGTCGAAGGCCCATTTTGAGTTCTTGGTGGAGATATAGCTGCAGCAAAAAAGGAGCAGAAAGTGCTCTCACCTAACAAATCCATTAGTGTTTAAGTGCTTAAACCTAACATTCCATTAGTGTTTTAAGTGCTCAAACCTAACCCATCATGATTTGTTTAAGGCCAACCACTATGGCTTGTTAGCCTATATATAGAGGCTAAGAGAACAAAGAAAACAAACACATTCACAACAACAACATCTCTAAGATGATCTAAGTTCTCTCTAGAGCAACCTCTCTAAGAGCAACTCCTCTTCTTCTCTTTCTCTTACCGGTGATCACACTCCTAGTCCTAGTCTTCTCGGAAGCCGACTTTCAGTGCCACCAAACCCTCTGTCAACGTACTTCGGTCCTAGTCTCCTCGGGAGCCGACGGTAGTGCTGCGACCAACACAAACAAACCAACAAAAACACATTCACAACAACAAACATCTCTAAGATGATCTAAGTTCTCTCTAGAGCAACCTCTCTAAGAGCAACTCCTCTTCTTCTCTTTCTCTTACCGGTGATCACACTCCTAGTCCTAGTCTTCTCGGAAGCCGACTTTCAGTGCCACCAAACCCTCTGTCAACGTACTTCGGTCCTAGTCTCCTCGGGAGCCGACGGTAGTGCTGCGACCAACACAAACAAACCAACAAACACACATTCACAACAACAACATCTCTAAGATGATCTAAGTTCTCTCTAGAGCAACCTCTCTAAGAGCAACTCCTCTCCTTTTCTTTCTCTCTTACCGGTGATCACACTCCTAGTCCTAGTCTTCTCAGAAGCCGACTTTCAGTGCCACCAAACCCTCTGCCAACGTACTTCGGTCCTAGTCTCCTCGGGAGCCGACGGTAGTGCTGCGACCACAACGGTTACAGAACCAGCCAAGCAAGGGTAACGCCCTAGCAACCCAGCCAAGCTAAAGTCACGCTTTAGCAAGTTCTCCTCACTTCCTAGTGGTTCTCGCTCTGCTCGATCTACAACATCGAGTATCGATTGTGATTTTCAAGAAGCTCAGCAAAAGTCCTCGCCACGAGGCACAAAGAATCCCACGACGAGGTTGGTGCTCTCCTCGTCCACAATCTCTTGAAAGAAGTCAGGTCAAGGGACACCCCCGACGACCGCACCCGAACGGTGCTGGCACGCCCGCGCAAGAAAAGAGACTGTTGACCAGCTGCAACAAAATTGGAGCCAAACATTTTGGCACGCCCAGTGGGACAACATTAGAGTCTTTTCTCTTGAAGCACATTCAACCACCGGGCTTCAAAACAAACATTTTGGCACGCCCAGTGGGACTAAACTAGAGTCTTTTTATGTTCACCATCATTGGGATGCAAGAGGAAAATCTTTATAATGTGGTACCGCGCTGACGCTTCTGCTGTAGATGACGAGGCGACGATAGAAGGCTATGTGCCCATTCCCATTCCAGAGAATGCGAGCATAGAAGAGCGGCTTGATATCCTTCAAAAGAATTCTACCGCATACCATGAGAATCTGAGAAAAGCACTTGCGGAGGACCGTCGACGGCTCGATGAGTTCATGATTTCGTTTGAGAGGCTCGAATTGGGGGCACAACAAGCAAAAGACGAATTGGAACGTCAAGAACCTGCTCGCGAAGAGGTCATTTCTGAGACTAACTTGCCTATAGGTGGCAATCAACTTAAGGGTCTCACTGGTGAGTCACAACCTTACACAGAGGTTGTGCATGGAGAAGACGGTCCACAAGAATGTTCTTCTGACAATGAAATTGTCTCTGAACAGATAGCTGATTTCTCCACTGATCAAGCCAAATACGTGGCTACTGATCAAATGCATGGGGGGCAAGATATGGCCCATGATCATCCCTTTGATCAAAAGAAGCAAGTTCATGATCATTTTAATTGTGACTCTGCTACTGGACGTCTTGGTGAAGGTGATCAAAATCAGAGCCAACTTAATTATCAATTAAGTTTTGGTCTACAGAAGCCAATTTGTGGCTTTATTAATCAATTCAACTTGAAGTTCTTCAAGTATGATTCAAGGCCAGGCGGTGGCTTTAATATATGTGGAGGGCACATCTACAACCCACGTTCAAGTGAAGCTCTTGATGTGGAGAATTCAAACCAGCAAGTGGTCGTCTATAATGGCCAATCTGTGGCTAATCCTGAAGACACCATGTTCTATGACACGGTAGTTGGCGACAAAGCCTATCTTGGAACATCTTCATCTCCAAAAGTGCAATTGAAGATCATGTTTCGCCAACCAACAAGGATACTTGGGGGGCAAGAATACCCCTCTCACGAGCCAAATTCCTCCAAATTCTTCAACGAGAAGTATCTTTGTTCTTTTCCTACAAGCTCTGACAGGAGGAATTTTTACCCTACAAATTTTGATACATCGGAGCTTGGAGTGAAGCATAGATGGCCTCCCCCATGGTCTTCTAGAGGTTAGCCAAATGTGTCGCTGCTAGCTCCTTGTTTTTTTTGTTAATTTCCTATCAGTTTTCAGTTGTTTTTTACCTTTATTTTCATAGTTAAAAAAAAAAAAAAAAAAAAAAAAAAAAAAAAAAAAAAAAAAAATTTGGTAAGGGGTTGTGAATCATAACGGGATAGGTGAAGTCTCTTTTGTTAATATTGACCTAAACTCCTTATTGGTGCCTAGTTCAGGTCCCTTAAGGTTAAGGGCGGTTTTTATTAACACTTGTTGAACTGTCTTCACACTTATGATCTTTCTCATCTTAGTAAGTATAGCCTATGTGAAATGGTGTCTAGAAAGGGGACAACGTTCATGACAGGTTCTTGAATCTAGAAGTGCGTACAAATGGGCCTAAACCACTATGTGGGAGTAGCTCATGCCAAAATGGATTCTGCCTCTCTTGTTCGCCCTCCCCCACCTGGCCATTTTAGTAAGGTTGCCCAAAGGATTTGAAAGAAAATTTGTGTCTAGGCGACTATACTTGGGCCGCATGTCTAAACCTTGATTCACATTGTCTTATTGAATTCAGCTACTTATAAAATAATAAAAAAAATAAAAAAATAAAAAAAATAATAAAAAATCCCTTAATACAACTCTTAAGGGGCAATTCTAAGTGTCCCTACACTCGCGAAGCTACTAAGCCAAGTCAGCGGCTCAGGAAACTTTTTCCAGCTTTGCCCTAGCAGGAAAGGCTGAGCTCAAGGGAAATGTAAGAGCCACCACCGTGACCACCACCTCCGTCGGAAGTAGTCTTCATGTTGCCAAAGATGTCCTCACTGTGCATGGGAAACAGTGGAAGAGTTTTAACCTCCTGCTGATCTTCTCCTCGTTGTTCCATGATGGATCCACCAACACCAGCCGAACTAGTTGACCCAGAATTGAGATTAATGGATCCACCAACAAGCCCTGATCTTTGCTTGGGCACTTGAACATCCGAAGTGAGCTTATTGTTCTTCAGCTTCTCCCGAGCCCTTTGATTCTGGAACCAATAAAAGACGTTCTTGTTCTCGATCTCTCCGTACCATTTTAGCTGGAGAGTGATCCTCTGAACCTGCTCTACAGTGGGGGACTTAACTCCTTTGTCATCGTAAAGCTCTTTAAGGATTCTTATCTGATCTGTAGTAGGAAGCCACCTGGTATTACATTGCTTGCAATGCATGTTAGGACTACTCTCGGCTGCTTTGTTGCTTCCTCCATCCTCGGTTGGATGCCGGTTTTGTGGTTCCATTGATGATGGCTTGAGAGAATGTGAGAATGGAAGAGTGATAATGATAAGCAATTAAGGAAGATTGTTGTTGATGAAACGATTTTGGGATTGGAAATTTGGGTTTATAATATGGAGGAAGATATAGGCATGCAAATGTCCACCCTTGGATGGACGGTCAAAAAGAAGAGTCAAGTGTCAGTAAAGTGTGATTAAAGTTTCCCTAAATTTCGGAAAGGAAGGAATTATTGGCGCGTGAGAGAACTGAACGGTTTTCGAGGAGGTAACTGTTCTTTTCACGAGATTAGTTTTTCAACGAGTGATTAATGCCTTAAATCTCGGAAAAGAAGGAGTTATTGGCGCTAAGAGTTTTGAGTTGGGAGCCAGCAAGTGGATCCAAAAGATACATATTTTCTCAAAACCCTCGCCGCGAGGCTCTTTTTGATGAGGAGCATGTTTTAAAAATTCATATTATTTTTAATATGCAACTAGGGGGCCTATATTTGGGGCCTTGCGAGACACAATTATTGGCTTCTCACAGATATTTTCAATATCAGGATAAGAAAATATTATTGTATTCATAAAGTGGCTGTGCGGCCAAAAGCAGTACATTCATTACAAAGCCAAAAGTGGCTAGAATACAAAACAGGAATCTTCGAATATCTTTTGAATCTTTTCTCAAGTGGAAGCAGCTATGGAATCCAACGTCGGGTTAAGCCGCGCCATTATCTCAAGGAAGACAGACTTCAGGGTAGGGAAAAGAGGAGTACCGGAGCCCCCTTTACATGGAAACGACAGAGGAATACAACATTGATTTGGCCAACGCCAGTATCCATGAGAAGGGGAGACACCTGTAAAAGAAAATGGAGCCTCCAAGCCCCCTAAATTGGAAGCAGCTATGGAATCCAACGTCGGGTTGAGCCGCGCCATTATCTCAAGGAGGGGCAGAGAGTGAAGGAACCAAATATCAGCTTAAGTCTCTGCATCCCCTCTAGCCTTGGTAACCACCATTAGCTGGACGTGAAGTACAGGAACAGCCATTTTGTAGCTTGAACCCATTCCTTCAAAGAGTCCATCCCTTCTCATCCCCCAAGATTCTATCAAGAAGAGAAAGGGGGAGAAGGAGGTGAGAACCAAAGCCCCTTCCATCTGGAGGGCACAAACACGGGCCGGGTCCAGAAGGAAGGAAACAGAGGAGGAAAGACGAACCTCAATTTGGCTTCCCTCCCTTCCCCGATTTGCTCCGCGTGTAAGGATTATGATGAAGATGACTCGCATGATCGTGGATCCCACACTCGGAGCCCCCTCGCGTTTCTAAACCAATCTGAAGCCTGGCATTATTGTTGCAAAATTCCAGAAAGGCGAAACAAGGGGTTGCCTAAGATTACGCCATAAGGCCTAACCCAGGCTTAAGATTACGCCATAAAGCCTAAAATTTAGAGGCTAAAGGTCATTTCATGAGGGGAAGATTTGTGAAGAAGGAGAAAGAGAAGCAAAGACTGAAAGGCCATTTCTTAAATGTTTCAGAAAATTTGTTGTGAGTATTCCTTGCCCAAAATACAACCATTTAAAGGGACTTCAGGAAAATCTCCACCCTTGGATGGATGGTTAAAGAGTCAAACCAATGTCAGTAAATCGAGATTAGTGATTCCAAATCTCGGTAAAAAAGGGACTAATAGCATGTGAGGAGACCGAACTGTTTTCGAGGTAACTGTTCTTTTCACAAGATTATTTTTCACGACCGTTGTTTTTCAACGAGTGATTAATGCCTTAAATCTCGGAAAAGAAGGGATTAGCAGCATGTGAGGAGACTGAACGGTTTTCGAGGGGGTTTACAGAGATTGGCCCGCAAAGCTCAATTTCAAACAAAGTTCCTCCACGTGGCGTTTTGCCGCAATGGCACCAGCTTCAGCCTGAGTGGCCCGATCTCTGATACGGGCCAGATTGCGACCCATTTCTTCAGAAGCAGCCAAAGGCTCATCGAGTTGAGCTTCTTCTGCAATAATCGCATTCTCAACAAAGGCTAAATGTGCTTGGAGATCCTCGATCTGAAGTTTGAAGTCTGACCTTTGGATTTGTAGTTCCCGCAGGCGGATGGATCGTTCATTTAAAATATCGCGGGAGATGTCCATTTCTCGAGAGACACTATTCAAAGCCTCTTGAGCGTCGCGAGCCTGGGTGTTCGCGGCCGATTGATGTCGGTGGGCCATATCAAGTTCATTCAGCAGAGAGTCGATAGCACTAAATTTCCACAGAGTCAAAACCTTCTCCTGGCGAAGATACCTTAGAGCTTCCAAGACTCGCGGGAGGATGTCAGTCTCCAATACCCAGGACCCAAATGTTCGTGAAGCACCATCTTAGCCTCATCCACAGTAGAAGGAGGAGTTACCTCCAACACCCTCATCAATCTCTCGAATCTGGTAGGAGGAGGAGGCGGCAGAGGCACCACAGGATCACGAACCACCAATGCAAAAGGGTGGACAGCTTCCTCAGTTTCTTCATCTTCAACAGGTTGATCTGTCTCTTCAGCCTCAGGGGAATCTGGAAACTCAACTCGAGGCTCACCATGGGCAAGTGGAGCAGATTCAAGCACAGAGCCCTCAGCTTCGACGGTTGTCTCATTTGTTCGCGAGACTTGGGGGGCACCACCACCATTAGTATCATTTTCCATCTCTGGGGCGACTGTCCCGCCAATAAGACCAGTAGCATTTGCAGTCGCCTCCTTGGTACAAACAGAATCCTGGTCAGGTTCAGAAATGTCAGAGAGCAGGGTTGGATCTAAAGGGAAATGGAAAGTATTGGCCAAACAGTGGCTTACCTCTCGAGCTGTCGGGTCAATATCTGGTACGTGGTCACCAAGACGAAGAGGCCCCGCCTCATTCACCTCTTGAACCTCTAGTACCGAGAGAATCTCTGTCGTCATCAGTTCCTCATAAGCAGCAGAAGTCTCAGAGTGGCTTTCCACGCTTTCATCCTCCGAGGAGTCGTCATCAGATATCGTTATTAGAATGGTAGGACCTTGCAGATGCTCTGTAGTGGGAGATGGGAGAGGTGCCACAGGGTTAGTTGATGCTTGAACTAGCGAGAGAATTGGCTCTTCTGCAGTGGCTGAGGGTCCAGCCTCGCTCAGGTGAGAGGGATCAGTGGTCCTTTGACGGACCTGTCAAAAGATACATAGTGAAAATCCTGCCCAGATTTTAAAATTTAAACAAGATAAGACAGGGTCGGAATTTACCAGTCGCATTGCCAGAGGTTCATCATCTTCAAAACTCTCTTCGACGAATTGAGCTCGATCGCGTTTGCAAGCAAGGACAGCAGTGGCCTGTACGAGAAAAGAGTCATAACTCAAAAGGGAGGGAAGCACCAAATATACAAGTTTGGGATCGTTCTTAACCAAATTACCTCAGCAGGATCTTCATCATGCGAAGACTCTCCCTCAGAAGTCTCCTCTGCTATTGCCTTTTGTTTCCCTGCCTGAACAGAGGCTGTCCTGCTCCGGGTAGTTTGCTGCAAAACACACTCAGGAATAAGAGCGGGAAAATCAACACAAGGAAATGGAATAGTGAAGAAAGACAAAAACTTACTGTTGCCCTAGGCTCGTGGATTTGTATCTCTGGACGCAATGAACGAGCAGGTAGAATAGGTCGCGGGGGTTGTTCCACAGGTTTGGAGAAGCGCTCAAGAATCTCGCGGTCCTCCGGACCAGGGCTACTCATGCCACAAAAGATTAGGGCGAAGAGTTCGTCATGTGGCAGGTCCCAACAGTTCACTGACACTTTTTTCCACCAATCAACATAATCATCGTCGACATCGTTGAGGGGGTACAACGCTCTGACCCAAGGGGGAATCACTATCAAAGTAAACTGACTCTGAAAGGGGGTAGACCCAGGCGGGGCTAATCTCCGCCAAGAGGTGTAGTAATTGGCAGAATCAATCAGAGGCCAGGGTACCAACTGGGCCAACCCAAATTGGCGAGCAAAGTGGTTAGGGGCGTAGAGCTCGTAACTTACGCGATCAGTGGCAAGACGAATATCCAAGCAGGAGATGGCGCGACGAAACGCCACGAGGGCTCTTTCACTATGATCCCGTCCACTGGGCAGAAATCCATCATCAAGGGGAGGAGGGAATCGCCTAGAAAGGACTATTTTTGGGTCCGGCATTTCTCCCAGCAAGTACAAGTAAATAAAACACTCGGAGTAGGGTGGAGCTCGATACCTTACGTTGCGGCAAAGCCAGTTCCCCAAAAGGGAATCAACTGGAGGTTCCTTTGGAATATCCCCGCGACGAAAGAGAGTGAAATAAATCTGCAGCCAAAAGGCAAGGATCCAGAAGGGGCCACTAATGTCGGTATCAAATGGGCACATTACAGCCTATAAAGGGAGCGATATGTAGAGAGCAATGGCCAGAGAATTCCAGGGCCCAGTAGGTTTGTTGGAAGAAGTGCAAAAGATAAATTTGCAAAGCCAGAATTCCAGGAATGCGATACCTCCTGTATGGTCTCGTTGGGTGCAGTAATAGTCGCGCCAGAATGGGTAGGATTTGCTGTAATGCCCTCGACTAGCCATATCCATTCTCAAAGAAAATTGAATGCCATCAAACTGACCATGCACATAGGGGTCAAAGTCAATGGGCAACCCCGTGATGGTAAGAACATCCAACAGAGTTATGCTCATCTGCCCAAACCGGAAATCGAATGTATTGCTGGAGGTGTTCCAGAAACAAAGAGCGGCGGCTAGCGGTGCAGGGCTAGTATTATGGGGAAGACAGAAGCATAGATCGATGGTTTGAGTGATACCCACCGCGTCCCATCGGGCCAAATCTCTCGCTCGGACCTCCTGATACCAAACCTTTTCCTCGGGAGTGACAGTAGGCCAGAAGCCCACTTTCCTTCTTGGTCCCCAACTGCTAAAATCACCAGGCACCTGCCGAAGAGCCGCTATGGGACGACGGATGGGAAGCCCATAATAGGCCATAACATCATCTGGCAAACGATCGCGAGGTGTGGGACCCAGACTCGTTGACTATCACCGCCACCAAAGCCCATCAGTCGGTTTCTCTCCTCTCCGGTCTGGCGTCTACATTGAATACTCATGTTAGTCCGCCAGTTGAATGCAGCTTTCTCAGTGATTTCATCTGCCTGATCGATAACGAATGGTCTCTTGGATGCCATTTCTAGGTCGCAAGGATTACTTCTCCATTACACCTCGATTTATAGCTCAGATATTTTGGAGATTAATTTATTAGTTGGGCCAGTGAGTGGCCCTGGTTGATAATTAATGAGTCATTATTCCATCTTGAGAATCGCATCTAAGGCGACAGTGAAGATACTTCTCCATTACACCTCGATTTATAGCTCAGATATTCTGGTGATTAATTTATTAGTTGGGCCAGTGAGTGGCCCTGGTTGATAATTAATGAGTCATTATTCCATCTTGAGAATCGCATCTAAGGCGACAGTGAAGATACTTCTCCATTACACCTCGATTTATAGCTCAGATATTCTGGTGATTAATTTATTAGTTGGGCCAGTGAGTGGCCCTGGTTGATAATTAATGAGTCATTATTCCATCTTGAGGATCGCATCTAAGGTAACAGTGAAGATATTCCACCTTTTCTTACCACCGCAGGGCCAGTATAGTGGCCTGATGTTTTTTAGTTAAAACATGATTAAAACCGGTGCGGTTTTAGATGCTAAAATTGCAACAAGTGTGGTAGGCCTTGATCAAGCAAGGAAAGCGGCTCCAACCCCTACATTTGAGAAAATCAACAGAGAGCCAGCAAACAAGGTAGATACTTGTTGCTATACATATGGCGAAGCAACCACCAAGGAAGAGAAGGATCCTCACTCGCGATCAAAAGCAGTCTCCTTCGCATGAGGGGCACGCTAAAGTTCTGATCTCCTACAACCTGTCCAACTTTGATCAATTCACTGCATACCAGACATCAGATCCATAGGGGGGCAATAAAATTGGCAAAGGAAGCGTCAGTTCATGACAAAGGCAATTCAGTAGTGGCATTCAAGCTTTATGGCCTATTTAGAGGCCTATATGGAAACAGTCAAGCCAATACAAGTGGCTTTGGAGCGACAACATTATAAGATTAGTGCTGATTCAAGACCTCTTCAGTCAAGACGAAGACCTTTGACTTCGAGGTCTGGGGGGCAATGTTTGGACCCAAAATGAGCATTTTGGCCTGACAAGGCACGTCTTGGAGAAATTGAGCCAATGTCAGTGGCTCAAGCTATATATTGTGGACAAGTTCGAAATATATATTTAGAGGCTAAATAAAGCCTACTGTGGAAGCATGGAAATGGAAAGTCAACTTTAGCACATTTTCCTACTTCGGCTAGGAGAAACCGAGCTAAACAGAAGGAGCGGCCGCCTGACCAAATGAACTCTAAATAGGCTGAAACTCTGCAGATCCATTGTAGACATCCTAAGAAACATTTCTTATGAAGAGTGCAAGATCCAGATAGAAGTGGAAGGCCTTCAAAAGATCAGTCCAATGTTCTGCAGAAGCAAAATTGGAAAACTGGACCTGTAAGGGGTCCAACAGCATTTCCGGCCCAACCACTATACTAAAAGCTCTGAAATTTTACCAGCATGATCTACACTCATTTTGGATCATTTGATATGAAGAAGTCGAAGGCCCATTTTGAGTTCTTGGTGGAGATATAGCTGCAGCAAAAAAGGAGCAGAAAGTGCTCTCACCTAACAAATCCATTAGTGTTTAAGTGCTTAAACCTAACATTCCATTAGTGTTTTAAGTGCTCAAACCTAACCCATCATGATTTGTTTAAGGCCAACCACTATGGCTTGTTAGCCTATATATAGAGGCTAAGAGAACAAAGAAAACAAACACATTCACAACAACAACATCTCTAAGATGATCTAAGTTCTCTCTAGAGCAACCTCTCTAAGAGCAACTCCTCTTCTTCTCTTTCTCTTACCGGTGATCACACTCCTAGTCCTAGTCTTCTCGGAAGCCGACTTTCAGTGCCACCAAACCCTCTGTCAACGTACTTCGGTCCTAGTCTCCTCGGGAGCCGACGGTAGTGCTGCGACCAACACAAACAAACCAACAAAAACACATTCACAACAACAAACATCTCTAAGATGATCTAAGTTCTCTCTAGAGCAACCTCTCTAAGAGCAACTCCTCTTCTTCTCTTTCTCTTACCGGTGATCACACTCCTAGTCCTAGTCTTCTCGGAAGCCGACTTTCAGTGCCACCAAACCCTCTGTCAACGTACTTCGGTCCTAGTCTCCTCGGGAGCCGACGGTAGTGCTGCGACCAACACAAACAAACCAACAAACACACATTCACAACAACAACATCTCTAAGATGATCTAAGTTCTCTCTAGAGCAACCTCTCTAAGAGCAACTCCTCTCCTTTTCTTTCTCTCTTACCGGTGATCACACTCCTAGTCCTAGTCTTCTCAGAAGCCGACTTTCAGTGCCACCAAACCCTCTGCCAACGTACTTCGGTCCTAGTCTCCTCGGGAGCCGACGGTAGTGCTGCGACCACAACGGTTACAGAACCAGCCAAGCAAGGGTAACGCCCTAGCAACCCAGCCAAGCTAAAGTCACGCTTTAGCAAGTTCTCCTCACTTCCTAGTGGTTCTCGCTCTGCTCGATCTACAACATCGAGTATCGATTGTGATTTTCAAGAAGCTCAGCAAAAGTCCTCGCCACGAGGCACAAAGAATCCCACGACGAGGTTGGTGCTCTCCTCGTCCACAATCTCTTGAAAGAAGTCAGGTCAAGGGACACCCCCGACGACCGCACCCGAACGGTGCTGGCACGCCCGCGCAAGAAAAGAGACTGTTGACCAGCTGCAACAAAATTGGAGCCAAACAACACTAGCTTGTTATATTTCAAGAATCATGAGTCTTGAATAGGAATAATTGCGAGTTTGTTTTGTAGCAAGGTAAGGTAAGATGCGATTACTTGAGATAACGACTGCATTTTGAAACGGAAGGGTATACCAAAACTCCAAAAGAGTCTAAACAGAAACGCCAATCAAATTTAACGCACTGAAACAGACTGACATATGAGTTCACAATTTCTGGAATCCATTATCCATAGCCTGGTTTTTGTTTGGCCATATGTATAGAAAGTTGGTTTGAGATTTGGAAACATGTGTTCGCCGTTCCCAAAGTTGAAAGTGAAAACCATGAATTCCCGTGCAGATGTTCAAAAGCACCCAATACAAATCCATTCTCTTAACCTACAGAAACTGCCATCTAGTGTCAATTTCCCAACACCATCCACAAAATCTGCTGCCTTGTCTTCCTCTCCAAACATAAAAAAAAACTCATCAGTTACACTGCAATGAGAGTTAAAAAAAGAAATTCAAACTCAAAACAAGAATACTTAGTAATACTCTTAACCACTATTGCTACGAGTCCGAGCAGCTCATCTCAATATCATTCTTTTCGCAGCAAGGACCACTATTAACGACTATCTTGTATCGTTACAAGTCTCGCTCATCTCAAGATCCTTCTTCTTCGCACCCTCGTTAGCGACTATCACTACAAGTCTTGGAGCAGCTCACCTCAAGATCCTAATGACTTTTAGGCAACTCAAGGGGGGAGGGATTATCAGAGCACAATCAAAAGCCTAAAACACGTACAAAGTAACCAACTTTATACATGGGTAAAAACGACAGCACCCACGTTATAAAGGCAGGTGCATCATCACTTTTGAGACTGGTTACTTTCTAATGCTTGCATATGAAGTCAAGCTATTGCGCCCACTGGTACTGGAATCAATGATGTAACCAAGTCAATAAGTCAATGCTAGCTTCTAAGCTACACAGCCTAATAGAATAAGCACATTCAAACTCAAACTGAATATTAAACCAGATGACATAGCACTTTCAGATCAGATAATTCCAGAAAAACCAAACAAAAGCCAACCCATTTTTTCTGTCAAGAAAGCTGCTACCTTTTCCGTTTAATTTACATCTGAAAAAGAAAGAAACCCTGTTTTTCTCTTAATTTTTTCAAAGAGAAAAAAAAAAGATTCATCCTTGGATAATATATATAGAGTTAATAATATATAAGAGGGATGATGATGATGATGATTAATAACTTAATACACCTTCTTAGAGAAAAGGCTGCGCAGATTAAAAAGATTACTACCAGCCCCAGCAGCGTTACTACTATCTCCGCCACCGCCAGCGGCGGCGCCACGGTGGTTGTTGCTACCACTACTGCCGCCGATTCCTACAGCACTATTCATGACGTCACTTCTACAACTCAAATGGCTTCTGTACCCGATACACGTCGGAACATTCAAGTTCAAGACTCTGGTTTTTGCACCACCTCCGCCGCCGCGACCGCCTCCGGATGCGGTGGTTTTACTCCGGCGAGTTTCGGGTGCTTCTTTTTTGGTGCTCTTTTCAGCATTCTTGACTTGGGTTTCGGAGGTTTTACCCAGGGTTGAGGCTCCACGCCGGACCTGCCAAACCGGGCTGCTCCGACCCAAGTGGACTCCGGCCCGACCCGGGCTCGCCGGCCACTTCCTCGTTGACTTGGACTCGCCCGTCGAGTTGCTCCTCGAACACGGCGCGCTGTTCACCTTCCGGGTTCCCGGAGCCCCGAATTTGGGTCGGGTACAAGCATTTCCGGCGGATCTGCTCCGCGAAAACGGCCACAGATTGATGTTCAGCTCCGCCGAGCTCGCTCCGGTGGCTGCTCCGCCGCTCTTCCGCTCCTTCTTCTTCTCCTTCTCCTTCTCCTTCTCACTACCCTCACTCTTCTTCTTGAACATGTCCCTCCACCGCTTCGATACGGTCAGCACCAGAGCTCCGGTCGACACCTGGGCTTCCGGGCCGGGTTCCGGTTCTGGGTCCGGGGCAGAAATCTCTTCAGAGTCGGGTCGCGGGTTCGGGTCGGGCGGGTTTTTGGGGGCGGGGACGAGGCTGAGAGGGAGAATGACACCGTCGACGAATAGTTCATCGGCAGAGATGAGATCAGGTTGCGGGTTAGACGGGTTTTGGAGCCTCCAGAACTCGAATTCCGGGGAGCTGGAGTCGGTGCTGGTCCGGCTTCTTTGAGTAGTGTTGCGACTGTAGGGTTTGAATCTGGAGCCATCTGCCATTGAAGATTACTAGAAAGAAAAGAAAAAAAAAATGGTGGTGGGGGAAAATGGGAAACTGGAAATGAGGGAGTCAGGTCAGGTCAGGTCAGGAAGGGAGCGAGTTTGAGGAGAGGAGGAGCCTAGACCCTACAAACAAACAATAAAGAAATGGAGGGCAGGAGAATTTGGGGTTATTTAAAATAGAAGCATAGAGAGAGAGAGAGAGAGAGAGAGAATAGTGACGATGGCTTTTGGGTCCAATTTTGATGCAGGGAAGAGGCAACCATATGTGGGTTTTAAACTCTGGAACCGGAATCAGAATAATTGTAATGCCTCCTCCTCCTCCCCTTTGATTAGTAAATACGTGTATAGAAACGAACTCGGGTACGTTATTTTGGCTGCATCACTCATTGGTTTTATACTAACTTGGGTGAGGTGCTTACTCGTATGCGAACTCGTCGTAGGCATGTAAACACCATCACGCGTCGGAGTGATTATAGTCGATTTTAAATTCTGAAAGAATAACAATGATAGACCAAATTAGTAATGATGTGGTTTTATGTAGTTACCTTATGTGTTCGTGATGTAGAATGATACGTGTATTTGATTTGGTTTAATTATAAAAATTTTCATTTCTAATTTGATGATATTAGATTAAATTGTATTGGATCTGCTTTGTCTTTTTATTCCCGTTAACATGCGGATTTACCTTAATTATGGCATTTCATAAATTCTGAGTAGTATTAATTATGTACATCTTGATTCATTGGAACTCCCTTCTTAATTACCTTAGTGCATTGTTTTTTTTTTTAGTGGTCCCTTAATTAATTACCTCTATATAACGCGCAATTTTCCAAACAAAAATGAAGTGTAATTCGCTATCACCATTATGTTTCCAAAGCCATAATTGGATGGTTGATCTGTATTTTGGTTGATAATGATATCCCAATTATTAAGAAGGTGCTAATTCCTCTCGAAGACAAAATACTTGCAAATAAAAGTTGATTAATGAACACAAAATAATTCCCCTGCTAACAATGTGAAGTGAGGCTGAGGTCATCTCAAGGTGTCCCGTTCATGTGGGGTTTTAAGATTTCAATTCTAAACCAATTAAGTTGTGCCTACCCAAACTAATCATGTATGGCTAGTTGGCTACTATTCCATCTTTAGTGTCATTCCGAGCGTTGACATTCACAGCCATTATTCTGTACACTGTTTGATGAACAGTTCATTGATCCGAGAACATCAAACACAATCATATTACTCCTATAATTAGATTCATTATACTATATTTTCACATACATTGTTTCATTACAAAATCGATAGAATATTCAGTACACTGACGTGCACTTGCAATAACAAGAATAGACAGCTGGATATTATCAAGTACATTTTTTAGTTATTGAAAAAAAATTACTTATAAATATCAACGGATAAGATTGATTGAAATTGCTGGTTCATTTGCAACGCTGGTGCATAGTATAGAAGGATTTTGCTATGAGATCTTTCTTTTATAGCTCTCATTAGAGTCTTAGTCGGACGGTCGAATCGATATTATCAATATGTCTCTAATTAAGTTCAAACAATAAAAAGACGTTACATAGACAACTTTAAAGACAAAAATAACACTTCCAATATTCGCAGGAGAAATTAGTGAGGATTTTTGGCATGCGATTTAATTTTTCTTAAAAGTGATACATAAACTGGACATATTAAGTGACATTACCGCACCGCAAACCTAAGACCTTTCTCAATTTAAGGAATTGTATGATGGTTTCGTCTCAACTCTCAAATATCCGAATTATCAAATTTTTGGTTTTTATTCAAATATCTTCCCTATGGAAAATCACCTAAATCAAAAAGAATTTTGCTATTATCATTAAAAATTGTCATCACAATCACCTGTGGTTCTATATGTTCCACACATCACACTGAAATTTCAGAACATCCACGGATCCACCACCGTAAAATGGACAAACGTCCAAGTCGATCATACAGACGTTTGGAAACACCAGCTACATAAAGTTATCGACTAAGTCTTTGGCCTATATGATCTGATGCTTTGCTCCAACCATGCAATGAACGCAAGCAACAGTGAATAAAATAAGACGGCACGGTTGGAATCTTGGAGTTTTTCAATATCTACAAGACAATAATAATCGAAATGGCCAATATTCTCGACCATAATACTGCTAATTAGGTACGTAACTGGCTAGCTATGACAGCCAATTATATTATTGGGTACGTGGACCTGAACCTGATGGCAAAAAGATGGAAGTGATATTATGAAGAAGAAGATGATGATGATGATGGATTGATGGGTAAGTAGATGGTGGAGTGTAGTAGTGATGGTAGTGAATCCGGTGTGGACCTGGAAATGATCGAGATCGGTAGAACAGAAGATGGCTTAGCGATCGGGGAATGCATGGCTGAAAAGGATTTCCTTTCCCTTCTGCTGTTAATGGCGTTTGTTCGTAGGCAAAATGATAGAGCCATGTGATCCAATTTGTGAAAAGCAATAAACGACTTATCCCATCAATGCTTTGGGTCCCCAAATCCAAACAAAACCCTCGCTCTCTAACCACTTTTTATCCCATTAATACCCGTTATGTAGCTACTAGCATAACAAATATGAATACATACGTGTAATATTCGGATAAATTTCATCCGATGTGATTGTAGTGCTGCTGAATTGGGTACGGGTTTCTCTATGAATGTTGGTTTGTTCACTCTGTTGGATAATGGATATTTATGGTGGATCACTATTACGGTGCGTTTGGGGGAGAAAATTATAAAATCTGTAGGAATTTATAAATGATGAAATCTTTAACTCCATCAATCTAAAATTTCATTAATTACAATTTCTATTGTTTGGTTACATCTATTTAGGATTTGAAATGTGTAATAAATTAAGAAAATTTAAAACAAATAAAAAGATAAAACATAAAAGAGTTTTTTTTTTTTTTTTTTTTTTTTGAGGTTTGGACGATAGTAGTAACCACATACACACCCTCATGCAGTGTATCCCAGCGTAGCCGCACTAATCACTGCACCGCAGACGCACGAACCTTTGGTGTTTAATCAACCTAGGTCCCTCAAACCTGCTAGCCACGGGGTGGAGCTGGGATTCGAACGCTAGACCTGGGGGTTCCAGACTAGGCCGCTCGACCAACACACCACACCACACCACGTGGTTAAATAGAAAAAAGTCTTGTTTTGGAAATAAAAATTGAATACTGTAAAGGAATTTGTAAATGACACATATTTTGGTGGAAATTAAAGTGAGGAATTTGTAAATAACGAATTCCTTCATTTTTTTTTCCACAGAGAAATTTAAAATTTCCAATCTGATAATGCCAAATGAGGGAATTGGCTTTTAAGAATAATGAAATCCTCACTTTCAATTCAATTCCATCATTTTTTCCCTCATCCAAACACTCTTATTTGCCTAGAGGCTTCCATGACAAACCTCTAACTTTATAGTTAACGTCTTTGTGCACATATATTTAGCGTTATTTTTTCACTTGATTTTTCAACTAATCGGTATGGTGGTATTGCAATATAATGTCTATGGTATTAGTGTAAATGTTTTTAATTATGCTATAAACCCTAAGGGCAACTCCAACCATGGGGTGCCAAACCAAAATTTTCCCAATTATAAGACTTTTGTTCTCCAACCTTGTGTTTTTGGTGGATCTGGTCCTATAATTATGGGACTTGGGCTCATTTGTAGTCTCATATTTGAGACAAATCCAACTCCAAGACTCAGCACTGTTGGCCGGGACCACACGTTCTGATAACCCAGCCCAATATGCGGCCTGACTCGCTGGAAGACTCGGGTAGGCAGCACGCGCGGAAGGGAGAACATGCGAGGAGCAAGACGCGCCAACTTGCGCTGGAGAGAGGAAAAGCACATGCAGGTCGTCTGCTGCAGTGGGCCCCGCAACTTGATTCTGTCTGCTGCCGACCGTTGGCACACTCAACGGTCCATTTCTGCACGGCTGAGATCGCTCCATTTTGAAAATGGACGGTCTGATGTTGGTTTTTTTTTTTTTTTTTTTTTACACTGAACGGATCTATTTAGATCTGATGGCTCAGATTTGAGGGAAAAAACCTTATCAACGGCTCTTATTAAATGAATGGTTATTATTTCATTTTTGTTCCAGAAAAATAAAATAAAAAACCAGAAAATTATGGGAAAAAAATATATCCGTTGGAACAGTAAAATATAGGAAATTCTATAAATACCAACCCATTCTTTTCTATTTTCTCACACCAAATATCCTCCATCTCCTTCACAATTTCTCATTCATTGTTCTTAAATATATCTTCCTTTTTTTTTGTCTTGGAAAAAATGGCTCCAAGAGGGGATTCTTGGAAGCACAATGAAGAAGTTATTCTTTGCCAAGCTTGGATCACCGTTGGGGGTGATGGTTGCGTCGGAAAAGATCAAAAGTCGGACTTATTGTGGAGTCGTGTGGCGGAGGAGTACAATGCTCACAAACCGGCCGGTTGCATGGATAGAACACATTCTAGTTGCCACGCTCGTTGGAAGAAAATAAGTCCGGCATGTATGAAGTGGCGCCAAGCTCTTAACAAGGTCGAACACTTTCAACGAAGAACCACCCCATTGTGAATCCTCATCTTCCAAAGTTTGGATTTGCAAGGCAGCGGCAGACATCATCAAGGCTCGTCGACGACTTCTCGTGACGGCCTCTTCTTGATCTTTCTGCAACCATTTCGTCAAACGATTCATTGCAGAAATGGTTTGACAAAATCAAAACGGAAAAGAAAGAAAGATTTGTGTGATTTGGGTATGAGAAGTGTTTGTGAATTTGTGAGAGATGAGGATGACAATGACCTCTTATTTATGGACGGTTTGAGTTCATATCATTAGATAAGATATGACACGTGGCGGACAAAGAATCGACCGTAATTTGGACAACCAATTACAGATTGACACGTGGCACTGAAATCACATCGAAATTCGGCTGTTTGGCATATATGCCGACACAAAACATCAAAATATCTTCTAAATAGTTAAATTCTTTGTCGTATGTGCCGACACTTTTATTGTATATGCCGACAAAAAAAAAATTAAATTTATTAAATAATAAGAATAATTTTTAAATATTATGATCTAAATAGTTAGATTTTCACTCGTATGTGCCGACACTTTTGTCGTATATGCAGACAAAAAAAAAAAATTAAAATATTTTTTAAAATTCATTAAATAATAAGAATAATTTTTAAATATTATGATAAAATGTTAAATTATTTTTTTTTACCTTATTTAATTAAATTAACATATTTTAATATAATATTCATCAAAATTATACTCATATTATATTTTAGTCAAGAATAGTGAAAATAGCACCCCCAAATGGTGCCTATGGTTGGAGATGAGAATTGAGTCCTATATGAATAGTGCAACAAGGGGGTGCTAAAATGAGAATAGCACCCCCAAATGGTGCCTATGGTAATAGTGTATTGATGGCCATGTTGATATTATTAACTTGACCTACAAGTGAGAATGTGATTAGGGAGAATTGACAAATCAATCCAAATTAATGGGGGCACCCAGCCTGTCATGCACGAAGCTAGCTAGCAATCCCTAACCTGATTCCTATGAATCTATGATCTTTATGAGGACAAGAACACATGGTATATAATGTAAGATGGACCATAAGAGGGTGCATTTTCCTTAATTCTTTTCTCTTGTTGGGTTTAGGGATTAGGTGAACTCCATTAATATTTCCAAATATTGCTTTATGCCCTTTTGGGCTTTTGACAGCATACACATACAAATGCATGAGCTATGAGACAAAATCAAAACCATACATCTATCTCTTTTTAAAGACTTTTAGGAAAGCAAAAAAAAAGATGAGCTCACATGACAGAAATGAAGAGATTTATCATATGAAAAACTCACCAAAGCACGTTGGTTTATTTAGGCTGAGAGGGATAGGCTCGTAGCACCAGGTCTTGGGCTAATGACTCGTCTTCTTCATTGCTACATCGATTATTACACACTTACCATGGATGCTTAGCTATGACTTACGACTTCCTCGACCAAAATTTATTGCACTAGATGATTTTGCCTTCATGATTCTGTCCATTTTGGTTACTTTATTCGGGATTACGGAGTATTTTAGGAGACGAAGATATTTTGCAATATAAAATCAATATTAAGAAAAACTAAGGCAAGTCGATCTTTATTATCTGTCTTATTACCCAGCAGCTCACAAGTTGTCTTGGGGCCAAGACTTGTTACACATAAAATCGAGGGGTGACCTCTAATACACCCAGCAAAGAGAACAAAACCTGAATACAGAGAAGCAAAGAAATCTAACAAGAAAAAAGTAAAATGTGCTCAGCGGACAAACAGCCAAGTCCCCACCACTCACGTTGAACGTTTTTATACATCATCCCTTAATGTCAAAATTCTACTTCAAAAGCAGAAGAAGATGCAGAATGAAGCATCCGATTGTTTTTGCAGGATATGTGAAATTGCAGAAGCAAGATCTCAACGAAAGGCCTATAGCTTAAACTTCGAGCCCGAGTTCCAAGATTAGAGTGTGACTAAGGGAATTGGAAGCTGGGCCGAAAAATTGAATGGGACCTGCATTGAAAAACTTCCGGTTAAATTACAGAGAAAACAACAAAGAAAAAGTCATGAAGGTCATAGATATGTAATCGAATTCATAACGAACCAGGACTGATGTAACGATTCTTGATAGCCCACTCGTTCCTCAGAGATGCAAATTTCTTGAATGGTGCAGCTGAAAGTTTATAAGACATTAATTAATTGTTGATTCAAGATTTGAGAAGCCAGTAGTCGATGAGAGTGATCATCATCACATGGCATGTTAAATCACTACATTTACTCAACAAATCCGTACCTTCAAGTTCTACCATTGCCTTCTTGATCACAGGCTTGAACTTACCTGAAAAACAAATTCAACTTTCAGAATAGGAGTTCTATATAAACATTTCAGAGAGATTATGAGCATGATGCTCATATCTGAAAAGATCCTAAAACTGCATAATAACAGAAGTAAATGATTACTATACCGTGTCTCCTCTCCACGTCCATCAATGAAGTCAATGCGGTGCCACCAACTGTCCATTCTTCAACAGGAGCAGCCAAATTGTTAACCTGGAGGCATCACATGATAAAGCACACAGATGAAAGAGACTGTTAGTGCACTTAAGAAACTTCAGTCCTAAAAAAGAGGATATAAAAACTAATACAAGGCCTTTTTAGGCAATTAATATTAGCCTTGTGAGTTGTGAAGAAGAAAGATGGTCTGTGGAATAAATAAACCAGAGAGATAGGATAGAGTTACAAACCGATGATATCAACCCAGTTTTTCCACCATGAAGGAGAGCTCCAGCAGCATAACCCAATGCATAGCAGTAGTTAGCGTCAAAGTTTGTTGGTAAACCACATCTTCCTTCATAACTGAAAATATTACAAAACAGGTGAGCAAATTCAACATATGCAAACCTTAATATCTCTCTCATGCAAAAGCACCAAGATGTAGTCAAAATGAAATAATTGATCCACATTGTGAGTACATCAGTTGCCTCAGATCAGTCCATTGGACATGAAATGTAAAGCCAAAGTATTATGTCCTCAGATTAAGAATAGAAATACCCGAAAAAGTGAGATTTTCCTTGGAATTGGCCATGGTATGAGCCTTCCTGCTTCCTCTTTGCCAAGTCAGCCTCAACCATTTGGAAAAGCATCTTCTCTGTTTCTATCTTGGCAACCTATAGTACAAAAATTTTAACTTACATGATGATGCCTAGAAAAACAAAGTCAAAAAAAGAAATGTTACTAAAAATATATACCTGAACATTTCCATGAGGATCCCTTTCGAGCATCAACTGCTCCTGGATTGCTTCAGGTAGTAAGTCAAAAAGCTGTAGAGACTGACTTGTGAGTTTCTTTTTCCACAACCCATCTTCATCTACAACATCACGGGCCAGAATTTCATTCAATTCAGCAATAAGCCCCTGCACCTGAAAATGGCAAAGTTACAAATATTACACGTTAGCAACACAATTATTTGTGCAGTGATTTTGATTTTTAAATGTACACAAAAGACAGAGGATGAAGTTCACCAAAGTCAAAGATTCAAGAATACTACCTCAGGAATGAAGTCAATAAGACCTTCAGGAATAAGTATAACACCGTAGTTATAACCAAAATCCGCACGCTTCAAGATTATGTTTACAATGTAGTCTGTGACATTTTTCAGTGTCTGCTTCTTTGCCGCAACCTGCACCAAGATATTAGTCAGATAAGTACATCCACATGGTAGAACCTTTTGTTCCAATCATAGAAAGTAAAAACAACTTTTTTAAAAACCTGTTCAATCTCTAGACTTTAATTCTAATTATGTAATATGTAATTCTGACCAATCACTAGACAACCTTATATCCATTCATGGATAATGAATCCTAAACCCTTGAATACCTTACTTTATGACAGCTGCCAATAAAAAAGTTCTTTTTATATCAACTTAACAGTGGAAGGTTTACTAGGGAGGGGTGACAAAAAGTTATGGACAACAAATTCTGAAGAGGTTATGAATGCATTTTCAGTTAGAATCAGATGCGCAGAACTTAGAGCCTGCTGTTAGCTATCTCAGGATTGAGGAGTGCCAGCGCCACTTTAGTAATAACAGAGATACTGATACTTATTGCATTAATTCCATCACAACACCAAAACTTATTTTCTTTTGTTCTTTTTCTTTTCAATAATTAGTGGCAAAGTGTTCCATTTAAATATAAGGAAAATATACTGCTGAAGTACCTCTTCTCCAATAATTGTGATATTTGGATGAGTTTGCAAAGCACACTCTAATGTAATGTGTGAAGCTGCACGCCCCATAAGCCGTACAACTGCAAACACACGAATAACTATAGTAAATACACTGTAACAAAATAAAAATAGATACATAAATGTTATCAAACTCGTAGTCATAAGCATGCAGAATATAGATGTCTCTATCAAAAAAAAAAAAAAAACTAAGAGTAATTCATTGTGACATGTCACCAAAAAAAAAAAATCCTTTTGTAGTGAATCATTTATTAAGAACAGATGATAATATAAAAGTCAGATTTTCTTGTTTCATCGCTTTTAACAAGCAGCATAGAGCACATGTAAATGAAGATTAAGTTACCAAATCATATCTATTTTCATAATGAGTAAGAAGGATGATTTACTTACAATGATAATATTTTCCGGTTGACCGGGCATCTATCATGACATTGCCAATCATTTCTGAATATATCTGCAAAAAATTTCATAACTGACTATCATGACAATGTTGAAACCAAAGTATGCTGTAGCAATATGTTTCAAAGAAGCATCTAATTGGTGGGGATTTCCCATTTATGAGTTCCTAGCATGTTTCCTTGATATTTTAATGAAAAATTTAAGAACAGAGTCTAGAGTCTAGACATACTGAACCAGAAAACACAAGTACAATGTACCAAATCCCTTGCACACAACAGACTCAGTGTGCTATCAGTGGTTCTGTATGAAATATAGAAGTTCAAGAAAATAGAAAACAAGATGTAAAATATGGGTTGATATTGATTATGGCAACGAAGAATGCTAATAGTTATATTCACCTTGCAAGCCGTATCAAACCCGAAACTTGTGGGGACCTCTTTACATTTCAAATCACCATCAATAGTTTTTGGGCAACCTATCACCCGAGTTTTCAAGTTCAGTCCCCTGTTTCAAACAATTAAAGAAATAATTACCAAACCGAAATATCAATATCAGAACAAACCACTTTTCACATAATGACATCAAGGGCCAATAAGTTGAAGAAAAATTCTATTGTTATTAGGTTCTACTACAACAAAGTAAACGCCCCAAACAAACAGAGAAGACTGCATGTTTCAACTCAAAAGTAAAGTCATGATAAAGAAATTGGTAAGAAGTCAACATACTTAAAGTTTTCAGCAAGGAGGCACGCATTTGTGTTTGAGTCATCTCCTCCAATTACAACAAGACCATCCAAATCAAGCTTCACAGCTGTCTCTTGTGCTTGCTTAAACTACAAGTCATATCCATTTACACTTGCTTAGATTATTAATAGTTATGAAAATATACTTGACATGAATTTCCTCACAAGAAAACATGAGTTACCTGCTCTGGAGTTTCAATCTTGTCTCTTCCACTACAAATCATATCAAAACCACCCTGGTAAAAAAAAATATGAGCAATATGTCATCAATTATCACAACACAGCAGCATATATTGCCCAAATTGCTTGATGCATGGCTAAGCAGAAGAACAATATTTGCAAAGCTTTTATAAGAACGCAGAGACAGACACACATATCAGCAAGCCAGATTTATGTTCAATATTACAGACTAATTTCTCCTTACAATAAGTAACAGTTAATATAAACTTGACGCAAGTAAGTGGCCAAGATTCTCACCTGATTTCTGTATGGATAAACATACTCCGGTGTAAGCTCAACATATTTGCATTTCATGATACCAGCAGGTCCACCTCTGAAACCATACATCGTGCTCCCTTTGGCGCGATCTTGCAAGTAATCTAACACCAAAAACACAGATCACGTTCAACCGCAGTTCGAAAACAATAGAAAACCACGAAACTGAATCCACTCGCTACTTAAAACTCTCACCAAAAATTCCAGAAATCACATTGTGACCTCCAGGTGCTTGGCCTCCAGACAACACCACACCAATCTTCAACTTCTGGTTCGGCAGCTCTGCACTGGAATCACACTCCACCAACTGTGAAGAAGGCTGACCGAAAACATTGGGAAACAGCTTCGCGATCTCCTCTGAAATCACAAATTTCAAATCAACACGAGATCAAATACGGAAAAGAAAAACTCAATCCCTTAGATTTGTAGTGCAAATCAAACTTTTCTTGCAGCTAATATCACAAAACAAAATCCATAACGAAAACCAGCGCCACTACTAAGAACCCAAACGAAGTAGGATTTCTCATACTGGAAATCAATTCAACAACTAAAACCAGCGGGATCGGAAAAGAGAGTGAAAGTACGAAACTGACCTGGATTGCCGGCGGCGGAGCTAGCAGGACCGTCGACGAGCTTGAACGGCTTTTTGAGCACCGAGGGGAGAGGAAGCTCATGGTCGATACGGCTCGACTGGACCTCGCTGTAAACGGAGGAGACGCGGCCGGAGACCGGCGCCGGAGACGAAGCGCCGCCGTTTGCAACCAATGAGGGACTCATCGTCGTTGTTAGAGAGACTTGAGAGATCTTTAGGTGTGACCGACTGCGTGAAGCTATCGAATTGTCTTGGACTCGGACAGTGAGGGAGTTTAAAGTGGAGGGCTTCGAAGAGACGATCTTACCCTTTTCCGGGGTTTGGATTCTCCGCCCTGAACGGTAGCTGCTGGCCTATTGGGTGTCGGGGTATTTTGGGGATTGTGGGACCGAGAGACGGGTTGGGTAGTAGCGTGGGATGTAGGGCGTTACGGTGGAGTAGAGGGGCAGTGGATAAATGGATTATGCGAAAGGTGCTGGGGTTAGGTGCTTACCCAACCTTCCGACGGTTGGTAAGGCGCCAGAAATATAGACAGCAAAAGGTATATTCCGTAATCGCTACGGCGCTACCGTACATTTGGTGTTTATAGGTAAGGATTAGATGGGCCTGTCTTTGGTTTTTACCATATGAGTGTGAAACTCTAGGCCCAATTATTTGGATTCACAGCTGGGCTGGTGATGAGTTGCTCCAAATTATAGGTCCAACTTTGTGAATTGTTCATAGCACGATTAAAGGCGGGTCGGGTTGGAATGATCCAGAGTGACAGGGTGTTGGCTTGGAGCACTTAGCACGAGCAACTCCAACAGGTTCCCTATAATTTTTGTATTATAGAGAAGCAAAAGTCAAACCTTTAGCCTATTTTTCTTCTCAAACTCCAACAGATTCCCTAGTTTACAGTAATCTATAAAAATCTCCATATTCTTCTTTAAAATTTTGGAGTTTGCTGTAAATATAGGGAATTTGGTTTTCTCTCTCCTCATTTTCTCTAAAATAGAGATAGTTATAGGGAATCTGTTGGAGCAAAAGAGGCTCATTTTTCCCTAAAGTAGAGAAAAATCAAAATATAGGGAATCTGTTGGAGTTGCTCTAATGCACTATAATGATTTGCTTGACCAAGCAGGTCCCGAGATAATTATGTGAACCTTTCACGACACGATTACAGACGAGTCGGTTGGGATGATCCGAAGTGACAGGTGTTAGCTTAGAGCACTGTAATGATTCATTGGCCCAGCTTCAGCAAGTTCCGAGACAATTGGACTCCGGTCACCCCCACATGCTTTATAATTCGGCCAGCCCGAGAAACTGAAATTAGGCTTGAAGAACCAATTCACTTTAAACGGGCCGCTATAGCCCAAGATAGGTAGTTTGAAACCCTAAAGAAAAGTGATTAGCTTGATTGTAGTTAATTAAGTGGCAGGACTACTAATCAAGTACTTAAGTGATCATTAGCATTTGCTTTACCAATGAACATTATAGCAGCACATGCCACTTTTTGATGGTTGAAGTTAAACATGATCAGTCTACCTAATCCAAATTGATATGGTCACATGCTAAACACTATGAATTTCCCATTGTTTTAGTTTCTTTTTCCCTTTGAGAATGCTTTGAGTACAATATACAGTGATAGGAATCCACAAAAGAGATTCTCACCAACTGTACATATCCTCGTGGGATTTTCTACATAATTAGATGATGCATCAAGCAGCATTAAACAACTAAATATTGAAAATAGAATTGCAAGAATAGCTCTATTCAGTTCATCTAAGTCATGCTTTGTCCCTATACTCTTACAGTTTTTAATAAAAGGATTCATGGAACCCTACTTATTTCCATATTAACCAAACTTTCAAGATCATCTGCCACCTAATAAGAGCCTATAAAGGAAACTATTCCGGTCCAGTACTTAAACATCATGATCATGGCTCGATTAACTAAACGAATATTGTTCCCCATTTGCCTTCTAATCTCATGAATTTAGTGTTGTAAACACAAGACACAATCATGATAAACGCAGCCCACTTGCCCCATTGTGCATAACTTTTATTAACTCGTCTCAAAATTCCTTCAAATTAAGCTCTCCAACAATGAGAGCCTCCAGGCAGCACAAGAAGCAAGCGCAGCTGCAACGTAGAGCTCCGATTCGGGCATTGTGCTGCAGTAGCTGCAGGCTCAGCGTGTCTTCGTCTTCCGAGGAAGTCGAGAGCTCCAGCACTTCTGATCGTAACAGGTACCCGTCGATATCAAGCTTAGCGCATGCGATGGTTCAAGAGAGACTAGACCAAATGATTAGAGAGAGGCAGGAGGAGGATGCAGCGAGAGTAGTGCATGTGGATCGTCGGAGAAGAAAGAACAAAGTAGTATATGATGATCGAGCACAAGCAACAGGTTCGACTAAATTTGTCGTAATGGTTGCGATGGAAAAGTGTTCTTATGATCCAAGAGAAGATTTTAGGGAGTCCATGGCGGAGATGATAATGGCAAAGCGGATCGAAGAGCCAAAGGATCTCCGTAGCCTCTTGAATTACTATGTTTCGATGAATTCGGAGGAGTATCACGGGATTATACTCGAGGTGTTTCATGAAGTTTGCTCTGATTTGTTCCTATGTAAATGCTATTAATTGATTAAGTATTGATGAACAATGTGTCTAACATAGAGCAACACCACTGTATACACTTTTTTGTTTTAATGAGCATGTGAATGAGGGGAAATTATAACATGGTATATTGGTATGACAGAACAAGTCCTCGCGAAGGAGGATGATCGATATGCATGCCGGCCATTATGGTATGACATGCAGTAATGAACAATTATATTAATTATTGTCATTCTTTATCTATACTATTATTAAGAGAAGAGGCTTTGTTAGCTAAAGTGGACGTGAAAAGACGACTTAATTCTTAGACCATAGATTATCTAAAAATATTTTTTAATAAATGGATGTCATAATCGTAATAAACAAAATAATAGAATAAAATTCCCCCTAAAATATCTCTCTATAACTTCCCACTTCCACAGTTCCACAGCAAAAGAGGAGAAAAAAAAATTACAAATTCTAAAACTCCCCACGTTTCTCCAATGATTATTATTATTTTCTTTTAAAAATTAAACCCACACACAAAGTGTGTGTTTTGGTCTAGTTTTTATTATTATAGGCCAAAAATATCTACGAAAAAGATAGGATGTATAATATATAAAAAAATATACGTGTATTATTCAGACATTTCATCACCGTAATTCGTTGAAAAGTTTGATAAAATATTAATTAATTAATGAAATATAAATTTATTTTTATTTCATTAAGTAATATGTGTAAAATATAAAAAAATAACTAAAAATTTTATATATATATACTAGCCCCTTAAGCACATGTCAATTGACTTTTATTTTTTATTTTTAAATTAAAAAAGTTACAACAATTTCTCTCATAATTTTGGGGTAGCTTCTCATTTTTTCATGAGAGGTATTGCAATTTTTTCAAATATAATATACTCTATTGACTATCTTATCTTCATATAGAAATAATTTATTTATTAATATTTATATTATGTTAGGGCATATATGGTACTTCAAAAATTTAACCATTCACTCAAGAATTGGCTTAATTATATGAGTTTTTCTATTGGAACCTCCAAATTTACTAATTTGACCTCTATACTTTTTACACCTCTTATCAAATTTTCAAATACTAAATTTACTCACTAAACCTCACTAAACTTCCTCAAATAACCTTACTCATATAATTTGCAAACAAATTATTATCTTTAAATTAAAAAATAATTTAGTCATTTCAATGATTTAATCACTCTATAAATCTTAACTAAATATACATTTCTTAATCAAACTTGAGTTTCAAAAATAAATGTCTAATCAATAAGAAAATGCCATGAACTATTATGTTTTTTTTTTTTTTTTAATTTTTCTATTTTAGCTGTGCAAAAAAAAATAATATGAAGAAATCATTTGTTTTTATTCTAAAAAAAAATCATTCGTTTTTTAATGTTTATTTTTTCTGTATTTTTTGTACCACATGATAAATATAATGGATTGACTTAGATTTATATCATACATTTTTATGTCACATGATCTTAATTATATTTTTAATTCTTATTAAATATATATGAATGCTTTAATGAGTATGTAGTGAAATTGGAAAATGACAATAGATAAGGAAAATAATAAGGAATACAATCTAATATTATTAAATTGGAAAGTCTACATAAAACAAGTATAATATTTTTTTGGTATAATTATTGTCCTTAATAGTAATTTTATAGTAGGTTACATATGTCATTTAATAATTTATAATAAAGTGAGGTCAAGTGAGCAGATTTGGAGGTCCCAATAGAAACTCTCTAATTATATATATAAGATATAAGACTAGCAATTCACACACGCATCGCGTGTAAAACACATGCGATCTTTAGTCAGTTGTGGAAATAATAATTCATCTCAGGAATATAATATGATAAAAAACAATTACTAATATGATAACAATATTAATACTGTTTCAAATTGGAAGGAAAAAAAAACAATCAAATTAATTGGTGTTTCAAATGGATGGTACACATCCTGGTAGAAGAAATTGACCGAGTCCATATATACATTGCCAAAAATAAAGAAAATTAATAAAAGTCAAGTCCCAGACATGAAATACAGAGAATGTATTTTCACCTTTGAGAACTATGAGAAGTTGAGAACTCTTTAGTGCAAAGAGAGACTTCTGGGTCTTTGATAGGAAAGTAGTGTCCTATTGTTTCATGGTTAGCCCTTAGTTGCAAACAATGACATCATAAGAAAAAAAAAAGTAAAGAAGAGAAGTCAATAATAGCTAGTGTCATTGATTCAAGTTTCAGACAAAAGCATGGATAGAGGGAAAACACATTGCACAGAAACATGGGAAGCAAGCTTTGCAGATTCGAACACCCTCTCCTGTAGAACCTATTGCACATTAAAAAGCCTTCTTAGTTTCAACAAAATCAACAATGAATTAAATATCTAGAAAATGGGATGGTGTTAGTACCCCAGCGGTTCCTGATCGGTTACCGAAGGTGGGTGAAATTGCTTGGATGTGGTGGTGTTGGAGGCAAGAGTTCTTTGAGTGGTTTTTTATTTTATTTTAGTTTTCTATTTTTTCTTCTATTTGTGTTTTACATTTGTACCCCAACAGATTAAATGTTATTCAATGTTTTATAATAATATAGGGTTAATTATGTCAAAAATTTCAATTTTGGCTGATAAACCCTGTTCTCTTAATAATAGTATAGATATATATATATACACACACACACACACACATGTGTAATGTTTTTTGGAGTCCTTTATAAAAAATACAAAGTATCAACATTTTGCTTCTAATCTTGCGATTCCTAGCTCCATTGCGGCAGAGGTGATGGCTGTGATTATGGCAATTGAGCTGGCTTGGTTTCATGATTGGAAGCACATATGGCTAGAAGTTGACTCTTCTTTTATTTTGGATTTTATTAAGTCTCCTTTGTTGGTCCCCTGGCAACTTCATATTAGCTGGCTTAATTGCTTGTACAAGATTTCTCAAATGACTTTTCGTGTATCACATATTTTTCGTGAAGGTAATAAGGCTTTGGCGAATTATGGTACGATTTCTCCTAATATGGTGTGGTGGGATGCTCCACCATATTTTATTTTATCACACTGAATACTTTCAGAGTGACCAATTGGATCTTCTCCAATTTCAGTTACGATATCTTGTTTATTTTTCGTTGCTTTTGTAGGGACTAGGGAGGTTTGGTTTGGTCCCCCTCCTAAGCTCCTTCTTTTATTCTTACTTTTTTAATACATTCAAGTAAATGGAAGGCCCCTTAAACTTCAGTACAAGAAACCACTCCAAAAAAAAAAAAATTCACAAAATAAAGATCATTTGTTGTTGGTGTGTTAATTGTTTTTGAGTTTTGAAAAAGCAACGGAGATGAAACGCCACGGAAGAACGCTTTGGACGGCCTGTACAGAGTACAGGAGAGTCGTTTTGAAGGCCACGTACAATGGGAACTGCAAGAGAGCGAACATAGTGACCGGAAGAAACGCAACGCAGTATATAAAAGTTGTTGTCAGTCTCTTCTTTGTCGAAATTGTCAGCATCAGTGTGGAAGCAAAGGCCAGCATGGTCACCGCCACCGAGAAGAAGAGGAAGGTGAAGCCGAGGATAAGCTTCCGAGGGAGAGAGTAGCGGAAGTCGTCGATCTCGTACGGTGACGTCAGGATCGACAGGAACATGACGAGTGACGTCAGCGAGCTGGCTAGGGAGAGAGCGTCTGTGATGATGAAGACTAAGAAGAAAGGGCTGTGAAGGAGTGGAGTGCCGCTTTTCTCGTCGTTGCCTCCAGGGACGGTGAAGGCGGCGGCGAAAGCGACGGTGGCCATTAGTCCTGCCACCGTCGAGCACGACTCGGCGGTCCGCTTTATCCAATCTTGGGCCTCCTTGAGAAGGCCGCCATGTGTGCGACGAAAGTACTGTTTGGGGGTCTCGTTTACCTGTTCTTTTTTGTTCCAGGCAAGTTGTATCGCATTCTGGGGTGCAACCTCCTTCGCCACAATCTGCTGCAAATTAAATACTAGTTGTTCAGTCTCGTTTTTCTGTTCCTTTTTGTTGCAGGCAAGTTGCATCGCATAATGGGGTGGAACTTCCTTCTCCACAATCTGCAAATTAAGGGGGGTGTATTCAATTAAGAATCTACAAGATTTTTTTGTATTTTAGAAGTCTATGGGTATTCAATTGAGATTTTAAACAGTCCTTTAAAATCTTGATGTATTCGATTAAGATTTAAAATTATCTATTCAAATCTGCTGATATTCAAAAGTATACGGATTTTTAAGGATTTCATTAAATGTGGGATTTTGGAGGATTTTATAGTGCTTTTTATACATATCAAAACTCAAAAACAATCCAACCACTTCCCAAAAGATTTTGATGGATTCTTTCTTACTCAAAAAATAAAAAACCTCTTCACCCAAAAAAAAAAAGCAGGACTCAACATATGACACTCATCCATTTTGGCTTAGACTTATTTTCCCACTATCTTCCTCTGCCTCTGCTCTCATCTAATAATTTTTTATTTTATTTTTATCACTATAGCTCTAGAAGCCTTAATCCTTCTAGCTAATGAAGCTCACTTTCAATGGTATTATTAAGATGATACATACACACATGATTCTTTTGTAAATTAGATATGAAATAAATTATGTCATTAGTTTACTACTTTATTTTTTGTGTAACATTTTGGCTTGTTAGTTTTCTCTTATTGTTCATATATCATTATACACAACATAAAGAATGGTAGATTGCCATACTTTCTTGTCATTGATATAGCATTATAGTTGGATCTATACATCCATTACTTAATTAAAGAAGAAGAAGAAGAAGAAAAATAACCTACCAAAAACATCATAAGCTAGGATTTATAAAATCTAAACAAATACTAGTAAATCAATCCATTAAAATCAATCAGAGTCTATATAGAATTTAAACAATCTGTGGATTAAGTAAATCCATGGATTATAAAAACTCAAACAAAGTCTTTTAAAATTTGAATTGAATACACCCCCCTAAATAATAGTTGTTCAGTATAGAGTATAGAGTATAGACCAAGGAGTTCAGTCTATGATACGGTACATTAGTGTGTTGTTATATCAAGTAAACTAATTCGTAATTGAGGTAGTTGGATTTGCTCCATAAATTGGTAGACTAACTAGTCCCGGTCTAATTTCAAGCTAGTCTACGATTGTAGACAACTGTTTTACTGTTGTATTGAGAATTGGTCTATGTTTAATGTACCAATACATTACCAACTAGATATGAAAGGAGTATTAAGATCTGAGTCACCGTAATTAAGTACCTCAAACCATTCCAACTCTTCTTGCAACTGGAGTGCAGGACCAGGCTGTGTGCCTCCTTTGTAAAAATCCATGTTTCCAACATGGTGCAAGATTGTAAATCCATCCTCGTCTATACGTCGAACCAACCTTGACTTGGGTGCTTCCATCTTAATGACTCGTTTAAAGACGTCCATCTGGCGGTGCATAATGGCTACATGCAGAATGTTTTGCCCCATTTCACTTACATTCTCAACTGCTGGAGGGTAGACAGAAAGTATCTCATCCACAATTTCTAGTATTCCGTGGCTTGTTGCAAGGAGCAATGGCGTTGGAGGTGAATGAAGTTCTGACATGGATGGAGCTGCCATATCTGGGCCGCCACTAGGGCCAGCACGGTGAGTACCTCTATCACTGCAGCCTAGTGCTTTTTCTCGCTTTCCATCATCAGAAAGGTGACCGCTACCACTTATAGCTTCTGCACGGGCTTCTGGGAATTCAATATCAGCTTTGGGATCCAAAGGAGGAGCATCATTTGTAGCAGCGGTGACATTTGAGCTCGCGATTTCATCTTGCACTCCTATGCTGTCCCATGAAAAGTCTGCTGCAATTAGTAACTTGGCTAGTTTGAAGGCTGATTCATGCCTCTTCTTGTCCCCATGGATCCTCTTCATTGTGCCCCAAGCTGCATTTTGTAACTTTGTATTAGAAAAAATTTGGTCAATTACTTTCCAGCTGTTGCTCACCCAAATTAGAAGTGAAAAACTAGACAAGATTATTTAATCATTTGGTTAACGGAAAAATAGGCTACCTTGAAGAATTTTCCAAACCGATCTATTAACTGCAAAAGAAATATTCTCCCTCATCGTTAGAATGTTAATTACAGGCCATCACTAGTAACTCTTTAATTTATAAGAATCAGCACATTTGAAGTTACCAGAAGAGATGGCTTGCCGTAAAGTAATGGTGCAGCAGTAATCCATATATGTTCGACTCTGAGGCATCTTGAAGCAAGCTGTATTTTCCTCATCACCTAGATCCCTGAAAATGTATTCATCAGCCTCTTCTTGTTCGTGGCTGTCATTTTTATCCATTATCACATTCTCATGTGGAGCACCTGCATTACATACAAAACCTCCTCCACAATAAATAAAGTTCCCAAAAACATCATCGCCATTGATTAATTCTTTGCAAGAAAGTTTATCATGATAGGTGGAGAGCCCAAGAACTATCTTAGATTTTCTGATGTATAATACTATTCTTCAACAGCCTTTTTAGTTTTCATGAACTGTATGTCCATAGTGAACATTGACTCCAAACAAGCAAGAACAGAGCAAATTAACTAATTTAAATGTGATCAATTGGCGAATGAGTTCAGGAAACTTGATAGAATGCATACAGGAATAAATGAACCTCTTGATAGGTCCATATTTGGTTCCACTCCTGAAGGCTGAAGGATTACATGAAAGCAGCTGAAGGCCTGTCAGCCGATTTTCGTCCTTTTTATTAACTAGTTGCGTATACCTTTTTGCTATCAGAAGTGAAAGCTCTGCATTCAAATTTCGGAACAAGATCAATAAAAAGAAAACAAGAACAACATCAGACATTATTCTTCATTGCCAGGTGGAAAATGAATTGATCAAAAATCTAGTAATTACCAAAGAACTCGGCATGTATTGCAGCATGAAGAATGGTAGTCCGCGCTTTATCGGGGTTCGTCTTACGACCCCTGGGTCGCAAATGATGATCAACATCAAGACTTTTGTCTACTTCGTCCGCCAACAAATTGAACATGTCGGTCTGGCCATAGTAAGCTGCTGTATAGAGAGGCATTTCATTTTTGTTGTTCGAAATAGACAACAAGCCTGGTGCCTTTCTTAACAACTCCTTCACAAGGCTTGTCATGCTTGTTGCTGCAGCCTCGTGCAGAACTGTGTTTCCGAGGGCATTCTTCTTCATAAGTAGGTTATCATCAGAACCCCCGGAACATCTTTTGACGATTTCTTTTGCTATGTCTTGCTGCCCCATGTTAATTGCTAAATGGAGGATTGTATCATCGTGCACTGTTGGAATGAGCTTCAACCTTTCATCATCAGACCTAGTTTTATCATAACAATATTCCATCACTTTGGCTCTGTCACCATTCTTTAGGCTTTGATATAGGTGTTTGGGATTTATGCTGCTATTTTCTGCCATTCTATAGAGTTGAGGATGGAGCTACAGAGCTTATGTTCCTAACTACTACTACATATACATATATGTGTGTGTGTGTCCTTACATAAACCAATTGGAATTGAGGTACGTGTTCCACGTTTTCATTTTTGCTTTTCTTTCAGTTTTGCAATTCTTTTTTTCTCTTTTGCATATTAAAGACCGCAAGCAAGGAATCAAAAAATCTTTTTATCCAAAGAAAAAGGAATAAAAAAAAAGATTTCATATAAAAAAAAGGATATTTTTTTTAAGGCTTGTAATAGACAACAGTAAAGCAAATTAAGCTAAATCTTGTAAGAGAATATGGTAGATGGGATTTGGTCAGGCCTAAATTTCTTCAAAGTTACACTATGAACTTTGCTGATAGATCTCTGTGTTCAATCAGTTTCCTAAAGCTTATGGTTGCTTCACATGATATCGATCAGAAGGGGCAGATTCATGTATGGGTAAGTGTATGCAAGTGCCCGGCCCCACCCGGCCCCAATATTCGAATCTCTGATACAAGGTTATGGAGATAACTAGTGTTTTTTTAAATTTTTTAAATTAAATAGAAAATTAGGTGATATTAGTTTCTCTGCGATAGCCGACTTGAGTTATGGAGATAACTGGTGTTCATAGAGATGTTTCAAAGAAAGTTGTAAAAAGGAGTAAGCATTGAACTATGCAAGACCTGCGCCACTCAAATTTGTTTTATAAGGTTATACAAAATGTTAGTGAAAATGCCTCAAAGAGATTGCGCAAGGGGTATGCAGTCCAACAATGCAAGACCGAGTATCCTACTCCTAGTCTTGCTCACATGAAGAAAAATGTCTGAAAATTACCACTTGCGGTTTAACCATTCAACTATGCTCCTTTCCCCATCCTAGTTATCAAATTACAATAGATAGATCAAATTACTGGTGAAATATACCACTTTCTGTCTATTAAGTGATCAAATTACAATGTCATGACTTATTGGATCCAAAGCGTTTATTGATGAAGACATTGTTGATACAAAACAATAGATAAATCAAAAGCCCTTACACAAGCTAGCTCAATCACTCTTTCAACTGAAAAGACTCTAAACACAGAATTAACACAATGAATGACCAAAGCTCTCTTGATAGCGCATAATGCAGCTAGAGCTCTTACATTTTCGTTGAGGAATACAATCAACTAGGGTTTGCAGCAAGTCCTTTATAGTAAACCAAGTAATATTGAAATAGAGAGGAAGCTGCAGAAGGAGGAAAAAGGCAACTGGAAAACAAGCAATGGTAATGATCGGAGCAGTAGCCTGATGCAGCCTTTGTTTTATTGTCATGTCAAGAGTAGCAGCAAAACCAACCATCAATGCTGCCACAGACCAAAACAGCATGCTTAGCCCCAACACAAGCTTCAATGGCAGAGCCCTCCGGAAATCTCTCTCATTCATTTTCGATGTGCTGATGGAAAGAAACACGACCACGGAGGTGAAGGCAAAACAAAGGGATGCCACATCAGATGCTGTGAAGACAGTGAATGAGGTTTTGGTTAGGAGCAAGGGTTTGCCTGTCTTTGGATCCGAACCTCCAGGCAAGGTGTAGATGCTTGTAAAAGCAACCGTTGCAATAAGAACTGCAACTATAATGCAAGAGTTTGTTGTTCTGATTAACCATTCTTGGCCATTCTTCACCAGTTCTTTATGCTCTTTTGTGAACAAAGCATGTGGTGTCAAATTGTCATGATGATTAAGATGGTTGATGTGATGTAGAGGCACCAATTGCTTCACTCGCTGCACTATGCACATAATATGGTTATTACAACAATCCATAGAGTAAAGAAAGAGCAATGAAGAAACTCATTTAAAAGAAAATCTTAAAAAACACCTCAAACCACTGAATATCTGACTGCAAGCGAAGGGCTTCCCCTGGCCTCTCCCTTGAGGAATAGTGGCTCTTATATGCTGCTTTATGCAAAATGCCGTCACCGTCTTGATTGATTTTATACAGGAGCCTCGGATATGAAACATGACAAGTACGGAGAAGATATTCCAAAAGCTGTCTCCTCCGATGCTCCACAACAACATGAAATATGTTCTCTCTTTTGTGGTTTTCATGCTCGATGGCCTGCGGGAACAGATTAAAAATGGCCTCAATGATTTCTATAATCCCATTCCTAGCAGCAGCCAGAAGTGGAGTGTCCTTTTGACCATCAGTGTTGTTATCCTGCCATGACTTGTCTCCTCCAGCCAGAATTTTTGAAAGCTCCACCACTATGCCGTGCTTCTTCTTTGTGTCCCACAGATCTTTAATAGATGGGAACCCTATCCATTAGCATGTGACCTTTCCACATTAATCACTAGTGACTGAATACATACAATACTGTATATTAATTATTGAGTATGTGTCACAATTTTAACCTCTATCAATGGTTTGCCATATTTTGTGTCTGCGAGTAAAGTAATTAGCACGAACCTTTAGCAATGATGCTCCAAAGGATGACGTACATTTTTGCTGTGATCTTCCTTAAGGCTGTGTTTGGACTTCGAGGGAAATGAGATACATTTTTGTTTCCATCCTTGACTTTGTTGTGATCGCCTGCTAACAAAATCCAGTTCATTTTAATAAATAGTCTGATGTATATATCATATATGGGGTCTCCATACAATGCATTAGGTGATTGAAGATCAATCTTTAGAATGCTTACCACGCTCCGAATCTGTATTTGGAGTTGGAGGGACCTGAGATACACTGTTGTCGTCCTTGTTTTTGCTATAATCATCTACCGGAAGGCCTGTTAAGGAAATGCAGTTAATTTGAATGATAACTTCTATATTCTAGAAAATGCATTACATCTAATTGTTTTGCAGTTCGACATACAAAGATAGATCAGTTTCTCCAATATGCCAAAGGAATATCCACTCTCAAAAGCAGATGGAATGTTAGCTAGCAGCTGAAAACAGGTCATGTGATCTGAATCCTTCTGATCTTTCTGTATGTGGTATTCTGGTTTTACTAACTCCAAAGCTGTTTCTGTATCACAAACTCACATAATACACTCAGTTATTTACCGAATGACTTTCTAGTAAAATGATACATCACAACAATAAATAACAGCATATATGTTCCTTCAATAATTCCAGAGCTGTTTCGGTATCAAAAACTCACATAACATATTCAGTATATTAAATGATACATCATATATATTACATATAACAACAGAATGATAAAAGCCATATAAGTATCATACACTTGTATCAAAATCTAAACAATTGTATACATTACATTGAATTAAAGAGTGATGAGAGACTACCAAAGTAATAGCCGCGAATAGCTTCATGAAGCACCGTGGAGCCGGGAGATGAGGTGTGATATAGCCTCTCATCGTCTTCCTTGATCTCCGACGCCAAATGCTTGATCACATTGGTATTGCCATATACTGCGGCAGTAAAAAAGGGTGTTTCACCTCTCTTGTTTTTAGTATTCAGTTGCTTCCGATCATATTGCATTATGATCTTCACCATGTCGACATTTCCTATCGAAGCTGCCTCGTGAAGAGGTGTATTTCCAAATGCATTCTGTTTCAGAAATGTTCCTGGCCCTCCGAAAAAGTAATCTCTGAGATCATCTCCATACACTTTCTCAAGCAGAGACTCCACCAGTTCTTTGTTGTTACTGTACACTGCAACATGAATTGCGGTATCCTGGAACACTGTAAAAGGCAAACATATATTTAGGAAGTTATCCGAGTAAAATTCGTTCAACCTCTCCCACTTTCTTTTCATGAAGAGATGGTAACAAAGGGATCTTGTCTTATAAGTGGACATCCTTGTCTATCTATCTCCCTAGCTCTTTCTGAAAAATGAGACCCTTGTTCCGAAGACTACTAGTGTTTACAGTAACAAGAAACTAAAGAGAGTGATGGTATAGACAGAGAGAGAGCATCGACTTTGCGTAAACAAGTCGCATAGCTCAAAAATATTTATAGTCTAAATAATTAAAGATAAAGGTTCTGTGCTGCAACCTTTTCTTTTCCATCTTAATCGTCCAATTACGCCTCCTACATCAGTGACATCATTCCTACGGCGAGCCAGATTCAGATCCTCCGAGCAACACATGTTCCGCAAAAGCGAGACCCCTAAATCAGTGAGGTTAAACACACCCAGCAAGGACCAATGTCTTTAAGGTTTTTGAGCAAGATCCATTTGCGAGAAACCTCAAACCTCCATCTGTAATAGAGCAACAGTTTTCCAAATTCAAATAGCTGAGCGAACTAGCCGCCGAGCCGAACCAATCGCTTCAAGGTCTTTGTCCGAGACCTTGAAGCAAAATCCCAAATCCAAACACGTCATATTTGTAGCTAAACTCATAAACGTAAGTAGTCCTGATTAGAATTCGCAAGTGGGACAGTGGGTCGACGATGATGGGCTCAGACGTCGATGACCGCAGGGATCGTGTTTTTGGGCCTCTCGGCTTCTCTTTAATTTCTTGCCTTTGTTTGGGCTTTAATGAACTCGGATTCTGTTTTGTAAATTTCATAAAAACGACATGCAGCTATTGCCTTGGGGAAAAGTTACCAATTAAGATCGTCAGAAATTTATTTGAGAGTTGGGTTATATTATTTTGCTTATATGTAGATCCATCGGAACATGCTTGTGCATGCAGTTAAGTGTGAGGGCGGCAAATAAATATTTGTGGATGCGACTCCCGTCGATGCAGTTGATCCAAGCACTACTAAATGCTTGAAACTCTTTACTTCCAAGCGGTAATGATCAGAAAGATGAGTGACAAGATGGCACAGTTCACAGTTGAAGCTTCTAATTAAATGGAACAGCACTCAACTCTCAGCAAGAACTATGTATGCACGGGGTAAAAAACAATTAAGACATAGACGGGGAGAAGATACTGTAACATAACACCCTTTATTAGAGCGAACAATTAATAAAACCCTAATGCTAATAGGCTATCTATCTATCTGCTATCACCATGGAGTTTGTGTGACGTTATTTGTTTAGGGAGTTAAAGCTGACTAAATGGTTAATGAATCATGAAGTGTGGGCCTTAGTGGCCTTTGAGCAAGCAGTTTCGATAAGTGGCCATGGAAGAATTCTTTTCACGACTTTGACTGAGGACTTTCCAGTCCTTATTAAGGCCTCCCACAACGGGTACTGCAACAGCGCAAACATGGTGACCGGAAGAACCGCAACGCAGTATATAAGAGTTGTAGTCAGGCGCTTCTTCATCGGAATTGTCAGCATCATTGTGGAGGCAAAGGCGAGCATGGTGACGGCCACCGAGAAGAAGAGGGAGGTAAAGCCGAGGATGAGCTTCCGAGGGAGAGAGCGGTGGAAGTCCTCGAGCTCGTACGGTGACGACAGGATGGAGAGGAACATGGCGAGTGACGTCAGCGAGCTGGCGATGGAGAGAGCGTTAGTGATGATGAAGACCAAGAAGAAAGGGCTGTCGATAAGGATGGGCTGGCCGTTTCTTGCGTTGTTGCCGCCCGGGATGGTGAAAGCGGCCGCGAAGGCGACGGAGGCAATTAGTCCGGCCACCAAGGAGCACGAGTTGGAGGTCCGCTCTAGCCATTCTTGTGCTTCCTCGAGGAGCTCCCCATGGGTTCGAGCAAAGTACTCTCTGGGGGTCTCCTCTTTGCTTTCGTCCCAGCCAAGCTTATTTACAGATTTGGGTGGAATTATCTTATTCGCGTTCTGCAAGTTAAAGTACAAAATAAATTGATGAGTGTAGAAAGGGAGGAACGACATCAAGTTTAATTAATCACTTAAGTACTACCTGAGACAACTCCTCTACAGTTTCCGTATATTTTCGTCTACAGAACTCTTCGAGAGTCTCTTTTTGTTCAACAGCAGGATTCCTTGCATAATATCGTGGGACTAACTTCTCCACCTTCTGCAAGTTAATACCAATTAGTTAAGCCACTATGGATCTTTTTTCGATGAAATAGAGGATTAGGCGAGAATTGATCCCTTCTGTTACATACATACCTCATACCATTCTAACTCTTCTTGCAACTGAAGTGCAGGACCAGGCTGGGTGCCTCCTTTATAAAATTTCATGTTTCCAGCATGGTGCAGTATTGTGAATCCATTCTTATCGGTTTGTCGAGCCAACCTTGGCATTAACCTCTTCGTCACATCAAACCTCTTCGTCACATCAAAGATGTCCGGCTGACGGTGCAATATAGCGAGGTGCAGTATGTTTTGCTTCTCTTTGTTTGTATACTCAAGTGACAAAGGGTAGACTCTAAGTGTCTCCTCCACAATTTCTAATATTCCATTGCTTGTTGCAATGAACAATGGGATATCTGGAGTCTCTGACTGGGATGGCGCTTTGATGTGCCATGAAAAGTCTTCTGCAATTAAAAACTTGCCTAGTTCTAAAGCAAGTTCATGCCTTTTCCTTTCGTCATGAATCTTCTTCATCGTTGGCCATTCTGCAGTTTGTTGTAAACAAATTCAGACCGAGTGAATTTATACATGCAATAGTCGTATATACAACAGCAATATTTCTGAGAGAACCAGGGCGAGGATGTTGTACCTCGCAGAACAATCCAAACTGATCTATTAACTACCAAAAAAAAAATTTGTATACATTAGTATCTGTTCATCAAACTAATTATGATCACATACAGTTCTCGATTTATCAATTTTGTGAAATTATTAATGTACATGCTTACCTGAAGACATGATTCGCCGTAGAAACAGAGTGGCTCTACTGGAACTTTGTACATGACTATCATCACTGGAATTTTGTTCATGAACATCTTCCTCTTTAGCATCTTCGTATTGAGCACCTACATTATGCATAAATTGCACATAAATAAACACACACACACACACACACATATATATATATATATTTCATTTTAATTTGCGTAAAGAAAGATTAGGGATGATGATACATACAGTTGTAAATGAACCTCTTGATCAGTCTACATTTCATTCCACTCTTGAATGCTGAAGAATTGGATGAGAGGAGCTGAAGAGGCGTTTTCAAATTTTTGTATTTTAGTAGAACAAGTTTTGCATACTCCGGCTTTCTAGCTATCAAAAGTGCAAGCTCTGTATTACGAACAAGGGTGTTAAGTCTAGGAGAAGATAAAAAAATAAAATAAAAAACTTTGTTTATAGTATTATTGCTTGAAACCTAATCAAGTAGCTAGAAAATTACCAAAGAACTCGGCATGTATTGCAGCATGAAGAATGGTACCGCGTATGCGTTCAGGGTCGTAAGAGTACTTCCCACTTTTTGTAACAGGGTCGTTAGAAGGATACAGGGAGAACAAATGGGGATGAAGAGCATGTTGATCGTTTTTCAGTTTTTCAGCCAGCAAAATGAAATTTTTTTTCTGGCCAAAGTGAGCTGCTGTATAGAGAGGCATTTCCCCATTCTCGTTTGGAATGGACAGCAATGCCGGTGCCTTTTCCAACAACTTCTCCACAACACGTACACAATCAATTGCTGCAGCCTCATGAAGAGCAGTGTTTCCAAACTCATTTTGTTGTGTGATTAGCTCGTCATTATGCCTGCTTATTTCGATGATTCCTATTGCGATGCTTTCTTGCTCCATGTAAATCGCCATATGGAGGATTGTGTCGTCGTGCACTGTTGGAATTAGCTTTAATCTTGCATCAAGAGTAGTAGCTTTTGCATAAGCTTTCACCACTTCTAATACATCACCGTCTCTAAGGCTTTCATAGAGGGGTTTCGATTGTTCGGAAGTACGTATTTCTTCCATTGTGTACAGAGTTAGGGATCTCGAAATAGAGACAGCTAGCTGGTGTGCTTATAGACCAACTTGTTAGGGATGAGTTGTGTTTATATGCAAGTAGAGTTTGGAGCACGCATTGCATGATTCACGAACCATATATATATATATATATATATATATATATATATATATATAGAACTTTGCTCAGGTGCGGATATCCGCACCGAAACAAAAAGGTACGGATTTGCCATTTTTTCCCACTTTCCGATTATATTTTCACATCTTAACCGTTCAATTTTTAGTTTCTAATGTATAGATCATCTCTACAAAATTTCAGCCAATTTGGTGATCGTTAAGGTATCCAAAACTGCAATTTACACGAACGGACCGAATCTGTCGAACCGGAACCGTTCGTATTTATAATGGTAAATTGAAGTTTTGGATGACTTAACGATCACCAAATTGGCTGAAATTTTGCAGAGATGATCTATACATTAGGACCCAAAAACTGAACGGCTAAGATGTGAAAATATGATCGGAAAGTGGAGAAAAACTGGAAATCCGCACCGAAGCAAAAAGTGCGGATGTCCGCACCCAAGAAGGCCTGTATATATATATATATATATATATATATATATATTTGTCCTCTTTTCCAATTCATTTGCTTTTTTAAAACTAAGCAAGGAATAAAAAAAGATTTTAGTCCTGCGAATAACCGCTTTGTCTTTTGCTTTTTTTATCTTTTACTAAAGAGCGAGGGATAACAGAGGCTCTCTACCACTCAATTTTATTAATCAGGGAAGAAGGGGACCCGACTAGATCTTCAAAAACAGTGAAGTGTTGTAAATGATAATGACTATTCATGCAATATGTATTGTTTAATGTATTCGATTGACATACTTGTAATGTGCGATTGACATACTCGTAATGTATGCGATTGACAGACTCGTAATTTATGCGATTGATAGACTCGTAATGTGCTATTAGTATAACTATTATGTATTGCCTTTTGTATACATGATGTAACCCTATATAAACCACATGGTCAGATGAATACAATACAATTTTTTCAATTCTCTACAACACGTTATCAGCACGATACTCTAACCCAAGTCCTACCCAGAAAAAACCCCCTCTGTCGCAGCCACCCTGCAGTCCCTGCCGCAGCCTCCCTGCAGCACTGCTGCACACTAGTTCCTGTGCAGATCAGCCTGTTTGCACGCCCCAAAACCTCTTGATCGGTACCTCACATCAAAATATTTCCTTCATCAAAGTTGTTCGTCTCTGCCTCTTCTATCTGACCTCCAAATTTTAGCCCTATTAGAGTAGTTTTGAGACCTGTACACCATTCGAACCGGGAGCTATTCAGAAGCGAATCTGCTTCGAATTTCAACAAGTAAGTTTTAAAGATTAAAGTTCCTGCTTTATTGTCTTTTAAATTCCTTTTATTTTCTGCAAAATGTTGGAATATATGTTGCCAAATGGTTTTGAGTATTTAACAAAGCGGAATTGTGGGGATTCACGCTTAACGAACTAAGAGTGTTCGTATAAACTAAGAGTGTTTATAATTAAACGAACTAAGAGCGTTCGTATGAACTAAGAGTGTTCATAATGCTTGGAGTAAGAGCGTCTGTAAGCAACAAATTGTGACCATATTAAAACATTATTGTTTGGTCTAATCCAAAAGAGATTCTTGGAAATTGTTTTCTTGGTAGCATAGCTTGGAAATCTTATTATTTTAGTTTTCGTAAAAGTTTAGCTCCGAAACTAATATATCTTCTCTTCTTATTTTCAGGATGTCGAATGAACCTAGACTCGACTTTCCCATGCTTGACTCAACAGGCTCGGATTACCACAGTTGGGTAACCGATGTTGAGAACCATCTCACTTCAAAGGGAATATTACCCATAATCCAAGCACCTAACCCGGATCTTGTGTTCGTGCGAACACCTACAAAGCATGCTCAAGCAGTTATCTTGATGCGACGCCATATGGACAAGGCACTCAGATTGGAGTATATGTCGATCAAGAATGCAAGAGAGCTATGGGTAGCGCTAGAAGAGCGATTTGGCAATGTCCAAGATTCCCTCCTCCCTGACTTGAAGGTTCAATGGAACAATCTGTGCTTTGCTGATTTCAATAAGTCTGTTGCTGAATATAATTCAGAAGCTCTTCGCCTACAGTCCATGTTGAGGTTTTGTGGACAACCTGTCACAGAGCAAGAGCTAATTGAGAAAACTCTCTTCACCTTCCCCGTTTCAGCCATTGTGGTATCAAAGCAATACCGCACTAAAGTCAATGCTGGATGGATCACGAGGTTTCATCAGCTTATTAATCTCATATCTGTAGCTGAGAAACATGATAACATACTCATGAGGAATTATAATTCAAGGCCCATTGGAACTAAGAGCGTTCATGAGGCGAATTATAATGCACCCAAAAGAGGGCGCAAGGAGCGGAACCCAAAGAATAAGGGATATGAGGGACGTATGGGTCCATATAACCGCCCTAACCAAGAAGGAAACCGCAAGTTTGGTGCGGTTACACGTGGTGGCAATGCCACACGTGCGAGAGGGGGTCGTGGCAACCCTGGCCGTGGTGGTGGCACCATGGGTCGTGGTGGTGGCACCAACCCTCCTAGGGAACGCCCACAACGTGCACCTCAATTAAAGGGAGGCAACCACAATGATGTGTGTCATCGATGTGGATCAAGTGAGCATTAGTTCAAGTAATGCAAGGCAAGTGAGCAACTAGCTGCAAGATACAGGGCATACAGGGACCTGAAGGAGCAAGAAGTGTACCTTGCAAAAGAACAAGAAAATGGTGGAGACGTCCATCTCACCATAGAGGACTTCAAACCTGACAATGAAGTGCACAAGGATGCTGCAGACTTTGATTAGATTAGTCCTTTTATTTTCCAAGAATTTTTGTAATAGCAATATGCCTTAGTCAATAAGTGACAATTGTATTAATTCTTTCTCATGTGGCGCACCCAATAAAATATGATGACTAGGAAAGTCATTGAGATCATTGGTACTTAAGAGAACCTCGCTCCACCAACATCTCTCTACTTTCCTGGTCATATTTGATTGGAGTTACCAAACAAATAGAGTGATTACAATGTGTCTTAGTTTGATTTTATTTTAGATTAAACTTTCTGGGACCTTTGATGTAATCATTGGCTATCTTTATTAATAAAGTATCATATTATTATTCGAAGTCATGGACATGTTTTAATTCCGAACTTTATTATTTTTCAGTATGTTTCCTGGAGAGTTGGAATGCCTTGTTGATAGTGGCACCACACATACTATATTGCGACATAGGCAACTATTTCTATGGATGACGCCTAGTCGATCTTCTGTGACTACGATGGCTGGACCATCACAATTGATTCATGGTTGAGGACCAGCTCAATTTATGTTTCCAAATGGCACAAGTATTAATGTCACCGAAGCTCTATATGCTCCTAGGGCTAAAAGGACCCTATTGAGTTTTAAAGATATAAGAACCAATGGTTTTCATGTGGAAACACATTGTGAGAATGGACAAGAGTTCCTTTGCATCACCTCTAATGACTACGGACATAAACTAGTATTAGAGAAACTTATGTGTCGATCTAGTGGGTTGTGTGCAACCATTATTCAAATTATTGAATCCAACCATATCATGAGAAATGACTTATGAGATTCTGACACATATAGGCTTTGGCATGACCGTTTGGGACACTCAGGTCGTGATATGATGATCTGTATATTAAAGACTTCACACGGACATCCATTTTTCAAAACGAAAAGAAGTCAGAACCAAAATTCGATCTAAGGTAGGGCTGACGCCGCCTACCCCCTGCCGCCCAAAAGTGGTATTGAAGCCACCAATACCTTCTTGGTTCCTTTTTCTACTTCTAAAGTCAATTGTGACTTCGTGGCTCAACCGGATACTTCCCTGGTTGCTTCTAAAGCCCATCTTTCATTTTACAAAGCCTGCTCTTTAGAAAAATTAGGATCGAGACCATCCTATGCAAAAGACACTAAGGAAAATATTCCATTTTTACAAAGAATGCAAGGTGATATTTGTGGACCTATTCAACCAACTTGCGGACCATTTAGATATTTTATGATGTTGGTTGATGCATTGACACGATGGTCACATGTCATGCTATTGTCCACAAGAAATGCTGCATTTGCTAAACTCCTAGCACAAATCATTAAATTACGGGCTCACCACCCTGATCATCCCATTAAGTCAATTCGTCTTGACAATGTTGGAGAGTTTACATCAAAAACGTTTGATGACTATTGCATGTCCATTGGGATTGAGGTTGAACACCCTGTTTCTCATATTCATACCCAAAATGGTCTCGCAGAAGCTGCCATTAAAAGATTTCAAATGGTCGCTAGAGCATTGGTTATGCGCACCAATCTCCCTGTTTTTGCTTGGGGCTATGCAATATTGCATGCAGCTGTACTCATTCGTCTGAGGCCTACTGCTACTCAACCCTTTTCTGCGTCCCAGATGGTTACTGGATATGAGCCTGATGTCTCACACTTATGCATATTTGGGTGTCCAGTTTATGTGCCAATTGCGCCGCCACAACGCACCAAAATGGGTCCTCAAAGACGATTAGGTATTTATATTGGATATGACTCTCCAACCATTATCTGCTACTTAGAACCCTTGACAGACGATCTATTTATAGCTAGATTTGCGGATTGTCACTTTGATGAGACAGTCTTCCCATCGTTAGGGGGAGATAGGAACAATAATGTTCAACAGGAATGACATGAATTGTCGTGGTCTGTCCCCACTTTGTCTCATCTTGATCCCCGAACCGCACAGTCTGAAATAGAAGTGCGGAGAATTCTCGATCTTCATAACGTAACAGACTCTATGCCTGATGCGTTTTCTGATATCGCTAAAGTGACAAGATCACATATACCTACTGCAAACGTGCCTGCAAGGATTGATGTCCCTAAAAATCATGGATATGGCGCCACCCCTAGGGGTATTGGGTATGGCGCCGCCACCACTAATAGTGATGGCAATGTGCCTCAAGCTAGGCTCCCAGCAAGGAATCGTGAGAGGCCCAAATGTTCGATGGATTCTCGCCCGATAAAGAAAGCGAGTTTGGCACAGAAAGATCCATTAATCATCGACATAAATAACCCGTATCATGAAGATATTCCGGATTATGGTTATGTCCAAGAGACATCATTAGGGGACGCTCCAATGTTAGAACCAATTACAGGGAATAGGGAGATCTCCATGAATTACACTAGTGTACATGAGACGTTGAATCGAGATTCTATTATTCTTGATGATGTGTTTGCATATTCTATTGCTCAAGGAATTATAGAACACGATGATATCAAACATTGCTCCATTGAAGAATGTCAATGAAGAGTAGACTGGCCTAAATGGAAAGATGCTATCCAGGTTGAATTGGATTCACTAACAAAGAGACAGGTATTTGGGCCTATAACGCTGACAGCCCCAAGTATAAAGCATGTTGACCATAAATGGGTCTTTGTTAGAAAACGTAATGAGAAAAATGAGGTTGTTAGACACAACGCCCGCCTTGTGGTGCAAGGTTTCTCACAACGCCCTGGAATCGACTACGAGGAGATATATTCTCCCGTAATGGACATTATAATGTTCCGCTACCTTGTCAGTTTGATAGTTTCTGAAAAACTTAACATGCAGCTTATGGATGTGGTTACAGCATATCTTTATGGGGATCTATCTAGATCTAGTTTCTGGAAAACTGGACCTGTAAGGAGTCCAGTAGCATTTCTGGCCCAACCACTATTCCAAAAGCTCTGAAATTCTAGAAGAATGATCTACACTCATAAAGGAACATTTGTTATGAAGAAGTCATGAGCAAAATCTGAACTTTTGGTAGAGAAATAATTGAAGGAATAAAAGGGCAGAAACTGACCTAAAACCAGCTCAATATTCACATGTTCATGTTTCCTACCCACATGAAGAAAACTAGATGCTTTTCTCTTTTTCCTTGGATATATTTTTCTACTCCATTCTTTTTAATAGATCATCATCACTTCCATGTTTCTGCACCTTCATGCTTTGCTTTCATTTCACCATTACCCCATCTTTTACTTATTTTACAAACCACTCCCATACTCCACTTTCATTATTTTTCTCTCTCATCATTTCACTCTTCTTTTTCTTCCCTATTTAAACACATTCTTCTCTCACTCTCAATGACCAATTCCTTCATCCCATTACATCTGATTTCTGTCTTCATCTCCTTCACAAAACCTCCATCTCCACCTCCCAAAATCCAAACCCACAATACCCAATCTACTCCATCATCACCACCACAACTACCATCTTCCACCACCATAAACTTCATCACCACCACTCAAAGTTAGCCAAAGGAGTATCATATCTTCATCACCATTTCATTCATCATCACCATCAAGAAGTTCATATCCATCCATTCCACCATCAAGGAGGATTCAAGGAGCATTGAAGGAGAAAAATGAAGGAGAAGCTACCCATTGATTTGTCAAGCTTCAACTAGTTCTTTCTTCCCTTAACTCTTTAATTTACCTTGATTTACTTTATAGATTTGATGCCAATTTTTATGATTATGAGTGAGTAGTTACTTTGTTGGGGCTAGGGTTGAAAGCCGTAGCCAAACTTGTATGAATTGATGTTTTAATTGACATTTGTTGTTATTTGTGATTTTCATCTTCATATGCTAATTCAAGAAGTGAATGCATTCATTCAAACTTAACTATTTTGAATGTGTTGTGTTTGTCATCTCATGAAAAAAATGTTTAGGGAGTAGTAACCTTAAACATTAATAGCATGATAGCATCCTCTATGTGCATGTGAGGGTAGTGAGTTAAAATCACCTAGATCTAGGATTGGTTTGCTTGCTTGATTATCTAAACTCAAATCTTTATGCATCTAGGAGCAAGGAATTGATACTTATCCGGTAATATAACTTGTTCTTGGATAGTTAGTTTCGCACTTATCCGGTGGAAATTGATAAAATAAAAGGAGTTTAAGCCTTTGTAGTCTTATCCGGATGCAAAGAGGGTAATTGGGAAATTAGAATAGCATCACTTGTATTTGAACTTCAATACTTGCAAGGGAGGTTAGTGGTAGACAATCCAACCCCTAACTTCATCCATTATATTACTAGTTTAGTTTAGAGTAATTTAGTTTACATTTGAGCATTTAATTTAATTTGGTTCACTACGTACTCTACCCAACAAACAATTTCACTAGCTATCACCACAATGCACATACTCACCATGAGCCTAGATTTCCTTGTGAATTTAGGTTTGTGATTGTACATTTGCATATTCTAGCTCTCCTTAGGTGAACACCCTAGCTAGTGAAAGGAATCCAATCCTCGTGGGTTCGACAACCTTTCTTAAATCCCTATACTATTACTTGTACCCCTTATACTTGAGGGTGGCTATTTGGCTAACATATATTAGTAGTTTTTTACAACTATGGAAGTAGCTTCTTACATAGTTATATCATTGTTAAACCGTGGATACTTTTTGTATCATTGAATATGATTTCTTTTCTCGATTGTAGTAGCATTTTTATTTTGGTTGTATCATTTACATTTCCATAGCTTTGTTAGTTTCTGAGAATAGCTTTTTCAAATTGTGGGAGTAGCTTTTGTTCTGCTTGGTAGTAGTTTTTTTTCTACTTGGTTATTGCTTTTGGCATTGATGAAAGTAACTTTTGGTGATAGTGAGAGTATCTTTTGTTACTAATAAGAGTAGCTTTCTGGTATTTGTGATAGTAGCGTTTGTTGCTAGTGAGAGTAGATTTTGATATTGGTGACAACAACTTTTGTTGGTGGGGATAGTAGCTTTTGGTTTTGGGGAATGTAGCTTTTGTTGGTGACAGTAGTTTTTGTTGCTGGTGACAGTAGCTTTTATGACCTTGCCGGAGGTTGTCGAAAATCTCATCAGAATAGTTTTTGTTGCCAGTGATAGTAGCTTTTGTGACCTCGTCAGAGGTTGTCGGAAATCTCATCAGAGTAGCTTTTGGTGTTAGTGATAATAGCTTTTGTGGTCGCCGGAGACCCGCCGGAAGTTGGCCGGAGGTCGGCCGGAGACCCACCGGAGTTGACCGGAAACCTCGACGGAGAGAAGAGAGAGAATAATTGTTGACTTTTTACTCTAGTGGTATTTATGTAAATATGTTAGTTTTTATATCTAAAATATAATACCTTTTTTAATCTAGTGGCCTTATGAGGGAAAAAAACTAGTTTGTGGACTTATGGCTAAAAAAGCATTCAAAGATGCACTTATATGTAATTAACCCAAGATAATAAGCCATAAGGTAGCTAATCCGCTGTCAAATTTCGGTGCATCTTCTGCTTTGATGTGGTGTTAGTGACTCATATTGTTTGTTTATCTCATTGTAACAAGGGAAAATTTCGCAAATAGTACACCAAGTAAAGGACACTAATAATTCTTATACATAAAGTTTCAAACCAAACATTTCGGTACACGAAATCTGAAACTCGACCCACTATCAGTACACGACGTCAATTTTTGACACCAAAATGTCCATTATGCCCTCAATTCTTTTTTTTTTAATAATTTTTTTTCCTTCGTTTTTATCTCTTTCTTCTTCTTCTGGACTCACTCCCTCACTTCCAACCACGCCGCCTTCCTCACCTCCACGCTCACTCCCTCGCTTCCAACGCCGCCCTTGCGAGGTGAGCTTCTCCCGCCGCTGCCGCTCCGCCTCCAAGTGGTTGAGAGGCGTGTCTCAGCCCAGCCCGGGTTTCCTGCCCTGTTTCTTCGGCGCTCTTTTCATCTGGCAGTCGGAATCTGCGAAGTCTGGGTTTGGGTTCGGAGCTCTGTTCTTCTTCTTGCTAGAACCAAAAACATGTTTCTTGTCGTCATTTACGAGCTGTGATCCTCTTCCTGCATGCCGACAATGATGCCGATGTCAAAAATGGAGAAGTTCCGGTTGATGAACTCGAGCGGTCTTGAACAACGACTTGGCTTTTGGATCAACCTCCAGTTCTCTCTAATCAAACCGGAGGAACCCATTTCAAGAACAACGTCGGAAGTTGGGATGCAGATCAAGGTCTCGGTCCGGTGGATTTGGCCTCTTTGGCTCTCTCACAGTTGTTGAACTGAAGCTCGTGGGCCCCGCTCAGCCAGATTGAGGTCCCAGAGCCGAAGGCCTTGCCGGGAACAGAGCCGTCCCCGACGGCGAAAGATCGAGTGAGGGAGTGAGCCCGGAAGAAGGAAGAAGAAAGAGATAAAAACGAAGGAAAAAAAAAATAACAGGAAAAAAAAATTATTAAAAAAAAAAGAACTGAGGGCATAACAGACATTTTGGTGTCAAAAATTGATGTCGTGTACTGATAGTGGGTCGAGTTTCAGATTTCGTGTATCGAAATGTTTGGTTTGAAACTTTGTGTATAAGAATTATTAGTGGCCTTTACTTGATGTACTGTTTGCGAAATTTTCCCTTTTACATTTGCACAGTTATTTTAAGTCTTACAGAACATCATTTGGTTGTTGTCATCTCCGTTGGAGTAACAAGGACTGCTAGGCCGATTTTGAGTACTCATAGTTGTTAAAGAAAACATGATCATTTAATATCTAACAGCCTTCTATTTCTTACATCTTTTCTCACCCTGATAAATATATCTGCTGACATGCCTTCGGTTTAGGGTGCACAGTTTATAGGATGAAAAATCATATCGCAGTTTTCGGCACAGATTAGCATTGAAAGTTTTTAGTATAGACCCTCAAAGCTTTAATATTTTTCCTACATAAGTTCTATATTTGTATGCATTTTGTTTTTGGGGTCTGCGTTTGATTTCTTAAATCTTTGATTTCTACTGCTTTGGAATTCTGCTTATTTTTGGGAAATAAATTGGGCTTTGGTTTGATTTCAGTGTAGTTTGAGTTTAATTGTAATCCCAGTTTAATTGTATTTGAATTTCATTTCATTATTTGTTGTAGTATGACAGAAAACTGTTACTGCCTATATTATGAAGACTTGAATTACAAGCCTTCTTCTGTAAAGTTTGCATTAAACAATAGAGAAAATTTCGCAAACAGTACATCAAGTAAAAGCCACTAATAATTCTTATACACAAAGTTTCAAACCAAACATTTCGGTACATGAAATCTGAAACTTGACCCACTATCAGTACACGACGTCAATTTTTGACACCAAAATGTCCATTATGCCCTCAATTTTTTTTTTTTTTAATAATTTTTTTCTGTTATTTTTTTTTCCATCGTTTTTATCTCTTTCTTCTTCCTTCTTCTGGGCTCACTCCCTCGCTTCCAACGCCACCTTCCTCACCTCCACGCTCACTCCCTCGCTTCCAACGCCGCCCTTGTGAGGTGAGCTTCTCCCGCCGTTGCCGCTTCGCCTCCACGTGGTCGAGCGGCGTGTCTCGGCCCAACACGGGTTTCAGGCCCCGTTTCTTCGGCGCTCTTTTCATCTGGCAGTCGGAATCTGCGAAGTCCGAGTTTGGGTTCGGAGCTCCGTTCTTCTTCTTGCTAGAACCAAAAACATGTTTCTTGTCGTCATTGTACGAGCTGTGATCCTCTTCCTGCACACCGGCAATGATGCCGATGTCAAAAATGGAGAAGTTCCAGTTGATGAACTCGAGCGGTCTTGTTTCCGGGTCTGGCTGATCCGACCTGAACAACGACTTGGCTTGCTTGATCAACCCCCAGTTCTCTCTGATCAAACCAGAGGAACCCATTTCAAGAACACCGTCGGAAGTTGGGATGCAGATCAAGGTCTCGATCCAGTGGATTTGGGCCTCTTTGGCTCTCTCACAATTGTTGAACTGAAGCTCGTGGGCCCCGCTCAGCCAGATTGAGGTCCCAGAGCCGAAGGCCTTGCCGGGAACAGAGTCGTCTCGACAGCGAAAGATCGAGTGAGGGAGTGAGCCCGGAAGAAGGAAGAAGAAAGAGATAAAAACGAAGGAAAAAAAAATAACAGAAAAAAAAATTATTAAAAAAAAAAAAGAACTGAGGGCATAACGGATATTTTGGTGTCAAAAATTGATGTCGTGTACTGATAGTGGGTCGAGTTTCAAATTTCATATACCAAAATGTTTGGTAATTTGAAACTTTGTGTATAAGAATTATTAGTGGCCTTTACTTGGTGTACTGTTTGTAAAATTTTCCCTTATAACAATGTCATTTTAGGTATTTTACAATGTCGTTTTCAATAATTTGTACTTTTGTTCGTTGTCTTGGAAGAGTTGGTCGGGTCCCCCGGCCCTCCTGTTATTTTCTTCCTTGATTGATAAAATTGAGTGGCAGGGACTGGGGAGGCTTCTCTGCCTCTCTTATCCCTTGCTCTTTAACAAAAGAAAAAAGAAAAAAAAAGCAAAAGACAAAGTGGTTATTCGTCAAGACTTTAATCATACTTTATTCCTTGCTTAGGTTTAAAAAGCAAATGAATTGGAAAAGAGGAAAAATAGAAGAAATACATGGTACGTGAATCATGCATGCAAGCTGCAAACTCTACTTGCATATAAACACACCTCATCCCCAACAAGTTGGTACGTACATAAGCACCAGCTATCTGTCTCTATTTCGAAATCCCTAACTCTACACAATGGAAGAAATACGTATTTCCGAACAATCCAAACCCCTCTTTCAAAGCCTCAGAGACGGTGATGTATTAGAAGTGGTGAAAGCTTATGCAAAAGCTACTACTCTTGATGCAAGATTAAAGCTAATTCCAACAGTGCACGACGACACAATCCTCCATGTGGCGATTTACATGGGGCAAGAAAGCATCGCAATAGGAATCATCGAAATAAGCAGGCATAATGACGAGCTAATTAAAAAACGCAATGCGTTTGGAAACACAGCTCTTCATGAGGCTGCAGCAGCTGATTTTGTACGTGTTGTGGAGAAGTTGTTGGAAAAGGCACCGGCATTGCTGTCCATTCCAAACAAGAAAGGGGAAATGCCTCTCTATACAGCAGCTCACTTTGGCCAGAAAAAAATTTTCATTTTGCTGGCTGAAAAACTAAAAAACAATCATTGTGATCTTCGTCCTCATTTCTGCTCCCTATCTCCTTCCTACAAGTCTGTTGAAGAACTTGACGAGCACTCCTACGGCCCTGAACACATACGCAGTACCATTCTTCATGCTGCAATACATGCCGAGTTCTTTGGTAATTTTCTAGCTACTTGGTTACGTTTCAAGCAATAATACTATGAACAAAGTTTTTTGTTTTATTTTTTGATCTTCGCCATAACTTGAATATACAGAGCTTGCACTTTTGATAGCTAGAAAGCCGGAGTATGCGAAGATTGTTCGACTAAAAGACAAAAATTTGAAGACGCCTCTTCAGCTCCTCTCATCCAATTCTTCAGCATTCGAGAGTGGAATGAAATGTGGATTGATCAAGAGGTTCATTCACAACTGTATGTATCATCATCCCTAATTAATCTTTCTTTACAGAAAAAAAAATACATACATATATATATATATATGTATATATATATATGTTTATTTATGTATAATTTATGCATAATGTAGGTGCTCCATATGAAGATGCTCATGAACAAAATTCCAATGATGATAGTCATGTTCAAAGTTCCGAAAGATCATCAGCTACTCTGTTTCTAAGGCGAGTCTTCTCTTCAGGTACGCATGTACATTAATAATTTCACCAAATTGATAGATCGATGACCCTATGTGATCATAATTCGTTTTATCGATCGATGAGCTTATACGCATGCAAAACCAATTAGCAATGGATGGAGTGGCCCAAATCCTTATAAACCCATAGGCAAAGTCCAATTTTTCCCATGTGGAATGACAATGACATATATTCTCAACACGCCCCCGCACGTGTGGCGAATTTTCAAGCCATACACGTGGACAACTTTGGGTGACGTGGAGCCCGTGTGGCCGTTAGGCATGCACATACACGTGGGTAACCTTCTCTGATACCATGATCAATGTTTTAAAACGCTGAAGGCGTACCCGAGGCGTTTTCGGGAGAGCCTTGCAGCCTTGAGGCATAAGGCGTAAGCCTTACGTATTAATCACCTATATTCATGTAATTTCTACTCTTATACATACCACATTATGATTCAACCAAAAGAACATGAATTCACTCACAATAAATGAAGTATTAGAAGCATATGATTCAACAAAATTACCAACATAAAATGAAATCAAGGATTTAAAGTTCAAACACCAAAGATCAAGAAAGTTCAAACACCAAAGATCAAGAACAAATGTTGAAATCTACTTCATGCTTGGAAATCATCTTCACATATGAATACAGTTCTAAAGAATTGAAGCACAAAAGATATCCAAATCAAGAACTAAGCCTAGAGACTCCTGCGTATATTACAGATTATTCCAACTCCATCTCTTCTATTTCAATCTATTGTCCTGCACATCCATAAACATACTCCTCTCACCCATCTCACATTCTAACAGTGGTAATGTCTAACAGTGTCTCCATCGAATTGCATAAATAAGGTTACACAGGAATATATGAATTACTTTTGTTGTTTTTGTTAGCCTCTTGCCCAATTAATTCGAGTTGAAACTATAGTAATTCTCTTCTGCTTTATTCTACAATAGTTTTCTTCACCAAAGAAAGAAAAAATGAAATAAACTGATGATCATTCCGTTTTCTGTAGAAATAGGTAAGCAACAGAAATTGCATCATGGTAATTGACACAAAATATGGACATGTAATTTAAGTCAAATTCGTACCTCCACTGGGTGTTAAATTCGTACCTCCACTGGGTAATTGACAGAAATTGCATCAACCTTCGCTTTCTACATAAATAACACGAGCTAAGTTCAATACTGTTCAATTTGTGGCTCACAAATGACCATAGAAATGGCTTCCTGAAAAGGAAATGGTTAAATTGGTTAAACCAATGAAATCAAAAAGAGCAGATGAGCTGAATCCCAATCCCCAACTGACATTGTCCTTAATACAGATAAATGGCTGTCGTAATTCGTAACCCATAATTCAAAATCAAACAGAGTTTTGAAAAAGAATTTACCCGGAATTGGTTTGCTATAGTTGCTGTGGGTGGTTGTTGTTGTTCTTATTGTTCCTCTTCAAGTCTGCAAATCGAACTCCAAGTCTGCAAATCAAACTCCAAAATCCAAATCGAACTCCAATAATCGAAACTCCCAAGTCTGCAACTTGAACTCCTTGGTCTCCTTTACAGCCAAATCGAACTCCTTGGTCTCCATTACAGCCAAATCGAACTCCTTAGTCTCCTTAACAGCCAAATCGTTGAGAAAGATAATGGGTTGATTGGGTTCTATGAGAAACAGAGAAGGGGAGGCTTTGGAAGTGCGAAACAGAGAAAGGGAGGCGACTGATGTAGGCTACTCAATGTCCGACCTAGATAGGCAGCCCCGTACCCAAAACGACGTCGTTTCAGAGAAGACCAAAAAAAAAAACCCACGCTGCGCGTACGCCTACGACGCCTCAGGCGTAGTTTTTTGCGCCTTTTGCACCTTGATCGCCGCCTCAGGAGCCTCGTCGCCTTCTCAGCGAAACTGACTCAATTTAGATGCTGATTTTCGCTTTTTAGGCCTTAGGCGCGCCTCAAGGCGCGTTTTTTAATTCATTGACCATGATAAAGTAATCTGAGGTTCACATCTAAAACCAATTGGCAATGAATAGAGTGATCCAAATCCTTATAAACTCATAGGCAAAATCTCATTTTTCCCATGTGGGATGACATATATTCTCAACATATAAGTGATCATAATTCGTTTGATCGATCGGTGAACTGATATGCATACAAATTTTCTTTTGGCAGTTAATAGATCGGTTTGGATTGTTCTTCGAGGTACAACACCCTTTCCCTGATTCTCTATCAGAAATATTACTCTTTTATATATACACTCAACTATTGCATGTATAAATTCACTCGTAAGTGCAGCATGGAGTACGATGAGGAGCATCTACGACGAAAAGAAGAGGCATGGATTGGCTTTAGAACTAGCCACGTTTCTAATTGCAGCAGACTTTTCATGGGACATCACACGACTAGCATTAAATGAAAGTATGATGCAGACTGCTGTGGGACTCCCATTCCCAGATTCCGAAGACTCAGGTGGTTTCAGTATCACTAGCACTGAAGACCCCTCCGCTCCATCCCTGGAAAAGAGTAATCAACCAGCTATCCCATTGCACATTGCAACAGAGCATGGAATATTAGAAATTGTGAAGGAGACTCTTAGAGTCCACCCTGCGGCATACGAGTATAGAAATACCAAGGGACAAAACATACTGCACCTGTCCATTATGCACCGTCAGCGGGACATCTTTGATCTTGTAATGAAGAAGGAGACACCTAAGTCGAGGTTGCAACGACAACTCGATATTAATGACTTCACAGTATTGCACCAAGTTGGCAACATAGAGCATTACAATGGAGGTACCCAGCCTGGTCCTGCACTCCAATTGCAAGAAGAGCTAGAGTGGTTCGAGGTACGTACTTAGGTGACTGACAGCGAAGGAATCAATTCTCACCTAATCCTCTATTTCATAGGAAATCTTGAACTAACTAATTGATACACTTAACTTGCAGAAGGTGGAGGGGTTAATCCCACTACATTATGAAAAATTCAGTGCTTGTGAGGCAGGCAAAGACACCACCCTACAGTCCTTTCATAAAAGATATGTAGAGATTCTCAAGGACTTGTCTGAGGTACTTTCATCCCTGATTAGTCACCCTGAATTTTCCTCTCTTTCCTTACTAGCTAATCAATTAATTAACTTGCAGAACATTGAAGTGGATAAGATAATAACACCCGATTCTCACAAGGAAGAAAAGAAAAAGGAGACCCCCATAGAGTACTTTCGTCGCACACATGATCCGCTTCTCCAGAGCGCACAAGAATGGCTGAAGCGGACCTCCGAGTCGTGCTCGACGGTGGCCGGACTAATGGCCACCGTCGCCTTCGCAGCCGCCTTCACCCTCCCCGGAGGCAACGACGAGAACAGCGGCACTCCACGCCTTCTTCACAGCCCTTTCTTCTTAGTCTTCATCATTACCGACGCTCTCTCCCTAGCCAGCTCGCTGACATCACTCGTCATGTTCCTCTCGATCCTGACGTCACCGTTCGAGATGGACGACTTCCGCCACTCTCTCCCTCGGAAGCTGATCCTCGGCTTCACCTTCCTCTTCATCTCGGTGGCGGTGACCATGCTGGCCTTTGCGTCCACACTGATGCTGACAATTCCGATGAAGAAGAGAGTGACCAAAAGTTTTGTGTACTGCGTTGCGTTTCTTCCCGTCACCATGTTTGCACTGTTGCAATTCCCGTTGTTGTTGGCCTTCAAAAAGAGTCTCAAGTACCCAGTCATGGCCATGAAAAGAGTATGGCGGCTTCTTATCTCTGCTTCTATCTTGAAAAGCGACAAGACCCAATAGCACATATATAGTTCAGCTTTTCACTCCCTAATCAAATTAGTCACATCTAGCTAAACCATGATGGGTGTGTGTGTCTATATATATATATATATATATATATATATATATAGGTGTTGACTGATCTTAGCAAAATAACATTTTTATCTATTTTGGTTTTGTGAATAAGAAACTTCAGAGTGTCATGTCTTCTTGCCACACAGGGTGTTGCTTGACATTGTCTAAAGGGGCTTACTACAGTAAATCTTGTTTGATGTGATCACTATATTTATATTGTTTGCTAAGCTATCTGTTATTTTTCCATTACCTGTGAGACATAGCAAATTAACTGCAAAAACATTAAAGTTGGCATGGATGTTGAAATTATCAGTATGGTTAAGTTGAGCATGACAATTTACAATAGCAAATTTTCCAAGTACTTGGAGTGTGAATCTCTTTGTTTGAATCATTCACATGTTTAATGTGATGTTAAGTGGCATTCAATATATCTCGTACGTATTGATATTTTTTTTTGTCAAGAAAATTGATGTCATGTTTTGTCAAGTCAGTTATGATATATTTTTCAAGGTATAAGCATGGTATAAGTTCCCTAATTGCTTGATCTAAAAGCAAATTGAATAGCATGATCCAACCGTTTAAAATGGAGTTTACACAACAAGGATCAACTTTAATACTTAAGACTTGAGCCAACTCGGCCTAGATCGTTGCCTCAAGCCAAAAATCACTGTTCACCTTGAGTTGCAGCTCTACACTAAGAATCGATCAAAACCACCACCAAGGATCGAAGGAGGAAGCTTCCACGAGCAAAACAAGAATGGTTTCAAGCCCTGCTGTCGCCGGAGATCGGAGAACCGATCGGGTCAAAAGTCTCTCACCTTCGCCGCTTCGTTGCGCCGCCGTGGGTGAGAATCGACACTAGAGACCGCTATAGGGAGGACCAGAACGAGGAAAGGAAGAGATCTGGGTAAGTTTCACCGTCAGAGGTCGCCGGGAAAAAGAACGCCGGCTGGGTCAGGTCGAACATTTGAAGAGAGAGAACGAAGCGTTTGGGCTTTCCGAAAAAGGAAACTTTCCAAAAAGGTAAATTAGGATTAATCCCAAAACAGAAATTCTATTTATAGTAATTTTCAAAAAAAGTAGAAACTTCCGTTGATCATAACTTTCTCATACGAACTCCTATTTAAGCATGCCGCATGTCTACGAACTCGTATCAACGTGCTCTACGACTTTCGTGAAGGAAGTTTTTAGAGAAACTCAACCTTTGAGCTCTCTAAAAAGACGCGTTTCCAAATAATTATTCGTCCGAAAATAATTTCAAATCACGAATAACATATGAATAAAGCACAACACCTACAATTCACACAACTGGTCCATTATTAATTTCAAGAATTAAATAACAAAATTCCAGGTCATCACAGCTGTGATCGTTGGTGCTAAGGGTTCTCAGTTGGGTGTGGGTGAACCTGGTAGTGAAGGTGTTGTCCCGCTCCGGAGGCCGAGATGGGGGTTAGGACTCAGCTGAGCTAGGAGGATGTGTCCCGAGTTGCTGGGACTTGTGCTCTTACTAAGGGTGTTGGTAATCAGAGGAAGAGGACTGCTTCTCAGCTTCGTCTTGGGAGTCCCTCGATAAGGGTATCTGTCGATCCTCGTGGGGGTAAGAGGTCCCAAGTTGAAGAGAGAGCTAGGTCACGATCTACTAGTGAGGGATCTCGGCACTCTATTGATGAGGTGGCAGGGGGCCTTGTTTGCACTCTTGGCGAGATTGGGATCCATGATGATGCCATCTTGCACATGGTGGCGGACCTACGTAATTGCCATCGTGATCATGATCGGGTCAACATTGATGATCCTCGCGTAGGATATCGAGATGCCTAGGAAAGGGAGATGAGGGTAAGTCATTATTCCCAATATTTGTTAGCGTTGTCATGGCTCTTTTTTGCTTATTTTGTATTATATGCAGGCTGTGAATATGAACTATCGTGTCTCAGCCAAGTTGGTGGAGCATTTTGATAGGAGATGGCTTGGCTTATAGCTGAGTTGGAGGTTGAGAGGGGAAGGGCCCAAGAGCTTCAAGATTCCCGGGACGGTGATAGATGTAGTCTCGGGGATTGCTCAGAGGTTAGAATTAGAGTAGTCCTTGGTGATAGAGCAGACTCGGCGACGAGAGGCCGAGGAAGCCCTTGGTCCGGTTAAGGATAGGAACTTGGAACTTACTGGTAGGTTGCAATAGGCTGAGGAAGGGTTGTGAGCTGTGGATGTTGTTAAGGAGCAGTTCCAGGCTCTTGAAGGGTGTTTGGTGGTGTTTGAGAGGCAACTTACGGAGCGGGATGCCGAGTTGGAGATTCGTGAGGTTGCAGAGTTTGGCTCCCTATCATGATCGTGTGACTGAATTGAAGGGGAAACTTGGACAGTTTCAAGGGGAGGTGGACCGCTTAAGGGTCGTTAAGTAGCAAGCAGTGGAGAAGGATGTCGAGTTGGAGCGACTATGAAGGAGGTGGCTGATGACCGATCTTGGGCCAACATTTTTGCTGAGGATTTTGTTCACTTGCGCCGAGAAGCAAGGTTGCATGTTGATCAAGTTAGGCGAGCGAGGAAGGATGGTGCCCATCGCACTGTTGATAATTATCTTTTATTGCCAAATTTCCATGCAAAGCTTGATCAAGCGTTCTAGGAGGGTGCTGCCCACTGGGTCCGAGAAGTGTGTGCTGGTGGTTGGTTAGACAAGAAGAAAATGTATTGCGATATGCAAGCGAAGAAAGCGGCCAGAGCACAGCCGATGCTGGGCCTAGGGGGCGAGATGGGGGATCGTGATCCAGGAGCCACAGAGTGCCCTAGAGCAAAGTGTGGGTCAAAGTTTGAATCGAGAGGCTGGAGATGGCGATGATACTCTTGTGAGTGATGCGGGAGGTAATTAAGATGTGGATGCTTGGAATGCTCAGGGAGGCGACAATGTTGGGGGTCGAGATGCAGCTGGCGAGTGAGATTGTAGCGCCGAGGGTGAGACTTGGTTTTTCTTTGGTTTAGCTGTTTGTTTTTGTTTGGTGATAGCATTGCTGACGTGTAAATACTTTGAATTTTGTTAGAACGATGGTCTTTTTGACCGGATATTTGATTTCATTTTTGTTTAGGGAATATGGAGAGTTTTTATTGGAAATTGTTACCTTGGTAACCAATAGTCCCCCATGCGTTGTATGCATTGAATGTGCCTTATGTTTTCAATGATGTCGTAAGTACAGGTCATTATGGTGACGTGACCTTTGTGCTTCTCGAGGCATTTTGGTGACCTCTGTGCTTCTCAAGGTGCGGTACTGGAGCTCGAATTGCATCCAACAAAGTAAGAAAATGTCTTTGTCTCTGCTCTTGATTCTTCTCCTCTTTCTGAAATCTTTTATGTGGTGACCCGAGAGAGGGGTCCCATAGCGCCGTGACCCCGAGCCAATGAGAAACCGATATGTCACGAATGACATCCCGATAACTCATCAACCTGAAATCGCAAGGCCTTTTGGGTTCAAACTATTGGTTTACAAAACACTTTCTTGAGCAAATCATTCTAGCAACCGAACATCATATTTTCAAAACGGAATTTAAAGTGGGCTAAAGGATTTGGGCTTACAATAGGGGCCCAATTTGGAAGATAACAAATCACTAGGTAAATACAAGTATGAGAGACGCACCCCAGGGTTGCGGGGCTTCCCAAATTTTGTAAATAAGTGAGTAGAAAACAAATAAATAAAAAGTAAATAAATAAGTTACTTCAAAATTCAATAAGGGACCAAAACCCTCTTTTAATAAAGTCAAAGAGAAATGCGCCAAGCCAGGCCATGTGCCTCCTCTGTACGCTCCCCGACCATATGCTCGAAACCTACACACTATTGTAGGGGTGAGCTTTCGTACTCGCATGCCCAATAGGAGCCGACCCAACCATGCTAGGTTTGAAAGATAATAATAATAATCGAAAATATTTACTACATAATATTGTGCACGTTTATCGAAAATACTTTAAAGAGAGGCAACCACAAACATTTATTCACTTTTATGAAATATATGCAACATGCTTCACACAACTTGGAGCTCCGAGATACTTACCTGCCGGCTAAACTCAAACAAATCGGTGACCAACATAGTTCGTCATCCTTCGAGAACCGGCCAACTACTCTGTAGTCCTTGTAACTACAAGTAGCGAAAGTGTCCATTTCCTAGCCCTGAGTCTCCTATGACTGGTTCACTGTCTGTACTTACTCTTCCTCGACAAACATAGGAGCACGGCCCCCTTTGGAGGTTCACGGTTATCGACACCGTGGGATCCCTAGGAATCTACGCGTCTAGGTCCCATTCACTTTCAGGTCACAAGTACAAACATACAATGGGTACAGTATCTCAACATGCAAGTCTAGCCTCAGTTTTCGCAATAAGCAATAATCAATTATGGAAACACGGATATCACGAGGCATCAACTAATGAACAACCAAAAACGTACTTGCAGGCAGCTTAATATATGTATAAGCATATACACACACAAGAAAACCACTAACAAGATAGGGACGGCTCACCCTACCTGGATATGGAGTGCTTGCCCAAACTTAGCTTTATTTCCAACTTTCGATACTTCGTCCAATTCCATGTGCACACGCTCGAATCCTTTAACAAAAACTATTTCCAATAAGAAATAAACTCAAGTCATAAATTCACATGTTCAATTTCTTTATGTGTCACCAATTTAGCCTGAACCGATATTTAATGATAACCATTCCCGAACAACTCACTTAAAGTAGTGAGCTCATTTGGGATATGGTGATCACACTTCCTTCCATACTAAAGTTTCGGGCAACCGGTTTGACCTCACTCTATTTAGCTTTCTAACTTTAAGCAATTAAATAGCAACCACGCACCATTCCCAAATAATCCAAATGATATAGCATTTAAATCATTTGGGATATGGTGACCATACTTGACACATTCACCTTCATTTTTTTAACATTTCTATTTTAAGGGAACAAATGATAATTACCATTCCCGAAGGATTACGATTTTGGGAGATGGTAACTTTAAAATACTTCACTTGTAATTGTTTCCTTAACCATAATTGAAAATCCTTCTTTTGTTTTAGGGAAACGAGAATTGAGAGAAATTTGCTGTGTGTTCTCATTGATAATAGGGGCCTCTATATATAGAGGATTACAATGCATAGAATCTCAATCATACAAGGAAAGTAATTCTACATTGATTAGGATTCTAGATCCTTCTAATTAATCCTATTACCCCTAGGTCAAGAAACCTAGAGTTTGGGCTAAACACAAATTAGGTTTTCCTTGAACACTCCCCCTTGTGTTGCCCAAACGCGGTGCTTCTCTCGTTGCCTTGTTAAAAACCTTGCCGAGTAACAAAAACCCAGTGGGACAAAAATAACCTCGGTCGAAGGGGAAAAAGAGCACGACACACGCTTCACGATTCGAGACGAACATGTAGACATCTCCCCCTGATGTCTGCGCCTCCACCTGATGACTACGATCATGGGAGTTCAGATAATTTCTGCAAGCCAATTCTTACCACATGTTTATCGAACGTGGATTTAGGCAATGACTTAGTAAACAATTCTGCCTCACTGTCCTCAGATCGAACCTAATTCACTTTGATCTCTAGGAGAGCCTGTTGTTGCTGATTATGCTTGGTGTTGTCGCTTTTGATGTAGCCTTGCCTCATTTGTTCAAAACAAGCAGCATTATCCTAAATGCTCGTAGGCTCATCTGTGGTAGACTTCAAACCACAATTGCTTCGAACATGCGTAATTATGGATCCAATCCATATACATTCACGAACCACTTCGTGAAAAGCAATGATCTCTGTATTGTTCGAAGATATAGCGACTAGGGTCTATTCTGTAGACTTCTAAGATGTCACGGTCTTTTCCCATGGTGAACACTTAACCGAATTGGGAATGACCATTGTGTGGGTCAGAGAGATACCCAACATCAGCAAAACCTTCCAAAACACATGTCGTTTTGGGATGGGGATAGTGGACGTAGGCCATTGTTGGCGGCATTCCAGGTGTGTGATGGGTCTGAATCCATCATCTCTTTGTAGGGATAGAACAAGCCCATATCAATCGTACATCTCAAATATCGAAAGATATCTTTTACACCAATCCAATGGCGTCGCGTTTGCGCAGAGCTATATCTTAGCTAACAAGTTCATGGTAAATGAGGTGTCTGGTCTTGTGCATTGAGCTAGGTACAATAATGCGCCTATTGTACTTAACTAGGGCATTTCTGCCCCTAGCGCATCTTCGTCATCATCCTTCGAATGAAGAGGATCCTTTTCAAGATCAAGACTATGGACGATCATGGGGGTGCTTGAAGGCTTGACCTTGTCAAAATGCCTAAGCATCTATCGACACGACGCTCAAGTTCCAAACCGAGACATAATCGTGTTCTCCCAAAATCCTTCATCTCAAACTCGGATTTCAAGTGTTCAGCGGTTTCCCTTAACTCTTTAAGGACTTCTAATGAAGATCATGTCCAACATGAACCGCGGTAGAATCTGAAACTTGTTATAGAACTGCGTGGCCATATCCCTTCCCAATCAAGTAGTCACTTTAGTGAGCGTTTCAATCTTATTGTAAACGCGCTCTGTGGTCTAGAGCCTCTTGACTTGGGTAAATGAAGTTCACCATGAACCTTCATGTATATTCCATATCTAGATCCCTATAGAGATATGTAGTGACCACATTTGTAAGCTGCATGTTCAGTTATTCGGAAACTACCAAACTGACAAGGTAGTGGAGTGCAATGACATCCATTACGAGAGAATATGTCTCATCGTAGTCAATTTCAGGGCGTTTTGTGAGAAGCCTTGCGCCATAAGACGAGATTACCATATCTTTTTCTCACTACGATTTCTAACGAAGACCCATTAGTCAACAAGTTCTATGTTAGGAGGTGTTGGCATCTCTAGCTCGAAAACCTTCCTCTTCGTTAGAGAATCCATCTTAACTTGGATCGCATCTTTCCATTTAGGCCAAAACTTTCTACGTTGGCATTCATTCATCAACGGAGCATGGTTTGGTATCATCGGACTCAACAAACTCATGCGCAACGAAATACGCCTACATCATCAATTATGATGGAGTTTCTATCCCACGTCTCATGTACACTAGTGTAAGTTTCATAGAGCTCTATATTCTCAGGAATAGGTTCTGACGTTGAGGCGTCCCCCAACGATAACCATAACCCGGAAGATACTCATGAGGCGGATTTTGAGTGTCGATGATTCAAGGATTGGAATGTGCCAAAGTATCATTCGAACCCACGGGCCTCCCACGCATCCTAGCTGGGGCCATGGCCTGTAACGCCAGAGTGCCACTCTCTTTGGCATTGGCGCCATGCCTACCTCCGTGTAGGGTGGCGCTACGTCCTCTCGTAGGGACGTCCTTCCTTGCAGGCATGTTTGCAGCATATTTGTGTGATCTCGTCACTGTAATAGGGATCGAGATGAGACATAGTGAGGACAGACCATGACAATTCCTGTCGTTCCTGCTGAACATCTGTGTTCTTATTTCCCCCGAACGACGGGAAGACTGTCTCATCAAAGTGACAACCCGCAAATCTAGCGGTAAAGAGATCGCCTTGCAAGGGCATTAAGTGGCGGACGATTGTTGGAGTTTCAAATCCAACGTAATTGCCTATTCGTCTGTAAGGACCCATCATAGAGTGTTGTGGCGGCGCAATTGGCACATAAATGGCTCACTCAAATGTGCGTAAATACAAAAGCCGTGTACCCAGTCACTAGCTGTAACGCAGAGGTACATTGAGTGGCGGTAGGTCGTAGACGAATTAGCATAGCTGCATGCGATATTGCATCACCCCAAGCGGATGTAAGAAGATTGGTGCGCATTACCAATGTTCGGAGTACCATCGTAGTCGTGTCCGCGAGACCAATTGGGTGTGTACATGAGAATGTGATGTCCAACATCAAACCCATTGCAATATCCATCAGAAGTCTTTCAATATAAACTCTCTAGCATAGTCAAATCCAATTGACTGAATAGGATGATTCGGGGAGTGAGCCCGTTGTCATATGATATGTGCTAGGAGTGTAGCGGAAGTAGCATTTATAGATGGACACACGTGACCAGCGTGTTTGCGTGTCAACCAACATCATGAAATATTTAAGCGTCTGCAAGTTGGTTGAATCAATCCACAAAATCCCTACGGATTCTTTGTAAGAACAGAATGAGTAATGTCATATCCTTTGCATAGGACGGTATCAGTCCTAGTTTCCCTAAGGAACGGGCTTTATAAAATGAGCGAGAGGCCTTAGAAGCAACCATTGAGTATTTTGGTTAGGCCTGGGCGTCTAAAACGCTATTTGAAGCAAGTTGGTGATTGCAGCATCACCTGGGGCGCCATCAGCATGATGGACGCCATCCATAGCATCATGGATAGGGACTACGCCGGCCCTAGGCTGATGGTGGACGGAGGCGGTGCCCTAGGCAACAGCGTCGGTCACACTGAGTCTAGGAATCAACTTTTGATTCATGCTTCATTTCGCTCGAGAGAAAGGATGTCCATATAAAGTCTTTGTAGACGGATCATCATATCATGACCAGGATGACCTATCCTGTCATGAAAAAGCCAATATGTGTCTAAATCCAAGAGATCTTCTCTTATAACTTTATTGGATTAATAGCTCGAATAGTGACATAGAGTCCACTAGAGAGACACATAAACTTCTCTAAGATGCGTCTTTGTTCGCAATCATTAAAGGTAATGCAAAGGAACTTATTTCCTTTCTCTACATGCATTTTCGCATGGAATTCATTGGCTATTCATAGGATACAATTTGCCCTAAGAGCGTAGAGAGTTTATGTGACAGCTATAATCAAGGTGCCATTTGGCAAGTGGAACTTGGGCTATTCCATGTCCTTGAATTAATACTGATGGCCCAGCCATCGTAGTCACAGAGTCATATGCTCAGAATCAAAATTGAGTCATAATGAAAAGAACTCAAAATTTTATTCATAAGCCAACGGAGTACATCATTGTTTCTTTGATCAAAGAAAATCTAATCCAATAAAAGTAATATGGCAATCGCCTACATCTCTTGGAAAATAAAGACTTAAACAGAATTTGGCGATGTATTGATCCCAGCCAGATTTGTAGTCTTCAACCCTTCACTCTAGATCATCTTCTTGATCTTCTTGTTCCACATAGTGAGCTTCTCTTGCTTCACAATATGCTTTGACAAGTTCTTCACGAGCTCTACAAATGTGTGCCCAATGCTCAGACACTCCACATCGAGAACATACATCTCTTTGCTCGAACTCCATTGATTGAGGCGCTTTGAAAGCGTCATTTAGATGGCTTTTAGTGTTGGTGGCGCCACCAATATGGCCAGAGGCATTGTCTCCCTCTCTCTTTCTACGTTTACCTCTTCGGTTCCGTGTTCGCCTATTTTGGCGGTTACCTTCCCAAGTAGAGCGATTATATAGATCAGAATGTCCAGAAGTATACCTCAGATTAGGGTTTCGCTCTTGGCGCCCTCTCTTAGAGGTGCGACTATAATTGGATTCCGGAATATGCTCTGTTTCCATGGATCTCGAATTATAGTTCTTCACAAGGATATTGTCATGCTTTTCAGCGACATTCATAGTTCCAATGAGCTCATGAAGCCTTGTGATCCGTCTTGCATTTACATCGATTCGATAGTTCTTAGCAACCATCAATGCAGAGACGGGGAAGGTAGAGAGAGTCTTCTCAATCAACATCGCATCTGTGATCTCTTTACCACAGAATTCCATTAAGGATCTAATGCGAAGTGCTTCCGAGTTATAGTCAAGAACTGACTTGAAATCATAGAAGCGGAGGCTATGCCATCTCACTTCTAGGTCAGGAAGCAAGGAGTCACGGACGTTGCCAAATCTTTCTTCGAGTGAGACCCACAGCCTTCTAGGGTCTTCTTCATTCATATACTCGTACTGGAGCGAATCATCCATATGAGTCATTAGGATGATGGCTTTCGCCTTATTTGCCTCTAAGGCTGCTCTATTTGCTTCCAAAGCTTGAGCTTGCTCAACAGTTATCATGTCTTGGTTAGGCTCGAGAATCATATCCAAGATTCCTACAGCCTTGAGATGCTGGCGGATATCACGAACCCACCTGTGATATTCAGAGCCAGTTGTTCCCAATGGAGCAAAGTCTAATGTGTTCAGTCTACTCATCCTGAAAGAGAACAAGAAATTAGGGTTAGTTTCGGAGCGAAATAGGCTACCACGAAAACATATGAAATTTCTGAGCGGAATCGCTTCCAAGAAATTAGGAATTTCTGAGCATAGTCGCTTCCAAGAAATTCAATTCCAAGAGATATAGGATTAGATGATGTAAGTGGTCGATCATAAATTCTCTACAAACTCTAAGTTTGGAGATCTCAACAAGCTCTAAGCTTGGAGTGAGCACGAACCCCCACAGTTCGGCTTAATTTGGTCTCCCCTATAATGAAGAAAGGGGGGTAGAAGAAGGGAGGTTGCAAGTCCCCGAAAAAGAAGAGAAATTGAATTTAAAAACTCTAAAAAAACGGGAACGTTTAGTAAAAAATACCTCGAAATAGGTCGCCGGAAAATTTGACCTGAAAAAGTTGCCGGAAAATGGCCGGAAAGTCGCCGGAAATGTGCAGGGAAGTTGCAGGAAAAGTCGCCGGAAAATGGTCGGAAAAGTCGCTGGAAAATAGTTGACCGCAGTTGACCGCTGACCGTTGATCTGCTGACGTGGCAGTGGGTCCCTGTTTGCTGATGTGTCAGTGGTCCCTGTTTGCTTACGTGGCAGTGGGTCAGGGTGTTGACGTGGCAGTGGGCCAGGGTGCTGACGTGGCAGTGGGGTCTGCGTCAGTGGGCTTGGGCTTCTGGCCTTCTGGGCTTCTTTTGGGCTGGGCCTTCTTTTCTTCTCTCTTTCTTCTTCTTTTCTTCTTTTCTTCTTCTGCCGGTTTTCTGTCGGATGACTCAGACTGCCGGTTCAGTGGGTTTTAGACTGGTTTTCAACGTTTTTCTTCCGATTCTTGAAACTTCAGATGAAGAGGCTTCTGCTATCAAAATTTGGTGGAAATTGGACGTCCGGAAGATGGTGAACCGATGGAATATTTGCTGCTAGCTGTATAGAGCTTCCGGTGGCCTGTTCGGTGGTTTTCCGACCGGTTCTTGAGGTGGGGCTGCCGGTTCCGGACTTCTGGGATCAAGTTCTTCAAGATGTGAGGTGGAGGAAGAAAAGGCTTCAAGGTTTTGTATTCGGATTCAAGGTTTTTAGCTTCTTGAATCAGGGTTTGGCTATTTGTTTCAGGGTTAGGGCTTCGTGCTGATAACGTGTTTTAGGGAAACGAGAATTGAGAGGAATTTGTTGTGTGTTCTCATTGATAATAGGGGTCTCTATATATAGAGGATTACAATACTAGAATCTCAATCATACAAGGAAAGTAATTCTACATTGATTAGGATTCTAGATCATTCTAATAAATCCTATTACCACTAGGTCAAGAAACCTAGAGTTTGGGCTAAACACAAATTAGGTTTTCCTTGAGCATCTTTAACTTAATGGCATGCATAACGTCCACTATTCACTACCACTGATTTCCGCTCGATAATGGTTAATACTCATATCTCCTATTTTTCGTATCAAAACTTCTTTGAAAGAGTTCACCAAGTTAACTATTACAATAGACTCACTTCTTTAATCAAACAACACCAATCATGTAATTGCAATGAGCTCATTAACACGCTCATTCAAACCAAGTTTCCAACAAAACTAATAATGCACAAAACCACTTAAACATTTAAGCAGCACCAAATCTTAATTTGCACTTAATGAAACCTTAACTTCAATCAGTACAAACAATACACAACCAAATAGATCCAAATACCCAACCCTTACCATTCTTCTTTTCCACAATCAATTCTGTTCTTCAATAGCCCTTTGACACCAACTCAATTTCTTCATAGCCTTCAAAACTATAATAATAGTACCAAATCACTGCCCTATTTAACCATATAAAATCAAAGATTGTACAATTTTTCGTGACAAGACAGAGTCAAAAAATCAAGGCCTTACCCCATCTTCTTCAACTGTGGATCAATCAAAACGCAAAGGTTCTCACCCCAGCTTCGTGCTATACTCTTCAAACCCCAAAACGCAAACTCCTCAAACCTCAATTTTCAAATTAAACAGCAGTGGGTTAGGGATTTCTCCATCCAAATTGAAATTCGGGGTTTAACCAAAAGAGGGTACGATAATCACCTATTCAAAACTGTGTGGGGAAATCCAGCATCCATGAGCGGCGAAGCAGCGGTGGCTCACACGCCAGCGGCGGCGCGTGCGGCGTCTATGGTTGGTGACAGAAGTCGGAGCCATGGGGTTATGGTCAAAAGGGGAGGTGCTGATTCCAACTACGGAGGTGGTTTAGCCCAATTTGAGCTGGGGACAGGAGAACGTAGGCATGCAGAGATATGGGTTTCCGGCGAAGCTCGTACGTCTTTGTCAGTCATCGGCGGTGAAGAGGATACTCTGGGTTTTTCTCCGCTTTGCTTGCTGAGTAGAATAACAGTGGAGGAAAGCCAAGGAAATCGCTGGAAACCGATGAGGCTTGAGGAACAGTGACTTCGCAGTCATGGGTTGTCGAGTTGGAGTCTGCCGGCGGTGCATGTCGGTGATGCTAGGTGGGTTTTGGTCTGGTTTAAATGCGGCGTCGACCGGTGGAGGAGGTGTGGTGAGATGGTGGCCAGAGCTGGGGTCTCCGGTGGTGGCAGAGGGAAGGAGAAGAGAAAGAGAGAGATCGGGGAGAGAGAGAATGCGACCGAGAGGGAGAGGAATGAGAGAATTTAGGGTTTTGGGTGCTTAAGTTCCTATTTATAGTTAGTGTGTGTAAAATGTCAGATTTACCTTTCCGACGAGTTACGCAATTCTCCTAGTGGATTACTTCCGGGTTTTGGACTCGCAACTTTTCTTTTATTCGTTTTTCGTCGACAACACCCTTTTTAAATTCTCGACTTTACCTTAAGCCCAAAACTCGATTTCGTAAAAGCCCAAAATTTAAGACTCTGCTACAACTCAATTTATTATCTTCAAAACTTCAACAAACAGTTACCTCACTAAACTTCTGTAACCTTCTAGGCCCAAATGAAGGAATCTCGGCCCAAACTTAAATTATAAGGCCTAAATCGAAGTCTCGACACCGAATTGATCTCCAAGGTCAATTTCTTCACTTAAATCACCTGGCGAAAAATCTTATAGGCAAGAAATTACTTTTGGAAATTAACTGAAATTTTCAGGGGCCCATATTTTCTTCCAGAAATGTTTCTTTCAGTTCTACCCTCTGGGCTTTATAGCTTAATCTCATGCCTGGGTTATGGGCTTTATGGCCTAATCTCAGGTAGGCTCAGCCCCTCCACTACTTGAGGGGTTGAGGGAGGGGCTGAGCAGTAGGTGCTCCTGGGGAACCTATAATTGATTATAATTTGCGCTTTTCCTCTTTTAATCTTGCATGGTTTCTTACCATGAATGCAGGACTAGAGTGTGGACTCATAGTTTCTTCTATGAGATGCTTTTCTTTTAACTCTTTTTTTGAGTATCAAAATCGTTGATATCTTGTCTAGTGTAGATCATTGGTTTGACCCTTATTATTACTTCTAGATTTCTAAGTTTAAGAGTGTAACTGTTAACCAAATAGTCACACTCAAGTATAAGGGGTACAAGTAATAGTATAGGGATTTAAGAAAGGTTGTCGAACCCATGAGGATTGGATTCCTTTCACTAGCTAGGGTGTGAACCTAAGGAGAGCTAGCTAGAATATGCAAATGTACAATCACAAACCTAAATTCACAAGGAAATCTAGGCTCATGGTGAGTATGTGCAAGATGGAGTAGTGATTTGATTTTGGTTTTTTTAAGATAGTTTTGAATTGAGAACAACTAAATGCTCAAATGTAAACTAAATTACTCTAAACTAAACTAGTGATCAAATGGATGAAAGTTAGGATTTAGATTGTCTACCACTAACCTCCCTTGCAAGTATTGATGCATTTCTATATGAATGATGCTAAATTAATTAACCAATTTCTCTCCTTGCATCCCTCTCGGGTATGACAAGGGACATGCTCCTTTTGTGATATCAAGCAACCCTTCTCGGGTATAGTACTTAACTACTTAAGTCATGCATTTCAATCCGATTAGGTATCTAGTGCATTACCCTAAGTGCATAAAGTTTGGAGATGAATAAATCATGTAAACCAACCAAGATTATCTCTAAGTGATTGTAATTCACAACCCCTACATGCACACCTAGTGTGCTTTCATGCTTTAACATTCAAAGGTTACCAATCTCTAAATATTATATCATGACATAGCAAACACACACACTCAAAGTGGTAAAGTCTAAGCATATGCATTCAACTCTTGAACTAGCATGTAGGCATGTTAAAGAAATTTTTATAACATCATATTATAGCATCAATCCATACAAGATTGGCTAGGGTTTTCAACCCTATCCCCAACAAAGTAACTACTCACTCATTTTCATACAAATTAACACCAAATCTAAAATATATCAAGGAAAATGAAGGAGTTTAAGGAAAGAGTGAACTAGTTGAAGCTTGACAAATTGATGGCTAGCTCCTCCTTGTCCTCCTTGATTGCTCCTTGGATTCTTCTTGATGGTGGAAATGATGGATGATGGACTTCTTTTTTATGGTGGATGAATAGAATGGTGATAAAGATATGATGCTTCTTTGGCTAATTTTGAGTGTTAGTGATGGAGTTTATGGTGGTGGAAGATGCAGTAGTAAGGGGAGTATGGATATTATGGTTTTGGATTTTGAGAGGTGGATATGGAGGTTTTATAAAGGACATGAAGAGAGAAAGAAGATGTAATAGGGTGGAATAAGTGATGCCTTAAGAGTGAGATAAAGGGATGCTTATATAGAGAAAAGAGAGAGGAGTAAAATGATGAATGGAAGCAAAAGGGAGCAGCTCAAGCATGGAGGTGGAGTATGAAAGTGATAATAGATCCTAAAAACAAGAGAAAAGAGTATGGAAGAGATTGAGTAAAAAGAGGGAAGTAATGATGAGCTATTAAAGAGAGTAAAGTAGAGAAATATGGCTAAGGGAGAAGAGAGGAGCAGCTAGCTCTCTTTATTATGTATAGGAAGCATGTAAATGAAGAGTATTGGAGTGGTTTTGGGTCACTAAAGTCAAGTAGACAAGCATGGGAGAGAAAATATGCAAAGGATGCCTATTATCCAAAAGATAATATGATGGATTAATCTTGTCATAGTCTTGTAGGATTCTTCTAGGACTTTCCTTGATAATCTCATAATCATAAACCTTTCAAAAATGCACAGAAAAATAGTCCAAAATGGATTCTCGGCCAAGTTACCCTTATTCGACTAGGATTCGTTTTCTGCTTCTGAAGCTTCCTTCAATTGAATCTCCACTGAGACTTCTGAATTGGCCCTCGACTTCGTCATACCAAATGTTCCTCAATAAGTGTTGATCATCCTGGTAAAATTTCAGAGCTTAGTTCACCGTGTTTTGGCTGGAATACGTACAGGTCCAGTTTTTGCCTTTTCCGTCTTTTAGTCAGAAACTTGGACTTATCTTTTGAAGGTCTTCCACTCCCAAATAGCTCTTGCACTCTTTATAAGAAATGATCCTTAGATGTCTAGAATGAATCTGGAAAGTTTCAATTCATTTGAAGTTTGTTTGTTCAGGCTGCCGACCCTCCTTTGTTGTCTAGCTTACTTTCTCCTAGCTAAAGTAAGAAAATGTGCTAAAGTTGACTTTTTAGTGCATTTCCATGCTTCTCCATCATTTCCTAGCATTATAAGGAAAAATAAATAAATAAATAAATATATATAAATAAACACAAAGGTTAAGCAAAAGTACAATATTAGGGAAATAATGGAATTAGATTAGTCAACATTAAATTGGACTTTAGAACAAGTATTTTCCATGTTTTAGGGCACAAATATGTATATGAATTATGATCCAATAGTAACACCTCGAACCCGAATTGAAATCACCAGAATTTCACCAAGTTTACCTTTGATCAGGGGAATTCAACAGAACCGCTGCTCTTACATATCGCCTTCTAGTTGAAAAGGAGGGAGTGTGTACCTCAGCATTTCCTCATCAACCTATGGCTTACCTGACAAATTCTTCACGAGAATCAAAGATGGTGATGCCAGTCATGGTGTGATCTGTGTCAATGACAAGAGAGACCAAGTAAAGAAGAAAATCGCGTGGCTTCGCGAATAAGTTTACTTGAATCTTTCCTTCACAAAATTGTGATCGGATTGATAATTAATATCAAATCCTATGCCTTGCTATGTTATTTATTGGTGATGTAATGAAAGCGGAAAGCTTCATGCGAATTGTAAGAGAAGAGAGGGGGGAATTTCTCGAGGGTTCCAGAGAGACCAAGAGAGAGGGCGATGCTGCTTTCTCCCTTCCATGTTGTAGGTACACAATTTGTATATGTAGTGTTGACATTCCCATACAACGAAGTGAAGAAGCCTACAAGCTGATCTTCGAGAATTTCAGGTAAATGTATCTCATGCATAAGCATGGGATTGCAACATGTGTTGCAATCCCCGAGTTAGTTCCAGTCTGTTCAAGTCGGCCCTATGATTTAGGAAGGTCGATTTTGGGGAAGTATCTTTCGGGTTTTAAGTTTAGGGTTTAGGTTTATTTTTATTGAATATCTTTTATTGAAAGTTATTTCCTATTAGGAGTCCAATTAGGGTTGAGTCATGATTATTGAGGATCTATTTTCTCCTCAATATATTAACAAAGTGTGCATTCATTTTGGGGAGGGATATATACGCAAGAATTGTTGTGAGTCGTGTTTCCCAAGATCAAGTTTCATAGGAGTCCAAAAACACTTGTTCCTTGTCTAAGTGTTTTTGCTCATTCATACACATTCATTGATTCTCTCGAGATCAGTAGAGAGGTTGTGAAGCAAGAAGAACGATAGTTGTAGATCGTTCAAGTGAAGAAGGCGGTTGAAGACAAACAGCTAATTAGTTAAGTCTAGTGATTGTAGCCGAGCTAGTGCTACTTGTGTTTGTAAAGAAACATATCATTCATCATAAGTGAATTGATTTTATTTTAGGTTCTTAAGAATAAGAGCACCGCAATATTTTTAATCTCATATTTGAGGTTTTCACTGTGTAACCAAAATTTTGTGTTCTGTCTAAATTTTGGTTTCTGCCTAGTAAGGATTGAAACATGTCTATCAATCCCCGAAATTCAGAATAACGTTTCATCCAAGTATTTTCACATCTATTTATGCCTAAGATAACCTAAGATGGACAGTCCAGATCAGTCAGTGCTAGGACGAATGGCCCAAATTGCACCATGTTAAATTTTTGATTAATTACTTATTCTCTGTCTTTCTTTTTTCTTCGTTTTTCATAATATGTAACCTGAGTATTCTGAAATTCCTCCGAACTCGCCATAACATGAACTTTCATCAAGCCCTTATAAGTTGATGTTTACTTTTAAATCATCAAAACAAATTCTTAAACATCTTGTTATTCACTATGCCAAAAAGTGCATCAGACGACACACTTCAGACGACATAAGTTTTGTTTTATGTCGTCTGAGTTTTTCAGACGACATAATTTTTTTTTCTGTCGTCTGAATATACACTAAAACCATACTGGTTTAATTTGGAAAAATGGTGAGCATTCAGACAACACATTTGTGTAGTTGTAGAAGGTGGTGATTTCCTATCTCAAATTTGGATAAATGGTGAGCATTCAGACAACACATTTATGTAGTTGTAGAAGGTGGTGATTTCCTATCTCAAATTTGGAGGGATATCCAAAAATTGATTTGGTACTTTTCCCTCTCAAATAACCAAGCCCTAGTTGACTAGAAAATATTGTGACATTCAGACAACATTTAAATGTTGTCCGAGTGTGGAGCTTCTTTTAAAATTTTCTAATTATTTTGACCTGTGCTTATAGAGATCGACCTCGACCCTTCACTCATTCTCTCTCCTTCTCACTCGGGCTCTCTCAGCTCGACCTAGAAACCGTGAGGAAAACTCAAACACGAGCCCTCTCTCCTTCTCACTCAGCTCTCTCAGATCTCGATTCTCACTCTCTCGATTCTTTGTTGGCTAAGATTGAACTTCTTCATCATATTTCTATCAAATCTGGCCACTTCAGTAGAAGATCTACCAACTCTCTTCTCCTTCTCTCTCGCTCCCTTGTCTTTCCAAACCCTACTCTCCCTCTCCCTCTCCCTCTGTCTGTGTCTCCGAATCTCACATTCTCTCTCTACAATCCTCTCCGTCTCTCTCTGAAATTGACGGAGATGAAGTCTATCTGCGCCACAATTTCTTACGGGAGACGATGGAGCCGCCCCAGAAGGGTCTGGCAAGCCTCCGTGAAAGCATATAGCCGCCAAGGAGAACGAGTCTCCGTCTTCAGATCTCCTCTATATGGCCTTGGATTCGAAGCCTTCGCCAGCGGCCAAGTTGAATAGTCTGTTGCCGCCACGGCCTTGAGATGCTTCCTGAGAACTCCGTCCATGGAGCCTTTGGAGAAAGTTGAGAACTTTGGCCGTCTTGCTCATTGGTTTTTTTCTCTGGCCAAATCAAGGTACAATTTTATTCACTTACACTGTGAATCTAGGGTTCTATGGTTGAGTTTTTCATTTTTCGATCACTAATTTGGGCGATCTATGGTTATTTGTTTATTATACTTGAAAGTTCTTCAATTCTTCCCATGCTTTTCTTTATCAATTTTGATGCGATTAGTCTGGGTTTTCTAGGTTGTGTTTGAAGGTTCGTGTGTATTGCTATTGATCAAAACAGAGTTTTAACTATCTATAGTTTCTGTAATGGGTTTGCTTTCCATTGTTTAGTTTCGTTTTAGTTTTAGTTTTAGCAGCACTGCATAACTGGGTTTGAGTCTCTATATTTTCATATCTGTCTTGATATTGGTTTACGGAAAGTTAAGAATTGAGATGGGTATTTGATGGGTTTGGGCTGAGTATGAGTATTTCTTGAGGATTGGGTTAGCATCATCAATCATTATCTGTGGCTTTTTTCTCCATATTATCTATATGATCCACTATAAACCTCTCCTTTCAATTGAATTAAAGCTTCAATGGGTTTAGTCATTCATCAAATAGAGTTTGGGGGCAATAATATGATTACTGGATCAGTTCAGCATGCATTTACATGAGGACAATTAAAGACTATGCCTCTATACATAACAATATTAAAGAGGGCGTGCCCTATATTTTCAGTTTTGAGTCAGGGCTCTATAAAGCTCAAGACCTGACATGTACTCGAGCTGTTGGGACTAATAAGTTTGCTAGTGTGATGCAATTGTCTGGTTCTTTTAGTAATGGAGCTATAGGCTATTTTGTTCTTGAGATTTTCAAGTCTCGATCCAAAAGTTATATTCTATATATTCAAGGATCATGAGTTACGTATTCATATCATCATTTGAAGGCTTAAGTTCCCAGGCCCCAGAAAAAACTCTGTTTCTTTCTCCGTAGATTGAATTGCCATCTTCCATATGGAATAAAACTTTCAGGTCAATTAATGCCATCTTCAATCAAACTCTGCTAGTGTGATGCAATTGTCTGTATATGGAATAAAACTCTGTTTCTTTCTCCGTATATTTAGTTTTTACATATTGAAGTGACTATTTCATGTTTGGATTCTAATGAACCAGCATTATACTTTCATGAGTATGTATATATGCTGCTCTCTGTATGGGTATGCATGGGAGTTCATGCTTTGGACTGATGGAACTCTGAAGTTGTTAAGTATGGTTTCATAATTTTCTGGACTTTATTGATGAAACTCCAAGTAGTGTGCATGTCCATGTTTTTGGGAATTCATGCTTTTTTATTGATGAAACTTCAAGTAGTGTTGGTGGGTGAATGTGGGAATTCAGGCTTATGAATATGAAAGTCCAAACTAGTTTAGTATGATTTTCACAATAACTTGGAATCTATTAATGAAACTCCCAGCACTGTGTGTAGGAATGTAACTGATTCGTGTTTTAGATTATCAATTCTTAGTATAATAACTCACAATTCTCTTTCCAGACCTCTAATTTCTTGGTTTGCCTTTTTCTCTGTTTAACTATTATGTTCTTCAGTATGGAATATATTGTATATCAATAACTTTGTTTGGATATACTCTATTTGACCTCATTTTAATGAATGCTTGACATTTCCAGCTACATGTTTTGATTCTTAAATGGTCTGCATTGATATTTGAGTGCGGTATATGCTCTGTTCAACCTTTCGCCTAATCTTTTTGCTCGTGGTTTTATGACCTTATGCCCTCAGAATAGATGCTGAAGCCTGCAGCATAAGCGAGGAACTTGATAAACTGATGACACTGCAGCAGCCTTTAAGTGGAAGTTGTAACAATTCATCGGAGACAGCAAAAGATGCAACGGTAGAGGTATACTTGATTTTCCTGCATAGGCAAATGAGCATAAAATCCATATAAACAGATCCGTACTGCACAAATGTTGTTTAAGATAATTTTTATACATGATCCAACTGAATTTCCATTTTAGTAAGGCACCCGATTTCTGTGTGCATGCTTGTTCTAATTTGTCTTCCAATTTTTCTATGCCTCTGTAATAACCATTTAATATTAGGTGCTCCCATTTATCACATCAAAAGGCACAACATACATTTTCGCTTGCTGTATTTTATCTCTTTATTCACAACTAAGCACTTCTGTTGGTCCTTTTGTTTGAATAGTGGACCATGTTCAATCAGTTTTCTCAAACATGGTCTCAGTTAAATTTTCAAGGAAGGAAAAAAAGTTAATGGACTCTTTGGGTTCAGTATGTTTCAGCTGTGCTAAACTACCTGTACGGTTCAGGCAGTTGAACCTGACCATTAGTGATACTTGTACCTGATACAGTTGTGTTGATATAAATTTATTTCTTTATATAACTAAAGAAGTTGTGACTCATCAAAACTGAAAGCTCTAATTTCCTTGCAGAATTTAAAAGCAGCACTCGTAGAAATTCAACTATGTTCCAGGTTGGAGTCTCTGTTACTAAAGAAGAAATCCTTGAACAATGGGGACTCACCTGAGCTGCACACTGAAAAGGTCCCAATTTGATGTCATTTCAGCTATCCAGTAAAAGGGCACTAGAACAAGCATTTCTTGGTTGCAATGGATAAAAATAGTACCAAATAGGCAAATATTAAGACACAAAATTTGAATTATACTATAATAGTTAATCTCAACGCCATACTTTTCATTTATCTGGAAACTGAGTGATTCCTCTGAGGGGCACTGCATGTGCGTAGTTAATAATGAACAATCTTCTTTTTCCATATTACTATTGAACTCTCCTCTTTTAAATTGCAGGTCGAAAAATTGAAAGTATTATCAGAATCTCTTGCTAATTCCACCTCACAAGCAGAAAAGCGCATTTTGGACCACAGGTTTGAAACGGCCTTTTAAAACATATTGCCTGTATCTATTTGGTCTAGTTCTTTTTTCTGTTTTTTTGGGACAATATCTATCTACTCTAGTTTATGTGTATAGGTTTCCATGTCTTTGAGAAGATAAATGTGTGTCCAAGAGTATTAGGTTTTCTTTTGTTTTTTTTGTTTTTGGTCTGCCAAGAGCATTAAGTTAAATGAGTCAGCATAATTTTTATACTTTATTTATTTGAGAAAACAGATGTGCATATTTAGATGAACTTTAAAGGGAAGATTAATTTATAGGATTCTTCTATCAAATATGGTGTTGAGTACATTTATCAGTTATATTTCATTTAAGTATAAAGGGATAGAGATAGTGCACTTCAGTTCAATACATTTGGTGCATGCGAGGATGTGCATCTTCAATAAGATATTTGATTAGTTGCTCTCTGGTATGGGTAATGTGAAAATTTTGGCCATACTAAAACACCGAGTCTGGATTTTGTTTGACTTTGATAAATCTGGTTTTATTCTTTTCTTCAATACTTCAAGCAGATTTCAAAAAGAAGAAGCACTTAACTTTCGTGTAGCTAAAGCTAATGAAGTAAGCCAACTTGAGAAGGTATGCCTATAATTAAAGATATTTGTCCAATTAAGGAACTCTTTCTTTTACAGATACATTGTAAGTCATGGATAAGCTATATGAGTTAAAGGAAATCTTAAATAAAAAGTTGCACCGCATGAGTACCCTTATATAGTTATATCTGTAAATCAAAATTTAATAAGATGATATTTACTTGCTTTAGTATTTGGTGTATTCAGTTGAAGGTTTTCATATATATGTTCTTTTTAAATTTAATCATGATAGTTTTGCACCTTACATTTCAAATTTTCATCATACTTTTGATAATTAATCTTATTGTTGGTGGCATGTGTCCATCATAATATTTTGTTTAATTGCATGTACCTTTGATTCTATCCGAGTTCTTCTATTAACAATATGATAAAGCTCCATCTTTTACTAAATTGTCAGCAAACTTCAAATTCATATGTTTGTCAACAAACATGAATTTTTATTTATTTTAGTATTGTTTAGTAAATGCTTAAGTTCATCGTTTTGAATGGAAAACTCTGAAATCTTAAGTTTTTACTTTGATTTTATTCACATTTTAATGTTTAGTACTATTTGGTTTGGTTCTCCAAATTTGTTAGGATTTTATACTCACTGACAGTGTTATTGGGTTTCAGATAGGGAAAGCTTTTTTGAAGCAGCTGAAAGTGTTCCTGAGGTGAATTTTTCAACTTATTTCTCTGTTATTTAGATTTGGTTGTATGGAATTCAATTGTGATTTGTGTTATCGATTTTGTGAGAGTTTTGGATGAAAGAAAGCAGGGAAAGTTTTGATTCTCTCTGATATGGAAGTACTCCTTGATTAATGATTAGGATTACTTCTGCTACCCTCTTGCAATTTCAAAATCGAAGTAGAATAAAACTTCTGGATTCTGCCTTACATGACAGATTTTGTCTGACCACTTTGGTGGCAATTTTTGCATCTCTTGGATTTTCAGTTGATGCCATGGAGATTGGTGAATAAGCTTGAGCTTGAGCTTCATTAAGTTGCTATGTCCTGCTCTTGATGAGCTCAAGTTAGAGTGAGTTTTAGAATAATACTGAATGTTCAATTAGCTTGGCAGTATTGGTCGTTTGGTGCAAAAGTAACTTTATTTGTTCTTGCCTCACTATCCCAGACATCATTCACCATATGTATCAGTTTAAAATCCGTCTGCTATGCGTTCATTGTGTCAATACAACTGCTGCAGTATCTGTCTATCTGTGAGGGGCTGACACTACATACTACATATAATGTTTATGTGGTTGGCAAATAATTGTAGTGTTTGAAATTTTATCTGAACCATTGCTACTGCTTTTGTATCAGAAAAATTACTTAGATGTGTATCGCTTTGAATCATGGGGAGGTTCACTGCTACCAACATATGCTGTTGGACAACAGGTTTGCTATTGATCATCCAACTAAGCTATGCATCTAAATTTATGATTAGAGTTTATGATTAGTTCACTGGAAGAGGAAGACAAACAACGATACGGTTGCAAGTAATATAAAAAAGATTTGGTATATAGTGTCATTATATGATGAACTAGATTTACATAGTTGATCAGAAGTTGGGATTTTTTGTCTAATTCTTCAAGTCAATTACCAGCCTTAAAGTACTAATTCGGGTATTGCTGTTTTACCTCCACAAATGCAAATGTTTATGGGTTTAGTTATGCAATATGAAGTTTTCACTGAAAAGGGTTGTGACAGGAAGCAAATTAGTAAACCTTGTATTGGTGATGGTAGCTTAGCTTTTTGGTTTTAGATAACCTCGGAAATGAGCTAGCTTTCAGCATTCTTTTTGGTCTTTCTATCATCCATCTTCCCCTAGATTTACTTAGTAATTCCTATAGTACCTCAAAACCTTCAGATAAGCACTTGTAATTGTAAAAGGCATGTTAGGCTATGTTAGTTTTGACTTGTGTAGCAACTGCAGCTTATTTAGGCTTTAAGGAAAATGGAATTGTCTTCAGAAATCGAAGACAATTTAGGTAATTCAGCTTTTCTTTTACTTGTATTGTTCTCTTTACAGATGAGGACCGAGTTCTAGCAACTGTGAGGGTTCAGCCATCTCATGGTTAACTAACGACATTTGTGGAACATCCTAGAATGAGCAGGCTGATCCCCAACTTCTTTTCCATTCAAATGGTAATTTATTTTCCACCCACTTTATTAACTGATCAGTAAAACTATACATTTCTACCTTAGTTATACCATGCTGGCCTTAATTTTCACTACATGCATATGGTTCTACCCTAGAGGCACATGATTTTGAATACAGGTATCTTAGATTTTAGTCTTATGAGGTGTTAGTGGAGCTTATTGAGATGTGGTTATGTCTTCTGAAAATACTGGTTCTTCCCTAACTTTATGTCTTTTATATGTCTGTAACTTGTCTGAGTTTCTTTTTACGTACCATTTGGCTGTACTTGTTTGAAATTGTTTTTGGTTTTGGTTATGTTTGTTGAAGTTCGCTGCAATTAGTAGATTTTTGTGCTTTGTTTTGGTTGTTAGGTGTAGTTTGCTGAAACTATTTTTGGTTTTGGTTATGTTCGTTGGAGTCTGCTATTTAGTTTTGGTTTTGGTTAGTACTGACTCTTGAGTTTAAAGAGTCATTTTTGTCAGAACCTGCTGGGTTTTTTTTTGTTTTGCTTAGGTGGTGTTTTGTCTATAGCATCACCTCAGTTATTTCCTTTTACTGAAACTACACGTGTGAAAGTTTATCTAATTATATTTAGTGTGGCTATACTAACTCATAGTTTGATGCCCTAGAATCTATCGAAGATGGAGGTAAAGAAGCTCTTTAATAACATCAATAGCTCAGAGTATGTGATAGTTATCTAGACATAAATGTACTAAAAGCACTAGCAAATATAACTTCATTCTATGTGCATATTATCTGCAGGGTTATGCATATATACTCACGCAGCCTGGAATACCTTCCGTTTTCTATGACCACTTCTATGATTCGGGTGATTCAATTCATGATCAGATTGTGAAACTGGTACAGCAGTGTAGCTAGGTAGTTCCTTTATTAACTTGTGTCTAGTAGATTCTTCATTCATTAAGCATTTGGACTTGTCTGTAGATTCAGATTAGTAGATATGGGACATTTTGAACTGATCGATGCTCATGATTAGGTTGTGTATATAAGACAATGGTGGATTAATAGAAATTGCAATGAATGATTTTGGATGTGGGTTTCATACTTTCATGAATGGGCAATTTTAATTTCCAGAATGCATGCATACCAATTGTAATAGGGAACTACTAATATGTGTTATCTCAAATTGCAAGCTACAACAAAAGCACACCAAAATGTGTGGTTGCATTTGCACAAAAACAACACAAAACCCAATTGGAATTCTATTGTCCTTTTGGCATTGGTACAATAGAAAATTGCAAGCTCCAACAAAAGCACACCAAAATGTGTGGTTGCAGCTAAACAAAAACAACACAAAAATCAAATAGAAGTCTATTGTCTTTTGGCATTGGGACGACAGAAAATTGTAGTCTAAAGGGCAAAACAATAACATAAGTTAGACGAAAGTGTTGGCTAAAACGTATAATAACAACAAATAAGTGTGGTTGGAATCAATCACAGACAATATAAAAAGACCTCATAAAACACCTTTCACACAACACTTAAGTGTCGTATGTATGTACCCTAGAACGACACTTAATTGTTATCTGATGCTCTTTACGACCACATATAATTGTCGTTTAAAGTAAATTAGCACAACCTTTAAATGCTGTTGTATGAGAGAAGACACTACACAAGAGTCTTCATATTTCTTATTTAAGGGCATTCAGACCACACAAATAAGTCTTGCAAATATGCTTCACACAATAGTATTTAAAAAATACTGTGGTTGTTTTGTTTATCAGACAATACAAAATTGTTGTTTGAATGCTTTTAAAGAAACAGATCACAATGTTCCCAAAATGCAAAACTCATCAGACGACACAAGACTTTTATTTTTTTATGTCGTCTGAAAAATCAGACGACAGAACACTTCTGTCGTCTGATGCCCCCAAGAGACGACACCGTACTAGACGACACATTTTTGTTCGTTCAGACGACAGAACAGTTGTGTCGTCTGATGCACTTTTTGGCATAGTGATTATATGTACTTTTATAAAGTTCTCGGGTATTACAAAGAGCACAGTACCTTGGGCTTTTTGACCAAAGTTTTAACAGGTCTTCACTCTTCACTAAATTTTCTTCTAGGATTTTATATACCCAATATTTTTCACTAAGTACTTGAAGGTTTGTCCTATCAAGTTTTTTTCTTGGTCAGGTCTATCTTGCTGAGTTTAGTCTCACTAAGTTGAGTTTTGGTGAGTTCAAGTTCAGTTATTTCTTGGTCACCATGCTGGCTTGGCGCGAAACCCTTATGATACTTATACTTGTGTTGTGGTAAGAATGAAATTTTGTGGATTCCATTATTGACATCGAGGGCTATGCACCCTGCATGTGTCTATGAGAATGGGCTAATAGGCAAAAGTAAAATTATTGCCTAATATAACATCACCATTCATTTCAGGAAAAACTATAATTTTTGGTATTACATATTTAACACCATTTAACCATATTGCTACTTTTTTAGCTTTATGTTCAATTTTTATATCTTTCCCCTTTATACATGTGACATTAATGGGGTGTTTCATTAATGTCCATTTTTCAGGTGATAGAGTGTTAGGTCTGCATGCACAGACTGTTGCTCCCGTATCTATTAATGAACACAAGCTATATGGTTTATAGCCTACAGATTTAAATTCTCCTAAGACATATGTATATCTCTTTTTCCCTTGGCTTGGGGCAAAAATGATATCTTCATTCCCAGTAGGAATGCAATACATTTCACAAAATTTTATAATTTCATTTACTTTCATTATTTTCTTTTTCAATTTCATAATTTGTTCCAGGCATTATAGGGATTTGTACTTGTTTTAGTGCAATTGCTTCTTCCTTTTCTTTTTCTAAGTCATTGTTTGACTATATGAGGTTTAGTTTCTTGTAAACTTAACATGTGTGGAAACTCTAGTTAACCCTTTTTATATTTAAAAAATTGTGACCATCTTTTTTGTGTTTTTTGATCGACTCAGGGCTAAATAATTGACATGTTTCATGTTGTTTAGTAAGGGCATAAACTTGTTCTACTATTTTAATAGGGAAAAATTCATGAATAGTACTCGAAGTAAGGCCCACTACGAATTTCAGTACTTAAATTTTCAAAACATAAACTTTGGTACATGAAATTTCAAAACCGACCCAATAAACATACATGACGTCAATGATGCCATTAGTTTCGTGCCAGCTGTCATATTTCAAGGGGTAAAATGGTCTCTTCAAATTTTTTACTTAGAGCACTCAGCTGTCTCTCTTCTTTTATTTTGGGCACCCAGCTCTCTTACCCTCACTCCTTTTTTTGTTTAATTATTTTTCTAGTTTTTCTTTCTCTCTCTTCTTCTTCTACATCTCTCTCCTCCTCCCATTGGACTCTCAAAAACGACAATCTTGGTTCCTTGCTTTCTTTGAAGATTGAAACAAACTGATGAATGATTTCCAGCACTTCCTGTTCCTACAAAAACTTAACAAATGCACCAAATTTCCAATCAACAAGTAATCCAACAAATTATACCACTCCTCAAACCTTAAATTAAATATATCGCAAGGAGAAAAAAAAAAAAAAAAGAAGAAGACTAGGATTAATCTGAGCTGAGCGACTCACCACTATACTTTTGAATTAGAAGTCGCTAGTTTTCTTATCTGGGTTGCTTCATATCTCTCTCTCATTATGGTCCAAAAAAATATACACCCTCTCATCACCATCTCGTCAAACAACAACAAGAAGAAGACCCATTGCCCTCATCCCTTATAGACTTTCCTCTATAATTCAAGTCTTCGATTTCCATGATTCCAATGAAGGCCGATTAACAACAAAAACAACGAGAACTATAGCACCTTAGGTACAATTACAAGAACCCAAAATTCCCAATTCATTGGATTCATGAATCCCTAATCTTCTGGGTTTGGTTTTTCACCCAAATTTCAACCCATACCTCCGACGCACTTATTGGAGCCCTCACTCTCTTCTTCTCCGCTCCAATCTCCACACACTACAAGAATAAGTTAATCACACGACACTCATCATACGACACATGAGTTTTTGCTGTCTCAGACGACAGATTTTTTAAATCGGTCGTCTCATCTCTACTCAGCCAACACATCGTCATTTGGTAAATTTAAGAGATTTCAGACAACACTAACAAGGAGATCTGTTGTCTGAAAAAAAAAAATAAAAAAAAAAACTAAAATATTTAATTTACATTTATTTGAGTGAAAACACTCACAACCTAGCCCATCTGAAAGTGTTCCCTCCTTAGCTAAAAAAATTAGGTCACTCTCCCTTCCAAATCGCTCTCAACCTCTTTCTCACTCACCATGTTCTCAGCCTCTCTCTTACTCCCCATCGCTCTCAGCCTCAATCCTACTCACCCTTGTCAAGCCTCTCAGCCTCACTCTCACTCAACCTCGTCTCTCTCCGTCGCGCGCGCCTTCAGTCTCTCCACCACGGGTTCTCTCTCCGTCAGTCTCCCTCAGTCGCGACTCCATATCTCTCTCTCTCTCCCCCTCCCCCTTAAGGATCCACGGGTTCACTCTTCAGCCTCCATCTCTCTCTCCTTGTAAGTTTTTCTCTTTTCAGATTCAGTTCAATTCTTTGTTTTATTTCATTGGGCTTTGATTGGGTTTATTGCAAAAATCTCAACTCTTCCCCGTCTTCTTCTGTTTGTCTATCAGATTTTGTGACATGGGTTGGGTGCACCGGCGTTGTGTTTTTGGTTGAGGAGAAAGATGAAGGACTCAGATTGTAATTTTTAATAATAAAATTCAGGTATGACCATATGATATTGTGGATTCATATGGATTTTGGTAAATTTGTTTAGGTTTTTAATCAAAAGCGAACCGGGCCTGTCTGAAGCTTAGGATTTATAGCTAGCTATTTGGTAATCTAAGATGGTGTCTGTTTGGTTTTTAATATTTGGTTCGATTGAGTGTGTTGAATTAGTTTCTGGGTTCACTTGGTTGGAATTGGATCTGTAGAAATTGGAATTGAGTATATTGAACTAGTTTCCACTTGGTAATGTCTTCAGCAATGTTGCTTCAAACTATGATACAATGAACGATTTGATGAGTGTAGGATTACACAGATTATGGAAGGATGAGTGTAGGGTACTGAATCTATTTTGGAATTGGGGTTGAACTATTGGACAGTTTGAGCTTTGAAGAGAAGAATTTGTGGGTTTTTCTATATCAGAAACTGTTGAGATTGATTTTATTTTGTGTTTTCCTAAATTGCTAATATCAGTAATATGCTATCGTTGAGTTGATTGTTGAATAATGAATATGGAGCATTTTTCTTACTGCATATTGTTAAAGTCAAGTAGTGGATAAGAGGATGGAAGTCAAAGTTCATATCCTAATATGATGAAGAATCGGTTTAAGGAAATGAAGGGAATATCTCAAATTGTATCTGTTATAGGTTTCTTAATTCTTATTTTGTTTTACAGTCTATATATCATCTCATCCCACTTTCTTTCTATATTTCAAAATTTGGAGTCAGTGCTACTCACAATGGATAACTAGACCTGTATTTTCCTTTTCTTTTTGCCTAGAGATAGTAAACTGAAGTTAGGATATGGAAACTAAAGAGCTTGTGAGGATAAAGAACAATGGAGCTAGCATTTTGCATTGAGAATGGTTAACAGTTATATTTGCCCAAGTTTCAATGGAAGATTTTGTCATTTAATCATTAAAAAAAAAAACTCATTGCACTTCGTAGAGGTCAAGTACTAGTTTAGTTAATGGAAGTGTCAAATTTTGCATCCTAAAATGGATGTTGAAAACCCAAGAAGTGAGTAGATTTTCTAGGAGGAAAGCGAAAGTGAGTTTATCTGAAATGGGCTGATGTGTTGTTGATTCTCTTACTTATTTCTTCTGGTCTATTTAACAACTTATTGCTTTGAATATTACGGTTAGATAAGTAAGTAGGAGTATTTTGATACATTTACCTCTGAGTTTATAGAGTCAAAGTGATACAGAGTCCAGCTATTGATGCATACCTCACTCTTTATGTTTAACTTAATAAGACAAAGTTTTTGCTTCATATGCAGCATTTGCTTTGAGTTGTCATATTTTATTGGAATTAGACTGTTGTATCTGTATTGTGATCGATTCTACAAATGGGTTTGTTATATAGGTGTTCTTTGTGGACTGATTGTTACTTTCTTACTAATGTTCTATAGTGATTGCAGGAACTTCCGGGCACAATCACTAGCTAATGCACATGCAGCTTTCTAATTGGACTTTCTAATGACAGGTTGATGTACTTTCCAAGGGGACTAATTTTAATTGTATTGGTGATTGGGTTGTGGAGGCCACTGTAAAGTAAGATTAGTTTGCACGCACATTTTCTTCTACTTATTTATATATTATCTATCTAAAAGAGTTTCCCTTGGTGCTTGTTTGTTTGCAATGTTATGAGCATTCACCTGACGAGTGCAAAGTATTTGGTTGGAGTAGTTGGAGTTGCACAAAAGGAAAAGAAGGTATTTACTTCTCAGTTTATGTGCATCTGCATTTTTGAAATAACATTAAATTGATCAAAGCCATTCAAACTAAGTTCTTTGACTGTTTTTGGTGCCAGGGGCGGGATGTGTATGTTATGGTGAGCTTCTTGATGGGAATTCTGGAAGTTTACTTAGTACTGAGTATGTGGTTTTGTCAAGTGAATTTAACACTTTCAGATGAAGAATTTTTACTCAATGCAACTGCTTTTGGAGTGTATAGTTTTTATGAACTGCTGTGAATTTTATTGATTCTCAGTATATGACTTCACATTTTAGATTTTAACTCGTTGACTGAATTGTTGCAAAGTGTGCTGGATTGAATGTCTGCTGGATTGAATGTGTTCTCTGATATAAATTGGATTGAATGTGGTTTTTGTAGGAGCAAATCCATGCTCCAGCTAATTTAATAAAGGGCACACACCAAATGCTTTCACAAGCAATATAGTGCTTTTAACAGATCACACAGTTTTGCTTTTCTAGGTAAGCTTGAATGTCACTGCCATCATATTTAGATCTTAACACAATTTGATTCGATACCATTTGATTTTATGGATATTTATCGCTTATCTTTGAGCTTCTGGTTTGAATGAAAGTTGAATCGTAGACTCAATGTTAGTAGTCTTAAGTTTGATATTTGGTTCTTGAGTCTATTTGGTTAGAAGTGTGATGCAGCATTTAGCATTTTTACTACTGTGGTTATCTTATCTATTGACTAATGATCTATTCTGTCAGTTTAAATAATTTCAAGTAGTGGCTTGGGTAAGATCGGGGTTTTATTTTTGTCGCTGCTTCGTATTGCTTGGAATGCTAGAAGATTTCTATTTGAACTATTCCGTATGAGTTTTTTGATTTGAGAGCACAACGTTTTTATTGCAGGCCATGCAAATACTGAAAGGCACTTTACATTGTATCTTCATCAAGATTGGGTATCAAGGTGGGCTTTGCTTAAAAATTAGGATCAAGAAGGTTGGTATGCGGAGATAATAATAAAGGCATACGGAGAAAGCTTGCCTTGACCACACTGCTGGCTTAGTTGCTGTGCGTAAATAGTACTATCGTATCTAGTAGTTGGTGACTTATTTTGGTAACCTCCTTGATTGTAGAAGATAGACAATATTACTTGCTAGATTGAGGTTACTTTTGGTTAGGATAGCTGGATTTGATCATATCTGGATATGGATATGTACTTTTGGAAATGTTTTGGATTGGTAATGTAAGAACAGATGGCATTGATATATGACAATGTTATATTTTGGATTTGTTCAGGATATGAATGTTCATATTTGCAACAATTGTGCAAAGTTAATTCAGACAACATATATAGGTCAAATAACTGTAGTTTCCAAAGGTATCACACAACTGAAGGGTTCATAAAACCATTGTCTGAGATCCATTCATACAACACATCTAAAAACAGCAAATAATACATGTTGTCTGAACTTATTTCAGACAACAGAAATAACAAATTGATGTCGTTTGATCTCCATTCCGGTAACATGTATAATAAAGTTACTGTCGTCTGATATTGAAATCAGACAACAAATATAATAATAATATGTTCATTAAGATTCATTTCAGACAACAGAAATAACACATTATTGTTGTGTGATCTCTATTCCGGTAACATGTATAATAAAGTTACTGTCGTCTGACATTGAAATCAGACAACAGATATAACAATAATATGTTGACTAAGATTCATTTCAGACAACAAAAATAACAAATTGATGTTGTGTGATCTCCATAAGACATAACTAAATTCATTTCAGACAATAGTGTCATTATAACTGTGTGGTGTGAAATTCATTCCAGACATCATGTAGTTGTGTTGCTGTTGTCTGAGATTCATCACACACAATACAGTTTTCCTAAAACTGTTGAGGTAATATAGCTTTTCTTAACAGTTAATAAACCAATTGTCGTGTGAGTTTGTAACAGACAACAGTTAAACCTAATTATTTTAATTTGAAAATATTCAGACGACACATACTTAGCTATATATGTTGTGTGAATTTTGAACAGACAATGATTTTTAACTGTCGTCTGAATGAGGTCAATCAGATGACAGGCTACTAGACAACAGCAGCTTTTTCATTCAGACGACAGTTAATGAACTGTCGTCTGTTTAACTTTGTGGTATAGTGACAGCTCTTCTTCTCTATCTCTACGATTACCCGAAACCCAGCCCAGAACAAAACCCATTCTATTTTTTCTTTTTACCTTCGCCTTCTGCTTCTGCTACATTACTGTCAACACCTGAGCAATCCCAATTAAGCCTCACAACCTTACTGCAAAACACATCAAGCCCACCTGATTCATAAAAACAAATAAACCAAAACCGAAAACAAACAGAATTAGGGTCTTACATCTTGGAGAGCTTGTTGGGTGCTCAACCGGTGACCTTGGCGACATGAAGGAGGGCTTGAATTGAGGCCGGGCTGGACTCAGTGAGAGCCTAGGCACAGTGAAGATCGGCCCTCGAGGCGGCTGAAGCGGTTGTGGATGTTGAGGTGAGGGGCTGTAATCGGAAGTGGTGAAAGGCGGTGCAGAGGCGTGGTTATCGATGACAACGAAAAGAAGAAGGAAAAGAGATCCCAGAGTTGCAGAGCCATTTCGAGAGAGAGAGAGAGTCAGAGAGAGGAAACCATTGACAAATGAAAAACCTATTTTACCCTTCATTATATGTGTAATGGCACGACGTCTGACGGAGTCATTGACGTCGTGTACTTATATTGGGTCGGGCTTCATATTTGATGTACCAAAATTTATGTTTTGAAAATTTATGTACTGAAATTCGTAGTGGGCCTTACTTCGGGTACTATTCATGATTTTTTCCCATTTTAAATGATGTTCACTTTTGAATGAAGAAATGGACCATTTTTTCTTATAAATTTCGTTACTAGGGACTCTGGGTATATTCCAATCATTCATGTCAATATTATCATTTGACTGATATTTAATGTTCTTCATTAACTATGTCAGGGATCCTACTTAGGGAAGATCTAGACGAACTAGAGGTAACTGAGTTGAATCTAAACAGTCTACTCATGATGAGAAATGACTAGAAAGGCTGGGACGAATTCTTAAGTTTGGAAGACTGAAAAAACCTTAATTTTCTACCTTAGACTCTAGCATCTCTCTTCTCTGCTCATGCCGCATCCGCTCATGCCTGACCCGAGACTCATTGTTTGGACATGGACTTAATGTTTGGTTGGAGAAAGCTATAGGCTAAAGGTGGAAAAGAAGGGGTAAAATAAGTGCTTACAAACTTAAGAAATAGAACCAGACAAATAATCACTTAGCATAAAAGTAGAATATGAGATATTGACTCAAAAACCTCACCTAGGCGGTAATCCACCACCTGGGGATTGAGAAGTTTTAAAATATACAATCAACACTTACGGCTTTGATACCAAAAATCAAGCGGAAGTGGAAATTATATATATATATATATTACAGTGCTTCTCTGCTAAGGATTTCCGCATATATTAAAATATGCAAATTTCTTAATAGACTCACTTTTCGATTGCATATCCACATCTCGACCGTTCAATTTTTAGGTCCTAATGTATAGATCACTTCTGCAAATTTTCAACTAAATTGATAATCATTAAGGCATTCATAACTGCGATTTGCAATTATAAACATGAACGGTTCAGGTTGGACAGATTCATTTCGTTCATTTATTTAATCTAGTTCGATACCTTAACGATTATCAATTTGGCTGAAAATTTGCATAAGTGATATTAGAACCTAAAAACTGAACGGTCGAGATGTGGATATACAATTGAACGTGAGTCTATCAAGGAAATCCGCATATTTTAATTAGCAGAGAAGCACTTATATATATATATATATATATCATATAATATCCAGAGTGGAGCTCCGCTTTGAAAATTAATGTGTGAAGTTCGAGTTTTTGGTCATTTTTCAGTCGCATATTCACATCTTGACCATTCAGTTTTTAGGTACTAGTGTATAGATCATCTATACAAATTTTCAGCCAAAATGATGATCGTTAAGGCATTGATAATTGCCTTAAAGCTAGTACGGTTCAAGTTGACAGATTCAGTCTGTCCATTGGTTTAAGTGAGTTAGATATCTTAACGATCATCAATTTGGTTGAAAATTTACAGAGATGATCTATATACTAGTACCTAAAAACTGAACGGTCGAGATGTCGACATGCCACCGAGAAGTGACCAAAAACTCGAATTTCACACATTAATTTAAAAGCGGAGCTCCGCTCTGGATAGGATCTGTATATATATATATAAGATAAAAATTGCAAAAAAAAAAAAAAAAAACTCTTAGGTAATGCCTAGCTAGGTCTTTGACCACCACCTGGTTAGCGCGTAGCGATTTTTAGAACATTAATTTGAATCATAGTCCAAGAGTTGTTACAGAAAATTTATATATATATATATATATGTGTGTGTGTGTGTGGGCGCGCGCGCGCGTGCCCCCCTTAATTTCAGAGTAAAATACAATACCGTAGTGTTACATACATTATTGATGGACTCACGGCCATTGTTGACAGAACACAACAACGTAGATCAGGGATGCCATTCTTCAGCAAGCAATCTAGCTAGCTAGCTGAAGTACTACGTAACGTAGATGAAAATCACACTTTCAACCATAAAGAAATAAAGTAAAGAAAAAGCTTTGCCAAGAGGAATCATTCATCTTCATCCGAGAAGACTTAGCTGGACCTAGTCTATGATCGAGGCTGACATTTTTTTCGGAATAATATCAATGAGGCTGCGCAGCAAGTCCTTTATGGTAAACCAAGTAATATTGGTATAGAGACGAAGCTGGAGGAAGAGGAAAAAGGCGACAGGAAAACAAGCAATGGCAATGATGGGGGCAGCAGCCTGATGTAGCCTGTGCCTTATTGTCATGACAAGAGTAGCAGCAAAACCAATCATCAATGCTGCCACTGAAAAAAACAGCATGCTGAGCCCCAAAACAAGCTTTAGAGGCAGAGACATCCGGAAATCTTTCTCATTCATTTTTGATGTAGTGATGGAAAGAAACACCACCACTGAGGTGAAGGCAAAACAAAGAGATGCCACATCAGATGCTGTGAAGACCGTGAATGCAGTTGTGTTGAGGAGCAACGGCTTGCCTGTCTTTGCATCAGAACCGCCAGGCACGGTGTAGATACTTGTAAAAGCAACAGTTGCAATAAGAACTGCAACTATAATGCATGAGTTTGTTGTTCTGATTAACCATTCTTGGCCTTTCTTGACGAGCTTCTCATGCTCTTTTGTGAACAAAGATTGAGGCGTACATTCTTTCTTATTTTGTAGGTTAGCGTGATGTGCAGGCACCATTTTCCTCACTCGCTGCATTGTACATATCAAACTTGTTACATTTTACTCGGTGAAAAAGTGAGCAAAGATATTCGAGTAAAAGAGGAAGCACCTCAAACCATTGAATATCTGACTGCAAGCAAAGGGCTTCCCCGGGCCTCTCCCTTGAGGAAATACCAGTCTTGTATGCAGCTTTATGCAAAATACCATCACCATCTGCATTGAACTTCCAAATGAGCCTCGAATAGTCAAATTTATAAGATTTGAGAAGATTCAAGACATTTGTCCTGCGATTCTGCACAGCAACATGAAATACATTTTCTTTTTTGTGGTTTTCATGCCCGATGGCCTGTGGGAACACTTTCAAGATGGCCTCAACAATCTCAGGGATCCCATTCTTTGCAGCTGCAATAAGTGGAGTGTCACGTTGACCATCAGTAGTATTATTATTAATTTTTGGCATAGGAGCACCAGTAGAATTATTATATTCTTTTGGCATAGCACCATCTGCAGGACCCTGCCATGACTTGTCTTCTTTAGCCAGAATTTCGGTAAGCTTCACCACTATGCCGTGCTGCTTCTTCGTGTCTCTTAGACTTTGGACTGATGGGAATCCTATGCATATTCCAATGTTCATCACAACAGAGACAGATAGGCTAGGTGAACTTGTAGCTTTAATAATTGAATAATTAGTGGTTTATGACAATCTGTACGTGATTGTGTTTGCACATATAATTGCTAGTACTGAGTAATTATAAGTACAAACACAGTATTTGCATAGATGAGTCAAGATCTTTCCTTTCATTACCATGCTTTTTGTCAGTCTTTCGACTTGGATTGACCGGAGATACATTGTTGTTTTCACTTTCATCCTTATCTTCTGGAACTGGAAGGCCTGATATAATAACACATGCAGTTTGAACAAGTTAGATGTTATCAGATATATCTATATATGAATGTATTACAGCTCCTTAAAAGTGAAATGGTAAGCAAATTGGATTGCGGTCTCTGACAGACCGTCATAGATCAGTTTCTCCAATATGTCAAAGGAATATCCACTCTTGAAAGCAGAGGGAATGTCAGCTAGCAGCTGAAAGCAGGTCATGCCATCTGAATCCACCCAATCCTTCGGTATGCGGTATTTTGGGTCTAACAATTCCAGAGCTGTTTCTGCATTATCAAAGATCCACATAATTTTCAGCTTATTAGCAAAAATCTCCCTAGAGTTATTACAACATATACTTGTTATAGCAGCAAAATGATATTTCATGCACCTCTATTTGGAACACATATCCTATATATGTATCAAACTTTGGATCTCTTACTCACCGATCGAAGGCTGACCAATCGTCTCACCAAATCTAATAATTGAACGAAGTCTTTTTCATCATGCATATAAATAGCCATAACTGTATTACCATGAAACGAAAGAGTGATGAGAGATTACCAAAGTAATAGCCGCGGATAGCCTCATGAAGCATGGTGGAGGTATTAGACAGGATATGATAATCTATGTCGTTAAGATCGTTCACCAAATTTTTTATCAAATTGGTCTGGCCATAAAGTGCGGCCATAAAAAAAGGTGTTTCACCATTCTTGTTCACTGTCGTCAGCATATGATAGCCATCTTCATAACTCAATATCAGCTTTACCAATTTAACATTTCCTATTGAAGCTGCCTCATGAAGTGGTGTGTTTCCAGATGCATTCTCTGAGGGAAATTTTATACCAGCTTCGGCAAAAGGATTGTCTTCGTACACTATCTTCAGCAGAGATCTCACCAATTCCAGGTCTTCACTGTACACTGCAAGGTGAAGAGCCGTATCTCCCAAAGCATTAAGAAGCAGGAACACATCAAAATTGTTTTCCTCGTAAAAGATCCTTATCTCACTCCATTTCTTTTCCAAGAAGAAATTGTAAATACGGGCGACACTTTTATAACTGGGCATATCTCTCTCTTTCTCGCACTATCAAGGGAAATTTTGCCTGGCTTGTTTCACAGAGCGCAAAAAAATAAAAGAGAGTAATATATAGATATATAGAGTATCAGCTTTGCCCTACTCAAGAACCAAAGTATTTATTAGTCATACAGATAAAGGGTTTGTTCTGCAACTTTTTCTTTAATTTCCACTTTTGCTTAACCATGAACAAAATTTCGTGTCTGGAACAATTGCAGCATAACTGCATAAGTGTTCTTATAAAAGACATCTAGTTTGCGTCCTTAAGTAACAAAGTTACAAAGCAAGGCATTCTTCAAGTAACAGAAGTATAGTAACTTTCCAACATTCGGTCTCCTTTTTTTTCTTCAAAATACTATTCACATGCACTCGCTTTTATGTCGTAGTGATGAAGATAATAGGGAGTGGAGTTAGGAAAATGGAACGTGAATATCACCTCTCTCTTATATATCTCAGGCCAACCATCATGAATCAACTCGTTGTGCCCGTTTCTGAGGTATATATTAGCACTAACTTTAGTCAACATCACCCCCATTCAGTTTACAGATCACTCAAAATCAGCCACACCCAACAAAGATTCAAAAACACACACACACACACACATATATATAGAGCGTAAAGGCAATAATGGTTCTTATCTCAACTCTATAGTTAACCAACACAAGCTTCAACAAAGATCATAGGCTTTTCCAGTTTCATCCCAAATCTTATAAAAGAAAGTAGCATGTAGATGGATCGAGCATCTAGTTTGCGTCATTCAGTAACAAAGTTACAAAGCAAGGCATTCTTTTAGTAATAAGTAGAGGTTTTGAGTAATTTACTTGTGTTGTAAAAAGATAGTAAAAGAATTTGAGAGAGGGAGAGTTTAGACACCAAGAATGAAGTGTGAGAAATGGAGTGATTTTATTCATCTCACAATGAGGTTTATATAGGAGTACCTCAGGTTTACGAAAGGTAACTATTTAACGATTACATCAATCACTCGTCTGATTATAATCAATCAATCGCTAATTATATTTTGTTAATCACCAATCAATCTTAATTGGCGTATATCACGCAACACTAATTGCTATTACATGAATAGCCACATTAATATTTACAACACTCCCCCTTGGATATTTCATGTCAATAGTGTTGCCCCTGCTATGCGCTTCTAAGTTGCCTCGTCAAAAACCTTGCCAAGTAATAAAAACCCTGTGGGAAAAAACAACCTTGGTCGAAGGAGAAAAAGAGCACAACGCGCTTGAGTGTGGAGTAGCAGTATCACAGCTTCAGAGATAGGTGGAGTCTTCTTATCAGCACCATAAGTAGGTAGTATGTCTACGAGAGGGATGCATTAGATTTGCTACACCAAAACCTTGCCCGGTAAACCCAGTGGGAGAAACCCGTGGTCGAAGGAAAAAGATGAGCAAATGCATATATATGTCGAATCAAAGCATCTTCTGGATGCAGTAAGTGGGGTGACCATGCTAAAGATGTGCCTCGTCAAAACCTTGCCAGGTAACAAAACCCAGTGGGACAAAATAACCCTGGACGAAGGACAAAAAGAGTACACGATGGTCAAACGAGTATGCTTCAGGATACTCCCCCTGATTTCGACTCCCCCTGAAAATTACATGTTAGGTAATTCAGATAGTTTACGTAGACCAATACCTTGGACATGCTTCTGGAATGTAGACTTTGGTAGTGACTTGGTGAAGAGGTCTGCACGATTGTCTTCAAATCAAATCTGCTTAACTTCAATCTTCTGATGCTCCTGTTGTTGCTAATTGAAGGAGAACTTTGTACAATATGTTTGGTGTTGTCTCCTTTGATGAAACTCGTCTTTATCTGCTCTATGTAAGCAGCATTATCCTCGTAGATAATGGTTGGTTCATCAGTGGTGGAATGCAGTCCACATGTGCTTCGAACATGCTTTGTAACGGCTTTTAGCCATGTACATTCACATACTTCTTCGTGAAGAGCTAGTATCTCAGCATGATTCGAAGAGGTAGCAACAAGTGTCTATTTCGTAGACCTCTAAGAAATTGCAGTATTCCCAATGGTAAAGACATAACCAGTTTGAGAATGTGCCTTGTGCGGGTCTGATAGATAGTCTATATCAGCATATCCAACAAGGCAAGCATCATTCTGAGGATCAAGGGGATTTGATCCAATCCTTGATGCGTAGGGATAGAATAAGCCCATATCCGCCTTACCTCTAAGGTAGCGAAAAATGTCTTTTATGCCATTCCAGTGGCTGCGTGTTGGCGCAGAGCTATATCTAGCTAACAAGTTCACATCGAATGAGATGTCCTATCTAGGGCATTGAGCCAAGTATAATAATGCGCCTATTGCACTTAGATATGGGACTTCTGGCACCAATATCTCTTCATTATCATTTGCAGAATGATACAGTTCTCTTTAGACTTCAGACGACCATGGGTGTACTTGCTTTTATCCTCATTAAAGCGTCTTAACATCTTCTGGATTGTAATTTGGTTGATGGACCAAATTTTTCATCTGCACTGTGCTCGAGCTCCAGGTCGAGACAATAATCTGTTCTCCCAAGGCCTTTCATCTCAAATTCCGACTTCAGGGGCTTTGTGGTTTCCTTGATTTCTTCAAGAATATCAATCAAATTCATGTCTTTGACATAAACCGCACAATTCCAAACCCGAAACTTGTTTCCTTAATAAACACGCATGGGCATAGTTTATTATTCATATATCCCATCCCGATCAAATATTCACTTAGACGGTTATACCATCTCCGTCTAGATTTTTTCAATCTATAAAGTGAACGCCTCAAAACTAATGGAGAGCATGTTCAGTGGTCTTGAACTATTTGCACCGGGTATCATAAGTCCTTCAGGAACTTTCATGTATATCTCTGTATAGTGATCCCCATAGAGATAAGTTATGACCACATTCATAAGCTGCATATTCAGTTTTTCGGAAACTACCAAACTGATAAGGTAGGAACGTTATGACGTCCATTACGGGAGAATACGCCTCCTCGTAATCAATCACAGGGCGTTGAGAAAATTCTTGCGCCACTAGACGAGCCTTGTGTATCACAATCTCGTTTTTCTCATTACGCTTCCTTACAAATACCCATTTAAATTCTACGGGTTTAACATGGGAGGTGTAGGAACAACAGGTCCAAACACCTTTCTCTTTGTCAAGGAATCTAATTTGACCTGGATTGCTTATTTCCTTTTAGCCAGTCGTCTTTCATTGAATTGATCAACAAAGCAAGGTTCGAGGTCATCGCATATTATAGTTTCGGTGGCCACCGCAAATACTAATATATCATCGATGATAATCTCAACCCGATTCCAAATCTCACTAAATTTACCGAGTTTCTCTATTCTCGGGAGTGGGTTCAAATGTTGGAGCGTCCCCCAACATCGTCTCTTCTAGGACAGACCCATAATCCGGATTTATCTCATGAGATGGATCGGTTTTGAGATTGCGATGTCAAGAGGATTCGTTTGTGCCAAGTTTACCCTCTTCTAGGGAAAAGAATCATTCGAACCTAATAGTCTACCTCACTTCAGGGCAGAGACATATGACTGGTTAGCCGCCATGGTCGTACCTCGTCCATCTGGGACGACACATCCTACAGGGACGTCTATCCTTGCAGGCACATTTGCAGCAGGTATATATGATCTCGTCACTTTAGCTAGATCAAGAAAGCGTCTGGCATATTTTGGGCTACACTCTGTAGATCTAGAATTCTCCGCACTTCATTATCACATTGTGCGGTTCGGGGATCAAGATGAGACATAGTGGGGACATTCCACGTCAATTCACGTCGTTCATCAGGAACAGTAACGTTCTTATCTCCCCCTAACGGCGGGAAGACTGTCTCATCAAAGTGACAATCCGCAAATCTAGCGGTAAAGAGATCGCCTGTCAAGGGCTCGAAAGAGCACATAATGGATGGGATTCATAATCGACATGTATGCCCATCCTTTGTTGAGGACCCAAGTTTGTACGTTGTGACGGCACAATTGGCACGAGGACTGCATACCCAAATGCGTGTAAGTGCGAAACATCAGGTTCGTACCCAGTCACCAGCTGTAACGCAGAGTAAGGTTGGTAGCAGTGGGCCTCAACGGGACCAACGTAGCTGCATGCAAGATTGCATAGCTCCATGCAGAAATTAGAAGCTTGGTGCGCATTACCAAGATTATATCTGCGAGACCATCTTGGGTGTGAACATAGGGAACTAAATGTTCAGCATCAATCCCAAAGGATATGCAATAATCATCGAAAGACTTCGATGTAAACTCTCCGGTATTATCAAGTCTTATGGACTTTATGGGATAATCCGAGTGGTGAACCCTCAATTTCATGATCTGGGCGAGAGTTTAGCAAAAGCAGCGTTTTCTTGTGGACAATAGTGTTACATGTGATCACTTTGTCGATACATCAACCAAAACCATTAATATTTAACTGGTCCACATGGTGGTTGGATATGTCCACAAATTTCCCTTGCATTCTGTGCAGAAAAATGGTGGTGTATGTACTAGTCTTTGCATATGATGGTCTAGTATGAAATCTTCTTAATGGGTATGGCATAGTGTGTCATTATATACAAGACCCTTATTCAGAAGGGGATGCACCTGCGATGAGTTGAGGATACGGTGCATCATACTGTGACCTGGATGTCCCAAACGGTCATGCCATAGCAAGTAGTTGCTTGAATTAGTTAGCTTCTAGCTAACAGATTTCAATTTCTCCAATGTACGCTTCTGGCCGCACACTCAGAGGTTATGCAAAGCTATTCCACTCATTTTTCTCAGTGGTTTCAACGTGGTAACTGTTGGTTCGAATATCCTTAACACTCAATAACGTTCTTCTGGAACGTGGAGATTATAAGGCCTCATTAATGGTAGGTTCAGTACCATTGGACAACATACTGTGGGTTTTGCCATAACCCTCTATCAGGTTGGATTGGCCTGATACGGTTGTCACAGAGGTATGAATAGACAATAAGTTTGAAAAACATCTCCGATCTGGGAGTATGGTGTGTGTAATAGCACTTTTAACCAGACAACAAACTTCCCCACAGAATATGTCTATTCATTTATTTAATTCAATGGATCACATGTATAAATAAGTTTATTGAATTAAATACATTCGAACATAACCACATTTTCATAATCCAAAATGATTGAAAACATAAATCACCAAAAATAATCCGAAGATGTTTCATTCATTAAGATGAAAATATGGCACAAGGGACCAATTGTACCCATGTCTTCGAGTTTTAATCCTCGGTATGTTCAGTAACTGCCTGAAAATCCATGATCTCTAGTGTGGAATCAATAGAAAATTACCCGTCAATAAAGTTGGTATTTCGAGTTCCGCGACTGGCGTAATACTCATCTACTGCTTCGGCTATCGCACAGCAGGTGCGAGACCAGCAGTTAATTCCTCCATATCGATAACAAAGATCATGCTAATTTTGGTGGCGGCGGGCCGAACCAGTGTTCCTTTCCACTTTGGCTTGTTAGGCAGGGGCACTATAACATGGGGCCATGTTTTGGGCCGGTTATATGGGCCATTTATGGGCCCACCTCTCTTTACTTGTCTAAAAAGATCAGACTCTTTGTCCCTTCCATGGTCACAATCTCTCCTTTCGAGATTAGGTTTGCGATGAGCAACATCAATTCCTTCAAGCAAAAGTGCTGCTCAGGTACCGATGGGCTTGGCTTGATCATTCCTCAACAGGAGGTTGTTGTTCATTTCAGTGAGCAACAAGATAGTGATCAATTCTGAGAATTAATAAAGTGACTCTCCTTGTATTCTTTTGGGCAGATGGGCTTGTTCAATATCTTGCTAATCATGTCTTGCTTCAAGTAAGAAATGGTCATCTGATGGTGAAAGTGCTCTTCCAGAGCGACCCAAAGAGTCTGTGGATCCTCTTCATCGGATACTCAATTTGGAGTGCTTTCTTCTTATGTTTCTTTATGAACATTATGGCACTTGCCTTAAAAGCATCAGTGACGACATTGTCATGAGTATCGATTGTTGATCTCATCTTCTTTGTAGTCAGATGAATTTTCACATTTTGAGTCCACTTTAGATAGTTTCTTCCGGAAACCTCCAAAGCAACAAAGTCAAATATGTTGAGATTTGACATTTCTTATATGAAAGGAACAAATAATATTAGTGCTTTGGGTAATATCGTCCATAAGCAAGTAATGAGAACTTCAGGTTCTATAACATGGTATGAAAAATCGGATTAGACATGTAAAATCTACTGGTTTTATCATGTGTGATGAATTTATGAAGGAAACTTCAAGTTTCTTAAATGGCATTATCGAAACTATAAATTCGATTTATGTATGAACTACTGGTTCATTTAGAACTTCTAGTTCATTAGGTACCTGCATTTTCTACACATATATTCTAGTGCGAAAATTTAGACAAGTAACATAATAATATTGAATTGAGAAAATTGAAATAATCTCACAAATTTGGATAAATAAAATCACAAATCAATTGAGATATTAATTGCATGCTACTAATTTAACAGATTAATTATCACACAATTATGTGAATAAATGCTTCTGGCAATTAATTACACATATTAAATATGGTGAATCTATTTACAATATGAAATCATTTTTCCTTTTATTTTTGATTCTGCTGGACCAAAGAAGGAGTGGGCTTGATAGTGAAGCCTATCGGGCTTAGTCTGCGAGCTTGTGACCCGGGCTTTCATGCGTAAGTCAAAGAGTATGTGAGGCCTGCTGGGCTGCTAGGTCCTGCAGAGGGAGAGTGGGCCTACTGGGCTCAAACTGGTCTGCCAAGGAATGAAAAGTTATTACTCAACCCTTTCGGTAACTCCAATTGAATACGACCAGGTAAGGAAGGATGAGGTTTAGGTGGAGCGAGGCTCACTTAAGTACACGGCCTCATCTGAACCTTACCTAGACATCGCATCCAACTGGATGAGCCTAGTTTGAGAAGATTCATAACTTTTGTCATGGCAACATGTAGTGAGCTTCTATTCTGGCCTTGCAACTTGGGCCTGAGCTTCTGGCTCTGATTTGTTGTTGTGACTTTGGGCTTGATTTGAGCTTCTGACTCATAAATATTACATAATCATTATGGCAATAAACTTAATGAACAACATTAAGAAATTGTAATGAAGTAAATAAATATCATAAAGTCAATAATGAAATCATTATGGTGATGAGCGTAATATACGGCATTAACAGGAAATGATGCACATTATTATGGCAATTAATGATTTGAATAAACGCTTCTGGCATTATAGTAATATTAAATAGGAATCCTACATGTCAATGTGTCATGGTATATATCAATCAAATCCACAAACATGAACAAATATATATGACATATATATATGTATCAACCAAATAAATTAATAAAGTAAATTTGGGGGTTCATGCATCATGGTGATTGTTCATATAATCAAGTTTGAAAACATGAATTAAAATTATAATTTGGAAAACATTACTTGATGAAGAGCGGATGAATCTTCAGTTTATATGTGCAGAACTGAGAAGGTTGTCTTCTCAGCCAATCCAAGAACTATTCGCCTCTTCTGGACAGCTCCCACTTCGAATGGTGTACAGGTCTCAAAACGACTCCAAAAAGGCTGAAATTTGGAGGGCAGATAGAAGAGGCAGAGACGAACAACTTTGATGAAGGAAATATTTTGATCTGAGGTCCCGATCAAGAGGTTTCGGGGCGTGCAAACAGGCTGCAGCAGAGGGTTTTTTTTTCTCTGGCTAGGGCTTGGGATAGAGCTTCGTGCTGATAACGTGTTGTAAAAAGATAGTAAAAGAATTTGAGAGAGGGAGAGTTTAGACACCAAGAATGAAGTGTGAGAAATGGAGTGATTTTATTCATCTCACAATGAGGTTTATATAGGAGTACCTCAGGTTTACGAAAGGTAACTATTTAACGATTACATCAATCACTCGTCTGATTATAATCAATCAATCGCTAATTATATTTTGTTAATCACCAATCAATCTTAATTGGCGTATATCACGCAACACTAATTGCTATTACATGAATAGCCACATTAATATTTACAACAACTTGGATAATATTCAGACTCCTTTTTTTTCTTTCTCCAAAATACTACTCATCATGTTGAAGAATATCAGGAGAAGAATGTTGTAATAGGAGAAGAATGTTGAGTAATTATTTGTGCCTTACCAAACAAGGATTACTTTCTATTGTTGTAATAGCATAAGAATGTTCTAGATGTTGAAGGATGTCGACATAGTGTGCCTCTACAAGCTAGGGTTTAGGATTGTAATAGGAAAGTGTTATAGGTATTCAATTGTATTCAGATTCTCTTACCTTTTGTATACATTGTAACTCCTTATATAAGGGCTCCTATTATCAATAATAAACACACAATTTCATTCTCCTACAACACGTTATCAGCACGAGTTCTAACCCTAGCCAAAAAGAAAAGAAAAAAAAACCTAAAACCCCAAAATCTGCCGCAGCCTCCAGCCAACCCCCCCTGCAGCCTCCTGTCGACCTGTGCCCCCGCGCTGCACACCAGCCTGCAGCAGCCCACGCACCTACACACACGCCTGCGTCCCCTGCACAACTCGCACTGCACCAGCCCAATCACCGCCGATTCCGCGCCACTGCACCTCACCGGCCAGCCGACCCCCGCGCCTGCGCCGCCCACCTAGCGTCTGCTCAGCCCACCCAACCTCACTGCAGCACTCACCCATCCAGCCACCCACCTATAAATTAGGAAGAGGAAGAACATAGGAAAGAAAGAAGAAGAAGACCGAAGGAAAAGAAAGAAGAAAAAAAAAAGGAGAAGGGACCCGGCCCCAAAAAAAAAAAAAAAGAGGAAAGCCCAAAGAACAGACAGCCCAGAGAACAAAAAAACATGCCTACTCCAACACGCGCGTGTCCTCAAGCCAAGAACAATCACGTAAGTTTTTATAATTAAGGTTGCTGCTTTCTTGTATTTAAATTCCTTTTATTTTCTGCAAATATTGGAATATATGTTGCCAAATGATTTTGATATTTAACAAAGCGGAATTGTGGAGATTCACGCTTAACGAACTAAAGTGTTCGTATGAACTAAGAGTGTTCATAATTAAACGAACTAAGAGTGTTCGTGTGAACTAAGAGCGTTCACAATGCTTGGACTAAGAGCATCCGTAAGCATCAAATTGTGACCATATTAAAACATTATTGTTTGGTCTAATCCAAAAGAGATTCTTGGAAATTGATTTCTTGGTAGCATAGCTCGAAAATCTCATTATTTTAGTTTTCGTGGAAGTTTAACTCTGAAACTAATATATTTTCTCTTCTTATTTTCAGGATGTTGAATGAACCTAGACTCGACTTTCCCATGCTTGACTCAATAGGCTCGGATTACCACAGTTGGGTAACCGATGTTGAGAATCATCTCACTTCCAAGGGAATATTACCCATAATCCAGGCACCTAACCCGGATCTTGTGTTCGTCCGAACATCTACAAAGCATGCTCAAGCAGTTATCTTGATGCGACGCCATATGGACAAGACACTCAGATTGGAGTATATGTCGATCAAGGATGCAAGAGAGCTATGGGTAGCGCTAGAAGAGCGCTTTGGCAATGTCCAAGATTCCCTCATCCCTGACTTGAAGGTTCAATGGAACAATCTGCGCTTTGCTGACTTCAAGTCTGTTGCTGAATATAATTCAGAGGCTCTTCGCTTACAATCCATGTTAAGATTCTGTGGACAACCTATCACAGAGCAAGAGCTAATTGAGAAGACTCTCTCCACCTTCCCCGTTTCAGCCATTGTGGTATCAAAGCAATACCGTACTGAAGTCAATGCTGGACGGATCACGAGGTTTCATCAGCTTATCAATATCATATCTGTAGCTGAGAAACATGATAACATACTAGTGAGGAATTAAAATTCAAGGCCCATTGGAACTAAGAGCGTTCATGAGGCGAATTATAATGCACCCAAAAGAGGGCGCAAGGAGTGGAACCCTAGGAATAAGGGACATGAGGGACGTATGGATCCATATAACCGCCCTAATCAGGAAGGAAACCACAAGTTTGGAGTGGATACACGTGGTGGCAATGCCACACGTGAGAGAGGGGGTCGTGGCAACCCTATCCATGGAAATGGAGCCATAGCTCGTGGTGGTGGGGTCACGGGTCGTGGTGGAGGCGCCAATCCTCCTAGGGAACGCCCACAACGTGCACCTCAATTGAAGGGAGGCAACCACAATGATATGTGCCATCGATGTGGATCTAGTGAGCATTGGTTCAAGCAATGCAAGGCAAGCGAGCAACTAGCTTCAAGATACAGGGCATATAGGGACCTGAGGGAGCACGAAGTGTACCTTGCAGAAGAAGAAGAAAATGGTGGAGACGTTAATCTCACCATAGAGGACTTCAAAGCTGAAGATGAAGTGCACAAGGATGCTGCAGAATTTGATTAGAAATAGTCCTCTTTATTTTTCAAGAATCATGTAATAGTCAATAAATGACAATTGTATTAACTCTTTCTTATGTGGCGTACCCAATAAAATATGATGTCTAGGAAAGTCATTGAGATAATTAGTACTTAAGCGAGCCTCGCTCCACCAACCTCTCTCTCTACTTTCCTGGTCATATTTGATTGGAGTTGGCAAACGAATAGAGTGACTACAATGAGTCTCAGTTTGATTTTCTTTATTTTGGATTAGACCTTTTTAGACCATTTGATGTAATCATTGGCTACATTTATTAATAAAGTATCGTATTATTCAATGTCATGGACATGGTTTTAATTTCGAACTTTATTATTTTTCAGTATGTTTCCTGGAGAGTTGGAATACCTTGTTGATAGTGGTACCACACATACTATATTGCGACATAGGCAACTATTTCTATGCATGACGCCTAGTCGATCTTCTGTGACTACGATGACTGGAACATCACAATTGATTCATGGTCGAGGACCAGCTCAATTTATGTTGCCAAATGGCACAAGTATTAATGTCACCGAACTCTATATGCTCCTAGGGCTGGAAGGACCCTATTGAGTTTTAAAGATATAAGAGTCAATGGTTTTCATGTGGAAACACATTGTGAGAATGGACAAGAGTTCCTTTGCATCACCTCTAATGACTACGGACATAAACAAGTATTGGAGAAACTTATGTGTCGCTCTAGTGGGTTATATGCAACCACTATTCGAGTCATTGAATCCAACCATATCATGAGATATGACTTATGGGATTCTGACACATATAGGCTTTGGCACGATATGATGATCCGTATACTAAAGACTTCACATGGACATCCATTTTTCAAAACGAAAAGAAGTCGAAACAAAAATTCGGTCCAAGGTAGGGCCAGAGCTGCCTACCCCCTGCGACCCAACAGTGGTATTGACACCACTAATGCCTCCTTGGTTCATTTCTCTACTTCTCAAGTCAATTGTGACTTCGTGGCTCAACCGGATTCTTCCATGGTTGCTTCTACAGCCCATCTTTCGTTTTGCAAAGCTTGCTCTTTAGCAAAATTAGGATCGAGACCATCCTATGCAAAGGATACTAAACAAAATATTCCATTCTTGCAACGAATCCAAGGTGATATTTGTGGACCTATCCAACTAACTTGCGGACCATTTAGATATTTTATGGTGTTGGTTGATGCATCGACACGTTGGTCACATGTCATGCTTTTGTCCACCAGAAATGCTGCATTTGCTAAACTCCTAGCACAAATCATTAAGTTAAGGGCTCACCACCCTGATCATCCCATTAAGTCAATTAGTCTTGACAATGCTGGAGAGTTTACATCAAAAACTTTTGATGACTATTGCATGTCCATTGGGATTGAGGTTGAACACCCTGTTCCTCACATTCACACCCAAAATGGTCTCGCAGAAGCCACCATTAAAAGACTTCAAATGGTTGCTAGAGCATTGGTTATGCGCACCAATCTCCCTGTTTCTACTTCGGGCTATGCAATATTGCATGCAGCTGTGCTTATTCGTCTGAGGCCTACTGCCACTCAACCCTTTTCTGCATCCCAGATGGTTACTGGATATGAGCATGATGTCTCATACTTACGCATATTTGGGTGTGCAGTTTATGTGCCAATTGCGCCGCCACAGCGCACCAAAATGGGTCCTCAAAGACGATTGGGCATTTATGTTGGATATGACTCTCTAACCATTATCCGTTATTTGGAACCCTTGACAAGCGATCAATTTACCGCAAGATTTGCGGATTGTCACTTTGATGAGACAATCTTCCCGTCGTTAGGGAGAGATAAGAACAATAATGTTCAACAGAAACAATAGGAACTGTCGTGGTCTGTCCCCACTTTGTCTCATCTTGATCCCCGAACCGCACAGTTAAAAATTGAAGTGCGGAGAATTCACGATCTTCAGAACGTAGCAGACTCTATGCCTAACGCATTTTCTGATATCGCTAAAATGATAAGATCACATATACTTGCTGCAAACGTGCCTGCAAGGATTGATGTCCCTAAAAATAGTGGACACGGCGCCACCTCTAGGGGTATTGAGCATGGCGCTGCCACCACTAATGGTGATGGCAATGTGGCTCAGGCCGGGCTCCCAGCAAGGAAAAGTGGGAGGCCCAAAGGTTCGATGGATTCTGGCCCGAGAAAGAAAGCGAGTTTGACACAAAGAGATCCATTAATCATCGACATAAATAACCCGTCTCATGAAGATATTTCGGATTATGGTTATGTCCAAGAGACATCATTGGGGGACGCTCCAATGTCAGAACCAATTCTAGAGAATAGAGAAATCTCCATGAATTACACTAGTGTACATGAGACGTTGAGTCGAGACTCTATTATCCTTGATGACATGTTTGCATATTCTATCGCTCAAGGAATTATAGAACATGATAATATCGAACCTCGCTCCATTGAATAATGTCAACGAAAAGCAGACTGGCCTAAATGGAAAAATGCGATCCAGGTTGAATTGGATTCACTAACAAAGAGACAGGTATTTGGGCCTATAACGCTGACACCCCCAAGTATAAAGCATGTTGGCCATAAATGGGTCTTTGTTAGAAAGCGTAATGAGAAAAATGAGGTTGTTAGATACAAAGCCCGCCTTGTGGAGCAAGGTTTCTTACAACGCCCTGGAATCGACTACGAGGAGACATACTCTCCCATAATGGACGTTATAACATTCCGCTACCTTGTCAGTTTGGTAGTTTCTGAAAAACTTGACATGTAGCTTATGGATGTGGTTACAGCATATCTCTATGGGGATCTAGATTCAGACATACATATATATATATATATATATATGAAGGTTCCAGATGGACTTCAATTACCCAAATCAAATGGCTCTAAACCACGGAGCGCATTTTCAATAAGATTGAGACGCTCACTATATGGATTGAAACAATCTGGACGGATGTGGTATAACCGTCTAAGTGACTACTTGATTAGGAAGGGATATGTCAATGATGAAATATGCCCATGCGTGTTTATAAAGACGACAAGTTCCGGATTTGCAATTATAGCAGTTTATGTCGATGACATGAACCTAATTGGAACTCTAGATGAGTTAAAGGAAACTGCTAAGTACTTGAAATCTGAATTTGAGATGAAAGATCTTGGGAAAACACGGTTTTGTCTCGGACTGGAAATCGAGCACCGTAGTGATGGGATTACGATCCACCAGTTAGCGTATACTCAAAAATTATTAAGGTGCTTTAATGAAGATAAAGCAAAGCCTGTGAGTACTCCCATGATTGGTCGCAGTCTTGAGCCTGAAAAAGATATGTTTCGTCCAAGGGATGAGGACGAAGACTTATTAGAGGCTGAAGTGCCCTATCTAAGTGCAATAGGAGCATTGTTGTACTTAGCTCAATGCACAAGACCAGACATCTCATTCGCAGTGAACTTGTTAGCTCGACATAGTTCTGCGCTAACACGCCGCCATTGGATTGGCATAAAGACAATCTTTTGATACCTGAGAGATACGATTGATATGGGCTTGTTTTATCCCTACAGAGAGAAGAGAAATAACGGAAGTGTGAGATCGAACTCCACAAGGCAAAACGCCACCTTCCGTGCTCCTCCTCCCCTCCATCAAAATAACAACGATGTCTTGATGGGTTTTGCTGATGCTGGGTATCTTTCTGACCCTCACAAAGGTTGCTCCTAAACGGGTTATGTCTTTACCATGGGAAGCACTGTGATATCTTGGAGGTCTACAAAGCAGACCCTTGTTGCTACTTCCTCAAATCATGCAGAGATTATTGCTCTACATGAAGCCGTGCGAGAATGCATATGGCTAAGGTCTGTAGTTAGACACATTCGAGGAACTTGTGGTTTGAAGTCTACCACAGATAAACCTACATGTATTTATGAAGATAATGCAGCTTGTATTGAGCAAATGAAATTAGGTTTCATCAAGGGCGACAACACCAAGCATATATCGCCAAAATTCTTTTACAATCAGCAACAACATGCACTTCTAAATATTGAAGTGAACCAGATCCGATCAGAGGATAATGTAGCAGACTTATTTACTAAGTCGTTACCTAAATCCACCTTCGAGAAACATGTGAAGAGCATCGGATTGAGAAAGTTATCCGAACTCCGATGATTATAGCAATCAGGGGGAGATATTGACATCAGGGGGAGGCATGATGTCTATATGTTCGATCTCGAAGAGTGAATGACGTGTTGTGCTCTTTTTGTCCTTCGACCAGAGTTATTTTTGTCCCACAGGGTTTTTGTTACCTGGCAAGGTTTTTAACGAGGCAACGATCAAAGAGTCATCGCCAAGTTTGAGCGGCACAAGGAGGAGTGTTGAAGGATGTCAACATAGTGTGCCTCTACAAACTAGGGTTTAGGATTGTAATAGGAAAGTGTTATAGGTATTCAATTGTATTCGGATTCTCTTACCTTTTGTATACCTTGTAACTCCTTATATAAGGGCTCCTATTATCAATAATAAACACACAATTTCATTCTCCTACAACACTAGATTCCTAATTCTAATTAGAATAAAATTTCTTGTACTCAAAGACTATGTACCTGTACAGTCTATATATAGGGGCTCTTATTATCAATGAAAGACACACCAATTCTCTCTATAATCTCTTTACATTCTATTTTCCTTAAACTTTTATCAGCACAAGCCCTAACCCTGAAACCAAAAAGCTAAAATCCCAAGAAAGCATTCTACCATTAACCTCGCTGCCCCTTGCAAGCTTCTACCAACATCAGCGTGCCCTTGTGCCTCCGCAAGCCACCAGCAGCACCCGGTCCGACAGCGTCCAGCCGTCCAGCCTCGTCTTGGCCAATACCGACCCCGTCTCAATCAGCACCGGCCCTGCCTTGGCCAAACAGCTTCCGGCACTCAGCCACACTCCAGCCAACCTCCAACAAGTTTCCGGCACCACCTAGCAACCCTGATCGACTTGCATGCCTACATTCTACCATTAACCTCGCTGCTCCTATAGCCCCTGCAGTCCCTTGCAAGCTTCTACCTGCATCAGCGCGCCCTTACATCTCGGCCAGCCACCAGCAGTACCCGGCCCTCGTCTCGACCAGTACCGACCCTGTCTAGGCCAGCACCGGCCCCGCCTTGGCCAAACAACGTCCAACACTCAGCCACCTCTCTGCCACACTCCAGCCAAGCTCCAACAAGTTTCCGACACCACCTAGCAAACCTGATCGAGCCTTGCACGTCTGCATCAACACGCACGTGCATCAAGACTTGCGAACTTCAAAACAACAATTGCGAACTTCAAAACAACAAGTAAGTTTTAAATTAAAGTTCCTGCTTTTGAATTTTAATTTTTTTTTGTTTTCTTCGAGACTTCCAAAATCTCTTCTTCTTCCTCCCACATTTCTTATAACATGGGATTTGATATAAAGCGGAACTGTGGGGGTGTGCGCTAAGCTACGAACAAGAGATTCGTGAGCATCGAAATTTGACGACCATTCAAACATCATTGTTTCGCTCTAATCCAAATTTCTTAGAAGCAAAGAAGCTCAGAAATCTTTAATTAGTTGTCATGGAAGTTTTATAGTCCGAAACTAATCTATTCTTCTTTTTCCATTTTAGGATGTCGAATGATAAAATGCAAAAACTCGATTTTGCTAAACTGGATTCAACTGGCACAGGATATCACAGTTAGGTGAAGAATTACCTCACTGCAAAAGGGAGATTGCCCATAATTCGATAGCTGAATTCTAATGCATTGTTTACGCCTACTACGGCTAAGAGCGCTCAAGCCCTCATATTGATGAGACGACATATGGATGAGTCATTCCAATGGGAGTATATGTCAGTCAAGGACCCTAGGGCTTTGTGGGTTGAGCTTGAAGAGCGTTTTGGAAATATTCACGATACCCTCCTCCCTAACTTGAAGGTGGCGTGGAATGATCTACGATTCACTGACTTTAAGACTATTTCTGATTACAATTCAAAGACTTTACGCATCAAATCGATGATGTGATTCTTTGGAATACAGCTCACAAAACAAGAATTAATTGGGAAAACCCTCTTAACCTTCCCCATTTCAGCATTAATGGTTGCAAAGCAATATAGGCATGAGTGTTATGCTGGACAAATCACGAGGTTTCATTAGTTTATTACTGCTATGTCAATTGCTGAGAAACATAACAATATTCTTGTGAAGAACTATAATTCAAGGCCAGTTGGGACTAAGAGCATTCATGAGGTAAATTATGGTAGTACACCTAAATGAGGGCGAAAGGAGTGGAACCCTAAAGATAAGGGACAACAAACAGGACGTGTGGGTCTATATAACCGCCCTACAAAGGAAGGAAACTGTCACTCTCTGGACCCGGTGTCGGTGGATTTTAAGCACCTTACGCTAAATTTGAGGTGTGAGTGTTACAAAGCAGAATGTAAATAAAATCTTCCTTCTAGGCTCGTCCAACCCACTTCGGCTCGTCAAAATCTAAGTACTTCTTTGAAAAAAGTATTACAGATGGGTGGGTGAGCAAAACCACTCGCTCAATGCGTAGATCATGTAATATGCCAGTAAAGCTATGTCATTTAGTTCTATTTGTAAGGTAGAATTGATATCCTAATTATGCAAGTAGTGACACAATTTTAAAAGGTCACGTTGCCTTTAAAGGAATTGAAGAGCCACGTTGTTCAATCCTTGGGATTAAGCGGTTTTAAATGTAGAGATTGGTTCTATTTAATATATGTGCAGTGAGCAGCACAATTAAATACAAATACAAGGTTGAGCTTAATTTATAAGCTTGGACAGAGACTCCATATATTTATTGGAATTGGAAGCTCATCGATAGGTATTGGTAAATGTTGGTCAAATTAGGGAATGGTCGGACAATTTAATTTGTCGAGGTTTATATAATTATTTCCCTAAGAAAGTGTTATTGATATGGAATCATGTCGGAATCTAGACTCCAGTTACCTGAGGAACGGAAGGTTCGTGACTCTCGGAGTACGTGAAGAAAAGCATCGGAATCCAGGTAGGGGATTCAGAACTCTCCTCGATTAGTGGTTTTCTTATACTATGTTATTTATAAAACGATGCATGTTAAGTTGTGTGGTTTGGTTATGTTAAAATGCAACGCGTACTAACCAAACTGTGAGAGATGTGATGGCTTGAGAGTGAAGGGTGACACTAACTTCCTTGGGTACGATTCCCTTAACCCAGAGAGGGTTAGCTACACCGGTCGGACGGTGCGCAAACGCAATGACGATCTGATTCCGTGTGTGTAGCTAGGTAGTGGACGCTCTCGCTACGCTTACCTGGTTATAAATTTATTTAATTTGAGTTAAGGTCGTGTAGTGGGACCTGCCATCAAGTAATACTTGGATTTGGCACCGTATTTATTTAAACATCATGCATCAGTTTTCAAGTTAGAAAATATTGTAAAGTTTGTCGTTATTTAAATGATATGGTTTTGAGTATATTTTTATATTGTGGCCACAAAGCGATACTATATTGTTTTCAAACCTAGTCGAGCTGTTTCTCAATGAGCAGCGAGACGAAAGCTCACCCTAACAGCAGTGTGGATGCAGGTACTGTGCACTGGTTACAGGATTGACGGATGGAGCAGGGTGTGCAGGAATAGATTTGGCGAATAGTTGTAATGGAAATCAGGTTCCGTGTCTAGTCTAGAATTCTATCTCTTGAAAGTCATTAATCTGGAACTTGATAGTCCTTGTTCCGTCTTGTATCGAAAATGTGTCAAGTCTTGTTTACTTTACTGGTGAATTAGAATCACTCTAGACGGACTAGTTCGATAAATGATTTTAAAAGCTGTCACCTCAAAAAGTATTTCGACATTTTCGCTACGCGTTTTACGAACAGATATTTAACAAAAATGACTTGCGGGTTTTTATGACGTGCTCAAGCTGATGAGGTGCAGTTTGGGGCGTTACAACCATCGCCGCCAAGGGTGGCCCGCATTCTTTCTCCCTCCGTCAAAATGATGGTGATGTTTTAATGGGTTTTGCTGATGCAGGGTTCATCTCAGACGCATAAAGGTCATTCCCAAACTAATTATGTCTTTACCATGGGAAGTACCGCCATATCTTGGAGGTCTATAAAGCAGACCCTTGTCGCTACTTCTTCGAATCATGCAGAGATCGTTGCTCTTCATGAGGCAGTGCATGAATGTGTATGGTTGAGGTCCATAGTTCACATATTCGAGGAATATGTGGTCTGAAGTCTACCACATATGAACCTACGTGCATTTAAGAGGATAATGCAACTTGCATTGAACAAATGAAGTAAGGTTTCATCAAGGTCGACAACACCAAGCATATATCGCCTAAGTTCTTTTACAATCAGCAACAACAAACACTTCTAAATATTGAAGTAAAGCAAATCCGATCAGATGATAATGTAGCGGACTTCTTCACTAAGTCGTTACCTAAATTCACTTTCGAGAAACATGTGAAGAGCATCGGAATGCATAAATTATCCGAACTCTCACGATTGTAGCAATCAGAGGGAGGCATGATGTCTACATGTTTGGTCTCGAAGAGTAAATGGCGTGTTGTACTCTTTTTCTCCTCCTGGACGTTGCTTTTGTCCCGTAGGGTTTTTTATTACTCGATTAAGATTTTTAACGAAGCAACGCTTAAAGCGCCTTGGTGTCACAATGACATCATGTTTGGACGGCACAAGGGGGAGTGTTGAAGAATATCAGGATTATGTATACCTTACCAAACTAGGAGTACTTTCTATTGTTGTAATTGGAGAAAAATGTTCTAGATTCCTAGTTCTAATTAGAATAGGATTCTTTGTATTCAAAGACTATGTACTCGTACATCATATATATAGGGACTCTTATTATCAATAAAAAACACACCAATTCTCTCTACAATCTCTTTGCTTCCTATTTTCTTTAAACAACTCACACTCGTTTTTGTGTCCTAACGATTAAGATAAAAGGGAGTGGGGTTAGTATTTTAAAGGGAAAACGGAACGTGAAAATCACACATCATGGATCAACTCCTTGTGCCTGTTACTGAGGTATATATTAGCACTAACTTTAGTCAACATCAACCCCATTCAGTTTCCAGATCACTCAAAATGACAAAAACAGAGAAGCTTAAATCAGCCACACCCAACAAAGATTCAAAAACACACATATATATATATAGAGCGTAAAGGCAATAAAGGTTCTTATCTCAACCCTATTGTTAACCAACACTAACTTCAACAAAGATCATAGGCTTTTCCAGTTTCATTCTAAGCCTTACTCATGGCTACTCTGCAAAAAATATTTAGGCGTAAGATATGTTTTCTCCAACTATTACCAATTCGGCAATACCGGAGTGTGTACAAACATACAATCCACTGAATCCAGTGCTTCAATTTATTGATTTATAGAAAATTACATCTCATGTTCCTGAAAGTACACATAATTAATAATACACAAATTCCTAAGATCCAGATCAAGGAGTCAAAAGGGAGCTGCCTTCCTTGATGAGCACAAACACACTGCCATTGTCTCCCCTCGAAATCCGAAGCTCTTGATCAAGGTATGTGGTTAGCAACCACGATTCGGCCTTGCTACTTGAGATCGAAAACTTAAACGGGGGTTGGCTGGAGATGGACTTTGCAACCGAGGAAGCAGTGTCTTGGACAGAGGTGAGCAAACCCTTGAAGGGTGCAAGGTCTATCTTCTGTCCCAAAAACTCAACATCTTCTGGTATCACTAGCGAGTCTGTTAGCTGTGGAGTGCCAATCACCCCTTCCTCAAACTTGAGCTGAAATAAATAAATAAAAAACCACACATTAAACCCCATACATCGAAAAAGCAAAACCTATGGCAATCAAAGATATCTATATACACTTCGAATCATTTCATCAAACGAACTAAAGAGTAAGAACTAAACCTGAACACGCTTAGGACTTCGGACATCAAATGTGGCATTGGTGCTGAAAGAAGTTGTAGCCAAAGGCCCGGAAAACCGAACAGAGTTTTCAACTGTGAAGTTCTGGGAGTCGATAGTCTGCGAAACCTCATCAACCTTCACCAAAGGAAGAGTTCCTCTAGACAATAACGGAAACAAACCAGCAAAAGATGTGTACCTACAAATTTCAAACATATTGAAATTAAACACTTGGAGCTAAACTGGGGGTCAGAGAATGATGATCAATGAAACTAACGCCAGAATCCATTTCCCGTTAAGGAGAGGCAAGGCCTCGGTCGGAGCCGGAGTCGGGTTTTGGACCTCCAATTGGGTAATAAGCTCTACAATCTCGGCCCGGGTCTCGCTGGTGGCGCTGAGCCCAAGATCAGTCCCGTAAAACGCGTCCACCAGAACCTTCTTCAGTTTCGAGATCTCCTCCGGCTCAGCCGGCTTCTCCGCCACAGCCACGGCTCCAGCTGCCAAGCCGGACGGCTCCTCCGAGGTTTCCGGGGCCGACTCGTCCTCGTCAATGGCTCGGATCCGGGTCGCGGGTCGGATGGCTTGTGGGTATTCCGGGTTGGAGAGTGTCAATTTGGGGGTGGCGAGTCCGACGGAGTTTGGCGCCAAAGTTGAAGGCTTGGAGGTGAGGCGGGGGTGACGTGGAGTTACTAAGAGAGTCTTGCAGGGGAATTGGTTTAGCTGAGAGACGAAGGCCATGTTTGGATTAATTAAAAACACAGAAAAATTGGGACTGTGAAGAAGAAGGGGGTGATTGTTCTGAGGTGTGGCTTCTGCAACTCCGCGAGTTTAAGGAGGACAAAATAGTTACGCAAAACGGAGTCTGGGGTTTTGAAAAGACGTTGTTGTCCCGAGGGTTGGTGACTGGTTTGGAGTTTTGTGCTGTGGTTCTGAGGACAGGAATGGAACTCAAGTCCCCAAATCATGGGTTGGATGGACAGATCACATGGCCGGAGGATGGGGAGTTGATTTGGGTAAGTGATACCCAAAATTGGCCTATTTGCCTTCTTTGTTGAATCGTGTTTGGTCTGTTTTGCACTTTAAAGGTGCCGAATTCTATTTTAGTGAAGAAATGAATGAGAAGGAATATATAGATGAAAGGATTTACCCACAAAATATCTAGTTATATGGTATTGTATACATGTTGATCTCCCAACGCAACATCTCTCTTGAATTGGACATATTTTATGATTTCCAAGACTAGTTGTAGGTTGAGATTCTGAGTTATGACGGTAAAAGTTCAATACATTTTAGGGTTATTATCACAAATGGTACTTGAACTTATCCTCTATTTTATCGATGATACCTGAACTTCAATTTTGATCACAACCAGTACCTGAATTTTTCGATTTCATTTTAAATGGTACCTAAAGCCACATTCGATCACTATTCCAGCCAAAAAGGCCAAATCTAAGAAAACAAAAAACAAAAAAAACAAGTTCAAGGCAAGTCTATTACCAAAAAATCATCACTATATATGATCACAACCTTCGAAATCATCAAAAATCATCACTATGATCGCCTCCCATGTCGTTTTTAGTCAGAATAGTGACCGGAGGTGGCTCTAGGTACCATTTAAAAAGAAATCGAAAAGTTCGGGTATTAGTTGTGATCAAAATTGAAGTTCAGGTACCATCGATAAGATTGAAGTATAGTTCAGGTACCATTTGTGATAATAACCCTACATTTTATAATAGCATTGCACAAATGTGTGAGTTAGTTTTCTTTAACGTTTAAATCCTGCAATCTTTATGTGTACCAACCAAGTTACTAATCTCGTGATCTTGTCAAGTGTTGGCTAACAACAACTATTTCATCTCCTCATAAAGATTTTGCTTTGGATGGTTGGATAAATGCTGACTCGCTATATAGCTCACAAAGACGGCTCTATATTGGTATATGTAGACCTGACAATTCAGCCCATACCAGTTAACCGCTCATTAACCACCCGCAAAAAAACTCATTTATTTCCGTCCGATAACTTAACGTGTTAATGGGCTGCCAACTCGTTAGTTAACTGGCGGAAACGCGCTTCAAGACGGAACCCATCTAGCCCGGTTAGAAGAGATAAATTTTTTTTTTTAGAATTGTGAACCCAATATGTATTAACTTTTGATAGTTCTATTTAATGAAAATCAACAATAAAAAAGAGTTTTAATGGGTAATGGGTTGGAAAAGGGTTTTAAAAAAAATAAAAAATAAAAACATTTTTTTTAGAAGGGTTTTAATAGATAATGGGTGTGAAAAATAGTTTTAAAAAATGAAAAAATAATAATAATAAATTCATTTTTATGTTAGCGGGTCTTAACGGGTTTCAATAGCCAATTTATTGTTAACAAGTATTAACGGGTTTTAGTGGGTAATTGATTAGAAAATAATTTTAAAATTAAAAAAAAAAAAAAAAAAAAAACGTTAGCGGTCTTTACAGGTAACCCGCGAACCCATCAGGCTCAACCCGTTAAGCCTGATGGGTTGAACCCGTTAAGACTGCCAATCCGTTAAGTCCACCCGTGACCGCACTATTGACAGGCCTAGGTATATGCACCGAGAAGAACTCTAGTTAACATTCAGCTAGTGAATTGTCGCTGGCATCGGAACAGGAGCCGGGTTATTGTTATTTGATGACGGCTCTCTACCGGAAAGTATTGTGGACCTGGACCTGTAGGCAGGGAAATGATGGTAGTGTGCTTGAAAACTTCGGCATTCAAATAAAGCCCATTCATTGAGGGAGTGGACCTTTTAAGGGGTTAGAGGCTGGATCCTTAATGTGGGTTTATTTGTGTTGGGACATGTGGACTAGCAACATAGTTCATGAGACCTTGTTTGTTGGGCTTAGGCCATAATCTCCACTTCCCCAATTATCAACCTTCAGAAAAAATAAAACAGAAATCTTCGGTTTTAATATATGATTGTCTGTTGGAAATATGGTATCAAATAATCATATTTAATAAATATAATCAAGCAACAAAATCAAGTAATCAATTGAGCGTAGGGATGGCAATAATCCCTATAGGATTGGGTACCCATCGGGTATTCGACCCTAATGGGGAGAAATTTTTGGGAAATCTGGTAACGGGGATGGGGATCCCCAGTATTCGAATTCTGAAATCGGGTACGAGGTGAGGATGGTATTTTGATCCCCATCCCCATACCCACCCAATAAGAATGCTCTAAAATATATATATATATATTTATTATATATATTTTTGATATTATTTATAAATATATCTATGTAAACTTCATATTTTTGTCAATATATTTTTGATATTATTCAATTCACCTTGTTGGAGTGAATGAGTAAGTTGTTAGGTTACACTAAGCAGTTGATTGTGGAATTTTTTTGTCGAATGCAGACTTTTATTGTTCTTTTTTAAGCGAAACTTATATTTGTTTTTGTTTGATTGAAATAAAGAATTTATTTTATGTTGATGATTGATTTTAACTTCATACTTTACAATCAATAATTATTTGTATGAATTTTTATATAATAAATTAGTAATATTGTTAACGGGAATTGAGGCGGGTACAGGGACCTAATCCCCAATGGGGACGGGGACGGGAAATCCCCAGTTTCTTATTACGGGGATTGGGGCGGGGATGGGGAATGAAGTCGGGTATGGGGATGGTAATTTAATCCCCTTACCCTACCCTCCTCATTGCCATCCCTAATTGAGCGGCACAAATAATATAAAGAAGAAGAGATACGAAGAGTCAAGTCTTTGAGTACAAAAGAGGCACGGCATTTGCTGTCCTAAAGTTGTAAACGTCTCCCTACATGCAGGTCATAATGGTCGTCTACAACTTCATGATACAACCCTTGAAGTCTCACAAGATGTCTAATCCGTTTTGCACAACTAATGGTAAACGAGGTGCCAAGTGTTTATCGATTGCCCAAAGATTAGGAAATATGAATGGAAATGAGGAAGATTAAGAGTAGGAGAATGAGAGCAATACAAAGACGTACACTCTTTGTCTAAAGAATTAAGTATTTACAGAACTCTTCGGCATCTTTTGAAAAGTTATGACTCTTCAATTTAAATAAATAATATTTAAATAAAATATGAATTTTGAATCTTAATAATCTTAACAAAAAGCCAACACTGTCTTCAACATGTAAAATTTTGATTCATTTTCCTTCTTTCTATTCTCTTTTTCTCTGTGTTTGACTTGTTCTCAGCGTGTAAATTAATGTGCTCTGTATTTGGGTCATGTCCGCATCAAAAGACCTCATCATTCTTCAACATCAAACTTGGAGTGTGATACTGTGATTGATGATGCATATACTACTCAGTAATGCCAATCATAAAAATATGTTGTATACATGATCAATTAACTTCTTTATAACACTACCAATATTATAGTGTCACGTTAAAAGTATAGTCTATGCGAAAAATTGTTTATGCTATAATGATACTCTTTGCCAAATGCCAATCATTGATGACTTCTTGCTAAGAATAATAGTTTTAGTTTTAATTAATTATCTGTTACATGGTTCGTCCCAGCATGAGCTTCTCCATTCAAACAAGCAATCAAAAGAATGGAGCCAACCAAAACCAACGGAGTGGGAACAATACAGAGTTACGTGAGCCCCACTTCTTCACTTAGTCACGTTATTATATTATTGTAATCACTATTAGGTTAGACTTTAGTCTAGGCTTTTCGATGATTTTCTGTTAGGGCAATATTGGTGGGCCATGATCAGTATCTGTAATAATCCTTGGAATCACTTATCACCTATGCTTGCTCATGCTCTCAATAGCTAAATTCTATCTTTTCAACGCAATCCATGCCATGATTTTCCTTTTTTTGAGGGACAAACTTTTCTTAGTATATCATGACGCTTACCAAGTAATAATTCAATCTCACTGGGCAAACCTCATCCTCACATGTTCATTGGAGAGTATCTTCTTGAATTATGATCATGATTTCTACGCGACCAAATCTAATTTCTTATTTATATTCAATAATGAATGACACTTAATTTACAAAAACATATGAATACTTACACAAATGGTAATCCAAAAATCAACTTTTATCTGCTTGCATTAGTTTGAGAAGAAACCTAATTGCAGTTGTTTATTGCGATTGATGACTGTATTCTTACCAAGTAATAAATTGAACCTCACTATCCAAACCACACACTCGAGATTTCATTGGGGATTATCTTCCTAAGCTTTGATCATGAATTTTTTGGCAACTTTCATTGATATTACTATATAATCTCAATAATAAATAACAATATTTGGTAATTGAGTATTCATAGACGAATATTATTTATATATGTAACCCAAAAATCAACTTTTATTTGTTTGCGTTAGCCCGAGAAGAAACCCTATTACAGTTGTTTATTGTGATTGTTTATTGTATTCTTACTTGGTCTCGAACCTAATATTTAAGTCTGAATACTAATATTATCTCCCAAATTCACAAAATTGCACCTACGGACAATAGAATCATCCATCAAAGTATTAACAAAACAAGTTGAGTACATTACAATTAGTTTCGTCTTCATCATACTATCCTATAATTAAGTAAGATGATTAAGTAGAGTTTATGAAACTAACCCAATCGGATTAAGCCAAAAATAATTGATGCCATTTGAAGTTAGTAACCAACCGTCAATGCGCCGGCTTCCATAGCTTTTGTCTTTATTCTTCAGGCCGGCGACCACCCAGTAGTAGTGTTCAAACAAAGAACACCACCCCCCAACTGTGCCTGAGAGATAGAGAGAGAGGGAAAAAAAAAAAAAAACCAATTTGTTTTTTCTACCCAAAAACAAAAAACTATAGCTTCCGTTTTCCCAAACCCAACGAATCAGCAACTGGTCCATTTTCCACTCCCTTCTTTTTCACTTTCCTTCTTTCTTCTATTTTGTCTCTTTTCCTTTTCTTCCCTTTTTCAAACTCCCAAATCCCCTCTTTGCTGGCCTTGAATTAGCATCTTTCTTTACAAATCCAAATTACCGTTATCATTGCCCACTATTGATTGCTGCTCATTTCGCTTGGTCGCTGTCGATTGAGGTGGGCTTTTGTTCTTAGCTATGTCCATCTAGCTACTTGGTTTCTTGAAGATACTCACGGGTCTTCCATGGCCTCGCTTTAAATCCAAACTCGCAGGTCTTCTTTTTTTTTTCCGTACAATTCCATTCACTGTTTCTATTTTATGTATTATATTTTTGGGAGTTTGGTTGGTGGAGTTTGTTGATTTCTGTTAATCCGGTGGTGGGTTCTGTTCACTACTTCAAGTTCGAGAGAATGAGTCAACTCAGTCTGGTGTTGCAGGAAACGGTCCGGAGAGGAAGGGAGGCCAGGACGATCCTCGAGGTTCTGAGAGAGCAAATGGACGACGGCGATGCGGCGACGGCCGGGAGGAGGAGCTTCAAGCAGCGGCTGAGATTGACCGGAATCGGGTGCTGCGGCGCCGTCTGGGGATTTGGACGGACGGCCACGATTACCGTCGAGGACGACGAAGAACAACACCTACATCCGCCGCAACAACAACCGCGGCAGCAGCTGCCGAACCTATCGCAGCTGCTGATTCTGGGGCAGGCGGCCGGGTCCGATTCGGATCCGGGTTGCCTGGGTCCGGTCAACCCCGGGTCGGGGATGAACCTCGCCGCGGCTCTGGCGGCGGAACGGCATTATCGGGAGGCGGACGAGGCCGCGTCGGGGGGTGGGGCGACGCCGGGGACGCCGATGAGGGTGTCGCTGATGAGATTGCTGGAGGAGACGGAAATGGACGGGTGCGATGCGGCGGAGGAGAAAAATGAGAAAGCGGCGGCGGCGGCGACGGGGGTGGTGGGTTGTGATTCGGTGTGCTGCGTGTGCATGGGGAGGAAGAAAGGCGCGGCGTTCATACCATGTGGGCACACTTTTTGCAGGGTGTGTTCGAGGGAGGTGTGGCTGAATCGAGGCTCCTGTCCCCTCTGCAACCGTACGATCCTCGAGATTCTCGATATCTTCTGACGAGCATGGAGATTCGCGCCGCCGTGGAATTCAGGGACGACGATGACGGGGACTGTTGTTGAAACTTTTGAAAGGTGTAGTGGTAATATCGTCTTCTTCTTCGTTTTACAGAAATTTGATTTGATTGTCCTCATTGTACCCAATATGATATGTTTATGAATGTAGTAGTGTAATTTTTACTCTATTTTCTCTCTCGACTTGAGAATTAAAATGAAGCTGAATTGATGCACCATTGTCTCGTCAAGTTGGTTCGTAAATTTTCTCACTATTGTTCTTACTTTCCCAAGTGTTGTATGGGACATCCATGCCACTAGTTTAGGGTTAGAATTATGCCAGATCAAGACTGTTCAAAGAGTTCGATCCACTTTAGTCAAATAATTTGATCCCATCCAAGGCATGCTATAGATCGATGCTTTAACCTTATAAACATTGTAATAAGATATTTATCTCACGAATTATCTTACGTTCTTAAAAACTATATAACTTAAAATTTTCGCCAAATTCATACGGCTCAACTTTTTTTGTTAAATTCAATAAGTCAAAATAAAGTCACTCTAAACCTGACTTATTAATGCGGAGCCAAAATTCCAACACCTTAGTATCTTCGTTTATGTTATAAGGATATGTTACCAAGCTTGGCAAAAGATACTATAAAACCCATTTTCTAATTGTTAGTTTGAAAATAGGATATGCATATACATTCTTACAAGGCACGAAACAGTAATATTACGCACTACACTTGTTCGCCAGATATGCATATGCGCTTTTACAAGACATGGAAAAACATTACACTTTCAAACAAGTGCAGTGATCTTGAAAGTATGTACTGCTTGGTGGTACATTTTGTCCCGAGCTTGATCAAAAAAATTCCACAAGCTTTCCTTAGTTCAGGGTTTCTCCACGACCCATATAGTACAGAAAACGTCGCAATAGGATTTGCTCGCGCCCACGACAATGGTGTTAGGCTTCAACTGTATATATATGGCTAGTTGACCCAAAGAAACTTGTATATAATACAAAGGGTAGCCCGATTAAGAGTTAAGGCAATCCATCCACGTGTCTTCTGGGCTAGGGAAAAGAAGGAACGGAGGTAATCCCTTCAGTTTTCTGGGCTAGCTGCAGCGATGGTCTCATACCATTAGTCCATAACTACAAAGTATACAAGCTAGGTAGCCCACTGAAAGGTGGTCTTCTGGGCTCTGGGCCTGAACTAGTATAAAACTGAAAGTCAAAACTGGAATCTCCTTCAATATTGGGCGTGATTGATACAGAGCTTTCCTATAGTGACCGGGCATTAGTATTCTATTCATGCACTTCTTATATACCATGGTGCGCAGTATTCTATTCATGAATGCATAAACGAAAAATTCTTACATACCATGGTGCGCAGTATCCTATTCATGAATGCATAAATGAAAAATTCTTAAATATGGTGGTGCGCAGTATCCTATTCATGCATGCATAAATGAAAAATTCTTACATACGGCAAGCCGGCAACAACACCACGTGGCCGTGCGGCTGCCCAATCAAAATCCACCAAACTTTACTTGTATTCCAAAACTACATTTATTTTTTAAAGTGAAATATCAAAAATACCTCCTATTAAGAACCTAATTAGACAACCCTACCACGTGTCCTTTACGCATGTCATACGCAAAACTTTCTCTGCATAAACCATAGCAAGTAAGTTAGTTAGATATATAATATGATCGCTGTGATCATATATACTGTTAAAAGTGGGCATCATATATTATGCGCATGAATAAGCATAAGCATGAGCTACTCTCTTCACCAAGAAGTTGGTCATGCAAATACTTAATTATGATCGATCAACGTGGCCCATATACAAAGAGAAAGAAAGAAGAAAGCATCTGTATATATGATCGAATCTGATCGATCGAGGTGACTACGTAGTTTTGAAGTAAAAATGGTTTATTAATATACGTGCAAGTTATATAGACATGTTTTTCAATGAAAGTTTCTTTATCCCATCCAAGTTAGCTAGTGGCCGGATCAATGTGCAGACTTAAATTCTACTTTTGAACGAAAGCTTCATGTTCAGTCGCTTCGAATCCCTGTAGCCTTTACTTTGATGTTGATTCACTGAGGATTTGTGTGAGTAACTACAGTTGTGGCATCAAGCAGGAGGATTCGATGCTTTTTGAGAGATTGGATTGCTGTACTACGTCTACATGCCTATTGTAGAATGATAACATCACAAATGTGCGCAAATTAATCTTACACGTACAATCATGAACCCAATGGATCTAATTATGAGTCTTGTTCCATTTCCAATTCTTTTGAAATTTCATGTATTATTAACATATAACATGTCGGTACAAACTTCTATTTAAGAGCGTTCATAGTGCTTTACAACTCATGTGTAACGAGAATTAAACGGTGTAAATTATTTTAAAATTAAAAAAATATATTCATACTTTAAATCAGTACAAAACTTTCGGCTCATACATGTGAAATATTATTCTTCAATCATATGGCACGAGAATTTGTAGGTGAAAATATTACTAACTCAGAATGTTGATTACTTGAGAGAGGAGATGAGTATCCAGTCGCCCATAACGTGCACGTTGAAGAATGAAGATATGGATGGACCCATTACTGAGTTATCCAGAACAATCATAGGATCCGAAAGAGCAGCTAGACCTGGTCAAATTGCACGATCAAGGAAGATGACTGAGGGTCCAGTGACTTCAGTCGACTATACAAACAAATACAAACATGCGTCAGGTCAGAGATCTAACAACTCCAACTACACGCTTTGATTGATTCATTGAATAGTAAATAATAAACATAAACATATTTCCAATAAGATGCTGCCATGCTTTGAAAATTGATTTGCTCATGGCTCATGGGAGTGACCATGAGAGGCAATAAACTTGAGTCAACTTAAGCAGTTGATATATAGTATTCCTATAACACTGTTAATTTTACCATATACGATATGCGAACAATTATAAATCCTTCATATGCTCACGAATCAGACCTAAAAAATCATGTTTAACTAAGCTATCAGCATGTAATTTCAACAAAAGTGTGTATACATTAGTAAGAATAACATCCTATAAGACGATACTTATAAGGTCTTGTCATTTCTTGTACAATTCGTTGCTTTGGTTACGGTGCTCTTGTTCAATACTAGGTTAAGACAGTGTTCTGATTATTCCTTAATAAATGTCTTCTTGTTGATTGGGCAACTTGTTGAGTGCCAAAGATCGAAATCATTTTCCATATGAAAAGGAATCATATTCGTCCCCTGACGATCCAATTATTCTATTACTTATGCTCTTAAACACAGTGCTTCTTGATGACGATAACATATCTTATATTCTTACCATTGACATTATAGATTGAGATATCTAGATTGCTAATCGAGATATAGTTATAAAATTATTAAAATTCACTTTTAGTTTAAAGTGGATGTGCTAGACTTCACTTTCAAATGGAATCTAAGCTTGGGGCAGCACCCATTGATGATTTATTCAATTAATATATACAACATCCTGGGGTCTCTTCTCCTCAATCTCATAATATCAAAGAAGAAAAAAAGAAGTAAATGAGCCCGGTATCGATCTCGATCTCTATATCTCTACCTATGGTATCGTTATACATTTTAAAGTTGAAAGGGAAAAACTATAAACTTAGATGTGATATGATATGATGGAATATGTTACTCACGCATGTATAGATTCAATAATAGTGCTGCGAAAGTGGAACATAGAGACAAATGATCGGGAAGGCTTGGGCAGATAATTCACGTATGGAATTAATAATGGAAAGCATGCCAGCAGTTCCACATTCTCCTGATTAAGTATGGAGTAACATGTCATGCCCACTAAGAACTTCGCAAAAAGACATTCTTCTTTTTCCTCCTCTTTACAATACAAGTGATTTGATCAATCAGTGAACTGGTACTCGATCGATGACATTTTGATTTATCTGAATAGTTACGAAAACTAATCGAACATGCATTTTTCGATCATCTCATATATGCTATCTTGGGCAGTGGCGGACCTGCGTTAGAGTCTGGGGGGTCCAGATTCCTGCCAGTTTGAATAGTCTCCTTCTTTGTCCATATATATGCTATATTAGAACCCCTCTGCATTAATCATTCCCTTCTCATTTCATAGTTTCATACTATACTTCAATGCTTTTAGTCTTTCCCTTTTGTTTTTGGTTTATATTTAATATTCTCAAAATATCCAGTAAGGAACGATGTATCAAACATTAAGTTTTTATCTAGCAACATCTTTAATGTGATTGTAAAAGACATTAATTATCATTAATATATTCTTTGTTTATTTTAATATATACTTCAATTTTATAGTTCAGATGACAACAAAAAAAAAAACTTTTACATTTCAGACCCCCCCCAAAATCTTAATCCTGATTCTGCCCCTTCTTGGGTTACAATACAAGTTGATATGAGGAATCAGGGTAACTACCAAACAAGTTTCCTAGCTGAGACTGGAAAGTAAAGACCAAGCACGAAGTTAAAATCGAAGATGAATTTGAATTGCTATGGTACGTAATCGTGTTGAGTTCCCAGGAAATTTCTCAACAATATTGCAGATTATATATACAAGCTGACAAGAGCAAGGCCAACAATGGAGGAAGGATCTAGCTCCTCTAAAGTTAGAGGGCTGTGAATTTAAGTGAAGTTCATTAAATCTTGATGCTCTAAATGATCTAATGGTCTCAAAGTTTGCCACATCATATTCAGCCAAATTTAAAGATTTTATACCTTAACTTGCGGTTACCTCAATTAGAAAAAAAAAAAAAAATTATTAACAGTTTTCTTCTTCGTGAACATGATCTGGGTTCTATGTGTTCTAAGCTCTCTCACTTTGTACTCTTGTTTTCTTCCTCAATTCCTCTCACGAAATGACATTGAATTTCAGTTTTGAACATCCAAAGAAGTTTTTCTCTATCTAACTATTAGGTAAGTTCAATTTGATTTTCTCTTTGCATAAACTCAATTTGCTCTACATAAACATGCAACGACATATGTTTTTTTTTTCAATTTGTCGTCTTTGAAAACAGTCCTAAGTGCTGCAGAATAGAAATATTGTTTTCTTTCTTCTTACAAGAAGTATGGTTTTATTCAATATGGTTAACCTTCTTTTCTTTATTTGAATGAGTCCCTTTTGTTTTCTATTGAGTTTAAACTTTAAACTATATATAGAACAGAACGGATCTACAAAGAATGAATTGGGAATTTGTCCGTTGAAGTGCAAAGAGAAAGATAAAATGAAGTATTAATTGAAAGAAGATCAATTTAGATTATTATCTGAAAAGCCCTTTTCTGGAGAGAAATTGAGGGGTGGGGTGGGGGGAAGAGGACAAAAAGAGAGCTTAGAAGAAGGGATAGAACCCAGATCGATCATATTCACGAAGAAAAGAATTGATCATGTTCATGAAGAAGAGAATTGTTAGTTTTTTTTTTTTTTTTGTAACGGCAAATCAAGATATAAAATCTTTAAATTTGGTTGAAAATGATGTGGTGAATTTTGAGATGATTAAATCATTTAGTACATCAAGATTTAATGAATTTCACGTAAATTCACAACCCTCTAACTTTAGAAGAGTTGGATCCATGGAGGAAATACATGGAATCTGGAACTTGATCCTAGAATAACAAAAGGACATGTGCTTTGCCTTTGCTTCTTTATGGAAAATGATCAAAATATATACATATACATATGCATGCATTCATAGCATTTTGAACTAAAAGAACAAACTTACATATAACTAAGCTTATGATTTGGTCTGGTACGTACTGCAATATTATAACCAAGCTGTCATTGAGCATGGTTTTGAAGGACCGAAAGTTAAAAAGTAGATGTGATTTCTTTACTGTATTTTGTAAGAAATATTTGAAAGTGACCAAAGCAGGAAATATTTGAAGGTTGATCTACATGGAGCTGGGGTCTAAGGTTCGTCAACTTGAAGCTAGCCGACAACTTTCTTTTAGTTGAAAATGAATCTAAAGCGCCCATTGTTTAGTAAGTAATTAGCAACCTGAGTTAACTGCCAAAACCACCTTTGAGCAGGTGAGCAATGCCTGCATAAACAGTATCTATAGTTCGTTGGAGTCTCCATTTATATATCAAATTTGGCTTGTTGATGAATGATGATCAATTGATGATCATGCAAAAAAATAATAAGGTATAAATGGTACACGGTAAAATGCTAATTTGCCTTGTTTCTGCTTTCTAAAACATGCACCACGATTACTTCCCTATTTTCAGGCTTTATGGTTTGCTGATAATTGACATCAACAAAATGATATTATGGGTCTTTTTTCCCTAGAAATTCATCCTATATCAAAAAATTATTGTGCATTCTCGCATTGTTCCATAATTGTTACTTATTCTTGTCATTTATAAATTTTGGTTGGTGCGTTTTACAAATATATTCTTTTTAGAAACTATAACCCTTACAAAATGTGAAAAGTTTGTTCATAATTTACTAGAAATTTGAAATAAATAAACATTGTGCCGCCTCAATCACCTATCATCATTCTCCACAAACAAATATATAAATTACATAAAAGACTTAAAAAAAATGACTCAACAACACATAGATCATGGCCACACAAAAGTTGGCAGAGTCCATCAGGAGGTATAATTGTATAAACTCCATGACTCCACGACTCCAAGTTTTTCTTATGTTTGTACATGTTGTTTCAAATTAATTAATAATAATAATAAATGATTATTCTAATAGGGAGAGGCTGTAATAGTATTATGATAAACTCATTCAATTCCAATATGATATTCTAGAATTTTGTGATTATGATAAAGTTTTGTTTGATAAATATTGATTTGTATTATGAGATATGATGATGGTTTAGATAGTTTTAGTGGTGTATTTAATTAAATGATAGAATAAAAAATTAAATATTTAGTGTATTAGATAAGGTGTGTGTATTAAGTATTTAGAATTATGCGGAAAAAATTTCTCACTCACACAAATATGCTAACATATATATATTAAAGTAATTCAATCATAAAGGTTGATTATGATAAAGTTTTGTTTGATAATTATTGATTTGTATTGAAGATGGTTTAGGTAGTTTAAGTGGTGTATTTAATAAAACGATAGAATAAGAAATCAAATATTTAGTGTATTAAATAAGGTGTGTATATTAAACACTTAGGGATGTATGGACAAAATTTCTTACTCACGCAAATATGCTAACGTATATACATTTTAAAGTAATTCAGTCATAAACTTTAACTAAAATATCCCAAGTAATTACAGTTTGCCACTCCAAAACGCCTATAAATTGGAGCATTGCTAGAACTCTCCACTCAACATTCATCTGAAAGCTAGAAAGGTTGAGAGAGAGAGATATCAAGACATCAAAGATAGAAAGCAAGGCAGATCGAAATGGAGAATTTCCCGGTTGTTAACATGGAGCAACTCAACGGTGAAGAGAGACAAGCAACCATGGAGAAGATAAACGATGCTTGTGAGAATTGGGGTTTCTTTGAGGTAATAATATAACCTGAAGATTCTATTTTATGTTTTGACTTGTTATGTCTGTATTTATTACTAACTCAGTTACATGTGTATATATGAAGTTGGTGAACCATGGGATATCCCATGAGCTGATGGACAAGGTAGAGAAGCTCACAAAGGAGCACTACAGAAAGTGCATGGAGCAAAGGTTCAAGGAAATGGTGGCAAGCAAAGGCCTCGAATCTGTCAACTCTGAAATCAAAGATTTGGACTGGGAAAGCACCTTCTTCTTGCGCCACCTCCCCTTCTCCAACATTTCCCAAATCCCCGATCTCGACGAAGATTACAGGTCACACTTCATCACAGATCACACATGATATTTTTCAATATTATGTAGCATGCATGCATATTGATTAGTTTACATCTTGTGGACTTTAGGGAGGCCATGAAGGAATTTGCAGTGGAACTAGAGAAACTGGCTGAGCAACTGTTGGACTTGCTGTGTGAGAATCTGGGGCTGGATAAGGGTTACCTGAAGAAAGCTTTCTATGGATCCGAGGGACCAAATTTTGGGACCAAGGTGAGCAACTACCCTCCATGCCCCAAACCGGACCTGATCAAGGGACTCCGGGCCCACACCGACGCCGGTGGCATCATCCTACTATTCCAAGATGACAAGGTCAGCGGCCTCCAGCTCCTCAAGGATGACCAATGGATTGATGTGCCCCCAATGCACCACTCCATTGTCATCAACTTAGGTGACCAACTTGAGGTATAGATCCCCACTACACACTTTGCATTATTATTTGCCATAAAAGCGTCAGGGGATAGTTGATCGTACTTTTGAATTGTATATTGTATTTTTGCATCTCCAAAAAAGAAAATAGAGAAGAGAAAGTCTTTACATGTAAGTATCAATGGTTTATCGAAAATCAACCAGACTTAAATTTTTATGACAAAAGAAGAAGAATCGTCACAAACCACAAAAAAAATCAGAAAACGATGACAAAATAAAGACTTCAGCTGCAGTGTTGGGATACTAGAAATTAAAGGGCTTTATCGGCCAAAATTTTTCTGGGGGGTTCGAGATTTAGGAGCATGTAACGATTGCCTCCTTGGACTCTTATATCTGGGCCGTGCCAAAATTTCTTAGTTTTACTATCAGCCTACAACAATCTGATTTTTCATTTTAATGCTCATTTTCTTTTTTTTTTTCTTTTTTGGCCTGTGACTTAATTCAGGTTATCACTAATGGCAAGTACAAGAGTGTGATGCACCGTGTGATAGCGCAACCTGATGGAAACAGAATGTCGATAGCTTCGTTCTACAACCCAGGCAATGATGCTTTTATCTCTCCAGCACCAGCAATGCTTGAAAAACAAACTGAGGAATGCCCAACTTATCCAAAATTTGTGTTTGATGACTACATGAAGCTCTATTCAGGCCTCAAATTCCAAGCCAAGGAGCCGAGGTTTGAAGCTATGAAGGCTATGGAATCAATTGCAACTGTTTGAGCCCTGAAATCAGTCGATTGACTTTGTATGTTGGTCTGTGTGTAGTTACTATTGTAATAAGGTTGTTAAGTTCAGTTAATTTCGTTTTTATCTACCTGAATTTCCTCCTTGTCTGGTGGGAATTTAGAGTATAAATTAATAGAGCTATAAGCTAGTTTGGGACTTTCTGGTGAATAACATCAATATCAGTGTTTTTGATGTACTGTCATACAAACAATATGGAATAAATACAAATAATTATCAATGAGAGTTTCTATTGGGACCTCCAAATCTGTTCACTTGACCTCACTCTATTATAAATTATTAAATGACATATATAACTTACTATAAAATGACTATTAGGGACAATAATTATATAAAAAAATGGTTATATTTATTTTCTCTAGACTTTTCAATTCAATAATATTAGATTGCATTCTTTATTATTTTCCCTATCTATTTTCATTTTCTAATTTCACTACATACTCATTAAAGCATTCATATATATATATATATATATATATATATATTTTTATTAATAAATAAAACTATGATTAAGATAAAAATGTATGATATGCATATTGAACGCATATTGGTCACGGAGAACAAAATAAATTGTATTATGCCCTAAATATAAATCTATCCATTATATTTGTAAAAAGAAGAAGAAAAAAAAAAGAGCTAGCAAATAAAAAAAATAAAAAATATTTAAATAATTAATCGTGAGGTACAAAAAATAGAGAAACATTAAGAAAAAATGATTAATTTTTATTTTTTTAACAGCTAAAAAAGAAAAAGTAAATAAAAAAATCACATAATAGTTCAAGTTATTTTATTTTTATTAATTTTTAAAACTCAATACCTTGTGTTTTACTTTTTTTTATTGGATAAGAGATTTATGTTGTCAAATTAAGGAATGGAGATGTAATTAAGATTTATAGAGTAATTAAATCATTGAAATGACCAAGTTTTTTATTATAAAGATCTTAGTTTGTTTGTAAATTAATTATATGAGTGAGGTTATTTGAGGAACTTTAGTGAGGTTTAATGAGCAAATTAAGTATTTGAAAATTTGATAGGAGGTGTAAAAAACATAGAGGTCAAGTGAGTAAATTTGGAGGTTCCAATAGAAAAACTCATTATCAAAATGCCAAAAATTTCAGGGACCCATGTTCTTGAAACTTGAAAGTTCTCACTGTATTGGACTGTAGAGAGGTTTTGTAATTAACAATGCAGATTCTCATTCTATCTGGTCTTTTGCATAATATAATCCAACATTCTAACAAGGGCAAACCATGTTCAGATATTCTTTATCAAGGAATATTCAACAGTAACAGTACGAAAAAGGAAAAGGGGGAAAAAACAATTGTGAACCACTTTGCATAGAATTGGAGCAGCAAGCTAAATATCAGATCCTAGGCACATAAACTTGAGACTTGCAGACTCATCAGTATTCAGAAAATTGTTTAAGAAAATGTCACCTTTATCAAATATAAAGATTGCAATTACAAACCGCACTGCACGAAATAGGAGCAGGAAAGCTAAAATCAGACCCTACGCACATAAATTTGACACTTTTTAACTCATCAGCACTGCAAAAACTGTTTCGAAAATGTCACCTTTACCATAAGAAGGTTGCCCAAAATCTTTTGAGTACACACAGCTGCACCTTCAATCTTCAGAACTGAATGAAAGGAATTCCAGTATTCCACCATTTGGTGGAGAAAAACAAGCACCTTCCTCTCTCCACCAGTTTATTCTCATGGTCAACAAGCACCCTATGAAGATGTATCCCAGAAGCCACCATTCAATAAATAATATCTCACTTCTCTGCAACAACCTCACTGTCCTTATTTGCTTCACCAGGCATGGTACTTTCTAGATTCTGAACTGGTTTTTCACCTTCCTCTACTACATCAACCTTTGAGCAATGATTCTTCAGCACCATTGCAATGTCAACCTCAGAAGCTCCAGCAAGCTTAAAGCGCTCCACAGCAGCATCCAAGTTTTTCTCCCAACCATCCAGCCCCAACTTGCATTCAACCTGGGATCGCTCAAAAAGCATGTTACCCCAAAAGAGATGGATCTGTGATCTCATAACAGCTGCCTGTTCTGCTGCTTCATCTGCCGTCAACTCAGTTGCTCCTGATGACTCACCTTCATTGCCACTTCCTTGTTTTTTCCTTCTTTTCAGCATTTCTTCCTTCTTGTTTGGACTTGGATCCTTCAGCTCCTTTGCTCTCTGCTCCTCTAGCTTCTCCCACATCTCAGTTGCTACTTTCATCTTCTCCTCTGCGCTGTCAAAAAGCTTCAGCATTTCTGTAGAATCGCAAGTTGAGAGATCTATCTTCTTAGCAAGTGCAAATGACCAATGAAGTTTGGCCATTTCAAATTGCTGCTGCCCCAATGCTAGCAAACCTTCATAGAAGTCAGGCTTGATCGTGAGTGCCTCCTCATACTTCTCTCTGGCCAAGGAATACTTATCCTTGACCCAGTCATAAGCAGTTTGAAGCTGAGTTGCCACTACATCCTTTCCAGCAGACTCATCCAAGGGAATTCGTTTCCTTGCCGCACACATATAAACATTTCCCCAATTAAAGAAAGCCAATGCAGCCACCTCCTGAAACTTTGAGGCAGCCTTGTCAAAAAGACTCTGAGCTTCTTCACTAGTTACTGCCTCTTCAAGAGCTTCCGAGCAAAGCTCCATTCCCAGCTCATGCAAGTCAATATGAGCATCTGGATCAATACCAACATGGCTGCGGAAGAGCTGAGAAAACTCAAACAACCAATCATCCATCTCTAGTTCCTTGCACTCAGGATCTTCTCCGGCTCCTGGTTTCTCTTTTAGAGCTTCTTTCTCTGTCTTATCAATTTCATCATCAGCAGCTTCCAAGACAGATTCACCAAGTGATGAATGAGAACCACTCTCATCTTCTTTGATCCCCTCATTTTCAACAGGTTTCTCCTCCTCTTCTTCTAACAAAGGTGGCTCCTGCTCAGGGCTCACCTCCACAATATGCAATCTTAACATCCCAATTGATTCTGCCTTATCTTCAGGATCTTCTAGAATAACCCTGTCTGCTGAAGACTCCGCCAACCTAAGTTCACGGGTCGAGGTTATAGTCACCAAATCACCATCATTATCCTTATACTTGATCAAAACTGACTTTGATGACGGAAAGCGTTTTGTTACAGTTTCTCTCAAAACTCTGAAATTGCAAGTCACAGGCATTTGGGCAAGCCTTATGTCGTGATCGTACACAAGCTTCAATGGTCTCCACCGAATTGCAGCCTCTGCACGCTGCCTATGAACAGGCAATGACACTGACGAAGAAGATGATAGCTCCTTCTGGTTAGCCTTACTTGGGTTAGAAGATCTTGAAGTACCATTAGAAGGCTTCAATACAAGCTTCGGGAACTGGGTTTTGGGCTCAGGTCCATTCTCAGATGGCGAAACCGTATGTTGCTTCTCTGGCTTATTAACTGAAGGTAAAACAGGACCCCCAGCAGAAGCAGCTCCCTTCTTTGGTGCAGGCCGGGCAGGTAAACACGGCCCCAGACCACCAATCGGAGCACCACGAACTGCAGAAGCCCCAAGAGCAGCAGGCGACGGACGGCTCTGGAGGTCCTGCTGAGCCTCCTGACGAGGCCCAAGAGCCGTCCTCACCCGCTGAGCAATCTCCAGAGCATCCCTGTGATTCGGGTCAGCCCCCAACAGCACCTGAACATCCTGCATCGCCATTTCATGCTTCCCTATAGCCTCATATGCCCGAGCCCTCCTCAGAAGAGCCCGGACAAACCGGGGCTGAACCTGAACCGCCATAGAGCACTCGGAAATCACAGTTTCGTAATCAATAGGCTTCATTTGCATCAAGCAAGCCGCCCTGTTGCTATGAAAAATAGCCCTATCCAGGTGGTTCTTGGGAGTGAGCTTAAGAGCATTATCATACTGCTCAAGAGCACCCACATAGTCCTTACTCTGAAACCTCTTGTTCCCTTCCTCTTTGAGCTCATGGGCTCGTTTCAAAAAGATTGAAGAGTCCAAATCCACAGTACCATTAGGAACCGAATTCGAATTGCTGTCATTCGAAACCTGACTTGAACCTCCCTTCTTTTTCCTACCCCCGGATTTCCCCATATAATAAACACAAAATCACTCACCCTATATATACACAATCTCTTATCTATCTAGCTCAAAATTGAGGTATCTGAGGACTAAAGCAACAAGCTTTGGACAGTTTTGAATGATAATTCAGCTAGATAGAAATGGGTACTTACCGATCACCAAGCTCGAAAAAGCATGAGTCTTTGATGCAAGGCTCCGATTGTGATTGATGGGCTTTCGGAGCCTGGAGAATTGGAAATGGATAATTTGGGTACACAGCGACGGAGAAAGGGGGGAGATAAAACCCTTGAATAGCTGGAAGCACACTCTTGGGCTCAAACCCTAGATAGTTGGATGGATTCCTTCTGGGTTTAATAACCTGAGGTGGGTCCTTGTGATTGGATTATTTAACACCGTTGATCTCTGGGGCATTTGGTATCGTTGACTTTTACGAATTGACCATTTCTAATTGGATTTGGATATTTAGTACATCGTGTGGAAGGCACAGAATTTTTTTTGTTTTTTTTTTAAAATTTTAATTTTAGTGAGATAGGAAGTCACTTCGATTATGTTAGTAAGTTCGCACTCACTCGATTAGTATTCTGACCGAGATCTATGAAGATATCTCAACAAAACCAGATTAATAGACGCATGAACCTGAAAACCTCTCAAACATGTTGGCCACAAACTGGTGAAAGTTTGAACTCAAACATTGGACATGGGGGTTCCATGTTTGGCCGCTCGACCAATCTTACCACACCAAGTGGTTGTGAGCCAGAGCCTTTAACTGTAAAATTTTGTTTCAATTTTCTGCTGTATCTTCACAAACAAATATTAGTTTTTTTTTCTTTTTATATCTAAAGTCTTACTTCTTTTCCAATATAGAGATGGAGATAGAAATATGACACATTTACTTATTTGAAATAGAAATTTTTTTAGGCTAAATAAGTAAATGTGGAAATTGTGTGAAATTTTGAGTAATAGTTTGCCCTTCAATTAGGTGCCATGGATGTGGTGTTTTTCCTGGGGACAAATTGGTTTATTGTTGGTTTTGTCTTTTGGACAATGTGCTGACGAGCGATCCTTGCACGTGGTCTGGTATCTTTGGGACACGGTGTGGAAATGGGCGTTGGTTGTTTTAGAGTTTGTCTCTGAGGTGGAATCGATACTCTCAGGATTCTCGGTAGCCCGAGTAGTTGGGCGGTATTGGTGGTTAGGGGTTGGGCCCTTTCGGCTCATGGAAGTCATTTATGGTGACGGACCCGTAACTGGTTTAGGTTTAGGGAGGAGAGTGGGGAATTGTTGTCCACCACCGGTCATTCCCGTGTTTTGTAACTTCGTTTCATTTTAATAAAGGATCTTATTCTCAAAAAAAAAAAAAAAATTGCCCTTCAATTATATGATTCATTTAATTTTAATTAACTATTTGCAACTATTATAATTATGTACATTTGTTTTATGTATTTGTTTGATGCATTCGAATGAATGAGCGATTTTTGTTTACATTGATTTTTTTATAAAGATTGTTTTCAATGATTGATGTAATTGTTGAATGGTTAAATCATAAATTTTAGATTACCAAATACATGTAAATAAGAGAGAGTTTCAATACACATGTCTAAATAAGTTTAGATATAAGTATTTTTCTAGCATGTTTATTGAATGTGTGTTTTCGTGGTCATATACTTTAAAATGCATCTTAACATGCACCTCATAAGCCACATAAATACATTAGGTGGTGGCTCATGTAGCATGTACATACTGCTTTGTTTATATCACCTTAATCACATTTCTTAGTGTTATGGCATCTAAAAATTGCATGATTTTCACTTATTTGATTTCACCACTTGATGTATAGATTATATAACATCTCATCATTTTAGTAAATGGATTATCTTATATATGAGATGTTGGAGGTAATTAAATGGAGATGATATCAATTGAAGTCGAATTTGGGTCATATGTCTTTTCTTTCAATGTTGTTGGGGTTTCTAATTGGAGTTCAGTTTGGAACACATGTCTTTTCTTTCAATGTTGTTGGAGTTTATATTTTATAGGAATAAATCCCAACTACTTTCGTGTCTTTTAAATCTTCATCGACGAAAAACAAAAATAAGGCAGAAAAGAATAAGAAATTTCTAATTTCTTCTTCTATGGTCATTTTAAATACAATTTTTAAATACTTCATTTCTTATTTTTCAAATGATTGTTAGATCATTTGTTATGGTTAAATTGTTGTAACATTGATATCATTGACTTTAATAGTTTGACCCTTTTGTTGGAATGTATATATGCAACATGTCGAGTAAGCAGGTTGAGCTATAGGTATCAAGGCATTTCCACAATCTGTTCATTCTTATACAACAATCCCATGTATAGTTATAGAAGTAGAGATAGATTTCTTTACAAAACGCGCGTATTCAGTAAATAATCCACTCCTTTTGATATCTAATTATGTTATGATTAATACTGAATCTAATTTTTGTAACATATCTCTCTCGCATTACAAGAATTTTTACACAATTTGATAAAATAAAAAAAATACGCCTTGAATTATAGGGTTTTCAAGCGGAGCATTAGTCATCCACAAGTTTAAAATAATAATAATAATAATAGTTAAGAGGTCTGGGCCTTCTTCACCAAAAGCAAAAGATTTGGGCCAGTTTGCCCGCCGAAATGATAAATTTTGGGCGGGTAGACTTCCAGCATCGACGCGGGTACAATAACAGCCCACAACTACTGTACCGTTAAAGTGTAATATGGTAAATTCGCAAATGGAACATAGGGTTTGGGCGTCTCTATAAATACCCACCATTCCTCACCCTTCATCAAAATTGTCTTGCGCCTCCTCTCTCTCTCCCTCTCTCTCTCTCTGTTCTTGTTTCAAATGACTATTTTTTTTTTCAAATGCATCAAAATGTGTGCAACTCTTTTCTCACACAATTTAGAAGCCTCCGTTCTGTAAATCAATGAGGGACAATTTGTGTCTCTTAGCTTGGAAGAACATGGAGGCATAGCGAATGGGCTAGTCATCGTTTCAGTCGTCGTTGTTAGTTAGGCGGTCTGATTGTTTCTCGTCTATATTCATTTTGATTTAACTTTTTGATTGTGAGAAAGAGTGCAAATGATGTCTGAATTTTATAAATTTCTTCACTTTGAACCGATTGGAGTGTTTTTCTCCTTGTGGATATTTATATTCACTGATGCACTCTTCTTCACTTTTAGTTCTGGTTATGTATTCAACTCTGGTATTCCTAAACCCTGAAGATTGTCTTTTATGAACAATGGAAGATTGCTTTCATAGTTTGATCGTAATCGGTTTATAGAGGTTCATACTTGGATCCCAACAAATGAATTAGAGAACATAACTTGGATATAGGGTATAGGTTGATACGAAAAAAATATACAGTTGATTAATGACATGATTGGGTTCTTTCACAGTGGAGCAATATGTGAAGCACAGCATGATAAGCCGTTGCTTGTGTTTTTTTGTTGAAAAAGCTTGGATCTTCAGATGAAAATTTTGGCAGTGATGATGAATTTTACAGCTTTATGCCAGTTCTGCTTCAGAAAATTCGTGATAGAGAGAGCTGTCTTATACTCTGAGCCTTGGGACTTCAATATAAAAGATTGAAACTTTCGTAGCCCAGGTTTTAGATTTAAAAATGAGACCAGTGATGATTCAATCCGATTGTTTTGAGGTGTAGTGTATCCGAGACCCTGGAAAGGGAGAACCCCTTGGTGAAGCTACATTTCAGAAGATATTAATGGATTCAACTGAGGTTTAATTACACCCAAGTTCTATAGCAAGACTAGCAAGTACTGAATATGCTGCTAGACCATAAAGTTTGCAATTTCTGTTCACCCTGTGATTTGAGAGTGCTAATGATGCTGCCGGAGCTGAGTTGCTGCTCAAGCTGCAAGTACAAGAACTTTAATCGTTCCTTGACTGTTCGCCGTCAGTATCATCGGGCTATCCCTCTTCCAACATACGGCACTGATAAAGTATGACCCTGCACCATCGTCTTCTTCGTTGTTGTAGTTTAAATCCGATGAGCCGAATTTATGCCAAGCCATAGGTTTTGGGATTCCCTGCAAGTAACCATCAACACCATATCAGCCTCTATGAAAAACTGATTACTACTTTGGCTGTTGTGTGTCTGGGGTTTAGTTTGTTTCTTAAACCTTGTGATAAACGAACACTTCGTTTGTCTCACTACCGCAAGCAATGTAGTCATTGTTTACTGCAAGACCTACAAAGTTCTTCTCATTCATGTGGCCTCTATACGTGCACAACTGTGAAAAACAAAGAATTAGCGCAAACTCGGTTTAGGAGCACAGTGAATGATACTTCAAGTTTCAAACTACCGACACTATCGGTAAAGAAAGATAGATCCATAACTCGGGAAACATGACAACTCACCGGCAGGTTTTCCTTTACATCCCACAGTCGCAATGTGCTGTCAGTGGATGCAGAAGAAAGTTCATTGTTAGACAAGAATTTCACATACGAAACAGCTTTCCTATGCCCGCTAAACACATGCAGCGGTTGGCTGACATTTCTCAAGTCATAATAATGAATGTGATGATCTGCAGAACCAACCTGCAAAATTTTGTTCGAGTGTCAAAGCTACTAGGAGGGTTTTACCAGCTAGACACCCTTTGTTGATTGAACTCAGTTCAGTATAAATACTAAGATTATTCAACCGTACCAGTAACTGGTATACTATGCATGTATCAAAAGCTTTCATTTTGAGAAAAGAATATGCACACGAGGCCAATCTTAAGAACAGAGACATACTGCCACGAAAAAGCTGGATCCGGGATTATACTTGACAGAACAAATGTTTGCCTTCATGTCGATGTTCCGAACACTTTCTTCTTGATTTGTGCACCAAATTTTGACCTGTTTGTCAAGGAAAGTACACGCTGAGAGCCTGAGACCAGTTATAAACATAAAGCAATCTAATACCTTCCTAGCTAACTATGACTATGAACAGTCCGGTTATAGGTCAGTTATTAAGACAGCTCACAAAGCTTTGCTATATGCTCCAGTTACCTTGCAGTCATCACCTCCAGACACAAGCATTGAAGGATCGGTGCTTGAAAAATCAACACTCCAAGCTCGCTTTTCATGCTCCTCATATTCCATCACACTCTGGAAGAAAAAAATCTTGTTAAGTAATCGGATGGATGTGCCGTATTGTATTAGCAGTATTATGAAAGCAAGGAAAAGGTTTCTCTACCTGACGAGTAGTTACATCCCAAACTGTTACTATCCCCTCGTAGTCACTACTAGCAATTTGGTTTTTAGTGTACTTATTCCAGCTCAAGCAACTAAGTTTGGATCGTGTGGATATCTCTTCGACAGCACAGTGGATATCTTCAGGTTCATTAACAACCTGGAAATGATCAGCAAGCAACATCAATATCTCAAAGCATAAAGCCTGAAGGTGACGGACCAAAGTCTAGCAAATCATTTTCACAAGAAGAAAATAAGGCAACATATAAAAACCAAAGGTGAAGATCTATCACAAATTACACCACAACCAACAATTTTTAAACAAAGAGAGACATCGGTGAAATAAACAGATACACAGCTTAACATCCACCCTGGAGACATTATATATAGTTTTAGCAAATTTTACAGACTGAAGCAGTTGCACTTTGAAGCATTAAAAGGCCGCTTACCGAGGAAAACTCAAAAACCTTGATGCACCGTGAAACCCCAGCAGTAGCAAACAATTGCTCGTCTCGATCAAATTCTATGCTGTAGCAAATATAATGGGAATCTCAAATGCCAACAGACTTTATCATAATCAGCTGGAAGATATTATTAACAGTCTGAGATCTTTGTAGCGGCCAAATGACATGACATGGTAGACCATGTCATTGTTGTGCCTATATGTATTACTGACCAAGTCAAATTAACAAGTCTCTGATGAAGGGAGAATCAATCCAGAAATTATTCTTAAGATAATTTTCCAATATTTTAGAGTCAATGGCATGTTAAAACTTAAAAGTACAAAAGCAATGGCATGTGAACTCACCTCGACACAATATTTGCAGAGTGAAAAATATCACCTTGTCTCAGTTCAGAAATGACCCTCAATCGGCTGGTCCAAGCAACCAAACAGAAGGTGTAAGTAACTAAAGCAGGACAGGGTTTACTAAAAGAGAAACTTAAAACTGATACTTCAAGAAGTTTGTACCTGTACTGTGTAAAGCCCTTTAGCACAGAGTGGAAGTCTTCAAGGCCTGGATTATAATCTTCTATATCCATAGCATATGAATCCCCTTGTTTGTTCCAATTTCGCCGCTTTTGCAAGTAACACTCTTGTAGGTCGTTGAACTGTTGCAACATAAGAGATGACATCAAGAAAAGAAAAGTCCCAAGGACTTGGAAACTCTAAAGTTCAGTTACTAGCCTATCTGAAGTGCAGAACTCCTTTTTGGCCTAACCACAATGAGTAACTCTTAAGATCACAAATTTCTAATGAAACATTAAGTAGAAGGTCCAATTCTGGAAAGAAACTTGATAAGGAATAATAACACGGACAATTCAAAGGTCATTAACATCCACAATAATTGGCCAGGCTGTTGTTTAACGAACCTAAGATTAACTAAGTAAAAAAAAAAATCAGCATAAAACTCACTTGCAGGATTACTAACCTGTGAATGTACTCGCCTCTTCCTTGCCACCGACAGTACTTGGGGAGTAACAGGCTGCATAGACTGTGTATGGTCTTGCACATCAGCATTTACAACAGCCCTGTTGTTATGTAAATTGATAGAACTCATCTGCGCTTGCACATATTGTGCACTATAGACAATGTCATTGCTCTGCTGATCATCACCAAGCATTCTCAGTCTCACTGACCTATTCTGTTGTTGCCTGTATAGTTCAATTCTACGTCTCTCCACCGCAAGCATGTCCTCCTTAATGTAATCAAGATCAGCTTGTATCTGCCGAGGAAAATCTTACATCATCATCAATCGTCTACAGGGCAAATACTAATTAGACATAAAAAACTTAATCATGTCTCAACCTACCTCATTGAGCGCCTCTAGCTTTTGCCTTCTAAGGCAATGCAAGAACCCAAGCATGATCTCCATGCTCGACTCAGACTCTTGCAGCTCCATTTTCCTCTTCTTCTCTTCAAGAAGAGACAACAGCCCTTCCAGCTCTCTAATTGACATATCGCAACCCTGTCTAATTAGTTTCGAAACAAGTCTAAGTCATTCAAATCTACACCACAAAAAATCAATTCACCACTGCAAAATGAGTACTAGCCATTGCTGACCTCATGCAATTTCTGCCGCAGATGCTCCAACGGCGATCCGGTCCTCTCCATCCGACACGCCAGAGATTTTCTCAACAACTGCAACAACATATTGATCAACATCCACGTAACAACGCACATTCAACCAAAGCAAAACAAGTAGGGCTTCCAACGAACCTTGTCGAGCAAGAAATTGGGAAAGATTAGGCTGGGGGTGAGGTGTTGACCACAGCAAGGACAGTCGCTCTTGATTCCGAGATGAGTGACTATGCAGCTGTGGCAGAAGCTATGGCCGCAAGCAGTGAGGAACGCGTCCCTTATCACCTGTATGCATATCGGACACATCAAGTCCTTGTCCGGCGGAGCCTCCTTCAGAAACGCCGCCGTTTCCGCCGACGATGAGTCCGCCGCCATTAGCTCCAGATTCGCCACGGTCGGGAACATTGGTCCTCCACCCATTCAGTTCTTCCCCTATTCGCAATAGATTTGACTCTACGAAGAATTTGGGTTGTCCATCATAATTTATGGGAAATGCATGTTGTTACAGAAGAAGAAAGGAGAAGGAAGGCAGTGATGGAGTTGAGCAGTCAGTCTCCGTAGTCGTTGCTTAATTGCGAGGCCTGAAAACGTTGTGAGGGCTACAACAGTCCACGTAAAACCGGTGCTTTCTTTTATATTTTTTTTCAGAAAATGTTGAACCAGCGAGCTTTGAGCACGATGCTACCCCCAAACTGGTTCAGGAAATAGTGAAGCACTAGGTACGTGGTGAGAGAAGAATCATTTCTTTTCCAACAGAAGAAAGACCAAGACTTCTACCGTACTCATTACTCTTCCTGTTCTAGCATGGCGCATGTTCCGGATTTTTCTACCATTAGATTTTATTTTCGCCTAATTACATGCACTTACTTTATCAGTTTGCTAAATTTGCGGGAGATATTTCAAATTTGTCTTTTCAGTCATATCTTTGAGAGGCTGATTTTATGGCGGACGATGAAGCAAATTTAAGGTGTGCCGGTGTAGTATTTAGTCGGAACTTTCTTGCATCATTTTTTACTGCCGTTTGGTAGTTATGGACATGCATAAATGCTCTTGATCACTAGAACTACATTTTTTTTTGTTTTTTTTCTTTTCTTTTCTTTCCATCTTTAGAGCAACATGAGTTTGTGATCTTCTGGTTGGGCGAGTTTTGTTACACGTCGTTAAGGATAATGAATGAGTGTTGCTAAATAAACCTAATGCAGGTCGATTACAACGACAGCTCATTAAGATGACAGCAACTACTGGTGGACCACAAATTCACTGATCACTGATGGACGTTTGAAATTTGTCACAAATTCACAAGTCACAAGTCACAAGTCACAACAACGTGGAAGACATTGTGGTAACATAGGAAAGCTCTGCTTACCTCTGAGCCTAGTGGGTCCACGAGTACGAGAAAAGCAAGATGCTGGGGTATGACAAGCTTAATAATACCAAATTACCAAGCCCTATAGGTAAAACTGAAAGTCCCAGCAACAATGTGAAACTGTTTTCCTACGTACCACTTTAAGTGAGGATGGAAGAGAAAGCAAACTTCATTGAATAACAAAGAAATCTGTTGGATCTATATTATTGTTCTGTGTATACAAAACTCTACTATTATCGTTTATAACTTCTAGCTAATTTCCTGTTCTTCTGTTGTGTCTCTGTAAGTGTTCACTCTGCTGGTTTCGTTGCAACGGATTTTGTAATAGAATCTACAAAACCTTCAGAATCTGTTTGAGGAGCGACACAGATAGACTCATCTTCCACAGGATCCAAGGGATCTTCTACAATTGAATGAGGAGAAAAGAGGTTCCCGTCAGTTTGGCAGGCCTTCATCGTCTTACAGTGCTCAGCTTCATCATCTCTTATGTTCAGAAATACATCGAACAAATTCTCTGAAAAGCAAACCGGAATTGGCAAGAAACAATGCAGAATAGGTCAATATATGGTCTTACCATTATATAAATTGATGTTACATGGTACAAATCAGACATGATGTCAGAAATAAACCAATAAAAGGTTTAAAACTGAGCTAATTCATAGCATGTTGATGAGTTGATCCTATGAATTGCCACAACAGAAACAGAGTGTTGAGACTTACCTATTTTCGGCCTTCGAGAATTGGGAGGTCTGGAAGTTTGAAATTCATCTGGAAAAAGAAATTTTGAGGGACATTTAAACATCCAATTGCCTTCCATGATGCAGAAACAAAGATCAAAAGCTGACAAAACTTACCAAACAAGTACAAGTCACCTCCAGTGTAGTATTTTACAGCAACCTCAGGAGCAGGCAATTTTTTCAGATTCTCTGCAGTCAAAAAGAAAATAACACATAAATGAAGTGGTGTTTGAGCTAAGAACGAGTGTGTTTCACATGCTTAGAGATATTTTGATGTGACCTAGTGCTGACAAACTTCAAATCATACCTCCTTCAGCCTTGATAAACTTGTCATATGTCGAAAATGCATGGCCCTCTACACATTCAGAGAAGTGATCTGCAAGTCATCACACCAAATACATCAATAATCTTTTACAGATGAATGCAAAACAGCAAGCTAATTTCTCTGGCTACCTAATTCTGTAATGCCACTTGATTCATACAATAAAAAGACCCAAGAAACAACTTCATCATCATCCAAAGCTACCAGCCTAAGTCTTATCTAGGCAAGTATTCTGAAATTTACAGCTGGATTGGATAAAAAAGAATACAATCTTTTGGACAAGTTTGCCATATACTTAAAAAAAAAAAAGTTTTATTTTCTAGGTGAGAGAGGAAGTTCTTGTAACATTTAAGGATAAATGAACCAACAGGGTGTTGGGATGCAAGAGAGAGGACAAACCCAAGAATGTACAGTATATTAAACACCAGATGCTCATACTTACATGCCATTCGTGGGCTTATTAAATACATAAAAACTGTCATAAAGTAATAGAAGACCGCAATGTGCTGAGCAAGAAAGCGATCAAACCACCAAGCATTTCCTCCCAATTCCTGCAGTTGGATCCATATGCTGTTGTTAAATCAGGAACATTTAAGTAAAGATATGAAGCTACCATAATTCCACAAAAAGCTTTTACATGAGCATATGAGCATATGTGAGCCACAGAATCATTATTCAGAAACATTTGTTTATTTCTTTTCTTCCTAATTTCACTCTATTCTTGCTGCAGGATTATACTTTCATATATTGTGGAATCTCCAACAAGTTAATGAATATCACAGGAGTAAGAAGTACTGATTGTACACAACACTCAAAGGATTGTTGATCTGTCTCAATAACAGAACGTTGTAATGATAACTTGTGCAATGGATAAAGAAAACACAACAACGTGCGTGAACATGAATACTGAAGAAATAAGAAAGATCCTCACTTCCATGATAAGCAAGTGGTGCATCTCATTCCAGCTCTCAGCAAAATGCACTTTCAAATAATCTCTTCTCCTCCACCAGCCAAAAGTCTCATACAAGTGCAGAACAGACATAAAGGCTGCCAAAATTTAAAAACAAAGGCCACATGTCAACTAATCACAATAGTCAATAATATTCCTAAACAGATCAAATGAACAACTGGAGAGGGGGGAATTGTAGGAGACACGAGCGTTTCGATTCACAATAGTCCTTAGAATATAAACATAAAATCGCCACATATTCGTAACTGGGTAAGACGAAGAGGTGGAGAGATAATAATATACAGAAAATCTGTGGGCACCCACTTTCATGATCTTAGCCTCCACCAATAGTAACACTAAGGCCTTCCAAATTCAGATGAATCATATTTCTAACAAAAGATAGCAGGCCACTCTTACGAGGTGTATGTGAATATGAATGGATATCTTCTTGTTAAACTGCATTCAAAACTTCTTGCCTTTACATTTCTTGACATTCTAGGACAACAATACATACACAGTACACACTTGACTCAAACTGTATTGATAACTTCTCTTCAAGTATATGAGGTTTACCCCTCTTGTTTGAAAAGGAAGTTTTATACATACAATACAAATAACCTTTTAGATAATTGAAAAATTACAACCAAACAAAACTGGAGCACTTACCGAAGTAGGGAACCCTTGCAATAGTTTCCAGTACAAAGAACCTGGCATAATTACGGTCGCGGTAAAGAGTATCAAGTACCTTAATCACTGTATCCTGAAACGATCAGCAGAACTAAATTACAATCCAACACCATCGTCACAGCCAGAGACAGAACCTTCCAATCTACCCGAGAGTATTTATTAAATCCAAGAGTATAACAAACTGATAAAAATGACATCTTAAAGACTAAGCTGCTCAAATCAATTAAGCTTATAGCTAGAGTAAATTTGTAAAACGAACAATTTGACAAGAGTTGAGATTTACCGTAAGGAAAACGTTGATGGATTGTTCACCCTTGATAACCCATTTCTCAAAATCACTAGAAGGCTCACTCTCAGAGGCCTCCCCACTGCTGGCTTTCACTTCATCAGAGGTAGTTGCCTTGAACTCAAAGGACTCCTCCACCACCACTTTCTCTTCTTCATCTTGGAGAATAGTTGCATGTACCCTATACAAATTTCTACACCAATTTCGAAAAAGCCCAAAACTTTGAATCAGAAATTCACTTTTAACAAATTGGGTAGTTCAAAGATTCAATCTTTTTCAACATGGGGAAGTCAGTGAAGATTTTCTGTACCTGGAACACGATGGACGAGCTGAGATGGGATTGCAAGGAAAACGATTCAGAGAGCAGAGCGAGGACGAAGAAGAAAAAGCTGAAGTCTTCAAGGTCCTTGCTTTGAGAGACGAAGAAGAAGAAGAAGAAGAGCAGGAAGTTGGGATTGCAGACACCGTCGAAGACAGAGTCGCCGCTGCCATTCTCGACTGTTGTTATTGCAAAGAGAAACAGAGAAATGGAAATCAAATTGGAATTGGGTAGTTTGGTGCACAAGGGAAACTAATGGGATAGTGTCAACGGCCAAATTTGGTGTAGAGAAATGGAGGGGCTTGATTTGTTAGTCGGTATTGCTCGTCCTGTTGTGAGCTTGGAAGAGTGGGCGGATGACGTTGAGCCTAAATTCGGGGGTGGCCATATGTGCCATTTTTGCTTGGTGCTTTTTTCGTTACACGACACGAACCGGACTATATGATATTTTATTGCTTGGTGCTTTTTTCGTTACACGACACGAACCGGACTACATGATATTTTATTTTCGGTTCTATGAATCATGTACTCCATGGTTCCATACTCAAAAGAGTAGGCTCGGGTTTTTTGCTTCGTGTTTGAGGCTTAGCCTAATGGCCTATTCTTTGTGGTGGAATTTGCTAAATGAGCCCAAACAAAAGGGTTTGCTAAAAGCCCAATAGAAAGCAGTTTGATGAAATTGGTATTTGATGATTGAAAATGAGTGTCATGGCCGGTTTTGAGATTTTAAACGTTTGAAGCCAACTATAAAAGTTTTGGGGTCGTGAGTTCTGATCATTTTGTATATTTAAAGGAATAATGAAGTTTATAAGTTGGTATTTGAAAATTTTCTTTAAAATTTGAAAATAAGTGTCGTAGTTGGATCTGAAATTTAAGACACTTGAAACTAATTGTATAAATTATGGGGCTGTGAGTTGCGATCACCTTACAAACTTAAAGAAGTAATGAAATTTATAAATTTGTATTTAAAAATTTCTTATCGGCTATGACACACAAATTATAGACCCTTTGTGTCATAAATATTAGTGATTATGATTTTGAAGTGATATTTGCAAATTCTATATTAGTCGACTTTAGACAGTCCTGCAAGCAATCAATCTATAACAACCCTTTTACGCGCACCCCCCAAAAACAGGTGTATATGATTTCAGCAACTGAGAATCATTGGTCGCTTTTGAATGGTAGATCTCTATCAACCTCAAACTCTTTTACAGCTGTATATGATCCAAATTCGTCAAACTATAACATGTTATGTGGCAGAATATAGATTCACAATCAAGAATCAAAGACCTTATAAACATTTGTTTATCAAAGTTGTTTAACACTTGTCTTGTGCCCCTTGATTCAAGTAGATCTAACCATTACTTATCTCTTTGAAAGATAATCATAATCATGTCATCAGAAAAAGATAATCATAATCATATAAAAGAGAAATCATGATTACGTTAGGACTAGGATGGATTTTCTTGTCTCTTTGTTCATTTATATTCAGACTTCCAAAGAAAGCTTATACAGAACCATGGAAGATCAAAGAGATCCAATTCTGCCAAAACAGAACTCTATCTCCAGCCATGAAGGACTTGAGTTGCCGAGCTTTGGTTCGTGGCTGAAATGGGTCTTTGTGGACCAGTCTAGTATATGGAGAACTGGTCTTTCATGGTCAATCTTCTTCGTCTTAGCCATTGGCGTACCACTAGTCACTCACTTCCTTCTCTCCTGCTCGAGCTGTGATGCGAACCATAGCAGACCTTACCATGTTGTTTCCCAGATTTCGCTTTCCTTGTTCGCAATGCTCTCCTTCATTAGCCTCTCCTGCTGGACTCGTAAATTTGGTCTGAAGAGGTTTCTCTTCCTTGACAAGTTAAGTGATGCAAGTGAGAAAGTCCGTCATGAATATAAGCAACAGTTCCAGGTAAGATAGACCTCATTATGGGTAATTCTTATAGTTATACAATCATGTGACTAAATTAAAGCTTTAATTCTTTGATTCCCTATTGCAGAATTCAATGAAGCTCCTATGCTTGATTGTCTTCCCCTGTTTTGCTGCAGAGTGTGTGTACAAAATCTGGTGGTATGTCTCAGGGGCCACAGAACTACCATACTATGGTAACATGTACTTGAGTGACACAATATTATGCATGTTGGAGCTGTGTTCATGGCTTTATAGGACCACAATTTTCTTCCTGGTGTGTGTTCTGTTCCGGCTCATTTGCCATCTGCAAATACTAAGACTAGAAATTTACGCGCTAGTTTTTCAAAAGGAAACCGAGGTGGAGACAATAATGATGGAACACAACAAGATCAGAAGGACCTTTAGGATTATAAGCCACCGGTTTCGAGCGTTCATCTTGATCTCTCTGATTATGGTTACAGCGAGTCAGCTCGCGTTTCTTGTCGTGATAACCAGGTCCAGTGCTCATGTTAATATATTCAAGGCTGGAGAACTCGCTGTGAGTGTCAATTAACTGATCGAGTAATGTTACAGAGAACATTTAAAGAATAGTATGAAAAACATCTCTAGAGAGCTAATCTGGACTCGGCAGTACAAGTCCTGATTAGCTCTCTAGAAATGAAAAATCAGTAGCCATTAATATGGTGATATCGATCTTGTATATACTAATTCACTGATTGGTTTTGTTTTGTTTTTAATCATGGTGCAGTTATGTTCTATAAGCCTTGTGACTAGTCTATTCATATGTTTGCGGAGTGCAACCAAAGTAACACATAAAGCACAGAAAGTTACTGGGCTTGCTGCAAAGTGGCATGTCTGTGCCACAATCCACTCTTTTGATTACGCAGAAACTGAGACTCCGATGGTGCCTCAGGTTTCCTCAGATCATCAAGTGTTTCCCTTCGGTGCTGATTTGGAATCAGATGATGAAGAAGGGGACGAAGAAGACGATCTTGACAACACCAAGTTGGTGCCAATTTTCACAAACACAATCTCATTCCAGAAGAGACAAGCTCTAGGTTAGTAACAAGGACATATCACCTTTAAACCCTTTAGATTATTATCATTTTAATGTTGTAAATCACAAAGTGGTCGGTTAATTTCTTTTTGCAGTGAAATATTTAGAGCATAATAGAGCAGGAATTACAGTGTTTGGGTTCATGGTGGACAGAACATGGCTTCACTCTATTTTTGGAATTCAGCTGGCTCTTCTTCTCTGGATGCTCAACAAGACAATTAGTTAATTCAAATTAATCAGAGGAGAGAGATGGATTTTTTTGTTTGTTTGTTATATGATTGGCGATATTGTTTTTTCTTGAATTATGTAAGTGCACGCATCAGATTACAAGCAAGCGTCAAGAGACCATCCCGAACAATTTGTTCAGTTTGGCAATATGAGGAAATGTGAAATTTGAGCTTGGGATCTCAATTGAATTCTAGTGTATTACTAATTAATTATTGCAGAATCAACACAAATGAGTTAGGAAAAACAAAATCAGGAGAGAAATGATGCCTATTATTCATATAAATTCTTGTTCTTAGATGAATACTAATTAATTATGCATCATAAAACATTATCATGTAGCTAATCTTCTTCTCCAAGTTTTATTTGATCCCTTTAAAACACCGGAATTCTGCACGTCACATGAGCAAAGCACATTATCAGTAGAAGTATTGTACTCTCTCACACACACACATAACCACACTCATGTTGAATGAATATATGAACCGACTAATTGAGTTTTTGGTTGAGGTGATTTTTAGTTGGGCGTTGACCATACATGTATCATGTAACAAAAATGAGAGAGGGAGATCGTGAGAGTAATTACGTGCTGCAGTCGACAGTGGGATCAACAGGAATAGGAATTTTGACGCCACAAGCGTCAGTAACGTGCTTAAGTTTTTCAGGGTCGACTTTAACGCCAGCACCAACAGCTTTGTCTTTCAAACATTGGCAAAGACTCCTGCGCTTCTCACTGGTATCAGCTCCAGCAACCACATGCTTTAAACCTGCACAGCACAGAGAAGGGGGATCCCCTATGCCAGGGCCCAACACGAACGTGGCACAGGGCAACAACTCCACTAATGCTTCGTCGCACCCTCCAATTGCAGGACATGCATTGAGGACGACGACCATAATCACCAACCCAGCGAAAGTCATCATTTTCTTCTCCATACTAGCACTTTTTTGGAATTGGAAAAGAGGAGTCAATGGAATGGTAAGTTGATATTGGTTTTGATTTAGGATGCAAAAAACCTGAGGTACTGTGTGCTTCTTATATAGGCTTGTCATTAATGTGAAGATTTGCACATGAGATTTTGATCCTACCTAAGAGCCTTCTTCCTTATTTGCACCATTATTACTTTATGAGATTTTGATTCTACCTAAGTGCTTTCCGTTCCCTATTTGCATTGTTGCTAATCAGAAAAAAGTCTCAGAATTAAATTTTAAAATATAGTAATATACATTACATGGAATTGGGTTATCACGGTCTTAATTATTAGACGATTCGGCCGCATGTGGAAAGTGAGATTTCACACCCAACGTATGTGATAACTCATAATTTCATACATTTTTATACCCTTAAATATAAGATTCTAGGCTTAGTTCTTATCACTTTTGAGTCATTTACTTTGTGTTTGTGTTTTGTAGGTTAAATTGGAGAAAAGAAGGATTTGGAGCTTAAAATCAAATGCAAGATTGAAAGGATGCTTGCTATCCTGAGCGTCCAGAATTGGCTCTGCTGTGCGTCAACTTCAAAGATTAAACTGTACCTTCTCAGAAGGAATTAGCATGCAAGCCTTATACCATTGGAAAGATACGGATGTTAGCTTTCTGAGGAATTTTACGGAAGTGGATTCGCATTCTCGTGGAGGAAGTTATGATGATTTAAGTGAACCTAGTTCGGGAAGGCAGATTCTGACGAATTTTCGGAATCTGACTTGTGAGGCCCAAGTCCGCTGTTCTTAGCACTTGAATGGAATAAGGCTGAACGTGTTTGACATATTTGGAGTAATTTCTTGCATTGACTTTAATAACCCTGCGTTCCTTTGGAGAGAAGAAAGCTATTCCAAGTTGGACTAGAAGACCGAAGAAGCCCAAGTCAAGTAGGATTGAAAAGAGAGATACAAGGCAGAAAAACCTAGGACGTTTTTGGAGACAAAAGAGGAGGCATGGGAGCAGATTGAGACGCGACAAGAGCAAGAGGAGTCACCTCCATCTTTATTCCTCCTTCGCTATGTTTTTCTTAGTTATTTTTATTGTTTCTTTTTGCTAAACTTCTAAGCTAGGGCTGAGATGAAGCCCCTAGTATGACTATTCTATTTGTTTAGTTGGTTTGTTATTGAATTTCTGGATTTCTATGTTAAACTCTTAATCACCGTTTCAATAGAACTTTTATTCAAAATCTTTGCTCGGGATCAATAAGACCTAGGTTTTGTTTATGAGTTATTTGGTTGGAGAACATGATGCTTGATCAATGAGTAGATGTTTTCTAGGGTGCCAAAAGATAATTCAATCTTGTGATTAAAGAGTTGTGAATTGAGAATACAAGTGCTTGATCATAGTCGATATTCTTGTTTGCATGATTTCCTAGTTCTTTTGTGCTTAATGGAGTTGAACATGTTTGCTTGAACCTGATCATTAAGTGGAGTAAATTATAGTTTGGCTACTTGAGTTCTATACAGGATCAATAAGTTGGAATTCATAAGTTAGAAGAACTTTGGCATATGTCCGGGATCAATAAGGCTTATGTACGGGAATCATTAGCATAAAATCTAGGGAATTCTATGGTTGTCAGCTAGCAATAGAGTAGAAGTACTAGGTGGTGGATTCAAAGTCTTGGCATTCAACTCCCATATTCATCTCTTAATTCTTTTGTTTCTATTCTTAGTTGTTTAGTTATAATTTCAATCATCACAATCTTCCCAAATGTTTGTTTATTTTTGTGTTCAATTGGCTATTTGAGTTAGAATCAATTTGAGTTTCAATCCTTGTTGGAACGACCTCGTGCTTGCACTAACTATACTACAATCGATTCGTGCGCTTGCGAGTAATCATTTAAAACACAACAGTATGTGGGTTATAGCACACAGTTATTGTCCAACATAACTTTTCTTATTTTCCAAAAAGATCTCTTATTATGTGGGTTGAAACTTGAAACCAATCTGCAGTTCATTGCCTTCAAAGGCAGCTTAGCCATGACAATGTCAAACCAAACTCTGGGTTGTCTCCTCACCGAAAAAGACTTGTTTTAGAAAATGTTGGCCGTGTTCATGCCAGCACATGATTTTAAAGCCAAAGTCACTGAGGAAAAAAAAAAAAACTTAACTTGCTCAAGCCAGAAAACATGTTAATTTTTTTTTTTTCCAGAAAACATGTTAATCCATTATATGAATCTAGTTGAGATTTTGCGTTTGGTGCCTTATGATCATAAACTTTCTCCAAATTCAATTACCAAATATGAAGCTTATGTACGTGACTTGACTTTTTTCAACCATGAGATGCTTCTTTTTTAACCATGGGGGAGAATGCGGTAGAGGTTCCTTTAATAATGTGTTCAAAATAAAATCACGTTGTCAAAATTCTGATTTTGATGTTGCAGCGTTTACATCATTGGATCATTTTTAATATGTCCCTTATAGTTGGTCACAGTCATTTCTATTTGTCCATTTTGCTCTACAAAATGCTTCGTTAAGTTTTAACGGCAGCAATGAGGGTCTCATGTAGTTTGTCACTGCGAGATTTATCAAAACTCTTGTGTCTTATCAACTATAATAATAATAATATTTTTTTTTTCTTTTCTGAAAGGATTATTATTATTATTAATAGCGTCATACACATGCGATGCCCAGAGTAATATAGCAGATACTTAATAATTAAGGGAAAATGATCATTTACCCGATTTTAGGCTAAAAATTGCCCACTTGCTCCACCAACTGTTTTTTAACCCCATTTACCCAAAACACTCTAAGGGATTATTTCCCCTTTACCTAATTAATTCTTTTTTCTTTTTTTTTTGAGACCTTTTTGCCCTCTCCTTCTTTCTCACTTAGAGAGAGAAGTCACCTTCCACCTTGCTGTGCTACGGTGACCAGTGGCAGGGGCGGTCTCCGGCGACCGGTGACCGGACTCCTGTGAACGGTGACCGGATTCCGGCTACCGGTGACCGGACTCCGGCGAATGCTGACCGGATTCCGACGACCGGTGACCGGATTCCAGAATCCGGCTATTATTGCCCCCCAGTAATCATATTACTGCCCCCCAGTAATCATATTATTGCCTCCCAAAAATCATATTATTGACGTCCAGTGAATTGTATGAACTCCTAAAACCAAAATGAATACACTACAGGAACAATTGATCAATTTATAATCATATTACTGCCCCCCAGTAATCATATTATTGCCCCCCAATACAAAGTCTAATGTTTCTACTGCCTCCCAATAGACCACCAAAAATGCACATTTTTGTAGGATTCACAGATAATTTGACTTTAATACACAGAAAACAACATATAACTTATCAAAACACCACACTATAGTGATCTCTGTCCCTCGTATCAAAGTCTACTGGGGGCCAATAATGTGTCTACTGACCCCCAGTAGACCAACAAACAAACCCCACAGTTACATTGCAATGTCAGATTACTCACATTGCCTGACATTTTAGTACGTAAAGTCAAAACAAACAAATAAGACAAAAGTTAATGTAGAAAAGCCCTATTTATAATCTTCGGTTTGGTCTGTGTGGTGTGCTGTTTGTTGCGTTTGTAACAGTAGAAACATCAACGATGGAGGTAATAACCAAGCGGACGAATCTCCGGTGAGAAAGACCAGAAGAGGACGCGGAGGAGGAGGACGGGAACAACACCACCCTTTTCTCCAAATCGACGATGCATTAAAACTCAACGATCTTCAGTCAGCTTTGACTTGTCAGCCTCAGACTCATGAACCCACCACCTCCACCTCCACACCCAGAAATCACAGAAATCCGAGGTGCCCATGTATTCAAACCTCGGTGCGCGCATCAAAAAGGCCAATTGAACCCGCCTGACTGCTCGAACCCGAACCCGCCTGACCGCCGATACCTTCTTCTGCAAGCGGACGACGGGGATGATTCGCTGCTGCTGGGATGCAATCGACTGGCTCGGGTCGGTGGTTGAACGCCGGAGAGGGAGTCGTCAGCGTCTGGGCGGTCGAGGTAAGCTTGTACAGGTGAGATCGAGGTCGTCGCTGGCGACGGTGTGCAAGTGAGATCGAGGTTGTTGCTGGCGGAGGTGTGCAGGTGGAGTAGTCGCCGGTGCTAGGAGATGATCAGGTGGAGTCTTCGCTGGTGGGCGTCGTTGAGGCCACTGAGATCGCTATTCGGGCTGGAATCGCTGGTGGAGTCTTCGCTTGATTTTTTCGTCGTTAAGGCCACTGAGATAGCTGTTCGGGCTGGAGTCGTCGTCCTGTCCCTGTCGGCGTCGAGATGGCCGGAGTCAGAGGAGCTGATGGAGTCTGGGTCAAATCTGGTGTATGGTTATGGGTTTGGATATGTGTATGGCGGAGAGAGAGAGAGTGATAGTTGGAGAGATATTAGACTGGGGTAAAAATGTCACTTAGGTTTAAATTGGGTAAGTGGGTTTAAAAAAATGTTGGTGGAGTAAGTGGGCAATTTTTAGGTTAAAATTGGGTAAGTGGTCACGACCCCTATTTTTTAATCTCAAATTTCAGCAACTAAAGAGAATAAAAGTTAGGAAATTGTCTCCAACAATTTTTTGATTGAATTTGTATTTTTGACCCACTCCTTTTTTTCTTTTCTAATTTCCTTTTATTTGATTTTGATATTTCACCATAATGACATTTTAGATACTTTTTTTTAAAAGTAAAGAATGAATTCATTCATAGCAAACACATGCTAGAATGACCCAGTACATCAGGGGGATAGGTGCCATTACACTTGAAACAATTCCGCTCCTTTTGCAGGAGCCTAGCAGAATAACATAATTCTAAATTAAGAATAATAGCAGACAAAATTCTCAGTGCCTATGCACTCAATTGCGATACACCAAAGAACTTTGCATCTAGATGTGTAGAATCACCGATCATTATGTAGGCAAAGTACCAAAGTTATGATCCCTAAATACATAGGAAATTATTGAAAGTAAACAAAGCTACTAACATAGGTTCCTGGAAAAAAAAAAAAAAAAAAAAAAAAAAGAGAAATAAAGTGGGCCTAGGGCACAAATCCCCAGCCTCGATCTCTAAGTTCAAGAGGCAGCCCAAAGCAACAGTGGGCTCAAAACCCAGCAAAACTGGCCCAAACAGGCCCTGCCCCAATCCTTCGCACAGCAGCTGGATCGATGTGTACAATGTTAGCATTGAAGCCACCCTCAAGTGCAAGAGAAACAAGTTATAGAATAGGAGATTAAGTAAGAATGTCGAACCCACGAGAATTTGTAAATCATTTCCTAGCTAGGGAAAACCTAAGAAAAAACTAGAAGAATATGCAAATGTACAATCATAAACAAAGGCTCACAAGTGAACCAAAGTTCATGGTAGGTATGTGCAAGATGATATGTAGAGATTTGATTTTGATTTTGAGATTGGTTTCTATTCAGATTGAAATAATGAAAGCAAGTAATATAAACTAAGCTAAACTAAATAAGTTGTTATCAAATGGATGTGAGTTAGGGCATCTGGTTTCACATTTTGCCTCATTTGCAAGCATTAAAGCAATTGAATATGAATGATGCAAAGCTAATTGTCCAACTACCCTCTTAGCATCCGGATATGACTACTAAGGCTTAAACCCTTTTCATTTTATTAATTCTAACCGGATAAGTCTAGAGCTAACTACCTAGAGACAAATTCAATTACTGGATAGGTCTCAATCATTTGCCCTTAAATGCATAAAGCTTAGAGTTAGATAACCAAGCAAGCAAACCAATCTTATCTCTAGGTGATTTTAGCTCACTACCCTCACATGCACACATGGTGTGCTTTTATGCTCCCTTTTTGCCAAAAGGTAATCAATCTCTAGGAAAAACTTCATGTCATGGCAAACACATAACTCAAATTGATTAAGTCTAAGTAATGCATTCAACTATTGACTTAGCATGTGAGAATGACAACATGAATTTGCATCAATTTATAAACAAAAGCATTAATCCAAGCAAGTTTGGCTAGGGCTTTCAACCCTAGCCCCAACTAGTTCACTACTCACACATAGCTAGATACACAAGCTTCAACATTCTATTAAACACCAAATACATAAAGAGATAAGGAGTAAAGAGTGACTATTGATGATGCCGGAAGATGTGGTAGAGATGGGCCTCCAAGAACATGATGTGGTGGTAGTCACCTCCTTCTCCTTGCTCCAAGCTCTTGATATTGGTAAGAAAAGTGAAATTTGGAATCTTTAAGGTGAGTTGTGGTGTTGAATGGTGGAGGAAATGGAAGTTATAGTGGTGGAAATTGAGGTTTTAGAGGTGGAGATGGTGGTGGAAATGGTGGTGTCTTCTCTAGAGAGAAAATGGATCTTAGATAGGATGAAGATGATTAAATGGAGTCAAGAATGTTGAAGAATTAGTCTTTGGCCTCTCTTTGATCAGCTATGTATGTCCTCTTTGGTCCCAAAGTGTGCAAGAGATGTTCTTACACCATTGTCCCCCAAATGGTCCCAAATTGGCAAGGTGACAAAAGGATAAGGTGTAGGGAGATATTTGAATTTCAAGTTATGGGAGATTCTCACAACCATGGTTCTCCTTTGCTAGAGAAAAGACCCTCCATGTGTGACGTCCCGAACCCGAATTCACCGATTTACTAGTCATTTGGACGGTAAACAACTTTTACTTTCACTTTTACTGTCGTTTCAATGCTTTTAGGGGGCCCTAAAAGTTGACTTTTTGTTCGGGTCAAAATTGGAGAAATGTTCTTCATGAAAGTTGTAGGGGACGTTAAATCGAGCGCGTGCATATGTGGTACGTAAAAATCGGAGCTCGTATGCGAAAGTTATGAGCGAAATAAGGAAGTTACTGTTCATGGTAAAATTTTTATAAAAATAGAAAAATTACCGAGGTAGGTTTCCATTTCCGGAAACCCACCCCTTCCTCTTTCTCTCTCCTCTCCCCCGACCTCTCTCTTCTCCGTTCGGCCTTTTCTTTCTCCCTTCGATTCTTCTCTTTCCGGCCACCAACCGGCGTGCAACCGGTCACTAGAGGAGCGCCTCCTCCCTCCCATCACCCTAGTAACCTTGGTTTTCGACGATTTGACCGGAAAAGCTCGGATCGAAGCCAAATTTCCCCCGGCTGCAGTTTGAAGTTTTTGCCGATTTCCGGCGATACCGGCCACCTCCGGTCCCCATCTCGCCGTCGAAGGTTCGGTTTTCATCACTGATCATTTCCCCTATGGCCTTGTATCACGATTTGTTGTGTAGATGCCGAATCGATGAATTGAAATTCTAGGGTTCTTGAGGATTTCTGGGTTTTGTTCATTGATCGATTTCGGCCGTTTTTAATTGTTATTTGGGAATGTTGTAGTTGAGAAGTTGAATCAGTGTGTTGAGTAGGTTCCGCTGTCAAATTTTGGTGTCCATCGGAGATGGTGGCGGTGGCGGCGGTAGCGATGGCTAGGGTAGCTTTTTAATTTCAATTTCTGGCTAGTTAAATTCTATAATTATCATAGAGCTTGTATGTGAAGTTTGGTGAATTTTGGAGAAGCTTGGAATTTATTATGAATTTTTGAAGTTTAGGGTTTCGATTATCGAATTACGAGAATCCGACCGTCGGATATCTCTCGGTTCTGCCTTGGAACCTTTAAATTAACGAATTGGTATTAGTGGTATAATTTGGGTTGCATCCAAGGAGAAGTGGAGATGTAATTATGAGGAATTGATTTTAGGAATCGTATTAATTTGTCGAATAACTATTCACGGAATATAATTGTGTACAGGGCGATGTACCGAGCTATTGCTCGACGAAGGAACTCGTATGCATGGTCGCCTAAATAGTACTGTGAGTGGACATTTGTTTTTAAATTAATTCCGCATGCAGTATTATTATTATTTTCTTCCAAATGAGATTTAATTATGTTTTGAATATTTGAGATTTAGTTTATCGAGATTTATTTATGGATTACGAGATTAGTATTGAAATTCCTTCCCGAGGGCTTTTAGTAGATTTTTGAGATAGTCATTCATGAGTTATTGAGTTGGGAAATGATTTTCGGGAAGTGACTGATTCGGAAAAATATTATGAGAATTATTGTTTTCGAATATCAGTTTTTATGAAGATATACGAGTGCGAGGGATTTAGCAAATATTTGAGCATGATTGATTTATCGAGATTTATTGGTTTTGAATTCCGCACTTATCAGACTTGGGTTAGATGGAGTTTCTTTCCGAAAGCAATTATTGAATTATAGAGTATGTGATTATGCTTTCGAGGATTTATTGAGATATCGAGGATTGAGTTAGTGAGTTATTACTGAGTTATGCTTTCGGTGAATTATTATTGATTTATTGAGGTAATATCGAGTTTCTTTCCGAAAGCAAGTGATTGAAAGAGATTATTTTCAGTTCTTGAGGAGGCTATTCAGTTTATTAAGGAGGCCAGTTTTGGCGCATGCGTATCTTACCTAGTTGGCAGTCCCTTCTAGGTAATAGTCTGGTTGGCAGTCCCTTCCAGACTACAGCTCGGTTGGCAGTCCCATCCGATGCGTCACCTGGTTGGCAGTTCCTTCCAGATGACATGAGGTAGCTAGTCGGCAGTCCCGTCTACTACCTGTGGTTAGTCGGCAGTCCCGTCTACTACATGTGGCTAGTTGGCAGTCCCATCTATCCACCGCCTCCTATCCCGGTTGGCAGTCCCTTCCGATGCGTCATCTGGGTGGCAGTCCCTCCTAGATGGCATGAGATGACTAGACAGCAGTCCTTTCTAGTCATCAAACAAGCCTCATGAAAAGGATGTTTTTATAAGGATTGAGGATAAGATTTTAAGAGGTTTCAAGATGTTCTTGTTACGTGATTGAGATTTCAGTAAAGAGGATGATTAAGAGTGTTTTCAAGATTGTTACTGCATGCGAGGTTTTAGAGAATAACTTGGGAAAGCATTAAGTTTTACTTATTCATTTGAAATTACTTATTTTTCGTCCACTCACTCTAACGGATTTTAAATGTTTTCCCCTGGGCCCTTCGGTTTTAAATGCCCAGTTTGCAGGCCAGTTTAGCTTGAGGTCGAGCGTACTTGGGGTTGAGGCATAGCTGTCATAGTTTCCGCATTATAAAAGTATTGGTCGTTTATCTTGTATTCTACCTTCTTGTACGCCTGAGAAATAGATTGCTCTGATAACTCTTGAGATTAATATTCTTAAATTTCATAATTGTTTTGTGATATGAGAGATGTTGTGATATAGGGAGCAGGGTGGCTCCAGGAGAATAAGGATGGATGATTTAGAAGTGTAATTGTTTTTCTACAGGTTTTGGGTTGTCCATTTTTGGGGGAAGTTCTGTCAAATTTTTGGTAGAATTTCTTCTAAGGTGGGCCCTGCAGGGCCTCTTCGGATTTCAGGGTGAAATCCCTGAAATCCGGGGCTGGTCCTGTCACCATGAGTGGCGGCTCGCCGGAAAAGTTTGCCGGAAAAGTCGCGTGAAAAATTTGCCGGAAAAATAGATTTGCAATTTTCTTCCAATCTCCGTGTCTTCTTCCCCTAGCTTCAAATTTCCGCAATTCAAGCCTCAAATATTCATTTTATTCTTAATGCAAGGTTTCCTACAAATAAAAGGAAATGGATTAAAAAAGGTAAAATAGCATGGAAGACAAATCAATTTTCATAATTATGGGGCACAATTGCATAAGTAATTTGTGACTCAACATACAACCCAGCATTGTCGCCGCCGAGACCAGCACCTCCAGAACCACATAGCTCAGCCCGAACCACGCCGTTTCCGATCTCAGATACCATAAACGGAGCGTCATAGACCATCTAGAACTCCAAACAGGAAACCAAGCAAAAACCCGACAAGGGTTCACCCAAAAACCAGATTGAAACCACCAAACACAATCGGCAACACCGCTTGGAAGGAAAGAAAATCAGGATCCGAACCGCCTCCCATCCCAATCCATCGCCCACATCACCGAAATCGAACACCGGCCACCGTGTGTGAAGAGCAAGAGGTAAAGAAACCCACTGAACCATCACCGTAGCTTTGAGTAGCCATAGTCGCTAGGAGGCTGCCCCAAGCCTTAACCTTCATCACTCATCCAGCAGCGGGGCAGACGGCAGGAAGGCCAGACCAGCCCTGCACGCGCCGCCGGACAAGTACGATCGAACATGAAGCAAAATCTGTGCATAGGGGCTCGTGTAGCGCGTAGGCTTTAGGGTTTTTTTTTTTACTGAGTAGGGTTTCGATATTTTAGATACTTTTATATAATGATGTGATTTTAGAAGTCTAGGTACCTATTTGATCACTTTGAAAGTTTCAGGTACCATTCTGTCCGGTCCAAAAAAAAAATTCATATCTCACCTACGATAAAAACCCTTATGTAAATGCTCTACGTTACAATCAGCGTCAAGAGAACATCCCGAATAATTTGATCAGCTTGGCAATATTAGGGAATGTAAAATTTAAGCTTGGGATCTCAATTGAATTCTAGCGTGCTACTAATTAACTGTTGCAGAATCAAGACAAATGTGTTAACAAGACCAAAATCTGGATAGAAACGATGCATATTATTCATGTAAATTCTTGTTATTGGATGAATACTGATTAATTATGCATCATAAAACATCATCCTGCAGCTAATCTTCTTCTCCAATAGTTCTGTTTGATCACTTTAAAACACCGGAATTCTGCACATCACATTATCAAAGCACAAGATCAATAGAAGTATCGTACATCTTATATATGTGTGTGTGTGTGTGTGTCCAACCACGCTCATGTTGAATGAACATATGGACCGCCTGATTGAGTTTTTGGTTGAGTACGTTGGTCTTTAGTTGGACATCGAACACACATGTATTATGTAATAAAAATGAGAGAGGGAGAGAGAGTAATTACTTGCTGCAGTCGATATTAGGATCAATAGGAACAAGGATTTTAACACCACAAGCATCAACAGCATGCTTAATGTTTTCAGGCTTGATTTTAACCTCATTTTTAATAGCTGTGTCTTTCAAACATTGGCAAAGACTCCTGCGCTTCTCAGCGGTATCTGCTCCACCAATGACATGATGCATACCTTCACAACATGCAGGAGGGGGAGTTCCTTCTGCAGGACCCATCACGAAAGTGGCACAGGGCAACAACTCGACTAAGGCTTCGTCGCATCCTCCAATTGCAGGACATGCATTGAGGACGACGACCATAATCACCAGCGTAGTGAAAGTCATCATTTTTTTCTCTATATATACTAGATATCTTTTGGAATTGTAACAAAGGAGTTAATGGAATGGTAAGTAGATATTGGATTTGGTTTAGGATACAAAACCTGAGGTACTGTGTGCTTCTTATATAGGCTTGTCATTAATGTGAAGCTTTGCACATGAGATTTTGATCCTACCTAAGAGTCTTCTTCCGTATTTGCACCATTACTAATTTACTACTTTATGAGATTTTGATCCTACCCAAGTGCTTTCCATTCCCTATTTACATCTTTACTAATCTGAAAAAATCTCAAAATTAAATTTTACAAGATGCACTAGATGGAAAAGAGTTGGCACAGTCGTAATTATTATCGGATTCAGGGACATGTGGAAAGTGAGATTTCACACCAAAAGTATATGGTTATAACAAACTGTTTTTATCCAACATATATAACTGAGGAAGCATAGACTATGGTCAAGGGGAACAGAAACAGAGACCTGGCATAACTGAGGAAGCTTCATAAGTTTTGCAAGGTCAATTTGAATGCCAGCAGCAGCCTTATTAAATCATTCGCAAAGGCTTCTGAGAATCTGTGTAACGCCCCAAACCGCACCTCACCAGCTTGGGCACGTCACAGTGCCGCGGGGCTCTAAAATATAAATCGAAAGCTCGATTCACATTCTAGAGGACCGCTAGGCATTTTGTTAGAAAACTTTTTGCAACACACAGCGGAAGCTAACGATAATTTTGAGGTGAAAACTCGGATTTGCTAGGAACTACTTTGTTTGTTCAGAACTTGGATAAAGACGCACACGGGGTACGGATTTCAATGAAAGAGAAATCAACTGAATTTAACTCGAGGCTAGATAACAACAAGCTCCGAAGCACAAAGTTTGAGAAATGAGGTTTAGCACAATTCCAGACAAGGGTTTACCGAACTTGTTATGCACACCCAGCTCCATCCGCTATTGTCCCGTCACCAGTGCACAGTACCTGCATCCACACTGTTGTAGGGGTGAGCTTTCGTCCTCGCAGCTCAACAGGAACTCTATCTCGACTAGGTTTGAAACCAATAAATAGATTTTGGAGCTCCAGTATGAAAATAGGCTTAAACCAAGTATTTGAAAATGAACGACAAACATTAATATTTTCAACTTGAAAACTGATGCATGATGCTTAAATAAATACGGCGCCAAATCCAAGTGTTACCTGATGGCCGGTCCCATAGACCCACTACACGACCTTACCTCAAATTGATTTATCACCAGGTAAGCGTAGCGAGAACGTCCACTACCTAGCTATACACACGTACCGAGTCCGTGATTGCGGATATTCGGACGACCGGTATAGCTAACCCTCCGGAGGTTTAGGGGATCGAACCCAAGGAAGTCAGTGCCCCTTTCGCTCTCAAGCCATCACATCTCTCACAATTTGGTTAGTATGCATTGCATTTTAACATAACCAAACCGTACCACCCATCATGCATATTTTAACACAAGATATAAAGAAACAACTAATCGAGGAGAGTCCTGAATCCCTACCTGGATTCCAATGCTTTCTCTCACGTACTTCGAGAGTCACGAACCTTCTGTTCCTCGGGTAACTGGAGTCCTAGATTCCGACATTTCGATAGTTAATATCTTTTGAACAATTGTACGAAATCTCGACGACTAATGTATCGTCTAAACCAACAGTTCCTGGTTGGACCAGGAGTGGACCAAGGTTTGACAAACCTTTCCTGGTTTGACCAGGAGTTGACCAAGGGTTGACCACATTTGACCATTTGACCATGTTTGACCAATCGAGACTAGTTCGATAATTAACTCAAATTACCGAACAATTACTTAAAATTGTGATATCGACTCGATATATTAGGTGCACCATAATTTTACTAAGGCCACCCAATATATACACATTTCTTTTCTTTACTCACTATCAAGCCGTGAAATGCACAAGCAAATCCATAACGATTTTACCAACAAAAGAGTCCAATTTACTTCACACACAGTACTTCGACGGAAAATACTAAGGACACCCACTGTTTATTTCAACTTTTATTCAAGGTGTACCCAAAACTACTATTAACACCCACTTAGCCAAATCCAAATATTTCACAACCAAATTCACAATTTCTTGACAACAGCCACAATTTCAAACATGATAGTCATAATCCATTCACATCGACACACAACCCATTCTGCACATGAAATCAAGCTTATACACATTCAAACAACCAACTATCCATTTCAAGGCCACAACAACAGATTATCCATTCACTTTCAAATTCAACCTTGAGCAACCAGACTTAGAACCATCGTAATACCATCTCAGCCAAATGACCCAATCAATCAAGCAACCACTAACAAGTCAAAATGTGTTCCAGCTTGCTAACTACAACAACTTAACAGGCTAAATACCCATACCAGACAAACCCGAACTCCACCACAATTCCACAGTTCCATTCACACACAAACAATCGATTCCAAAGTTTCAATACCAGCAACAAATTCTAATTTACACACAAGAATCAAATTCCCACTCCAGAAGTCGAACTATACCTTCGGAAGTCGACTGAAACCAAGCCCAACTCACTGCCGGGACCGGGAAAGTGATGAACTGATGAGTGTGATGCCAACAACCAGAAAATTCTTCGATTGTTAGCCTGGGAGTACAGTCGAGCAAGAAACGAAGCCCGGAGAGGCCGCCGGAGATGAAGAACACGGCCAGGCCGTAACTACCCAGAAACGTAAATCATCAAAACTTACTCTAATTCGAAACTAAGTGCAGAAACTTGTAGAGTAGGACGAGGCGATGGGTTTCCATACCAAATTCAGCTTAGTAAGTCGCCGGAAGTTGCAGGTGGCCGGAGAAAGCTCGGGACTTCCCTTCGTTGCTGCTCCGTTCACTGTCGGTGCATGGACGATCTGATGGTATAGGAAGGTAGGCGACGCGGAGATGAAGCAGATGGCTGTCGTCTGTCAGCGATCGGTGGCCGGACGAAGTAGCGCCGGTCGGAGCCCGTGGCTGGTTGCTATTTCGGGTCAGAGAGCTCTAAGCTCTCTCTCGATCATTCTGGATCCATTCTGACTTGGTCCCTTTCATTTAAAATGAAATCAAGGGCCCAGATCAAGCGGTGGAGTCGGTGGACGGCTAGGATGACGCCAACTGTTTTTCCTAATTTCTTAATTTAATTTCTAAAATTCCTCAACTTCAGAAAATAGTTAAAATTAGCTCGGGTATCCGGAAAATTCCCCGAAAATTTCCACGAACTCGTCGTGACGTGTACTTTACTATCCAACTCCTAAATTGAGGAATTCACTTTATGTAAAATTCTGAAATTATTCTTGAGCACTTAACAATTACCGAGATCGTAAATAAATAATTTATCGAACGATCTCAAATTAAGCTTGATAAAATTTCCGGGGCTCACAATCTGCGTGGTGATAGCCTGAGCATTCACATTTTGAACACCTAGGCAGCTAGAAAGACTAGGGGTCAGCTGGCCGGAGCTTCCCAAGAAAGCCTTACATGGCAGCACACCAAAAGCAGCTTGTCATGTGATATCACCATTTGCTGGGGTAGCATTGAGAACAATGGCCATAATCGCCAAGGCGAAAGCCAAGAAGGAAACCATTTTGTTCTCCATACTCACAGCCAAGGACTAGAGCTAGATAGCAATAATGATATAGAATATGACTGGGTTATTTGGCTTTGGATTCAAACCCTGAAGTGTGGTTTAATAGGGCTGGGATGGTTCGGTTTTACCAAAAAAAATGCAAGAACCGAGACAGATCCGACTGGACAAAATTTGGGTCGATTTGATGATTTCTAAACTCTGAAACCGAGCAAAACCCGAACCGACAAGAATCAGGTTGGCTTCGCGGTTCTTCGGTTCTATTTATGCTTGAATCCTGATCTAAATTGATTTGAAAATCTGGTCATACTTCATTGATGGTAGTCGTTCAATGGAGAAATATGATATTCTGGCTTTAAAACACATGTCTATAACACAAATTCATGGAGAAATTTCGATACCAATAGTTACGAAGAAGAAGAAAAGATGGGTAATTCAAAGTGATAACACTATGCCTCTGGTGGCTTGGTACAATCTCTATAAGACTGGAATGGAAGGAGGAGGAAGAGGAGGAAGAGGAGAGATGAAGAAGAATGGTTGAAGCTAAGAGGGAAGAGATTGGAGTATAATTAAAAGAAAAAGATCGAGAACAAAGAAAGAGAAAGGGAAGGGAGCGGCGGCTGAGAGACAGAGAGAAATGGGAGTCTGTGAGGGTATGGTTTGTATTTTATTAGAGAAAAAGATAGTATACTGGCAAGTCTATCAAAAGCATGAGCTTGCCCATCAAAATACTGCCACCTAGTTATATAAAAGTATAGGAGAAAGTGTAATTATACACAGCAATTTCTTGGTTCGGGTAAAACGAGAAACAAAAGTTGAGAACCGTGACCGAACCGACATGTGAGATATCAAAACCGAACCGAAACTGAAAAGTGAAAATAAGAGAAAAAACCGACCCGAATCGGTCGATTCGAACCGGTTCCTTGGTTTTTCCGGTCTAAAGTCTCAGCCCTATGGTTTAGGTGCATATAGTTGTGCTTCTTTTATAGGGGGTCACTGGTGCTATTTTGGGAACTCATTAAATTGTAATTTTGTGCAGTTTTATAATTTTTATTCTACCTGACGATATGAATTGACTGCCCTATAATAATATTGCTCATATCTAAAGATTTGTTTGCCAGACTACCTGAGGATATAATTTGATTGCCCCATTATAATATTGCTCTTACTTTAAAAATTTGTTTGACTGACTGTTATATTGAAATATGATAAAATTCAAAAATAAGTGAAAACCATCATTTTCTTCTCCATACTATCTTTCATTCTTTTGGAATTTGAACAAATGAGTTAATGGAATGGTAAATTTTTTTGGATGCCTTAACAATCATCAAATTGGTTGAAATTTTGTATAGATGATCTATGCATTAGGATCTAAAAACTGAACGGTTAAGATGTGAAAATATGATCGAAAAGTGGGTAAAAATGAGAAATCCGTACGTTTTGCTTAGGTGCGGATATCCGCACCTGAGCAAGGTTGTGTGTGTGTGTGTGTATATATATATATTGATTTGTTAGGATGCAAAACTTTGAGATATTATGTGCTTCTTATATCGGTGGTGGAGAAGTGGTTAAGCCTCCATAGTTAAAATTTGCCGCTGGTAGCTAGGTTTTGCAGAACTCTAGATCACGCTCATTTTTGGTAAAATTAGTCATAGATTAAGCTATAAACGAGTCATAGAAAAACAACTACACTGCAAGTTAACTTGAGAAGTTACCGTCAGTTGATCATTATTCATTGTTCTTGCCATTGCATATTCAAATTTTATTTTTCATCCACATATGGGTTAAATTTAATCGTACATTTTATTATTAACAACAAATTGAAATATATTTTTGATGGGTGAGCTTGTAGAAATTATTCTATGCACTGACGGTGCAAGTAATCCAACACTTATAAAACAATCTCAACCCTTGATAATTATTATCAACCTCATTTTTAAAAAACAAAAGGTTTATTTAATGCAATATAACCATCCATTCATGTTGATGCAAGTGCACGTCGGTGCTCTGAATTAGGGGTGGGCGCGGTTCGGTGCGGATCGGTGTTAGGCCAAAACCGCAACCGCACCGCTTCATTCGGTTGTGCTATATTTAAAACTGCAACCTCATTTTAAAAACCTACACCTCTTACTTCGGTTACACCGTTTTGCGGTGAGGTTTCGGTTGTGTTCAACTTTCTTTTTTGTTGCATATTTTCGACCAAAGTCGACAAATTTAGCTGTCCTGAAATGAGTAACCATTGCTATCAAAATATCAACAAAATAACCCACTCATAATCTGTTCACTAAATCAAGTAATGAACAATTCAAATAACCTGTTCATGACATCAACATCTCAAGTTCTAAACTAGACAAATAAGTGAATAACATTAATAATCTGTCAAACACTCAAACCTGCAGATCAAGTATCAAATATCAACAATTTGCTCCAACTGTTCAACATTCAAACCAAAAAGCAATTTCCAAAACTAAATCAAATTTCCAAATTGGTAGAACAATCTGTTTCCAAACTAAATAGCTAACATGCAGCACAAACATAAATCAAAGTTCCAACAGCAGTAAATCAAAGTTCCAGCAGCAGCTGACAATGAAATCAAACACAGTTGGTGTCGCATTGGGAGTTTGCGATCCTCCACTTCCCTGACAATGAAATCAAACACATAATTTAGCATAAATGAACATAGTTTGCGTCTTTGCGATGCTAAACTAATTTGCTGTACTAGTAGCTCAATAACAGTAAACAATGAAACAATCAATTAACAATTATCAAACACCATTATAAAATACTCAAACAGTCATCATCAATCAATTATCAAACACTCATTATCAAACACTCTGTAAAGGAAAACCAATTATCAAACACTCTGTTAAAAAAAAAAACAGGGGAAATTCCAACATAATCAAATAAATCCAAGGTTTAAAATTTGGCAAAACAAAAACAAAAGGAGACAAAAGCAAAAGGAGATAGGCCAACAAAACCTCCAGGATCACACAATTTGTTGAAGAACACAACAAATCTTCAATAGAAAACATAGAATCATGACCGAAGAAGCAAGCAACTCCCCCTACCGATTCCATCTAGAGAAGAGATCAGACGACGTCCTAGGTCGAAGATCGATGCGTCCTTGGTCGGAGATCGACGGCGTTCGACGTTGTGAGAAGTGAGAGATGAGAAGAGCGGCTGTCGAGAGAGATGAGGCAGAGGCGTGAAGACTGAAGACTGAAGAGTGAAGACGCGAAATGAGGGGCAAACTAAGTCAGTTAGGGTTTGATAATGATCGAGAGTAATCCGGTGTATAAGAGAGTATGTGTAACCTGTTTTGCACCAATAACAAATCAACAACTATTTAACAATAATATTAATTTAAATAAAATAATATTTATTTTAATAAATATTAAATATTCGGGCAGTCCTGTTTTTTCCGGTCGGTTCACAAGGTGAACCCGGTCTCGAACCAGAAAAATCCGGTCTGGTGTGGTCAAGTCAATTTTTGACACTGCTTTCATCCGGTTCGGTCCCTGAGCCCGTTTTCGGGGCCGGTTCGGCTGGTTTTTGCCTTCCGGTTCGATTTCTGCCCGCCCCTACTCTGAATCATCTCCTGTGAGCTTGATGTTTTGGGATCTACCGTTATTGACATCAATGAAGGTATCAATATCCCTCTGCTCTTCGAGTTCTCCACGCACGCACAATCATTAATGTAAATTTCGTAATTCATTAGGATCGATGTGTTTGAAAATTGGCATTTTCAAATCCACATTTACCACATGTGACAAGGTTACTAATTCTCAACAGAGTATCTAGCTGGCCTTGGTGAATTTTCAAAGGTCCAATAGTTCTATTGTACGTCATGCAAAGGTGACACACGTTGATGGCATCCTTGTGGTTTTGTGAGCTCGAGCTCGACTGATTGTCTTGTATATGAAGAGAGATTCTTAAGTAGAGTAGCCGTACCACGTGGTTGTGGGACTGTCCAATGAAGATCTTACACGGAGGTGTTTTAAATATATTACTTTATTAAAAGAAATACAATTTCAAAATAAAGAATTTTCTTTCTTAATTTTGATTGAATTGCCCTAGGCAGTCCCTGCTTAAGAATTTCTCCTTGCATGAATTGCCGGGGTGGAAGTGGAAAATTGCATTTGTGGTCCACTTGCATGCATTTTCTTCATAATCTCTCAAGCGAAAATAAATGAAAAGTAATTAATTACAAACATTAGTTACATTGACGTGTAATCAGAGCATTTTCAATGAGCTCTTGAGCTAAACTACATAAATGAGTTGACAATAAATAAAAATGATGACTTTAATCATACACTCTATTTTTAACCAGCTTGTCGTCTTCGACCGATGATGAAGATAACGAGCGGTGGTGGGCGTAGATTTTCTGCATGACTACTCTGGTATCACTTCTGGCATAGGGCGGAGAAGAAGAGGAAGAAGAAGCGGTGGAGTTTATTTGTAGTTTTATTATTTAACGGAGTTAGGAAACTGTTAAGTTAACAACGAGCGGTGGTTGGCGTAGATTTTCTGCATGACTACTCTAGTATCACTTCTGGCATAGGGCGGAGAAGAAGAGGAAGAAGAAGCGGTGGAGTTTATTTGTAGTTTTATTATTTAACGGAGTTAGGAAACTGTTAAGTTATGAACAGCTGTCAAAATATTAAGCAAGTGACATGTTTGGTATAGGCCTTTACCGAAGTTTTACGAGATAGGTGATTTCCTCCCCTATTAACCTATAGTAGCAAAATTATTAAATGCTCAGTAATCTAAGAAAATAAAACGTGACTCTTGATCTTTGTTAGCTCCCCGCTGTAAGTAGCAAGTCTTGATCGAATTTGACTCTTAAAATCGTCTATTAGTTGTTGTACAATCTCAGAGGAACGGACAAAAAAAACAAAAAATGACTGCTATTGCCTATTGGTTAGATGTACCCAATGAGTCAAGACGTGATATATATATATTTCTAAAGCACTCGTAGTTTCTCTCATATTCTAAGCCTAGTTGGAGGAACTTATATAAAAATAGCTCATTTTTTAATTTGTAGTTAATTGCAGAAATTTGACAAAAAAATTAATAGAATAAACGATGTACAAATAGAGATAGAGATGCCTTATAACTAATATTTCTCTGCAAACTCTTTCAAAAATGAGAGTGAGAGTTTTCTCTTTGTCTCTGTCGGCAAACCCTAGATCTAGGGTTTCAACCATCAATCCCCTTGGCTTACACAGAGGCCTTTCCTCCTCGTGTTGCCTGTCCAGCGTTCTCATTGCGTTCATGGCTCTCCTCTGTTCAACCCTTCAGTTGATGTACCCGAATTTCATTTTGTCGCTAGGATTCTTCCAATACGGGCTTTGCTCGTGCAGTCCTCAGAACCGGTGGTGATGATTGGTGGGTGGTTACGTCGTGGTTCGGACCCAAACCAGTCATGGTGCTTCACTTGTCTTTCAGATTGGCTTCTGCATCAGAGTTTGTTTTCGAGGGATCGGGTTGTGATCAAGGTTGCCAGGTTTGGAGGCTGCAGGTTACGCCATGGTGGTGCAGTTGTTGTGTCCTTCTATCGCCTGTGGTCTGGGCAGTGTCTGGGTGCCCCGATCAATTTCATTTGGGTCGGGAAATGGGCTTGGTTTCTGTTTTCGTTAATATTCTTGTTGGGTCCAGTCTGGGTTGTGGCCTTCAAACCCATTCACTCTTGTAGTCACTCTTTGGCTCTGTAATCATCACTAGACACTGACGTCCTTTTCTTGAAAAAAAAAGAAGAAGGAGAGAGAGAGAGAGAGATGCTTTTAGATTTTTATTTTTATTTTTTCCAAACTTAGAAAATAAATCTCATAGTAGATATAATATATATCTCCTAACTATAATGCTGATGCACAATATTTGAAATTTGCACTCGGTATGTGTATCTTCCGTGATGTGTTGTGTGCATACATCAATCTATGATTAAAAGTGTTTTCTTTTATAGATATTGTTACCTAATCTTGTGTCTAATGAAATTAAAATACAAGCAAATGAGTCCTTGAGGGTAGTTCAAGTGGTGAGGAGGGGTTGAACATTGGGTTAGGATTAGACTAAGCTAGATGTTCAATTTGAGAAGTTTTATTTACCCATATCTAATTCTTAATTCACACCCATTGTTTTTTAATGTTTTTTTAACACATTTTTATCCCTTTAGCTAACCGTCACGGATCTTCTACTTCCGGCTCCATGAAGACCCTCCACCACTCACCATATACCAAAGCTTCTCTAACTCTAGTTGCACGACTCTGTTATAACGTTGGGCAGAAGCAAATCTGGACCCAAGTGGGTTTCTCCATAGATGCTATTCAAGGTCTTGTAATTGTGATTGAATGAAGACTATTTAATAGCATCTGTGCCGGTTCCTTGATCTTTTTTTTTTTTTTTTGGGTAGTCGAATGAATTCAATAGAATAAGACCTAGGAGCAAACCGCAGTCAGACCAAAGTCACCAAACCTTGATTAGTTTTGGTACTTTGACGAATTTAACTGAATCACGTATGTGTAGAAAATGAATTTGTTTTGGAAAGCCATTGTTATTGGATTTGATGGAGGACTACCCATTGTTGGCTAATGATGATGTTATTGATACTTGATACATACCTTGTTCATTATTCATTAAATTTTCAATTTGTTTTGATTTTAGGTTTATCTCATGATTATAGGCTAAGACAAATACAGTCCATGAAGTGTAATTAAGCTTGAGAAAGCTTGAGACTAGGACTGTTTGGCTTGCAACTGAGGAGGTGGGGAGCGACTTCGTGGTCGTCGAGTTTACTCTGTTTTGAACCTTTGGTTCGGTGCTTTTGTTTTTTTAATTTATTTTATTGTTTTTTATTTTATTTTAAGAAAAGGGGTATTAAAGGAAGTTTAAGAAAGATGGACAAAAAAAAGGGTATATGTATCTAGTAAATGAGTGTGTGCACCAGTACATGTGTATAAAATTTTCCGTTCAAATTTCCTCCAATATAACCACAAACAAAATATGTATATATATATATATATATATATATAAAATAAAAAATACGAGCAAATGAGTGCACTCTGGAGTTCGATCTTCGGACAAGATCATGTAATTGCCATTTTTGGCCAGGATATGTATTTAATTAATTATTTAATCCTTCCCTTGGATCATCCGTTACTTTCCCTTATTTTGGCCTTAATTAGAGAATGCAGACATGGAAGAAGTGAGTGCACTGTTGCTAATCGTGGAATATTATGTTCGAAAATAGGCACCTAGCTAGCAAACAAAATAACGTACACATTGTTATTCTCTCGATCAATTCTTGGAGCTCAAATTGTCTGAAAGGAACCAGCTGGTTCTTTGAATTCCTGCTTTCTTTAATTGCCTCATATATCGATCTGAACTAACCTCCTCGATTTCCAGTCTTCATGCATGTTCATCTTCTCCAACTCGCTAGCTTATGTCTACGGCAATAATCCGCACCATTTATGGCCGTAAGTACCGTTAATAATTCTCATCATTATCCTAGTAATTCTTCTAAATTATGAATTAATAAAGTTGGACCCTGACTAATATTTATATCGGGCAATTAATATTTACTACATGCGTGTACCTGTTCTCCCTCCCTTGATTGATTTTTTTTCATTACTTTCGTATACTGTATTAGCATATATGAATTACCTTCATCTTCTTCACCAAACTCCTCTCATTTGTTCTGAAAATGAGTACCTCTGATGAGCAGAAAAGATCTCATGTCCCGAAATTCGGCGATTGGAACAACAAGGGCGGCAATGTACCATACACCGCCGTTTTTGACAAGGCCCGCAAGGGTAAATTGAAAGATGGAGTGAAGATCATGAATCCAAATGATCCGGAGGAAAATCCAGAAGCTTTCACCACCATCGAAGAGAAAGAGAAAGTGAAAGAAGGGGTGGTGAAGATCAAACTCCCTATCGTTGCTGAAGAGAGTCGAGACTCCTCAGAATCTGAATCCATTGCGCCACAGTTGTCATATATTAGTCGTGCTAGTTTGAGTCACCGCCGCCGCAGGAGTGACGAATCGGAGCTATCTGTCTATAGTGAAAAGATGAGTTTCGAGCGTAATAATTCATCACTTATACTGCAGCAACGGAGACAACAACGGTTGCGGGAGAAATCTGAGAAAAAGAAAAGTACAGATTCATCTTCAAAAAGAACTGGTTCAACTGAACATCATCGCAAACATTCTAGTATTACTGATATTGACATGATTGTAAGTTTTCTATCTCTCTCTCTCTCTATTAGTCTCTTAACACACATATATGCTAATATACATCAAGATCGATGAAATTGAGTAATTTGATTATTAATATATGCTCTAACCTCTAAATTAAAAGAGATCATGGATCACGAGAACGAGAATAATAGACAGCGATAAATATGTTATTATTCTCCTCACTGTCTCTATAATGTTTTGTATATGGTATATATACATATTCTTGTTCACAACAAAATAAAATACATATTCTCGTTTGCACATGAACACCAGTGTCATTTACCACTCAAATGGTGTAGCAATATTATGAAGTTTGCAAAGTCTGCTCCAACCTAATCTATAGACATGATTGTTTAGTTTGGTTTGTTTCTCTAATAATTAATACATGAAATATTCCACTCTGTTTTTGTGCAATTAAATTCTGCAATATTGTGACAGCCAATACCAAAATTTGGGGATTGGGATGAGAGCGACCCAAAAGCTGGCGAAGATTATACATACAAATTCAACAAAGTGAAAGATGAAAAGAAGAATATATCTGAAATGTTCTCAGCTGCTTTGTCTTCAGAACCAAACAATGGTGTTAATACCAATAATCATGAAAAATCTTTTTCCATATCAAAGGTATGTTCTAGAAAAGAAATTTTCCTAACACCCCAAAAAGTGTACGTAGCATGTTGATTTTCTGTTATTTCATTTGATCCAGCTTAATTTTCTTGTGTAGATTTGCTGCTTTCATCTATTTCCAAGAGGAAGGGCATGATTCGGGCATGACTTTGCTTCTGGCTATTCAAATATTGTCACAAGAAAATAAAGTCTAACTGGTTTTTTTCTTTTCTAGCTTTCTGGCTATTTGGTCTGGCAAGCGAAGAAAGGATTAAATATAAGAAATTAGACTAGATCGATGTTGATTTTCGGTCACGGACATCCACTTCTTTTCAGTTTCTGTATTCTTGCCATTGACTTATAATTCTGTGGTTAATTTAATGATTCTTCATGACTGTTTTTTCTCTTGTTTGCTGCAAACTATGCTTAAAATTCTGTATTCTGAATTTAACTATTCTTGATTGTTGCTTTTCTCCTGTTTGTTATCGCATATTCGCATTACCAAGCAAAACAATCAAGTTTGTAATATATATTTGCGGTTTGCTACTCATCGATCCTTAATATATAGATGGAAGCCTTGTTGTGCCAAATAGACACCAAGAAGACAAACAAGTAGCAGAAATTCACAAAATAACACCAACAAATAGATACAGAATAACCCAACCACAATCCAAAGTAGTATCAGATATACTAAAATGCAAGAATGGAGAAAATAAGACAGCAAAGTGTTTACCCAGTTCAGCAAGTTGCCTACATCTGGGGAGCAGATGGAACCACTCAATTTCACTATCAAAGAGAAGGATTTTGTACAATTGCTCTCACACAATCTCAACAGAGAAGAACACTCGTTTTTCTCTCAACTCTCTCTGTTTTCTCACAACCACAAACTGCTGCAGTTTTATTCTATTACAAATGGGTAGATTTTCCCAATTCAAATAACCAAATAACCTCTATATACGGTTATTACATATCTATCCATTTAAAGACAGCAAACAACTAATGACTAATCTGACTCAGACAAAGGTTGAGCCAAAACCAACAAGCCTTTCTTAATTACTTGGGGATCCTGGGCCAGAAGAGCCCTTTGTACCTAGTGTGATCAACTTTAACACACTAGACTGACCAAGACCACCCCACTCCACACTCTACAGGGTCGAGCACTCGAGCTTTCTTGACCTTTTAAGATATTGCTTAATTATTCTAATTGGAGCTTGGTGTTGGTTATCTAGATCTGTAGTTACGCACTTATGCTAGCTAGCTGATTGTTATATTGGTCTGGTTTATCTATTGACACCATACTAACTCTTGCTTACATATTTCGATTTCTCTAGCTAACTTTTGGATCGGTGTAGGCTCGTGTCTCATAGCAAAATTGCACTTGAATTTGAAACCCTTCAAATCATCTTAACCTCAACGTAAAAAGTGGAAAATTCTACCACTATCAGGAAAAAAAAAATGGTATCCGGAAATAACTCAATCCTTCTTTGATTAAGCGTGAATGTCTGTGCAGCATACTTACCATAATTACCCGCATGGTAATCAATAGCAAATATCCTTAAACTGAGCCGCGAGGTTTGCTTGGTCTCTCTCGAACTCTATTTAAGGGGTCCCCGCCTTCACGTACTCATCTTCTTGCCCTAATCTGCTGTTGAAGTTCTCTGCCATCGTAACTTTGTAAGACGGTGAGTCTTTCGTCTTCAAAAGCCTACACACGTAGGCGCGTGAAAACCTATGTAGATATAGACGTTCGAAGTCTAACATTATTACTTGTTTTGTTGTAATTTGTGTAGAGACGAAGGTGGTTGCTGCTTATATGCTGGCTGTTTTGGGAGGGAACGCCAGTCCCTCTGCGGATGATTTGAAGAAAATTCTTGGATCAGGTATGATCTATGGGCCATTTTTTCTTGTATTTTTGTTTTTGGGTTTATGATTGCTTCAAATCTTTCAGCATAGTCCTTTTTTGCTGGGAATTTTCTTTAATACGTACGGTTTGTTTTATATGTTCTTGCTTCAATTCGAATAGTTTTTTTCTTTAGCAAATGCGATATGGTTATTCAGCAAGTGCTTCATTCCTGATGTCCACCAATGCCTAATATGTTCTTTCCATTTTTTGGTTTGGCCCTTATACTGTAATTAATCTTGGAGACATTCAATATGGCCACAGGTAGAATTAATCTAATATATTGTTTTGGTTTGTTTTCATTTGCAGTTGGAGCTGAGGCTGATGACGATAGGATTGAGTTGATGTTTTCCCAAGTTAAAGGTAAGTGTATCACCGAGCTAGTTGCATGCGGAAGAGAGAAGATGGCATCTGTTCCTTCTAGTGGCGGTGCAGTTGATGTTGCCACAATTGCAACAGGTGACGTTGCTCCTTCTGCTGAGCACAAGGAAGAGAAGGTTGAAGAGGATGAAGAGTCCGATAATGTAAGTCTTAATTTACATATGTACTTAAAAATGTCTTGGTAAAAATGTTTCCTTCTGAACTTATTCGTAATTTATTTGCAGGAAATTTTCACCCTCTTTGACGACGAAGTATGAAGAGTTTGTAGGAAACTCAGTTAAGAGTTGTAAAAGGAGGATATATATATACCATTGAGGTTCTAGTTGTAATTGCGCATTTGGTTTTGGTATTGCCATTGAGGTTCTAGTTTGTATCCATATAATGGATAATTTTGAGGCATAAACAGTCCTACGAAATCATGACCATAATGCATACTCGCAGCAAAAACAACCGCACGTTACTAAACAGAATGTTACTCACAACCAATCATTTTAAAAACAATGCATTAGTTACAAGATCATGCTACTATTAAGTTACAAATGTTACTCTTGACTCTGGAAGAAAATATATTGTGGGAATCTGATAAGGCTCCAGGAGACTCATACCTAATTTATATGATTCTCAATTTGCACCATACCAATACAATTGGTACCTCACTTTCTAGCTCACTAATTAAATTGAGTAATCTTATTCTCGAAGAACCACGTTCTTAAACCACGTTTGGGATTGCTTTGCTTTTTAAAAAATCAGCTTTTGTTTAAAATTTTATTGTGTTTGGTAAATAGATTTAAAGCTGTTTTTTTTTTAATTATAGGTCACTGGCAGCAGAATTTAGAAGCAGCCCAAAAATTGCTTTTAGAAACTGCTATGGATCAAAACACGCTCTGAAGTTGTTTTATGTACTGATAGCACTTTTAAAATGGTAAACAAACACGAATTTGTTTTAATTCACAACTGATTATTCTTACAACACAACAACAATAGTTTTTTTTAAAGGTCACATCAATCTCAAACTAACCCTTAATATATCCGACCGATCAATAAATAACAAAAAGAAACACATAAATATTTTTTAAAATTCAGAATTATAAAATATATTTTCACTAAAACTTTACCTACAAATTTGAACCCCAATCGGCCGTCTTTTATGAAAAACAAAAAGAAAAGCCTTGTTTTCGTTGTGGATAATGAATTGGTTGTATAATCTTGCTTGAATTCAAAATTCAATCTTAAACCTCAACTAAATAAAAAATTCAAATAATTGCCTCCATTATTCGCACAAACCGACCAAAATACACTACTACGGCCTCCACCGAGTTATCCTGCGCTTCATTTCACTCTGGGGCCCAGTCTCAACATCAAACGGTCCAATTTCATCCCCCAGGATTATCACGCGGCCCGAACGTAACGTCATTCAAATTCATCTGCACCCTTTCACATTTATTCAAGCGCCAAAAACTGGTTCCCAAAAATCGATAAGAACCACTCTCTCACACTTTCACTGTGACTCTGTCTCTCTCTCTCTGTCTGTCTGTCTCTCTCTCTCTCTCCCTCTCTCGCGGCGCTTTGAAATGGAGATCGGGTCGGGTCCGATCGGGTCGTGCTCGAAAGAGCAGCAGAAGATTTACAGGGACTGGTTCAACTTTGTCGATTCAGGTATGTATCTTATCTTATCTTCTCCTTCCTTGTTTCGATTTCTAATGCGACGCCGTTTTGGATTGAATTCGTACTCGGTTGTGTTTTGGTTCTGGTTTTCAGATGGAGATGGAAGGATTACTGGTAACGAAGGCGCGAAGTTCTTCGCCATGTCCAAGCTTTCTAGGCCAGAACTCAAGCAGGTTCTTCTAGTTTCTTTGATTTTCTCACTGTTTGTTCGTTTTGGTTTTGTTCGATTTCTAAGTGTGAAGTGTTAACTTACCATTGGATATAAGATTTAGTGGTTAATGTGCTTTGATTGATGTATGTGTTACTCTGTTACTAGAGAAATGTGTTGCTCTATGCAGTAAATTTTGGTTCTATTTTAGTTTGTGGATTGAAATTAGAGCATGATTGTTTGAAAATTGAAACTATTTAGTTCCAGTGATTGAAACTAGGGCTTGATTGTTTTGAAAATTGAGGCTAACTCTGTGTGTTATCAATTGTCGATGAAGGTTTGGGCGATTGCTGATTCGAAACGACAGGGTTTTTTAGGGTTTACTGAGTTCATCACAGCAATGCAGGTAGTATAAATGTTTTTGGATGTTATATATTAGATATTGTGATGGAATCTCACTTTCGTTGGTGGTCGGAATTTGGCAGCTGATTTCCTTTGCGCAAGATCATGAATTAAGTCCAGACATCCTCAAAGCTGAAGGCAAGTAGAAGATATTTTTTTTTCTTTTTTCTTTTGCTGGCGTTTTAGATATATAGAAGAATGCAGCATATACAAGTACATGTTAACTAGGTCTTGTTTGTGTTGTCTCCCAATCAAGAATTGGAAGGCCTATGTTTGAGGTTGGCAAGATTATAAACCTTGTTCTTATTTAATTGCAGTTGACTGGGAGAACATTAAACCTCCAGTGATCGATGGTGTGGATGCTTTAATAGCTGTAAGTAGTATTCCTTTTCCTCCTCGTGCTTTTTATACAAACACTGTTAACTTTATTTATAACTTTATCGTTCCTATGTCAACAGAAAACTAAGAGTTCTACAACAAATGGAGTTGCCCTGAATGGTTAGAAAGTTCTTTCTACCTTTGTGTGTCAAATTCTTTGATCTTTTACTAAATTACTTCATTGGTTATGAACTTATGATGTAGGAAATGGAATCACTCCTAATCAACCATCAGCTGAACGGACTACTTCAAAATCAGTGAAGAAAGTGAGTATATGTGTATCCTTCCACAATTCCACTAGTGATGTTTTTTTTTTTTTTTGGTTTGTTTTCTTTCAAACTGCTGCAGTGTTGTCTTTCCACAAACTGTGATGCCAAGTCCTCATTGTTGGATTGCAACTTAGAATTTATTGAACAAGAGTATTCAGTTTCCCTTTATTCTATTTTATGGCTATTGTACTTGTAGACGCCTAACCTGAATGTTGGTAACAAGTATATCTTAATCTTGCTCCCAGTCTTGGGTAAAACTGCTTTTAGGTTTTGTTCTGTTTCTTAATAAAATTTCTTCTACTCTATTAGATCCACTTGTTCTTACATGTATGTAAAGAGACGTCTTCACTGTTCCATATTGCCTGACTCTTTTTGTTTGTCTCCTTTGCAAATTTCCTCTTCAGCTACCTCTCAATGCAGTTACATCTATAAGTGATGGCTTGAAGAAATTGTACATTGAAAAACTAAAACCACTGGAAGCTGCATATCGTTTCAATGATTTTGGTAATCCATTACTGGTGAGTATTCTCTCATGTTCTAATGTCATTTAATTGGGGTCAAATACAATTTGCACATGCTAGCATATCATTTGGTTGAGGTAGAAGAACTTTTGCTAGACTTGCAGACTGATTTATTTTTCTGCAGACTAACAGTGATTTTGATGCCAAGCCTATGGTCATGCTTTTGGGTCAGTATTCAACTGGAAAAACAACATTTATAAAGCATTTGTTAAGATGTAACTATCCAGGTTGGTTAAATTGTCTTCTTATTTTTATTTTTGGCATGTTGAATACTCTTTACTCTTTAGGCCTCTAACACTCTTTTTTGACAGGAGCTCATATTGGGCCAGAGCCTACAACCGATCGATTTGTTGTTGTGATGGTATAATTGTTGCTCTCTTGCTTCCCTTTTAAAACTCAAGTGTTTCACATTCTCAAAAAAAAAAGAAAAAAAAAAAAGAAAGAAAGATGTTTCATTGTCTCTAATAGACCTGCGTTTTGTACAGTCTGGACCTGATGAAAGGAGCATTCCTGGAAATACCATAGCTGTTCATGCAGACATGCCTTTTAGCGGTCTAACAAGTTTTGGAGGTTCATTTCTGTCAAAATTTGAGTGTTCCCAAATGCCTCATCCAGTGAGTCTTGAAATTTTAAATAAGTACTAGTTTATTACAAATTTCTTTGATTTTATCGTCATTACAATAATCATCCTCCATTGACACTTAAATTTGTTATATAATTGTAGTTGCTAGATCAAATTACACTTGTAGACACTCCTGGGGTTCTATCTGGAGAAAAGCAACGAACGCAAAGGAGTTATGATTTCACTGGTGTCATATCGTGGTTTGCTGCAAAATGTGATCTCATCCTTCTTCTTTTCGACCCTCATAAGCTTGATATCAGTGATGAATTTAAGCGTGTAATTGCATCTCTACGTGGGCATGATGATAAGATTCGAGTGGTTCTAAACAAAGCAGATCAAGTTGATACTCAACAAGTATGAATGCCTTCTAGTTTTTATACTTTGGCCTTGCTATTTTACCGCTGTTGATAAAACTTTCAACTTGCTAACCTGTTGTTTACCTTACAGCTGATGAGAGTTTATGGGGCATTAATGTGGTCACTTGGAAAGGTTTTGAATACTCCAGAGGTTGTGCGTGTTTATATTGGGTAGGCATTTTGTCTTTTGAGTTTGCTAATTTCTTTCAGATGTTAGTTTGATGCTTAATTTATTTCATTCAATATTCTTATATCTCTCGACTTGTCTTCGCAGCTCATTTAATGATAAACCTGTCAATGAAGAAGCTGTCGGCCCCATGGGTAGAGAGCTTTTTGAAATGGAACAAGGTGACCTCCTGGCTGACCTGGTTGATATACCAAAGAAAGCTTGTGATCGCCGGGTAAGATGATAGTGTCTCATTTTTCTGTCTTCTTTTTCGTGGGTGGGATATACCAAAGAAGAGGTGCTTTTCTTCTCGATTTGGATTGAATTCATGAACTGTATGTACTGATAATCTGTCTGTTTTCTTAGTACATGTACTTTATAAAGTTTTTGTTAAGAAAATATTATTGAAGTCTACTGTTACTGTCTTTATAATGTTTTCAAATCTTTATTTCATCGATCCTTATGGTAATGCTTTTGCAGATCAATGAATTTGTGAAACGTGCTAGAGCTGCAAAGATTCATGCCTACATAATTAGCCATCTTAAGAAAGAGATGCCTGCAATGATGGGCAAATCTAAGACTCAGAAGCGACTCATGGAAAATCTTGAAGAAGAGTTCGCAAAGGTAACAATTCCCACCTCTTTTCCTCTAATCTTCTAGTCTTTCAAGTTGTACTTACTTGTTACGTATTTCAAACAGGTTCAGAAAGAGTTTCATTTACCAGCAGGCGACTTTCCAAATGTTGAACAATTTCGAGAGGTCTTGAGCAATTACAACATCGACAAATTTGAGAAAGTGAAGCCTAAGATGATCCAAGCTGTAGATGACATGCTTGGATATGAAATCCCGGAGCTCTTGAAGAATCTCAGAAACCCCTATGATTAAAAGTATTCTAAATTCCTTCTTGTTATTTGAATACTTCTGAGAGTTTCATTCTCAAAGTGAAACCGTATCCTAAATCATGTAAAGATATGATTTGGCATTTAGTCTTAATGCTGAAAGTTTTGGATTTTTTATGCTGGATCAGACTTCATTTTCAATTCCAATTGTTTCTCTTTGGTCTGAAGTAAAGTTCTGTTAATGTATTTATTTCTGCCACTTATGAATCAATACTCGAGATTTTTTTTTTTAATTAATTATTTTTTTTATAAGAAAATACTACAAAAGATTAAATAAAAAAGGCTTTAGGGCAACCTCGTTCTAAACAGTTGAATAAAATGGCTCTAGAAGCTTGAAACGGTATGGTGTTTTTCCAAATTCCGCCATCTGGATAAGCATGACTAAAGCAACTCCAACAGCTTCTCCATATTTTGATTTTTCTCTACTTTAGGGAAAAATAAGCCTCTTTTGCTCCAACAGATTCCCTATAATTATCTCTATTTTAGAGAAAGTGAGGAGAGAGAAAACCAAATTCCCTATATTTACAGCAAACTCCAAAATTTTAAAGAAGAATATGGAGATTTTATAGATTACTGTAAACTAGGGAATCTGTTGGAGTTGGAGAAGAAAAATAGGCTAAAGGTTTGACTTTTGCTTCTCTATAATACAAAAATTATAGGGAAGCTGTTGGAGTTGCTCTAATGCTGGCAATTGCGTTAGCAACAAAGTTTGCTTCTCTGAAAACATGCTTGAAATAAATGCAATTCAAAGCCTTAGCAATGTGTTGGATGTCATGAACAATCTTCATCAATCTCCATGAAGGATTAGTCACACCATTGACACAATCAATTACAAACTTTAAGTCTCCTTCCACGTAGACATTAGTGAAATCCGTATCTTGCCGAAAGAATGCTGCCTTGGAGAGTAAGAGCTTCCACCGTGGGAACTGAATTCTCACCAATTCTTCTAGCTTATGCATGATAGGTTCTCCATTACAATTTCGAATAACAAAATCTCTTGAGGCAGAATTGTTGTTTGAAACAGAGTCGTCAAAATTAATTTGACGGATTACTCGAGGGAGCTGGTTGCCATCAATATTTGACATTGTATCTGAATTCTATTTATGAAAAATCATGCACTCGCTCTTCTAGCGTATGCTATGATAGGTTCTCCATTAAAGTTTTGAATAATGAAACCTCTTTCAGCAGATTTGTTGTTTGAAACAGAGCCGTCAAAATCAATTTTATTCGGCTAAAAAATAAAATAAAAAGCCATGATGAAAAATCATCACAACAAACTAAAGAAAATAAGGGAAGGGAAACCAAACAGCCACAAAGAGCTATTAAAGCTGGCACTCATGCATGAATAAAAGCAGACCTTGCTGGGATCGAGGTCATCAATCTCCAGAGAAAGCAGACGAAGATATTGATTATGTTTAGGGTTTAGGGCTCGTCCTGCTTAGCTAAAAACGACAACTACCCGTTTGGAGCCCTTATTGGGTTAACTAAGGTAGTAAGGTATAATTACATGGTTCATGTTTTACCTGATTTATTTCCGCAAGCACACATGTTTATCTGCTTATTCTTTGATGATCTTACTTAGCCTGAAATGGCCCCGATACTCGTGTAAATTGTGTTGCTCCTGGTTTTGTGCCCACCAACTTTGCTTCATACCTCAGAAGAACTCTCGCTGTGGTAAGTATATATATGGAATAGGCCACACTGGGGTATTGGTCCGAAGCATCTTGGCCATTTTTCTTGTCACCGACTCAATTTGGGTAATGTTTTGCAGAGGGAAAAAATCGAGCAGCATACTTTACTAAAGGGACTTGGTACGACTGAAGACATGGCTGCTGCCGCTGCATTTTTGGCATCTGATGATGCCTCTTACATTACAGAACAAACTCTGGTGGTGGCTGGAGTGATGCCAACAAGGCTCTAGTAGACTAGTTCCCCTCTTTGTACTTGCGTTTGTTACTGCCTTAGAAGTCACATGAACACACTATCAGTGATGAGCCTTGGAGGAAATAACATCAGTAAGATTCACCATTAGCAACTTCAATAAGTAAAATTTAGGATTGATGCTGAAAGATTTGGAGTTTTTATGCTGGATTGGACATCTGACTGCATTTTCAATTCCAAATGTCTCTTTGATGTATTTGTTTTTTTTTCTTTCTTCTTTTTCGAATTAGTGTGATAAATTTGTTTCTGCCACTTCTGTATCAATATACATGATATTGTGTGTTAAATCTATTTATGAAAAATCACTCTCTAATACTCTATAAATAGCTTGACAAGCTGTCCACGTTTCATTTTGGAATGTAATGGCTCATGTCATGAGACAATTACCCTATTGAAATTGTGTGTGGTATGAATGATGGAATTTAATTTGATTAAAAAAAAAAAGACGAATCCTAGATGAAAATACAAACCTTACAGAAACAAAATATCAAGAATATCTGGTCGGCAGAATCTTCACATAAAAACTTAAAATATAAGCGGACACACACAAATCTAACGACTTCTTCATTACTAAAATTACCATGAAATATGAAAATAGTAATTACCTATTTGAAGGCATCTTTCTATACGTTTGCAAATGAAGAATGCAAGATCAAGATCTTGCCCAAAAGAATCAAAAATTATGAATTTTACCATCTGTTTTTGATATTTATAAGCGGTCAACAAGAAAACGTCACTCTGTTTTTATCCAAGGTATATTCCGTAACCATTGTAATAATAATTTGGGTAGGAACTAGGAACGAGGCAATAAATCTGTTAATATGAGCAAAGCTAAAGACATCTAACGACTTTAGCTAAAGACAACAATTACGCGTTTGATTCCGGAGAAACCCAAGCAAAACCCAAAATGGAGAAGACGACGATCGGAAAGAGATTCGTCGGCAAAGTAGCTCTCGTCACCGCTTCTACTCAGGGCATCGGCTTCGCCATCGCCGAGCGCCTCGGCCTCGAAGGCGCCTCCGTCGTCATCTCCTCCCGCAAGCAGGTTTGGTTTGAATTCCACCTTTTCACAAATTCATTCGCAATTGTAATATGTGTTTCGCTCCATCAAGTTTGACTGTTCTATGGAATTGGATTTACTTTCATCCTTAACTAGAAAAGCTATTGAAATCTTGCTTATCGTTATTGTAATAATTCGTGTGGTTATTAGCGGAACTGGTTGGAACAGGCACAGTTTCAGTTGAGCTAAATGCTACGAAGGTTGAATCATGATTTTGCTTGTTATCATATCAGTTCTGTTGGAAATTGAGTTTCAAGTTTTGTGTTGGTTTCGTGTGGGTGTGTTAGTTTGAATTTTTGGGTCTGTGTTTGATCAAATTGATGCAGAAAAACGTGGATGAAGCGGTTGATCAACTTAAAGCGCAAGGAATTGAAGCTTTGGGAGTCGTCTGTCACGTGTCTAATGAGCAGCAAAGGAAGAATCTGATAGACAAGACTGTGCAGGTAACAAAAATGTTGATCTTGCACTCAGTGTTAGGCTACGGCACTATTGTTGGTACAGTGATTAAAATCTATGATGGGATGGTCTTTTTTTTTTTCCCTTATATTAAGTTGCTGTGACAGTTTCAAATGATTCTTCATGTTATGCTGTTAAATGATGGAAGACTACTGGTTTATTTGCAGAAATATGGAAAGATAGATGTCGTAGTATCAAATGCTGCTGCCAATCCATCAGTTGAGAGGATATTGCGAACCCAAGAGTCTGTTCTTGACAAGCTATGGGAAATAAATGTCAAAGCTTCTATACTTCTTCTGAAGGTAATTTGCTATAGGAAGATATATTGACCAGCTGCGTGTTCATTTTTATCCTGTCCACATTTTCCATGTGCGTAAATCTTTTGCGAAATAGGCAAGGTTTGATGCTACTTGGTAATTTAATAGGAAGCAGCTCCTCACTTGAAGAAAGGTTCTTCTGTTATTCTCATATCCTCAATTGCTGGCTTCCAACCACCAGCTTCCATGGCAATGTATGGAGTCACTAAAACAGCCCTTTTTGGGTTAACTAAGGTATATTTTCATGGTTCGTGTTTTACCTCATTTAATTATGCAACAATTCCACAAGCACACATGTTTGTCTGCTTATTCTTTGATGATCTTACTCTAGGCCCTTGTGTTAGAGCTGACAAGGTTATTAAATTATGTTTTGTGTTATTGCTTTATGTCAATATTCCCTTAAACAGGGTAGTGCGGTGGGTTTGAACTTTTTCATTCCTTGTGCTATTTGCTTTTCCTTGTTTCATGCTCCATGTTTCTAGAGTGCTGTTTGCTTTTCAGTTTTCTCTGTAAGGCTGTTTGCTTTTCAGTTTTCTTTGTAAGGCTTTATAAGCCATACCTTATTCTTCCTTGAATAGTGAGTGATTGCAGTACGTTTTCTGCATTTGATTATTGAGTTTCAACAAATTTGGTATCAGAGCCCTTCACGGGGCCTGATTGAGGTTTTCAAAGCTAAGAAACCGCAGTTTTCTTAAAGATAGAGAGTGAGTGAAACATGGCTGCTGAGAGCAACTTTGTGCAACCTGCCATACCAAGATTTGACGGGCATTATGACCACTGGTCTATGCTCATGGAGAACTTTCTGAGATCGAAAGAGTACTGGAGTTTAGTGGAGAATGGGATACCTGCTGCAGCAGAAGGAGCTGAACTTACAGAGGGCCAACGCAAGCAAATTGAAGATGCAAAGCTGAAAGACTTGAAGGTGAAAAATTATTTATTTCAAGCCATTGACAGAACAATTATAGAGACAATTCTCAACAAAGAAACAGCAAAGCACATATGGGATTCAATGAGGCAGAAGTACCAGGGCTCTACAAAGGTGAAACGTGCTCAATTGCAAGCACTTCGAAGGGAGTTCGAGGTGCTTCAAATGAAAGAAGGAGAAACAGTCGATGAATACTTTGCTCGTACCCTCACAATTGCAAATAAGATGAAGGCTCACAGTGAAAATATGGCAGAGCTGGTTATTGTTGAGAAGATCTTGAGATCGATGATTGCCAAGTTTGATTATGTGGTGTGCTCCATTGAAGAATCCAACAATCTGACTACAATGACCATCGATGAACTGCAGAGCAGCCTTCTTGTACACGAGCAGAGAATGCGAGGCCATGGAGGAGAGGAACAAGCATTGAAAGTCACATATGAAGACAGAACTAGTGGAAGAGGAAGAGGAAGAGGAGGCTTTAGAGGTAGAGGAAGAGGAAGGAGCAGACAACAGTTTAATAAGGCATTGGTTGAATGTTACAAATGTCACAAATTAGGGCACTTTCAGTATGAGTGCCCTGAATGGGAGAAAGGTGCAAACTATGCAGAGCTCGATGAGAAGGAGGAGATGTTACTTATGGCATACGTTGAGCTCAACAATTCTAAGATGGAGGAGGTTTGGTTTCTCGATTCCGGTTGTAGCAACCACATGAGTGGCAACAAGAAATGGTTCATTGATCTAAATGAGCAATTTCGACAGTCTGTAAAACTAGGCAACAACTCCAAAATGGCAGTCATGGGGAAGGGTAATGTGAGACTACAAGCCAATGGAGTCACACAAGTATTCACAGATGTGTACTACATCCCAGAGCTGAAGAACAACTTGCTTAGCATTGGACAATTGCAAGAAAAGGGAGTTGCAATTCTAATCCAGAATGGAATGTGCCAGATTTATCATCCAAGAAAAGGTTTGATCATGCAAACTAAGATGTCTGCTAACAGGATGTTCGTAATACTTGCAAACATGTTGCCTCAAGCCTCAGCTTGCTTCCAAACAGTGTCTGAAGACAACACTCACTTGTGGCATTGTCGATATGGCCACCTAAGCTTTAAAGGGCTAAAAACTCTTCAATACAGAAATATGGTGAAGGGTTTACCAGATTTCAAGATGCCATCCAAGTTATGCAAAGATTGTATGGTAGGGAAGCAGCACAGGGAATCAATTCCAAAGAAGAGCATGTGGAGAGCCTCACACAGACTTCAGCTCATACACTCAGACATCTGCGGACCTATCAAGCCATTGTCAAATAGCAGAAAAAGGTACCTAATCAGTTTTATAGATGATTATAGTCGAAAAACCTGGGTGTATTTCTTGAATGAGAAGTCCCAAGCTTTTACAACATTCAAGAGTTTTAAGTGCCTCGTTGAGAAGGAAACAGGAGATTATATTCAATGTTTACGTACTGATAGAGGAGGAGAGTTCACCTCTCAAGAGTTTAACACTTTCTGTAGCACACATGGCATTAGTAGGCAATTGACTGCAGCCTACACCCCTCAGCAAAACGGGGTAGCCGAGAGGAAAAATCGAACCATTATGAATATGGTTCGGAGCATGTTGTCGGAGAAACAAGTTCCAAAAGTATTCTGGCCCGAAGCAGTAAATTGGTCAATTCACATTCTCAACAGGAGCCCTACCTTGGCAGTGAAGGATATGACCCCTGAAGAGGCATGGAGTGGGATCAAACCAGCTGTTCACTATTTCAAGGTTTTTGGTTGCATTGCACATGTTCACATTCCAGAGGCTAAGAGAAAGAAACTGGATAATAAGAGCTACAAGTGTGTTGTTGGGTGTGAGCGAAGAATCAAAAGCTTACAGGCTTTATGATCCTATATCTGAACGTATTGTGGTAAGTAGAGATGTGGTTTTCGAAGAGGATGAAAGTTGGGAGTGGGGAAGGACTGCTGAAGAGGTAAGGCTTGATGTGTTAGATTGGAGTGATGGTGAAGAAGAAGAAAATGAGTCTGCTCAAAGTGAAGAAGAAAATGAGTATGCTCAAAGTGAAGAGGAAAATGTGAATAATGATGATGCAGAAGAAGAAGAAGAAATTCTAGAAGAAGGGAGGACAAGAATGCAACCTGTGTGGATGCAAGATTATGTGAGCGGAGAAGGGCTATCTGAAGAGGAAGAAACAAACAATGTTATCATGTTTACTTCTGTCACTGATCCAGCAACATTTGAAGAAGCTTTCAAGAGTGCTAAGTGGAAGGCTGCAATGGATCAAGAGATTGAGGCAATTGAAAGGAATCATACTTGGGAGTTAACAACCTTGCCGGCTGGAGCAAAAACAATTGGGGTGAAGTGGATCTTTAAGACTAAGTTGAATGAAAATGGTGAAGTTGATAAATGTAAGGCCAGACTTGTGGCAAAAGGGTATGCACAGCAATATGGGATTGACTACACTGAAGTTTTTGCACCAGTGGCTAGATGGGACACCATTAGAATGGTAATTGCTCTTGCTGCTCAAAAAGGTTGGAAGGTATATCAACTAGATGTCAAGAGTGCGTTTTTACATGGGGAGCTTACTGAGGCAATCTTCATTGATCAACCGCAAGGCTATGTGAAGAAAGGAGATGAATTAAAGGTATACAAGCTAAACAAAGCCCTGTACGGACTCAAGCAGGCTCCACGTGCATGGTACAGTCGTATTGAAGCATATTTCATCAAAGAAGGGTTTGAAAGATGTCCTCATGAGCACACTCTATTTGTGAAGTCGAGTAAAGGAGGTAAAATTCTCATTGTTAGTTTATATGTTGATGATCTTATATTTACTGGCAATGATGAATATATGTTTGAGGAATTCAAGAAGTCAATGAAGGACGAATTTGATATGTCTGATCTTGGAATGATGCGATATTTTCTTGGTGTTGAAGTTGTTCAAAATGAAGCTGGTATTTATATCTGCCAAAAGAAATATGCAAGTGAGATTTTGGAAAGGTTCGGAATGGAGAAGTCCAACTCAGTAAGGAATCCAATTGTTCCTGGGTTCAAATTAATGAAGGATGAAGGGGGTGTGAAGGTAGATGCCACCATGTACAAGCAAATAGTGGGGAGTCTCATGTACTTGACCGCAACTAGGCCTGATCTCATGTATGTGGTAAGCTTAATTAGTAGGTTTATGTCAAGTCCAAGTGAGTTACATATGCAAGCTGCTAAGAGGGTGCTCAGGTATCTTAAAGGCACTATCAATTTGGGTGTTCTATATAGAAGGAATGGTGAAGAGAAGCTTGAGGCATTTACTGATAGTGATTATGCAGGTGATGTGGATGATCGAAAAAGTACATCAGGGTACATTTTCATGTTTAGTGATGGAGCAGTCTCATGGTCTTCCAAAAAGCAACCTGTGGTTACTTTATCTACCACCGAAGCAGAGTTCATTGCTGCTGCTTACTGTGCTTGTCAAGGAGTGTGGATGCGCAGAATTTTTAAAAGGCTTGGTCATACACAAAAAGGGTGTACTACAGTGTATTGTGACAATAGCTCAACCATAAAGCTTTCAAAGAACCCAGTAATGCATGGGAGAAGTAAACACATTGATGTACGTTTTCACTTTCTTCGACAGCTTACCAATGATGGAACTGTGGAGCTGGTTTATTGCAACACACAAGATCAAATTGCAGATGCTATGACTAAACCACTGAAGCTAGATGTGTTCGAAAAACTTCGAGACTTGCTTGGAATGTGTCTGGTGCCAGGTATAAACTGATGTGATGCAATGAACATCAGTTTAAGGGAGGATTTGTTAGAGCTGACAAGGTTATTAAATTATGTTTTGTGTTATTGCTTTATGTCAATATTCCCTTAAACAGGGTAGTGCGGTGGGTTTGAACTTTTTCATTCCTTGTGCTATTTGCTTTTCCTTGTTTCATGCTCCATGTTTCTAGAGTGCTGTTTGCTTTTCAGTTTTCTCTGTAAGGCTGTTTGCTTTTCAGTTTTCTTTGTAAGGCTTTATAAGCCATACCTTATTCTTCCTTGAATAGTGAGTGATTGCAGTACGTTTTCTGCATTTGATTATTGAGTTTCAACACCTTGCGGATGAAATGGCCCCAGATACTCGTGTAAACTGTATTGCTCCTGGTTTTGTGCCTACAAACTTTGCTTCATACATCACGAGAACTGCTGCTGTGGTAAGAATATGTATGGAATAGGCCACATTGGGGTATTGTTCCAAAGAATCTTGGGCATTTTCCTACCTGACCAACTCAATTTGGGTAATGTTTTGCAGAGGAAGGAGCTTGAGGACAAGACGCTACTTAAAAGGCTTGGTACAACTGGAGACATGGCTGCTACGGCTGCCTTTTTGGCATCTGATGATGCTTCTTACATTACAGGAGAAACTCTGGTGGTGGCTGGAGGGATGCCGTCAAGGCTCTAGTAGAGTAGACTAGTTCCCCTCTTTATCAATGCTTTCGAAGTTGCATGAACAGACTCTATCAGTGTTGAACCCTTGGCGGAAACATCAATAATATTCATCATTAGCAAATTCAATAAGTAAAATGTAGCCATTTTTATTTATGTCTCCTCTTTAGAGTATTTTCCTCTGGCAGAACGGTTCTTAACATGTTGCGCTGTCGGCCCATTTTAGTTCAACTCTTTTTAAAAGAAAGGGACGGAATTGAAGATTTGAAGGGTTCCCCACTCAATAATTGAAATCATGTTGGTTCAATATACGTCTGGTAAGAGCTTTTTTTTTTTGAAAGGGGTAAGAGCTTATTTTGGCCACTGAAAATATATATACTTCTGGAATTTGTTGGCACATACAAATTACACAAGATTAGACAGGAAGCAGTAGGATACATGCCATGCTTATTGCTTACAAGAATATTAACATTAATCTCATGGCTACAAACAATACAGATTACCCAATAAGATTCCAGATACTTAAAATGAAAAAGAAAACCACAGAATCTTCACTCTACTTTTTGTGCTAAATTTGAGCATCAGAAGAAACAAACTGTTTCCGAACCCCTTTGGGCACGCTAAGAGTATGACTTATGTACATTACATCATCCAAGACGTGGGAACTTCTTTTGAGGGTAGTAGTAGATATAGATCACTTCGCTTCACAATTTACAGCATACTGATCCCCGAGTGTCGTGAGTGTGCTAACCTTGATTAGTACGTGATCTTCAGTCTTTCTGCCCTGCAACTTTAGGCGAAAATTACATATGTACCTCAGCGCTTGTGGTGGTACGTGCTTTTCCCACAGTACAACCTTCTAATTTTACTTGCAAAATCCACTTCCAAACAAAACTATGATGGAACTGTATCTACACAGGAACCACATCAGCATCCTGAGTATCATCACACGTCAGAACGAGACCTTCAACATACGTTGGGAGAAGGCAGCGTAACCATTGAAAGCCAGTCGAGACAGGCTGCACTGGAGGAACAATCATGACAACATTGTCATGGCGTCGGACAACCCCCATCACACTTACAGTACTTCCTTCTTTAATATATCTGATAAAGATTACAGAAGAAACATATCTCAAAAGCCTATAATAAATTGGAAAAATAGTACATCACAAAGCATGCAAGTTCCAGTTCACTTTACAAGTTAGAACATTATTAGTAGTCTCTAACCATGCAAAAGATTGACAGGGTGGAAAGTGGAAACAGAAAAGTGGTATACCCTTCTTTAAGGCGCATTATACGGTCATCACTAGAGAGGTTGCGCTCAGCGAGCCAGCGTAAAAAACTAGGAGATAGGTCTCTGTTTTCTTTAGTCACATCCACGATAGTGGCTGGTTTAACAAATGGCGCAACCTTGGCCCCATATCCCGCTTTCACTAATGCTCTTAGCCCAGATTGGAAGTCCGATATGTAGAAATCAGCCACATATTTCTGTTCAAAAGGACAACATAAATTACTTTCTCATATCAGAGAATAGATGATGCTTTCTCTGAACAAATGAACCTGATTAAAGGTAAATAGAAGACATTAGAAATGTACGTGGAAAATGTATTATCCCCTTGATAATAGTTTATGCAAGAATTTTAAATGATTCGTACACTGACTAAGGTAGCAAAATGACGGATGAATATGTAGGTGCAAGCTATACCTGGCCATATTCATGTGTTTTATAAGGTCATAACCTGATTTAATCTGGTTCAAAATACCACATGCCTAAAGCTCAACTTAATATACTAAATAGACATGTCTATGCATGCATATAGTTATTGTGTCTACTTCTCAAGGCGCACAATAAGCATTCCTCAGGCTTTCAAACATAAAGACATCTGATTTATTTTTCTAAGAAAAAGACATGTCTGATTGAGTACAATACTTTTTCAAATCTTTATCATAAGTCATCATTAAGCAAACTTTGAAACTCAATATAAGTGGAGCATATAAGCCCAAAGATTCTGACAACTAACCTCTGAATGATTAGATTTTTTATTTGTGGACTTGCTACCACATCCTTGAGTTTCACATAATTCTGTGGAAACATATACACACCTAGGTACCCTTTGGTAGGATGATTCCAAAGGAATGCTGCCACAGGTAACAACCTACATAAAGAGATATCCACAACACATTAGTAGAGATGAAAACAACCACAGAAGAGGACTAAATGCTTAACATAAAAGGAAACGAAATAACCATACTCTAATTATTATAAATTGCTCCAATCAGAAACTAACTATGCTCCAAATGAAATTCAATGTCCTGCTAATCGCATTTATCATGATAAATTTATAATCAAAGCTGCTCAAAGTCTCAAACCCAGATTCCCTTACACAAGTGACAACAATAATCAAACCCCTCTATATTAATATACCTAAGAATATCGTCAAAATTAAAAATTGACCACTGAGCTCCCAAACAAAATTTTTAATCATTTTTCTGCATCATCAGCAAGCTCAAAATCTTGGAAAATAGAATAACAACAGCAACTGAGAGTGATGGGAGTGAAATTACCCCTGTAACCTTGACGAACTGTCCATCTATGGCTCCTCTGAGCTCAGCATCAGGGTAACTCCTCACGAAACCTAGCAACCCTCGCTTCCCCCACACGTAATTCCAGACAATCACCACCCCCACCGGCACCAAAACCAGCGCCACCGCCACCAATATCACCCACTTCTTGACCGCCACCATCAGAAACCCTCCCACCAGCAAACCCATCGCCACCACCACCATGAACACCCACACCACCGCCTTCGAAACCCGGAAATTCACCTTCACGTCATCGCTCAGCGCCGTCACCGCCGACCCGTACACCACCTTCTTGTTGTTGATGGACGCCGTCTGCTCCAGCTGCCCCAGCTGTCCCGACGACCTCCTGGGCCCGCCGGGGAGCGGGCCCGAGCCCAATTGGCCGGAGGTGATGAGCCCAGTGGGCTGAAGCTGCGGCGTCATGGGCCCGGACGATTTCTTGGATATCTGACCCGAATTGGGTCCTGATCGGACCGATCCGCTGTTGTGCTGCGAGGAAGAGGAATGGCGGGAGGGCTTCAACGCAGGTGGGTGATCCCCGATTTGGATGTCGAACATTTTCCCGAGCTCCCCCGATTTCTTGACGTCACCGCCGGTGTAAGGGACGGCGCGTGAGCCCATTGTCGGCTGCCGCTCCTTGAACTGCTCGGGCGGACCCGACACCACCAGCCCGTTGCTGAGCTGGTGAGATGGGATTCGAGAACCCATTACAGGTCGCAGTAGTATAGTGCAGTGTTAGCAGAGAAGAAGAAGAAGAAGAAGAAGAAGAAGAAGGAGAGAGAGAGATAGGTGGGGAGTGAGAGAGTTTGTGTGAAGTGAATGGTGATGGTGGAGAGTTGTGAAGGAGAGAGAGAGGGGGAGTGTGGGGAGAGGAAGGTGCTGAACTCAAATGACGGAAATGGGGCTGAGGCTTTGTGATAATGACGTGGGTACCCCCCACTGTCTTCAAATAACGGTACAGCCCCATAGTAATCACCTGATTAAGTTTGATAGCTTTAAATGTGTCATTATGTCCACGTCCACTCTCACTAATACTTACTAGTCTTTAATTTTACCTTTTTACCCACTAGCTCTGTGTTTCATTAACAAAGAAAATTGTGTGAGCGTCCAATTATTTCATGTATTAGGCTAATCAGATCCGGTTGCTTTCACTTTCTAGATGGTGGATTAGGCTAATCAGACTTTGACGTCTGTTGTCAGACGAATCAGAAAGTCCCAGTCCAACAGTTATTTATAGCTTGATGTAATATTTTACTGTAGTGTTTATTATTGATGAATCGGACAAGCCTATTAGTAAGACAATGTGAGTAAAAAAATTTCTACTGAGTTAGGAAACAATTGTTATCAAAATTTCTCCACCTCATTTTTTTTTTTATGGAGTAAAATTTTTCCTCTTGCGACAAGAGTCAAAATCCAGAAACAAACAATCCAATGGGGCAATTACTCTCCAGTCTGCAAATGATCTGGTATGATCTGTCACAGTCAATGTTCATGGAGTTAGAGCTAGACCCACTAAATTCAATTGGCCAGAGAGAGAGAGAAGGAAATGAAAATTGTCATGGGCCTAGATATGCTTTGGCAGAAAATCTTAAAGATCGATCCATTTTCCTAATATGAAATCCAGTGCCTAATTCTAATTATGGAACAAGATCAAAATTCAAAACCCTCTCCAATGCAGTCGGTGGCACGGACTGTTAATACTTGCAAGACTGTATAACCGGACGCCGACTGATGGGCCCCCCACTGTCTGTACCGGAAAGGGACCCGGCCGTCGTTGGATCAGATGTGATGGACGGTGATGAAGGCCACCAACCAATCGGTGCTCTTTTCCTTGCGCAACACAAAGGTGGTTAACGGTGGTTTTCCTCCCAGAAGGCGCGTCGCTGTCACAACTTGTGGTTTTTGAGTCTGACTTTTAGGAGCAAAGATGTTGAGAGGGCAATGTCGGAAATTGTATTGATGCGCCTCCATCTCCAAAAGTCGTAAACGGAGACGGAGATGGAGATGGAGAAGAAAACGAACAGATGTCTTATACTGTGAGCTTTGCAAAAATTTTCTTGTAATCATTAAGTCTGAATAATTTTTGAATACAATCATTCACTTCAGATTATGAGACAGTTTTAGGTGTCAAGAGTGTCACTCAAACGACACGTACTTATAAATTAAATTATGAAAATTAATGAATCGGACAATATCATATGTCACAATTCTTCGCCCAAAAAATATTATATAGTCGTAAAACTAACATTACATAAATGAAACAGTTATAGTTTGGGTGATTGATTAATTCTGTTGGTGGTGAATTGAATGGTGGTAAACTTGGTAGCTAATTTTATTTCTCCAAAACTAAATTTACCAAATTTTGAAGGCTAGTTCCGTCACGATATAGCAGTGGGCCAGGCCCAGACGTAGCATTGGACAGTTTGCTATGGTGGTAAAGCTTGTCCACTTTTCCTTTTGCAAGGGATTTCTTTGTTTGCATCTTTATTTGGAAATTACGTTTTTTTGGCTGCATTTTTTGAAATTACGTTAGCTTCTGTAGTAGCTTTGCATCTCCCCTTTTAGTTCTTTATTCTTCTTTGAAGATTGAAATTGAGAGCTTGCTTTTTAGGCTTTTAGCTCTATGTAGGTTCAAACTTATCTGTATCATCAAATTGACGATGTTTTGCATAGTATTCTTTTACGTTAAGGCCGATCAAACAATATAAAAGGAATCTGCTTAAAACTTCTTTAAAAGAAAATGTTCTTAAACTAACTTTTACATAACTTCATATATAAACCAAAATGTAAAACAAGATTTTTTTTTTCTTTTAATAATCGAACCAAATTTGACTGGTTCTATTATCGATCTAAGTTTTTAGTTTAGGGATCAATCTTGGACTTCACCTTTTTATATAATTCTGTTAGATAAACAATACCGGAACGATAAATAAAATCTAATTGACATATCTTTCTGCACCAATTTGAAGTTAATGCTCTAACTAATAATCATGGATCATGACGATCAACTTCTAGTACTATCTTTATGATTAGTTGTTCAATAAAACTATATATAGTAGATTAGTAGGTGATATATACACTAATTTATACTAGAAACCTTAGGCGTGAGGTCATGCATGCACTAGGTATCAACATGAATTATTAAATGAAAGTTATGAAGCGGGTTTGGTTAATAGAATAGATCACAAACTAGGATCTTTTTTTAGGTTTAATTATCTCACGTATTGTTAAGCATGATTAAATATAGCAAATTGGGCACTTTCTTAGCTAATTATGGGAAATGTGATTGTCGGTGCAACAAGAGAGAGTACCATAATGAGGTTGTTTTAGCAAGTAAAACGTCATCTTCTTCAAAATTAAGATCCTGTTCAAATAATATGGAGCATATGATATGATTGGGGATGGGCATTATTATATCAAATCAGTCACTCTTATGAAGTTGATTTTCTTCTTTTCCTCAATATTGGGTCCTAGGATGGACCTCAATTTGGAAAGAGCCGAATTTCATGTTTGTTTATGACAAAAATAGTTGGTTTTGGGTCAAATTAGGCAAGTCCTAATCTAATTTCATGGCCCATATTTAAAGCCCATTTGATGATTTGGGCTTAGCCCAAAGTTCCAAAGGATTTGGTTCAACTTGAGGTGATCTGATTTCAAATTTTTGTATTTGACGTTCATAGGTACCTCTCATTTTCTCAACTTGGGATGATCTGATTTCATTGCCCTATATATCATCTTCTACTATGGTCTTTTAAATAGTTTGTTTAACTTGAATATTCAGGTTGCAACATGCTAGCTCTAATACAACTCCCATTATTTCGCGATGAGTTTTTCATTTCTTACTGTTATCACTTTATTCATCGATGATATTTACTTTACTTAAAATATGACATATGAAGAAGACTATATTTAGAAGGGTTGTTAAATTATTTTCTTGTAGAAGATCCTATTAATGCAGTAATGTCTATGAGGGCATTGCATGAATTATCAACTACATTCACGAGGACACATCAATCCTCTCGAAACTTTTCTCAAGGTGTAGTGAACGGTTTCGAAATTGACAACACAGAGATGCAAAGTAGGAGACCATTTTATTGGAAAGCTCTTTTTAGCTACAAGCTTTACTTGGGTATCTATATCTAATCATGTCTTAGAAAACCCAAGTGATTACGAAGTATACTAGTATACGGAGAGACGTGAACCAATGGAAGCCAAATTGGACCATTGAGGGGTGTGGTCAATGCAATTTTGTAGATCTCAACATCCTCTGATTATAATTACTTCAATAAAATGAATAATTTTAAATTATGAAAAAAATTTCGATGCACCGACGGTGCAAGTGAATAAGCAATTCCAGTAAATCGAAGTCGTTGATATTTATAGACATTTTTTTAATAATAAAAAAATGTACTTAATGTTATATAGCCGTTCATTTCTGTTAGTGCAGAAGAATATTGATGCAATGAATACAATTCCTTAAACTATACCAAATAGTGGATATGAGAAGTTTATCTCTTACGACTTTGCAAGTGAGGTCATGTTTAACGTTTTTATTTTTCCTTTATATTTTTGGAATTTTTTTGAAGTAAACTGGTAGAAAAATTTGCTTCAACATTTAGAGTTGTTGAATACTTCATTGAATAGACACAGATTAGATAAAAATTGCCTTCACTAATACTTCTTAGAATCAAAATCAGATAATCTTGTGATGATAGTTTGAAAGTAGGCAATTGTCATTCGTACATCACATGGTGGACGTCATCATGTATGACCATGTTGTAAATACTAGATGGAACAAGTGTTGATAAAATATTTTATCTCAATAAGTTTGATCAACGAAAGTATGATACATGACACGAAGATTTGCTAACGCAGTGTAAACCTCTCCACTGAGGAAACTTCACTGCGTGGCTTTTAACGTAGCCAACACGAAAAATCAATCCAATATTAAACGTTAGAGTTTACAGAACACAAGTAGTGTTGTTCATAACAAACACTTTCTCTTAGCAACAAATGCTAACTTGTTTTACAACCGTTCTAACTCTAAATTCAACATTCCAGGCAATCAATCTTCAACCTTCCTTTCACTCAAATGAATCACTGATCTTGAGAGTGAATGTGAATAATTATGCAATGTAACACATGAAACAATTAAAGAGGGTTTTTCAAAAACGATTTGAACAAAGCAAGAAGTTCAAAGAAAAACAATTTATGCCGTCAAAAACCCTTTTATAAGGGAGAAAAACTCCCCCTCAATCAAATCTTTTCTTAATAATTCATTAAGATAAATATAGAAAGGTTTAAAACAGTTTTTGAATGTGCAATCGACACTTTCCTAACAAGGTCTCAAATTGATATGCATGTTAAAAACCATTTTAATGCAAAAAAGATTATTGACTCAATACAACCTATATGCATATCAATTTAGATTTATATCAACCAATATGGAATGAATGCACATTAACCTCAAGATCAGTGACTCGATTTGGCTCGATCTTGTGACCTTTCTCTTTGTTTCCTTGAAGATCCGGTTTCCTTGTCGTAGTGGGAAATCATGTGTTGAATGGTAATAGGCCAATATACTTACAATCTCCCCCTTTGGGCATTCCCATTCAACACAAGATTTTTCCACCTTTTGTCCTGCAAGTTAGGTTTCACAGATAAACACTAATCACAAAACAAAGGGTGCTACTTGGATTAAGGAATCAGTTTCCATCCTTTTCCGGATCCAAGTAGCCAAAATACGATTACTTAAGAATAATAATAGCAAGCATCCCAAGAATATCTGTGCTTATGCACTTACACAAAAAAAAACTTTTGTCCATCAAAAATTAAAAACAGAAATAAGTAAGAAAAATCAAGTTACTTCTCCCCCTTTGAATGGGAGGGCACGTCAAATTCCTCACAAAGCTTGGTGACGGTGTCCAGAAATTCCTCTTCATCCATGGAATCCGAGCTTTCCTCTGGTGCGACAGGCTCCTGCATGGCATGGGAAGGACCGGGAGCGTCAAACCCGGGAGGGTGGCGCTGCAGGTTCCGGATCTCCTGTGTGAGAGTGGTCAGGGCATGACGAGTTCGAACCAGAAGAGAATGCATGTCGTCCATGTCCGTCGTGAGGCAAGCAATGCGCCAGTCAGCCACCAAAATCTGGTCACGGAGACTTTCCAGAGAGACAGGAGGAGGAGCGGTAGAAGATGAACTGGAAGGAGATGGGCGAGGAGGAGGGCTCCGACTGCGTGCACGGTGCATGCCGGGATGGAGAATTCCGGCTCTGGCAGCGGCCTGACGGCCTTCTTCTGGAGGAGGCAGGCGGCGATGTCCTCCAAGGCGAGTTGTTTGCTGTGAGCGAACCATGGTGAGGGAGCAATGGGTGAGAGAACCTGCACACAGAGACAACCAAGAGTAAAATCCGAGGGAGACAAGAGAGACTATATGTAGTGAACAGTTAGGTTTGAGGAAGACCAAGGAACACACCGATTGGGGTAGCGTCTCAAATGGGGAGAGAAGTTATGACAATTTATTTTTCCTAGATATACGCATGCAGAAAGCTTCTCCCCCTCAACTTAGGCATAATCATTATGGAAATTAATTGTAGTCAGATTACCATCAAAGAAGGAAACGAAGAGTCAGAAAATATTCAGGGAATCTGCAAGTAAATCAGAGGATCGTTTCCTTTGCAAGTATTAAGGCAATGAATGTCTGGGTCATATCGAGGAGAGAAAATATAGCGAAGTTTAATCACAGAGAGCACAAATCACGTAGGGGAAGGCACATAGTTCAGAGTATGAAGCATGATGTATTCTCTCAACAATAAGAATTGGTACTCATAGTTAGACCTTAAGAAGTAAACCTGTGATAGAAGTGAATATAACCATGATGTGGGGCTCAGAAAAGAGTTTAGTGACATAGAGAAGGAGTGAAGTAAGAGAACTAAACTTAAGCTCATGAAATCTCCTAAGAAGGAGCAGGAATCATTGTTCCCAAGCACATGTTTAAGTGGAGTTAAAGAGCTCCTTTATTTAGTGACAAATAGAACTCATGTAACAAGACTCTTCTCAGCAACTCCCAGAACAGATGTTCTTAGGGTACTAAACATAACAAGGATGCTCCATGGAGAGAGTCTCGAGTAGTTGTCTGCATGATTTTATGTTACGTGCAAAGATCACTCACCAGCTCGTTTCTTGCAAACCTTAGAAAGTTCACCACAACTAAGGCCTGATTACTTTGAGAGATGGGATACGATTTTCCGTTCTCGTTTCTTACAAATCCTAGAAAGTTCACCACAACTAGGACCTGATTACTTTGAGAAGAGGGAATTAGCTATGTGAGCAAATTAAGTAGTTCGTCTACTTCACTGAATCTCATTTGACAGAAAACAAAAAGAGGCATGCCACCACAGAGGCTATAGGTGAAGGTGCATGGTAGGGTTACTTGATTTAATGACTAAACATGAGTACACAATTTTATTTGTCCAGAATAAGGCATGATAACAGAAGATACATGACTGAAAATATGTACATTTCACTAGTGACTGTGATCAAGGGATACTAGGATCACAATTTTCTCAATCAATAGTGGACAGTCATCATTTTGCCTTAATGCTTAGAACATATCCCTAGGGCATTCCTCAACATTTCAAACCTAGCAGTGTCAAGAGGCTTAGTGAACAAATCAGCAAGTTGATTTTCAGTGGGCACAAAGCTTAATTCAAGTATGTCTTGTTCAACCAAATCCCTAATAAAATGATATCGAAGATCAATGTGCTTAGTTCTAGAGTGTTGAACAGGATTCTTGGTGATGTTGATAGCACTGGTGTTGTCACAAAAGATAGACAACTTACCTTGAGGAATGCCATAATCATGAAGCATTTGTTTCATCCACAGCATTTGCGTGCAACAACTTCCAGCTGCAACATACTCAGCTTCTGCAGTAGATAGAGAGATGCAATTTTGTTTCTTGCTATGCCAGGCAACAAGATTGTTGCCAATGAAGAAACATCCCCCGGAGGTACTTTTTCTATCCTTTAAACTTCCTCCCCAATCAGCGTCAGAATATCCTGCAATTTCCACGTTAGTATCAAAGGTATAGAAAATTCCACAGTCAACTGTACCTGATATGTAGCGAATGATTCGCTTGACAGCTTCCAAGTGTGATTCCTTAGGATTGGCTTGAAAGCGAGCACACACTCCTACACTGTAAGATATGTCAGGTCTGCTGGCAGTGAGATAGAGTAAACTACCTATCATGCTGCGATATAGTGTGTGATCAACTGATTTCCCATCCTGGTCTTCGCTCAGTTTAATAGTTGTACTCATGGGATTGCTCACTGTCTTCTTAGATTCAAGACCAAATTTCTTGATCAGATTTTCAGCATATTTTGTTTGAGAGAGAAACAAACCTGTGTCCATTTGCGTGACTTGCAGTCCAAGAAAGAATGTTAGTTCACCACACATACTCATTTCAAACTCACTTTCCATGACAGATTGGAATTCTTTGACAAGATATCTAGAGGAGGAACCAAAGACAATGTCATCAACATACACTTGGGCAATGATAATATCATTTTTGGTTTGTTTGACAAACAATGTTTTATCAATAGACCCTCTAGTATACCCTTTTCCCACAAGATGAGTGGAGAGCCTCTCATACCAAGCTCGGGGAGCCTGCTTCAGCCCATACAGAGCCTTCTTAAGACGGTAGACATGATCTGAGTTATGTGGATCTTGGAAACCTGGAGGCTGTTCCACATAAACTTCTTCCTGAAGGTTCCCATTTAGAAAGGCAGTTTTGACATCCATTTGATACAGTTTGAACCTAAGATGACAGCTATAGAGAGGAGTAATCTAACTGATTCTAATCTAGCCACAGGAGCAAATGTCTCGTCAAAGTCAAGACCTTCAATTTGTGAGTATCCTTGAGCTACAAGTCGAGCTTTATTTCTAACCACATTCCCTTTTTCATCACTTTTGTTTCTGAAAATCCACTTAGTTCCTATAACATTGCATTTACTAGGTCGAGGTACCAAGTACCACACATCATTCCTAGTAAATTGATTGAGCTCATCCTGCATAGCACTAATCCAGTTATCATCCAATAAAGCTGTCTTAATATTTTTTGGTTCAACAACAGACACAAAACCAAAGTGAGATATAATGTTCATGCTTAGCAGATTTTCAGTAATAAAGCATAGCAATACATTTCCTTCACTTACCTCAGAGGTACTTACCTGAGCTGTAGCTTTTCTCCTTGTTGTCAGTCCATCTTTCAGACCTCCGATGATATCTAGAGATGAGTGGTCCTTTTGAACTTGCTTGAATCCTCTCCTTTGGATGGGAGCTGGTTCAAAAATGTTGTCGAGAATCTCCTCTTCCTCTTCATCAGATGAGGCTTTTGCATTTAGTGGTGAAGTGATAGAGGAGGGTGATGGATCTGCATATGATTCTTCCTGTTTTACACATTGATCATTAATAGAAACATTAATGGATTCCATAACGACTCGGGTTCTTTTATTGTAAACCCTATAAGCTCTACTGTTCAGCGAATATCCCAAGAAAACACCATCGTCACTTCTAGCATCAAATTTTCCAAGATGTTCTCTATCACGTAAAATGTAGCAAGGGCTGCCAAAAATATGAAAGTATCCAACATTTGGCTTTTTACCTTTCCACAGCTCATAAGCTGTTTGATCAGTACCTGGTCTGAAGAATACTCTGTTTATAGTATAACAAGCAGTGCTGATAGCCTCAGCCCAAAAGTTTGTGCTTAAGCCTGCAGCATGCAACATTACTCGAGCCATGTCCAGCAATACCCTATTTTTCCTTTCCACAATGCCATTTTGCTGTGGAGTGATTGGAGCTGAGAACTCATGGACACACCAAGCTCATGGAAATAGTTAGAGAAAGAGGCATTTTTAAATTCAGTACCATTGTCTGATCTTACCCTCACTATGCTAGTATTTGATGACTTCTTTTCAATGATCAATTTTTGACTCAAATTTTTAAAAGATTCAAACGTTTCCGTCTTGTCTTTTAAGAAATTCACCCAGGTGTATCTTGAGAAATCATCTACAACTACTAGCATGTAGCTCTTACCTCCAATGCTTTCGGATTGAGCTGGTCCCATGAGATCCATGTGTAAGAGTTCCAGGACAGTAGTGGTTGTTGCAGAATTCACCGTCCTATGAGGAGCCTTGGTTTGCTTTCCAATTTTGCATTCTCCACATATCTTGTCAGTTTTGCCCTTTAAATTTGGTAAGCCTCGGACACATTGCTTGGAGGATAATTTCAGCAAGTCTTGATAGTTTACATGTCCCATCTTTTTGTGCCAGAGTTCAAGGGTTTCCTCGGTAGTTTTTACAGACAAGCAGGGCTGCAAACTAGAAGATTCATTAGCTTGAATATGATAACAGTTATCAACAGATCGCTTACCTCCCATGATACTTTCTCCTTTCTGATTTAAGACCAGACATCTCTGTTTGTTAAACCATACATCTTCATAGTCGTCAGCCAAATGGCTTACGCTAATCAGATTTGCAGTTAAGTCTTCGACAAATAATACATTTTTGAGATTTGGTATACCTGGAGTGTTTATCGTACCTCGAGCTAGTATATTTGCTTTCCGTCCATCTCCAAAGGTGACAGATCCAGTTGTGTGTTCATCTTCAAAGGAAGTGAACCAGGTTTTGTCTCCAGTCATGTGTCTAGAGCAGCCACTGTCAACATACCAAACATCTCGTCGCTTTTCAGCTAGAGCAGTCAAGGCTACTAAACAGGTTGCCTCAATATGAGTTGTATTTGCATGTGCAAAGAGACATGTAGCATCAAATTCAGTTTTCTTAGTCCAGACATCTTTTCTTTTTCAGTTTGAAGATCTTTCTTTGAGAAAGTTCAGTTAGTTTGTTAATGAGTTCCTTTTGTTCTTGAAGCTCATACTTTAGAGATTCAACAGTACACTTTTCTTGAGAACCTTGTGAGTTTGAAAATCTTTCATTGCATCTAGGTCTGATATGTCCTATCTTACCACAGTGATGACAAGTAGGAATGAAAGTTCTAGAGTTAGCGTACCTGTTTTGACCAGTAGTGGATTCTTGATCAAGCATTACCTGATAGTTTGGTGGTGGTTGATCTTCCCTCCGTTTCTTCATAACTATGACTTGATTATCCATGGAAGCTTCCTTCTTTTCAACAGATGATCTCGAGGCTCTTACGAACTTGGTGCTCTTAGAACTTTCTCCATTGTACCCTAATCCAGAAGTGTCACGAGGAGCTTTTCCTGATCCAAGCAACTTGGACATGGAACTAGAGCTAACATCGAACTTGTTGAACTTTTCTTGAGTTGATCGTAACTCATCTTGCAAGATCTCAACTTTTGCTAATAATTCCAAGTTTAGTACTTGTTGTCCTTTAACTTCCAGATCTAGTATTTTGATTCTGTTGAGATACTCTGTCTTTTCACTCTTCCAAGTTGAAGATATCTGGTCATCTTGCAATTCTGCTAGTTCACCTGCATGTTTGCTCCTTTCCAGTTCCCATGTAGATTGTGATGTCTCCAAAAGTTTCACTAATTTTTCTTTTTCGCTTCTCAGGCATTCAACTTCTTTTTCCAAACTCAAGTTTTTGTGGAGAGTTGCCTTTGAGGCTTTGTAGAGTTGTCTGCAGCGGATATTTGTTTCATCATCAGAAAATGCTTCATCACTATCAGAGTCAGGTAGAAGCGATGATACAAACGCAACATTTTCAACTTCCTGAGACTCATCATCACTCCAGGTTGAGAGAAGTGATTTGTTGTTGCCATTTCCATGCTTCCTATTTCCACAGTCAGTAGAAATATGACCATAGCCACCGCACTCATAACACTTAGTTTTGCTTGAATGAGTTCCCTTGAAGTTTGCTCTCCCATTCTTGTTGTTGTAATCACTGCTGCTACTGCCATTGTAGGAATTTTTCTTGGGTGTGTTGGGATTTCTGGATGAGTTCTTGTTTTTGAGAAACTTTTTAAATTCCTTTGTCAATAGTGCAAGATCCAGGGTCTCCTCTTCCTCTTCTTTGATAGCTTTGAAGGCCACACCTTTATTTTTCTTCTCAGGCTTCAATCTCATTTCATAAGTTTTAAGATTTCCGATGAGTTCATCGAGTGGATACTCATCAATATCAAATGAGTCCTCTATGCTTGTGACTTTTGAATGAAATTTTTCTGGCAGCGCTCTGAGTATCTTTTTGACAATCTTGTCTTCATCAAAGGGTGCCCCCAGACTACGACATTGACCAGAGATTTTGAGAATTCTACCATGAAAGTCATCTACTGTTTCATCATCTCCCATGGTCATTGTCTCAAATTCAAAGATCAAGGCTTGTAATTTCTGAGCACGTACCTTTTTATTTCCCTCGTATGTAGTTTGTAGAAGATCCCATGCATGCTTGGCAGTATCACAATGACTGATTCTCAATTTTTCACGCTCGGATAAAGCTGTGAAGATGCTATTTTTGGCTTTGAAGTCTGCTTGCAGATCTCGAACTTCTTCTTCAGTCCAGTCCTTTCTTGGTTTGGGAGTGACAGTGGAGGAGCCTTCTCCTTTTGCTTTTATCACAGGTACAGTCCATCCATTCTCCACAATATTCCACACATGTTCATCTTGAGCGTAGAGATATGATTTCATGTATATCTTCCACTGAGTATACTTTTCACAGCCACCATCGAACCATGGAGGACTATTGACAGATCCACCAGCAGCTCTATCGCGTGAGTGTTCCATCTTTTCCGGGATCACTAGAAAAATCTAGAACCCGCTCTGATGCCAATTGTAAATACTAGATGGAACAAGTGTTGATAAAATATTTTATCTCAATGAGTTTGATCAACGAAAGTATGATACATGACACGAAGATTTGCTAACGCAGTGTAAACCTCTCCACTGAGGAAACTTCACTGCGTGGCTTTTAACGTAGCCAACACGAAAAATCAATCCAATATTAAACGTTAGAGTTTACAGAACACAAGTAGTGTTGTTCATAACAAACACTTTCTCTTAGCAACAAATGCTAACTTGTTTTACAACCGTTCTAACTCTAAATTCAACATTCCAGGCAATCAATCTTCAACCTTCCTTTCACTCAAATGAATCACTGATCTTGAGAGTGAATGTGAATAATTATGCAATGTAACACATGAAACAATTAAAGAGGGTTTTTCAAAAACGATTTGAACAAAGCAAGAAGTTCAAAGAAAAACAATTTATGCCGTCAAAAACCCTTTTATAAGGGAGAAAAACTCCCCCTCAATCAAATCTTTTCTTAATAATTCATTAAGATAAATATAGAAAGGTTTAAAACAGTTTTTGAATGTGCAATCGACACTTTCCTAACAAGGTCTCAAATTGATATGCATGTTAAAAACCATTTTAATGCAAAAAAGATTATTGACTCAATACAACCTATATGCATATCAATTTAGATTTATATCAACCAATATGGAATGAATGCACATTAACCTCAAGATCAGTGACTCGATTTGGCTCGATCTTGTGACCTTTCTCTTTGTTTCCTTGAAGATCCGGTTTCCTTGTCGTAGTGGGAAATCATGTGTTGAATGGTAATAGGCCAATATACTTACAATACCCAATATTACAGATCATATTTGTAATGTTTACACCAAACTTGGTACAGAAACATTATTCACTTCTGTATATGCTAAACCCCTCTTTGATCTTGATTCTTTGGCGAGTTGGTCCTACAATTTTGAACGAGAAAAGAACATTTTCTTCTTTTTCTTCTCCACACCCACTCTTTCCCTTTGGACTTGGAATATAGTAGGAGGATGGATTAAGGTTGGACATGTGTCTTAAGGCTCAACTATTATAGCTTTTGCTTCATTCTTTAATACTATTGCGGGAATTCATTAAAAAAAAAAATTAAATAACCTTCAATTTATTTATTTGCTAAAAAAAAAATTTATTTAGTGAAATAGTCGTGTCCCGTAACAGATCTGACCTCCTCATCTTGTGATAACAAAAGAGGCATTAGCCTAACCTTTCTACACCCTTATTTAACACCATAATGGCATAATGCAAGTTCTTTTTACAAAAGAAAAAAACAGTACTCTTAATCAAACAGAACAATGAACATGTAATGTGATCTGGATTATCATTATCAGCCACTTTTGGATCACCACCCACATATGCCACTTGTCTAATGGGCTTGAAGCCATTTGAGCAGTGGCATTACAGTTAATTACAGTTGAAGAAGGGGATATATCCCAAAGTTTCCAACCACACAGCAACTTCATTCATTCAATTAATCTGAAGCAAAACCTTTCCTGTCACTGTGGCAAACTTAGCATTTCATGGTGATGCTAAAAAGAACCTGCAACAGAAACAGAGTAGCTGTATCGAGCTCTCTCTCTCTCTCTCTCTCTCTCTCTCTCTAGAAGAAAATGATAAAAGTAAACTACTTTTGAACCAAGCAATCACGAGCCACCCCTGAAATCTCTGCCTTTGAATTCATCTTTCTACTGCCAAACGACCTAATCCTCCTTATCCTATCAGAAAATCTGCAACCCTTTTTCTCTCTTCATCTGCAAACTCTGCGTTTTCATGCATTCTCTCTTCCTTCGCTTCAGTTTCTTGAAACCATATATGAAAGGAAATTATGTCTCACTCCATGCACTCTGTTCTAATCAGGAGGTTTCAGTTCACTCATTCATGCTTTGACACAAATAAGAAAGCTCATCTTTTTAATGGAAAATAGTCTCCTGGTTCTCTTATCTCTCTGTTTCTTCTCTGAAAATTTTGAAGCTTCAACATCCTTGTTTCTGTTCTTGATGAAAACCCATATCTGTTTTCCACTCTTCCATGTGACCCATGTTTCGGAATCAGTTCATGCACTTCCTGAAATCAATTCACACATTCAGAAGGAAAATCATTACTCCTTTTGATTGTTTATTTTGCCAGAAAGCTTCCTATAAATTTTATACAATCCAGAGTTTTCTGTAAAGGGTTTTTCCAATGGCGACCTCATGTTTCCATGCACTTCGTCTCCGAAAGTCGAAGGGCAAGTCGTTGCCAAATCCGTCGACGTCGAAAACCCAGTACAATTCAGATATGGACAGCATGGAGAGGAAGAGATTCGATAGCTTGGAGTCATGGTCGATGATATTGGAGTCGGAAAATGTGGAGACTTGGGAGGTGGCCAAGGAGGACCAGGAGGAGTGGACTGCTGATCTTTCTCAGCTGTTCATTGGTAACAAATTTGCTTCTGGAGCACACAGTCGGATTTACCGTGGGATTTACAAGCAGAGAGCTGTTGCTGTGAAAATGGTGAGGATTCCAAACCAGAGGGAGGAGACCAGAACCTTACTTGAGCAGCAATTCAAGTCTGAAGTTGCTCTCCTTTCGCGGCTATTTCATCCCAACATAGTGCAGGTAAAGTGTTTTGTGAAAATCTCCAATGAAAAATAACAAAATTCGAGAAGTTTATAGATCAATTGATAATATATGTTGTCTAAATTGGTGAACTTTTTTTTTTTTTGGTTCCAGTTTATTGCAGCTTGTAAAAAGCCACCTGTGTACTGTATCATCACAGAGTATATGTCACAAGGAACACTGAGGATGTATCTCAACAAGAAAGAGCCTTATTCTCTTTCGACTGAAACGATTCTGAGGTTAGCGCTTGACATATCCCGGGGAATGGAGTATCTTCATTCTCAAGGAGTGATCCACAGGGACCTGAAGTCAAATAATTTGCTTCTCAATGATGATATGAGGGTCAAGGTTGCGGATTTTGGCACATCGTGCCTTGAAACGCAGTGCCAGGAGACGAAAGGAAACAAGGGGACTTATCGTTGGATGGCACCGGAGATGATCAAGGAGAAACCTTGTTCTCGGAAAGTTGATGTTTATAGCTTTGGAATTGTGCTGTGGGAGCTGACAACCGCTTTGCTTCCTTTTCAAGGAATGACTCCTGTGCAGGCTGCATTTGCTGTGGCTGAGAAGGTGAGATGGCTAAAACGTACTTTACTGTTCAAATTACTTACTTGAACTATGTCTATGTGATACTTCTTTGGCCTTTAGTTTATTATTTTGTTATACAATTACAATCTCTCATTCAGAAATGTTAACGTAGCTTAATCCAAGTTTAACATAAGTGCATTCTGTGACTTGTGAAAATGTATGTTTTCTGGCTGAGCCTACTTTTGGTTGAGTTAATTGTAGTTGAGCAGTAAGTTAGGTCATCATGTTCCGATGTCCCGTCGGATTGTAAGTAAAGAAAGTAAAGAATGATTCTCTACTCCTCTGACCTTAATTTGGCAAAGTGAAGATTCTATTGTGCCAAACACGTTCCAGTGCAAATGACAATCAACCATTCCCCTGTACTTGAAGAATATATTCAACTAATCTTCCTTTTTTAGTTTAAGGAACTTGTTCCTTTACGAGTTTCTTATTCCTCCCTGAGGATTGCTTGTCAAGAATAACCTCCTCAATTTCCTTTTTGAGTTCTGAGTTGTAGACAGTTAAGCTCTTGCCTAACAATAAAACTATAATATGTCGAAAATGAGTCTCCAGGAGAAGTTTTCTTAGACTAAAATTTTTATGTGGCAGAATGAACGGCCTCCAATGCCGGCTAGTTGTCAACCGGCACTTGCACACCTCATCAAGCGCTGTTGGGCACCAAACCCCTCGAAGCGACCAGATTTTAGCGATATTGTGTCAGCTTTGGAGAAGTATGATGAGTGTGTGAAGGAAGGTCTTCCACTCACACACCACTCGGGGCTGGTAAGTCGAAATGTCATCCTCGAACGCTTGAAAGGTTGTGTATCTTTGAGCTCTTCCATACCTGTACATGCCTGACACCATTACTTGGAAGGTATTGTTGTTATTGTTATTACTTTCCATGATAAAGGAAGCCCTTTATAATTTGTACATGATGTTCTTTTAACTATCTAATGTAACACTACGATGATTATAAACTTTGTTGTACTTAGTTTCCAGTAACTGATCCTAATTGTTTGGTTTTGAATAGCTCCATCAATGAATGTTTAGTATAGAATTCCAAATGAGCAAAGAGATTGGATACGTCCATTTATCCAGAAAGCTAGATTATTCTAGCTTGTGGGATCAGAAGAACGTATGTAAATGTTTTATGTAGCTATCAAACATCTCATGTTGTTTATGCATCCATGATTGTCCTTTATTTCTCTCTTCAAAATTCTGTGTAACAGAGTGGACTAGGCTCTTCTGCAATTCTTGTTTCACTTCCTTCAGTCAAAGTTGATAAGCGAAAACTAACAGGGGGTTCTAATTCAAATGTAAAGGAGCTAATCTTGTTCCCAAATTCCAATCGTAACATCACTTCTGTTATGATCATCAGTAATTAGATTCTCACAGCAAACCATGAAGCCCCAATCTTGTTTTCTAGTTTCTTCTCTGCTCCAACACATCCGCGGATGAAAATGTTGCTTACACTGTTACACAGCTCACACTAAAGAAAGAAAACTGTATATTTTGGTCTCGAATTTAAACTACTCATACACTATAATCTCAAACAGGAAACTGGGTTTTGTTCTCCTTGTGTTGTCAGCAAAGCATCTTGGTTGAGCTGAAAAACTTTTATTGAAGATTACAACATGCAAAAGCCAGAAGCCACAGGCTATAGAGGCCGAATAGTAGAACACGTCATGTTCATAGAAAAGCTGGAGTTGCTATCACAGATAGATCATATACATAATGTGAGCCCCAGCCTTAAAGAAGTACTTGTATGAAAAGCACTCGAGTGATATTGTGATCCACAGTCTTGGTCTGAAGATTTTAGTGACCACTCGTAAAGATAGACCCTTGTTGGCTTTGGTTTGTTCAAATTCATAAACTAAGCTCTTTCTCATGATTACTTTGCCTTTCCTTTTGAAACTTGGTCAAGAAACAAAGGAAAGAGATAGGGAAAATGATAGGGCTGATGAAATGCGTGAGGACCATGCTATTACCATTACAAAGGAGTCGGTCAGTCGGCTATTTGGTCAATTGTCTGGTCTTCCGTATACAAAACACATTGTATACGTAAGTTGTGTTATAATAATACAAGAATCAATTATCTCTCGATTGCTAAACTCCAAGATTATTTCAAAATAAATTTCTGATTGGATTGATTTGATTTTAAAAAACATTTTTGGTCATATAACTTCTCACTTATAGGAAAAATTAATGTTACTAGATTAATTAGTAGAAAATTCATATAAAGTAATTTACTGTACCGACTAGTACGTGACTCAATGATTGCTCAGGACGGTAGATGACGGCCGGAATCATATGAATGCCACGTGGACGGTGATGATGCGTAGGTGCATGTAAGTGGACTATGGTGAGGTGCGGTCGGGGAATATTGTGGTGGAGGTACCGAGAGTTGAGCCAATTGTCCCCTCCTTGTGTATTAAATATTTGGTCCAACACCAAGTGTTTATTAAGCAACTGATGCGCATTCAAAGAAGTTGAGTTTTTACAAAATTTGATCATAAATCATTTATCAAAATATTAGAAATAGATAATGTCTAGACTATATAGACTACAATGGCACCGGGGCAGGGTTCCAGAAAATTCATAGAATAAAGTATAGTCCTCCTAATCAATTTACCTAAATACCCTTCAACTTTGATGAACCAAACTATTTCGAATTTTGATTGCTAAAAAATTTGCATTAGAGATGGACTCTTAGTCTATCTTAATCCCCTCTTATATTTCTACTTCCTTTACTACTTAGTAACCTGCTTGTGAATTCAGAGTGTAGAGATGGAGTAACTCTTGTTTTATTCAGGAAATAACCATTTTTTAGGAAAAGAAAAAATATTTAAAAGAGTAATCGAGTTTTCGCTTATACTATTTTGGGCATTTTTCTTTTCATGTAATATGTTTTGAGGATGAGAGTTTTGAACATTTGCCACACCTTCAAAATTAGTAGCAGTGTGTGTGTGTGTGTGTGTGTATATATATATTATTTATTTAATATGGCCTGCAAGATGAATTTGCCCATGAGCCGAGTGTGTTGTATGAGTGGTGCCCACAAGGCGAATGAGTTGTGCAAGCTACTAAGGAATGACCCAACGAGGGAATGTGAAGGTCAACTAGGTCTCGGCACACTATCATGCTACTTGCTATCGATGTGCGGGATGCACGCGGGTCAGCAATGGGTTGACATAAGCCAGGATGACACGGAAGCCTATCGGTTGGGTGTGCCCCTTGCATTGGCATGCCTTTTGGTGTGCACCTTGCGACGGTTCCCAGGTTGCTGCTTGATGTCTCGGATACAAAACATTCGGTGGGCTTGGGGTCTTTGCACCCTTGACATCTAATTTCAAGTGTTTTGTCGCTAGACATGTACGACTGTTGTGCTCGTTGCAGGGTCTCCCTGCGCGGTGCCAGCGTTGGCAAATGAATGCTACCTGGTTGATCCTGCCAGTAGTCATATGCTTGTCTCAAAGATTAAGCTATGCATGTGTAAGTATGAACTAATTCAGACTGTGAAACTGCAAATGGCTTGTTAAATCATAGTTTGTTTGATGGTATCTACTACTCGGATAACTGTAGTAATTCTAGATGATTTGCAAGATGATAACTACTTATTCAAAAAAATTGATATAATAAAAAGCTAAATGTTGTTGTCCAAAAAAATCTAAATATTAAACAAATACAATAACCAAATAAATATTAGTTGAACAGTTAAACAAATACATAAATAAATCCATGTCAATGGTCAAAATCCAAGTAATGAAGTGTGGAGAAGAATGATGTATTGCAACATCTAGGGTTTCGAAAAAGTGATGTAGAAAAGAAAAGAGGCACAATTTAAATTTTTCTTCTTGCGTAGATGTCTATTTTGATTATTTAATTTACTTATATAATCTAATAGGTATGTATATTAAGTAGTTAGGGGTGTGTATTTAAAATTTATCTTCAAAAATTCATGAACCAAACAAAGGGTATGAGGACAAGAATTTAAGCATTTGATCTGTCAATTTGTTTAGAATTTGACAAAATAGGTATGTATATTAAGTAGATAGGGGTGTGTATTTAAAATTTATTTTCGAAAATACATGAACCAAACAAAGGGTATGAAAACAAGAATTTAAGCATTTGATCTGTCAATTTGTTAGTGATTAGGTGAGATTCTAAGTTTAGTTTAAAAACACTTGGGAGACATTTGTATGCACTTTTACAAATTAGGTTTACTGACATAATATTATCTAGACCAACTTGTGGCCAAATTCATTCATTTAATTTTGTCTTATCATAATTTTTCTTTTGGACAAGACTTGTCTTTTCATTTGCTCCAGACTTTGTTCAAGTACCACTTGCTCATGTGGTTTTTCTTCTATGAGTCACAATGTCTCTTCACATGGCTTAAATAGAAAGGAATATACAAAATTACACCGGATTCTAAACTAATAAAGTAACAATACACCCAAATACGCAACACAAAAGCGATATATGGATCACCTTTTCTTTTCGTTTGGTAAACTACAACTCTCCCTCTAATCTACCAACCTCTTTTAGCCTTCAAAACTCAAAGGGAATCCAAATGTCTCAATTGAAAGACCACCAAATTTTCTACTAGTACATAATGGAAAAGTTATGAGCCATATAGAACACCTAAATAGGTGACAAACCGAAGTTAAAGGGGTAAATTGGTCCAAGAAAAGGTGCTAAGTATATAATAACAGAACCAATAATGGAAAGAATAAATGACCTTGGGGAATAACGAAAAGAGGGTTTGGACTGGACTGGAGTCATAATTTTAGTGCGGTGAGGTATACTCTTTTGGCTATCCTCCACTTGCTTTAATCGAAGGAATTGAAGCCCTTTATTTACTTTCGGCAAACCCATGCATTCCTATCAGACAGACATTTCAATACTAAAAGGGGTACCAATACTCTCAGAACCCACTTACGCAAAAATATGGGAAAAGACCTTTAGGAAATGAATTGATGCTTGCTTGGGCAAACGACGCGTCGCTCTCTACATTTTTGGAGCACAAACAGACCAGCTTTCTAGCTCCAGTGCTGTACCGGATCAACCGAAGAGGAAAGCCCCCACCATGCATGCTATTATTGGGTTCATAACTAGTTCTCCAGGCTTTTTCCCTTTCTGGATTCCATTGCTTTGGCATATATTATCAAAACATTTCAAGCAGAAGCTAATTTTGACACTGAAAACATTACCTAAAATAAGAAGAAACTAAACCCAGAAATACAATCCAAAATTGCATATACACAGATTTGAACATGCATATCTGTAGTTCTATACCCATGGTGATTAATTTTGCAGTAATCAAACTACACATCTAATTTGTGATGACCCAAGAGTCAAAATTGAACCACCCATTTCCTTTTTACATATACTTGAAAGGGTAATTTGCTAAAGAAAAAAAAGAAGGAAATTTAGAGTTTTTTCTTCTTCTCTGAACATGAAGAAGATAATGATGAGGCTTTTTTACTAAACAAAACCCACCTGATCGATCATAGCTTACTGGCTCCAGACACCACCCCATATCCTCTCTCCAAGAAAGCTCACAAATCTTCTCACCGATCCCTTGCTTTCCTCATCACCATCAAGATCACCCGAGTCAGTACTGTTACTACTACTATTAGTCTCCTCCACCATGTTAGGCTTCACCATCTGATCCTTCTTCTTCAGACTCAACTCCGATCCTTGACTCGGCCCGTTACCACTGTTTCCTCTCTTGTTATGGTGCCTCTTGTCCTTCTTACCATACTTCGACCCAGCCGCTTTACTACTACTACTACTACTGGCACACTGAGATGAAAGTAGCTCATCTTCAAAAGCATCGATGATCTCATGGATCAGTTCTCGATTCGGCGACTCGTCCCATCTGACCCAGTAACTCGTGTAGCACCTGAAGCAGCTGCAGTTGAACCGCGCCGGGTGGTCCCCGCCGCCGCTTCCGCAGCCCCTTTTGGCGGCGGAACTCTTTTTGTTGCTGCTGTTGGTGGCGGTTGTGTTAGTAGTCTTACGTGAGGAGGGTGAGGATGTTAAGTTGACGTTGTTAGTGTTGGAGCAGGAGATGAGGTAAGCCAGGACCTCCCTGTCCCCGAGGGACAGGGCGGCCGCGAGGGCGAGGATGGTAGCGGGAAGGAAGGACAGGTGGTCGGACACTGTTGGCGGTGACGGATGAACCGTGCCTCTGCGGTACAGCTTCTTCATTATTGGTACAAGAAGAATAAAAATGATGAGAGAGAGAGAGAGAGAGATTTTCAGACGAAGGAGAAGACAGAAGAGATCGAGGTTTTTGGCCTTTGAAGGGTTGCTGAGGTTTTTATTCAGGGCATTGGAGTTGGTGCTGCTGATGTATGAGTTTGGGTTGTCATTGTCTGCGATGCAGGTGTAATGAGTGTGGTTCTTTGTAGGGCTGTGATTGGTAGGGATAGGGTACCAGTATCGGTCTCTGTCCTACTGTGGGTGAACTTAGCAGGGGTTGGTGATCTGGTGGGGGATTAAAACAGACTTCTGAGCTTGGGCTTATCTTAGTTTTCAACCTTTTGTTACTACCATGGGAGTACTGAGATTAACCTAATCCCTGAACAAAGGTGATGGATGAGCTCAAAGTTTCTTGTTATATGTCTTTGTTATGTAAGTAAAGGACATTTTGATATTTGATAATTGATGTGGCCGTTTTTTGACTGTGTCAAAGCGAGTTTAAAAGATGCTTTCAAATAATGACATTGCAAATTGCAAGTAAAATTGTCATTATTTCGGATTTATGGAATCTAATGACGTGCATTTTGGGGCTTGAACTTGTTGACTTGGAAGCTGAATACACCCTGTGAAAAGATTAGGCCATTAGGGGTCTTAAATAACACAATGCATTAAGCCAGATAACACCACAGAAACTACCACGTCAATAAGGAAAAGGCAGGAACTTTTGAAATATTATGTTAACTTCAAATAGTGAACAATTTGCACAAAAAAGTTCACACTGCACAACAATGATGAACAGAGCAAGGCAAGGTAACCATGACGAGCTACTTATAGCTTTCCTCCGATAATCAGATTCAAGACAGTGCTAATTTGACATAAACAAAGGTTAAACATCAATATGACATTACCCAAATAAGACAATATAACTGGAATTCTGCGTTCTTTCAGTTGTAATTAACAGCATGCATTCCCTACGGATCTTCAAGAAGAACTCTGTAGACGAGGTTTTATCCATGACTCCAGGTGCTTGAGCTCATCGTTGCTTATGGAATGGCCAAGACCAGGATAAGCCTGCAAATTTAGAAGTAGCAATGCAATCAAATGTTTAGGAGTTGCATACAAAACCAAGTGGAGTTTTGAGAAGTGGTCCGTTAGTTTTAGATAATACCTTAAACTCACAGCTTACACCGGCTTGTTCAAGGAAAGGAGGACCTGCTTGTCCAGCTTCGAACAAGACAGTTTTGTCAGCAATCCCATGAGACCACAAGATAGGTGTCTGCACATGTATATGTATCAGATAGTTGGGTTCATGAAAATTTCACAACAAAGCACCAGTTCCTTTCTAACTCTAATCAAACGTGACACTTGGAAACACAAAGGAAACTTTTAGCATCTACAAAAATAATCTTTGATACCACACATGACATACAAAAGAATATAACAGACTTTGAGAATTCATGTGATCAATCTCATATGAATGGCACAAAGTCAACGATGATGGCGTAATCTCCTCTTCTAATCAAGGTCTCACTGCCCAGTTGATTGGGGTATGTGACTGATGCATTAGGTCAATCACCAGATATGATGTAACACTCTAATAAACAATATGCGCTCCTTGAGATTCAATACTCAGATTACAATGACAATAACAAATAGACAAGTTAGACAACCAAAATGTGATTTACTGTACAGCACAGTATTGGTAGAAAATAATAGTTCAGAATTGAAAAGTACCCTCTTTGCCTCTGGGCTAATTTGTTGTATTATAGATGAATTAAAAGGAAGCCATCCACTAAAGACTGCAGCACCTCCTAGTGTATGAGGGTATAGCAGAACACTTGCCAATGTCAAGGCACCTGGAAAAATAGAATTGTATTTGCAAGTTACCACAAGTAAACAAAACTAATGATGCAAGTGCTTCTATTTCTGTGAGTGCGACTGCAGAGAGAAAGAGAGAGACCTCCTTGACTGAATCCACACACAAACACATTTTTCGGATTAGTGCCGTCAGCTATCTCCTTGTCTATCATCTTATGCACGTTCCTAACTGCTTTGAGAAGACCACTTTCATCTTTTGGAGAATTCTGAAACATGTAACAACATAGTAAACACATATACGCGTAATGGCACATCCTCTGACTATAAGAATAAGCATAAACCACTTCAGGGTTTCAATACCATTCGGAAATATGAGCACATAAGCGAAAAGACTTACAGCTGTTATAGGAATCTCGTGGATGTCAAACCATGAAGGCATCACAGAACCGTCTGCAATAACAATCAAATTACACTACTGAATCACTTTAAAGAGTTAATCTTTCTGCTTCACTAATCAATGTAAGTTCTACTCGTTAAGAGATCCCACCCCAATCTAAAAGCATGAGAATTTGGGATCAAAACTTTCACGCATCATAGTATTAAAAGGCTTTCGAAACAAAATGACTGCCTCAAGTAATATTTCTTGTATTCATTTATCTTCATTAACATCACTCTAGCACTAATTTTCACACTTCAAGCTTTAACACAACAAAATTGTAACTATTTCAATCAAACCCTTCAGTTTGGTGACTCTGGTCCCCAATAAAGACATAAACCTTAACACCAGTTATGCATTTATATTACAAAACGAAGTAATTGAAACCGAAAATGTAAACTTACAGTTACATGTTACTGGGTTTGAGGGAGCAGATGGGAAGGACCAGATGGTGTTCCTAAACTCCGGAGAGGTGAAGAGGGTCTTGATGGGCTCGTTGGCTGGGCCGGAATCGCCCAACCCATGAAGCCACAGAACGAAGCTCCGAGCCATGGACTCTGGTGTTGGAGAATGGTTCGGCCGGGAGAGTAGTATGAACAAAACAGTGCTGCCCACGGTGGCGATAAGAAGAGCAATTGGCTTGGCTATTAGCATGATGCCGGATCATCGAATTTACCCAAGGTGAAAGGACTATAGTATCCTTGTATTTGAGGGATGGATTTTTCTTTTTTTTCTTTTTACATATGTAATTATGTGTGTCATTTTCATATGTTTTGTTTTGTTTTTTTGTTTTTTTTTTTTTTAATCAGAATATTTTCATATGGTATATGGTTTGATGGAGACATTTTCTTTTTGGGGAAGAAGATAAAGAACACTTAATAGGGGTATGAATTTTGATCCGAATTCCTGATTGTTTCTCTAATTGTGGCATGGTTTTGTTTTGTTTGTTTGTTATGATGTGGTATAATAGGATTTACGTGTCGAATTTCTCTAATTTTATAAGATTTTTTGCAAATCAGACTAATTCAAAGAAATGCATTTAAATTATGGGTGCCGCTATTGCCACCTTACTAATTACTTTTTTCACTCTAGAAGTTTCTCATTTATTGAAAGACTAATATACTTACTTGGTTAAATTCAGAGCTTGAAACCTTGTAAACTTGGAAGCTTGAACTTTGGAGAATATGTCGGTCGATGAGGTGCCTCGGTAGGCTTGGTGACGCACAGTATGAAGATGAGGAGGTGCGTACGTGGAGGAGGTGCAGCGGTGGTGAACTTCGGTGGTGGTGGAACCTTGGTGGTGGTGCGGCTAGCGTGGGCTAGGTGCAAGGGATTTTTGCTTGTGGTTTTTGGTTTTTGATCTCAGCTGATTAGAGCTCGTGCTGATAATGTGTTTTAGAATGAGAGAATTGAGAGAGATTGATGAGAGAATTATGTGTTTCACTATTGATAATAGGAGCCTTATATATAGAGATTACAAAGTACATATTCTAATGATACAAGAAAAACTATTCTGAATAGGACTACGAATTCTAGAACTTTCTCTCCTATTACAATCATAGAATTAATCCTAATTTGATAAGACACACAAATGTCAACATTCTTCAACTCAAACAATGTTTACTACTATATGAAAGTGCAGCAGGACAGCAAGTGAATTTTAAAAAGTCAACAATCGCATTTGGACCGGGAATAGTGAAAGAACAAAGGTTGGAGGTGACGCAGATTTTGGGAATGCCTATTGTTCCTTTTCATGAGCGTTATATGGGGTTACTGACTATCGCAGACATAAATAAAAAGGAAATGTTTAATGAAAGACTAGATCATCATCTAAAAGGTTGGCAAACCAAACTCCTCTCTAAGGCAGGGAAATCAGTTCTCATCAAAGCAATTGCGCAAGCTATCCCGACGTACACCATGCTGGTTTTTCAGCTTCCGGTGGGAATTTGTAGCACATATCAGTCCTAGGTTGCTAAATTTTGGTGGGGGAATGGTGATAAGAAGAGAGGAATTCATTGGTGCAAATGGGAAGTGTTATATAAAAATAAGAAAGCTGGAGGTTTGGGATTCAGACATTGGCAGCTTTAATCAAGCTTTATTGGCTAAAACTCTATGGCGTATAGTATTGCATCCTATATCCCTGGTTAATAGAGTGCTTCAAGCTAAATATGTGTAACAGGGTAACTGGGCAGCAGCTATTGGAGGAGCGAAGACTTCTCTAGTATGGCAGGAGCTAGTATGGGGGAAAGAGTTGCTGTGTGCTGTCGGTGGAGAATTGGGATTGGCAATATGGTAAAAATTTGGGAAGATAAGTGGCTGCCATCGTCGTGGACATTCAAGGTTGTTACCCCAAGATTTCTGGATGAAAATGCAACGGTTAACCAGCTTATGTCCGTTCCAGTTATGTGGAATTGTAATTTCATTAGACAACATTTCCTTAGGTTGGATGTAGAAAAAATTCTATCGATTCCTTTGTGTGAAAGTAGTGAAGGAGATGTGGTAATATGGCATTATAATGATGATGGGCATTATTTGGTGAAGTCGGGTTACTAGTTGGGGATGGAGTTGAAACAGGTCGGTGTAGGAGCGGGTAGTAATGGTGATTCTAACTCCGCTAACATCTGGAGTACAATCTGGAGTCTTAGGATTCCTACAAAGTCAAGCTTTTGTTATGGAGAGCTTACCATGCATTTTTCTCCCCTATGCTGAGCGTTTGGCAAAATGTAGGATTAGCTCTGATCCCGTCTGTGTAAGCTGTGGGTTTGGGGAAGAATCGGTCTTGCATTATCTCTGGGAGTGTAGTTGTGCCCGCAAAGTTTGGAAGTGTTCTTGGTTGGCTGGGGTTGTTAAAAGTTGGGTTGTGCTTAATTTCATTGATCTTTTGGATCTGGTTTTAGCTACGGGAAGCCAGAAAGAGATTGAACTTTTTATTTTGATGAGTTGGTGGATTTAGAAAAATTGAAATGAAAGGAGGCATGGAAAGAATGGGGTACCAACTCAAATAATAGCAGTGCGGTGTAGTGAATGGCTGGATGAGTTTATTAAAGGCGCAGGAGGGCAAGAATAAGAGGACAAGGGATTAGGGATAGGTTGAAACGCATCATAATGTAAGTGGGGCTAGTATTCAGAGTAGAGAGTAGAATATGGGCAATTTGAATGATTACTTGTTTGTAGAACAGAGTGGGTCGCAAGAAGTGGGTAGGAGGTGTGATCAAATGTTCTTTGATGGAGCTTGTGATGTAGCCAAAGGTAAGGTAGGACCGTAGGACTAGGTGCTGTAATATTTGATGGTGGTGGGAGTTTGAAAGGTGCTTCGGCTATACCAATTGATAGTACAATCAAATCGACTGCAACTGAGGCACTCGAGCTGTGGAAAAGGCTACGGTACTGCAGGCAGTTGGGTATTAGTAAAGGAAAGATTGCAGGGGATTCTCTTAATATAATCAAAGCGTTGGATTGGAGTGGGTTGAATCTCAGTGACATTGGAGGAGTACTTGATGCATTTTGTTCTTTGACAATGGAGTTTGAAATGTTTCATGGGAGCATGTCCAAAAGAGACAAAACGGAATTGCCCATAAGCTAAAGTTGGGTATTAGTAGAGTGAAGATTGCAGGGGATTCTCTTAATACAATCAAAGCGTTGGATTGGAGTGGGTTGGATCTCAGTGACATGGGAGGAGTACTTGATGCATTTTGTTCTTTGATAAGGGAGTTTGAAATGTTTCATGGAAGCATGTCCAAAAGAGACAAAACAGAATTGCCCATAAGCTAACTAGGGAAGCTCTTAGTATGAGTCAGGCTATGTATTGCCAAGAAATAAGACCTCCATGAGTCCACGAGACTATAGGGGCTGGAGAGTGTCCTAGTTAAAGGGATTTTCCTAATGAATGCAATGCTTTTGAGTCAATAAAGTTCCATATTCAATAAAAAAAGAAGAAGGTAGAATTATACATAGAGAAGAGGATTCTAGGTAGTCTAAAAATATATAGAAAATTACACATAAGTGTTATTTTGAAACTTTAATTAGTCATAAGGCCACCTAATTGTTCTTGTACACATAAGGCTACTTGTATTATCAAATTTCTTTGTCCTTCACGATTTTACCCTTCTATCTAAGAAAACTAACTGCTTCCTATTATATTAATCATTCTCTCTCCACTCTCTTCCCCCGACGAAACTCTCTCCTCCCTTTCTCTTTCGCCGGTGAAATACTCCATCTCTCTCTCGCCGGCAAAGTACTCACTCTCTCCACCATCACTGACAGGACCCGACCCAGGAATCACCCCAATTACCTGGATACGAGCCTGCGGGGCTCATGTTAAGAGAAATCCTACCGAAAATTCGGCAGAACCTCCCCTAAAAATGGGCTACCCAAAAGTTTCACAAACCTGGACATGATTACTGTTAACGTTAGTGATCCGTGGGATCTCTAGTTAGCTATAAATAAAGAAAGAGAGAGAGAGAGAGATTGACACAAGATGTATAGTGGTTCGCCTCCGCATGAGCGGGAGACTACGTCCACTTGAAAGCTATACTAGTGTGTCGAGCCTTGCGGCCTAACAAGATTACAAGAGATGTAATGAATGTGTTGAGTTGTGGGAGGAGGCATTCCTTTTATAGATGAAGGAATGCTTCTCATTTACTTGTTCTTCGATGTGGGACAAGCAAAGTTACTATTCTAGTCTATTTAACATGTAGAAAGCTATGTTATGGGGGCATCTTGGCAAGGCCGGAAAGGTGGCTTCCCGTCGACGGATTTGTGACTTCCGGATACCGTAGCGTAGCTTGAACATAGGGCTACAAGATGCAAGTCTCGGTTGGGCCTCACCATGGCTTGTGGGTGTCCCAAAGAGGGTGTTAATTATGCTTGGTGAGATAGCAAATACTCCATATTGTTGGAGGTATGTACAAGTCCCCGAAGTCCCCAAGTAAGAGGAGCTTCTTGGTTGGGGAGTTATACACATGATGTCACCAAGCATAAGTAACCGGGCGGTACGGAGCCCCTACAAGTCCCCGAACTCCGTAAGCAAGAAGGGACTCGTTAACCTGCCCAACAAAGACAAAAACAGGCATGTGTAGAATGCTCGTTGCATTGGGCAACAAATGTGAGTTGCATTGATATGCGTTGGCATATACGAATGTATGACGCCGTGATACATGTTAATGCATATACGCGAATGGTGCCGAGTACGACCGATTATGACATACAAACTCGAGAACGCGGATGGTCGTGTGGGCGTATGGATTGCATATGATAAATGTAAGTTGCATGAGCGGTGCGAAGGTAAGCGCTTGTAACTCATGAACGATGACCGCGCATACGGTTGTGTCTGTTTGGTTTTCGCTCGTGTTAATGGAACGCGAAAAGAATTTGATTTGTCGCGGTCGGTGAACGACAAATGGTAGAAAAATTCAATGTTCCATTAACGTGTGGTGTGTCGAGTAGACATGAGCGTAAAGCTCGAGGATTGCCGGGAAGGCATGAGCGGGAAGCTCGTGGGTTGCCGGGAAGGCATGAGCGGAAGCTCGTGGGTTGCCGGGGAGGCATGAGAGGAAGCTCGGGGTGCCCGGGAGGCATGAGCGGAAGCTCGGGGTGCCGGGAAGGCATGAGGGGGAAGCTTAAGGGGTGCCGGGAAGGCATGAGCGGAAGCTCATGGGCTGCCGGGAAGGCATGAGCGGAAGCTCGGGGTGCCGGGGAGGCATGAGCGGGAAGCTCGTGGGTTGCCGGGAAGGCATGAGCGGAAGCTCGGGGTGCCGGGGAGGCATGAGCGGAAGCTCGGGGTGCCGGGAAGGCATGAGCGGGAAGCTCAAGGGTTGCCGGGAAGGCATGAGCGGAAGCTCGTGGGTTGCCGGGAAGGCATGAGCGGAAGCTCGTGGGTTGCCGGGGAGGCATGAGCGGAAGCTCGGGGTGCCGAGGAGGCATGAGCGGAAGCTCGGGGGCTGCCGGGAAGGCATGAGCGGAAGCTCGGGGTGCCGGGGAGGCATGAGCGGGAAGCTCGGGGTGCCGGGAAGGCATGAGCGGGAAGCTCAAGGGTTGCCGGGAAGGCATGAGCGGAAGCTCGTGGGTTGCCGGGAAGGCATGAGCGGAAGCTCGTGGGTTGCCGGGGAGGCATGAGCGGAAGCTCGGGGTGCCGGGGAGGCATGAGCGGAAGCTCGGGGTGCCGGGGAGGCATGAGCGGAAGCTCGGGGTGCCGGGGAGGCATGAGCGGGAAGCTCGTGGGTTGCCGGGAAGGCATGAGCGGAAGCTCGGGGTGCCGGGGAGGCATGAGCGGAAGCTCGGGGTGCCGGGGAGGCATGAGAGGAAGCTCGGGGGCTGCCGGGAAGGCATGAGCAGAAGCTCGGGGTGCCGGGGAGGCATGAGCGGGAAGCTCGTGGGTTGCCGGGAAGGCATGAGCGGAAGCTCGGGGTGCCGGGGAGGCATGAGCGGAAGCTCGGGGTGCCGGGGAGGCATGAGCGGAAGCTCGGGGTGCCGGGAAGGCATGAGCGGGAAGCTCAAGGGTTGCCGGGAAGGCATGAGCGGAAGCTCGTGGGTTGCCGGGAAGGCATGAGCGGAAGCTCGTGGGTTGCCGGGGAGGCATGAGCGGAAGCTCGGGGTGCCGGGGAGGCATGAGCAGAAGCTCGGGGTGCCGGGGAGGCATGAGCGGGAAGCTCGTGGGTTGCCGGGAAGGCATGAGCGGAAGCTCGGGGTGCCGGGGAGGCATGAGCGGAAGCTCGGGGTGCCGGGAAGGCATGAACGGGAAGCTCAAGGGTTGCCGGGAAGGCATGAGCGGAAGCTCGGGGTGCCGGGGAGGCATGAGCGGAAGCTCGGGGTGCCGGGAAGGCATGAGCGGGAAGCTCAAGGGTTGCCGGTAAGGCATGAGCGGAAAGAGCCTGGCGGTGCCGCTGAGGCACGAGCGCGAAAGTGTGGCGGTGCCGCTGAGGCACTAACGGGTAGCTCGATGATGATGCCCTGGGGCATGAGCGTGGCCGTTGCTAATTATGCTGGGCTGTATGTGCAAGTCCCCGAAGTCCCCAGTCAAGGAGGGTGTTCTTGCGGGTTGATACCAAAGCGTAGCTTTGTGCCGTATATCAAGCATAATTAGTGCGAGTGCGTCGTCCATCTAGAATTGGTTGGAGCGAACGCTTTTGCCCTTTCGGGTGGGCCCCTGCTAGGCCCTGCGAGGAGTCCCCCACTCCTGGCTATAGACCTCCGGATGGTCGGAAAATTGTTTGATGAGGGGAGCTGCGCGGAGCAGAGGGTGTTGGGTAGCGAGCCCAATCTTAGATACCCAAGCGTCGGGGTTAACTGCCGGATCAATGGCTGCCGTGGGCTGTGTTAACTAGTCCCTTGCTGTTTTCTCGAAGGAGAAAAGCTTGACTGCAATGCCGCGTAGCGGTCATTGTCATTATGAGGCGTTGCCTTACCGCTTGGCATATCTAGTACGTGAGATCTAGAAAGTGTTGCCGAATCTACGAAATGTTGTTTGGCATGCTTAAAAGTTATGGAAGCATGCAAAGATATATCAAGTGTGATATTCTATAAGCATGCTTAGAAGTAGTAAAAGCATGGTATTGGCATGGCGGTAGCTCAAATTGAAAGAGCGTAAAAAGTAAGATATAATGACTTATGTTGTGTCGATTTGGAGTGAGTTGGGGTTTGAAGTTTGCATAGGTACCCAAATCATGTTGGAGTTGTCCAAGCATGACGCTCCATTGCTTTGGCGGATAAAGTGTTCCGATAATGGACGTCAACTCGTAGTTGAGGTTGAATGCTCCATAGAAATAATCTCGATGGGTGGCCTTGCTGCATATGAACCCAGTGAAGAGACCGGGTGCTTAGATCGGGAAGATTGAAAGTGGACGCTCGGAAACGTGAAACTCTGCCAGAGATAGCAGGTTTGGGAAGACTAAAGCTCCGCTGGTCGCTGGGTTTTGGAGCTCCGCCTGTCCAGATTTCGACGCCGACGATGGAGCTTGGCGGTGCCGACGCGCTGCCAATCTTGGGCGGAGATGCTCAGCGGAGGCTTTGCCGCTGATGGTGCTCTGGCGGAGCAGTTGAGCTGGCAGCGGTGCCTAGCTGCTGTGGAGCTGTGCTGGCGGAGGGAGAAGTTCGGCGGAGGAAGAGGTCCGGCGGTGGCCTCCTGTGGTGTTTGGAACTCAGCGGAGGTTTGGATTTCAGCGGAGACCCGGCTCGATGGTTGGCCGCCATGATTGGAGCTCGGAAGCTGCTTGATGGAAGGTCGGCGGTGCAAGGTCGGCGGTGGTCTACCGCCGGAGACGCTGGGGCGGGTCTGGAGATCGGCGGATGATCCAAGTGCGGCGGAGACTCAAAGTTCGGCGGTGCCATGCGTAGCGGAGGATTTGCAGCGGAGCGGAGTGTAGCAGAGCGGAGCTGCGAAGGGCAGCGGAGGAGGCTGCGAGCTTGCAGCGGAGCTGGTGTCCAGACTGCAGTTGGGCGAGACCGGAGCAGCTGGGCCAGCGGAGCTGCAGGTGAGCTGCAGGGCGAGACCGTGCAGCGTAGCCTAGCGGAGCTTGTGGGGAGTGGGCTTCGAGCTGCGAAGTGCAGCGGGAGTTGAAGCGCCAGCGTGTATGCGAAGCCTGGCGGAGCAGTTGCAGGTAGTGGGTGTGACGAGATGGAAGTTTTGGCGGGAAAAGCTAGCAGTGCAGCGGATCTTCCCCGGCGGAGCACAGTTCAGCGGTGCACAGAGCGATTTCCTGGGTGCCTAGAGAAAACTGTGCTGCCCAGAATTTTTTTTTTTTTTTTTTTTTTTTTAAGGTTCAGCGGTTGACCTTCATGGGTTGGGCGTTGACCAACCCTTGACTGGCGTTGACCAGTCATGTTGAGCGTTGACCAAGTGTGACCAACCCCGCCGGGCGTTGACCAACCCCGCCGGGCGTTGACCAACCCCGCCGGGCGTTGACCAACCCCGCCGGGCGTTGACCAACCCCGCCGGGCGTTGACCGGCCCCGATTTGATGTTGAACGAGCGTTGATCGGCCAAAGCTCGTGGTAGGTGACGAAGCCTTTGCGTGTCGGCTTCCCACAGACGGCGCCAATGTTAACGTTAGTGATCCGTGGGATCTCTAGTTAGCTATAAATAAAGAAAGAGAGAGAGAGAGATTGACACAAGATGTATAGTGGTTCGCCTCCGCATGAGCGGGAGACTACGTCCACTTGAAAGCTATACTAGTGTGTCGAGCCTTGCGGCCTAACAAGATTACAAGAGATGTAATGAATGTGTTGAGTTGTGGGAGGAGGCATTCCTTTTATAGATGAAGGAATGCTTCTCATTTACTTGTTCTTCGATGTGGGACAAGCAAAGTTACTATTCTAGTCTATTTAACATGTAGAAAGCTATGTTATGGGGGCATCTTGGCAAGGCCGGAAAGGTGGCTTCCCGTCGACGGATTTGTGACTTCCGGATACCGTAGCGTAGCTTGAACATAGGGCTACAAGATGCAAGTCTCGGTTGGGCCTCACCATGGCTTGTGGGTGTCCCAAAGAGGGTGTTAATTATGCTTGGTGAGATAGCAAATACTCCATATTGTTGGAGGTATGTACAATTACAACTATATCTTCTACTCAACCTACAATATCAAATTTACAATCCAAACACATATATTACATCCGGAAAGTTCAAATCCCAACATAATCCTCCGTAAGCAACAACAACCCAAACAACAACATCCATCAAACTTAAAAGAAAAGGTTTATCAGAGCAACACTAAACTAAGCCGATATCATACAAGGTAGGTTAAGTAATAACCTACGGAAAAAAACGGAAGCGCTGATTTCCAAAGTCCTTGAGTCTGGACGCGATCTCGGCTAATCTGTAATATGGGCATTTGAAAACGAAGGGCCCAGGGAAAAACATATAAAATCCATTAGAGTGAGTGGACAAAACCGAAACGAGAATCAAAACAATTTATGGTATGCTTCCCCATTTCTCTTTTTAACAAAACCATCATGCAGCTAAACCCTATGAAGTTCCAACTCAATCCTTTTCCAAGAAATTCATTTGATGACTAGGAAGGACTGCTTCCTAGGCATCTCATGCCATCGGGGAGGGACTGCCACCCGATGACGCATCGGAAGGGACTGCCAACCGGAGTAGGAGGCGGTGATTAGTTGGGACTGCCAACTAGCCACAGGTAGTAGACGGGACTGCCGACTAACTACTTCAAGTCATCTGGAAGGGACTGCCAACCAGATGACGCGTCGGATGGGACTGCCAACCGAGCTGTAGTCTGGACGGGACTGCCGACCAGACTATTACCTAGAAGGGACTGCCAACTAGGTAAGGTACGCATGCGCCAAAACTGGCCTCCTTGTCAACTGTTTCATTTTTAATCCTTTTCTTTCCATAAAATCATATTTCAAAACTTAATACCATGCTGCATGAATTATTTAAATAAAAATAAGGGTCCATTCACAAGTGAGTCCCGCAGCTAACCCTGCTGCCTGCCTGTGTCCTCCTCGCTCGAGGGCTCAGTACGTCCTGTCACAATTGCATAGGATATAATTAACCATAATAAAGAAATACTCTCAAAAACAACTCATTTCCCTCGGAATAGGCATCCGTTGTTCATAAATGGTTATAAAACTCCCACACTTAAATTCGGAATTAAATTCTATACTTCCTTACAATCTCAATGCCCTCTAACTCATACTACTCAACCGATTTTTAATTCGATTTCTCAACCGTTCAAAGACTTCACTTAATCTAAACCTTCACAAGGACCGTTCGATAACTTAATCAATTTAATCTCACTTCCTTCATCACAAATTACCACCAATTTATAATATAAATCCTTTCCAAAAATTTCCACATTCATTCTTAATTTTTCCCCTTTTCAAGTTCACAATTTCAACTCCAACAATCTCAAATTCTCTCTACTTCCTAACAACAATTCATAATAGCCCTTTTTCCAAGAGTTTTCACCCAACACTACAAACATGACAAAACCATCAACCATGTTCAACATCACAAACCAAAGAAAACTCAATATCCAACAAACCTCAAATTTAACACAAACTCAAAGATTAAAACCGATACCAAACAACCTATCTATTCCAAAATCCACTCCACAACACACCCAACCAATTCTAAACCTGCAACAGTCAACAATTTCCAACAAAACAACCCTCACAAACAGTTAACTAGCTTAAAAACAACTCGATAATCTTCAACCCTGCAACAATAGCTGAAACTAGGCAGAGAGGGTCGAAAATTCAACCCAAATCGGAAAATAAAACCCGACCGCCACTGTTCATCAACCCTACCACCTCCTCCGGCCAAATCAAGCTACAAGGAGGTTGATAAAGTGTTCCATCCTTCCCAGCAACCCAAAAGCACAAGGATTTCCGGCCGGAGACCGCTGGAAATCGGAAACCCAACCGGGGTTATCAAACCCGACGGCACCCCTCCCCCAAAATCAAACAAATCCGGGCTACCCAGTAAAAAGCACTTACCTGAGATGACAGAGGATGAGGAGAGGAGGCTGTGGTGGCCGGAGACGAGCCCATGCCAACGACGTCCGGAGGTGGAGAATCGGCCGGAATTTTGGTTCCGGGTGCGCAGAGACGGAAAGAAGAGAAAGCAAAAACAGGGGGGGTCGATATCGGGTTCTCCCGATCTCTCTCTCTCTCTCCTTTTTTTATAATCCTATTTCCCTTTTCTTTAAACAAAACCAATAATTTTAAAGGAAAAAAATACCGTAGACACTTAAATCATAACTTCCCCGTAAAAACTCCAATCGAAACAAACTTCGTATCCAAAAACTCAATTTTTTTTTGTATTCTACGACAATCTCCAAGAAATTTCCTAATTTACCGGACTAAAGAAAAGTCACTTTTCGGTCAACCACGGTAAAAAGTAACTAGTAAAAACTTTAAGGTACGGGGCATTACAATCACGTCGGCAACCAGAACTAGAATTGAATCGTCGATGCACGATGCCGTTTCTGGACTGGATCTCCGACGCCCGATGCAGACTTGAAATGGATCTCTGACTCTCTCCTCTTCCTCTCAATTCCACCGACCACATCTCCGTCTCAGGCTCCTCGATGACTCCCTCCGACTCCCTCCCTCCACGATTTCGTCGTCCAAGGTGAGTAAATTTCGAGCCTGACCCAAAACATTTGGTTCTCAACAACCGGGTTAACCTTCCGATCTTGGATCTCGGCTGCAGTGAATTGACTCGGGAGATCCGTCATTTCTGCCGACGACAAGAATGAGGTATGTTCTACTTCTGACGAACACAATCGAAAGCCAGCGAGTCCAAAGAGCAGCGCCTCCGCAATCGAGAAGCCTCAGCAAGTTGAGGTCGTGGATCCGAACGATGATGTTCGACGGCCAGAATCCTGGAACCTCCGGTCTCCGAGAGAAGTTTCGTCTCTGACCTTTTCAATTTCTAATCAAACATTTCAGAAGCTCAATCTATTTCATTCTCTTACTCTGCTTGTAATTTGATTCGGTGAATTCTCACATTGTTATCCTTGATCTCGTGTTAACAAATCATCAGATTAGTTCATTTGATTGAAATTGTTTCAGTTTGATCTATATTTGATCAAATGATTATCGCTTGTTGCCTATTATCGTTGTAGATCCATTGTGGTTTTCTAATTGGATAACATTATAGTTGTAGACAAAATGAGAATTGCTGAAGTTTTTGTTAAGAAGGGTCGTAGTTTTGTTATGGTTCACATGGATGAATGTGATGATTACTTTATTAAGTTCTTGAGTTTTGTTTGGTTGAAGTTGAAATCGGAGTAATTTGATTCTAGTATTTGAGATTTTCAATCTATAGTTGTTTTGATATTTTGGAGTAGCTTTTGTATTGCTTGGTAATAGCTTTCATAGTTGTTGGGAGTAACTTTATTAGTCTCGACTTTAGGGAATAGCTTTTGTTTTACTTAGTAGTAGTTTTTGTTGGTGGTAAGAGTAGTTTTTGTTGTTGGTGACAGTAGTTTTTAGTGTTGGTTACAGTAGTTTTTCTTACCTCGTCGGAAATCTCACTGGAGTAGCTTTTATTGCTGGTAAGAGTAGTTTTTGTTGTTGGTGATAGTAATTTTTCTTACCTCGTCAAGAATCTCATTGGAGTAGGTTTTGTTGCTAGTAAGATTAGCTTTTGGTTGTGGGGATAGTAGCTTTTGTTGGTGGGAATAATAGCTTTTGGTTTTGACTTTTGAGGAGCGTAGCTTTTGTTGGTGGTGGGGACCGTAGCTTTTGCTGGTGATAATAGCTTTTATTGCTGGTGACAGTAGATTTTGTGACCTCGCCGGAAGTCGCTGAAAATTTCACCATAGTATCTTTTGTTGCTAGTGACAGTAGCTTTTGATGTTAATAACAGTAGCTCTTTTGTGGTCGCTGGAAACTTTGTCAGAAGTCACCGGAGTTCTCTGAAGGTCGGCCGGAGTTCGTCGGAGGTCGGCCGGAGACCTGCCGGAGTTCACCGAAGGTCAACCGGAGACTGGCCGGAGAAGGGAGAGAGAATGATTATTGACTTTTTACTCTAGTGGCATTTAAGTAATTATGTTAGTTTTTATATCCAAAATTTAACACCTATTTTAATCTAGTTGCCTTTTGAGGGAAAAAAAATAGGTTGTGGCCCTATAACAAAAAAAACATTCAAAAATGGCCTTATATATAATTGGCCCAAAAATATAACTTTTTTTTTTTTTGAAATGGAAAATATAACTATTCTTAATTATATAAGATTTTGAAATAACAAAAATTATGTGACAATTACGTGGCATATGCCCATTGGTATAAGTTTATGGGATCCTATTGCTATTTCAGAACAGGACCAAAAGACCCAAAAATTAATCGGGCTGGGCAAGGTGGGTCATAAAATGCCCGAATCCAAACCATGAGAAGCACGCGTGCTAACGAACACGTACATAAACCGAAACCCAGTTCTCTCATCAAATATCAATCTCTCTTTCACCAGACAAAGTCATGCAGCCAACACAAGTCGCGGAGAAACCCCTTTCATATCAGGGATCGGGATCGAGATCGAGATCGAGATCCGGATCCTGGCTGGGCCAGAATCCGATACGCTCCTTTTGAGTGACCCCAAACGAGGTATGCTCTTTATCTTTTGCTGTAGGGTTTGTGATCTGGATATTTTTTTGTGTATGAACATTTTCTTTAGAATAAGTTTTCTTTTGTTATTGTTTTTGCTCTTCACAGCTCGTTTGGATGATGGCTTCTTTATTAAAATCCCGCCTCACCTGCTAGCAGGTATGCATCTAATTTCTGTCTTGGGGTTTTTTAACGAATATTATCTCAAAATTTTCATGAGGTCCATGGTGTTTTTTTTTTCCCTCTTGTGTTGAAAGTCACGGTCTGTAGTTGATTTTTGATTATTTTCTTTTGGTCAAAGTAGATGAGTTTTATTGGTGACTATAGTATGAAATCCTAAATAATACAACCCTAAAGCTCTGCCTACTACATGGTATGAGCAGGTCTTTTTTTTCCCCTTCCTGTTCTCATTTTATTTCGTACTTAACAATGCGAGTGCAAACAAACAGATTTAGGTGATGATGATTCGACTGACAGTGAAGCAGAGGAAGAAGAAAAAGAAGGTCACGGTCGTCTTGACAGCTGTCTGATTTGTGGTCGGATTGTTAGACATCACACTGCTTACTGCCCGTACTTGAGATTTGTCCCACACAATGCAACTCTTCCTCCTGGCGTTCAAAGACTTTGCAAGTGTTGCGGTTTGAGGGATGGCCACCCTGGTAGAACAGACTGGAAAGGATTTGTTGTTATGAAGCAGTGTGACAATTGTGGTTCCTATTTAGAGCACTGGACTGATGAATGCCCAAACAAGGATCGTAATGACCAGTAAGCACCAGCGCCACAACAAGCCCAACTAGCTCTTTAGTATTTACAGACTGATCACAACCACCCCCCGGGGGGGGGGGGGCCGCCCGCGCGCTCCACTTTAGGGCCGATTTGGTTTTGTTCTGAGTATCGTAATTCTGGGCTGTAAGAATGTGATGGCGTGTTACTACTAATTTCTGGTATAGACTGTTGCTGGAAACCATTGAATGAACTTGTTTCGGTTTTATTTCAAACTATATATCTCCGGTGATTTGTTAGGCACGGCACTTCATTCGGAAGTGCAAATAAACAGATCTTGTTGATTATCACATTACTGACATAAATCGTTGAATCATTCTTCTTTCATTGTGTTGGAAGTTTGATTGCTCTGCAATTACTGGATCCTGTCTATTACAGAAGTATAATTGACAGTAGCGTAATTCCCTGACCCATTGATCCGGCGAAGAAGAGAAAAGATAAAGAACAGTAGTTACCGGTTTTTGTTGCAAAGGAAGCATTTTCCGTTACTTGCCTAGTTCTTTTTCTTTCATTTCAATATTTTAACTTTCCACATTTTCATCATGAACTGCATTTGGATCTAATCGACCTTTTAAAGACTGTTGTAATCAATAAAGACTTCCAGTTTAATATATTTTTTTTCTTTTGGCAATATCAAATTTAATGTTAAATACTGGGCTGTTCCTGTCACTAATTGGATTTCGTCTTTTCATTCTTCATAAATTCAAGCCTCCCTATATAATCCTCCATGGAACAAAAAGATCCAGCTTCTTCTTGTTGCTATTATGATCTATGGAGCAATTTTGGTGCTTCTCAACGGAAGAGAGATAGGTTAATTATAGAATAGGCTGGTGCAGAATCCAATCGTATGACTGGTGTTATTAGTCAATGGGGTTTGAATTACTTCTATTAGCAGCAGTAATATTCAATTACATTTCTATTTTCATTTGCGGGACAATAATGAGCTGGTATCTGAATGAAAAGTAATTTGGATTTAACTTTGGGCTTGAATGGCATGACAGTGATAATATTTCTGCTATAGAAATGGGCTTGTTCCGGTCCGATGCACCATTCCTTCCGGCAACAGTTGCCTACTTTCAACTGTATAATGAAGGGACTGTACATACATGAGAAAGGGTACATACATAATCAGTTTGCATGCATCCCTAACTAGCCAAACGTTGTAACCCTACACCAAAAGATACCATGAAAACATTATATATACACCAACGTCCATGGGGTTCCTCATTCATTCCTTCGAAACTTTGATTCAACATACGTTGTTTCAAGTTTGAATTTTGAAGTTCGAAGTTTAAGGGATGGAAAACCAGAGTGACTACAAGATGATCACGATACTGCTCGCCTTAGTGGTGGCTGTTACAGTCTTTTTTCTGCCACTGCTGATGGGTCCTGTGCACCCACCATCTTTCGCTATTCTGATCATAATTCCAGTGGTTCTGGTAGCCGCTATCATCTTCCTCGACCAGGCGTCCAAGTGACACTGTGATCTTCCTTAAGATTTATGTATCTATCTACTGATGCTGTACGTCAATGGATGTTTCTATTGATGTAAATTGTCAGCATGTGTAAACCAAAAAAAAAATTGTCGGCAAGTATTTAATAAAGTTTGGCACTTCGGTATAACTACTTTCGTTTACTTGATCATAGTTACAAAGTGATGTGTTTTCTATACTCATATTGTGGCTGTGGCCATCTATGAATGTTCATGGTTGAGATTGAGTTGCATCTTATTTTAGTTTGCATTTTTTTTTTAATTAAAATAGAGAAGTAAGCGATATTAGTTCCTCGTTAGCGGTCATTGCGCAAGGCGCCTACCCTCCCCATAATAGAGAGGGGACCACTACACACTGGACTGAAATTGCCAACATTAAAGACAGCAAATCTTCCTATCTGTAAAGAAGGGAAAAAGCTGAGGACTAAAAAGGACCCCCAAAAGAACACCCCAAGAGAAGCAACCAACATCTACTATGCAAACCTAAAATTAGGAAGGCTTGCCAAATCTCGGGAATATGCCGCAAGTGCACAAGGAGGACAAGAGTCCCACCAATGAACACCAACCTGAGTTGCATCTTATTTTAGTTTGCATTTAGTATTTTAGGTAGTAGTGATTGTTCACTTCTATCAACTTAAATTTCCAAAGAAGTTTGAATGAAGGTATCCTAGGTAGGTAGTGATTGTTCACGCACTCTATAAAATTAAATTTCATTTCCAAAGAAATTTGAATGAAGGCATCCTAGGTATCACTCCACTTTTCTTGTATAGTCTCTGTTCAAAAAGTAAATCGAAAATTATTCACATCTAAAATTCATACGAGACTAAAACCCTGCTTAACTCATACCAATTCATTGCAATTTACTTATTTTTTTTGTCAATTCCACAGAGCCTACATTCTCTTCCTTCACAGTTCATAAATCTGAAAACATGCGGACTCAGTTCAACTCGTTCCATCTAACTCTAACAGCTTAATTTTAGTACTGTATGTGTTATAAACAATAAACATTATCATAAATCTTGTTTCAAAATTAAAAAGTCAAATCCCATTACAAAAAGTTCTATCATTTTAATGCTGAAAAAAATGGGTATTGCAACTTATACCAAATGGGTGCAATCTGCAATCAATCCACTCAACAATGAAACATTCAAATGAAGAATTCTAATAGTACATTTCACTTTCTCTATATGCCAAAGAATTGCAATCGATTTCGGCACCAAGAAATTAGCTGCTGGTAACATTCTCAGTGTCAAAAAACCAATGACCTCTGCTGCTGGCAACTACCCCTTTCTGGTTTGATCAGTTTTCATAGCAGAACCATCATCACTGTCATGTCCATTCAAGCCCAAACTTAAATCTAAAGTGCTTTCATTCAGATCTTGACATACTACCTGATTATTGTCCTGAAAATAAAACCAGGAATGGAAGTGAATATTACTTCGTCCAGATGGACTGATAAAGGTTCACTTTCGTTTACCCCACCAAATTGTAACTACATGCAAAAACAACTGTCGTATTCATCACTCAATACCATATTCCACCCACCCAATAAATAAAAAACTCAAATTTCTACACATCTCGAAGTCCTACCTACAAGAACTCGAAAGGCAAACATATAAAAGGGCAAACAATTCACCTGATTTTCTTCCATAGGGACATCATTAATGTCAGGTTTTTCAACTAAACCCTCGTCCTTGGCGGTTGCCTCTGTTTCAGCTGTCTCAGTATCTATCAAGTTAGCTTCTTCTTCAACCTGTTCTGCAGCCTCATTTTGCTGTTCCTCTAATAAAGCAATCTGTTTTATTAAACATGAAACAGCTAAAGTTAATCCTTCAACCGCAAACCCCAGCAAAACATACAGAATAATGAACTAACAGTTGAATAGTTAGTTATCTGGGGCACAGTTACTGCACAATAAACTCAAAATAGCAATCATTACTATTGTTTGATTTAGCCTTTGTAAAGCACATATTCCACACCCACAATCTATTAGAACACATGAACAACCATTGAGACCTCAAATGCAAGGTGCGGATTTCAAATAATGAGACAATTGTACTCTTTCCAAGCACTATCATAAACTCAAATTTGAGAACTAAGAACTAAAGGGCAGTTCCCTGTGTATTTTCCTAGAATTTCCAGGGTAAACAGATGGTTTATTCCCTCAAGAAGCTATAGTTCAAATAACCTTAATATGTCAGAATCCATTTGATCTTCCCAACACTCACAAACCAATTTTTTAACCGAGTCTTAGTTATGTGCATTCACAAACAAGCAGGCTATATATCTCAAAAGTCTTTCCAAATTTCTAATAAAGTTCAAAAAACACCAAAAGGAACCCAAAAGCAAAATAGAATTAGTAACTACTAACTAATTAGTAGATCACTCTTGACTCCCATATATTCTAATTGCGTATTATCATCGCTGCAACACTTGAACATGTTATCTTATTCAAACTAGACAACGACAACATTCAGCTTCAGTTATCACATTCTTACAACCTCAATCATCTCGATGCACCTCAAGTAAATCACAACACGAAAAACACAACAATTCTTCGATCTTACTACAATGTCCCCTTGCTCCAACATTAACTGTCGATTTCAAACCATGAATGTGAACATTACATAACAAAAACTGCACTATCAACACCACCAAACCCCAAACAATTCAGATCACCTTAACAACTCAAAATTCACCTCCCTAGTAAAACCCAAACACCAACAATACTAAAGAACAAAAATTTACTGTCTAAGCAAACAAAAAACCTAAAATCATTAAACCCCACAAAATCCAACACAATCATAAACAAGCCCAATACTTTCCGACAAAACCAAACACCCACAAGAACACTAATCAAAACCAATCTCAAATTACCGGAATGTATTTGAATCTGCGGCGAGGCGGCTCCTCCACCTCATCCACCTTGTCATAGTTAGTGGCGGCGCTGCCATTGGCAGCGGCAGCGTTTTGGCTTTGGGTGATAGGGGCCCACTTGAAAAGAAGGAGGTGGGAACCGTTATTACCGTTAGGGGTGGTGCCATTGCTGTGGTTGTGGGCGTTAATCTGATGGGAGTGAGAGGTGTGATGAGGAGGAGGAGCTACGTGGACCCACTTCTTCTTCCACTTCCTGACCGGGCCATTGAACACCGTGGCTGGTCCGTAGCGGGTCGAGGTTCGACCCGTCCGGGCCCCAACTCCCTCCATGGATCTACGATTCGCTGGGCGTCAGATCCGCGGCAAAATTAAACAAAAAACAAAAAAAGGAGGGTTTTTGGGGGCTTTGATCTTTGGTTTCTTTCTTCTCTAGGGTGGGTGTTTTTATGCCTTTATGGTTGCGTGTTTGGGAAGGATTGGACGGCGCCAGTGCCCTTTTTTACTCAATCGGGACCGTCCACGTGTATTCCTCTTATATATGGGGTTTTTGGTTATTGGAACTTTATCAAACATTACAAATCTCACATTCTTTACCTTTCCTAATCCTCGCAGGTGAAATAATATTCCTCGTTGAGTTAGAATTGGGGTATATATCTTAGACAAGTGTAAAGGCTAGATGGGGAAGGAAAAGATGGAGGAGATTAGAAGTATGCCTATCGAGATACGTGATTTTGACCCCTGTGCCTTGTAAAGAAGAGAAAGCACACTGCACAACCCAGGGAGAATGAACTTTTTTGAGATTTAGAGTGGGGTTGAGATCCAAACGATGACAAAAATAGATGAAATTTTGTCCGTAACTATATCTTTTTATCATGATAACATCCAACGGTGAACTTTGATAAATTATATTTCCTCTCCCATGTTGTTCGTGGAAGGTATAATTGCTTCTAACGTATTTGTTTTACTTAGAAACATTGTATGATGTGTACATGTCATCTCCAATGCACCATTCTACATTCAAACACACTAGTGTTATGTGCTTTTGATATTCTGCGCATACAGCAGTTGAAGAAGTTTTCAACAAAACAAATATGGTTTCATCAAAGGAACAATCAGTAAGAGTCTTGTCATTCATGTAGAATAAAGATTTTCTGCTTGGTGATTGGGATAAAGTTAGTCTCCCGTTCGTATTCTCTATGATCAAGATTGCATTGTGATTAGAATACTAGATAAAAATGCATTTGACCTCTAATTAAGTTGTATATAAACTCTTGGTATCTAGCTTAATTGATTTATCAAGTTCCATATGGATTCTTGTTTCATGTCATTCTATTTTTGCTTATGATCAGGCTACAAATGGAGAGTGTTGATATAGCTCAATATGATAACAGACTTTTGATCGACATGTCATATGTGTAATATTTTTATAGACATGTCATATTGCTTTTATTTTAGAGGAGTAAACTCATTTTGTTAGTGACAAAATTGAAAGATGTAATGAGGTCTTATGGAATCTTTTACACTTCCAATTGCAATTTCATAATTGGAGTTGAATGAGATGATGATTATTTAATGAACTGTTTCTTATCCATTTAGTTTGTTGTACTTTAATTTCTTTGACTCAGATGGTGCATGATTTTCTAATTATCAAACAAGATGGAATACAGCCATGAAAACAAGCTGACACTACTACAAAAAGGTCATCAGACGACAGTGATTTTCTGTTGTGTGATGACCAAACTAACCGTGGTCTAAACGAGTGTTGTGTGATTGAAAAATCAGACAACGGTGATTTCACCGTTGTGTGACAATACTTTGCTCAACAGAATATCTGTTTCCGTTATGTGAATTCTGCGCAAGCATGTGCCTGGCATGGCATGGGCGGGGATGTGTCGGTACATTCAGACAACAGAAGAAAGAATTCACTGTTGTGTGAGATTCATAACACACAACAGATATAACTCATTCTTTGTTGTCTGAGATTCATAACACACAACAAATATTACTCATTATTTGTTGTCTGAGATATATAACACACAACAGATATTACTCATTCTTTGTTGTCTGAGATTAATAACACACAACTGAAGTGAAATTATATCCCTTGTCTGTTGATTACTCAGACAACGGAGATGATTTCATTTATGTTGTGTGTTATGAATCTCACACAAGTAAACTTTGTTTTCTTTTGTTGTTGGTTGTTAGTTCACACAACTACTCTATTTGGTTTCTGTTGTGTGTTATGAATCTCACACAACAGAACTTTGTTTATTTTGTTGTTGGTTGTTAGTTCACACAACTACTCTATTTGGTTAGCTGTGGTGTGAATATTGTAATCAAATTGGGTAACAAACCAGTGACTGTTGTAGGAAAAGCTTCAATTTTGAACTCGTTTACAGTCAGACAACACATTGATTTGCATTGTGTTGTAAGACTAAATATTGGACAGTAATTACCACATAAAAAGTACTCAAATCCATATCATTCCATTACCATTTTTTAAACATCCATATATTCAAGTGACTAGGTAATGTACCAAACAAGAAAGCATTCCTAACTAGCTACACATGAATCAAAAGCTGATATAATATCTTTTCGCTTCAACAAAACCTTCTTGTGCTATTTTATCAAGCATCTTGTGCACTATATATACTCTCATTTGCATCACCTCCAAGCTTATTGTGAAGCTTCACGAGTTAGCACATATTGCAGCAGAAGAGCATGATACAGTACCAAAGGGGTTGGTTTTCCAGAGGAATGTAGAACAAGAGCATGTAACCCAAGTTCAAGTGCATTTTCCCCACTCACTAGCACCAATGAAGCTACACCATTACTGCTCAAGAGAAAAGCACAACCCATTATGCACTGTTAAAAATGAGAGACCATTATGATTTATGAGAAGTACCTAAACAAAGATGTTTTCATGTTCAACAGCCTAAGCTATTGTTGTTTAACATCCAAGAAAATAAATAACTCACACCTGGAACACAAATCTTCTGACAGATAAATCACTTGAAATAGGAACAGTAGTAGGAAGCAAAAGCTGCAAGCAAAATCTATCACAACCCAATATGAAAAACAGCATAATCAATTTTATATCTGCTATTACTCAAAATCTCACTCTCTATGATCAAGTATTAAATTTTGAAGCATGCAATCCTTGAGTTATCAAATACAGGACCTAGAAACAATTTTAATCAGAAAATTTGAGATTAAAAAACAAAAAACGAAGACGAAGACGAAAAAATAACAAAGCAGAAGCAGAAATTCCAGAAGTTTGCAAGGAAGTTCAAGCAAAGTTCGAAAAGTACAGAAAATCCATTGTTCTGATACTAAATAAAAGCTGCGTATTCAAAAAGAATTTTACTGTAATTCCTTTATTCAAGTCTATTGTACAACAGTCTGTATGCTATTGTTCTGAGAGAGGGAGATAAGATACTAAATCGTAATGGAGAAAAGCCAGGACAAATTTGTCATAAATGCAGTTTCCTGTCTTTAAGTGATTCCATATGAAAGCAAGCTAAGGTCAGACTTAGCAAGTTCAACCTTTTTAAGGAACCTATGGCAGAACCTATGTTCCTTCAAATCTACTACGGGAATTAAAATTAATGAGAAAGCAATCCATAAAGGTACAGGAAAACCATTGAACAACTTTTATTTTATATTTATCATCAAAGTCATGCTCCAAATCACATGCAAGATTCCGAATCACAAAAGAGCACAGGATGTTGACAAATAAAAACTAAACTAATAGAAAACAAGCATAGGGAGACAGATGGTAATATTAAAGCAATATTATTGCAGTGCTATCATTCTTCAGACAGAATTTGATTATGAATTCTCTAGTAGATATAACATGTTTGTGCAATCCAAAATATAATGTATAGATAAAAAGTAGTATATGCACTGGTGCAAATTGAAGACAGTTCTCGAGTAAAGAAGAGAAAGAATTAAATACCAGTGATACACCACCAGAATCGAGTTTAGACTTGGTATTTACATTAACTTCGGCTATTAGCAGACCTGTTACAACCTGCAGTAGTTACAGACAAGAAAGGAAAAGATAAGAAAACAAGTGAATAACAAAATAACAGCATCACAAAAATGAGACCGTTTGTTCTTACTTTCTAGATGGCATAACAGAACAGTCTTGGGTACTAGCCACAAACAATATCATCACAATCCTGATGATGAATGATGTAAGTATCAATTTCACCACTATTTAGTTGCCTTAAATATTTTCCTTCCTACAAAAGGAGAAAAAGAGAGTGATATAGCCGTACAAGTATACATGATGAAGGCAAGTTGAACCAGTTTAACTGACAAAAGCACAACCTAGGTACAAATATATAACCAACGAAACAATCTGGTGTCAAACTTCCTCGCGTGACGGGTCATGACCACAAACCCCCATAGCTTCCTGAAATACAAATGATTTAAGTCCAGACACTAGAAGATATGCCTCGTCTGCTTTACTAGGCAACGACCTTAGTACATTCAACGGACCCAGAAGTTAAAAGCAATATATATGGAGCTTTGAACTAACTGCTAATCTTCAAGTTTTACATATGTCAGGAGTTTACCTGTTCAATGTTTACAAGCCATTTAGGGTCATCCCCAGTGTACGTTTCCATGGAATGGAATTCAGGGACACGTCCACTCTTAATTAACTTCTCTTTATACCTCGAAAAGATTAAGTCATTAAGAAAATAATGTATGTGCCAAAGTTATAGTTGCGCAAACTAGCAAGCAAGCGAATAATCAAGCCCCTCCAAAAGATTACAAAGGTCAAATAATGAGAAACTACCTGAGATACGTGAAGCAAAATGCCTTGCTTTAATAAGAACCTCATCAGTCCATCAATGTGTGCAGAGTTTTCTTGATGGTGCATTCTCATTGTTAGATAAACCTCTGACATAAAATGCTGTTTTGCAGATGGTTCAATTTCTCTAGCTGGACTACAGTTGAATGATCTTATGATGACATCCCTTGAAATTGATTGGATTGTAATAGAAAAATGCAAATGACTTCAGTTTGACATGGATAAGAATATACTAATATTTGCAATTGATCAAGCATGTACAGTTGAAATTACCAATGTTTGCAATTGCAAAATCTTAAATGTTTATCTCTAACTATCTGTTTTTTATTTCCTCACTGTCTAACAATGCATAGAGTATTCAAAAGTCAACAATCTTAATATAATATAATAAGCGGTTGTTTATATAGAGGAATATGTATGAAGAAATAGACTTGAATACATCTTCAGAAGATAAGTCACTTGCAATTTCAAATTTAACTCGCAAAATGTACTTCCACACCAATTCTTGCCATAATTACTAACCAAAAAACTAAAGTTATGATCTGTGCATCTTACCAAAGCATATATCCAGTCGTCAGCTTGAAAATCCCAATGCCATTGTAAACGCTTTTAGATTAAATCTAAGCAGTACAGTACGAGATAGTGTGAAGAATTCCTCTGTAGTTTATAAGCTGTATTAAATGAAGACAGTCAATTCCAAACTACCCAAAGGTGGACTGGAAATTTTATTCAATATAGCACAAAGAATACTGACGGTTGGGCATCATCTTGTAGTGGACTCTAATCATCAGAACTAAAAAAACCTGACCTCCCTATTCCCTCCACATAAGAGTTTGCTTGCAAGCCTTTTTTCATTTCAATTCATAACCAAATATTATCATTTTCTTGCGTTTAACTATCAATCTCATCTCAAGCAATCAACTTAATTTGTTAATAGCTTTAAACAAAAGAGAAACTTAACCACTACTGTGAGCCCCGGAAAAGTTTGTCGAGCTTAAATGAAATAGTTCGCTAATTGACTTATCGATTTCGATAAAAGTTAAAGTACTCGGGAAAAATTTTCAGAAATTTCATGAGGTGAAATCCTCAATTTAGAAGTGGGATAATGAAGTACGTGTCACGACGAGTTCGTGAAAATTTTCGGAGAATTTTCCGGTGAACCGAAGTATTTTTAGTGAATTTCCGAAGTTGTGGGATTTTAGAACTTAAAACAAGAAATAGAAAATAGGTGGAGAAATTCCCAGCCATTGATTCACCCACCGCTTGATCCTAGCCGTCCAACCTTAATTGGAGCAGTCTATATATCAAGGTGCTGCTCTGTTGGGAGATCCAGAAGGATCGAGAGACAGTGAGAGAGAACCAGAGCTCTCCGACCCGGAACGCGACCCGCGACTGGGTCCGACCAGAAACCGTTCCTCCGGCCACCAATCGCTGACGGACGACCACCATTCCCTTCGTCTCTGCATCGCCTACATCCCTGTAGCCTCTGATCGTCCATGCACTGAACGGAGAAGAAAACCCGACGACGAGAAGCCCGAGTCTTTACCGCAAACCTCTGCAAATTCCGGCGATTACGGCCACCGTTTGGACCATCAGTGGTACAAAACCTTACTTCCTCGTCATTCTATACATGTTTCTGCAATTAGTTTTCAAATGGGATCGAGTTTTGATAGTTGTGGTTTCTGGGTGCCCTCGGTTCCGTTGCAGTCCATCGACGTCGGTGACTATTCCGGCCTTTCTGAGCTTGCTTGCTACACAAAAGACGATCAGGCCTTCAAACTCTACGCGTCTGGGTAAGTGGGTTCTCCAATTTGGTTAAAGTTTCTAGCTTGGTAGTCTGAGTTCAGTCGATCACCGCCGGTGTTGCTGTGCGTGACGACCAGTTTGAAACTCCTTGTTAGACTACAGTGTTGAGTGAAACTTGAATCTTGGAACTGAACCTCAGTTGTGTTAAATCTCAGAAATTGGGAGGTGGAACACAGATCGTAGCTGGTCGAATTTAAGCCGTAGTTCATCTACGAGTTGTACTAGCAAAGGTAAACTCGGGTTCTGGACTGGATGCTTCTTGTTTTGCTTACGAGGGCAGAAAGTAGTTGTTTGATTGACTGGGTATTGTGTTGCACATTTGAAATTGTGGCTGTTGTCAAGAAATTGTGAATTTGGTTGTGAAATATTTGAAATTGGTTAAGTGGGTGTTAATAGCAGTTTTGGGGACACATTGTGTGTGAAGTTAAATTTATATTGGGTGTCCATAGTAATTCGATGTAATTGCTATGTGACGAGATCGTTAAATAAAGTTAAATCCCTTCGGGGATAAAATTTGGAAATGAATATCACTTCCGTTGGTTGAGTATTGTAAATTGAAGTAAATGTTCGATATATTTTAAGTTAATTATCGAACCTATTTAACATTGGTCCAATGTGGTTATTGGTCAACGTTGGTCAAACTAAGGAGGTCGGTCAAGCCGTGGCCAAAAGAGTCAACTCCTGGTCAAACCAGGAAAGGTTGGTCAAACCTTGGTCCACTCCTGGTCCAACCAGGAACAGTTGGTTTAGACGATTTGTTAGTCGTCGAGATTTTGTATAATTGTTCAAAAGATATTAACTACCGAAATGTCGGAATCTAGGACTCCAGTTACCCGAGGAACAGAAGGTTCGCGACTCTCGGAGTACGTGAGAGAAAGCATCGGAATCCAGGTAGGGATTCAGGACTCTCCTCGGTTAGTTGTTTTGTTATATCTTGTGTTAAAATATGCATGATGGGTGGTACGGTTTGGTTATGTTAAAATGCAATGCATACTAACCAAATTGTGAGAGATGTGATGGCTTGAGAGCGAAAGGGGCACTGACTTCCTTGGGTTCGATCCCCTAAACCTCCGGAGGGTTAGCTATACCGGTCGTCCGAATATCCGCAATCACGGACTCGGTACGTGTGTATAGCTAGGTAGTGGACGTTCTCGCTACGCTTACCTGGTGATAAATCAATTTGAGGTAAGGTCGTGTAGTGGGTCTATGGGACCGGCCATCAGGTAACACTTGGATTTGGCGCCGTATTTATTTAGGCATCATGCATCAGTTTTTAAAGTTAAAAATATTAATGTTTGTCGTTCATTTTCAAATATTTGGTTTAAGCCTATTTTCATACTGGAGCTCCAAAATCTATTTATTGGTTTCAAACCTAGTCGAGATAGTGTTCCTGTTGAGCTGCGAGGACGAAAGCTCACCCCTACAACAGTGTGGATGCAGGTACTGTGCACTGGTGACGGGACAGTAGTGGACGGAGCTGGGTGTGCATAACAAGTTCGGTAAACCCTTGTCTGGAGTTGTGCTAAACCTCATTTCTCAAACTTCATGCTTCGGAGCTTGTTGTATCTAGCCTCGGGTTAAATTCAGTTGAATTCTCTTTCATTGAAATCCGTACCCCGTGTGCGTCTTTATCCAAGTTCTGAACAAACCAAGTAGTTCCTAGCAATCCAAGTTTTCACCTCAAAATTATCGTTAGCTTCCGCTGTGTGTTGCAAAAAGTTTTCTAACAAAATGCCTAGCGGTCCTCTAGAATGTGAATCGAGCTTTCGATTTATATTTTAGAGCCCCGCGGCACTGTGACGTGCCCAAGCTGGTGAGGTGCGGTTTGGGGCGTTACAACTACATACTTGCATAATTTTACCATTCATAGAACCTCCTTTCTGAATTTCAAGTATTTCAAGTGAATGGATGAACAGGACCCGATGCTTAGATAAACAGGCCCCTTATCACTACTTATACAAAATTACCAGGATGAAAACGTAGGTTAGAAAGATCTTTTGATCACAAATTATCACATTCATTATACAATCAGATTCTGATTCTGATGTTAGATTAAAAGATTTTCACTATTCAGGCCTTCCATTCTCCCAATTATATCACTAAACCAAAACAAGCCCAACGCTAACGGCTGTAAGAGAGAAAAAGAGTGTACCATGGTTACGGTAGCGTTGAAGAAAGAAGACTGAGACGATGATCGAAGACTAGGCGAAGCAGAAACGCAGACTCAAGTTTGATATATATATATATATATATATATATAGAGAGAGAGAGAGAGAGAGGGAGCTGGGTTTGGGATTATTAGTCGGTTTATTTTTGGGTTAGTTACAAGATGGAATCGAAATCGAAATCGGAATCAACCCAAAACAATACCTGACATGAGAGCTTCCTCGAGAGTCTGAGCCTCGAACTGCTTGGGGAAGACATACTTAGCCAAATCAAGTAAAACTGCAACAAGAAGAAGAAAACACCAAATGTTAAAACCAAATCGGAACCAATTAAACTTGAAAATCAAGGAAAAGTTTAGAACGTGTGAAAGGGATTTGAACATTTATGTTCCTGGGAGACGGAGGAGGCTTGGGTGGCAAGAGCAGCGACGAGGGAGCTTCGAGCTTTGAGAGCAGACATGGTCCTCCTTCGCTGCAGTGGAGAAGATACGGCAGCGAGGTTGGCGGCCGTATCCTTCATCCCTCTCCTTCGTACTCCGTCCCCCCAAATCCACTTGCTTCCGATTCGACGAATCGTCAGAGAAGAACATTCTCGTGAAATTCGAATCTCCGGAGCTAGGTTAACGTCCACGCAACTCGTTCCAGGCTTCGGCGAGTACTTGATCGGTCGAACAAAGAAGCTAGACCTAGAATCGGAGAAACTGAAGAGTCTTCTGCATCTCTTCAATTGCAGAAGAGGATTTGGATTTGGAGGCGTGGAGGAGAGAGAAAGTGGATCTAGGGCACTCTATCTCTTCCATTGCTGAAGAGAATTTGGATTTTAGAGGATGAAGAATAGAAGCAAGGAGATCGAGAGACCGAGAGAGAGGGGTTTCGTTGGGGGGGGGGGGTGTTTCACTATTGGGAGAGTCGTGGGGAGGGGGGGTGGAGAGACGGGGGTTTCACGACTGAGAGAGCTCGAGAGAATTTTTTCATTTTTCTTTCGACACGATATGGCTTGGGCTGGGTGGGAGGCACAATTAAACTTCCAACAAATTCTAAAGTTGCTCACACAACAGAAACCTAACAAACTGTTGTAAGAGTATCAAAATGTCAAAACATGGAGGGAAATCTGCCGCATATAGCAATTTGGCTCAAAATGTTGCCGCCTATATGTTCCCACTTTCACACAACAGAAAAGTATAACTTCTGTTGTCTAATTTCTACAGCTTGCACTAGGTTTACCTTGTGGAAGACATTCAATCAAGCTTCCTCAAAATTTGGCATCCAGTTTTCAATCACACAACTGAAATATAAAGCACCGTTGTATCAAGTAGCACAAATTTCATATTTCAAGAGGCAACCAAGGCTCCAAAGTGGAGGGAAATCTGCCGCTAATTTTTTTAAGACTCAGACGACAGACATTACTTAATTCCGTTGTGCAATGTAGTTCTGATAAAAAAGTTATCACTTTGTTGACATTCACACAACAGAATATAACAAGTACCGTTGTGCAATAAAGCTTACTTAAACACACAACGGATGATTTCTGTTCCGTTGTGTGATTAGTGTTGTGTGATTAACTTTTTGTGTGAAATATAGGATTTCATAGCATCAAACAAGAAAAGAAAATGCAATTAAGCTGTGAAGCAAGATGAAGGTGAGTGCATGGTTTAGTGAGAACTCTGGCTGCTACTTGGTAACACAATAATGCACACTGGCAAAGCAAAAGCAATGAACCAACCTGCTAGTGCAATATTTAAAGGGGGAAAACTAATTTACATTCAACAATTACAATCTGTAAAAACGAAATCAATGAAGTGAAACTGAAATTAATTCCAAATATACACACAGTTGAGAAAGAATGTCAACAACCCATAAACTAAGAAACCCAGGCATTTCTTAAGTTGAAAATGCAATTATAAGAAAAGAAGAGTGCAATTGGAGAGGACTAAAGGTTGTCGTCTGCATCCGCTGTTCGATTACTCTGTTGTGAAAGTATTGAAGAGTGAAACCTTCACTTATTTCCTATAAACCAAATTTGTGCATGCTTTAGTCCACCTTTTTTGTGATCCATTTTACTGACTTTCTGGTCAAAGCCAAACTAGTTCTTCAGCAAATCAACCTTAACACGCAAAATGACATATTATATTCAAAAGGCGATAGGAAACAAAACAAGTCAATTCAAATAGTACAATCCCCATAATGACTTGATCAGAGTCACTGGATGCAGTTTTCAGTGAATTAAACAACGAGCGTGCATGCTACAATTCCAGAGGGCATGAGAATTCTGCAGCATAACCGCAGGATCTACTTCAGTCAGTGCAGCATGTTAATAAAACAAAACACACCTAAAAAAAACAAGCCAATGTACTTTATCATGAGGATAATGTATATTGGTGATGACTAATATTTTTGGAAAATTCTAGTGTGCTGGTATGTATCCCATACCCACACTTACAAAGTGAGAACAAATTTGTTCTAAAAATTGTAATTTGAGTCATACTTTGTTCTAATATTTTGTTCTAATAATGGTAATTACACCTCTTACACTTTTACAAGTTTTGAACAAAATCGTTGTCAATGTTGTAATTTTTGTTCTCATTGTTGTAAATAATGTAAATGAATATGGTAACTTTTGTTCTCATAATGGTAGGTACCATAGCTTGTCTCAATATTTTTACTTGAGCACAAATAATTCAGAACTTGGCAAATAGTACTAAACACATATTTTCTAATAATCATACAACTGAGTAGCATCCCCAGAATTCTAACTGACAATATTGATATTGATCACTAAGTAGTAATTGCTACCTTGTCTTTGCTTCCAGCACTCCCAACAACATAGCACCTGGCCAAACTTGGCAAATTGGCCAACAAGCTGACCTACCGCTCCTGATGCCGCCTAAACGAACACCGTCTCTCCTTTCTTAGGAGAGAAGATCTCATAAAAACCAGCATACCGTCTTACCAAGGATATTTGTGATACTAATTATGACATCTAATTACCAACACATTTGCGAAAATATTAATTATAATATCTAAAGTAACTTCTATATGTGGATGACTTGTGAAACTCTTGTTAAAACATATTTACTAGATACAGCAAATCCACATATCTAGCCATCTGCACTCAAACCTGAAGAGTGCATGCACATACAAGCAAAAGATTGACAGTTGATAATGAAACTTTTACTATGGCCCATCAAAATTCTTTTAATGCAAGCTACGCCAAACATGACAATATACTCCGATCCATAACCCAAAAGCCAATGAAACAAATGATGTGTACTGTTTTCATTACAAAGTATCACACCATATAGTTGGCCGCCATCTTTAAGGCAAATAATAATGTTCAATGTTTACTGCAATAGTGTAAAGAGAAGAAAACAATATTCATCAGACGAAATTTCAGACCATATAGCATTGAAAACTACAGTACAAATGAACTAATTTATGGAAAGTTAAATGTAAAAAGGAAAATAGTAGAACATAAGCTGATCATACAAACAGATCGGAAGTTACTATTAACCGTAAGTGAAACAAGCAAAACAGAATGCATTCAAATGCCAATCTTTTGACTTTCCAAGAAGACCTACTTGATGCATTAGATAATTACTAATTGTTTGGACCCAAAATGAACATTTTGGTCTGACAAGGCACATCTTGGAGAAATTGAGCCAATATCAGTGGCTCAAGTTATATATTGTCGACAAGTTCGAAATATATATTTAGAGGCTAAATAAAGCCTACTATGGAAACATGAAAAGTCAACTTTAGCACATTTTCCTACTTCGGCTAGGAGAAACCGAGCTAAACAAGGAAGGAGAGGTGGCAGACTAACCAAATGAAATCTAAATGAGCTGAAACTTTCCAGATTCATTCTAGACATCCTAAGGATCATTTCTTATGAAGAGTTCTAGAGCTAGTTTTTAGTGGAAGGCCATCAAACAATCAGTCCAATTTTCTGCAGAAGCAAAACTGGAAAACTGGACCTGTAAGAGGTCCAGCAGCATTTCCGGCCCAACCACATGGAAGAAAGCTCTGAAAATTTGTCACAATGATCTACACTCATTATGGATCATGTGATATGAAGAAGTCGAAGGCCCATTTTGAGTTCTTGGTGGAGATATAGCTGCAGCAAAAAAAAGGAGCAGAAAGTGCTTAAACCTAACATTCCATTAGTGTTTTAAGTGCTTAAACCTAACATCCCATTATCTCATAAGTGCTCCATAATCTCATAAGTGCTCCATCATGATCCCATTAAGTGCTCCATTATGATTTATTTAAAGGCCAAATAGTGTTGCTTGGAAGCCTATAAATAGAGGCTAAGAGAACAAAGGAAGGAGAACACACATTCACAACAACAACATCTCTAAGATGATCTAAGTTCTCTCTAGAGCAACCTCTCTAAGAGCAACTCCTCTCCTTTTCTTTCTCTCTTACCGGTGATCACACTCCTAGTCCTAGTCTCCTCAGGAGCCGACTATCAGTGCCACCAAACCCTCTGTCAACGTACTTCGGTCCTAGTCTCCTCGGGAGCCGACGGTAGTGCTGCGACCAACAGACCAACACATTCACAACAACAACATCTCTAAGATGATCTAAGTTCTCTCTAGAGCAACCTCTCTAAGAGCAACTCCTCTCCTTCTCTTTCTCTCTTACCGGTGATCACACTCCTAGTCCTAGTCTTCTCAGAAGCCGACTTTCAGTGCCACCAAACCCTCTGCCAACGTACTTCGGTCCTAGTCTCCTCGGGAGCCGACGGTAGTGCTGCGACCACAACGGTTACAGAACCAGCCAAGCAAGGGTAACGCCCTAGCAACCCAGCCAAGCTAAAGTCACGCTTTAGCAAGTTCTCCTCACTTCCTAGTGGTTCTCGCTCTGCTCGATCTACAACATCGAGTATCGATTGTGATTTTCAAGAAGCTCAGCAAAAGTCCTCGCCACGAGGCACAAAGAATCCCACGACGAGGTTGGTGCTCTCCTCGTCCACAATCTCTTGAAAGAAGTCAGGTCAAGGGACACCCCCGACGACCGCACCCGAACGGTGCTGGCACGCCCGCGCAAGAAAAGAGACTGTTGACCAGCTGCAACAAAATTGGAGCCAAACATTTTGGCACGCCCGGTGGGACTAAACTAGAGTCTTTTTATGTTCACCATCATTGGGATGCAAGAGGAAAATCTTTATAATGTGGTACCGCGCTGACGCTGCTGCTGTAGATGACGAGGCGACGATAGAAGGCTATGTGCCCATTCCCATTCCAGAGAATGCGAGCATAGAAGAGCGGCTTGATATCCTTCAAAAGAATTCTACCGCATACCATGAGAATCTGAGAAAAGCTCTTGCGGAGGACCGTCGACGGCTCGATGAGTTCATGATTTCGTTTGAGAGGCTCGAATTGGGGGCACAACAAGCAAAAGACGAATTGGAACGTCAAGAACCTGCTCGCGAAGAGGTCATTTCTGAGACTAACTTGCCTATAGGTGGCAATCAACTTAAGGGTCTCACTGGTGAGTCACAACCTTACACAGAGGTTGTGCATGGAGAAGAGTGTCCACAAGAATGTTCTTCTGACAATGAAATTGTCTCTGAACAGATAGCTGATTTCTCCACTGATCAAGCCAAATACGTGGCTACTGATCAGATGCATGGGGGGCAAGATATGGCCCATGATCATCCCTTTGATCAAAAGAAGCAAGTTCATGATCATTTTAATTGTGACTCTGCTACTGGACGTCTTGGTGAAGGTGATCAAAATCAGAGCCAACTTAATTATCAATTAAGTTTTGGTCTACAGAAGCCAATTTGTGGCTTTATTAATCAATTCAACTTGAAGTTCTTCAAGTATGATTCAAGGCCAGGCGGTGGCTTTAATATATGTGGAGGACACATCTACAACCCACGTTCAAGTGAAGCTCTTGATGTGGAGAATTCAGACCAGCAAGTGGTCGTCTATAATGGCCAATCTGTGGCTAATCCTGAAGACACCATGTTCTATGACATGGTAGTTGGCGACAAAGCCTATCTTAGAACATCTTCATCTCCAAAAGTGCAATTGAAGATCATGTTTCGCCAACCAACAAGGATACTTGGGGGGCAAGAATACCCCTCTCACGAGCCAAATTCCTCCAAATTCTTCAACGAGAAGTATCTTTGTTCTTTTCCTACAAGCTCTGACAGGAGGAATTTTTACCCTACAAATTTGGATACATCGGAGCTTGGAGTGAAGCATAGATGGCCTCCCCCATGGTCTTCTAGAGGTTAGCCAAACGTGTCGCTGCTAGCTCCTTGCTTTTTTTTGTTAATTTCCTATCAGTTTTCAGTTGTTTTTTTTACCTTTATTTTCATAGTTAAAAAAAAAAAAAAAAAAAAAAAAAAAAAAAAAAAAAAAGAATTTGGTAAGGGGTTGTGAATCATAACGGGATAGCTGAAGTCTCTTTTGTTAATATTGACCTAAACTCTTTATTGGTGCCTAGTTCAGGTCCCTTAAGGTTAAGGGCGGTTTTTATTAACACTTGTTGAACTGTCTTCACACTTATGATCTTTCTCATCTTAGTAAGTATAGCCTATGTGAAATGGTGTCTAGAAAGGGGACAACGTTCATGACAGGTTCTTGAATCTAGAAGTGCGTACAAATGGGCCTAAACCACTATGTGGGAGTAGCTCATGCCAAAATGGATTCTGCCTCTCTTGTTCGCCCTCCCCCACCTGGCCATTTTAGTAAGGTTGCCCAAAGGATTTGAAAGAAAATTTGTGTCTAGGCGACTATACTTGGGCCGCATGTCTAAACCTTGATTCACATTGTCTTATTGAATTCAGCTACTTATAAAAAAAAAAAATTAAAAAAAAAAAAAAAGAATAAAAAATCCCTTAATACAACTCTTAAGGGGCAATTCTAAGTGTCCCTACACTCGCGAAGCTACTAAGCCGAGTCAGCGGCTCCAGAAACTTTTTCCAGCTTTGCCCTCACAGGAAAGGCTGAGCTCAAGGGAAATGTAAGAGCCACCACCGTGACCACCACCTCCATCGGAAGTAGTCTTCATGTTGCCAAAGATGTCCTCACTTTGCATGGGAAACAGTGGAAGGGTTTTAATCTCCTGGTGATCGTCCCCTCGTTGTTCCATTATGGATCCGCCAACACCAGCAGAACTAGTTGACCCAAAATTGAGATTATTGGATCCACCAACAAGCCCTGATCTTTGCTTGGGCACTTGAACATCCGAAGTGAGCTTATTGTTCTTCAGCTTCTCCCGAGCCCTTTGATTCTGGAACCAATAAAAGACGTTCTTGTTCTCGATCTCTCCGTACCATTTTAGCTGGAGAGTGATCCTCTGAACCTGCTCTACAGTGGGGGACTTAACTCCTTTGTCATCGTAAAGCTCTTTAAGGATTCTTATCTGATCTGTAGTAGGAAGCCACCTGGTATTACATTGCTTGCAATGCATGTTAGGACTACTCTCGGCTGCTTTGTTGCTTCCTCCATCCTCGGTTGGATGCCGGTTTTGTGGTTCCATTGATGATGGCTTGAGAGAATGTGAGAATGGAAGAGTGATAATGATAAGCAATTAAGGAAGATTGTTGTTGATGAAACGATTTTGGGATTGGAAATTTGGGTTTATAATATGGAGGAAGATATAGGCATGCAAATGTCCACCCTTGGATGGACGGTCAAAAAGAAGAGTCAAGTGTCAGTAAAGTGTGATTAAAGTTTCCCTAAATTTCGGAAAGGAAGGAATTATTGGCGCGTGAGAGAACTGAACGGTTTTCGAGGAGGTAACTGTTCTTTTCACGAGATTATTTTTCACGACTGTTGTTTTTCAACGAGTGATTAATGCCTTAAATCTCGGAAAAGAAGGAGTTATTGGCGCTAAGAGTTTTGAGTTGGGAGCCAGCAAGTGGATCCAAAAGATACATATTTTCTCAAAACCCTCGCCGCGAGGCTCTTTTTGATGAGGAGCATGTTTTAAAAATTCATATTATTTTTAATATGCAACTAGGGGGCCTATATTTGGGGCCTTGCGAGACACAATTATTGGTTTCTCACAGATATTTTCAATATCAGGATAAGAAAATATTATTGTATTCATAAAGTGGCTGTGCGGCCAAAAGCAGTACATTCATTACAAAGCCAAAAGTGGCTAGAATACAAAACAGGAATCTTCGAATATCTTTTGAATCTTTTCTCAAGTGGAAGCAGCTATGGAATCCAACGTCGGGTTAAGCCGCGCCATTATCTCAAGGAAGACAGACTTCAGGGTAGGGAAAAGAGGAGTACCGGAGCCCCCTTTACATGGAAACGACAGAGGAATACAACATTGATTTGGCCAACGCCAGTATCCATGAGAAGGGGAGACACCTGTAAAAGAAAATGGAGCCTCCAAGCCCCCTAAATTGGAAGCAGCTATGGAATCCAACGTCGGGTTGAGCCGCGCCATTATCTCAAGGAGGGGCAGAGAGTGAAGGAACCAAATATCAGCTTAAGTCTCTGCATCCCCTCTAGCCTTGGTAACCACCATTAGCTGGACGTGAAGTACAGGAACAGCCATTTTGTAGCTTGAACCCATTCCTTCAAAGAGTCCATCCCTTCTCATCCCTCCAAGATTCTATCAAGAAGAGAAAGGGGGAGAAGGAGGTGAGAACCAAAGCCCCTTCCATCTGGAGGGCACAAACACGGGCCGGGTCCAGAAGGAAGGAAACAGAGGAGGAAAGACGAACCTCAATTTGGCTTCCCTCCCTTCCCCGATTTGCTCCGCGTGTAAGGATTATGATGAAGATGACTCGCATGATCGTGGATCCCACACTCGGAGCCCCCTCGCGTTTCTAAACCAATCTGAAGCCTGGCATTATTGTTGCAAAATTCCAGAAAGGCGAAACAAGGGGTTGCCTAAGATTACGCCATAAGGCCTAACCCAGGCTTAAGATTACGCCATAAAGCCTAAAATTTAGAGGCTAAAGGTCATTTCATGAGGGGAAGATTTGTGAAGAAGGAGAAAGAGAAGCAAGGACTGAAAGGCCATTTCTTGAATGTTTCAGAAAATTTGTTGTGAGTATTCCTTGCCCAAAATACAACTATTTAAAGGGACTTCAGGAAAATCTCCACCCTTGGATGGATGGTTAAAGAGTCAAACCGATGTCAGTAAATCGAGATTAGTGATTCCGAATCTCGGGAAAAAAGGGACTAGTAGCATGTGAGGAGCGGTTTTTGAGGAGTTAGCTATTAAAAGAAGGGATTATTGGCATGTGAGAAGACCGACCGGTTTATGAGGGGGCCTACAAAGATTGGCCCGCAAAGCTCAATTTCAAAAAAAAAAAGTTCCTCCACGTGGAGTTTCGCTGCAATAGCACTAGTTTCGGCCTGAGTGGCCCGATCTCTGATATGGGCCAGGTTGCGGCCCATTTCTTCAGAAGCAGCCAAAGGTTTATCGAGTTGGGTTTCTTCTGCAACAATCGCATTCTGAACAGACAGTCAGCGAACAAGGCAGATATTGGTTGCTATACACATGGCGAAACTACCACCAAGGAAGAGAAGGATCCTCATTCGCAATCAAAAACAGTCTCCTTTGCATGGGGGGCACGCTAAAGTTCGGATCCTCATTCATGGCAAAGGCAATTCAGATTGTGGCTTTATGGCCTATTTAGAGGCCTATATGGAATCAGTCAAGCCCAAACAAGTGGCTTTTGAGAAACAATATTATAAGAGCAGTACTGATTCAAGACCTCTTCAGTCAAGACGAAGACCTTTGACTTTGAGGTCTGGGGGGCAATGTTTGGACCCAAAATGAACATTTTGGTCTGACAAGGCACATCTTGGAGAAATTGAGCCAATATCAGTGGCTCAAGTTATATATTGTCGACAAGTTCGAAATATATATTTAGAGGCTAAATAAAGCCTACTATGGAAACATGAAAAGTCAACTTTAGCACATTTTCCTACTTCGGCTAGGAGAAACCGAGCTAAACAAGGAAGGAGAGGTGGCAGACTAACCAAATGAAATCTAAATGAGCTGAAACTTTCCAGATTCATTCTAGACATCCTAAGGATCATTTCTTATGAAGAGTTCTAGAGCTAGTTTTTAGTGGAAGGCCATCAAACAATCAGTCCAATTTTCTGCAGAAGCAAAACTGGAAAACTGGACCTGTAAGAGGTCCAGCAGCATTTCCGGCCCAACCACATGGAAGAAAGCTCTGAAAATTTGTCACAATGATCTACACTCATTATGGATCATTTGATATGAAGAAGTCGAAGGCCCATTTTGAGTTCTTGGTGGAGATATAGCTGCAGCAAAAAATGTTTGGCTCCAATTTTGTTGCAGCTGGTCAACAGTCTCTTTTCTTGCGCGGGCGTGCCAGCACCGTTCGGGTGCGGTCGTCGGGGGTGTCCCTTGACCTGACTTCTTTCAAGAGATTGTGGACGAGGAGAGCACCAACCTCGTCGTGGGATTCTTTGTGCCTCGTGGCGAGGACTTTTGCTGAGCTTCTTGAAAATCACAATCGATACTCGATGTTGTAGATCGAGCAGAGCGAGAACCACTAGGAAGTGAGGAGAACTTGCTAAAGCGTGACTTTAGCTTGGCTGGGTTGCTAGGGCGTTACCCTTGCTTGGCTGGTTCTGTAACCGTTGTGGTCGCGGCACTACCGTCGGCTCCCGAGGAGACTAGGACCGAAGTACGTTGGCAGAGGGTTTGGTGGCACTGAAAGTCGGCTTCTGAGAAGACTAGGACTAGGAGTGTGATCACCGGTAAGAGAGAAAGAGAAGGAGAGGAGTTGCTCTTAGAGAGGTTGCTCTAGAGAGAACTTAGATCATCTTAGAGATGTTGTTGTTGTGAATGTATTGGTGTGTCTTGGTCGCAGCACTACCGTCGGCTCCCGAGGAGACTAGGACCGAAGTACGTTGACAGAGGGTTTGGTGGCACTGAAAGTCGGCTTCTGAGAAGACTAGGACTAGGAGTGTGATCACCGGTAAGAGAGAAAGAGAAGGAGAGGAGTTGCTCTTAGAGAGGTTGCTCTAGAGAGAACTTAGATCATCTTAGAGATGTTTGTTGTGCCCCCAATTCGAGCCTCTCAAACGAAATCATGAACTCATCGAGCCGTCGACGGTCCTCCGCAAGAGCTTTTCTCAGATTCTCATGGTATGCGGTAGAATTCTTTTGAAGGATATCAAGCCGCTCTTCTATGCTCGCATTCTCTGGAATGGGAATGGGCACATAGCCTTCTATCGTCGCCTCGTCATCTACAGCAGCAGCGTCAGCGCGGTACCACATTATAAAGATTTTCCTCTTGCATCCCAATGATGGTGAACATAAAAAGACTCTAGTTTAGTCCCACTGGGCGTGCCAAAATGTTTGTTTTGAAGCCCGGTGGTTGAATGTGCCTCAAGAGAAAAACTTATGATGTTGTCCCACTGGGCGTGCCAAAATGTTTGGCTCCAATTTTGTTGCAGCTGGTCAACAGTCTCTTTTCTGCGCGGGCGTGCCAGCACCGTTCGGGTGCGGTCGTCGGGGGTGTCCCTTGACCTGACTTCTTTCAAGAGATTGTGGACGAGGAGAGCACCAACCTCGTCGTGGGATTCTTTGTGCCTCGTGGCGAGGACTTTTGCTGAGCTTCTTGAAAATCACAATCGATACTCGATGTTATAGATCGAGCAGAGCGAGAACCACTAGGAAGTGAGGAGAACTTGCTAAAGCGTGACTTTAGCTTGGCTGGGTTGCTAGGGCGTTACCCTTGCTTGGCTGGTTCTGTAACCGTTGTGGTCGCAGCACTACCGTCGGCTCCCGAGGAGACTAGGACCGAAGTACGTTGGCAGAGGGTTTGGTGGCACTGAAAGTCGGCTTCTGAGAAGACTAGGACTAGGAGTGTGATCACCGGTAAGAGAGAAAGAGAAGGAGAGGAGTTGCTCTTAGAGAGGTTGCTCTAGAGAGAACTTAGATCATCTTAGAGATGTTGTTGTTGTGAATGTGTTTGTCTGTTGGTCGCAGCACTACCGTCGGCTCCCGAGGAGACTAGGACCGAAGTACGTTGACAGAGGGTTTGGTGGCACTGATAGTCGGCTCCTGAGGAGACTAGGACTAGGAGTGTGATCACCGGTAAGAGAAAGAGAAGGAGAGGAGTTGCTCTTAGAGAGGTTGCTCTAGAGAGAACTTAGATCATCTTAGAGATGTTTGTTGTGAATGTGTGTTCTCCTTCCTTTGTTCTCTTAGCCTCTATTTATAGGCTTCCAAGCAACACTATTTGGCCTTTAAATAAATCATAATGGAGCACTTAATGGGATCATGATGGAGCACTTATGAGATTATGGAGCACTTATGAGATAATGGGATGTTAGGTTTAAGCACTTAAAACACTAATGGAATGTTAGGTTTAAGCACTTTCTGCTCCTTTTTTTTGCTGCAGCTATATCTCCACCAAGAACTCAAAATGGGCCTTCGACTTCTTCATATCACATGATCCATAATGAGTGTAGATCATTGTGACAAATTTTCAGAGCTTTCTTCCATGTGGTTGGGCCGGAAATGCTGCTGGACCTCTTACAGGTCCAGTTTTCCAGTTTTGCTTCTGCAGAAAATTGGACTGATTGTTTGATGGCCTTCCACTAAAAACTAGCTCTAGAACTCTTCATAAGAAATGATCCTTAGGATGTCTAGAATGAATCTGGAAAGTTTCAGCTCATTTAGATTTCATTTGGTTAGTCTCCACCTCTCCTTCCTTGTTTAGCTCGGTTTCTCCTAGCCGAAGTAGGAAAATGTGCTAAAGTTGACTTTTCATGTTTCCATAGTAGGCTTTATTTAGCCTCTAAATATATATTTCGAACTTGTCGACAATATATAACTTGAGCCACTGATATTGGCTCAATTTCTCCAAGATGTGCCTTGTCAGACCAAAATGTTCATTTTGGGTCCAAACATTGCCCCCCAGACCTCGAAGTCAAAGGTCTTCGTCTTGACTGAAGAGGTCTTGAATCAGTACTGCTCTTATAATATTGTTTCTCAAAAGCCACTTGTTTGGGCTTGACTGATTCCATATAGGCCTCTAAATAGGCCATAAAGCCACAATCTGAATTGCCTTTGCCATGAATGAGGATCCGAACTTTAGCGTGCCCCCCATGCAAAGGAGACTGTTTTTGATTGCGAATGAGGATCCTTCTCTTCCTTGGTGGTAGTTTCGCCATGTGTATAGCAACCAATATCTGCCTTGTTCGCTGACTGTCTGTTCAGAATGCGATTGTTGCAGAAGAAACCCAACTCGATAAACCTTTGGCTGCTTCTGAAGAAATGGGCCGCAACCTGGCCCATATCAGAGATCGGGCCACTCAGGCCGAAACTAGTGCTATTGCAGCGAAACTCCACGTGGAGGAACTTTTTTTTGAAATTGAGCTTTGCGGGCCAATCTTTGTAGGCCCCCTCATAAACCGGTCGGTCTTCTCACATGCCAATAATCCCTTCTTTTAATAGCTAACTCCTCAAAAACCGCTCCTCACATGCTACTAGTCCCTTTTTTCCCGAGATTCGGAATCACTAATCTCGATTTACTGACATCGGTTTGACTCTTTAACCATCCATCCAAGGGTGGAGATTTTCCTGAAGTCCCTTTAAATAGTTGTATTTTGGGCAAGGAATACTCACAACAAATTTTCTGAAACATTCAAGAAATGGCCTTTCAGTCCTTGCTTCTCTTTCTCCTTCTTCACAAATCTTCCCTCATGAAATGACCTTTAGCCTCTAAATTTTAGGCTTTATGGCGTAATCTTAAGCCTGGGTTAGGCCTTATGGCGTAATCTTAGGCAACCCCTTGTTTCGCCTTTCTGGAATTTTGCAACAATAATGCCAGGCTTCAGATTGGTTTAGAAACGCGAGGGGGCTCCGAGTGTGGGATCCACGATCATGCGAGTCATCTTCATCATAATCCTTACACGCGGAGCAAATCGGGGAAGGGAGGGAAGCCAAATTGAGGTTCGTCTTTCCTCCTCTGTTTCCTTCCTTCTGGACCCGGCCCGTGTTTGTGCCCTCCAGATGGAAGGGGCTTTGGTTCTCACCTCCTTCTCCCCCTTTCTCTTCTTGATAGAATCTTGGAGGGATGAGAAGGGATGGACTCTTTGAAGGAATGGGTTCAAGCTACAAAATGGCTGTTCCTGTACTTCACGTCCAGCTAATGGTGGTTACCAAGGCTAGAGGGGATGCAGAGACTTAAGCTGATATTTGGTTCCTTCACTCTCTGCCCCTCCTTGAGATAATGGCGCGGCTCAACCCGACGTTGGATTCCATAGCTGCTTCCAATTTAGGGGGCTTGGAGGCTCCATTTTCTTTTACAGGTGTCTCCCCTTCTCATGGATACTGGCGTTGGCCAAATCAATGTTGTATTCCTCTGTCGTTTCCATGTAAAGGGGGCTCCGGTACTCCTCTTTTCCCTACCCTGAAGTCTGTCTTCCTTGAGATAATGGCGCGGCTTAACCCGACGTTGGATTCCATAGCTGCTTCCACTTGAGAAAAGATTCAAAAGATATTCGAAGATTCCTGTTTTGTATTCTAGCCACTTTTGGCTTTGTAATGAATGTACTGCTTTTGGCCGCACAGCCACTTTATGAATACAATAATATTTTCTTATCCTGATATTGAAAATATCTGTGAGAAGCCAATAATTGTGTCTCGCAAGGCCCCAAATATAGGCCCCCTAGTTGCATATTAAAAATAATATGAATTTTTAAAACATGCTCCTCATCAAAAAGAGCCTCGCGGCGAGGGTTTTGAGAAAATATTATCTTTTGGATCCACTTGCTGGCCCCAACTCAATTCGCATTAATTAGCTGTTGAAAACTCCACCGTGAGAAATAATATTGAAAATGGAACAGTTACCTCCTCGAAAACCGTTCAGTCTCCTCACGTGCCAATAATTCTTCTTTCCGAAATTTAGGGAAACTTTAATCACGCTTTACTGACACTTGACTCTTCTTTTGACCGTCCATCCAAGGGTGGACATTTGCATGCCTATATCTTCCTCCATATTATAAACCCAAATTTCCAATCCCAAAATCGTTTCATCAACAACAATCTTTCTTAATTGCTTATCATTATCACTCTTCCATTCTCACATTCTCTCAAGCCATCATCAATGGAACCACAAAACCGGCATCCAACCGAGGATGGAGGAAGCAACAAAGTAGCCGAGAGTAGTCCTAACATGCATTGCAAGCAATGTAATACCAGGTGGCTTCCTACTACAGATCAGATAAGAATCCTTAAAGAGCTTTACGATGACAAAGGAGTTAAGTCCCCCACTGTAGAGCAGGTTCAGAGGATCACTCTCCAGCTAAAATGGTACGGACAGATTGAGAACAAGAACGTCTTTTATTGGTTCCAGAATCAAAGGGCTCGGGAGAAGCTGAAAAAGAAGAATCTCACTTCGGATGTTCAAGTGCCCAAGCAAAGATCAGGGCTTGTTGGTGGATCCATTAATCTCAATTTGGGTCAACTAGTTCAGCTGGTGTTGGTGGATCCATCATGGAACAACGAGGAGAAGATCACCAGGAGGTTAAAACTCTTCCACTGTTTCCCATGCACAGTGAGGACATCTTTGGCAACATGAAGACTACTTCCGACGGAGGTGGTGGTCACGGTGGTGGCTCTTACATTTCCCTTGAGCTCAGCCTTTCCTGCGAGGGCAAAGCTGGAAAAAGTTTCCTGAGCCGCTGACTCGGCTTAGTAGCTTCGCTAGTGTAGGGACACTTAGAATTGCCCCTTAAGAGTTGTATTAAGGGATTTTTTATTCTTTTTTTTTTTAAATTTTTTTTTTTTATAAGTAGCTGAATTCAATAAGACAATGTGAATCAAGGTTTAGACATGCGGCCCAAGTATAGTCGCCTAGACACAAATTTTCTTTCAAATCCTTTGGGCAACCTTACTAAAATGGCCAGGTGGGGAGGGCGAACAAGAGAGGCAGAATCCATTTTGGCATGAGCTACTCCCACATAGTGGTTTAGGCCCATTTGTACGCACTTCTAGATTCAAGAACCTGTCATGAACGTTGTCCCCTTTCTAGACACCATTTCACATAGGCTATACTTACTAAGATGAGAAAGATCATAAGTGTGAAGACAGTTCAACAAGTGTTAATAAAAACCGCCCTTAACCTTAAGGGACCTGAACTAGGCACCAATAAAGAGTTTAGGTCAATATTAACAAAAGAGACTTCAGCTATCCCGTTATGATTCACAACCCCTTACCAAATTTTTTTTTTTTTTTTTTTTTTTTTTTTTTAACTATGAAAATAAAGGTAAAAAAACAACTGAAAACTGATAGGAAATTAACAAAAAAGCAAGGAGCTAGCAGCGACACGTTTGGCTAACCTCTAGAAGACCATGGGGGAGGCCATCTATGCTTCACTCCAAGCTCCGATGTATCAAAATTTGTAGGGTAAAAATTCCTCCTGTCAGAGCTTGTAGGAAAAGAACAAAGATACTTCTCGTTGAAGAATTTGGAGGAATTTGGCTCGTGAGAGGGGTATTCTTGCCCCCCAAGTATCCTTGTTGGTTGGCGAAACATGATCTTCAATTGCACTTTTGGAGATGAAGATGTTCTAAGATAGGCTTTGTCGCCAACTACCATGTCATAGAACATGGTGTCTTCAGGATTAGCCACAGATTGGCCATTATAGACGACCACTTGCTGGTCTGAATTCTCCACATCAAGAGCTTCACTTGAACGTGGGTTGTAGATGTGTCCTCCACATATATTAAAGCCACCGCCTGGCCTTGAATCATACTTGAAGAACTTCAAGTTGAATTGATTAATAAAGCCACAAATTGGCTTCTGTAGACCAAAACTTAATTGATAATTAAGTTGGCTCTGATTTTGATCACCTTCACCAAGACGTCCAGTAGCAGAGTCACAATTAAAATGATCATGAACTTGCTTCTTTTGATCAAAGGGATGATCATGGGCCATATCTTGCCCCCCATGCATCTGATCAGTAGCCACGTATTTGGCTTGATCAGTGGAGAAATCAGCTATCTGTTCAGAGACAATTTCATTGTCAGAAGAACATTCTTGTGGACACTCTTCTCCATGCACAACCTCTGTGTAAGGTTGTGACTCACCAGTGAGACCCTTAAGTTGATTGCCACCTATAGGCAAGTTAGTCTCAGAAATGACCTCTTCGCGAGCAGGTTCTTGACGTTCCAATTCGTCTTTTGCTTGTTGTGCCCCCAATTCGAGCCTCTCAAACGAAATCATGAACTCATCGAGCCGTCGACGGTCCTCCGCAAGAGCTTTTCTCAGATTCTCATGGTATGCGGTAGAATTCTTTTGAAGGATATCAAGCCGCTCTTCTATGCTCGCATTCTCTGGAATGGGAATGGGCACATAGCCTTCTATCGTCGCCTCGTCATCTACAGCAGCAGCGTCAGCGCGGTACCACATTATAAAGATTTTCCTCTTGCATCCCAATGATGGTGAACATAAAAAGACTCTAGTTTAGTCCCACTGGGCGTGCCAAAATGTTTGGCTCCAATTTTGTTGCAGCTGGTCAACAGTCTCTTTTCTTGCGCGGGCGTGCCAGCACCGTTCGGGTGCGGTCGTCGGGGGTGTCCCTTGACCTGACTTCTTTCAAGAGATTGTGGACGAGGAGAGCACCAACCTCGTCGTGGGATTCTTTGTGCCTCGTGGCGAGGACTTTTGCTGAGCTTCTTGAAAATCACAATCGATACTCGATGTTGTAGATCGAGCAGAGCGAGAACCACTAGGAAGTGAGGAGAACTTGCTAAAGCGTGACTTTAGCTTGGCTGGGTTGCTAGGGCGTTACCCTTGCTTGGCTGGTTCTGTAACCGTTGTGGTCGCAGCACTACCGTCGGCTCCCGAGGAGACTAGGACCGAAGTACGTTGGCAGAGGGTTTGGTGGCACTGAAAGTCGGCTTCTGAGAAGACTAGGACTAGGAGTGTGATCACCGGTAAGAGAGAAAGAGAAGGAGAGGAGTTGCTCTTAGAGAGGTTGCTCTAGAGAGAACTTAGATCATCTTAGAGATGTTGTTGTTGTGAATGTGTTTTGGTTCTTCCTTTGTTCTCTTAGCCTCTATTTATAGGCTTCCAAGCAACACTATTTGGCCTTTAAATAAATCATAATGGAGCACTTAATGGGATCATGATGGAGCACTTATGAGATTATGGAGCACTTATGAGATAATGGGATGTTAGGTTTAAGCACTTAAAACACTAATGGAATGTTAGGTTTAAGCACTTTCTGCTCCTTTTTTTTTTTTTGCTGCAGCTATATCTCCACCAAGAACTCAAAATGGGCCTTCGACTTCTTCATATCAAATGATCCATAATGAGTGTAGATCATTGTGACAAATTTTCAGAGCTTTCTTCCATGTGGTTGGGCCGGAAATGCTGCTGGACCTCTTACAGGTCCAGTTTTCCAGTTTTGCTTCTGCAGAAAATTGGACTGATTGTTTGATGGCCTTCCACTAAAAACTAGCTCTAGAACTCTTCATAAGAAATGATCCTTAGGATGTCTAGAATGAATCTGGAAAGTTTCAGCTCATTTAGATTTCATTTGGTTAGTCTGCCACCTCTCCTTCCTTGTTTAGCTCGGTTTCTCCTAGCCGAAGTAGGAAAATGTGCTAAAGTTGACTTTTCATGTTTCCATAGTAGGCTTTATTTAGCCTCTAAATATATATTTCGAACTTGTCGACAATATATAACTTGAGCCACTGATATTGGCTCAATTTCTCCAAGATGTGCCTTGTCAGACCAAAATGTTCATTTTGGGTCCAAACACTAATGATGTCAAAGGACAGTACCACATGCACTACTACAAATTTCCCCATTAGCACCCTTTATTTAGCCACCAAAAAATCATCAGTCCCAAAATAAATAGTATGACACTGATATATAAGATTGGTGGGTTATTTTTCCCTCTCACTGATTATCAGTGTGTATAGTACACAATAAATGCAAAATATTAGTTGTTTAATCAGTATTGCACTGTTAATGGTGTCAAAACTGTAAAATATGAATCTAGAGGACTGACACACATGCTTTTAATCCTTTTTATCAGCTATGTCCATCTATGATAGCCGTCGGATCAGCGAAGAGCTGATCGAACGCTCAATTGACAGAAGGTCCATTTCCTTCTAAATCTCTATTGAGACTAGAGTTCAGACCTCAAACGAGATCTAGTTTTTCTTCCCCCGTCTCTCACGCTCTCTCTTTCTCCCCTTTAGAGTTCAAAGTTTCAAAACTGAACAAGATCTACTTTTTTCTTCCCTCACTTCAGTTCGATTCCTGATCTCTCTCCTCTCTAGTTTTTTCTCTTCTGGGTGACTAGTTGCTCGTCTGAACTCGGTGAGATGCGAATGGCTGCAGACTATCTTCTCTCAACCCAGTAAAGGTATATGAAGACTTAGGGTGGAGTGGCGGATCTGTGTTCTCTGACGACGACGGCGGTTTGGATCTACGAGGCATCAAAGGCGTTCGATGGGGCAGGGGAGTGGGCCTGAGCCTAGAGCTTGGGTGTTCACAGTAATGTTCTTGTTTCTCTTCTCTGATGTTTTTAAAGTTTCAATCTTTAGGCTTGCATGTTGTAGATCTTGACTGTTTATGTCTGATGGAATTTTGTTTATGTGGGTAAATGAGATATCAGGATAATCTACAAGTCCTCTCTCTCTCTTCGGATTCTCTCTCCCTAATTCTCTTCAAGCTCTCACCAAAGGTACTCTCTCTATTCCTCTCTCTCTCAAACCCTAACAATTACAATTACAATCATATAATATTTGGGTTTTGATTTCGGATTTTCCTTACCTTCTTTTTTATGCCGAATTTGAATTGAACCAATTGATCATCCATACTTGAAAATCTTTCGCTGAATTGGTGCTATTTACTTTTGTGGATAACAATTAGAACCCAAATTATGTGATTCTTCTGATTGATTGAGAACGCCTATTGAAAATTGGAATCCCCAGTTGTAGAGATTGATGGATATACTTTGCTTCTCAATTCTCATTCGTTTGTGGGCAGCGATCTAGGGTTGTTGAGTTGTGTAGTGAAATCAAGTTTTTTTTTTTTTTCATGATCAAGTATAGGAATTAAAGAAGGGTTGCTAATTGGTTTCGCTTGAGAGATGAGTAAAGATGTTTCCTTGTTTTTTATTGATCGTTTGGAAATTATATGAATCTGGGATTTTGTTTTAGTTGGGATTATTTTGAGTGTGTGAGGCTTGATTGTGATTGAAATATTTGACATTGCTTTCCAATTGTGCGAAAAATAATGGTATCTGGATCTTTTCCACTTCCGATTGATGAAAGGAATATGTTTCTTTCCATGTGAAATTCTGCAATTTGAGCATCTTTGAACAAAAAATTGAAAATTTGTTTAATATTCATATGTTTTCCAACTCCTCACGCTGGACTTTTTATGTGCAGAGATTTGTCTTGCAACTATTTATCCGGAAGCGTTCCCCCATGGGTGACCTCAATATCACATCTTTATGTGTGTTTTTATTTTTATTTTTTTCCATCATTCAGCTGTTTATGATTTATATTGCCTGTATTTGATTTGAGATAGCTTCTTTCATTGTTTATTGTGTATATATATTAATATATAAACAACATTTATATAATAATATATGAACAATATCAAGGAATAAGTAATAAGAAATTTGTGCAGTATGAACACCTAAATTACGTGCAATAAAAACTTCTTTGTGATCAATCTTCTCCTGTCAGTATGACAATATTGCTAAATGTATTCCCTTTCCAGTCTCTTCTTACATCTTAGTAGGTACTAATAATATCAATGATTTTCATACATGATCAGTTAATGACTTGTGCCAGGAACTCAGTGGTGAATAACTTCTTCACATTCGACACGTCAAACATAAAGTAAATTTGAGGTTTCAGTCAGGATTTTTTTTGACAATTATATTTTCATTCGCAAGAGAGGTACTTTTCTGTAGTCCTAATATGCACATGAAGCAAAGAGATTGATATTCCATTTCTGTAGTTTGATATATGGATTCTCTCATTATATGTTTCTATGGATAAGCAACAATGGTTCATTGTGCTTGCAGTCTTACAGTCCAGCAAAGTCTTACGGTCCTGCATTGCTCAGGTCAGTTGACTTTCTACATGTATTTTAATTTCTATACATGTTTCACTTGAGGACTTTATGATTTGGACGGCATTTTACTGATTCCTTGTATTGTTTAGATATTGAAATTGTACTATGATTTGCTCAAGTATACCTGTTGTTTGACTTGTCTTGTTTTGGTTTGATTTCAGTTCAGTGGGATCATAAGTGAAAATTTTCATTGTTATTCTGATTGTTTATGATTTGGTTGACACCAAAAACCTGCATGGTACTGGACTGACTAGATTTTGTCGTGCACTTGTAGTATGACTTGGTATTAGAGATGACCTTTTCTGTTCAATGGTCATTGTCATTTGTGTGATTCAGACAAAGTATGCTAAATCATCAAGATTAAGGGAGTTGAGGAAAAATATATATTTTGTGCCATAATTTAAGGATCTTGACTTTTTGCTCACTTCCTGAAAGCTTGATTCTAAATAACTAAACATACTTGTTCCTTTTCTGACCATTTTATATTTGCATTATAATGTAGCTGCAGCTGCTACTAATAGGAGATGACTGATATAGTATAAGATTTATGTACTGCCATGAGCCTCCTGCTAGAGGTACTTGAACAACAGAGGTACTTTCATCATTTGGTATGCATCTATACTGCATGTGCTTTTTTGGTACCATAATGAATATTATGTGCCTTAATGTTATATCACTTTTCTATATAATTGTTAGAATAAGAACTAATTACAAATTTTAACTTGCAGGTTATTTGTAAGGAAAGGTTGCAGCCTAGCTTGGCGAGGAAGTGTCTTGATTTGTTTAATTTTGATGGTTGTAAGTCTTAGTTTGTGTAGTTTGGTAGATATTAAAATACAGTGTACAGTCCATTAATGTAGAGGTGCCAGTTGGCACCATATTTTTTTAATCCACCTTCATAATTTTGCCACTGATATCAGTGGCATTCCAAAACCAGCAAGACACACTGATAATAGTTGCTTTGACACTGATTTGGATGCAATTTTGCCTTGGTTAAGGGCATCACACTGTTAAATTATTGGTGTGTAATGCCCCATTAGCACCTGCAATAGAGGGGACTGATATCTCATTAGTTGCTACATAGTGGCTAATGGCATTAGCCACTCTTTTCAGTGTGCTTTGTCCCAATAGGGACTAATTGAAATCAGTGTGCTTTGGGGAAATTTGTAGTAGTGATGGATGATCACATGTTTATTAGTTTTGGACTCTCAGGATGTACCTGTACAAAATATAGGCCAGAGTGCCGAATCTAGAAGGTCTAGAGGCTTGACCAATCAGTCATTCAATTAGGAATCAAAGATTGACATTCAGATAACCAAGAAATCATTGAAGCTAATACTATAGTTCTGTCTTTTCGTAATGTATGAGGGTAGGTGGTAATGGCCTTCGTTCTAGGAACGGGACACCAAAATTCTAGGCTTCTTCTGAGTGATTCACACATCTAAGTTGTGAGGCATTTTTCATAGCTGGGATTGATTCCTAGTCTGTCATCTCAAAATTCTTTATTATCTGATATTTCTAGCATCCCTTACTATTACTGCAAGACATATATAAAGACTTCCCTTATTTAAAAGTTAATCAGTGATAGGGATTGCTTATATATAAAGCCTTTCCCCAATCACTATTTTATTATGAAGGCAGGTTAGGTTAATAATCAAATTAAGAGTTCTGGTTACTGCAATGAATCAAAGCTCATGCGATTGCAGCTTAAGTTTCCCTCAAAACACAAAGGAGTTCGTTGCCTCCCAAAAGTAAACAAACACAGAAAGATTTAAAATTAATTTTTTGATTCAAAACTCTATCTGTTTACTGAAACAGTAAAGCCTTTTAAGAAATGAGTACGTGCAAAATTGATAGGATGAAACTCTGGGTTTGTTTCTTAAATTATTTAGCCTTTAAATTGCCCCATATGTGTGTTTCACTTTTATCCTATCACTTGTGTAGTTGTGCACAGAAACACCATAAAAGTCCAACATCAGAAGCTTCAAATGATAGAAGTTGAGGAATCTATTTGAGAAAGGAGCAAGGGAAACGAAGTAGCAACGCTAATTCGAATAATATTGGATTAGAGGGAGTAAGAAAAGCCAAACCAGATGTGTTTGATGAAATACAGAAGTGCATTGCAGGAAGCCTTAACCCGGCCCCTATATAACATGCATGCGGCCGTCTGAACAAATGAGTTTCTAATTTGCATGTTAACATTCTTTCCTATGAAGTCAATGAAATGATTTGATAAGAAGGGCATTTAATTAACACAATCCCTACATATATAATTCAGATTGGAGCGAGCTTAGAATTTGAGAAATTTGCATATATGCTAGCACAGCAGCAACAATTCCAATTGCAAGAATAAAAAAATTTCCCAGATTAAACGAATCCCAGTAAAAACAAAGGCAACAAAGACCTGAAGAAGACGCAGAGCTAGAGGTGTAATTTTGTAAAGTGGGTGAGGATAATGGTTGACGTCCAAGCTGATTGCTTTGAGCCTATGAAGTATGCTTTGAGCCTATGAAGCATGGATACTTCAAAAATCTGACTATGGTGTATCGTATCCGTATCGGATACGGATACGGGTACGATACGCACTGGGTACGTATCTAAGACCTTCAAAACGTATCATTGACTATGTAGCATCAGTTGACTTTGTTGATACGTCTTTGATACGGTTTGACATACTTTTGGATACGTTTTGGGGTATTTTGGATAATTTCCTATCAATTTAAATCTGATCCACACGAAGCCGCACTGAGCTTCGATCAAATTCAGTTCTCTTTTCTCTCTTCGCTTCTTCGCGGCGTCCCGCGTCCCTCTCTGTTCGTTGCGGCGTCCCGCGTCCCTCTCTGTTCGTTGCTATGTTCAGATCAGTGGGTAATCACTGGGTATGTTCAGATCAGTGGGTAATCACTGGGTATGTTCAGATCACTGGGTAATCACTGAGTAAGCTTGAAGCTAGTGGGTATGTTCAGTTCGAAAGCTTGAAGCTTTAATATCTGTGGGTTGAAGCCTTGAAGGTCGAGTTCTCTGAAGACTATCTTCGCATCTCTGTTCGTTGCTTCTTCGCGCCTCGCGGCTTTGTCATAGAACAAACTATGAGGATGGGTATGTTCTGAATTGAAAGCCTTGAAGGTTGAAGCTGATCTGTGGGAGTGTGGGTTGAAGGGTTGAAGCTTGAAGAGTCGAAGGTTGTTCTATCGCTTCTGTGGGCTATTATTAAAGGTATGTTCAGATTTGTCCAACATCTTATATCAATTATAGTGAGTAGGCCAGTAGGTTTGGAATCAATTACGTTTTGGAGTATGAATTATCCTTATATCATATCTTGGAGTATGAATTATCCTTATATCACATCTTGGAGTGTGGTTTGTTATTAATGGAATACACGATTACACGAATGGTGAATTAAGTCTTGGCAAGTTGGCAGCAACCATCTATTTATATTTCAATTACATGAATGATAAATTAAGTTAAGTCTTGGCAGCATTGCAGCAACCATCTAGTTATAATTCTGTTACATGAATGTTTAATTAAGTCTTGGCAGCATTGCAGCAACCATCTATTTATCGTTTTTATTGTTATTCTTACCTGTTTAGGAAGATGAGCGATGCAATTGTAATTTATGGAGGCATTCTTGAGGTTGCCAACCTCTCTCTTGATGAACCGAAATTGGAGGGTGTAATCTTTGATGATGAGGATGAAGTTGATTGAAGTTGTGCAAGTTTTGGAAGCTTGTTTGTGCTTGAACTTAGTTTTAATTTATGTTGCTTGAACTATTTGTTAAGTAATTTGATCCTTTGACTTATATTTTGTTTGATTGTTTGAATATTATGTTTTTCAATTGCTTGTTTCATTGCAATTCCATCATTTTATATGCAATATTCATCAAATATATTTATTAACACTATATATATATATATATATATTACATATTATTTTATAAATGTGTCCAAAACGTATCGTATCCTGTTTTTTTGAAAAAAAAACGTATCCACGTATCGTATCGTATCGCATCCCGTACCCCGTACCCCGTACCCGTGTCAGTGCATCATAGCTTTGAGCTCGTTGTTATGGATCTCCTAGCTAACAAGTAACAAGGCAGCATAAAAGGAAGGTTTGATCTCAGTCCATGCTTTTCATGACCTGATGTCAGAATCAAAATCAGCTGCTGAGGTCAATGGCTTCCCAAGCAAATGTCAGAATCAGTCGCTGAGCTCTCTCCTTCGCCACTAGTGATTTCGAACATTTTCATGGGCGAGAGAATTCGAAACACAACGAGGCATAGAAAGTTAGAAACACAGCTGCGAAATGACTCGATTGCCCGGCTCGTTTAAGCTTGACTGTGCGCTTGGCTAATAACAAGCCACGTAGGTGGGCCCACTTTGGTGAAAAGCGGGCCACTCCACGATTACTCCTCCCACTATAAATTAGCATGTTAGGGTTTTAGATGGCCAACACATTTGGGCGCTCTGTCTCTCTTCGGCCGTTCTAGCTCTTCTCACCCCTTTTTCTCTAGTTTCTCAGTTCTATGACTTCATCTATGTTTCTCTTAGTTTCTCAGAACTGTTATAGATCCTAATGTGCATAGTAAAGCTACATTGTACCAAGGCAAGGGTTTATAATCAGTACTCTTGCCTTGATTGCCAAAGCGGCTGTAGCTAAATTGATTTACAGAGAGGTTTACTGGCCGCCCGTTGTGAGATTCTAAATCTCTGTCGACGGATCTGCTTACCGAGCTTCTTACATTTCATTTTAGTTTTAACTTCCTTTTGATATCTTCTTAATTTGTGTGGGTGTGTGTGTTTATGATGGATGAGTTCATATGAGAAGGGAGAGAGGAGGGAAATGGGCATAGGATTTAGCCTTTTCAAGAGACCCTTCTCAGAAATCAACGTTGTTTCTCTTATTGGGTCACCTTCCAAGCAAACCTGCTTTGATTTCCCAGCTGTTTGCTTATATTGGTGCTTACATGTTGAACATGAAAAAAATTGGTAATGAACTAGGAAAAACAGAGGAATTTTATTCCTTCATTTATTCCAAAAAATATATATAATGGGTATTTTACACTGATTTTTCTTCAAAACAAGCAATTTTCACATGGCCTTAAAGCCCAGAACCTAAATCCCATTCCAATGAAACCAAATGACACTCCCAAATAATGTAGCTAAGAAGACAAAAAAGAACCCAAAATTGGGTAATAAGAACAACTTAAGTACTATGCCAGTGATGCAGCTATAATTCCATCATTTCCATGCCAATGCCTTTGGGCTGAAAGGCAGCAGTCAAGTTCCCAATTCTCAATACATTATTGGTAGCAAAACTGTCTCTGCAATAGTAAGACTTCATGGGCAGAGCCTCGAAGCCGAATGATCTCTTTGCGCTTAAACTCTCATCGAATTCGAAGGCCTTGGTTGAAGAAGAAACTGCATTTGTGGTGCGCTTGTAGGAACCAAACCACTTAGCTAACATGTACCCATTTCTCCTCCATGGTGGCATGGGCATGTCCACTCTGTTCATGGACTTTTTAATGGCTGTGCACATGATCCGAACAATTTTCTTCAGCTCTTCAACTTCTCCGACGAATATCTGTGGCAGGACATTGTGTAACGATGTGTATCGACTAGTGGGCCGGGCGATTTCGAATTCTCCGGTGAAGAATGGCTCGATAATGTAACGAGTTCCGTTGACATTGACATCAACAAATTCGTAGTCCCCTGCTGGAAACCGACTGGATTTTACCCACTTTGATTTGCATAGGCCTGGACGATTTGGACAAATAGAAACATTAGTCACCAACCTCAGCAATTAACCCGAAAAAGACTTGTCCACATTGTATATTAGACCAGTTAGCTATTGTCTTCTATAGACTTCTTTGGATCTGAAGTGAAAACAATCTATGCACATACAGCTTGAGTTGGTACGTATGCAATATTGGATATATGGGACTATGTTACCATTGAGATTCTTAAAAATTTCTACTTTGCAGACAAAACGCGACCTAAATCTATAATAAACCTCGTATAAGTTGTTAAATGAAGTAGCTTATACTATACAATTTGACGAAAATTAACACACTAAATCACTAAATCCTATCCTTCTGGCAGTCTAATTCACTTTTTTACCAGATCCCTGGAAACTCTAAATTAACTGAAAATCTGATTAGAGTATATGCTATAATTAAAGAAGAAAATTGTACTCACCAGCATCAAAACCCTTGTGGCGCAAATGAGCCATCAGCTTCCTCTTAAACTCTCTGTCCAACCTATCCCCAATTACACCGCAAGCATGTTCTACCTCAGCAACAATGTTTTCCTTCACATCATCACCACCTCCATTTTGATCAAGCAGCTGTTGTAGGGTATTCTTGGTCTCCGAATCAGACCAATAACCGCCCTCTAATTCTTCATCCATCTCCAACGAATCCCTCTCGATTTCCTCACCATCATCTCTTGAATCCCCTCTATAATTCCCTCGCTCAATAAAAGACTTGACAAGGTCCGACAAATCAGCAAGGCTCTCCGCGGCCGCCGAGTGCTCGCTGCCGCTGCTCTCGCACGTCCTTACCCTCGCCCCCTCGTCGAACGCCGCCGCAACTCTCTGAAACCTCACCGGAATCCTATCTGCTCCCATGTTTTTCATACAGCCAAAAAATTATCTAGCTCTCTATATATCTTGCTTTATGCTTCCTTCCCTTCTCTGTCAACTTTCAATTTCGCTTTTGGAAGACAATGATTCAAGTGAGGGAGGGAGGGTGTGTGGCTTTATATGGATATGAGGGTAGGTGTTGTCATATTGTGTTCATGGTGTCTACATAAAAGACAAAGTGTGAGAATGGAGATGATGACATGATGTGATGAAGTAGAAGCCGCTGCGTGCATTCTAATTTATAGGACCTTCAAATTCATTGGTGGGTTTTGAGGAGCAGTAGGATTTTGTTGCATGTATGTGGGCTTAATCACGTTACTGTCTAATGAATTTGGCCATTTTTACGTCCCTGTTCAGTTTTTTGTTTTTGTTTTTATGATATTCCTTGAACGGGTTTAAGCAAGTAATTATTCTTAATTTTTGATAATCTGACCATCAATTTACTGGACTATATATGGATTTTACCATTCAATTAATTTAATTAATGACCTTTCACATGGATATCGTTGTCTCTTCTAAATTTATTTACGTAAATTCTTACCACATATTATGTAACGCTAATTATTCTTGACTACCATATGTTTTAAAATAATAATGCATTTTTTTAGTTCAAAATCCTGCCTCGCTATTTTCGATAGTCAGTTTAACCATGGAGGTTTCATCAATAGATGGTAAAACATTGTTGAGTGGTTTATGTTTTATAGTTTAAACTAGTTGTGATATGAACTTCAATAAGTTTCTAGTGAGTGATATTTGTCTCAAAATAGATATGTATGTGCTACTAAATAACATGTTATATTTTCTTATATATGTAATATTCTTGCATCCGTGCTTTGAGCGCGCAATATAAACTTGTTGCATTTAAAAAATTAGGCAATAGTAATTGAGTAAAAGAAATTATAAAATTAGATTGCACTAAAAAATCTCTTATGCAATGATTTAATAATAATGTGCTAACTGTACGTACTGTACCAATATATCGATATAAACTTTATATGCTCGTGATTTTGGTAGTTTTGAATTTTCACAATATATTTCATATATGTAATTAGATTTAAGATTAAAGTAACGAAATATACTTAGCCTTATTATACAACACTAATACATACAAATTAAGATTAAACTTAAAACGACGTAAAATGAAAGGTTGCATACAAAATATTTTGACCAATGTAACTTATTACTCATTAATGAAAGACTATGCATGTGAAAATGAAATTAAGAACAGAAACAAAAATGACATTAAACTTGAACATTTTATGTGATAATCGATTGGTAACGGATCCTATTCATGTTTTATATGTGATGCATAATAAAAAACTTTCATTTCCAATATATATTTACTTTGGGAGTTGTAGCACATTTGATTTGACCCTCTTCAACAGTGTTGACTCCAATGGTGACATTTTAACTCCATGTTTGGAAACTGGCCCTTCCTGACCATGGCCTTGTGGGTCACTGCATTTTCACACGTGGCGCAGTCTACTACTTCTGTCTCTGCCATCCTGTTGGATGTGGAAAATAGAAGCGGAAAGCCTGAAACCCCCATTATTGGTGCTTCACTGCTTCATATATGTCAAGGTTCAATGAACTTCTATTTGTGTCTACATTCATTGAATCGTAACCTTATCCTCTTGTTGATGAACTATCGTGATGAACAAACCCCAGAACGTGATTTACGAACAAAGTAATTTACAGAATCACATGATTCAGCCGCCAAAGTAAACTCGTGAGGTTTATTTTTTCTCTATTGAAAATAGGATGTAAACTTGGACTTGGGTAGTTGGCTTTGCCGTTTCGATCACTTTCAGATGGTTTAATTTGATCGTGTTTTTTTTTTTTACCCGTTAATGGTTTGATTGTTAAGATAAAATAGGGTAGTAAAACTAAAGTTTACAGCCCTACCTCTCTCAATAAACAGGAGGGTACGGTATTGCATGCATTGGACAAAGTTGATTGTACTGTGCGCAGAACTATCATCAGTCCGTCAATACCATTACCGTTTTTGGTTTTAGAACCCCATTTGGATTTGGTGCTCATTTGTATAGAGCTTTAGGTTATTTGTCTCATTATTGAATTGATGTGCAACATATATTCTATTAGCTCTAATAATATCCAAGCTAGTTAGATTGTGTATGAGGCCAGTTTTTGGGGGATGTCTGATCGATGATTTATACTTTTATAGAGGTGACCTAATCCTTTGCCATTTTTAGGGGGAGCATATGATAGTGCATTTTGCCTCGAGGACCATCATATGCGCTGAGATGATGATGGATCAATTTATTAAGCATGAAGGTTATCAATGACGATCGAGCAATAAGATATCTGGGTTTAATTATATAAGTTCCAACGCTTGATATGGATCGCTAATTATTGTTTACTATCCTATGATTTGGTTCCAAAATTAATTCAGTCTTTAAACTTTCAATTTTATCAAAAACACCCTCACACTATCTTTTCTGATCTAATAGATCACTCCATCATAATTCCGTCAAATGGAACTGTTAAGTTGCTAATGTGGCAAGCCAACTTAGCACTTATGGGAGCTACATAGAAGAAAAAATTCCAAAATTTTAAAATAAAATTTCAGAAAAATAATAAATTTGATTCTCTCTCTCCTCGGTTTCTTTCTCATCTTCCACTTCAAGATCTTCTCGATTCTCTATCTTCTGTGTCTCATAACAACACTGGTGGAATTGGAAGGTTCCTTCTTCCCTCAACATATCTTCACTTCTCTTCCCTCTTCCTTTTCTGCTCTGCTCTCTTCTCTAGCATTGTCCTTAACATTGGCATCATCGACATCTTCTTGAGGAGGAAAAAGCGGCGGTTCGTGGTCGCTGAGTTTGCAGAACACCCTTTCAACAGTTTGATTGATTTCCTTTCCCATTCCATTGTTATCCAAAATCAACTCCCAAACAGACTTGGAGGCATTCTCCAGCACTTGGGTCTCAAGCTCCTGCTTGAGCATCAAACAGTTCTATTTTCTGCTTCTTTACCTCGAGAGTGTTGAGAACTCGGCTTTGCTATGCCATTTTGATAGTCGTGCTCTTCAGCTCTTCATTGGCTTTGAGCTGATTGCTGATCTTTAATCTGAGAGTAGGCCTCATTATTTAGCCCTTCGGCCCTAAGTCTGCCCAGTCTGTAGGGCCGAAGCCCGACCCGACCCTTGCATTAGAGCGGGTAGGCCCTACCATTTCTCAAATAGGGTAGCGTAAGGGTCATGCAAATGAAGCCCGGCCCTACCCTACGGCCCAACCCTTGAAGCCCTAATAATTTTCTATTTTTAAATATGTTTCTCTTTAGTCTATAACATACAACTTATCTCTTTTTTGTAATTGATTTCCTAAGCTTTATTTTCTTTAATTTTTGTTTCTTTTGTTAAACAACAATTAATTTTGGGAGATTTAGAGTCATGATGAAATAGGTACACGAAGAAGGAAACACATTTGTTAGCCCCAACCTCTGGTAGTGGTTGATAGGGAGCATGTGTAAAGTAGATGTTAGCTAACTACAATAACATTGATCAAGTATTATAAAGTATGCAAGTTCAGGGCTTAGCCAAAGACTGACCAAATAGGAAGCTTCTTAAGTTATACGTTGTAACAAAGGGGTGTAATAAGTCAATCTTTATCGGAAAAGGAAAAAAAAAAACACATATTAAGTCAATCAAATTTAGTATTGTTTCTGTATACAATTTTATTTTTATTCTTGTGGCCAAAATCTCTTTAGAATGTCCAATGTCAAAGTGAATATTCTAATACAAGATCTTATTGAATTGTCTAATGATGCATAATAAGAATCTTTTCTCTCTTCTCGACCTAGCCGCTCTAACGCTTTGCTAGGGTTACTCGTCAATTTTTGACCTACTATAAAATTTCCAAACCTGATGTTGCCATTGCCAGCCTTGCGGCTGTTTCTTTGCTCATTGTTTTCGTTGTTGATCTGGTGGTTGATCGGATTACGGCGCCGATTTGGGTGTCGTCTGGTAACAAGTTTGTGTTAGACCGATTGGGTTTTGCCAGTGTATTGGTACTGTACACTGAGGGTTGTCGACTGTGTCTGCTTTTATTCAAGGATGAGGGTGGCCAGGTTGGTCTGGGTTTTCCTATCAACGGTGGGTGGGTTGATTATGGCGGCGATAGCTTTTCTCTTGTGGAGGAGGAGCCGATCTTCTGGGCTCGAGTTCTTGAGGTCATGCCTGGCTTGTTAACTGTTGATGTCAAGAGATGATTGGGTGTTGCGGATGGGAAGGCTGCAGATGCCAGCGTTTGTAGATTTGGCGGCTGGTCGTTAGGTGGCAATGGTGACGGTATTAGCTCTCTGGTTAATGATTTTCTTCCCGAGCAAGACTGGTTGCAGTGGCTGGGATTGTCCAGCTGGGCTTTCATGGTGGATGTGGGCCTTAGTACTGGATTGGGTTTTGGGCCTAAAAGGCAATTAGAAGTAAGAATAGGCCTAAGGTGCTAAAGACGAGCTGCATACAGATGGTGGAACTGTTGGGGATGCTGGTGCATCATCCTCAATTAGTAATGCTTAAATGTTTCTTGGATCGCAAGATCTAGTTACTCGGTTGTCACATTTATTTATTTTGCTTTTGAGTTTCTAGGTTTTGTTAGAATAAATGTGCTTAATTGTCTTTAAAAGGTTGGTGTACCCAGGAGTGCGAGGTTCTGTTTTTTCTTAGAATAAGTCATTTGTATGTCCTAAATGATGACTTTTTCTGTCGGCCCCCTCTGGGTGTGTCGTTTCTGGTACTGCTTGCTGAATTATAAATTTGACTGATCTCCTTCGATTAAAAAAAGAAGAAGTGAAAATTCTAAGTTCAAACTCCCTTATCTCAACATATAATATAAACTATCATATGGGAGAATCATGAACTTTCACATCACATGCTCTACACGAGATATGAAAGTTAATGCAAAGATAAGCGAGAAAAAAGAAGTTGTGGATGTTAATGTTAGAAATGAGAATAATTACAATGATAATCTCTGAGCAGGGCTATTAATTAATTTTCGTGAAGGATCCATGTTTTTAGCAATTTGAAGTGATCGCTTATTAGACTAACTTATTTTTTACATATCGGCACCTCAACCATTTAATTTTTAGGTCTTAATAAATAGATCACCGAATAAATTTTCAACCAAATTGATAGTTGTTAAGGCACCGAATTAGATCAAATCAATAGACTAACCAAATTTGTCCAACTTAAACTGTTTATGTTCATAATGGTAAATCACGATTATGAACACTTTAATGATTATCAATTTGGTTGAATATTTGTATAAGTGATCTACACATGGAAACTTCAAAACTGAACAGTTGAGCCGATATGTAATTGATAGCGCTAAAAGTAAGCATGCAATTTAACCCTGAAAATGTCTTCATTAATATACGGTAAATAGGGATCGTTCAAATCCGGGGATTGAGGGTACACCTGTAACTGTAAAACAAGTAAAGAATTAAAATAAATACAAAGTATAATATTTACAAAATTATACAAAGAATATACAAAATAATAAAATAAGGGGGGGGGTTTTAACATTAGAGTTTCGAAAATTAAACTAAACAAAATAAAGAAAATATAAAAACACATGTACAAGAATGAAACGTAAGAAACAAAGATCAAAACCAATTCCATATAATCAAATTCAATTCAAACCCTATAATTGAACATCTAAGTCATGAGAAAGAAGTTGATCATGTGAAACATTTGAAGCAAATGATTTCCCATATTTTACTTTCCTTTACTAATTAACCTAAGTGAAAGCACCTAGATCAATCCTATTAAACATGCAATCAAAGTCTAGAAAGCTAACTAATCAATACATATTCAACGCAATAAGCATAAAGAAAGGTTATCAACTTAAGTGCACAACCTAGTATGAATAAGTTCACCTATTTGCAATCCTCTTCAATTGAATTCGACCTTTGTCCAAAGCCTTTACTACTTGTGATTTAGGTTCACAAAACCATTAGGTGAACCGTTTACCTAAATCTAGCACCAATTACATGCAAATCCTATAAGTGTCGACCCAAATAAGATAAACATATAAAAGTTTTCTATCAAGCAAATTCAATCGAACAAACTCACATAAGCAACTTAGAATCACAATTATGGAATTTCAAAATCTTTACTCAAACATAGAAATTAGGCTTAAACTTTGCTCTAACCGTTATTGTTAACTAGAAACAAGTTCATATGAAATCAAATAAGGAAATCAAAAGATTACAAGGAAAAAGAATGAATTACACCATGAGTGGAGATGGATATGGAGAGCTTGAAACGTTGGGATCTTGAATCTTAGAAGAAAGTCTTCAAGGTGGATGATGGAGGCTAGGTGCCTAGGTCTTCACGACTCCTTCTTCTTCTTCCTCTCCTTGCTTGAAGACGCAGAACTTACAACTAGAGAATGGAGAGAGGGAGAGCTTATTGCGACAAATATAGAGAGGATGGCAATACGAGACGACAACAATGAAGATGAAGTGCATCTAAATCAACATAAAGGACAATTTGAATGAGCAATGACGAAAACACACACAAGTTCGAAGATGAACGCAGTTATAGAGATTAGGGTTCACTGGCAACACATATAAGAAAGTACAACATAATGTCACTCATTTCTTAGCAAAAACTGACAAAAAATAATACTTTTTTTTTTAACAAGTTTTATGTCCTCTCCGTTGTACTCTGATTCATCTATTAATAATATGTACGGGCATGGGGCTGAAGCTCCAATTAGGCTGGGTTCCAAGCCCCATTAAAAAAGAAAAAGAAAAAAGAACATAACGAACTACTTTGATTCAAAAAACTACCAAATGAACCGCAACCCAGACTGATTTAACAATTCCGATCCATAAAAATGAGCAGAAATGTTTCCGCTTCACCGGCTGAACCGAACCGGACCGAACGGTGCGGTTTAGCTAATTAAGTCACACGTTTACTTACTTGGAATGAAAAATAATCATGAATCGGAGACAAGTAGAATGGGAGAAGAAAGAAATCGGTATTGATTCCGGAGGAATGATTCCTAAACCCACCTCTCCCCTTCGTAATCGAATTCCTGAGTATTCGGGAATTGATTACTGATAAGGAGGTGAGACCTACATCAATTCTAATTCCTTCATGTGTTAGTAAACGCATGAATTCTTTTACCCAGAATCATTCCGATTCATTCATGAATGTTTTTACTCCATAATCATTCATTTTCCTGTGCTCTAATAGGCACCGAAACGGCCAGTTACTGAAATATGGTTTAGAATATGGGCCGGGCCACCACGTCTAAGTCGGCACACGGTATTGCCGAGAAGTCAAAACAGAATCCAAACCATTAAAATAAAGAAGAAGTGAGAGCGAGGCAGCGAGCTATAAAATAGGAAATAGGAAATAGGAAATAGAAAATAGAAAATAGTAAGAAGAAAAAGAAAACACAAAGAAGAAGCGGATTCGGTCTCTCGAACGCCGAAAAGTTATTCTCTGCCTCTCATAACCCCTTTCTTTCTTTCTCCCCTTTCGAAATTCGAACCAGCCTCAAGAACAAGAACAAGAACAACGAAATGAGATCTGCTTCGGCCAAAACGGTGCGTTTTCTAGGTACGAGATCTCTTATATTTTTCACACCATGTATCTTGGTTTTCCTTTCGATTTCGCGGCTAAAGTTCGTCGGTAGTGATCTGTGGTGGAATTTTTGCTTGGGTGGTGAGTTTTTGGGATTGGATCGGATAATGATCGGTTTTAAGATATAGGGATCTGATTATTCATTTCTTGATTAAATTTGATGGAAACTGATTTTACTGTTTTTAGATTGGTTATGGATTAATTAGTTTCGGATATTTAATGGATTATTGGTTAATTTTGGTTACTAGTGTGTGAGATTGAGTGCTAGAGAAGTTGACATTGGCTTTGGTTGATGTGTGATTCGGATGCTTTGTATGGTTAATGCATGATCTTTCATACATGTTGTTAGGGTTAGGGTAAGAGATGATGATTTGAATGTGTGTAATCGAATGTGAGGTTTTATCTGAGCAGTGGTTTTTTCTGCAGGTACATGATTTTGCAGGTTTTGCCAAGTCGTCAGGTTTTTAAGTAGAGAATTGGTTGAGTGCATTTTAGACCGTAGAAAGAGGAATGGCTGATGCGATATCGAGCTTCTGGGGTCCTGTCACATCAACGATCGAGTGTTGTGAGAAGAACTATGCCTACTCTTCTTATATTGCGGAATTTTTCAACACCATGTCGAACATTCCCAGCATACTCTTGGCACTCATTGGTCTTATAAATGCTCTAAGGCAGCGGTTTGAGAAGAGATTCAGTGTTCTTCATATATCTAATATGATACTTGCCATTGGGAGCATGTTATACCACGCTACACTGCAGCACGTGTAAGTACTGTTCTAGATCTTTTTTTTGGAATTAGTATAATGATGACTTGCCAACATAAGAGTTTAACCGGATTATATGAATGACAATACGATTAGGAACTTCAAGGCAATTACATATTACATTTTACAAGAAACTAAACTGTGAAACAAGGAACTACAGCTTTTTTGCTTTCTTAAGTATTCGTAAATTACATGGATAGTTGCAAATACTGTGTAGATTGCTTATTTGAGGATACATCCAAAGTTTAAAGCCTTCTTCTATGCTTCTCCTTGTTGATGTTAATGATATGCTATCATGCATATGTTAAGTTGGGTAGTTGGCTGTTAAGGCATTATTGTATGGACTGGGGGAAGTTCCTGCTATCCTTAATGCTTGAGGCACATATGAATTCAGGGAATGGAGATGCTAAATTAAATTTATTAAGGTTGATGGTGTTGACTTCCAAACAATGGACACACATTCTGTCATGCACTCATGCACGTCCACTTTAGGTATGCGGGATAACTTATCTGCTTCATAGTGGCGTTAGTTAATCAGTCTCCCAGGTCTCTCTACTTTATCATGCTACCTTTTCTTGTCTTGAATATATGCCATGGAAAGCTTAATTTTGAAGATTACTTTTGGATATACTTGCAGTCAACAGCAGAGCGATGAGACTCCTATGGTTTGGGAGATGCTCCTATACATGTATATCCTCTACTCCCCAGATTGGCACTATCGCACTACAATGCCGACCTTCCTCTTCCTATATGGTGTTGTTTTTGCTGCAGTTCATTCAGTGTCCGATTTGAGATTGGTTTTAAGGTGCACTATGTGATCTTGTGTCTTCTTTGCATACCTCGAATGTACAAGTATTATATATACACACAGGACGTCTATGCCAAGAGGCTCGCAAAGCTGTATGTGGCCACTCTTCTTATAGGGAGTTTGTGTTGGCTCGGCGACAATGTTTTCTGCAAAGAGATATCCAGTTGGCCTGTTAACCCACAAGGTCATGCCTTGTGGCATGTATTCATGGGTTTTAATTCCTATTTTGCCAACACTTTCTTGATGTTTTGCCGGGCTGAACAACGAGGATGGGCTCCTAAGATTGTTCGTTTTATGGGTCTCTTGCCCTATGTGAAGATTGAAAAACCAAAAACCCAATGAGACTTGAAGTAAGTGGCAGGATATAGTTTCAGTTGAGACCATCTACGTTTAAGAGGAACATCAGGAAGCAGAAGGCTGGATTTTTATTCTTTTAGATTGGATATTATCTTAAATTTTGTTTTAGAAGTAGAACGTGTATCATACTATAAGCTTTGGTTTGTGGCATTGTGCTAGAGGGGCTTACCTTTTTTGATTTTCAAAAACTTTCTCGATTCCATCTTGGTTTTGTTATTAGATTTTGAGGGTCATGATTGTATTTATTGTGTTATTGTGACTATTGGAATGGTTGCCGAAAGAATTTGTTATAATGGTTGCTGACAAATCATTCTCCAGTAAACGCCTCTCACATATAACGTCTCATATACGGAGCACAGATGGCCAACGAATTATTCGTAGATAAAAATAGAATCGCATTTCATCCATAGATTTTTCGTGGCAATCAAGATATAATATTTCAAAATGCCTAATGCCCGAAGAACTTATAATTTTATTTTGAAAGAGACGCATACATGTTTCGAAGCATGAAAATTGTTGTGTTGGCCCTCCGAATCGTGGATAGGAAAGGTGATTATAACAAGTTATCATCAATGTCCATTACAAAATGACTGAAATAGCACAAATACAGGGGCCTGTAGTAGGACAAAGCAATCGATAGGTATCATAAAACACTAATAAGCATTCAATTGTAAGCATAAGAAATTAAGAATAATCAAATTCCACATATGACAAAGCTTCGCCCATCTTCACAAATCCATCAAAAGCACAGATACATGGGACGGAGAGGAGGGAGGACTTCCATTGAGAGTTCAAGTATATTAAATGACCAAGAGCCACTATACAAAGTTTCCGCACAGAAGAATGATGCCTCTGACCTAAATGTTTCAATGGGGTTGTTCTACGAAAACAGAACACCACCATTTTCTTTTTCCTCTCTATGACAACACTACGAACATGCAAGGGAGAGGAGGAAGATAACAGAAATACAGGTTATTCACACATGATCATCCGAGTAGCCTGTCCTGCAAGACTTGTTTAAGCTTCTCATATAGAGCTTGCTGCTGCTCGACAGTAAGGTTTGTCAAAATCTGCATTACAGAATAAGAGTCTACGTTATTATTCCTTAATCGCTAACAAAATAACCCCAAAGCAAAAACTATGCATAGAGCCAGTGAAATTAGTACCTGGTCGAATAAAATTTCAACCGAGAGGTGTTGAGGCACAACAAATGACTGATGATAGATGTAAGCAAAAACAGCCATTACCATCTACAATAAAACACAATGTCAGGTCACTTTAACATCTATATGAACCATACTGAATTATGGTTACATCTTTATCCCAAACCCTAGTCCAGAAACCATATTACCCCCTTTGAAACCTTCTTAATATGTTGCAGTACCACACACATTATTTCTCCAATGAAAAGGAATGAGAACCCCATTATACAGTGCAAGGAACAAGTAATACTTGCTAAGAACGAGATTCTCCATAAGCTACCGTTAAGTAGAACCATAAAAGTAATGCATATGTTACCCACTCAAATAACTATATATCCCTGGAAAACTCTCCCCTGTCATAATTACTTCCAAAAAAGAAAACTTTACCTGACAATCCATTCTGTCTGTGATTCCACCGTGTCCAGGGATACTGTCACCGAAATCCTATGACAAATGGAAAAAATTGTTAATATAATGACAAACAACTGAAGTCCTTAGCATTTAGAACTGCATCACCAAAATTGCAACATCAGGAGCTTACCTTGACTTTGAAAGCTCTTTTAAAACCACTTGCAAAGAAGCCTCCAAAAGGTGCTATAATTGATGAAAACAAACCAAGACATAGTGCATGCCATTGAACTGGCAAAATTGAGATCCCTTTCCAAGGAAACTGCAACACAATAATCATGAAGGAATATATGAATCAACATTAAGATCAACTAACTTAATTGCAGGAATGGCATTTACTGAATTGAAGGAGTGCATTAAGAATCATCCTTAATATTTAGAGAAAGCATGCTGATTCAACATTTGATTTCCAGCACAAAGGATTTGGTTTTTGTAATTACATAACCAATAAATGCCTACTTTACGTACCCATTCTGGGAGCCATCCTGGTAAGGTATGATACTCTGGTGTAAACAATGGACCAGGATCACAGTGAAGCCAACCGGTAGATAAATCCTGCAAGCGCATCCAAAGAAATCAGTTAATATAAACATTCACAGACAGACATTCTATTTCATTCCCAAAAGAAACTGACTTATATCTCATCAGAATTGTTACCTTTCTTGGACAAGTTAGCCATTGAAATTGTCCCATGATATGTGCAAGCTGCATAAACAAATGTACATACGATGTTGGTGGAACTCCAATCACAGATTTAAAACAGCATTACAGACATATTCTCATAGAACTTATACAGAGCGTCTCTGCACTCCAGGAACACTCTAGATCTGATAAAAGCATGCAAGACAAGATACTATGTACAAATTAATTTGGAAACATTTGAGGAGTGAAATAATTTAATTCACCCAGAGAACATGTCCCTTCGAGAAAGATATGAAGAGAGGTGGGCTGTTACAACGGGCAAAAAGAATTGGCAAAATACATTGAAATAAACCCTAATCTGATAGACACCATGGTTTCACTTTCACTGTAAGAAAACAGAATTATATTTAGCACCACCAAGTTATATAGAATGCTCACCCAAAAGGCTGAAAACATAGTTGTAATAGAAGCTCCAATGAACCCCTCCCAAGTTTTCTTTGGAGATATCTTAATCAAAGGGGTTCTTCCGAAAAAGAAGCCGCAAATGTAAGCAGCAATATCATTGATGACTATGAGTGTTGCTGGAAGAAGAAACCTGCAACAATTTTCCCTTGTATCAGGGGAAACAACAAAAATAGGAAACCTGCAACTGTGTTGTTCCAAATTAAAAAAACTTCTTACCAGAAAATTCCTTCAAAGATGTTGGCTACAGTAAAAGAAGACTGTGTAAACACAATTATTAGGATCATGTGTGTCCATGCATACTGGCCAAATTGATACTTGTACATCTTCTTCTTCAATGTAAGAATGAACCACATAAAACCTGAACCCAATTAGGGGGGAAATACTATCCAGATCAGCATCTAATCCAGATAAATACATCAGCATATCAGATATATAATGGGATGCTGATCAAAGGGCCCAAGTACCGTGAATGCTAATATTTACTTCTATCCAAAAATATGGCTAAATCCAAATATTCGAAAGCTGTTTACAGCTACTAACCTGCAATGTACAAGAAATAGCAGGCGACCATATGATACTGGATAAGACTGCTCACAACCTTATGTAAAAATTTATCTGAAGTTACGGTGTTGACAAGCCGTTGACTGAGTATTCGACCGTAAACAAACAGCATCGCAGTGAAGAAGAAGTGCCTGAGCAGAGAATTTGAAAATGAATACAGTAATTTAATAAATACTATTACACAAAAACATTGAAATAAACTCTGATGCAGAAATGCCTACTATACTAATATCCTCACCAATTTAACAGCCTGAATCCTGGGAGATGCCTATCTTCATGAGTTCTCCTTAAGAGATTAAAGAGCTCCTTTGCCATGAAGATTTGGATAACAACCACCATGGCAGTAATAGCCAGATGGCCCAGATATATAATTAATGCAAATCCTCCAATCATCCAAACAGTAGAGCATGCCCGAATCCACATTGTCTTGTATTTATTATTGTCATCAACAAGTAAATGACCTCCATTTGTGTTACTAGCATCTGGGATAAGTTGCTGCCATAAAAACAAAAAACAAATAAGAATTTACTCCTAACTATCAAAACAATCCAAAAAGCATTGGTATGCCAAAGCTATATTTTATGGCATAAAAGATAATCATTGCAGCTCCTAACCTAAGAAAAGTACATGATTAAGTACAAAAGTCAGAAAGTACATTACGAGAATCAGAAGAAAATTAAATGTAGTTTCTCCACTAGTGCTACTAGACAATTCATCTTGTCTGCATAATTTCAGAAATAGTATATATTCATTTAAAAGGACATTTGGTAGTCCAAGACTATCATAATGGAGGAAACAACAAAGTATCAAAGTTTAGCAAACCTCAGCTGAGCGTCTACGGTGCCGCAGTCGTGGGGACCTTGGGGTTGATGGGCTTCCGGCAGTATTATCTCTTTGCATGTCTGCTCTAACTTACTTTCGCTCAATAGGTTAAAACATGCATGAATCCAATGCAAAAACAATCGTCACCTGAAACATAAAATCACATTAAGATACTCGGTGAGAATAATCAAAATGTAAAGTGATACCTTGCTCGTCATTTCAGACTTCAAATAGTACGGTAGGAAACGCTAAAACCTTTACGTCGCTTATGGCAGTCGAAAATAGACTCAATTGATACAAAATGAAACGAAAGCAAGCCCTACCGTTTGGGAATGGCATGCTGCTAGTACTAGAAATCAAATCCATCCCCGCTAACTACAAGCTCGAGTTAAGAAAAACGCTCTAACCATCCAATATTCGGCAAAAGAGACTATCCAATAATCAAATACAGTACTTTGTGTCAACTCAATTACATTGAACAAAAATACGCCATTTCAATAAGAAAAATCACCTCCTGAACAACAATTCACAACACAAACTCCGAAAAGTTTCCATTTCAAGCAAAATCCAACCCTTCTCCAACCAACTACTCTCACACTGCTCACATTGCTCCAATTTCAAGCTCCAAATCCTCAATAACATCCACGCACAAACACAAAACCTCACCAAGTCTTCAAATTTTTCACTATTCCAACAAAAGATTCATAACAAAAACGATAACAGCTCCCGAATTCAATCACACATACACACAGCAAAGTCACACATACTGAAACAATGAAGAATGAAACAAAATTTCCACGAAACGAAACCACAGAGGAAAACACTTGAAATTCAAATCTGAAAGCCGAAATTGAACCTATAAGATCGAAAACCAGAGAGAGAGAGAGAGAGAGAATAACCTGGTTTGTGGTGAGTGAGAGAGAAAAAGAGGCCTGGAAAAAGCAAAAGGAGGCGAAAACGAATAATGGAGAAGAAGGAAGAAGAAGAAGAAGAAGGTGAAAGAGTGAGTCATTTTTTTGGTTTACTGGTTTTCTGGAAGAAACCAACCCAAAAATTCGATAATTTGAGGTATATGCTAAAATTTCTTAGTTATAAAGTTGCGTAATCAAGTGGTTTTTGAGCGTCGGATTTACGATTTAGGTCTGGGATTAACACGTGGACGGCTGTTGGGGAACCTATTCACATGTCAAATCGTTAGAAATGTACCATCTTTTTTTCTCCTAGACCCCTTGAGGTTCTTAGAATTCTCTCCACACCCACACTAAACATTCATGAGGGTTTCAACAATAATGCTAGGTAATTGAAGTTGTTTCATTGCATAAAATATCGATGTTTGATGATTTCATTAGCTATCAGCTGATTAAGAAATTTGTGATTGGTAATTTTTTAAATTTCATATCAGAGATTAAATACATTGAACTGAAATAAATAAATATAAATGTTCTTGTTACCGATGATCAGGTCAACATTATTATATTTTATGTACGTATTTGCATTTAAATATTTTAAGTAGCAAGAAATAATGATTGGCACAAAAGTAAAATAACGCCAAAATCATTAAATTCTTTTAATAGTCAATGTTATTCATAAAAAACCAAAAATCAATACTGAAAGTGTAAATAATATTGTCTTTCAAGAAATTATGAGGCTACTATCAACATTACGATGTAACATAAGTTATCACGTTCCTTTCATGTGATGGTATCAAAAAAACAGGGGAATGCATATAAATATACAAGGTCCATGGTATTATTGAATATTTGGTATTTGCAAATAGCCCATTCCAACAAAACTGGGTTGAATTTAAGGCATTTTAGTGGTTGACTAATAGCTGGACACAAAGCAACAAATTCTTTGGTGAAAGTTAAATATGTTAATAATTGATCTGGGGAATTTGTCAAGACATTGACAGATGACATGAAGTGTGAGAGAGGTGGTGAAGCAAGCAACAATGTCCCCTTTTAAGATTCTTGAGTCTTTCTATCTATTTGGTTCCTTGCCCCCATTTAGACACTTGGAATCTTTAAGTTTTGGGATGCATTCATTTGAATCAATTCTATATATTGCTACTTGCAAAAGGATAGCATCATGGAATTGACTGCTGTCCGCTTAAAAGCTTAAAGATAAGAATAAGATGGTCTAATATGCATGCATTTGGCTCCTCACTTCAATTATGGAGGAAATAGTGTGGCTAACAAATTGGGCTTGGCTTTACTATTTTCCCTGTATTGGGGCACTTCCTTTTCTGGTCCACTTTGGGTTTTACATCGGCCCACAATTCTAAACTTGCAAAATGAATGGTCCATTAGTTATATTACTCAAGGGGGTATGCATCTACACTGACGCAAGTGGGACTAACAGTGATCATGCCCACGTCTATATAATTGAGACTAATAGCAACGATACCCATGCCTATACAAGCAATGCTAACGATGTGCATGTCCAATGAGGATAATGATACATATGTCTAGTAAGACTAACGGTCTCCATGCCCGCGCCATACAATCGAGGCTAATGCTATCTATATAAGTAAGAATAAGGATACCAAAAGATGTTGTATGATTTTCCAACCTCTATGAACCAGTCCCGAAATTTTCTCCCTAAATACTATTTCAGGCAGTGGTGGTTATATGTGTGTGTGTGTGTGTGAAAAACTGAGTAGAAAAAGATATCAGAATTGGTACGTAGAGTAGGAAAAGAGACTGAGAGAACAACCATGCCAATTCATGCATCAATATTCTCTAATTATATTCAGTCAAAATTCAATGGTAAGTTGGTAACATATATATACTTTCACAGTTTGCACTAATCGACAATCGGATTCTCTAATATTCTTTAACCAAATCTACATACGTCGATCATTTTATAACTCTCAAACCTTTACTCGTACTAATAATTTGTTAAAGAGTGCTTTGTGTGTTCTGGTTTTTATCTCATATATATGTGTGTGTGTGTGTGTGAGAGAGCTCATAATGTGGTCATGTAACATGCCAAGTTAAGAGGCTAGACCTTCACTTGTACTTTTGTTGAGGGTGAGCTATGTGTTCTAGTGTTTATCTCATACGTAAGCTAGAACGTAATGTGTTTAGCTAAAATAACAAAGAGGGTACGTGAGCTATGTGTTCCAGCTTTTATATATCTAATATGCGAGCTTGAACCATATTGATTATTCGAAATTTAGGTACCCAATCCAAAACTAATTAGTTAATTATAGGGAGAGGTTTCAAGTTGGAAACTTTCCCAAAAGCTCAACCATGTGGATCAATTAAGTTGACTACCATTACAGCTTCAATAAGTTTACATTTACATATTTAATTACGTTGAAATTCATATCATATAAGAACAAGTGTAGAAGAATATATATGATAATTACCACGATAATTGCTTACCAACAAAAAAGAAGAAGACAAAATAGGAACGGGAGGCTGAGATAAACACAGCAGTACTCATGCATTAATATTCTCTAATACTAATCACAATTATATGTAACGTACAGATACCTTCGCTAATCGACAGTCGGATTCTCTCTATTCGACCTTAAACCAATTGAATATCTCTTCTGGTTCTCCAAGTACTGTAGACATAATATGACGACAAAGATAATTCCGAGCACCTCATCTCCTCCTAATGAGGAAATGCAAAGCATCAAAATTGTCTTACGTTTGTGTTGTCATTTCTTTTAACAGAACAGCTTTGGTTTAATCACCATTTTTTTGTCGTAATCTAAGCTCCAACTTGTAATTGGGCAAGCATGTTAGCTTTGTAAGATGAAGGATAAGCCAAGGTAAACCTACAGTGCTTGTTTGTTTCACAAGAATAGTGCATGCATTATAATACAGCAAGGGATTTTTCCTAGAGCAACTTACACATGAAGATGACGATATGGATAAATTGAGCTCCACTCAATTGTCAAAACCTAGGCCTTCATTGTGCTTCCGAACAACATCCTTTCTCTAGGACTCTCCGTCTCGAAAACACGTTTAAAGTACCCCAAACACAGGCATTTCTCATCATGGATTTCCATTGATCGTTGGTTGAACTTTCATCTTGTACATTACGTCTTGATGGATACGCTTAGGAAGATAATCAAAAGGGGAGCTACGTTAAGCACATTGAAGCGCTCGTCTTCTGCGCGATGCTGTAGTACAAGTACAGGAGCGTCCCTCATGGAGTTGCTGAGACCGGGGTGCTTAAGATCGGAGAAGAGCGTAAGGAAAAGACCCTTGACGCCGGAGATGAAGAAGAGGAATGTTAGTAGTACAAGTAGTACTATAAATACAAATATTTCAGGGGAGAGCAGCTTTACCAGCCTAGGAGAATGGCTCTCATCCTCTCCAGGATCGAAGCCAGATAGCATGAATGGAGGTGAATTGTGTGTGTTGAGATCACACCACTCATCTAGAAGGGTGCACCCTTCTTCTTCTTCTTCATTAAAACTGCCTCGTGATCATGCAGCTCTAGGTTCTAAAGCAAGAGACAGTTTCTCCATAGACAGAACTGTGAAAAATGAGGGTGACAAGAATCCAGGTGCAAACTTGGACAACACGAGTTCATCGCTTAGCAGAAACCAAAGTGGGAATAAGTCGAAGAAAAGGGTGAGCTTTAGGTTGCCTGAGGAAGCTGATATTATTATCTTTTACCCTTCAGAGGAGATGTTCATCGATTGTGAACAAAACTTTGTGTAAAATCTACTCACGATTTCAAGGTACCGATCATCATCTCTGCTTCATACCTAGCTAATAAATACAGTAATTTGGTTTTCCGCCTTTCGGATTTTGTTCTGAATTTTGTTTGAAAGTTTCTTGCAACGTACAAGTAGCCAGAAACTGAAAGCTGTTGTTGATACTATAGTGGTCTGCATGTGGAGTAATCAAAGAGGGAAGATGGTATTTGGTCTTTGATTTCTATACTTGTGGATCTTCCTCCAATATGAAGCCCTTCGCAAATCTTTATTGGAGTTTTCTCCAGTTGTTACTACTATACCGTTGACATTGTTTGTTCTTCACTATCAAGTTTATATGTATGTTGAATTGCAATTGTTGTAATAGAAGAAGCGATGACCTTTGTCCACTTCTTCCCTAAAGTTATTTGTACATATGCCCAAGGAAATGTATTCAGGCAGCGCATGTTTGGTTAAGTAGCGCTTTTGTTTCCTGCATTCCAAATTGGGGTAATGGATAGAGCTTATTGGCTATCCGATGTACTTATATCTTATGTATCTATCTAAATTGCTTAATAATATGCAATTTCTTCTCTCAAAAAAAAAAAAAAATTGATAATGGATAGATCTTATTGGCTATCCAATTTACTTATATCTGATGTATCTATCTAAATTGATTAATAATATGCAATTTCTTCTTCTAAAAAAATAAATAAATAAAAGTAGCTAGAAACCTTCTGTGTTGGCTTCATTAGAAAGCTCTGGTGTGATGTTGATGACCAAAATACTTCAAGGATATAAGATGCATGTAGCTAATGCAGCTACCCCCCACTTTTTTTTCTTTTCTTTTTAATACCATATAACGAGGTAAGAATAAGCCCAGAGGTGCATCCTCGCATCATCGCAGCATGATTACCTTAATTTTGTCATTTTTTCTTTTCTTACAATCTCTTAAAAATATTAACAAAAATGTTTGCATCCATAATCTTGCAAAACACATAAATGACTCACCCAAAATTCGACCAGGCGCAGTTATCTGTATGCTTAATCCCCTAGTCTTGCACGCATACACTCCATTCCTTCATGTACTCGATCAACATGCATCAATTTCAGCTTCAAAGTACATGGTCTGGATTTATTCGATAAACTCTCTTAAATTAAAATAAGAAATGAACGAAGAAGGATATATATAGTTTTGTGCTGTACACATGCTAGAGTAGGTGAGGAGATGGAGACATCACTGCGCGCAACGGGGTAAGTAAGAAGTAGGGATGATGATCTTTCTTGAGGGTAGATGTTCTAGGTTCTAATAGGGTAGTTCCTTGATCTAATATCAAAACAAAACAGCTGTGATAGATCATTATGAGGTTAGCCATGAAAATTTATTGTCAACTAATACTTGCAGTCAAGATTCCTCCCAATTAGGCATGAAAGTAACACAATGTTTCTGTGTATACTAAATGAAGACAAGACTCATCAGCCCACGAGCTCTCTTTACTTCTCTTCCAAGTCGAGTGAGACAGCCAGTTTTCATTTGGACCACAAGTCCAAGTTGTGATCCAAACAATTGTAGATCTCCGATGACTGGTTGTCCATGTTAGTGTCGATTTAAACCACTAGCAATTAGCCACTTGTTTCAAAGAAGATCTGCAACTACTATTCTGATTCGAAGGTCTACATTTTATAATTTGATTCAAGTATTAATAAGATTTCTTAGTTAACTCTCTCTCTCTCTCTCTCTCTCTCTCTCTCTCACGCAGACGGATTGATATAGAGGTTTACCAGCAATAAACCTAAGCAAATGATTCTGAAGTCCACCAGAGATAAAAGAGAATTAAAGATGAAAAGATCCATTCTGCAGCCTTAAGGCGGCTTATTTATAAGAAAATAAACCCTAGAGCGGCTAACAATGAAACCCTAAAGCCCGTAGGTAAAAACGAAAACAACCCGAAAATAACTAGGAAAACCAAAACACCGAAAAATAGAAAAATGCAATTTTGAGGCCCTAAACGACCTCGAAAGCCCGAAAAAGACCACAGGTCGTAGCAAAGCTACGAGTTTGATTTCTGGCGCGATTCCCTTTCAGGAAAGGTAAGGTGCATCCCGGACTCCGAAAGCCCGTTTCGCGTCTACTAGTCACTTTTCGTTTTCCTCTTTAGCACGATCCAACTGTTCTTCAAATTAGGCTGCCATCTGTTCTGCAACACTCTCCCTGATTGTTTTTGGTTGATGACCAACGACATAATAAGCAAGGAAGAGTTGAAGTTCGAACTATCCAAATATCCAAGATCTCAAGTGGGACATTAAAAAAAACAATCTTAAAGCAAAGTTAGCTAGCATCCACTAAAATAATGGAGTGTTTTATAGTATTTTATAGTATTTAAATTTCGGAGATAGAAGTTGTTGGATTAGCTTATTATACAATGTAAAATACACTGCAAACAATAATTAGTTTAACGGATTTTCACTCCAAAATAATACGCATCATATCATCATTAGTCTAATAGTATTAGAAACTCAACAGCAAGGCATGATCAAACATTCAAACCTATGAATCTATGATAACATGGCACACGATTCACAAAAGGATATCTATCACATAAGCTGGGACGTGGTGGGTAACATGATGGGTTGCTATATTGGTACCCTTAAGGGTGTTTTGGCGAAAAAAAGTACATGAAAATGGAAAGTGGCACCAACCACCAGTCTTGGTCTCTTGGAGGTACCTTTAGGTTAAAGAATAGGAAGTTGCTTAGACCTTAGAGGCTGGAAAACTATTTAAGAGTGGGAGAGAACTGAGCTAAAAACCGAAAAAGAGGCGCCTTTGCTTCGTCCTTACTTTATCACACGCTTTGCTTGTGCTGCATTATCTCTTTGGTTGTTGTGAGTATCAATGGCTGGAGTGAAGGTGGTGTTTGTTGTTTTGGCCATCAGTTTCAGCCTTGGAGGGAACTGGGTCGGAGCTCAAGTCCACCATGTCGTCGGAGGAGATCGTGGCTGGGATCCCGCTAATTCCGATCTCACTTCTTGGTCCTCCGGCAAAAGCTTTATGGTCGGAGACACACTCTGTGAGTCTCTTTCTCTATCTCTCAAAAGCTTAAAAATATCTTATGCTTAATTTAGCTGCGTTTTGTTTAGCTTAAGAAAATCCAAGTAGAAAAGTTCCATAATTTTGCCTTACTAACTAGTATGTAAGTATTAACTATGTATGATGTGAGAACTAGAAAAAATGTGTGATATTTATGCAATGTTTGTTCTTCAATCTCATAATCTTGTTGGGAAATTGTGGATGCCCAGGGTTTGCATACTCTGCAGCACATGGGTTCATAGCAGAAGTGAAAAGCAAGGAGGAATTCGAATCTTGTGATGTGAGCAATCCGATCAGAATGTTCACAGATGGCTTGGATAGCACCCCAATGGACAAGGAAGGACTCCGCTACTTCACAAGCAGCAACCCTGAGAGCTGCAAGAATGGCCTCAAGTTACACGTTCAAGTTGTGCCTCATCAGGATCGATCTCAAACTGTAATGCCGATAGTGGCGACATCCGAGATCTCTGCATTGGCTGCAGCTGAAGGGCCAACCACTCCTTCTGGTTCAGCTCATCTCAGTTCTAGTCTCATTTTGTTGTCATTTGGGTTTGCCTTGCTGTGTTATGGAATGGGTCAGTAGGATGAAACAGCAGTAGTGGTTGCTGTGTTTGGATGTAGACGGACTAGGAGGGCCTAGTTTTTTCAAGATAAGAGAGAGATGTGGTCAAGTTTGCTATCTTCCCCAATTGTGTAACATTTCAAGGACTAATATGAGCTTCACTTTTGCTGTAACATGGATTTTAATCGAAATTACGTCAAATGAGACCACTCGATCTCAAATTGATACCTGAATCCATCCAATAAATGAAAAAATGAATGCATATATAACTATTACGGCCACAGTATTCGTGCTCATACTTGTCCCCCAAATTGGGAGGGAAAAAAGGGAAACACAAATCTACAACAGTCGAAAGACTCCTTCATTGATGATATAGCAAAATCACCGTCAAACCAGAACCAGATCATTGTACAGGGAAAATAACCATTACAATACAGGTCAGGATATTAAGTTGTTCTAGTCAAGTATAGTAATTCTTCAAAATGATATGCTACTTCCATTGTCAAAGCAGTACAATCACTTCTCCCTCAATACAACATAGCTGATCCCGTTGTTCTTCTGTATCCTAGACATTTTCCTCAGGATTGCCGCAAAAGCATCCTTCTCCTGCAACAAGTAAGAATTAAAGTATCACATTTCTTAGTATGCAATGTATCTTCCACAGTGAACTAGATAAAACTATATGGACTGTATAAACCACACCACCCCAGCGAATATATTTCTAACTCATACAGTAATTGTGTTCTAAATTTAATCACACAAAATTATGATCCTCATAGAGTTTGCTTGCATTAAAATTGGCACCTATTTTATTTTCAGTGACGGTAACTGGGTGAAGGCAAATGCCGGAAAATGAGTTGAACAGCAGTACAAAACATAATAAACAAAACGACCATACCTCTTTGGATTTGAGTCGTCCGGGGAAGTTATTAACAAGATCACGTGTGGTGATGGGTGACTTTTGCATCAAAACTGCCCTAATTTCTTCCTCAGATACGGGACCTGTAGGACCACCAGATGGTGTTGAACCCGTTTTCGAGGATACAGCACTACCTTTTGCAGGCACACTACTTTCAGAAGCAGGCTCCTCTTTGACTGATTTTTGCTCCTGATTTGAAATAATAACAATGAGTACCATTATTTGGGAGAATGGAGGTTTCAAGCTTTAAGCTGAAAGCGTCTGATATACATACATTTTCAGTCTTCACCTTCTTGGGAGGTGCACTGTTGGATGCTTTAGCGTCATCACCATTTAATTTTCTCTTTCCCTTTGCCGACTTGGAGGAAGATGGGTTTGCTTTAGCAGCAGATCCAGAAGTCCCGGGTTTAATAGGACTGTTGTCAACTGGTTCCTGTTTGGGTGCATCCTTCTGCTTTGGTGCCAGCGCTTGAGGCAAGGCAATATCATCATCCATCTGTACAAACCGTAAGAAATCGCTGATTAGTGAAGATAGAGCTGCGATGCAACTTTACATTGCAGAGAAGATCATCAACAGTCCTAGTTAATGCATACAACAAATACGTATATTTCAACATAGATGCTCCATCACTTTCAGAATGCATACAGCAAATAGTTATATTTCAACAAGGCAGTATAGGCTTTGAGTTTACAATGTACTAAAATAAGGCAACCAAAGTACATAACCTACATCGTCGTCGTCGTCGTCGTCGTCCTCTGCATCTGAATCATTCAGACCACCACTTCGCCCAAGTAGCTTCTTCAACTCTTTTCCTGATTTGCTGAGCCCACCCTCCTCTTCATTATTATCATCATCGTCATCATCCTGCAAAAGAAGAAATCATGCACACAATGCCATCATAATGTTTTACAATGAGCCAAAACTGACAAACCACTTTGCACCCTGGATAGATATAATCCACAAGTATAGCACTATATATATGACAGAAATATATAACAGAAATCAGAAAGCATTATAAATTTATAAATTTACGAATGAGCCTCAGTTTGAAGGCCTTTTCAACATGACACGACTTAAGTAAACTAAAAGAAAACCAAAAACGCCTTGCCCAAATTGACCATGCAAGATAATGATAGGTCCCTTAATTTGATCGCTGTTGATTCGTTCCGTGGCATCTTTTCAAAAATGAAAGAGAAGTTAACATCAATTTGAAGCTAAACATCAAAATTGATCAGGGTTGTTTCTAGTTAATCAGAAAAGATTGTTAAAAACAAAATGCTTCTCCACTTCCCCTCCCCCACCCCCACCCCTGTGCTTCTTTAACTTTGGATCCCAACGAGTACAAAACCAGGAACACTTTTTTTGTGGTATATTCTATCCTATCCATTACTTGTCTATGTAAATTTGTCTACTGAGACAATTTCCTTTTGAAATTTTTTCACTTAAGGGAGCTTAGAAAACTAGGATGCTGTTATACTTGCAACAACTTCACAATCAGTTTAACGCCAAAAAAAAAAAACTATGTACATATTTTAGAAAATCAGATATAAAAAGAGTGGAGAACACAAGGAAACATAATAAATACAAAAGAAACTGAAACCAGATACTTACTGAGAAGAGTGGAGCACAATGAAACATAATGAGTGCCAAAAATAAATTCCCCTAACTAAAGGAATGTGTGCGGCAAACCTGCTTAATTTCTGGGGGAGCTGGAACCTCAGGTTCGAATTCTTCTCTCTCCTCAGGATTAATACCAACAGCTTCATCATCATCGGTGAATATTTCTTCGTGCTCCCAATCATCACCTGCAACAAATGGAACAGTATAAGAAAAGAGTATGAAGAAATTTGAAAATTATGTGCATACAAATTGCAGAGATGATTATCAATGGACTTCATTAGCCGCCTTTCGTGCTAATTAAGAGAAGATTTCTGGAGAGAATTAGAACATTTCAAACAAGATTAGAAATCATACGACTCTGATATTAGTTAGCACAAGCATTATATGGTCAAGCTGTTTGCGTATTTTCACCATAATTTAAAGCTCCTTAGTAACCATTTATGCCTCATACATGATATGACTATAGCATGGAAATAAGGGGGGGACTAGAATTAAGAAGTAATCTCGTATTTTACTGACAGAGATAGGTATTGTCTCCTAGCATTTTACAAGGAACAAAAAAAAAATTTTCTGAAAAGGGGTTAAAGGGCAAGCCCCCTATAAATGGATCATATTTCTTAGGTCCTCTGACCAAACTATAGTAACAAAACACAAATGTTCTGAGTTTAGCAAGAAAAACCAAATTATAGTCCAGATATCTGATTGATACAACCATGAAAGAACAAACATGATAACAACCACAATAGAAGTATGAACAAGGTATATGCTTACCCTTCTCACTGCTATCATCATCTAAGTCATCTTCTTCATTTCCACCTTCATCATCCTCGTCATCACCAACTTTTTTGTTGAGACCAAGTCTATTTTTCCTTGCTGTCTCTTCTTCCTCATCTTCCTCCCCTTTATCAGAGAAATTTCCCTCATCATCATCACCAGTCATTTTTTTGCGTCCCTTACCACCAGCCACACCAGTTTCCTTCTCACGAAGTGGACCAGGTTCATTAGTTCCAGATTTCATCATCCATCTTTCATATCCATCTTGAGTCTTTTTCCTATTGTTCATCTTCTCTTCTGCTTCCTCTAGAGTAAGTTGCTTATATTGTGCAACCTTGTTAAAGTTGAACCTGTGAGACATTATGTAAACAACCTTTGTTGATAAGTAAATGGAAAAATCAATCACAGCCACAATTGATAATTACATAAAGCTTTTCTCCAAACAGAATAACGAGAAAAATAAATTTTAAAAACCGCCTTCTTGTGAAGAATAAATGTGAGCAGTGAATTGAAAACAATTCTATCAGACAATAGGCCACTACATACCACGAACCAGCAGGAATAGCAGAAAACTCCTTTCCTTGCAACATTAATAGGTAGTAAATTGCTGACTGTGCACCTTCGAGTTGACCGTTGTACTGAGACTGGCCAGTTTCGTCCTCCAAGACCCATGGTTTGTTTTTGTGCTTCTCCTATTTAATGAAAAACTGAATGTCAAAAAATGGGATAGAAACCATAAGAAATCACAAGAACTTCAGACAATAAGGTATGAATGATGTTAGTGTCCCTATTTAAGCTACAATCTAAGTCATACAAAACCAGAGCACAAGCTATCACAATAGACAAGCAACAAATCTGAAAGCAGCAGATAACAACAATGCAATGCAACAAACACACCACAATGCTGCTACTTTTAGTGTTACACCCATCATCATTGTCCTTGTCATTGTAAGTCACACCAAGAAAATCTTCAAGTGCTACTCATGAAACGGCTTAAACCAAATGGGATAAAAGCATTTAAAAAATCACAAAAACTTCAGAGAATAAGGAAATGATATTAGTGTCCCTATTTAAGCTACAGTTAGTGCTAACTACTAAGTCATACAATGCACTAATCTCAAAAGGCAAACGAAACCAGAGCAGAAACTATCACAATCTACACGCTGAACGCAGCAAGCAACAACAATGCAATGCAATAAAAAAACCTGAAAGGCTGCTACCATTGGTGTTACTAGCATCAACATTACTAATCACAGCACCACAATCTTCAAATGCAACTTACGAAATGCCAAAAAATCAAGCAAGTAGAGCTGGCAAAGTTTGAATAGAATACCCGAGAGGCCTCAGTAGGCGGGCGAACATCCTTATATTTCTTCTGATCTTGTCCATCCTTATCCTTACTCCTTCTCGGATCCGAAAGATCCTTGCGAAGAGTCCATTTATTTTCAGCACTCTTCTTCTTCGAAAAGTTGGGCAACCCCGTCACAAACCTACCAATGAAGTAGCTCTTCTCGCTGGCAGTGCTTGCCCTCACATTATATTCCTACCACAATCACAACAACACAATCACATTACAAACCTTCAGCTCCGAAAAATTGAAACAAGTAACTCTAAACCTAAACCTTCTGCTCCGAAAATCGAACAACTATGTGTGTATGTAAAATCAATTACAGATAGAGAGAGAGAGAGACGAACTCGAATCAAGCGAGTGACGACGGCGCCGCAGTCGTAGCATTTGGCTTTGTTCTCCGCCATGGTTTTGCCGCAAGCACAGCACAGCGTCATGTGCTTACAGTTGCTTCCGTACAAATCAGAAGTCGATCCGCATCCGCCGCACGACGGCTTTAGCAACAAGTCCGACGACATCTTCCGATTGAGGATTAGGTCTAGGGTAATATAAACCGGAGCTATAGGAATTGAAGAAATTCAAGTAGAGATTGAGATGATATGACGGTATTCGAACGGCGTTTAGAATTTTGTTAGAGGTTTTTTGGTTCGATTGAAGATGGACTTTCCGGTTTAGGAGATCGGAGGGAATATTCCGGCCGAGGTTTGTTATTTGCTCTGGGTGAGTGGGTGTAGAAATGGTTTGATCCCGCGCGAAGGACTATATAATGGCCATGTGTTTTTTTTTCCCTCATCGGGCTACTATTGTTATGTTTTACCGTGGGTAAAATTGTATCAAGCAGTGGTTTTCTTTTTTACTGTCATTTTTAAAAAATATCTTTTCTTTTTATTATGGTTTGGTAAGTAATCAAATAATTTTGGTAATAGATGGTTTTTTGTTGTTGAACTGTCCATTCATTTGGAATTTGAAGGGTGTTTTAGAGTTTTGTTAGAGGTTTTTTTGTTCGATTGAAGATGGATTTTTCGGTTTAGGAGATGGAGGGAATATGTGCGGGTTGTATAAAATTTCGTAATTGCAAAGTTAGGTAGAAATTGACAATTTCAACCAAATTCATGGTGTATTTGGGCATTTATGCCTTAATTTATTGATTTATGATAATATCAGAAAAGAAGTTAAAAACAATTCAATGAAGAAATTATATTCTCGAACTTTCAATAATCATTTATATACATTTCTTTGTCGAAAAAAAAAATCATTTATATGTTTTAGGGAAATGATATTTGAGAGAGAATTGTTGCGTGTTCTCATTGATAATAGGATTACAATGCATATAATCTGAATCGTACAAGGAAATGTAACCATACAATGAATGAATATCTCTAAGATATTCTCCGAGATTATCTCTAATTAAAACCCTATTACCACTAGGTCAAGTAACCTAGAGTTTGGGCCAGACACAATTTAGATTTACGTAAATATTACTAGCAACATGCCGGTGTTTCTCGCGGGTGACATTGTGTTAAGGGAAAATGGTCGACTAAAAGGAATTTTTTTTTTTTTGAACATAGAATAGTGGTGGTTTAGCTATATTTAATTTCAATTTACACTTTTATCTATTTATATTTTATTGACTTAATTTAATAATTATGTTATGAAAGGGTATTATAGACACTTCAACAGTCTAATTCTAGCAATTTAGGGAATGAGGTGATGGTTTTATGACTGATAATGTTATGATGCAATTTCATTTTGTTGTATTAAAAAACTAAATGAATACTCTAGTTATGTTGTTCGTGTCTGTGTTTGATATGCTTTTAGAAATGTTCTTATTGCTGCAGAGGTTGGGATCCCATTATGGGATACTAATTTCTTTAAGACTCCTGGCAAATGTTTTCTACACATCAGTAACCATCTTTCTCCTGCACCGTAGACCAAAACAATCGATATGAATGAAAGCGGCTACACATATTCATTTTATTCATCATCTAATATATGTTCCTTTATTATTCAAAGTTTAAAGAGTGTCATACTAGAATCTCTGCAATGGTTTAGCCTTGGGTAGATTTCAACCTACTAGAGGGTCGGGCAAGGAGATCCAACACTTGATCCCTTTCTTTCTTTGTTGGTGTCCGAAGGCACTTCTAGTCTATGGTAATTTCTTATACAAAGCTGGTTTGGACGGCTTCATCCATGGGGGAAAAGTGAGTACTACTCCCCTTCTATTTCTCAAAAGGAAACATAAACAAAGAAGAAGAAAAAAAAGAAGCAAACCCAAAAACCACACAACACATTAGAGCAAAGCAAAAAACCAGATAGATGACGATCCTCAACACATGAAGAAGATTTAGGTGGCGTTCGGCATGCAAAGAACGAAAATTGAGTTCTACACTAAATATTGAAAATTGAGATTTTAAAAATACTACAACCGAATATATTTTCATTGTTTTTTGTATTTTCATACGGTAGTACCGGACATGTTTTTGCTGTTCTCATTTTTGAAAATTGTCTTCGGAATAAACTATCAGACACATTTTCAGATCTCAAAAATCAAATCTTGTTTTCTCGTTTTCATTTTCAAAATTGGTTTTTGAAAAATCATTTTTAAAAATGTTACCGAACAGGCTCATAGTATTTCTCAAAAGGAAACAGAACAAAAGCAAACGCATCTAAATCTTTCACCACTATAATATTAGCCTACATCTTTCGCACTGCAAATAAACAAAACAACCAGTTAGGGTTACGGTTTACCAATGTCTTTCCCAGAAATCATTTCTACAGACTTGACGAGAAGGACCACGGCTGTAATTGCCAAAGCACAATCGATGAACCCAGTGAGGTTATTGGCACAAGCCCGCCCTCTTCCTCTGACCCACGAGGCAAAGCCGCCGTCGCCAACGCCGCCTCTTTGCTGCGAGAGATTGGGAGTGGGAGATCCATCACTTGAAGCTGAGACGACGCCGTTCGGGGCAACGGCTTCAGCAATAACAACGTCGACGCCACTTTGAACGCCCTGGTCGAGCAGCCATGTCACATATAGCTCCATCCCTTGTAACTCGGTGTCGGATCCAGGAGGATTGAACGGCATGTTGGAGATGTTGCAGTACTTCGAAGCATAATTCATCAAATCAGAGCATTCCTTTTGGAGGAGAGAAATTGAACCTAAGAGACGAGGAGACACAGAATCAGGGTTAATGGACATGTCTAATCCCTGGATGAACATGCCATTGGTGGCCTTAAACCGGCGCACAGCTAACCGCAGCTTCTTGATGCCATAGATGAGTTTAACACTCTTGGTTCTGAGTGCCAAAATCTTGGGATCCATGATGGTGGCCACGCAGGTTCGGGCCGGGTTCTTCAAGAATGTGAGAGGAGCGAGAAAATCCAATGGGCCTTAATGAGAATAACCCAAATGGCATGTAAAAACGAAGCGACAATTACAAAGAAAAATCCCTAAAACTAGGCCTAGCCAAGGGTCGAAATGGGCCAGAATTTAGGTGAGACTGAACTCAGGCCCGAAAACTTGTCTCGGTATAGGTCAGTATGGGACATTTTGAGATTTGATACTGACAAGACCAAATCCGATCGGTTTCAGGCTGGGCCTGGACCCAAATCGGAGATTGAACGAATAAAAAAATAAAAATAAAACTTTCACAGTTTATAAGCTGGGAAATTTTCTAAGGGGGGTGTATTGTATATGGAATTAATGGAACTTTTAAAGAAGTTTATGGAATTTAAAAGTTAGGGTGTATTCAATATAGACTTAACAGTCAGGATTTTTAAAGACTTCATGAATTCCACTAAAATTTAGGGGTATTCAATTCAGACTTTTAAAAATGAATAAAAGTATAGAGGTATTCAAAATATCATTCATACTTGTGGAATTAGAAAACCATAGATAATCATGGACTTTGTAGTGTTAACTATACATACCAAAGTCCAATAATTTTCCAGCCTCCAGACCAAAGATTTGAAAAAGACCATCAAAATTTCCTCTTAAAAAAAAAAAAATCTATCGAAGTTTTTCTCTTTACGCAAGAAGAAGTTGGTCATTTATCATCCATTTTTCTTAATTTTTTTGTCTTTTCTCTAATCTTTTATTATATTAATGTTCTTAAATACCCAACATGTTCATTGTAGTTGTTAAATGTGATTTTTGTTTTTTGATAACGGCCTTAAAGCTAGTACGGTTCAGGTTGACAGATTCAGTCCGTCCATTAGTTTAAGCGAGTTAGATACCTTAACGATCATCAATTTGGCTGAAAATTTGCAGAGATGATCTATACACTAGTACCATAACCGGGAAGCTCAAGCAAATCTAAGGTTTGGGAAGGACAATTTGGTGGGTGCTTCTTGCATATTGTGGTTCAATTGAAACATTCATCGCTTTTGATATAATTGTAGATGACCGAGGTATATTGTTGATATAATTGTAGAGGACTAGGTAATCCATAGGCTGCTTCTTGCATATTCTTGTTTGGTTCATACACTGCCGGAAAGGAACTACATACATGTGGCGTGGAAAGAAAGGATGCTTCTTGCATGTTCTTGTTCGGTTGAATTGAAATGTTCATTGATTCCTGTAGTGTTGATGTGATTGTAGATGACTGAGATAGTTCATTGGCTGCTGCTTATCATTGGTGGGAGAATCTACATTGTTATATAGGGTGAATATTTTGTTTTGAAGACTTACAGCTGGTGATGGCAAGTGTAAAGCACAAAATGATACTAGATATAAAAGTTGATTTTTAGCTGTTACTTTCATGATTTCTGATGTTCTTAATTTCATATAATAGTGGTTGGTAAGAACATCTCCAATAAGGAGAGCTATAGGTAACCTTAAGCCCTTTTGGCTAAAAAATGGACTCCAACAAGGGAAGGTCCAACGGGCTAGAGGTGGAGAGGTGGGTGGAGAGAGCTACGGGTGGCCCTTTAGCCCTTGGTGGGGCCCACAGAAAATCAGCCCAATATTGCTATGTGTGATGCTATACTTTAATCCAATAGTTGATAATTAAGCAAGGGATTTAATCCAATGGCTTACAATTAATGAGTATAATTATACACATGAGAGCAACTAGCCGTTTGGCTGCATAATTTTTTTTTTTTTAGTATATATGTAATCCAAATAAAACGGTAACATTTGTGTTACCAAGAAAAAAAAACAGTAACATTTATGTTACCAAAAAAAAAAACGGTAACAAAACGGTAACTTTTTTCCCACTTTACCTATATATACATATATTCACTTGTTCATAATTTCTCACACTTTCTACCCCCTCCAACACCACTTTTACTTATTTGAAGCATGTCCACTCCTTCTCTCAAAGGTGTGAATTGGACAAGAAAAGAAGATGAAGTTCTTTGTGTTGCATATATGAAAGTATCCGAAAATTCTACGAAAGGTAATGGCCAAAAGGGAGACGGCATTTGGAAACAAGTGGAGAGAAAATTAATTGATGGCTTCAATGGCAATCCTCCAAATGCAAGATCGGATGAAAGTTGTAAGTCTCGATGGCAAAAATTTCTCTTTCCATACATGAATAAGTGGCATTCTTGTGTCACACGTTCTGAGAGAAGGCTTCATAGTGGAGCAAATCACATAGAAGTAAGATTCATATCATATATATTTTTTATGTATTGTACTTTAATATCATTTCATGAATTATTATTCTTATTTATTGTTGTTAAAAATATTGTTATAGCAACACCTCGCCGATGATATGTTTAGGCAAGACATGAAAGGGAAATCGTTCAATTTTCATAGTTGCTACGATTTGTGCAAAGATTGGTTGACATTTGACACACCCTCGCAAGAACATTTTGGTCCACCCCCGGTGCAAAGAAACCACCCGGTGTCCTTGGAAGATGATGATGATCCTGTCGATAGTAGTTCAACACCAACTTTATCTAGGGATCCGATTCCTAGGCCGATGGGAAGAAATGCCGCAAGAAGAAAGCAAATCAAGGACCAAGAAAAGGAGAAGAAAGCCTTTGAAGATAAGTTATTAGCTCGCATGGATCGATTGGCGGAAGATAATGCGAAGGCAGAAGAGGCAAAAGCAATAAGGGAGAAGATGAAGGAAGATCGACGAGAGAGAGATAGAGAAGAAGCTATTTTAATGATGCAAACCGTTAATTTTACTCCAAAGAGCAAGACTTATTTTGATGGGAAAAAGAGAGAAGCACTTGAAAAGCTAAGCGCACGGGAATTGTTTCCGAATACCGGCTCAACATCGAATGACTATCATCCACAAATACCATTCGATGAAGACGAATACCGTTAATATAAACTAGTTTCTTTCAAGTGCATTTTTTTTTTAATTTATTCATTTTGTATCATGTTAATGAAGTTTATGTAATATTTTATGTATGAAATAAATGCTGAAAGTAAAGTAGAATTAAAGTACACTTTTATTCATTACAATTGAAACCAAAAAGCCACACAATAAAAGTTAAAGCAAATAAAAACAAGTCACCCATTAATAAAAAATAGATTAAAAAAACTAAGACCCGAGCATTATAAGATGACAATGAATTGTCAATTATTATTAGGATGACAATGTAATTGTCATACCCCTAGCCTTGTCTTCCTTATCCTCTTCTTGACCAAACATGTTTGACAAGATCTTTTCGCAGATTACTATTTCCAATTTGAGAGCGTACCCTTCGGTAACGAGACATGTATTCGACCATTGTAATTTGCCCGATTCTTGGATCAAGAGGTAAGTTTGGGCCATCATATATTCTTGCTCGAGCTCTCCTTGACATATTTGGGTTTGGTTCATCATCATTAGACTCATCATTATAGTAGTCATCTCGCTCATCCTCCACAATCATGTTATGAAGTATTATGCAAGCCAACATGATTGTTGATAATGAATCCTTATCCCAACCTCTTGCAGGTTGCCTAATTATTGCAAATCGTGCTTGTAGAATTCCAAATGCCCTTTCAACATCCTTGCGGTACGCCTCCTGTTTTGTGAAAAAATACTCCTCCTGTTCATTCTCAGGTTGTCTAATAGATTGCACAAGCGTCGCCCATTTAGGGTAAATACCATCAGCAAGGTAGTACCCAAACTTATAAGGAGTCCCGTTCACATAGTAGTTAAGATGTGGTGACTGACCTGCTGTGACAGCATCAAACAAAGGGGAGCGTCCGAGAACAGTGAGGTCATTTTGAGCTCCCAGGATTCCAAAGAAAGCATGCCAGATCCAGGTGTCGGGACCTGCCATAGCTTCGAGAACAATGGTTGGCTTTTTTGATTTGCCGCTAAAGCTACCCTGCCATCCCACTGGACAATTCTTCCACTGCCAATGCATGCAGTCAAGCGAACCTATCATTCCAGGAAACCCTCGTCGCTCGGCTCTTTGTAGGAGCATATCTAGATCCTCTGTTGTAGGAGCCCGAAGGTAGCGTTCTTGATAAATGGTGACAATTGTACCACAAAATCGACTAAGATTCTCAATGGTTGTTGATTCCAGCATACGGAAGGATTCATCTAAGGAATCAGCCGAGCATGCAGTGGCTAGCATCCGGAGTGCGCACGTCAATTTCTGGTGAGGTGAGAATCCTGGACGCCCAGCACAATCTTGTGACTGCCTAAAGTATGGATCCGCCGTCTGGACATGCTCTAACATGCGGAGGAACACTTCACGCCTCATCCTGTAACGTCGTCTGAAAGTTTCGGCAGGATACACAAGGTCATCTACGAAGTAATCATTTAACAATTTTTCATTAGCTACCTCACGTGATCGATGACGGGTAGAGCGGCCTGGAACAGAACCACCCCATTGAGGTTGTTGTTGAAGTGGGTTAGTAGCCAACCAGCTAGCTGCTTCTGCCATAACTTGTGTTGTATTTCTTCGCCTCTGTGCATCATATTCTTCATTTTCTTCATCATCTTCCTCGTCTTCACGTTGCCTCTCATTCCACTGAGAAAACCAGTTCGAATTCATTGCAAAATGTAATGAAAAGTTAGAAAATGAACAAACAATTAGAGAGGAGATAGAGGAAGTAGTGAGATATGCATCTGAAACCACTCTTTTTATTGAGGTTTGAAGCTGAAGATAGAACAGCCACGTATGCATAAAATCTAACCGGAAATCTAGAGAGTTGATCACAACACGACACGTGGCATTCAAAAATCTTATCGGTAAATTTGATAAGACTCTGTAATAATTAATCTTGCCACGTCGACACTTTATCTAATCGGGAATCTACATATTTGCTTCCAAAGTGGCTCGTGGCACTTAAAAAACTTATCATAAAATGTTATCAACAATACCACATAAATACTTCATCCAAATATACACCATAAAAATTAATTTTTTCCTCATAAATTAATTTTAGTCTAAATTAAAATATTATTAAAATAAAATAAAATCATAAAAATTAATAAACATAATGTAAAATCATAAAATACTTGATAGGGCTAAAATTTGGCTCTCCCTTACTAGAGATGGTTTACTTGTTCATGAATAAAGAATAATATTTCTGGGGACTAAATTATAGCTCTGGCCCCAATATAGCCCTCCCTTACTGGAGATGGCCTAAGGCTAGCTAGTGAGAAAGTGAAAGCAACTCAAAGCTGCAGAAAGCCAAAAATTGGAATCAGAAATGTAAGGCCGGGATGAGGGGAGCCATTAAAAATTTAGGACTGGGATTCATTTTGGAAATTTGTTATTATTGTCATGTTTTCATTGATTGATCTTTGGGTTATGTTGACTTTACAAATTGGTTGGGTCTTGACCAACAAATTCATGACCAGCCTTTTACTATATTATGGTTTGAACTTTGAACTTTGAAGATCAGCCCGAGCCCAGTTTCCTTTTGGACTCGGGTGAAACTGTGATGTATCATTATCTTGATCATATACATTTCCATCAACGTTAATCAGTTCCCCACCACCAAAATTTATAAACAATGAATGGTCTGAAAAAATTAGACTCATTTACTATTAATATGTGTATACATATAGATTGGTAGAGTTCAAAATCTAATTTTAAGTCTATTAACTTTCAAAGAAGTTAAATTTTTGTTGCTTTCTTTACATTGAAAGGGTAGACAGTAGAGCATCGCTTAACTTTGAAAGATTGTTGGCTGTTGCCCATATCTACCCCATAACTCCATGACTCGTAAATTAGGGGACCGATGATCACAAGCCTCCAACCACCATACCAAATAAATAGAATGGAATAAAATATTACGCTTTTGTCCTTAAAAAAATCCCTAGAAGAAATATAAAATTAAAAAAAATTATTAAAAAGAATATCACCTACTCTCTATACCTCATCACAGTTCTTGCCTTCAGTAAAATCAAACACCTCACTCTGTCTTCTTCTTCCCTCTCTTCTTCACTGCTTTACCTTCAACTTCGCAACGACGTCGTTTCCGGCATGGCTCTCACTTCCTTCATCGAAGTCGACCCGAGCTCTCACTTCCCCATACAGAACCTCCCCTTCGGAGTGTTCAAGCCCGAACCGGCTTCACCGCCTCGACCGGGCGTGGCCATCGGCGATTACGTCTTGGACTTGTCAGCTATCGCCGCCGCCGGCCTCTTCAACGGTCCGATCCTCAGTAACTCCGATTGCTTTCATCAGGTCCGTTGGTTCATTAATCACGATTATTATTATTAGCTGTTTAAGTTGAATAATCCAGTGATTGATTGCTCTGTTTTTGGTTCTTTAGCCTAATCTGAACAAGTTCTTGGCCTTGGGACGACCTGCTTGGAAGGAAGCACGTGCCACACTTCAGAAGCTACTTTCATGTATGCTTCAATCTTTTCTTCGCTTAATTTTGACCTCATCAAGTTGATGATTGAGTTTGATTTGGTTGATTAATGATGCAGCTACTGAGCCAACATTGCGTGATAATGAAAGTTTAAAGCAGAAATCACTGATTCCATTGGTATGAGGAAGTTGTAATCCGGAAAATTACTATATGTTTATGCAACTTGCGTGTTTTGAGTGTTACAGTGTAGTTAATTTTATGCGTGTTGATGAATGTGTAGAGCAAGGTGGAAATGCTGGTTCCTATGGCGATTGGGGACTATACGGACTTCTTTTCATCGATGCATCACGCAAAGAACTGCGGGACCATGTTTCGTGGTCCACAGAATGCAATTCAACCGAACTGGTACGTGCGATTTGAAAGTCACAGCACAGAAATTTATTTCTGTTAGTTTGATTGTTTACATATTGAAGAAGTTTTATTTGGTGTTAGGTTTCACCTACCAATTGCATATCATGGACGAGCTTCGTCGATTGTTGTCTCTGGAACGGACATTATTCGACCCAGGTCAAACAATTCTTTCATCTGTCTCTATTGTTATTTAGTATTTTGTGTTGAAGATTGCTGACTGGGTAGTAATAGTTCATTTCTGAAAAATTGGTGGTATATTAGTATTTTGAGGCCATATTTATTGGGCACGATATTTTTTTTTTTGTAAGGAGGGGGCTGGAAAGTTAAATTGTAACATTTAAACCATCAGTTGTGCCTCCTTTGACCTGTTGCATTTTAAATCATGAGTTTTGTGGTTACGCTTTTCCTAAAAGATTATGTAATTGAACAATGATTAAGCTGGACTTCACATCCAAGAGAAATTTCATTCTGTCTGGTGATATATATGTGGCATTACTTATGATAATTCTTGGGTATCTTAATCTTATATTTCTCTTTCATTGTGTTTTATCACAGAGGTCAAGGAGCTCCTAGTGGAAACTCTACACCATATTTTGGTCCCTCACTGAAACTAGATTTTGAGCTTGAAATGGTCAGCCTTATGCTATCATATTACTATTTAATGCTGTAGAACTCATAAATTTGGTTATTCTCATAATTTATTATCATGTTGCTTAAAGGCTGCTGTAGTCGGTCCTGGAAATGAATTAGGAAAGCCGGTGGATGTGAATGAGGCAGCAGATCATATTTTTGGACTTGTCTTGATGAATGACTGGAGTGGTATGTTTGTTTCATGTTTCTTTCAGTTCTTGTCCTTCATGTTCTGGAGTTGGTTGTATTTGATAAGAAGTTGGTTTTCACAGCTAGAGATATCCAGGCATGGGAATATATTCCCCTTGGTCCTTTCCTTGGAAAAAGTTTTGGTAAGCACTGAAAACTATTACGCTCCATTCTTAAACTCCATTGATAAAGATACAGTACTTGATAGGAGCACTATGCTCAATCAAATGATTGCAAGACTTACGTTTATGTGTAAAATTTGTGAATATTAGGAACTACAATATCTCCTTGGATAGTGACACTCGAAGCTCTAGAACCATTTTCCTGTGATGCTCCCAAACAGGTGTTTCTCATATCTATTTGTTTTGGTGCATATCCCCCTAATTTCGGTTTTGTGTTGTAATTATTGAAGCTGTATTTCATGGTTCTTATATGATGTGTGCTCTAAGTGCAGGACCCCCATCCATTGCCCTATCTGGCTGAAAAGATCTCCAAAAATTATGACATAAAATTGGAGGTACCCTCCCTGCTTGTTTCTTTTAGTTTTGTGAAGCATGTTCATAGATTCTACTTTCTTTTTCCTACACCATTGCATTGTTGAGATGATGATCAAACTGCCTTTTAACTGCAAGGTTCAAATTAAACCAGCTGGAGAGAAAGACTCATCCGTGGTCACAAAGAGTAATTTCAACCACTTGTAAGGATTTCCTCCCTATTTACATATTCAACAGTGTTTAGTCTTACTTGATACAACTCCTCTGGAGTAGTTTTCTTACTTACGATTTTAGGGTATTTTGTATGCATTATCAAGCTTTCTCTAGTGTTAGTCTTCCAACAGGCATCAAAATACTTAGAACAGGATGTCAAATATTCTGCTGAAGAAAACCTATGCTTACAAACTTTTTATTATTTTCCAAGTGTTTTCCTTTTGCTAATATGTGTTAATTTCTGCAACTCATCTGCAGATATTGGACAGTGACTCAGCAGCTGGCACATCATACAATCAATGGTTGTAACTTAAGGCCTGGAGATCTCCTTGGAACTGGGACCATTAGTGGACCTGTACGATTTCAGTTCGTGTTCTTAAATTATGAATTTAACAAATTCCTCTATTTCTTGAGTGAAATTCATATATATCTCTTGTATCTCCCAACAGGAGCCAGAATCTTATGGATGCTTGCTGGAGTTGACATGGAATGGACAAAAGCAGTTGTCATTAAATGGCGTTACTCGTAAATTCCTTGAAGATGGAGATGAAGTCATCATTACTGGTTTTAGCAAGGTTCTTAAACTTACATGTCCTTTTATTAACTCCGAGTCTCTGATATTTCTGATGTCTGATGCAAATCGTCTTTGCAAATATTACTGAAGGATGATCTTTTAGAAAAAAAGAAAAGCAAAAGTAAAACGAACATTAGTAAAGGATTAATATTTTGAAAACATTTTTGACAACCTGTTTTGCTCTTGAAACTGCAAGTCTTTCCTTTTCATAATTTCTCTGCAAAAGGCACTTGATTTTCAGCATGTTTCCTATCCTTTTATCATGATTCATCAAGCTATTATTTTTGTAGATTTTGCTTCCATTCTCCCAAAGAAATTTTTCACATAGTTACTATCCTACTAGATTAAGGAACATTCTGGCTTCTGCTATGTTTGACATGAAGTGCTTATACTGGTACAGTAGTATGGTTTAGAGTTATTGTAAATCCGCAAGTGCTATTACTCGTTGCAAAGATTCAACTATTGGCATCTAATTATTGTTATCGTTGCAGGGAAATGGCTACAATGTTGGGTTCGGGACATGCTCTGGAAAGATTCTCCCCCCTCTTTGAGCACCTTTTTTTTATCTCGGCCATCAAATCAAGTATATATCTCTCAACGGCAATATATTTGATAAACTTCGTCGGAGCTCTCCCATTAAGTGCATATTGTAATTCCCTCCTAATGTTGTGTAAAACTGTACTATTTACTTCACCGCGCACCGTAACTCGCTTCTTATTTTTCTGTAGCTCTACTCACACTCTTGAGGAATGCTTATATCTGCTGTTTACTGAATAATACACTTCTTAATAATGGAATCTAAAGATCTTGAAAAATGATTTCCTTGACCACAGTGAAACTTGTTTTGAGCAGAAATGTAGGCTTTTGATTTCCCTGCTTTTTGCATGTGGGTCCCCCTGAATTAACGGTAACGGTGATGATGAATGAGTGGTCACGCCACTATTACCCGCCAAGAGCATTCAAGAATACTCCTACAGTTTCCATAATCCTTTTCTTTCGAAGTGGACACACACATCACATTCACACCAGAGCCATAAGTCACTATGAAACCCTCTCACCGCCGCAGACTCAGCTTCTCCTCCACCGCCACCGTCACCTACACTCTCCGCAATGACCAACCTGCCCCTCCCACCTCCACCCAGAACCCCACCCCGATTCCGATCACCGTACACGTACCGCAGTCCGCCGCCGCCGTCAAAATCCAATCGGCCTACCGGAGCCACCTGATCCGCAGCCTCTACAAGACAATCGCGGCCGTCCATTCCGAGGCCGACGAGTTCCAGCGCCTGATCCAACGGCAGGAGACGGTCGACGCCGTGAGGAGCAGCGAGCGGGAGAAGCTGAGGATGAACGAGGCGCTGATGAAGTTGCTACTGAGATTGGACTCCGTGCCCGGGGTGGACCCCACGGTGAGGGAGGCGAGAAGGAAGGTGAGCCGTCGGATCGTGGGGCTGCAGGAGATCGTGGACGCGATTGTTCAGGAAGACGTGGAGGGGTTCTGGGGTGGGTGCGGCGGTGGGTTTGGGAGGGACTACTGGAACGACGTCGTGGCGGAGATGGAGGAGCGGGTGTGTAGGGAGAGAGGAGGTGAGGAAATGGAGAGGTTCTGTGCTGAGTATTTGGGGTTTCGCTGCTTACAGAGGTTTCTAAGTCAGCCGTGATCTTGTGGCTGCGCTGCCACTGCTTCACCGTGTATACGCTTATAGCTATCATGTTTCTTTTTGTCAATAAAACCTGCTTCGTAAAATTGTCACCCAAATCGGGTGGTGTGTCTAGCGTAACTAGACCAAAATGCACAAATACATTTTGATCGAGCGGTGTCTTTGGTGTGAGCACACAATCATCCATCAAAATGCACGAACAAACTTTTATTGAGTGATGGGCGTTTAGTGTGACTTCATTGATCATCCATAAAATTATCACTCAATTCGGTTGCGTGTCTAACACTGCTTTACCAAAATGCAGGATCAAACTTGATACAGTGGTGTGCGTTTAGTGCGACTTCACTGATCATTTATAAAATTATCAATCTATTTTTAAAATTGTCACCTCTATTGGGTGGTGTATCATTCTAGTGCGGCTTCACCGAAATATACAAACCAGCACTTTTATCGAGTGTGGTGTGTTTGATGCGACTTCATTGAAATGCACAAGGGATTCGCTCAAAAATCAATCACCTACTTAGTTATCGGAGCAGACCAAAAAAAAAACTAGTCTCACAATACTAAGCTAGGTTAGGAGGCCGCAAACCATTTCAACATAGAATACAGTTATACGGATGGTGATGTTAGTATTTGGGACTAGTTTCACGGTTTCGATCTTAGGATTGACATGCAAATAGATATTAGAACTTCGTAAGACAAAAAGATTTCGACCTTATGATCTAGAGTGAAACAAGCTTGGAGTTCATCTAGTATGATATGCAGCTACACTTGCAGCGTGCCATGCACTTCTTGCAATCAGAAAGTTTTGGGTTGCCGCCACCACAATCACACTTTTTAACGCAGTTCATTGTTGAGCTGCCTCCCCATAAGCATCGAGCCATGCATCGTAGAATTGGCACGCACCTTGGACAGACGAACTTCATCTGATTAACGATACAGCTTCTACATTCACCGCCTTTAGCCGGACAACTTCTACATCCACCGCCGGTAGTCGGACAAGCCAGTACTTCTGGGAACACAGTCGGCCACAAAAGCAGCAGCATTAGTGGAACAGCGGCAAGAGTACAAGGCCTCTTCTCCATGATGTTATTCTCAAATGAGTTGTTGGAGAAATGTCTAGTCTTAGCTTGCAAATATATATTCTTGTTCAATGGACCACACTAGAGTGATCTGGCTCTTAACTGTTATGATCACCTTCTGATTGAGATCAAACGGTGATTCAATTTTTGCTGCTATAGGATTCCTTTCAGCCCCTACTAACCACCTCATTTAGTGCCATTGAATGCCATGTCTTGGTTTGCACAAAGTTTTAATCTCATCGCGTTTCTCTATGTCTGCTCAACTACGACCAACACGAAGTACTTCAAGGTTGGTCAGTGGCAACATTAGCCACAACGGTCAAAGCAACTCGTAACATGACTTTGCATGTCATGAAAGAAATCGACACATAACACATGATTGTGTACACCCGGTGTAAGAAAAGAGTTCCTATTTTTTTTCTTGAAGGAAAACAAACACTACAACTGATAACCCCTAGAAACACCACACCCTAACTGATCTAAACTGAAAGCAGAACTGGCCGAGAGAGGAAGTTTGTTCCTCCAGATAGTTGGTTCAAACGCTTGGTGACCCAAGGGCGTAACCGCATCTGCCACGAAGTTCGCCTCTCGAGGAACATGAGAGAAACTGATGTCCTCAAAGAAGGAAGAGATAATCTGAATGTCTCTAATCAAAGGCCTCAAACACCAAGGGGGAGCATGAATCTTCTTGATGCAGTCAATGACCAGCTTTGAATCACCTTCAACAGAAATTTTGGATAAGTTGCTATGCAACGCCTGGAGGAGACCGTCTTTGGAAAAGAATTCCTAGTTGTCATTGATGGTGCGATGCATATTTGATAAAGAAACCGATAACTCATCCACGGCTTTATACTTGGGTGTACAAAGAACTTCAATTCCATTGAGACAAAATAGAGACGACTGATTACATACAGGAGAATTTGATCCTTTATTTCACATTCATATCGGGTGAGGTACATAGAATGGTCTGTCAACTTGTTCCAAGGATGAAACAAATACATCAATACAACATCCCTAGGCAACTTAGAATCCAACTCTCTTCCAAAATTATACATAGAAATCCCGAATGGGAAGTCTGAAAGAATGACAAGTGACCTGATTCTGCGTGAACATCCTTATATATTCACCCTACTCTCCTTCACTGAGGATTGGAACAATAAGCGGTTTCATCTGTGCAACGTAAACGATTGCCCACCTAACAAGTTTGAAGAGAGCAAGACAAGTCAATAGACATACAAGGACAGCTGAAGTAAATCCAAATGAATAAAATTTGCAACACAAATTTGAAAAATAAATGGAAAAATCCAACAGAAATACATACATCATCCAGCAGCACACTACTGCAGTGATAACCAATGTAAGGTGAAGCCTGCACAAGAACAACATTACATTAGCTGCCAGCCATATGAAAGGAGCCCCCAACAGCAGTAAAGTGAAAACCTTTTCCAAACTCTACCAAATTACCAATAAAAGAACTTATATTAGTTGCAGATGTTAAGTGAACAGCCCTCAAAGCAACAAGTCATGTTTCTCATCCATTATATAAGTAGATTATGAGGACCAAAGCTACATCTCTACAGAGATAGAGGATTTGAGAGCGGATCTCCCGTTTCTCTTAATGTGTCATTGGGACACTCTCATTGAAATTCTAGATGTATAGAATATCAGTAAAGAAACTCACAAACAAAATCCCAATAACCTTCCAACACCACAAGTATCATAATACGATGACAATGTCTATGGTATAAATAGCTATTAACGGTAAATGATAGCCATTGAGACACATTTATCAGAGGATCCACCGATCCAAGATGAACCAAACCAGGTTATTACCATGTTTCAGTTTCCTACATTAAACAATCAATATCCTATGTTAAACAATCAATACTCAAAATCCAGCAAATGCTCAGAGTAAAATGCACTACGAGAGTAGTCTGAACGTTCTTTAGAATCATTCTCGATTCTTCAAAAACAAGATTGATAATTGAAAATTGGTTTTACGCATAACCAGCATATAGACTATTATCATTTTTAACAATATGAGCAGCTCAGCAAACTCTAATACTGTGAAATCCAAAATCAAAACTCAAACACGCTTCTCTTATTGAAATCAATAAACAAAGCTAAAAAGCTACGATCTTTGAAATCAATAAACAAAACGAAAAAGCTACGAACTTTGGATTCACATGATAAGGCTCTGTGATATTGAATCAATAAAAAGAGAAAACTAGTTCAGATAGAGCAAATGTGAGACGTACAAATTAGCAGAAGCGCCTCTGCTGCAGCAGATTCTGACCATAAGCGAAGCAATCACGCCCACCATTGCAAATATCAGAGTTGTCACCGCGAAACCCATTACGACTTTCACAGATTCAAACACTTTCTTCAGAAAATCCAATCCAAAAACAGTAGAAGCTGATCTGCAATTTTCATGAATTCTAAAGATCAGAACTAAAGGGAATTCGAAACAGGGTTGAATGAGTGAGCTAAAATTCTAACTGGGTCTTCTTCAACAAAATTAACAATATGGAAATGAGCGGTAGAAATCCAAGAGAGAAAGTAAGAGGGTACCTCGATCGATATGGCTGTCTTCTCGATGTGAAAGAAGCTTCAACTCCTCCTCAAGTTTTGTTCTGAGAAACAAATTTGGGCCGTGACTATATAGTTGAGCCCAGTTACCGAAACTAGCCCAAGATAGGTGTTCATGGACTCATGGCCTGCTCCATAGCCTCCTTGTTTTTTTTGAGAATTGCTCCAAAGCCTCTTGATTAGTCAAAAACTCCAAAAAAGTAAGGTCAAAATTCCACCCTCATGCTTCTCACTTTTGACCTTTACTGGTTAGGTTTCTTTCAAGATAAAGAGTAAAAAATGTCGTGTCGAGAATGATGATTGTGCAAAGATCCATAGGATTGGTTGCACTTCAAGATCTGGAATTGTTTGTGTTGGGTCAAAGTGTAGAATAATGAATGCATGGACTAGACTAGAAGCAATTATGTTAGTACCGGAGGTGATAGCACACGTATTTCTTTCACTGTTAAGAGACACTGTCTAGCGACCATCTCATTACCAATTGGTAATGTCTATGTTCATCACTTCATCCTATCATTGATTTTCGCTTTTGTCGGATTTGAGTTCGATGTGGTCGCATTATCATTTTTCTAACCTCGTGATGTACCTAATGACGTGTAGACACCGAGAAAACAGGAGAGAAAACTAGGGTTTGGAAACTAGCCCAAGATAGGTGTTCATGGAAGAGTCAATAATAACTTCGGATTATATTATTCAAACTACTTTGTAATATTTTCTTCTGTTTAATGAAATTTCATTTAAAATTAAAACAAAAATTCTACAGCAAAAGCAAAAACAAAAACAAAAGAAAAGGCAAATCTCACTTTCTAATTTATAAAGCAAATGCCTCTTAAATAAGGAAAGCAAAAGCAAATTAGAATACTATAGTATAGCTGTCTTTGGCCATTTAATCAACTTTCAATTCAATAATACAAAGTAGACCTGGGAAATATTGGTCTGAATTTAATAAGATTATGACATTGATGTAATTATAGTCTCTTTAGATCGTACAGGCCACCAAACAGAAGAAAATGCAATTATTCTTAACAAAATGTTCCTCTTTTATTAAGATAATTGCTTAGTGACTCAGACTACAGTAATTAATTGTTAACACATATATGAAAACGTGCATTGATCTATCTACTAACTATGCTTAAGAGAGAGTTGACATTGAGAAAGTCACCAACATGCTTCATGAACTCAATGAAGGAAATGTACTCCCTATACGCCATGACGTCCGCCTGGCACCGCCCCATCAGCGCCGGCAAAAACAGCCACAAACCGGTGACCACCACGAACGTCATCGCCAGCGGCCCCGACACGGCGGCCGGCATTCTCCACTTACTCCCCCTAAACGCCTTCTTAACAATAATCTCAATAGACAAACACACACCATGGAGGAGAAAGAAGCACGTGAGATCCCATGTGGGCTTGGTCCGACCAATGTAATAGAATACGAACTCATGCATCACCGCAGACACGAGAAAGGACGCGAGCACTGCTGGTAGAGGGGCCCACTCTTTCCCGATCCAACGGCTGGAAATGTTCCGGACTGGTTCATACACGGTGGGGTGCAGGATTCTGTTGACCATGATGTTCCACCTCCTCCCCCAGAAGTCCTGTAGGGAGGTGGCGAGGTAGGGCTCGTCAAACTGCGGCTCGAAGTCGACACCCAAAAAGACTCGAGCTCCAGCGGCGACAAAGGCCAAGACGAGCTCTAAACCGGTGTACATGTAAATGGCGTAAAGAAACATAAGGATCTTGGGGTGGATGGACTCCTTGTTGTGGAAAACTTGAACCGAAGTAGCGAATATCAGAGCCTTTGTGGCGTAGTTGAGAGTGGACTTCTGGCCCGTCTTTTGATTTTGAGCTTTTTCGGAGTCTGTTCGGAACTTGATGGGGAGACAAGCCAAGGGGATGAAATGAACGAGGGGCGGGTCAGAAGATAAGGGGCCTTTGCCGAAAGCGAAGAGGAGGAGCTTGAAGTTTGCGAGCCAACAGAGAAAGAAGGAGGAGGGACCGCCGAGGAAGATGGTGGTAAGGTGAAGAGGGAGATAGAAGAAGAAGAAGAATACAGGAAGTACGAAGAGAAGTCTGGTGGTTCCCGGAGAAGTTAGGTTTCCGATGGTGTGGCAGTAGGTTAGGGATGCGACGACTAAGGTCCACACCATAACGAAGTTGGGGATCTCTCCTTCCATTGTTTTCTGTGAGAGCTCGTTTCAGAGAGGTTTTGAGGTGAGTGAGTGGAGAGGGAGCTGTTTCGCATTTTATATATAGGTGAAACTGTAGGATAATGGTCGCTAGATTTGTGGTGCTTTTGTTTTTGTTTTCTTGTTATTCCTTTTCTGTAGTCGCCGGGTATGACCCTTGGTCGAAAGAACTTGACTAACCAGCACATGGAGTTGTATTAAATTGCTAGAAGTGAATTAATTATATGTAACCAGGAGCAGCGTAATTATTTAAACACTTTCGGGTTATAGATTCTTGATTAATATTTAATACATAAGGTGGGGTTCGATCATGATGGGTGGCTTTGGCCGTTTTCAACTTTTCATTATGTTCTAGAACTACTTAAGTTGCGTGCGTAACTTTTTACCATTTGTAAATTTCAGGTAATGATTTTCACCTTTTTCTTTCCGTGCCTGAGTAATGCATTTTCTTTAGGGCAATGATATAATTGAGGCCTAAGATTTATGGCATCAATTCTAGATGTTAAGTCATGTCACCTATACACCTTACTAATTTGTCAAATCATGTCATGTCATTCTTGAATAAAAAGACTATTTTATCCTTTCAAAATCTAATGACTCTAAATTATTTTAGTTTTATTCTGAAAAAGATACATTATTTTTTTCTTTTTCTTTTTTTAATTATATATATATAATTTGTCTAAAAAAATTATATTATATATTTTTGTGAATATATATATATATATTTATCTATAATTCTTCAAAATATATATATATATATATGTTGTTGAATATTCAATGGAGAATTAATCTGGATTTTTCATTATTTCTTTCTTTTTCGTTATTTTGGATTTTTTTTTCATTATACATATTCAAAAAAAAAGTATGGGTGTATATATATATATAATTCGTCGAAAAAATTTATATATTTTCGATGGAGAATTAATGTGGTGTGTGTGTGTGTGTGTGTGTCTATATATATATATATTAATATCGTAATTATAATCTATGAAATCTGGTAAATTGAAGTAATATTTAAATCTTTTATTAAATAAATTTAATAAAATTAATGGAAGATTAGTTACCTTACATTAACAAGTTAATTTGAAAAGTCGAAAATTAAATTGGATTCACAAAAATGGAAATAAAATGTATTTAAATCGTAATTTTAACTCATAAAATCTGGTGATTGAAAACCTAGATATCTAAATTGATTGGGAAGTTGATATCTGAAAAGAAATTGCCTAATATGGAATACAATATATTGCAAATGAAGAAATTAATTTTTGAAAGTATACTTGTTTTGTTGATCCCAAATTTTTCAATAGACAATAATGATTTTTAAATGTGAATGATAGCTTCTATTTTAGTGTAAATATGTCATTAGAAAAAAGTTCTCAGTGAACTCTACTTGTTCATTATTAGCTACTTAGTACTTTTTTGTTCGTATAAGACATGTTAGTACTTAGCTGACTTTCAATTTCAATGTGAATGATATATGGCTTCAATTTTAGTGTGAATATGTTATTAGGGAAAGATTCCCCGTTGAACTTTACTATTGGTTACTTAGTACTTACTTGTTCGTGCAAGTCGCACTAGCTTATTTTAAGTTTCAATGGATGATGGCTTCTATTTTAGTGTGAATATGCCATTCGGAAAAGGTCTCCAGTAAACTTTACTGGCTCATTATTAGCTACATAGTACTTATTGTTTGTGTAAGACATGCTAGCTAACTTTAAATTTTAGTATGGATGATGACTTCTATTTTAGTGTAATTATGTCATTAGGAAAAGGTCCCCAGTGAACTTTACTAGCTCATTATTGGCTACTTAGTACTTATTTGTTACTGTAAGACAATGTGGATGATGACTTATATTTTAGTGTAATTATGCCATTAGAAAAAGATCATCAGTAAACTTGACCAGCTCATCATTGGTTACTTAATACTTACTTGTTCGTGCAAGACATGTTAGCTTTTTCAGTTTCAGTAGATGATGGCTTCTATTTAAGTGTGAATATGTCATTAGGTACAGGTCTCCAGTGAACTCTACTAGCTCATCATTCGCTACTTAATACTTACTTGTTTGTGCAAGATATGTTAGTTCTTTCAGTTTCAGTAGATGATGGCTTCTATTTAAGTGTGAATATGCCATTTGGTAAAGGTCTCTAGTGAACTCTACTGGCTCGTCATTGGCTACTCAGTACTTATTTGTTATTGTAAGACATGTTAGCTGACTTTAAATTTCAGTGTGGATGGTGATTTCTATTTCAGTGTAAATATGCCATTAGGGAAAAGTCCCCAGTAAACTTTATTGGCTCATTATTAGCTACTTATTACTTATTTGTTCGTGTAAGACATGTTAGCTTACTTTAATGTCAATGTGGACGATGACTTCTATTTTACACCTTCCTTAATTACACTTTTTCTTTAATTATTGCTGTGTTATACACCTATTGTTCATTGAATTTCTACATAGTATTAATAACATTATGATTGTTTTTTCATGTAAAAATAAAGGAACAGTTGTATTAATGAAGTCTCACTTGACCTTTAAGGAACACTTCCTAATGTTGCGTTTGGATGAGACAATATTAAATTATAGAGAAATTTTGAAATTATAAAATCTAGAATTTTATCAATTCAATTTATTAATGATATTTTCATGCCTCTTCAATTACCAGATTTCATAGGTTTTAATTACGATTTCAATACATTTTCTTTCCATTTTTGTGGAGCCAATTTAATTTTTAGCAAATTACCATTAACTACATTTCAATCCAATTTTTTACCATGCCCAAAGCCTAAAATCTCTATTCCCTTGCGGGAGCGTCCGTGCGGGATTTTTTTTTTCCCTGTTAGGTAGTAATTGACGAAAACACCCCTCTAATCAACAATATGCTTCCTCAGATCCGTCATTTGCTCAGATCTGATATGTCTTTTACCTTACTAAGATATTTATCATCTACTTCACTTACACACACACACACACAGATCCGGCGAAAATCAAGAGAGACGGAGTGAATGATCGTTCAGGTAAGTTCTAATTTAATTGAACAATTCTATTTCTATTCGATTAGAATCGATTTCGGGTTGAGAGAGAGAGAGAGCTCGAGAGAGAGAGAGAGAGAAGAGATCCCTTGTTGCTAAGGAATTTGAAAGCCCATTCTTTCCAGCTGCACTTCGTACTGTGCTGTAGCATTCTTGATTACTAGTGCGATGTACGATCACCATTCACAGTAGCCCTGGCCGTCAACTCATGAAGCAATACAGCCTTGCATTTGTGTTTTTCATGGTATTTATGTTTTAGTTTAGTTAATTGTATTAGATAGGTACTGACAGCAAACTCATTTTAAATCCATCCATGCATTGTGAAATTAATTTTTTATGGAGTTTGATTTCGCCAACGGTTTGTTACTGAAGATCAGTAGCAATAGTGAATCTACCTTATTTGTTATTGAGGGTCAGTGGTTCTATTCTATTTGCTACTAAGGCTACTGAGGTTCAATATGCATGTCATGCATGTGTGCTGTTAAGGGTCAATAGCCAATATGCATGTCATGTGTGCTTTTCAGGGTCAATAGCCATATCGTTTTCTTTTTTGTGAGCTAGTAAGCCATGTCATATTTGCTATTGATGGTCAGTAGTCTTGTTATATATGTTTGCTTCTGTGAGCTAGTAAGCCATGTCATATTTGTTATTGATGGTCAGTAGTCTTGTTATATATATATGTTTGCCAAAAAAGGGTCGATAGGCATATCATATTTTTTTTGTGAGCCTGTAAGTTGTACCTGATCTTCTATTTATGGTTTGTAGTCATATTTTATTTGCTACTAAGGTTCAATATGCTTGTCTTATTTGCTACTGAGGTCAGTAGTCATATCTTATTGCTACTGAGATTTTAACATAGTGAGAAGTGAGAACTGAGAACTGAGGAGTTAGAGTTCAATCATTTTCTGGAAAAAAAATAATAATAATACTAATTGGCAATTTGGTTTAAGATCGACTTACGATATGTATACAGTTGAAGACCATTTAATCTAAACGGTGGCAATTTCGTAATAAATAACAATTATACTGTTTGTTTTGGAAATGACCCCTGCTCGGCTGCTCCGTGTTTTTCTATTGTCCGCACGGTCCAAATAAAGTGGACCACTCCGCATGGAGCTTTGACCAGCTAATATAACCTTTTTGGTAAATAGCTCTTTAATTTTTTACTTTTCTAATTAACTTGTTAGTGTAAGGTAAACTAATTTTTCATTAATTTTATTAAATTTATTTATTAAAAGATTGAATATTTACTTCAATTTACCAAATTTGATGGGTTATAATTAAGATATTAATATATTTTCTTTCCATTTTTGTGGAATCAATTTTAAATTCAACTTTTTTTTTAATCAAATTTTGTTTTATAAATTTTTTTGGTTAGAATTATGACATTAATATATATATATATATATATTTATTTATTTATACTATAGTAATTCAACATCGAATATACATATATAAATTTCTGTACGAATTATATATATATACATATATAATATAATTATATATATATATGTTTGTGAATATATTTATATATATATATATATTTATACACACAGATACATTTGTATATAATTTTTTTTTGACGAATTATATATATATATATAATTATATATATAAAGAAAAAAAAAAGAAAAAAAACTAAAATAATATATTTTATTTTTAGATGAAAACCAAAATAATTTAGAGCCATTAAATTTTGGAAGGATAAGATAGTCTTTTTACTCAAGAATTACATGACATGATTTGGCAAATAGGTGATGTGTGTAGGTGACATAGCATGACATTTAGGATTGAGGCCACAAATCATTTTCCTTGTCTTTTCTGCTTTTCTTACTATCACCTTATTTTTACTTATCTTTCCAAAACTATTGAAATTCCAATATCTGTAAGTGTTAAGGGTCGAATTTCCAGTTGTATCTACTTCATTATCATACTTACATGCCAAAACGGAGCCTGTTTGTTCAAGTGGAGCTTTTCCATCATTTTAAAGGCTGGGAAGAAAAACTTTCTGCTCGAGGTTCACGTTCATGGCAATGACAGAAAGGGCAATGATATAGGGCCTCAATGAGGCCTAAGATTTGTGGTCTCAAATCCTAGGTGTCATGCCATGTAAGCAAATACAAATTTTATTTTCAATTCCACATAATAAATCTTGTCACGTCATACTATTGCAACACCAATTTTACCCTTTTATATTTATTTCTAGATGTTAGGGGATGAATCAATTACATTGATACATTAAATTAGGTGACAAAAAAAAAAAGATAAGCTATTAATTATGTATTAATTTAAGAGATATGTCTACAAATTCTTTGAAAAATATTTTTCTTCATTTAATTAAATTCTTTCCTATAAATTTTCTTTCCAAATCGCATCAATATAGTCAAGAAATAGGCATTAACTTTTCTTTTCAAATATTGATTAATTTCATCCAAAAAAAATAGCATTAATAAATTGAATTTGGAAAATACGTATGTCTAAATTAAAAGGTAAGAAAAAATTCTAGCCATTAATTATCATCTACAAATCTAAATATAAGGGAAAAAACAATAATAAACTCAAATATAACATGTAAACCCGCTACATAAAGAGAGAAAAAAATGAACAAAAGAATATATATAATCATATGAATATGTATTTTTCACATTATATTTTCAAAATTTACAGGCCCAACAAACGTTAAATTCATATACATATGTTATGCAAATTAATTGATCGAGTGTACGTGCAAAATTATTGACTAAATTACATGAATTTTTTTCTATTCTTGATTGAAGAAAAAAAATTGCTGTCTAAATCTAAGCATGAGTGTAATGAAAATTAAAAAAAAAAAAAACCAAAATAATTTTTTTTAGAAGCTAAAATAACTTTTTTTTTTTTTTTTTTGAAAAGAAGCCAAAATAACTTAGATTCATTAGATTTTGGAAGGATTATATGATATTTTTTTTCAAGAATTACATGTCATGATTTGACAAATTGGTGATGTGTATAGTTGACATGGCATAACACCTAAGATTGAGGCCACAAATCATTTTCCATGACAGAAACCTGAGTGTTGGTAGATCCGTAGATTATGCCAATAGATACAGAAGCAAGTTTGCGAACATACGAGAACCAAAAGTCCTACAAAAAAAAAAAAAATTTAAAGTCCAGGGGGACTGGACATTATAATAAAAATACGATTATTTAATCTAGACATTCAAACGAAAGAAGATCTGTGGGACTAATTAATCAAAATAAGATCTAGACATTATTACTTATGAGGATCAGCGGGATGCACTAATGAAACGTTCATTGAAAATGTGGAAGAGACGTTAATCCAAGATAAATAATGTTTCAATGGGGTTAGTTAGAGCTCAAGTGGTTGTTTATTTGTTATTCAATTGCATTTACCTTTTCACCCAAAGTTTAAGGTTAGATGCATTGCATAATATATAAATACTAGATTCTCGACTTGACCCGGTTATAATAAAAACGAGCCAGTCCAGCCAGCCAAGGGTGCCGGTCAAATTAGCACGTTTTCTCCTAGTCGAGGGACTAATTAACAAAGTATTTGAGAACGGTTTTCAATTAGGTCATATCGATCGAATAATAATGTTACTATCATGTAGCCTCCTATATACTATAGTATGATCATAATCCAACCATTTGTATCATTGCGGGCCTTGCGGGTGCCCTTCAAATGGAAAAGGATTTCAACGTAACAATACCGACGTACATATACTAGTACATAGTTACCGACAGTATTCGATCATGACTAGGTCAAAAATGTTTTGCTAACCAGAAAGTCTGGGATTCCATGTGAGAGCTCGGAGCCAAGGAATCATGTTACAAGTACATATCAGCATCCGATCCACATGTATTTATGTACATATGTAGAATTGCAGAAGTTCTTCGTTAATTAATTGTGTGTGTGTGTATAGATTTATAGACACACACACATACTGGGAATCGTATTATATATAAGTCTATATCAGCATGCACATGTTCATAACGCATATGCAGGATTAATTGCAGAAGTTCATGGTCAATTAATTAATTATAAATATACTAATATTAATGCAAAGTTAGGGCCAGTTGCTTTTCCCCAGCACCAACAAAGAATATGTTCTTCAAAATACATATGTAGGTGATGGAATCCATGTGCTCATATATATTAGTTTTAGTAATGGGATTTCTAAATTAAGAACTCACTGTACTATAACTTCTTAATTAATTTCTTGATGATTACGTTTGTATTTTATGGACAAGGTATTATTCCTTTTTGTGGTTCGATCCCATTATTCTTCCCTTGTCCTCAACCTCATACTTTGGAGAAGATCGGATCGATATCGTATATATGCAGTGAAATATGTTCCATTTTTCATAGCTAGCTAGATAATTTGTATGAAATTTGATTTCCAGCTTGATTAGTGCAAATGTTTGGATCTTGAGAAGGATCTAAAACTTTCGCTCTCATGCATCAGACGTATTAAGGCATCTAAATTAGCTAAGCTTAGGAGGTCAAATTCGATCGCCATCGTTATTTGTATACTCGTGACAATTAATTAATATTTGCTGCCATTAGGACAAATATTAGCGCCAAGCAATTTGAAGGAGAATACTCAGAGTATTTCTGTTTTTCCGAGATGTGAAAGTCAATTCTTGGTGTACACTTGACTATTATAAGAGCTTTGAATAGATAAAATACATGCGTTTTCTTTTCATCAAAAGAAAAAAAAGAATACATGTGTGCTCATACATCATCTTTTGTTTATTACTTTTGAAAATAAGGATGAAGCTCAAGACAAATTGACATGTCACTTAGATAATGATACTTATACCTCTATTATTGTTTGGAATAGAAATACATTAATGACACGTTTACTGGCTCAAAATAAATAAATAAAATCATGAATTAGAGACAAATGAAATGGAAGAATGAAGAAATCAGTGATTCAGTATGGAATCGATTAGTGATAATAAGGTGTGACCTACACCCATTTCAATACCTATATATGTTAGTAAACGCATGAAAACTCATACCCGGGAATCATTCCTTTTATTTTCATTATAATTCAAAGTAAATAAACGTGTCATATATAGGAGTCTAGGAGAGACTTGTACATGTTTATTTTAAAACCCAGTTAGAATACGTACTACTTGTCTTAAATACTCAAATATCACATTATTAAAAACAACATACAGGAGTCCATCTAAACATATATAGTCTTTGGTTAGTGAAAATAGTGATCTAAGTACGTATATTTGTTCAACCAGTGGCCTCTTAGACATTCCGCTCGTTAAGATGTGCATGCAGTATTCCATCTATTAGAACACATTCTAATAAACATGAATTACCAATGATGAGATTAATAAACATGACAACTTGAATAGAAATGAGACTTTCATGATTTAACATGTTGGGATGTGTCATATATAAGGCACCCAAAAAATAAATGTCATTTTGAAATATGTTAAAACTAGTTAACATTATTTTAATTTTTGAAATTTCCTCTATCGTAGGCTCATCATCCGCAAAACATAATTTTTTAGTAGTAAGTCTTCATATATTTGAAGAGGCCATACTCGATCACCATCGGCAATAGCTTTTCTTGGTCAATAGCTTTGTTGAGACCCATTCGTTTGTTTTTTGTCAATATCATATGGGTGCGGCTATTGCCACCCGACTAACTATTTTGTTTACTCTACATTCTCTTCTCACCCTACATATATTTTTTTAATTGCAAGTTTACTTTGTTCACCCATTTGTAGTACCCAAAGTACCCCTTTTCCATGCATGGTTTAACTGAATTCTTTTTCTACTTGGCTTCTTTTGGCATCTCTCTTAGTTCTTTTGTGGCTTCCTTCTTAGTCTCTTTCAGTCAATCAATTCAAACTTCTTGTCTCATGAAATAAAGTGCTTTATATAGAGGATTACAATGCATAGAATCTCAATCATACAAGGAAAGTAATTCTACATTGATTAGGATTCTAGATCCTTCTAATTAAAACCTATTACCACTAGGTCAAGTAACCTAGAGTTTGGGCTAAACACAAATTAGGTTTTCCTTCAACAAAAACTAGTTAACATTATTTTAATTTTTGAAATTTCCTCTATCGTAGGCTCATCATCCGCAAAACATAATTTTTTAGTATTAAGTCTTCATATATTTGAAGAGGCCATCACCATCGGCAATAGCTTTTCTTGGTCAATAGCTTTGTTGAGACCCATTCGTTTGTTTTTTGTCAATATCATATGGGTGCGGCTATTGCCACCCGACGAACTATTTTGTTCACTCTACATTCTCTTCTCACCCTACATATATTTTTTTAATTGCAAGTTTACTTTGTTTACCCATCTGTAGTACCCAAAGTACCCCTTTTTCATGCATGGTTTAACTGAATTCTTTTTCTACTTGGCTTCTTTTGCATCTCTCTTAGTTCTTTGTGGCTTCCTTCTTGTCTCAATCTCAGTCAATCAATCTAACAAACGAAGAAACATGAAAACAAAGTGCGATTACTTCATTTTCAGGCTCCAAGTAGGTATTTTCATATTTCATTAGCATTAATATGATATTTTGAGGCATAAAGTTGTTAGCACAACATGAGAACGATTGAAGATGATGATTGCTAAGAGAGAAAACATTAAGTTTAACGATGAATGAATAGATTAAAAATGAAATTTAAGTACGTGTTCTGGTGTTTAACCCTGTATTGTAATTTTATATTAGGGTATTTTAGTCTTTTAATAAATTAGAAACTTATAGAGTGAACAAAGTAGTTCGTACGGTGACAATAGCTGCACCCTATCATATTTATGTCAATCTCGTTAATTGGGGAAGAGTAGCAGACTTAAATTGAAACATCTTTCCCACAAAAAGCATATAACTATAGTGACACAAGAGAGAACACACATACTATTTGAAGATTATTTGGATAGATCAAAATCAGATTAAGAAAGGCATACATGTAGGCAAGCCAGCTGGTTAGGCACTCTTGTGTGTGCATGTTTTCTATGCTACTTGTGTCAAAATTTAAGCTATGTCGTGGATGTCATCACGTTAGAAATGAAAGCACGACCTACATTCTTCACAAATGTGCCGGCGGCGGCGTACTCCTCCAACGCCCTCAGAATTGTTACTCAGAAAGTCGGAATGCGTATTGGTCATTGTTGAAATTAAGGTTACTCAAATTGATAAATTGTCACTTTGAAATCAGAATGCTTTGTTACTGAAATTATTACTCCAATCAATTAAATTGCTACTTTGATTGTTTGCTTACTGCTGCTTTGAAGTCATTATATGTATTTGCATCTGTTTTTTACTTGTTGTGTGACTTGTGTCTAATATATGTTCTCCCACTAATGTTCCTCTGTTTTATTTTTCTTGAACTAGAATCTGGGGTTACTACTCAGGTCACGGCAACTGAGGAATGAAGTGAATGGCATGGTGAAGTGAGCTGCTGAAGGCCTTTTTTGATGGCAACAAGTTATTATTATTATTTTATTCAATGCTTAGATGCTAGATTTGTTGCAGGTTTGTATTGTTAGGATGATGCATTTGCAAGTTTGAATTCTTGGATTTGAATATTCTTGTTTGTAATGTTACACTTGGATGTTGTAATGCTGAAAATGGATTGGAAAAGTCCAACTGAAAATTGACTTATGGTAAGAAGAAATAGTAGGCTTGAAAATAAAAAATTCTTGTTTGTAATGTTACACTTGGATGTTGTAATGCTGAAAATGGACTGGAAAAGTCCAACTGGACTGAAAATTGACTTATAGCAAGCAGAAATAGTAGGCTTGAAAATAAAAAATTCTGGCCCATAATACAACTGAAACCGACCCGCTCCGATTCAAGAATCCGGCCCAACCGAAAATCCGGCCCAAGCCAGCAGGAATATGGTATTCGGTTTTAGAAATGGAATTTCCGAATATTTCAGTTTGGTGTTCGGTTTGAGCCTGAAACCGACCCGACCCGAGTATGCCCAGGCCTAGCTAGTACAAAGAATATGTTCTTCAAAATACATATATAGGTGATGGAATCCATGTGCTCATATTATTTTACTAATGGGATTTCTGGATTAAGAACTCATTGTACTATAATTTCTTAATTAATTTCTTGATGATACGTTTGTATTTTATGGACAAAGTATTATTCCTTATTGTGGTTCGATCCCATTATTCTTCCCTTGTCCTCAACCGCGTACTTTGGAGAAGCTCGGATCGATAACGTATATATGCAGTGATATATGTTCCATTTTTCATACCTAGCTAGATAATTTGTATGAAATTTGATTTCCAGCTTAATTAGTGCAAATGTTTGGATCTTGAGAAAGATCTAAAACTTCCGCTCTCATGCATCAGACGTATTAAGGCATCTAAATTAGCTAAGCTTGGGAGGTCAAATTTGATCACCATCATTATTTGTATACACGTGACAATTAATTAATATTTGCTGCCATTAGGACAGATATTAGCGCCAAGCAATTTGAAGGAGAATACTCGGAGTATTTCTGTTTTTTCCGAGATGTAAAAGTCAATTCTTGGTGTATACTTGACTAAGCGCTTTGAATAGATGAAATACATGCGTGTTATTTTCATCAAATGGAAACAAAAAATACATGCGTACTCGTACATCATCTTTTGTTTATTACTTTTGAAAATAAGAATGAAACTCAGACAAATTGACACGTTACTTAGATGCTGATGCTCATACCTCTATTATTGTTTGGAACATAAATACACTAGTGATCGATGCATTTATTGATTTGAAATGAAAAAAGTTATGAATCGGACAACTGAAATGGATGAATGAGGAAATTGATATGGGAATCATTCAAAAACTCATACCCCCTTGGTTATCAAATTAAAGGGTATTCAATAATCAATCCTGATAATGAGATGGGACCCACACCTATTCCAATACATATATATGTTTATTAACTCATGAAAACTCATACCGCGGAATCATTCCTTTTATTTTCATTCTTATTACAAGTAAGTAAACGTGTCATAGGAGTTTAGAAGAGACTTGTACATGTTCATTTTAAACCCCAGTTAGAATATGCACTACTTGTCTTAAATACTCAAATATCACATTATTAATAACAATATACAGGAGTCCATCTAAACATATATAATCTTTGATTAGTAAAAGCATTGATCTAAGTACGTATATTTGTTCAACCAAGTGGCCTCTTAAACATTCCGCTCCTTAGAGCAAATGCACCGCAACATGGTCTTGCCTTGCCTCTTAATCAGCCCAAAATCAAATAAAATCCATGCACCGCATGGCTTATTGCCCGATTAGAAGCCTGGTCAACTAAGCCCACTGGCAGCTTTTGCCTCTTGATCAGGTTGACCAATCTAGTGGGGCCTACGTAATTAAAGCAGATGAAACATTTATTTTATCTACTATATTTTCCTCTTCCCACTTTTGACCTTGCTACAGAAGGATAGGAAGAAGATAGAAACAGAGAAGAAGAGGAAGAAGCAAGGGCAAAACTGAGAAGAAAAAAATGAACCCTGCAGAAGATGATTGAGAAGTGGAAGTCTTGCCTTTTAGGGGTGCACCAAAAACATGAAAGGCAAAGGCAAAATCAATGAATAGTGCATAATTAAGAGGCAAAACCTCTCCTTTTGCCTTTGTCATTTGACTGATGCGGTACACTTGCTCTTACGATGTGCATGCGGTATTTCATCTATTAGAAGACATTCTAATGAACATGAATCACCAATGATGAGATTAATAAACATGACAACTTATATAAAAATGAGACTTTTATGATTTGACATGCTGGTATATGTCATAAAGCACTTAAAAAATACTATGTCATTCCGAAATATTAGTTAAAATTATTTTAATTTTTGAAATTTTCCTCTATCGTAGGCTCTACATCCGCAAAACATAATATTTTAGTATTGAGTCTTCATATCTCCGAAGAGGCCATATTCGATCACCATCGACAATAGCTTTTCTTGGTCAACAGCTTTGTTGAGACCCATTAGTTTGTTTCTAGTCAATATCATATGTATGTCAATCTCGTTAATTGGGGAAGAGTAGCAGACTTAAATTGAAACGTCTTTCTCACAAAAAGCATCTAACGATAGTGATCGACTAACACACTCATAAATTGAGAAGAAATTTGAATATATCAAAATCAGATTAAGAAAGGCATACATATAGGCGAGCCAGCTGGTTAGGTACACTCTCGTGTGTGCATGTTTTCTATGCTACTTGTGTAGTTGTGTCAAAATTTAAGCTATGTCGTGGATTTCATCACGTTAGAAATGAAAGCACGACCTACATTCTTCACAAATGTGCCGGCGGCGGCGTACTCCTCCAACGCCCTCACATCCGCCTTACACCGGAGCAGTGCAGGCAAGAAGAGCCAGAACACGGTGGCCGTCACAAATGCAACCGTCAACGGTCCCGATATCAGCCTAGGCAACTGGAACCTTGGTGAAGCAACTGCCTTCTTGACGGCGATCTCAACCACCAAACACCCCCGTGGAGGAGAAAGAACCAGGTAACTTCCCATGTGGGACTCATACGCCCAAGGTAGTAGAATATGAGCTCGTGCATGATTGCCGACACCACAAAAGTCCCCATTACGGCCGGTAGAGGGGCCCATTTGCGCCCCACTACACGTGTTGCCACTGTGAGAACAGGCTCGTATACGGTGGGGCGGAGAATGCTGGTGACCATGATGTTCCACCTTCGGCCCCAAAAGTCTTGGAGCGAAGATGCAAGGTATGGTTCATTGAACTGCGGCTCGAGTTCGAGTCCCATGACAAGTCGAACCACAGTTGCAACTACAACCAGGATGATTTCCAATGCAAAATAAATGTGGAAGCAATACATGACCCATAGGAGCTTTGGATGAATATGCTCACTGTAGTTATATACTCGTACCAACAAACCCAAAAGTAGGCCCTTGGTTGCGTAATTTATGAGGGATTTTTGGCCCTTTTTGGGCATTCCTGGAAATGGCTTCTTTGTTGTGGCCATTTTGGTCATGGGATTTTGGAACTGGGCTTTGTTGGATCTTGATCGGCAAGCAAGCGACGGCGATGAAACGGGGAAGGAGATTGAAGGGTCCGAAGATAAAGGGCCTTTTCCGAAAGCGAAAAGCAAGAGCTTGAAGTTGGCAAGCCAAGCAATGAAGAAAGCAGTGGTGCCTCCAAGATGTATGGAGGCCAAGTGAAGAGGAAGGTCTAGAAAGAGGCACACAATTGGAAGTATACACAAGAGTCTTGGAACTCCTTTTGGCACATACCTTGGTAATGCATAGCAGTAGCATAGAGATAAGAAGACAAAGAGCCATACCCTGATGAAGCTTCCCATCTCACCTAGCTCCATCACCATTTTCTCCCAGGTGAACTAGATCTCAATCTCGATCACTTTGCTATTAGATCTTACGGATCCAAAATGGCGACACGATCAGTAAATGCAACGAAAATTCGGATAACTAGACCTGAGATCAGACTGGAAGTTTGGATGTGGACCAGATAAGTAAAGAAAGCAGAGAGCCAGAGCAGATGACAGCTTCAAATGGGAGATATTTTTTTGGAGTTGTGAAGCTAAAGATGAGTCTGGAACGACTGGCTATAATAAGGGGCCGGCAGACTTGTCATGATCAACCAAGAGCACTATTTGACATATGAATCAGAATTAATTCCCAACCAAAAGCAACGAAAATATCAGTGGAGACCAACAAAATGGAATCAAATCTAAACACGACTTTGGCCTCTGTATTCACATACAGCAAAGGAAACTACCTACCTTCATGAAAGTCTTCGACCCTGTATTGCATATGCTCTACTCTTTCAAGTCCGTGAGTTCTTGACATCACTCATTGACATAATTCCTCATCTTTATTTTCCAAACCATCGCCTTCCAACTTTGAATCCACTAATTCTGCAGCCACTGGTTTGCAAGTCTGCGTCAAAAATGACCAACTCAAAATTCCTAGTGCTTCTTGCCTAAACCGGCGTACAATGTAATCACAACACCACTAACAATTGAGATAACCAGCACCGAGTTATCCAATAAATTCATAACAAGCCAGAAATGAAAAAATATTGTACGATTTCTGTCGCACTTTTAGACTAGCAAGCTCAACAACAAAAGTACTTTGTATTTCGTTAAGAGTAAAAAGTGCTGCCCTCAAAATTCATATATCAGCTCTCAGTGACATTGTCTGCTGGCAAATACAAGCTATATAAGTAAGATTTTCTAATTGATTTTTAAAACAAATCAGCATCAAACGGCTTACTAAAGCCCTACCGGATATTACATTTAACTTAAAATAAAAATGATTCCCTCTCTTCTGTCTCTCCAATCTTACTGTTGCTGCTCATATATCTGCATATAAGCCTCGGAAAGAGCAACCATCTGAGGAAGTGTTTCTGAGACATGAAGATCCTGCATCTCATACCTGATAACATTGCAATATGTTAGACTAGATTCCTATAGTTGTATTTATTAGTCTTTTCTTATAATAAATGCAAATAAAGATGAAGAGTTACCATAGTTCTTCTGACTTTCGCTGTACAAACACTCTGTAGGACCCTTCACCAGGTTTACCATCATGAACAATATTCGCAATCAAATCATACTTTGAACGCAATCTCTCATTCTCCTTGGGGGTTGGCAAAGGAATGTAATCTCTCAATTCCAGGTTCTTCACAGGAAAGTTGACTGCAAGAGGTTTTCCATCATCAAATGAAGCCCATGTGACATTAGAAGACCTAAAAGATTGTTCAAATACAGAATTTCCCAGAAACGTATGATCTCACCTAGAGTAGGATTCTTCTCCACAAAGAAGTTGTTCTTTGTGAATCGTTGCATGTGCAGAATTAGATACCGTGGTAATCTAGTAACGCGATACCTCGTCCTTGCTATGCGAGGCCGGACGATTTCAGTAACAGTCTCACCATCAAATTTCTTCAAAATGTTGAACAGCGGGACCTGGATCATGCAGTCAGTTCCCAGTCCATTATAAATATATGTAAAACCATTTTGCAAACAGAATTCATAATGCTCCCTTCATAAGAGCAAATTTTTGCATCAGTTCAGATTCATTTGATATTCAAAGAAGTGGAGGACCAGAACTTGATGCTTCTGCTTTTGTGGCAATTGAACATTAAGTAAGTGTGAATGAAGAGAGCAGAAAGCAAATCTAAAATCCTCTATTTAGTTTTACCCATAAATTTTTTAAATTTTTTTTTTTTAAATCCATTTTGTATTTTGGTTCAAAAAGTAACTCTAATCCATTCAGAAACATAACTATGAGCACAGAATAGCCAATACCTATGCTGTACAATCATGGAACTTGATCTAAAACAATTAGTTCTACAAAGGTATCCATACTACCAGTAGAAAACTCTAAATATTTGAAGTCATATATGTTCAACAACCAACTTACAAATATGTTACCTTAGAGGGAAATCCTTCTCCCCAACTCCAAAGTGGAAAGAAAAGTTAATTAGACATGGAAATTTTAGGACATTTTGGGGCTACAAAGAAGCTTTTTTATATTATCTCTATTATAAATATTGAAATTTGATTACAATGAGCATTTAACGCATATCAAAATGATATGCTTACCTGTGGTATGATGTTTTTCTCCATCACATCTTTAAAAAGAGGTGGTGGGGGCAAATCCAATCCAAGCATTAAGAAAGGCATTCTGTAAGTTTCTGTGACAAGGCCCTTGTATTCAGTTCCTCCATCTGTATTCTTGTGGGTCTCCTTGACAACCTCTAGTTCCCCCTATCAGCACAGAAGATTATGAATGTGGTTTTAACAAACATTGCAGGTTAGAATTTCAAGACAACAGTGCAATAGATGAAGGAGAAAAACAAACCTGAAAGCAGTCATAAATGATGCTGGTATTCTTCTTAGTTTTAAGATCTGCATGAAGTGTATTGAGCATCCATGACATGAACTCAACAGGGTCAGACTGAGCTCCTATTCGAAACCGTTTCTTACTGGCTTTCATAACTGCCTGCAGGAACTCATGCGGGCTCACCTGCAGACATTGAAGATTTAAAACATGTGACCTTCCATGTTTAATAGGAATACCTAGAGACATGAATATGAAGCCAACAAGGTCAAACCTGTCCTTTAAAGTTGCGTGCATGCCATATCTTTCTTGTAAGCTCCCCAAATCGATGAACAAGCGGAGACTTGCAATTTTGATAGTTCTTTGGGATAAGAAAAAAGTTTCTTAAAGGCATAACTCTCATTAAGGATTGAATAGTGACATTCACAAAATCAGTCTCCTTAATGTTATTTAGCCCCACCTGTAGCAAGGACATACTAATTAGAATCAAGATTGACATCTTCTACATGTAAGTTGGAATGAATAATTGAAGAATATCCATCATAGAGATCAGTCACAAAATGGATCCCATACTAACGTGGATTCCGACACAACCCCAAAATCATTCTCTGTAACACCAGAAGAGAGAATCTGATAGAACATAAAAAATTCATTAATGTAAGACTACTGCACCCCACTTAATACTACATTTCAGAATCATGTTATCATTCTGACTGGTGCCTTCTTACTCCCTTAAATATCCTATGAAAACCAGGAGTAACTCTTATCACAATCCTAATTACTGGCTAAGCTCTTCATAGAGTCAGCATATCCAATTGCATATTTGACAATGAATACAATTCATTCTTCTGCAACTAAACCACACGTAGCTTACTATAGTACAAACTCTCTAGTATTGACCAAGCCAATTAGAAATTAATAATTAATACCAAACATATGTGAACTACCAGCAGTAGCAACAGACACCTAATTTGGTACTTCTGAAAGTACGGAGAGAAAAAAAAGAAAAAAAAAAAGGCAATACCATTCCAGGAAGGTAATCAGAACCATCAAGGGCCCTTGACCACTGCTTGTTTTTGTCAATCTGCTCAACCTGTTCCTCAGTAAACCTATACACAGAGAATTAAGAAGTATTTGTTTACCATCCACACTTAAAAAGGATTACAAAGTAAGGCTACGAAAAGAGACAAAAACCAATTTGGTAGATGATAAGAAAACAATAGTAACTATATATCTTACTACCAATTAGTGAGAAGAAAAAAGAGAAATCTATCAATTATTTACTATCAAAGAGAAATCTACAGCCTATTGAGCATCTTTAGTGCACTCACATGACTAATAAGCATCACTATTCAAGCTTATCGACTTAAGATGCAGGTTTGCACACATTTCCCTGAGATAAGACATAAAGTGAAAGAAAGACAAGATGCAAGGGAAAGAGAAGGTGGAAGTACAAACAATACACCAAAATAAGCAAACCTTGGGTTCAGAACATGTCGAATGTCATCCAATGATGGGTCACTAATTTCATATCCATCAGGAAGGCAATAAACCTTCTCTGTTCGAAGATTGATATACACATGGTGTCCTGCTTCAAGGCTATGAGTATATGCGTGGGACTTCCTTCCTCTTCCTTGGTAATACTTCCCACAAACCAAGCATGCATACACGTTCAAATTTGATAGAGAAAGCGAGCAAAACTTCTCAAAATCAAAATCCAAAACCTGTTCAAGGCAAAACCAAGAAATCAATACCAATGCCAAGGATACTTCCGCATATGCAACATATAGACGAGCTTGAGTACAACATTGCAACAGTTATGCAGAGGTATATACCTGGCGATTAACAGCATCAAGATACGGGCAATCCCTCCTAACTTCAATTTCGCGGCTCTTTGTCCTTGATAAAGTCCTTGTTCACCATCATCCTCTTCTTCTTCTTCAACTCGAACCCCATTTTTTCCAGCCTGTAGCTCCTTACCATCACCCCCTCCATTAACAGGTGCCCTTCTCTCCTCCTCATCCTCGTCCCCATAATTAAAACCAGGAAGAAGGGAGGCAGGCGGGGAAGAGTCCGGCGATACTTCCTCACTCACTTTCTGCCTCTTTGCCTCTAATAAACTCCCTTCCCCTTCAATACCCCCACCACCATTATCTTCACGCTCTCTCTTCGAACTCATTCTCTTGTCTCAATTCAAATCTCACTGCCGAAATTTACACAAGCCGAGCTCACTCAGCAATTCAAACAATAATACATCAATTTAGGGCAAAGTTAAACAGTTAAATCTCTGAAACCCTAGAAAGCAAGCAATCAACGGAAAATAAGCAAAGCAGTTCTAAACGCATTAAACACGAAAACGACGATGACCACAACAACCATAAAAGAATGAAAACCTAAATGATGCCGTTTCGATTTTAAGAGCAGGGAGAGAAGCATAAGGTTGCAGAGAACAGGCGGGAAATCAGTGAAGAACAACAGTAACATACGTATGAAGCTTGAGCAGGAAAGCTTCATTTCAAAAGAAAATTCGATCGGAGAAGATGGTAGAGTGAGTACCTGAACCAGTGTGGATTTTGCAGTTGCTGGACAAACGTGAGAGAATGAGAGCGCCTTTCTTCTATGGGCAATTGTATAGGAAAGGGAGACAGAAGAGACTTGGACCCTAGGTTGGGCCGGTGTTAAATGACCCCAATGAACAATTGCCTTGGCCCATTGTTAACCGATGTGGAAGAATTGTGTTTTTTTTTTTTTTTGAGAATAATGGAAGAATTGTGTTGCGTGGGCTATAAAACACGATTTTTTTTTGGCCAAAATTGTGTTATGGAAACAACACCCCCCTAACTTAAAAGTAAAAAACAAAAAAAAATAATAAATTACAATACCATGATTTTTCATCAAAAAACTGTGGACTATAGCACACGATTTTTGGTTAAAATTGCATGTTCTTATTTTCTCACTGAATTTTTTTTTTACTTTTGAAGTTGAATTTTTAAACACCTTCTCGAACTGATGAAACTAAAAAAATATGGCACCAATTTATTTTACGATTGTTTAAAGTTAGAAAACAATAAAATTTATTTTGTTCAAGGTTTTGTTGTTTTGTCAATTGAAACACCTTTAAAAAGTCATGTTCTAATTGATAAGTCTACGGTACAGAGAATTTCAAGGAAAAAAAAAAACGAAGTTAATAAGGTTTAACATTGCATTTCACGGGTGCCTCCATGACACTATTACCACAATAATACGCCTTCTTGTTATACTTGAGATTCATACACAATTCAAAACCTCGACGTTTGAACAAGTGCATGGAGGAGAAAGAGAACAGAAACTCAGAAAGGATAAAGCACCATTACCACTAGATCTGTACTGCTTTCAAATTTAAATTCTCCATAAGAATATTGAAAATACCCATGGCAATTGGTTAAAGCTTCAATTGACATGAGAAAATATGGCAAGCAATCACTTAGACAATAATCCATCACAGAGAAAAAGTGTGTTCTGATCTATCAAACAAGCAAAGCTCAGTTTTATTGACCAAATATCTAGCTAGCAAAACAATAGCCTTTTCTTTTCAACTTTTCCCTTTCCCTCCTTTTCAAAGCACGTATCATCCTCTCATCGTTGTTAGTCGATCCCCAGCCTCGGACAGGATTGAAAGTTAATGAAGAATTTGACATGATTTTTATACTGAAGCAGATTTCAGCCTTGAAAAACAATGGACTATCAAAAGAGCCGTTTACGCTGCTGCCCAGTCTTTCCTAATATCAAAGGTGTAATTGATCTCCAAGTAGCATGTGTTGTCATCATCAAGAAACTGGAACACAGAGAAAAAGAAAAGAGCAGAGTAAATCAATAAGATTAAACCAAAAGCGTGAAGCAATTATTGGCAAGATCTGATGTCAATACACTGGTTGGACCACAAATTTGAATTCGAAATATAAATTTGATGATGCACATGGACCTAGAAACATTCGGTTTGATCATGCATTAGTGTACAATTATTCTGTACTAATGCCTGGTACATTCCTCAGACACTAATTCTTTCCATTTCCATACCAGGAATTATTGCAGTTTCTCAACTACATGTGAGAGTGAGTGGAGATCATGATTAAATATGAGAGTACATTCTTAAAGAGTTTTCATTCTTTCATGGCCTGATGATTTATTTTATATTATGAATAGACGCACGAGTATGTAAAATCTGCCAGTTTTATATCCCCATTTTCACATTTCTAGGTAAGCTTACGTAAATCAGCTGGTTTGGAAGATTACCTTGCTTCTAGCTGAATAAGTTCCCCTAGCAAACATACCAGATGGGGTTGTGTCCTCAGGCAAAACATGTGTATAAGGCTCCAACTGTGGACTAAAGGTTCCAAGCATCTCTTTTGTGCTATCAACTGCAACAAGGACCAGTGAGAAGCAAAACATCTGTCTAATCCTAGCATTTGATACAATGCTTATGTTTTAAATCACAAAACATGTGGGAGAAAGAAAGAAACATTACCCTTCACAGCAGTTTTCCAGACTGTGTTGGTGTATTTGAGACCTGAAACAATGTTATTGCTGACCTGGAACGTAAATTCAAGGCTGTATTTGCTACCTTCTTTCAAAGTGAACCACAAGCCGTTGGGCTTTCCGTCCTCCGGAATAGGAAGAAATATATCAGATCTTTCAGGCGATTTAATTGCAAGGCTCAGGATCTTAACCTCTGGTTCGAGAGATTCTGCAGAAACACAAAAGCACGAACTTCTTCCATCAGAAAAGATAAAACTTTGCATCTGTTCTAGCTGAATGCAGCAGCGTATAAGCGAAACATTCAGGCAGCTAGGTAACATTACAAACATCTATTATACCGCATGTTGAAGATACCTGCCTAATTCCAAAGATTCAACTGTAGTGAGTAGAAACTGAATTGATATCTAGTGACAAGACTTTTGTTGGGTTTTTACTTGATACAGTCATGCGTGATGTAACCAAAAAAAAATTATGGAAAACTAAAATCTTTTAGAGCATGGAACAAGTTTGACTTCTGATCTCAATAGAATTCACGCCAAGGGACAAGAATATACATTGAGAGAAATAGTGTGAAGTAACAAAAAGCTTGGAACCTAAGCAGTAAACCGAATGGTATTATTCAAAATTCAAACATCGATCTTTTTGCTTCATTTGTCCATTGACAAAGGAAGACAATTTGGGCTGATTAAAATGATTAATTACCTCCAACAGCATTGACATCGACAGCCCCAAGAAGCTGTTCCTTCCACCTCCTTAAGCTCTCATCATCCTAAAACCTCGAATAATAACCATAAAAAACAACATTACACAAAAAACATAAAACAAAAGTCACAAGGCCATAACAGTAATGAGGTGAAAAAGAGAGAGACACAAACCGCATCCTTCTGGATGTGTTCTTTGAGAGTGCACTGAGGGCCCAACGCGATTTTCTTCGCTACTTCATCATCATCATCATCCTCATCCTCTGTCACACACAAGGAACCGTCACTGGGTGGTCTGACAATCCCTCCTGCACTAGGCTCACCCTTGTTCTTCGTCTCTGAAACTTCCTCTTTTTTCTCGTCTTCTCCATCACCCATGTTTTCAAAACTCGAACAAACCACCAAGGATACAAGTTCAATGACTAAAGTTTCTGAGGCTCACAGACAATCTAAACCCAATGACCAAGCAGAGAACTGTAATCTGCACAAAATGGGAAGAAAGAAAGCAAAAACAAGACGCCAAAAACCCACTTGGAGAATCTGAGTGATGAAAACAACCAAAAAGAGAGAGACGCAGATAAGAGAAAATTAGCGTAACAAGAAAGGGAGAGACTTTGGGGTCAAACAAAGAAAACCCAACACCAAAAAAAGAAGGGGAGGGTAGGGTTTAGGAAGATTTTGAAGAATTGGTCGTGTGGTGATCCGAAATTAAGAGAAAAAAAATGGAAAGAAACAATGGTGGCGAAATCGTGGAGAGTCACTATTGCTGCACTAGCTTCCACGAAGACCAAGATTCGAGGAGGAGGGAGGGCTTTTCAATTTTTGAACATATCAGATGAGACAGCTTCTCTAACCTAAAACATTGGGTGGACCAAAGAAAAACTTTGACCCCTTCTAATATGTTTTCTTTTTTGGGTTTTAGGGCCTGTAACTTTGATCTGATTATGGATAATATAATACTCTTGCTTTTTTCCATAACTGGGTCATTAGGGTTTATGGGATCCAAGGTGCATTTTCCAGAGAATGTGTATTCATGCATGATACGTAATTTGTATTTTATTTGCCGGGCTTTAATCATGGATTGCCTGACTGCTAAATTATTGAAACTACCAGCTAATCAAACAACCCCATAATCAAAAGCAATAATGGAGTTGGTCAATGGTATTATCACCCTGAACTTGTCCCTCTTTTATGGTTTGAGAGACGGTCATAACGTCAGAGACCTGGGGCTTGGATCAGTTTCTTGAGCATGCCTGCTTCTTAACTGCTCGATAGTCACGAGTCGCAACTGTAATTTGTAAACAGTGATGGCTATCTGCTCGGAAGTGTTGTAACTTTATACCAGGAAATTACACCTCAGATGATTGTGGAAGCCAGTCTGCCAGTGGCAATAATAGTAGTCAATGACAACAATCACAATTTTATCATGGTTCCCCATCAGTTGTTTGAATCACATGCCTCCAAAGTTGGCTTCATGATCTGATAGTCTGTCACTGACTCACTGCTGCCTATTTATGGAGGAGACTACGACATGAAGTATTTGAAACCTACAGTGATTTAAGATTTTGAATTTGTGGTCCTTAATATCCACAAATCAGCACACGCAGAATGCTAGGGACTGCAAAGATGCATAAAATCTCTACGTTGAACAATTGCTAGCAGCTAGCAGTTCAAACATATTTCTGAACTTCATACAGAAGACATAGGATACAAAAAATAGTGACCAATTCTCAGTGTATGTTGGATGGGATCTTGAACCTGGGACAAAAGTGTCAATCACTTCCCCATTTTGAGAGACGGTCATAACGTCAGAGACCTGGGGCTTGGATCAGTTTTCTTGAGCATGCCTGCTTCTTAACTGCTTGATAGTCACGAGTCGCAACTGTAATTCGTAAACGGTGATGGCTATCTGCTCGGAAGTGTTTATAACTTTATACCAGGAAATTACAGCTCAGATGATTGTGAAAGCCAGTCTGCCAGTGGCAATAATACTAGTCAATGACAACAATCACAGTTTTATCATGGTTCCCCATCAGTTGTTTGAATCACATGCCTCCAAAGTTGGCTTCATGATCTGATAGTCTGTCACTGACTCACTGCTGCCTATTTATGGAGGAGGCTATGACATGAAGTATTTGAAACCTACAGTGATTTAAGATTTTGAATTTGTGGTCCTTAATATCCACAAATCAGCACAAGCAGGACAGCAGAATGCTAGGGACTGCAAAGATAGCTCATAAAATCTCTACGTTGAACAATTGCTAGCAGCTAGCAGTTCAAACATATTTCTGAACTTCATACAGAAGACATAGGATACAAAAAATAGTGACCAATTCTCAGTGTATGTTGGATGGGATCTTGAACCTGGGACAAAAGTGTCAATCACTTCCCCATTTTCTCACAACACTCTCTTTAGCGGATACATGACTATATGCTTCTTTCTTCGAGATACTATCAATATACGCATGACCATCTGTCCTCCTTAAGATTTTGTCAGTAATGAAAGTGAACCCGTTTCTTGTCCCTCGCAAGGCATACAACAGTGGATTGAAGACGACAGCAAGCATCAGCTCTCCTTTCACAACAATAAGATACTAAAAAGATGAAGAACAAAATTATTAGATAGTGCGAGAGAGTATATATTTACAACAAGATGGTACCGGATTGAAGTAACAATAGAATAAGGAGACTTCTTACCATCACAAGAATGCCTAAGACAGCAAGACTTGCTTGTTGTGCTTCTTGCCAGAAATCGTCACCATTGGACCACCCCAAGCGTCTGCCCCACCCAATCCAGCCCCCTCCACCACCATTACTGCCTCCACCCACCTCCTCTCTTTTCTTAATCTCTTTGTCCCATTTCTCAAATTCATCTTTCTTTCCACCCAGGGCACCTTCTAATGCTTTCCGCGCTTGGTCCTGTAACCACAGAAATAGCAGAGTTAAATTCATTCAGGGTAAAGAAACCTGCATTTAAACTACAATATTGCATTCAGAATGAGATGAAATAAGGGACCAAGAGCCAAATCAACTACTTTCATTAACTTGTATCTGATAGATATTGTTATCTGTCTCAATGGGGATAAGCATGTGTACGTTTATACCTTATTTGTGGCCCTATACCTAGAGCAAATTGATTGAGTTATACAACAGCCACGCTAATCATACTTGATGAATCCTACATTATCAGGCAAAATCCAAGTTGTGTATCAAATGGTTTAGATAAGGCTTCTGCGAGTTAAGAAGAACTACCGTACGAATAGGTTCAGGCATTCCGTGTACTGGTAGAACAACATATGTTTCCTGCCTAATTGTCCTCTGTACTTTTCAGTAAAGCAAATGACTTACAGGTTTAAGTTTAACAAGTAGTGTTTTAAAGTTCACCAACACATTAAAAGCTCAAGCTACAATTTATAGATTCAAATGTGAAGAAGTCCCTGATACTGAATCTCCCAACCAGCGAAAGAACAGACAATGTTTTGATCTACTCAATGCTATCCCCCCAAATGTAACTGAAAAATGCAAATTCTCAAACAGCACAAGGCAAAGAAGATGCAGATGCCACAATTGCAATAAAAAAAAAATCTCGAAAGAGAAGTGAAATTTTCTTCAAACTCATCACTACATCCTATATTCAATGCGACACAGCTAACCGAATTGCTCTCTATCATTACTAAACCCTAAAACCCAGTTTATTCATTCTCCTCCTTCTCTTCCACTAAGCTAATTGCTCAATTCGAAGTATATTTTTTTTTTCATTTCCGACTAAATCAACAACTTGCAAACTACCCATGGAAACTGAGCTTAACATAATAATGAGCAACTAAGATAATAGGGATTACGAAGTATATGACCTCTCTGCGATTGCCTGAGAAGAGGCAAGAGAATCTGCCGTGGGACTTGAGGTTGTGGAGCAGAGACGACCATTCTTGGGCAGCTTCATTTTGGCGGGAGCGAGTGGTGGTGGGGAGGTGACGAGTCGACTGGAATGAGGTTGGGGACGGCGAGCTTAGGTTGAGAAGCAGCGCCATTGTCTTCGCATTTCACTCTCCGCTAAAATGTTTTGAGGGATAGAAGTCGGGTTGGCCCCAACCCGCTTGCCCACCCACAAAGCTCGGGTCGCTTGTATTGTGGGTGTTTATTTTTTTTTTTGGACAACGATTTAAATAGAGAAGTCTCTAAGAAAACTAAAATTACGAATATCAAGAATATTAGCATGAGATGCGGCATTGGGAGATCATTGTGTTCATAAATGACTTGAGGATAGGTGAATGACCTAGCTATTAGCAAGCAACAGTGAAATTTACTTTTATGAGGGTGTTTAGGCTCAAATGATATTATTGATACGAAGATTAAGTAAATCATCCATGAGGGAGGGAGCCAAGAGCATCCCCAACGAAAGCTAGAAGTTGTCTTGTTGTATTGAACAACGGATCATTAAGCCAATCATGAGATTAGTAGATGGATAATTTCACTTGATTATTTGGTAAAGATATAGCCTTCTAGAATGAAGAGGGTCCATTATATTTGGATGTGCTTTCAAGTGCTTTGACCTAAAATGCTTATCTTTATGAAAGACCCCTACACAATTCTACTAAAATTGCTTATGGTATGAGTGTTTCATGACAAAAGCGTTATTGAAGAAGCAATCTGAAACATAGCATGAATATTGAACGTAAAAGTCTCTTAGATGTTGTCCAAGAATCTAACCTCAATGTCTACAAATGTATATTTTCTCCAAAACTTGTCTAATTTGTGCCGCAATACCAACTATTTCAAAGTTGAATTTATAAGTAATAACACAAAGTCGTGGGTTCAATATGATATGTCAAAGCAATGTGACTAAAACAACAACAAAAAAATCATTATATCTTTGGTAGAAATCATCAAAATTAAATGCCTTCACACAAAGGTTCATTTGTGAACCGATCCTAACAAGAGGTTCAAGTTTTTCATCATGCTTAAGCCAAAACAATTTAACACTGGCAAAAAGATTTGAATTTGTAAACCGCTTGCAAAGATATTCATGTTTATACTCGATCTTGTTTTCAATTAATTTCACAGCTGTCAGAACTTTATAAATAACTAACTTATTGATAATGATTAACTACAACCCTCATGCACTAATTACTGCTTATGTAATCTTTGACATAGCTTTTTATATGTACCCGAAGTGTACGTATAATATGTGAACTAAGTTAGTGGCGAAATGTGTAAAAATATTGTGATATTTCACCAATTAACACGTCTCTATTGGCTTACATTACTTGCATTGGCCTCTCACCTAGTCACTTGCGTTTTACGCATCCACAAGTGTCGATCAAGAGAGCTAGGTGTGGTTAAACATTGCTTGTAACGCAATAATGCATTAATCCTAGATAACACATATATTAATATTACAAAACCACTGAAAAGGTGGTAGCTTAAGAATCACATAAACTCTAGGTTGGTGGCAAGTAGAGTGAAACACGACTATTGTTGTAATTACTTTCTTGACCCCAAGATCTAGTGACAATGTTCTACAGTAGTGGTTGACCGAACCACACCAATCCCTATCCAACCCTTCGTACTTTCAAGTCGCAACAAGAAATCACACCAAACTTGATAAAAAACAGAGACGCCAAATTTGCAGATTCCGGCCAGGGTATTATTGGTAATACGTACGCTTAGATACACCGGTCATAATCAAAAGTATTCAATTTCCTTTTCTATTCACCTCTTTATCTTTATCTTTAATTTGAAAGTGAAAACAAAAAGAATAAAAACACTGCAACTTTACATTATGAATATTTACCTTTTGACTTTTTAAGGTTGTTAAGGATTGGATGAAGGAAAATTACTATTTTCTCTTCGATGGATAGAAATGATATAGACCAATAGGCAATATGGTGGATATGTTACTGAATTCGAATTAGATTAATCCAAGTTCAAACTGAATGCAAGTTCAAATCAATTCTACCACGAATATTTCATAATTGATTTGATTTGATTTATTTTATCTTATCAAAATATTTCTATGCATTGTTAGTGTAAGTAAACCAGCACCTTTTAGGTGGTTTTAATTTTTGATATTTGTAGTCAACATTTTTTTTTAATAACAAAAAAGTCACGTTATCTTATCTAGTCGTCAATTTCTATTGGTGTAAGTGCATATCAGTACACTTTAAATTCCTTTCCTCTTTTTTTTTTTAGAGAGGAAAGTGATCTTCAATATATTTGACAACTCATACAACGGGAAGAAATTAATACCAAAATCCTCATCATAAATAGGAGCCAATAATCTTTATAGTTGCTATTTACGAGTTAATCAGGTCATTAGGCCTATCCTCTAATCACATAAATAAACATCTCTTCCAAACACTATAGTGTGAGCCATGTTATTACTTTTTTTGACTTAAATTGTAAAGATATCTGCCTTATGTTAGTAAATATTTAAATTATGAATTTATATTTGGTAATTATTAATGCTGTATCCAATATTCCAATGAGTTGTTATTCATAATAAATTTTGCATGCTGAATTATAAAAATTTCAAAAAGGAAACCATGAAAACATAAAATCAAATCCCTAAAATATGTTCTTTCACTTCTTTCCGATACATCAAAGAAATAAAGTATTCAGTGCACCTACGTATACTTACACCAACATTTATTACTCTTTTTTGGCGTAAATTGTAAAGAATCGGCCTTATGTTAGTAAATTTTTGAATTATTAATTTATATTCAGTAATTATTAATTTCGTATCAAATGAGTTGTCATCCATAATAAATTTTACACGCTGAATTATACAAATTTCAAAAAGAAAACCTGAAAACATGAAATCAAATCTCTAAAATCTATTTCCTTCTGACACTAGAGAGTATCAAGTGCATTGACGTACACTTGCACCAACTTAAATAGACGACTAGATGATATCAACTTATCAAGTATATCTTTTTGTTATTAGAAAGAAAAAAATTATCCGTAAATATCTACAGCTGAGATCTACTGAATCTATTGATTCATTTGCACCATGAGTGCATAATAAAATTTTCCTACGTCTCGGATAAGTTCAAAAAATTTGATATATTACAGATAAGACTAATGAACCATGGATAAAACCAACGGGACAGACTCGTCATTTCAAATATTATAAAAGAGGATAGAGGTTAAAAAGAGTAGAGAGAGACAGAGAGGAAGAGAGAGATAGAGACAGAGAGAGCAGAAGGGGACTGAGAGAGAGAGAGAGAGACAGAGGCTAGGAGAGCGTTTGTTTTTTCGGTTTATTCTGTTTAATATTTATGTAGGAGGGATGGTGTCGGACCAAGAAATAGCCGAAGGGGTGGAGACTGTGCTCCGTCAACAAGGCCCTAACAACGTCACCTCCGTAAACGGCGTCGTTCAGCAGCTCGAGGCCAAGCTAGGGTTGGACCTCTCCCACAAGGCTGCCTTCATTCGCGACCAGATCAGCTTCCTCCTCCGCCCCTATCCCCAGCAACAACAACCCCAACCGCCCCCACCAAAAGACCATTTTGCCCTCCACCACAACCCTTACCACCACCACCCTCAGTTCGCCCCCACACCATTCCTCCCCCAACAATTTCCTTCCCATTTTGCCCTCCACCCCCACTCCCGCCCTCCCCCTGAGGCCTACACCTTCCAGGCGCAGCAGCCGCCTCAGCAGCAGCTCCGGCATCCGGTGGCCCAGCCGCAGCAGCCGCCTCCCAAGTTCGAGGTCTTCGCCCCCCAGAATGCCACCGCCGTCGCCCCGGAACCGCCCAAAGACAGGTTTGCCCTTTAATTTTCACTATTCGAAATCGGGAATGAAATGGTGGTTTTTAGGGTTTTCAATTTGTTCGAATTCCACAAGGTTTGATTTCAAATGGAATTCATTTTACCTGTTGCGAATTACCACGGTGGATTAATTTGCATAGTTTTGCTTGTTACTGCACGGTTTTTTACTGATTTTACTGCTCCATGTCCCTGTTATTGGCTTGTTCTAAATTATAATGCTTTTCCTTGTCTGCTTAAATTAAGCCTGATAACCTAAGTTTTGAAAATTGTTTTGTAGCAAATGTGGAAACAAACGTATGAAAAGCATTTAGAATTTCTTATTATTGTTATGGGAAACTTTCGACCTTTCTGCCATCATATCGTCTTTCATATAATAGTCAAAACTGTTGCAATTTTGTCCCAGTTCCTCAAATATGAAACACAAATGGTTAAGGGTCAGTGTTTACTGTTTACGTATGGATTCGGTCTCACTCTAATTAAATAGAGCGTGGCTGTGGTACGTTTGCCATAAAGTTTGTTCAAGAGCCAGCCAGCATGCTTAAAGAACTGTAGCTAATCAAACTAGTTTTTATCTGTTCAGCTGCACATTAATCTTTGTATAAAAATATGGAGGATTATCTGTCTCGGGTAATTAGTTCAAAAGTAGCATCATCCTGTTATTAATTCATTGTTCTAGTCTCATCTTGTTGTTTTGTAGTTGTATGCTCTATAAGGACTCTCTGTTTATTTTATGTTGCGATTTAGCATTTGTAATGTCAATGTATGACTTGCCGTGTTTGTGCCTCGCGTAAATTGCAGTGCTCCGACTACTGGAACCAAAAGAAGGGGTGGGGCTGGGGGTTTAAATAAAGTCTGTGGTGTCTCACCTGAGCTTCAGGTTGTTGTTGGTGAACCGGCCTTGCCAAGGACCGAGGTTGTTACTCCCAAATCCATCAAGATTCTCTATTTATACTGCTTGTCAAGTCCATTTTATGTGGCCAAGTGTTTTTATATAAATCTCAATGTGCGTTTGTGTTAATTTTTGTTTTACTTATTTCAGATTGTGAAGCAGCTCTGGGCATATATAAGGAAAAACAACCTCCAAGATCCAAGTAATAAGAGAAAGATTATTTGTGATGATGCCTTGCGCGTGGTATTTGAGACTGATTGTACTGACATGTTCAAGATGAATAAGCTGCTCTCCAAGCATATAATAACCCTTGGACCTAAAAGTATGCGAACTTTGTGAAATTTGTAACATCTTTTATTTCGTGACATCTTTGCTTAAGTTAATAATCTTTATCTTTTATAAATGCAGAGGAGCCAACTCAAGCTAAGCGAGTAAAGTTAGATGCTGAGTCTGCAACTGACACTGATAGTACTCAACCTGGTTCCTCTACTGTTACAATATCTGAAGCACTAGCTAAGTTTCTGGGTTTGGAAGGGAGGGAGATGCTCAAATCTGAGGCAATAAGACTTGTTTGGGAATATGTAAAGGCTAACAATTTGGAGGTGGGAATACATTCCTTTCTATCATTGATGAAGGATGACCTGTCGGTTTTGAGATTTCCCTGTTCATCCTAGACATTCGGAAATGAGACTGATTGTGGTTTTGGTTGTATTTATGTAGGATCCTGTAAATTCTATGGTGATTGTATGTGATCCAAAGCTCCATGAGCTTCTTGGATGCGACAGCATATCTGCTCTGGGGGTTCAAGAGATGTTAGACCGCTATCATTTCATCAAACAGTCATGATTTGTGGTAGTCTTGACCGGTTAGTATAAGTTCCATTTGGTTAATCTTCGTCATTTCTCTCTTGGTTGTGCTTTCTGTTACATTTTTGATTTTTAGCGTCTTTGCTCAAAGCACCAGCATATTTGCTTAGGTTGTGGTGCTTTCCCCAAAATGCTTCTTCTGCTTATCGAATGCCTGATCTTTCCAAAGTAACTCGGTTTGTTTTCTTGCAGGGCATGGGACATTTGCCATCTGGTCTCTTCTGATGGTAGAGAAGATAGGGCAGAACCTTTTTTTTCTTTTTGGTGCACTGACGTGGCTAGGAGCCTAGGTGATATGCTGTTTTACATGTATTGGTTGATTATATTTAGAATCTTATGTGTGCTTTGGTCACCGCAAGAAGTTTCTTGGTGTGCGGCCATTGCCCTGTCTTTAGTTCTTTGTAGTGGTCTTCTCCTAACCTTTAAAACTGTCACAGAATGATAAATGCTCTGTACAGCCTGGAAGGACCTTTGTTTGTAATATGTCGGATCGCAGGAAGTGTTAGTTTTAAGTTTTTAACTGCAACTGGTGTATCTTGTTCCTTGGCAGAAAACACAGGTTTAACTGTGATTTGTTTCATTTGCTGTATCGAATAGTAAATATATTTGCGTACAGTTTCAAAGTATTGAAGTTCTTATTCTTAGAAGGTAACCTTTTCTCTGGCTAATGGTAAAATGATCGGCCCCAAACTGTGATATGTTAAGCAGGCATGTACTCCTTTACACCAAGGCTGCCCATCCTGCTTTTGGGGTCACCCATACCACACAGCATGGCTGAAAGCGCGGACAAGTTTGAATTTTAGTTTTACAGTCCTTGTAGAATAATGGTTACATTTATCCCATGCTTGGACTTGGCAAACCAAGCAGAGTCAATAATATATACATCTATCCCATGCTTGGACTTGGCAAACCAAGCAGAGTCAATAATATTTACAACTCCATCTCAGATTCGTCTGAGCTTTCTTCACCATTTTCCGCTGACACGGTGGAGGAAGAATTTCAAATGGTTTCATTACATAAGATTAGTATCTGCAGCACCTCGAGTGAAAGACTTAATGCGAGATGAGCATCAAAGTGATTAGAAATGCAGCAATGATGAACACTAGGAGGATACTCAATACTACTTTGCCTCCCCAACCCTTGAATATTGCATTGGAACCCATCTTCTCCGTTAAAGCAGTCATAATTTCCATCATTTTCTGTAGATGTAATAGGAAATAAGAACAAACGTAATTGCAAGAAGTAGTACATGGCTCCAACTGCAAAAACTCAAGTGCACATGTAAAAATTCAACTTGGTTCAAATTTTATCACACAGTAACATCAACTATGAACTATGAAGATGCTTCAACTGCCAGAAGCCTTTTTCTATGTTTGATAATCATGAGATTGGTTCAAATGAGTTTATCGAATTCTGGCATCTTCTAAATGTTGCACATGATGTTCAGGATCTTTATCATGAGGTGAAAATTCTCTTGTTATGACAGCCAGTTTACTAAGATACACACCCAAAAGAAAAAGAAAAAAAAAGACGGTTTAGTGTGAGATATTTGCATGGAAATAGACACTAGAACGTACCATCCTGGAAGGAATATGCAGGAGAGGTTCCGTGAACATCTCTGCATTTCTGAAAAAAAGATAGAGAACTCCAAACGTGAGTTTATCGAACAAATATATCGGTTCAAATTTACTTTACCTAGCTAGGTTCTATTCGACTTTGATCGAGTTACTTGTTTGTAGTGATTATCTTTGAAATAATACAGAAGCAAAACTGGACTCACTTTATGATCACCTTCCCTTGTAGTGGTGGGATATATGGTAGCTAAAACCCTTTCCAAAAGGCGTATGCGTTTTGCTCCACCCTGCGTATAAGTAGCCAAACAAATCGGAAAGTAGATGGAATCAGAGTTGATCGATCTTGAAGAAAAAGGTTCCATAACCTCATCGATCATCGATGCTTTGAGAATAAGGATGTACCTAAAGCCCACTCAACACCAACTTTCATCCCATCATGCAATGTTGGTTTTACAATAAAGTCAATTTCAGTTCCTAGGTGTCGGAATAGATTTAGGAAAAAATCCACCACTTTCTGCAACAGGAAGAAAAGTACCAACAAAATGGTGAAGGAAACTAACTTTTACAATAAAGACTCTATAAGATTAAAATTAATCAACTTTTACCTTTTTTCCTCGAAGGGGTTGGATGATTGAGGATAAGTTGCCTGCACACGCGGGTTCATCTGGCCGATAACTCGAGACCGGGTTCGGATCGGATCGACCTAAATCCAAATCCGTTTACTAAAAAAAAAATTCGATCAAACCCGCTCCGTTAACCCGGCGGATCATTGGTACCTCGATCCAAATCCGTATCCGTCGGATTAACGGATACCCGATCCGCTAATCCGATCCGTTTATAATTTCAAATATTTTTAAATTTTAAATAGTAATATTAAATTTATATCATAATATCTCATAAGATATTAATAAAATATTAAAATAACATGATCTACATGAAGAGTATCACCAAAAATAAAATTACATTGTCAAAAATAAAATTACGAAGATTGCCTCTTAGATTTTTGCAAAAAAGTAATATTAGAAATCTTTAATATTTTATATTTAAAAAATATATATATATATATATATATTAATAAAAAATAATATTTTTTTATTACTAAAACGGGTCGGATCATTAACGGATCGGATCGACCTAAATCCAAATCCGATCCGTTTATTAAACGGGTTAACGGATTCGGATCATTAACGGATCAACGGATCAAAATGTTCGATCCAAACCCGTTTAATAGCTACGGATCTGGAGCGGGTCTGGATCAAAATCCGGTCCATTTACAGGTCTACTTCTGATCAAAAGTTACCAATAAACCGAAACTTCAGATAAGGCTAGGAAGGAGAGTGCACTATACGTCATCTTGTTTGCTCGGTGTTACAATTTATTGAAACTTATTTTATATGTATCAATATTTACTGAATCGACAGTGCCACTTTTTGTAGTATTTTGTGATCGGTTCGGGTTTTGAAAAGTAAAAAACCAAAGTCATCGATTCAGTTAGCGACTAGTAAGACAAAATCGAACCGATGGCTCCAAATTTTAACCCGATGTCCAATTCTCTTTACAAAAATTGAAAACATGAATTACCGATACAACTACCGGGTCAGAATTCTTCTCATTAAGATTTGGGCCGTTACATGAGGCCCAACAATTCAAAAATGACTAAAATAGCCTCGAAATCCGGTCTCTAGCCATTTGCTACCTGGACGGCCGAACCGGGATCAAAAACAACTCTCAAGTCTCTCGGAATAGATATTAGTTGAGAGAGAGAGAGAGACGGTGTCGTTTTAGCTCCGAGCTCCAACAATGGCGGCAGATCTGGTGCTAGACACGGCGATCAGAGACTGGGTTCTGATCCCTCTCTCGGTCGTCATGGTCCTCATCGGAGTCCTCCGATACTTCGTCTCCAAGCTCATGCGCTCCAGCCAAGTCCCCGATGCCAAAATCGTCAAAGAAGGGTCTGTGTATCCTTAATCCTAATTTCAACATGCTTACATGCCCGTATTCATTACTTATTTACAGTTTATCTAACTTTGTGAAGTTGAAATTCTCAGACAATTGGTTATTAGGGCTCGGAATTTGCGTGCTTCTGCTAATTTCATACCTCCCAAGTCGTTTCGTGCTCGCCGATTTTACTTCAGCAACGAGGTTTGCTTATAATCCTCACTCTAATTGCTTATTGAGCGCTTAACACACTAGTTTTACATGTGTTCATCTGCAAATCGTAAACCGAAAAGAATGTCCGTTACTTTGTAGTGTTAATGTGTTGTTGAGCTGAGCATTATGAACTTTGTAATTTGGCTCAGAGCAATAGTTGCTTAAGCTCATCTTTTTGTCGAAAAAATTCAGCTTCGAGTGACATTTTAAGAGATGGTTTCCATTAAAATCATGAGATTTTGCTGCGAGAAGCCGAATGTGAGAAACTGTAATGCTTTTCTCGGCTGTAATTTATATGCTTTAGCTGTTGACACCTTTAGGGTTCTTTAAAGAAGGTGATTTTGCTGGAAGTAAGTTCTGGTCTTCTAGTTCTTATTGCTGAAGTCAAGTTGTTGTGATATTGCCAGGAAAATGGGTTGTTATTTGTTCCTAAGGGTCAGGCACAGAATCCACAGGCGCAGATGTTCTCTGATCCCAACATGGCTATGGACATGATGAAGAAAAATTTGTCTATGATCATACCCCAGGTATTTCAAATTGCAGCATCTATTATTGTAGTTTGGCTTGATTTTGTCAGATATGGTAACTGATACTCTTATGATTAATTTATTGTTGGCCAGACTCTTACATTTGCGTGGGTCAACTTTTTCTTTTCTGGATTTGTAGCAGGTTAGTTACTATACCTCTTGAGCTAATTTCATGATCCCTGTGTAATATATGACTTCTTTACCTTGGATTTAGTAAACTATATGACTATGTTTCACCCTGTTATATCATTAGCAGTGTTCTTTCACCTTGGTTTTGCATATATTTTCTTTAGGTTATTGAATATATAGTGTTATATAGTGTAGCTACTAGCTTGTACTTGCTCCAAACTTTACCACTGTCCTATTCTCAAAACTAGTGTAAATATTCATATCACATGCTTAAGTTATCGTGTATGAGTGTTTCTTTTGCTTTTCTGCAGCCAAAATACCTTTTCCTCTTACTCAGAGGTTCAGGTCAATGTTGCAGAATGGGATTGACTTGAGCACTGTTGATGTCAGCTATGTCAGTAGCCGCTCATGGTACTTACCTATGTCTTAATTATGGAATTACTTAGTTACTCTCATTGATCTTTCACCTCTTGTGTGTTTGTTTATCTGCTTCTGTCTAATTACTCAAAGTCACGTGTCTCAGGTACTTTCTCAATCTGTTCGGATTGAGAGGCTTGTTCAGTCTCATTCTGGGAGAAGAAAATGGTTAGTGCTAACTTATATGATCACTACATCATGGTATTTTACATGCTTAGAAACGTATGCGGGAGTCAGTTCACACATGTAATTGTAGGAAGTTTATTAGGCTGGTGTACTAACACAAGCTTTTCTTATGCAGCCATGGATGATACTCAGCGTATGATGCAAATGAGTGGGTTCGGCATGGATCCATCAAAGGTAATAACCTTAGTGGTTTTCTGCAACACTTTCAAGGTTTAAGAGATTAATCACAGTAGATGTATCAGATGCCATCTTGACTCCTACTCCTAATCTAACTGGTTTCGGTGCTTATTTGATTTTGTATTGATCAGAGTTTGGGTGCTGAGAAGGACAGTCTTGATATAATCCAGCACGATTGGGCCTTACCAAAATTTGAGCATCGTGCGGAAGTTGTATTGAAGAAACTTGTCCGGTAAAGAATGAAATCCTGCAGTTAGCGTTGCTGGGCTGAGCCACAGTTCTCGGCTCCGTGCTCCAGTCATTGGCCTCTTTTGCCAGCAGTGAAGTCAGTTAGTTTGAGCTATGAAAAATATAGCAACCTTTTGAGAAACATATCGCTCTAGTCTGTAGCAGCTTACACTCAAATTTATTCTGATTATTCATAACACTTTGCTGGTAGTAACTTGTAATCACTCAAGTGTTTCTAAATTTTCTAGATGAAACTCAAACATGAAGCTTTTTTCTGATCAACCCCTTTTTATAGAGTAGCTTTCTCCTGTGACATGGAACTTTTGGTCAAAAGAAAAGCAATTACTTTGGTTATTATGATTACCATCTGATGCTGCAACTTTAAAGATTCAGTCGCAGAAATAAGATTCAATCAGTCTTCGAATTCCATAGTGGGCGAAACTTCGGAAGCTTTGATCCGAGTCGGAGGCCCGCTTTCGACAAGGTGGACCAGATGAGAAGTAGCCTGCTTACTTGAATCTACAAAAAGTAGGCATAGGAAAAGGAAGGATGTTTGCCTAATTAACGCTTTGGGGTTCCAAAATAATGGTACCATTAACTGTCACTGGATTCCTTTCTTTTAGAATCATGATAAGAGGAAACGAAAGTTGCAGTTACGTATGCGTATAAGTTAGCTCACTTCCACTGTTCCACATCCAGTTCTTCTTTTGGTTTGTCAAATTGGTAGGGTTAGGTTAGAGATTGAAAGAGAGAAGTCTTTCTTTTTCTCCTATTAAATTCAATCATAGAGATCAATATTATCAAAAGCTGAAAGCTACAAATTTAGGTGGTTTTAGTTTTCTATTTTACCACTCTTATTTTATACATTATCACTAGCTATGATTCAACAGATGTTATACAAATACCACTTATATGATAGCATCCCCATTTTGATTGGGAGAAGCTCATGCGTGATGGATTAAGAGTTTTCTGTAAATCTGCCATATCATATGAGATTGAGATGCGTCAATAATTAACTAATAAAAAATTAATATATTTTAACTTTTTTGTGTTACAAGTGTTGAGAATCTCTCAGAGCAGCTCCAACAGCTTCCCTATAATTTATGTATAATAGAAAAGCAAAAGTCAAATCTTTGCATCTTTTTTCTTCTCTAACTCCAACAAATTCCCTATTTTACAGCAATCTCTAAAAAGAATCCTTAAAATTTTAGAGATTGCTGTAAATATAGGGAATTTGGTTTTCTCTTTCCTCACTTTCCCTAAAATAGAGATAGTTGTAGGGAATCTGTTTGAGCAAAAGAAGCTTATTTTTCCCTAAAGTAGAGAAAAATCAAAATATAGGGAAGTTGTTTGAGTTGCTCTTATATCATAAGAAATATTAGTGTAGAAGAACCATTATATCAATGATTTGAATAAGTTTATGAGGTAAGATAAAAATTTGATATGTACGAGGTAATTCTCACGTGGAGTTATTGTGTCCTATGACATGTTAGATTCGCTAATAAAAAAAATAATACAGTAACATGGTTTTGCCAGACATCATCACCACCAAGGCACCAAGGGAATTATACAAAAACAATCCCAAATATACCAGTACCACTAAGGCACCTACACTCACTCATCAAAGGAAGACTAACCTGGACTCATCAGTCCCATCCACGAGGAACATGGACAAACTAATCCACATCATCATTCAGATTCAAAAGAATACTCTAACCAGCCTTTAGACTTTGGTCTCCCATAATTTAAAAGCTAATGAACAGGTCTAATTGACACTAGTTCTTTAACACGCTCCCTAATCAAGTAATTTTTTCACCTCAAGTTTTACCTAACCAAATTAAAGTTAAATCGAATGAAATTTAATACGAGTTAAATTCCGCAAAAAAAAAAAAAACACAAATATAGCAGTGAAACAAACCAAAACATACAAACTTTCAGATTGCATCATCTCATGTTTACAGTAGAAACCAATCTGATCACACGAATCGAGGCATCATTTGCTAAAAACCAACTCACGTCCAAAATTCCGAGTTAATCCGTTCTGTTACATAGGTATTATATATACTAGAGATCCACAATATATTCGAAGGGAGAACTTAATGACGGATATGCCCTTCACTTAGTTTAGCCAGCGCAAAAATAACGATGGGTTAGTATGGGTAATGCACTGGGTACATGATCAGAGCGATGAGTGTAGTCCAGCAGGGAACATCGGACGGCTCGGACTGGGTCCCGAGTCACGAGCGTCCTACCTGGAAAGCATGACGAACATGGCCCACGTGGCCCATGAGCCCGCCAAAAGCATGAAAGGGGGCGGTTCCTAAAGCCAAGCGCAATGGGCCGAAAAAGCAATAAAAAGTCGGACACGGCAGCATTTTGATTAGTTTAGTGTGGGGCCCGCTTAAGGGGAGGCATGGGGCGGTAATGATCGTTTGTGGTGGTGTGGGTCCCGCACAGTACTAGCATCAGGCACCGTCCCTTGAAAGGTTTGGTTTCTTTTGCTTGGCTCACGTCCATTGATGTGGTGAGACTAAATCAATCGCCGTCTGCCTTTTTTTTGGGTTGGTTCTGGTTCGGGTGATGATGATGATTAGTGTGAAATCAAGAAGGCCATAAACAACGGTAAACATTTTGACTACAATAGTAAAAAGCTGTCTCCATCTTTTTTACCCCCTCGGAAACAATGTCATCAACCTTGTATCCCATTCTAATTTATTGAAAATTATTTGGTACGGTGAACCGTAAAACGCATTCAAAATTTAAAGTTATAATAATGATGCAACAAGTGTGGTTTATTAAAAACAAATGTAACTGAAGATTTGACCGAAACAAATCTGTCCGTTTAACAGAAATAATGTCATCAACTTTGATGCTAAAGAGTAAATGCCTTCAAAGTTTAGAGTTACAATGATATGCAACAAGTGCAATTAACTAAAAAATGCATGTAACTGAACATTTGACTAAAACAAACCCGTCCGTTTGATTTTGATTTGTTCATATTTTTTTAATGTATTAAGCGTTCGCAATTGCTAGTAATTGAGGTAGAGAATGTATTATTAGTTTATATCTAGTGAGGAAAATTGAATTATAATCCAGCATCGAGCAATTTTTTTAAGGCAATGTGAGGGTGGGTTATAATGATGTTTTACGTTGCAAAAGCAATTTTGGAATGCCTATGCTATAACATTTAACTCAATTTGAGCTAATTAGTTATAGGGCCTACTACTAATTAACACAAAATTTAGTGTAAAAATCAAATGGAGGCACAAGAACATGAAAGCATGATGGTCAGTCTCCTAGAAGCCCTACTGCACAAAACACAGGAAAACCCACTCAAAAGAAAGATATGATGCTGATATATGAGAAAATGGCCTCCACCATTTGCTCATTCATGTACATTACAGTAGTTATTTCTATTGAAAAGAGTACCCTCCATCTAAATAACTCATTTCTTTACAAAAACAAAAAACCAAAATACATTTACAACTAGACAAGCTAATGACCTTTTAATCTTGTGTCAGTGACATGAGGTGTCAAATTGCAAATTGCTAATTGCAAAAAGATTCTTCTTCAAGTGCTCACACTCTCTCTCCCATTCTTTTTTATTAGACGAGGCTCTCGCACATCTATATATAGCTCTCACATTGATCATTTCTTTCACTCACTACAAACTAAGCACTCTTTGTTCTTCAAGCATCATCTCTTCTCTCAACTTTCCGTTCAATTTTTACTACCCTTTGCTCCAGAAATGGCCGGCGTTGAGGTAACTTGAGCTATACTGTATCGTCTTTTTCGAGATCTTTCTGGTTCATTTAAAAAAAAAAACCATCTTCATTTAGGTTGTGATAGTTCATCCAACATAACTTGTGACCTAAGCATCACGGGATTTTATTTTTTATTTTTTATTTTTTTGAGGGGAATGAAGATTGATTGATTGATATAAAATCATATGACCGCACTCAATCAAGCTTGAGAGGTCCGGAGCTTGTTTGCAGTTTTCTTGTTCAAAAAGAAAAAAAATCTGTATTGGTTTTCTGATTTTGTTCAGAGTATAAAGGTTTGGAAATCTATTGATCTATGTGGGAAACTTAACATTATATGTATATAGTAGTAGTAGCAGCTTCTTTTAACAGTAGTAAAAATACGACTGATAATCTGACGAACTAAACTCGGTGTTGATCAAGGTTGCACCAGCAGCAACATTTCAAGAGACTGAGACAAAGCCAGTCGAAGTGACCAAGACCGAAGAGCCAGTAGCTGCACCACCTGCCCCCGAGACTGAAACCACCGAAGAACCAAAGGAAACAACACCAGCAGCAGCAGCAGAAGCAGAGGCACCAGCTGCTCCCGAACCCGAAGCAGAAGCAGAAGCTCCAGTTGCACCAGTTGAAGTTGAGACCAAGGAGGTGGCAATAGAGGAAGTTAAGGCTGAGGCCAAGGAGGTAGCAGCAGAACCAGAAGCAGAGAAACCAGTGGAAGAAGAGGCTCAAGAGGTTAAAGCCGAAGAGCCTGCTGCTGCTGTTGCTGAGGAGAACACTGAAGCTGCTGAGGAACCAGTGGCGGCTCCGGTAGTCGATGAGAAAGCAGAGAAACCAGTTGAAGCACCAAAGGAGGCTGCTGAGGTTACCACAGCAGAAGTTCCAGTTGAGAAGGCTGAGTAGAACGATCACAACTTTGTGGGTTCTAGTCAAAGTTGGTCAGCAATTTTAGTTACATATCTATTTTATTTTCTCAGTTTATCCCTTATCATTATGATAAGGGTAAGGCTTTAAGCCAGAGTAACGGGGAATGGCATTTGGGATCTAAAGGCTTTAAATTACTGTAAACAGAATGATATGGTGAGCTGAGAGTGAGAGTCTAGTGAATTGGTAATTGGTATGGTGTGATGAGTTGTGATTTCTGTTAGTTTCGAATAATATTATTATTGGTTTTATATTCATGTGTTAGAATTTTGGTAACATTCTCTTTGGTATGGGTTATTGGTACTCCAGACATTGTTCATTCTCTCGATCTTGTTGGCAATTCTCCATTAAATTTCTTCTTTTATCTGGACAATTAGTCGATAACCTCGCGAACATGCCAAAAAACAGATGATCTGTTCCGAAAGATTTCATCGCACTGAATTCGAATAACTGTTATATGTTATACAGCATGTCATACTAGATGAAAAATATGTTAAGATCAAGTTTACAAAGACTGAAACAAAATCTCGACTACAACCTAAGAGGGTTAAATTGAAAAGGAAGCCTGCAAATGAAAAGAACGAATTCTGAGGGATACGACTCTTGAACATGACGTAGGCGGCCACAAAGTTGGTTTCTTGGGAACATGTCTTGAATAAATCCCCTCACAAAAGGCTGAGAGGAACCATATTTATTTATTTTATTTATTAAAGTTTTCCCTGAAACTGGTCATTTTCTAAAAGGTAAAACTCGATTTTACGGGACTACTTAGAATTGCAGGATGGGAGTTATCTCACCTACAACATCGTTATCTAGAAGAAAATGCAGATGATAAACGGAACCCAAAACATATTATGAAAACCAAAACCCCAGCAAAGTTGCTTGATTGCATTATATAAATAGACGATGATAATATAATCATATCAGATATCACATGCCAAAGTGCCAGACCCCTGTAAAAGGGAGGAATTTGGGTTTCGGGTGGCCTGGGATCTTCAGCTTTCTGAGATCGCATCTATACAATATGATGATAATGATTAAAGGCCTAATTCAATGATGATTTTGTTCAGCTAAAGAAAAAGGGCCTGTAATAAACTAATAACGAATGGCTTTTGCAGTTTTGCTAGACCCTAAGCACACTATATACATCATTATTCGTTTCATAATTCAGCCATTACAAAGTACATCAATTAATTATAACGGAAAATAATTTACCATAACAGGGCATAGAAGGGTAAATCTTTGTAAAGACTTGCATGTCATTGCATATTCTATCTGTGCTAGTTACTGTCATGAAAACCAACATCCGTTAAGCAGAGAAAACTTCTTATTCCTCGCCTCCTGATTTATTTATACTACACCCCTCCTATATAAACAGTTGACAAAAAAAGCAATGACATGGCAAACCTTCAAGCAAAGAAAAACACAACTAAGCACAATCTGACAAAATAGTCCACTGACAAAACGAAACCATGAAAGTATCCTATATTCTGTACAACCTGAATGCAAGTTTTTCTTATGTGCAGTCAAAATCCCCCCTTTTTACCCCCCTAAAATGTAGATAGCAACTAATATATTACCATGTCCCAAAGCTGCTGCCAACATGTTCTTGGGTGATGATGTTGAGGCGACCTCTCATGACAGCCATGGATGGATAAGGTGGGAAGCACAGCCGGTAAAAGCATGTATGAGATGAAGGCAATCGAGTAGGAGGCTCTGAGGACTTGTAGATGTACAGCCGCGAAGCCAAGCCACGGAACCCCTCAACTGGAAGGTACTTCACAGAAGTCCAAAAGAAGAGAAGAACCTTTCTCTGCTCTGCTGACATTTCCCCAACAATCTGCAGAACTCAGAAACATAATTTAATTATAATAACAAAGTAGTGACAACTAAGGGAGTTAATTTATATTGCTATCAGCTGATAATACAACAGAGCACTCAAATACTGCCACAGTAAATTACTTCATTGACTTGGTTCTAAGCTCAAAGCCTACTAAAATAAAGTTGCTTTCGGCTTTGCTTTTGCTCTTGTTAAACATTTAGCTTGCATGAGGGATTCTAGAGAAGAGAGACATATATTAATCTGGCAAGATAAGGCTTGAAGGTGAAAAATTGATGCTAAACATGATTTTCATCATGCTGGTCATAATGATAAATACATACATACTCAAAAGGAAACCATCACACTCTTCTTCATCAACAAAGTGTATTCATCCTTGTTTAAGATATGCCACATGTATTTGCATAAGGTCTAAGAGGCAATCAAGACAAACAAGTACAGAAGATAACATTTCGGTTTCATTTGGAAAGTAAGATTTCAAATCTATGCATTTTAGTTAATGTTTATAGTTCAATTGCCTGAATGTGTTATGTTCACAATAAATAAAAGTTAATATATTTATATGAAGAAATAGAAATGCATGGAATTAAACAGTCCATTGTAAGTAGCCATTTCATACTCATAACATTATATCATATCTAGTCATCTGAAATCCAATTCAAATATCTTGCATATTTATTTTGTCTTATCAAATCAATAAAAGCTTGTTCTCACAATACAGAATCCTTCCACCCAAATAAAGCCCAACATTATGATTTGTAGAAAACTTCCTCCATTTGAAGTGTGCAGCATTTGAATCCTAGGACGCAGATCGCACACCACTCATGTCTACCGGGGTTCTATAAATATTTTAATGCTTAAAAGGAGTTAGTTTTAAAGATATCCAATTCATACATAGTTCTTGATTGAAACAAAGTTGCTTAAGCATTGGGCAAAAGTTCTACATAGTTCTTTACTATTTGATTTTCACCAAGAAAGACAACACCCTAGGCAAAATAATGGACGCCAATGTGATACATATAATATCACATTCACATATACTTGTTTCCTGACATCTAGATTTTAAACAACAAAAATTGTTTATCATAGCAGATGAAGCCACCCATACCCACCCAATGCAAACAATCTTATGGTAAAACAAGTAAGCCAACCTTATTTGTGCTTTATGCACTCAAGTAGTGAAAGAAACTGAAAAAAAGGAGGAAATATCGAGGCTAGCAGTCATGTTTGTAAGACCAGAAGCTAGAGAGTATATATATACCTTCCAGAACCAAGATATTTGAGTATCAGTCTCTTTGTAGCCATTGTACTCAGTATGTGCCTTCCAGTCTTCAACACTAATAGCACTTTCACTTCCATGTAGCATCCAATCAAGATCTTCTAGCTCTAAACTTCGGAAAAAGAAAGTCTGGAGCACTGAGTTGGAGAGAATATCACCAAAACCTTTTGCAAAATGCTTCACTTGTTCAGTGATAGATATGACAAACCGATGCTTAATAAGAAGTTTAACATATTCCTCCCTGTTCTTGCTGGTTACAACAATGTTTCTCCCACCAGCGCGAAGCTCAACAGTTTTCCTGGATCCCAACTCCTCTACTTCTCTAACAAATGTCAATCCTAAAGCATCTGAATCAATAAAGTCGGGATCCATTTCCAGAATCTGCTTGCAACTATTATACAAGTAAGGATCAGCATCCCGTATGTCTTCCAAAGATGGTAAAGTTCCAGCCAACTGTTGGAAAAATATACGGTCAAAGACTATGCCCACTTGCACTTTATGCATTAAAGCTAACGCAATCACCCGGCCAGCAAAGGTGAAATAATCGAGATGCATAGGATCCACCTTAGATGCTGCAAACAGAAAAGATGCATCAACTCAAACTAATTCTAATTTGAAATGAGGTCTTTCTGCCACATGATATGTCATAAACTGCATTGACGCACATACAAGACAGATTAAAAGCCTACCAACTTAAGTCCTATCCTGAATCAAGAAAGAAACATAGGCCTGAGGTGGTTGCCTAAAGTGTATTAGCCTAAGGCCAAAGTCATACCAAAATTAGCTAACTCAGCAGCAGTAGAGTTCTCTCTGTATCCATGACCCACCTAAACATAGATTACCTATGATTTCAAACAATTATCTCTACCCTTGCTTAGCATTTTGTAAAGAAGATCTAATAGGTCAGATTCAACGAAGTAAAGCATTGAGTAATGACCACATATTAGTCAAAAATAAATAAAACATCATAGACACACATAATATCAGATGAGGATATTTACTGTTTTTGATAGTTATATAACCTAAGCTCGCCCATGATATAATTGGTGCCAGAATTTACTTGCATATATTTCTGTTTCTCTACAGTTGAATTCAGAGGCCAAAAATTTGGGTCCAGACACTCAATATCATATCACATTTCAAAACCATGTCGAAACAAAATCTATGCATAGTTTAGTCAAATGTTTGTCTTTGCAATAAAAATAATACAGTTTCATCAAAAAGAAAGAATTGAAAGTGTGTGTTATTCAACAGCATGCATTTAAAGGACATAGGAAGCACACCTGGATTAGGATAGAATCGTCTCCGGTCATTAGGGCATGCCACAAAAAGTGCATTCTGTGGATTAAATATGTCCTGGCATACCAAAAAGAACCATTCCCGCAGTACACCTGGACCTGTAGCTTCCTCATTTTTAAATTCCATAAATAATCCAGCATGCAGTGACTCAGGTTCTGCACTTCCTATGTATGCAAATGATTCTGACAATAACTGAGACCTATCAATCAGCATCTCATGTAACTCCTCATAGTCTTCTTTAACATCAGGGAACATCATCATAGCCAAATGCCTTCGAGACTCGAAATCAAGTACATCTTTGTGCTCAAGAAGCCACTGATGATCATCACTTCGCTTTGCATATTTCACAACTAGTGCACATATTGCAGTCTTTCTAATCCTCAGAGTCGTCCAAAATTGTTCTTCCCCACCCTGATAGAGTTTACAAATCCCATGTAGTTCCTTCAAAACAGCAAGATACTGAGACCATCCAGAATGAACAATATCACTGTCCACCTTTCCTTTCCCAGCCAAGCACTCTACCACTTTGGTAAGGCACTCAGCCATTCTTTTCAGCAAATCAGCAAGTATACTACGAAGAAGCTCAATCTCTTCCCCAAACACCGGGTACTTAGCAGCCTGTGTTTTCGAGGATGCACAAATGGGACCCGTATAATACACTTCTTTGGCAATTGCAGTACGCATGGGGAGCAAGAATGCCTTAAAATCACGCACATCATCCAACAACGGCCTAAGACTCCCAGGCGACTCCATACTCAGCTCCAAATCCTTAGACAAACTATTTGCCACCTCAGTGAGAAACGGGTAAATCTCCTTCAACCTAACAAACTGATCAACACACTCTGAGTCCTGCAAACCCCCAGCATTCTCCCAAAACGAACCTAGAGCGCTCCTGCACAAGATGTACAGAGGGTCCTCCTGCCCTACCCTTCTCAGAAACTTACAGAACTCTAACACTATCGGTGCGCAGTGATTATGCAAGTTTTTGGGCAACAATGTAGCATATGAATTCAGGAAATACTTAATCGACTCTTCTGCAATGTCTTTGTTACCTGCAACAGGCGAATTGTAGAGCATGAACAATGACAATGGCGCCGAGGAGGGTATAAACACCTGCATATGGCTAGCTCCAGAGTCCTCCGTCTTCTCCTTCTGAGCCATTCCCAAGTACTGGCTAAGGCGGCTCTTGATGTACTTCAATGGCTCGTGCACCTTTTCGCTGCGGCAGAGCCGAAAAGAAACAGAGACCAAGTCCTCCAGGACCTGCCAGGCCTGAGGATGGTGAGTGCTCCGGAGACGGCCGACGAGCTGCAAGCTGGCGTCGTTTTGGATTGAGCACTGGGCCAGGGACTGTTCCCACTGGAGCTGCTTGCCTCGGTAAATGAGCCTCTGCTCCGTCGCCGGAATGCGGGTGATCGCCTCTATGCGCTCGTGGAGCGTCTTGACGGAGTCGTGCGCGTGGGCCTGGATTACCAGAGTGTTGCCGCCGGAGATCGTTTTGATGAAGAATTGGAGCATCGGCCAGGACCGAGTCAACTCGTGGCGAGTGGACTCGGCGCGGGAGGAGGCCGATCGGGCGGCGGTGGAGACTCGCGAATTGGAATTGAGGTGGGAAGACTGAGGCTGCGTCGCCGCTGCGCCGTTGTTGGAGGACGAATCGACGGCGTTGGGCTCGTCCTTCCTCATTCTGACGTGGACTAGGTCAGAAACGACGGCGTCGTCCTCGTCGTCCGAGAACGTCGAGAGGCCGCCATACTCGTCCAGTTTCCGCTTCGACGACAGTCGCGCCGCCGCGGCCACGCCACGCTCGCGCTGTTGTCGCTCCCGCTGCCGCGCTGGTGCGCCACCCAATCGCCGACGGGGCTGTTGCCGGACATTTACAGGTGGGCCTCACCCGCCAAAACGGTTCCGGTTCTTCTCCTCTTTCAATTTCTCTCTCTCCCTCTCTCTCTCTGTGTTTGAAGAAATCAAAGCCCCCACTCCGCCTTTAAGAATCGATCACGAAATCAAGAAGGTGAGGTTGAATTAGAGGGAGGCAGAGGCGGTGGTGATCGTCGGTGGTGGTCGTCTCTGACGTCTGGGCTTCAGAGCCGTCATCTACAAAGAGGAGGACTGTAATCCCACGCTAACAAATTTGGCTTCCTTTTATATTTTCCGGTTAATTTAACCATCCCGAAAGGTTTGTGCTTTCGATGCCCTGCTCAATTTACCAAACTAGCCCTCCCCTGACCGAATAAAAACAAAAACTAAACTGCCCTCTACTTCTCTCTGCTTCTGCTTCTTCTTCTTCTTCTTCTTCTTCTTTGGTGGCTGGGGTTAGGTGCGGAGGGGCTCACGGAAACTCCAATCCCCTACCCTCTCGAGCTCAATTAGGACATTTTCTAGTATGACAAATTAGACAAATGAGCTCGTGTTTTTAATAAGATTTCTGTAGTCGATGAATTTAGTTTTGAAGTTTTCTTAATTTTATGTTTTTTATTGAAATTTTTATTATTGGATTCCGATACATTTGTTATCGTTTGTATCTTGATCATTAGGTGAATGCACCTGATACAGTCGAGATATATTACCTAAGAAGTAAAGAGTACTAATAAACATACATTTTTTGTATTGAATTCCGTAACGTTCTTGATTGACACGTGGAGATGTTTTATTCTGATGGTAAATCTTTTAATTCGTCAATGTGCTAAAAATCAAATAGATAACTACCACCCGTAGGTGGCTCAGGAAAACTGAGGGTTGTGCTTGGGTTGAAAAGGTTTTCGAACTCGATGAATCTTTGATTAAGTAGAGTTGAGCCGTTGAGGGTTATATTACCTGAAGGGAGCTGTTATCAACACTCCCCGCAATATTATCAACACGAAAAGCATGAATCATGACTACATAACTTAATTTTTTAACTATAATTTTGTAATTATTTTATTTAATGTCACACTAATGCAACATTTAGAGCGTTATTGTAATATTGTAATTTTACATAAATTAAAGATTCACAAATAGTCCAGCATGAGCCCAAATATTTGACGCTCTGGAGTACAATAGAAGTTTTAAAAAATTCACCACGCCTACTCAATTATTGTTGTTTTTGGGACGATGAGTTTACCTGAACTCTGAAAAGATATGGGGCCAAAGGCATAGAATACAAAAGCTGGAATAAAGTTGGTAAATTGCAAATGGCTTTCTTTGAATGTGTGTGTAAACTGATCTGTAAAGGAGACGTGAGGTTTTAACTTCTATACTTCTTGTTAAATGGAGACCTATTTCTTCATTGCTTCCCGTTCTCTTTCTCTGCACTCGCTCTACATTTTATGCTCTTCGTTTTCCAGTTTCCATGCCTTTCCTTTGGAGATGCCATTCCTAAGCCACCAAGTATCCAATGCATTTGCAGAGAACTGCACTAAAACTTGGACTACCAGTAAAGAAAGCCAGGTTGATAACTTAATACTTGCACTTTGTCTGTTAGGATAAGTCTAAGCAGGCATATATGTTCATATATTATCGACTTGGTCGTTTATGTATGGTAGCTAAATCTAAGCCATGTGTGTTCTATTAAGTTACAAAACTAAACTTACCTTCTAACTATTTCATATCTCACCTTATTAAGCCATGTATGTTCAACTTAGTTACCAACTGAACTTACCTTTTAACTATTTCATATCTTACCTTATTCGCAAGCCAAGATTCCAAGTTATGGTAATAAAGTACGCGATCAAGGGATTCTATGATCAACCAATGCGTATTTGTTTCATCAGACTAACCTTTGCAAAGCATCCTAGTTCACTTTGAAGCTTTGCCTTTACAAAATTCCATGACTTGAGATTGTAGGCTGTCAAAGCTTGAGTAGAATATTATTTCAGTGGACAATTAACAATTTAATTTGAGATCACAGTGATATTTCAAAAATGGCTTTATTTAACTCCAAGGGGCAAGGGTTCTCAATCAGTCAATCTGACCAGAGAATTTCCGATAGGTCGGCAACTAGATGACTTGAGAAAGCCAGCTACTCAATAGTAGAGAGTATAAAAAATAACCTCGTCAATATTCTATGGAGAACAGAGGCACCCGCAAGTCCTAAACAGCTCCATTTCTGAATTGAGGCACTGCCCCGAGTCAAAATGGAAATTTCAATCAATATTCAAATGGACTACTGTCTTCTTCACAGGAAAAAGAACAGCACAAGACAGAAGGAAAAAAAAATTAGTCGAGTCCCCGGTGACACAAAAGTAGTGAAAGAATAACCAAATTCGAGTAGCCTTTGAAATTATTTAGTTACACTGATCATCCCTGATTGAGCAGAGAACCAACAAAGATTAAAGAGAGACATATGCATTTCATTCTAAGCACATAAGTCACATCTTAATAGCACTAATAGCACTTTCACTTCCATGTAGCATCCAATCAAGATCTTCTAGCTCTAAACTTCGGAAAAAGAAAGTCTGGAGCACTGAGTTGGAGAGAATATCACCAAAACCTTTTGCAAAATGCTTCACTTGTTCAGTGATAGATATGACAAACCGATGCTTAATAAGAAGTTTAACATATTCCTCCCTGTACTTGCTGGTTACAACAATGTTTCTCCCACCAGCGCAAAGCTCAACAGTTTTCCTGGATCCCAACTCCTCCACTTCGCTAACAAATGTCAATCCTAAAGCATCTGAATCAATAAAGTCAGGATCCATTTCCAGAATCTGCTTGCAACTATTATACAAGTAAGGATCAGCATCCCGTATGTCTTCCAAAGATGGTAAAGTTCCAGCCAACTGTTGGAAAAATATACGGTCAAAGACTGTACCCACTTGCACTTTATGCATTAAAGCTAACGCAATCGGCCAGCAAAGGTGAAATAATCGAGATGCATAGGATCCACCTTAGATGTTGCAAACAGAAAAGACGCATCAACTCAAACTAATTCTAATTTGAAACGAGGTCTTTCTGCCACATGATATATGTCATAAACTGCATTGACGCACATACAAGACAGATTAAAAGCCTACCAACTTAAGTCCTATCCTGAATCAAGAAAGAAACATAGGCCTGAGGAGGTTGCCTAAAGTGTATTAGCCTAAGGCCAAAGTCATACCAAAATTAGCTAACTCAGCAGCAGTAGAGTTCTCTCTGTATCCATGATCCACCTAAACATAGATTACCTATGATTTCAAACAATTATCTCTACCCTTGCTTAGCATTTTGTAAAGAAGATCTAACAGGTCAGAGTCAACGAAGTAAAGCATTGAGTAATGACCACATATTAGTCAAAAAGAAATAAAGCATCATAGACACACATAATATCAGATGAGGATATTTACTGTTTTTGATAGTTAAATAACCTAAGCTCGCCTATGATATTATTGGTGCCTGAATTTACTTGCATATATTTCTGTTTCTCTACAGTTGAATTCAGAGGCCAAAAATTTGGTCCCAGACACTCAATATCATATCGCATTTCAAAACCATGTCGAAACAAAATCTATGCATAGTTTAGTCAAAATGTTTGTCTTTGCAATAAAAATAATACAGTTTGATCAAAAAGAAAGAATTGAAAGTGTGTGTTATTCAACAGCATGCATTTAAAGGACATAGGAAGCACACCTGGATTAGGATAGAATCGTCTCCGGTCATTAGGGCATGCCACAAAAAGTGCATTTTGTGGATTAAATATGTCCTGGCATTCCAAAAAGAACCATTCCCGCAGTACACCTGGACCTGTAACTTCCTCATTTTTTTATTCCACAAATAATCCAGCATGCAGTGACTCGGGTTCTGCACTTCCTATGTATGCAAATGATTCTGACAATAATTGAGACCTATCAATCAGCATCTCATGTAACTCCTCATAGTCTTCTTTAACATCAGGGAACATCATCATAGGCTCATAGCCAAATGCCTTCGAGACTCGAAATCAAGTACATCTTTGTGCTCAAGAAGCCACTGATGATCATCACTTCGCTTTGCATATTTCACAACTAGTGCACATATTGCAGTCTTTCTAAGCCTCAGAGTCGTCCAAAATTGTTCTTCCCCACCCTGATAGAGTTTACAAATCCCATGTAGTTCCTTCAAAACAGCAAGATACTGAGACCATCCAGAATGAACAATATCACTGTCCCCCTTTCCTTTCCCAGCCAAGCACCCTACCACTTTGGTAAGGCACTCAGCCATTCTTTTCAGCAAATCAGCAAGTATAATACGAAGAAGCTCAATCTCTTCCCCAAACACCGGGTACTTAGCAGCCTGTGCTTTCGAGAAACTTACACAAGATGTACAGAGGGTCCTCCTGCCCTACTCTTCTCAGAAACTTACAGAACTCTAACACTATCGGTGCGCAGTGATTATGCAAGTTTTTGGGCAACAATGTAGCATATGAATTCAGGAAATACTTAATCGACTCTTCTGCAATGTCTTTGTTACCTTCAACAGGCGAATTGTAGAGCATGAACAATGACAATGGCGCCGAAGAGGGTATAAGCACCTGCATATGGCTAGCTCCAGAGTCCTCCGTCTTCTCCTTCTGCGCCATTGCCAAGTACTGGCTGAGGCGGCTCTTGATGTACTTCAATGGCTCGTGCACCTTTTCGCTGCGGCAGAGCCGAAACGAAACCGAGACCAAGTCCTCCAGGACCTGCCAGGCCCGAGGATGGTGAGTGCTCCGGAGGCGGCCGACGAGCTGCAAGCTGGCGTCGTTTTGGATTGAGCACTGGCCGGGCTAGGGACTGTTCCCACTGGAGCTGCTTGCCTCTGCAAATGAGCCTCTGCTCCGTCGCCGGAATGCGGGTGATCGCCTCTATGCGCTCGTGGAGCGTCTTGACGGAGTCGTGCGCGTGGGCCAGGATTACCAGAGTGTTGCCGCCGGAGATCGTTTTGATGAAGAATTGGAGCATCGGCCAGGACCGAGTCAACTCGTGGCGAGTGGACTCGGCGCGGGAGGACGACTGAGGCTGCGTCGTTGTTGGAGGACGAATCGACGGCGTTGGGCTCGTCCTTCCTCATTCTGACGTGGACTAGGTCAGAAACGACGGCGTCGTCCTCGTCGTCCGAGCACGTCGAGAGGCTTTTAAGAATCGATCACGAAATCAAGAAGGTGAGGTTGAATTTGAGGGAGGCGGAGGCGGTGGTGATCGGTGGTGGTGGTCGTCTACCAAACTAGCCCTCCTCTGACCGAATAAAAACAAAAACTAAACTGTCCTCTACTTCTGCTTCTTCTTCTTCTTCTTTGGTGGAATGCACCTCAAACCTTCGAAATATATTACGTGATAAGTAAAGAGTACTGATGAACTTACGTTTTTTTATTTTTCTTTTTATTGAATTTCATAACGTTCTCCCCTGGAAATGTTTTCTTCTGATGGTAAACTTTTAATTCGTCAATGTGCTAAAAATCAAATAGATATGAATGCGTGTATCCAAACAAAATCTATTTTCTGAACCGCAATAGGTGGCCTAGGAAAACCGAGGGTTATGCTTGGGTCGAAAAAGTTTTCTAACTCAATGGGTTTTTTATTAGGCAGAGTTGAGCCGTTGAGGCCTTGAGGAGTTGAGGGTTTGTCGAAAGCCAACTTATATTATTTATAAGGTGTTGAAGGAAAACCTAATTTGTGTTTAGCCCAAACTCTAGGTTACTTGACCTAGTGGTAATAGGATTTAATTAGAAGGATCTAGAGTCCTAATCAATGTAGAATTACTTTCCTTGTATGATTGAGATTCTATGCATTGTAATCCTCTATATAAAGAGCCCCTATTATCAATGAGAATACACAGCAAATTCCTCTCAAATTCAGTTTCTCTACAACACGTTATCAGCACGAGCCCTAACCCTGAAACCCTAAATTCGTAGCCTTCAAATCCCAGAAACTCGCCGCCCAACTAGATCTCAACTCAGGAGTCCAAATCGCTCCCATCCCAGAAAAAAACCACTGAAGGCCACCAAAACAGAAGTCCCTGCCCGGATCAAAGTTTTTATGCCACCGCCACCACACACAAATCATCCAGAACCCGGAACCAATATCTCCACCACCCCATGTCCAAGTCCCATCCAGAAAACATACCGAACCGGCAGCCCAAAAAGAAACCCTAAAAAAGGGAGGGAAGGCCTGTGCAACCCACCCGCCTGCAGCCCAAGCCCACCAGCAGGCCCATTCGAAGCCCAAGTGCAATCACCTCAGCCGAAGAGCCGCAAGCCGCAAGTTCTCTCCAGCCTGCCAGAGCATCCGCAATTCACCAGTCCAGCCAAATTCGCAGATCAGACAGAGAACATCACCACGCCTGCTGCCAACCGTGGAAGAAGGGTTCCAACAGAACACGATCCGATCGCAGCAGATTCAGAGACGCTGCTGGTACAACATCCAATCCACCACTCGGCCTAGGGCCCAGACCAGACCTCTATGACCCTGGCAGCAGCCCAGGATCCCAAACTCTCCATTCACCTGCAGCCACCATTCCAGAGCGGCAAACCGAGGACAAACTTGATCCCCTGTTCGTAGTAATCAAAGGAAGAGAGAGGGTCGTCGACTCAACCCGGATGGTGGATGTCGACGTCTTGGAGATAAAAGGACAAAAGGAGGGTATGGCCTCGACCGTTCTCCAGCTGCGACACCAGGGCCGGAATTTTGCTCCATTGGAGATGGAGGGAGGTGCAGAAACGCCAACCCATGGGTGGCTTTCTCACAAACCCTAGAGGGTTTTTACTTCTTGTTATTTATAAGGGAGTTGTTATCAACACTCCCCACAATATTATCACACAAAAAACATCAATCATGACTGCATAACTTTATTTGTCAACTATAAGTTTGCAATTTTTTTATTGTAGTGTCACACTAATGCAACATTTAGAGCGATATACACGTTATTATAGTTTTACAAGAATTGAAGATTCACAAATATTCTAGGATAATAAAAGTTCTCCAAAATTCACCACGCCTACCCCATTATTGTTGTTTTTGGGACGATGAGTTTACCTGGACTCTTAGAAGATATGCCAAAGGCATAGAATACAAAAGCTGGAATAAAGTTGGTAAATTGCAAATGGCTTTCTTTGAATGTGCGTGTAAACTGATCTGTAAAGGAGACGTGAAGTTTTAACTTCTATCCTTCTTGTTAAATGGACCTATTTCTTCGTTGCTTCCCTTTCTGATTCTCTGCCTGTCTGCAGTCTGCACCTTGCTCTGCACCTTCCATACTTCCTCTTTTTTTTTTTTTCTTTTTTTTTTTTTTTGCAGACGCCATTCCTAAACCATCAAGGCACCAACTATGATAATGTATGTTCATATATTATCGACTAGGTCGTTTATATATGGTAGCGAAATCCAAGCCACGCAGGAGCGGATCCAGGATTCAAATGTTGTCTAGGCTAATTATAGAAGTGCACAATTTTTTTTTTTTTTTTTGAGGTTTGGAACGCAGTGGGAGGCTCATCCTCACGCCTTTATTATTTTCAATCAAAACATCCAACGGAGAGGACATAAAACCAAACCCCGTAAATTAAAAACTACAAACATACATTTGTTGTAAATAAATCACAACATAATTAGAAGCCAAAGAAAGCATCAAGAAATCCCAAAGCCCAACAAAATTACAAAAGCTCATTCACTTATTGTTACTTGATTTTTTCTTTTTTTTTAGCCAGTCATTTATCATCAAACACATCAGACCATCAGTCATTCTGCATTCAGTCGGTAATTCTAAGTTTCTAACTAAAAATAGTTGAAATACAATTATACAAATATACAAATAATGCATGAAAAACACAAACCAGCACCCCAAAAAAAAAAATTCACAAAAAAATGTCAGGTAATACAAAGCGAGATACATACATAGCAGACTTGAATTACCGCCGGAGCTGAATCCGAAGTGCGATCAAGCAAATGAAGCGACAGAATTCGGAGGTCAGAGAAGAGAAGCTGAATCGAGGTTGAAATTGGGGGTTCACGGAGCCGATTTGGTCGAGGAGGAAGCACAGTGTCTGTAGCAAACAGAATCGGCGACGGCCGACGGCAAGGCTCTCGATCGGGGCCGACTGACTGCGAGAGGAGATCTCAGATCTGGGAATCTGGGAAAACAGAGCACGAGAAGAACAGACTCACAGAGAATCAAAGATGTTAAGATGATCAAAAATTCGAAACAGGGGAGATCGATACTCGATAGAGGCATAGAGCTTCATACCACGTTTACGGGAATCCGGGAAGGAGAAAGGTGTGAGTTGCTGAGTGCAGACCTGCTGTGACTGAGTCAGTGAGTGTGAGTATGTGAAGTGACTGTGTGAGGCACTGAGGTACTGAGGCTGCGAGAGGTGAGGAGCAGCTGTTATCCATAATTTTTTTTTTTTCTTTGGGCTGGGTATGGGAGATATATATATACCTAAGGGTTTTTAGCCCAAAATCTTGTCTAGGCTCAAGCCCATACAGCCTTCTATGTCGGTCCGCCCCTGAAGCCACGTATGTTCTATTAAGTTACCAACTGAACTTACCTTTTAACTATTTCATATCAACCTTATTCGCATGGCAAGATTCCAAGTAATTCTAAATATATGAAAGCTGAGTTAACTGTTCACAACTGTTCATGTAACAGTGGAGTGACGGTTCTGCCCTTGGTTTTCTACGATATACAATATAAGACATGTTTTTTTTTAGAGAGAGAGAGAGAGAGAGAGAGAAACGGAGAAAGAAGATGCACAGTTTTTTCCCCCCTCTTTATTTCAATAGAAAAGGGTAGAGTGAAGATTAAATATTTACCGAGATTGGGGGATTAGCAAGCTTCTCGATAAATACTTGAACCGAAAAGTAGATCTTGAGAGACTTTTGGTGCGATTTCCTGATTCTAAACTCCATGGTTAGTTTGGAAGACTGCCAATAGTTGAGATGTATTGATAATGAGCTTATATGTATCGATTTGTGTATATTTTGAGCTTGAAGTCCTAAAGTCTTGCACCACTTCTGAGCTGGTACTCTGCAGATACTAATCTATTACAATAGAGATAATGCATGTTGTAACTGTGTCTTTGAATTGTCTGCTGTTTCTGGACTCTTTTGTTTGAACTTTGTTGACTACATTGAAATCATACATAGAGGTTGGTGCTAGTGAAGATTCAGAATAACACTATAACTCAGAACATATTTATGATAGTTCACCTTTGTTTGCTAAGTGATATCTCACATAATATCTTAGTAAAACCTGTAGTTGGGTACCTAACAAAATTTATCAAAAGGAGTGATAATATTTTAGAGGATTGTTGTGGATATAGCTTCAAATTAAACTATCAAACATTTTTTTTCTTCTCTCTTTCTGCTTTTGGAATTGCGTTCTTGACATTTCATATTTAGACATGGATGCCACTGCTAACGACTTCTCTTCTTCAGCTCTTTTCTTTTTTTGGTTGGCTACTGCAAATGCTTAAATAGCAGCACATTTAATTGGATTTCCCCTTTTAATCTGCAATGACACCACTCATTCATTCTTTTTTGTTTAGTTCACAAAATACTTTTGATTTCTTTGTGAACATAAAGACACTGCAGCCCAATTGTATTACAGAATACTAAAGGCTGTAGCTAACTGACCTTTTTTGTGCATGTTTAAAACAGAATGTTAGCTAAAGTGTCAAAGCTCCAGAGTTTAAAGTCAAGGTTGAGGCATTTTGTTTTATATTTCTTTCTTGCACCTGTTGTTTTGTTTGTCTTAATGCTTTAGAAAGGAAAACTATAGATTAGGACAAGTTTTAGCTATATGGTTTTGGGGCACCAGTATATGGTTTTGGTTTTGGTTTTGGTTTTGTTTGGTAGTCTGGGTTTTAACTTTTTAATAGTTTCAAATCCAACGTTTTTTCGAAGATTCTGAGGGAAAAGGATTGGGTTGAAAAGAATTTTCTTCTGCTGATAAGTGATAAGGTTGTGAGTTACAAGTTCTATATACTTTATAGTTAGCAACTGATGTATGAATATGACTGAAGAATGGATCAGAATATTGTGAAATTGTCTGATAGATAGTCTAGCACACCTATTTCGATCAGCTTCTTGCTTCTCAGTTTGAGAGAGAAGAACTGTGGGCTGGAGAGTATGGTTGTTCAAAAATAGAAGAGAAAAATTCAGCTACCCTCCCCACACTATGCTGCCAAGGCCAATTTGATACCCGAACTCTCAAAAGTATCAATGTGATACCCAAACACATATTTTGATACCAACGTGATACTTCCGTCCAAAATTTCTGACGGCGCCGTTTCTTTGCTGACGTGGCAAGCATGTGAAGACCAAAAATAAATAAAAAGACCAATTTGCCCTTTTCTTTTGTTAATTGTTTTTTTTTTTTCCTTCATCTTCTTATTCCTTCTTCTCAGATGATCTGGGGACTTTCCCAGAAAACTTGGAATCATCATCATCAGGAGAGTCGATGATGCTTAAGCCTACTTTACAACTACCCCAGCTCCTCATTCGCAGATCGAGAAGGCGAACGAGACAGGTCTGACGACGGGTGTGGGCTCGGATCTGGTCGGCGACCGGCGAAGCAACTGGGGAGTCGAATGAACTGTTGGTCCCAATGGGCTCGGGTTTTGTGGTGGTTCGGAGTCTGAGTTGGGGTGGGGGTGGTTGTTGTCGGAGTCGGCGTCGGAGAGGCCGATGAATTCCCAGAGAGACTTGATCAGAGTCTTCGAATTGCAAGAATTGGAGGACGACCCTCGCAATTGGGCCCGCCTCCGTCATCTCCGATCTTGTCTCCGCCGCCTCCTCCGAGCCTCCCGGCGGCTGGTCCTCCCTCCACAAGCTCGCCGTCTTCTGCCCCAGCCTCCTCCAATCCGGCGTCCTCTTCGAGATAATGATTTCAGCATCGAACACGAGCTCAGCCTGATGACACTTACCGCCCCTAATCCCAATCGGAGCCCTCCTCCAGCCAAATTTACTAACCACCCCCCCCCCCCCCCCCACCCCAATCCCAATCCCAATCGGCACACCTTAGGTACAGTCTTCTTCTATTTGTTTTTTTTTTGCTCTGCATATTTTGTGTCCGTGTGCCTTTCTGTTCTGCTTTTTTGGGTTTCTGAGGATTTTTTGATTCTGGAATAGGCCCCAAAGTTTGATTCTTTTGCTTGAATAGTTTTTATTGACAAAGAACGAGACTTTGACATGTTTGATGATCGTTTTTTTTGTTTCTGTGCAATGCAAAAGCTTGTTTTTTTTTTGGTTTGTAGTTTATTGTGGTGATTTTGATTCTGGGTTTTGAGAAGTAGATTTAGGCTGATAATTGGGAGAGAGAGCTCTTCTTCAGTTGGGAGAGAGAGCTCTGTTCATGGGCATAAGAGGAGCTGGGGTAGTTTGAACTCGTGGAGCGTCTTTCCGTCTGAACCACAAGGCTAGAGGATCACCATCGCCCCCTGAAATCCGTTTGAGATGGCGGCGACGGAGCCCAAGGCAGTGACTGAGGTCGCCAAGATGGACCTGTTCGAAGACGATGACGAGTTCGAAGAGTTTGAAATCAATGAAGAATGGGAGGACAAAGAGGAAGGCAAGGAAGTGACACAACAGTGGGAGTATGACTGGGATGATGATGAGTTAATGATGACTTCTCTCTGCAGCTGGGGAGGGAACTGGAAAACAACACTGAGAAGAAAGATTAGTCTGCAGGCTCAGTCATTTGCTCATCCCTTTCTGTTCTCTGCACCATATGAGTTGGTTGAAGTTGAGATGGGTTTGCTTGATTTTCTTTTCAAACCATCAGATGCCTGTTAGAGACATACGATGTTGTTGACATTTCTAATGAAGTTCTGTATTAAAGATTCTGTAGTTTGAGTTCTTAAGTCTTTTCGACTTCCCCTAAACGTTGTTAAATAGCAGTTGATCATTTGGTTAATTTCGTATAGAGCAGTTTGCAAGTGCTTGCATTCCTATGGCTTGGTCTTAATAGGGAGGAAGTGAGATAATTCCTTTCTATAATAATATTATCATGAATATGAAAAAAAAAAAAAAGGAGCTGGGGAAGTAGTAAAGTAGGCTTAAGCATCATCGACTCTCCTGATGATGATGATTCCAAGTTTCTGGGAAAGTCCCCAGATCATCTGAGAAGAAGGAATAAGAGATGAAGAAGGAAAAAAAAAACAATTAAAAAAGAAAAGGGCAAATTGGTCTTTTTATTTATTTTTGGTCTTCACATGCTTGCCACGTCAGCAAAGAAACGGCGCCGTCAGAAATTTTGGACGGAAGTATCACGTGGTATCAAAATATGTGTTTGGGTATCACATTGACTTTTGAGAGTTCGGGTACAAATTGGCCTTGGCAGCATAGTGTGGGGAGGGTAGCTGAATTTTCTCAAAATAGAATGTAGGAAGTTGTTCTTATTGTTTTCAGTATAAAATTTTAAGTCTTACTGTTTCATTTACAGATTTTGGGAACAGTTGTTCCACATAGTTTAACTGTCTTCTGTTCAGGTGTATTCTGTATAGTTCTTTAAGACAAATTCTGTGCCCAATTATCACTGCCCTAGTCCACCCAAACATGCCCAAGCCCAAATCCGAAAAACATATCCAAACCCAAGCCCAAAAAGGATGAACCCTAGCAGCCCATCCATCAAACCTTTTGTGCTTGCCGGCGCCGCAGCACCAACACCACATTGTCACTCCAGCCGACGACATACTGACTCTCCAGCCTAGCGTCGGCGTCCTCTCTTCGAGAAGACCCGCAGACCTTGTGTGAAATAGCCTCAGGAAGAGCAGCATCTTTCCCACGAGTTCTCTCCATCGCCATCTCATAGAGGCGAATCCACCAGTCCTTCCAAATTCGCCAATTAGACAGAGAACATCACCACGCCTGCTGCCAACCGTGGAAGAAGGGTTTCAACATAACACGATCCGATCGCAGCAGATTCGGAGACGCTGCTGGTACAACATCCAATCCACCACTCGGCCTAGGGCCCAGACCAGACCTCCATGACCCTGGCAGGAGCCCAGGATCCCAAACTCTCCATTCACCTGCAGCCACCATTCCAGAGCGGCAAACCGAGGACAAGCTTGATCCCCTGTTCGTAGTAATCAAAGGAAGAGAGAGAGTCGTCGACTCAACCCGGATGGTGGATGTCGACGTCTTGGAGATAAAATGACAAAAGGAGGGTACGGCCTTGACAGTTCTCCAGCTGCGACACCAGGGCCGGAATTTTGCTCCATCGGAGATGGAGGGAGGTGCAGAAACACCAACCCATGGGTGGCTTTCTCACAAACCCTAGAGGGTTTTTACTTCTTGTTATTTATAAGGGAGTTGTTATCAACACTCCCCACAATATTATCACACAAAAAACATCAATCATGACTGCATAACTTTATTTGTCAACTATAAGTTTGCAATTTTTTTATTGTAGTGTCACACTAATGCAACATTTAGAGCGATATACACGTTATTATAGTTTTACAAGAATTGAAGATTCACAAATATCAATTTTTTTATTGTAGTGTCACACTAATGCAACATTTAGAGCGATATACACGTTATTATAGTTTTACAAGAATTGAAGATTCACAAATATTCTAGGATAATAAAAGTTCTCCAAAATTCACCACGCCTACCCCATTATTGTTGTTTTTGGGACGATGAGTTTACCTGGACTCTTAAAAGATATGCCAAAGGCATAGAATACAAAAGCTGGAATAAAGTTGGTAAACTCCCTTTGGTAATGTGCGTGTAAACTGATCTGTAAAGGAGACGTGAAGTTTTAACTTCTATCCTTCTTGTTAAATGGACCTATTTCTTCGTTGCTTCCCTTTCTGATTCTCTGCCTGTTTGCAGTCTGCACCTTGCTCTGCACCTTCCATACTACCTCTTTTTTTTTTTTTTTTGCAGACGCCATTCCTAAACCACCAAGGCACCAACTATGATAATGTATGTTCATATATTATCGACTTGGTCGTTTATATATGGTAGCGAAATCCAAGCCACGTATGTTCTATTAAGTTACCAACTGAACTTACCTTTTAACTATTTCATATCTACCTTATTCGCATGGCAAGATTCCAAGATAGTAATAAGGTATGAGATCAAGGGATTCTACGATCAACCAATGCGTATTTGTTTCATCAGACTAACCTTTGCAAAGCATCCTAGTTCACTTTAATGCTTTGCCTTTACAAAATTCCATGACTTAGATTGTAGGCTGTCAAAGCTTGAGTAGAATATTATTTCAGTGGATAATTGATATGAGATCACAGTGACATTTCAAAAATGGTTGAGGGTTCTCAGTCAGTCAATCTGACCAGAGAATTTCCAATAGTTCGTCAACTAGATGACTTGAGAAAAGCCAGCGACTCAATAGTGAGTATAAAAAATAACCTCATTTCTGTGATTGAGGCACTGCTCCGAGTCAAAATGAAAATTTCAATCAATATTCAGATGGACTACTGTCTTCTTCACAGGAGAAAGAACAGCATAAGACAGAAGGAAAAAAATAAAAAGGTATAGTCCCGGTGACACAAAAGTAGTAAAAAGATGACCAAATTCGAGTAGCTTTTTTAATTTTTAGCTACACTGATGATCCCTGATTCAGCCAAGAACCAGCAAAGAGTAAAGAGAGACATATGCAGTTCATTCATGACGATCTAGATCTAAGCACATATATCAGATCTTAATGTTGATCGTAACACATGCTTGTCCAAAATTTTCCAAAAACTGCTTTAGTTCATCAGCAGAAGCTATAACTGTAATAACTGTATAATCCGAAGGTTTGAAGCTCGTGTATACAAAAGTTCAAAATAGAGCACATCATTACATTCCGAATGTATTCTATAAGATTCTACACCAGAAACTGTATCTGAAAATGGAGAGACACTACCAGTCAAGTTATCTTACAGAATGTGCCTCTCTTTATTCTTGGTTCGATAGCTGTGGTATGTGGAAGAAATGTGCACCTGGTATGCTTGTGATCAGATCAGGTGCACATTTGCTTGTGATTAGTCTACCAGTTCTAAGTCTAGTGAGGTATTACGCTCTAGTCATTTTAGCCGACGCAAGTATGATCCGGATCTTCATCTTCAGCCCTGAGACAAAATGTGACAGAAGATACACAATATTGCAGCTAAACAGCTCAAGGTACCTTTTCTGATCTTATCCACACGTTATTCTCATCATGTTTCTGTTGTGTGTTGCCTAAAGCACCAATTTGAAGCCTTCTGCTAGGAAATCATCCCTGATATATATACAAGGACCAACTCATGAGGTACTGACTACCAATTCACATCCTAGTAAATACAACAATGTTGCAACCAAACAAGTGATATTTACAAGATCACATTAACATGTATTTTGAAATTAAACAAGAAAGTTTAATGACTAGGGGAACAGATACTCTGTAATGTTAGCAATGAATCGAAATTATGCCTTACTGCATAAATTAAAATTCTGTGCGAGTTCACACACACACACACACACACACACATAAATAAAAAAAATGCCACTGACCTCTTCTTATTCTTTTTTCCCTCTTTTTCCTTGTCTTCTCGTTTACTAGGGTCAACCGGAACAAGGGTTTCCGCACAGACTATAGCCTCAAATAAATCTGGCAAACCGCGAATCTTAATTTTATTGACCATCTGACTTTCCAAGTCAAACCAAACAAGATCTTCATGGTTTTGTTCCAGCAAAACTTGTCGACGATTCTTTGAATAAACCAGAGGCTTAATACTCTTAGGCCTTCTAACCCCTTGAGCCTGTTTCACAGTAAACAATTTACACCAAGTCTCCTTAACCCCATACTGTTTGATAGTCCAAACATCAACACCCATATCTTCATACTTGGCTATAATGCAAAGACACCCTTCCAAATACCCCACATCAATCTGACACTTCCGGTCCATCTCCGGCATCGGCACCTCCCCAAATCTCTCCTTCTCTACATCAAATCCAATAACCAACTCGGTTGCGGGTTGATCCACTTCATGACTCCGCGTCACCACCCAATGCACAGATCCACTCACAAGAATCCCCATTTTCGCGTGTAACACAGCACATACGGCATGTCATCCACCTTTCTCCACGCATTCATTCTCAGACTATAAACTTTCACCTCACTCTCAAACGACGCATAGTCCCATCCGATAAACTGCGAATCCTGACCAATTTATAGTCGTCATGAACGGAGTCGTATCCCAGCCCGTAAACCCTAGCACCACACAAGCACATACCTTTGTCCCTCTTTCGATCCGACGGCAAAGACGGCAGAATCCGGTACTTTTTAATCCAGGGACTCCACAACGCGATGTCCTCCGCCACGTTGCAGATGCACAGCAGCCCGTTGCAGGACCCCAGAACCCTAATTCGGTTGCTGTAACACATGAGCGGGTGATTGAGCTCGACGGCATCGTTTAGCGAATCGAAATCGACGCAGTAGAGGTCGGAGTCCTTACGGAGGATAAGAGCGAGATTGGATTTGGTCTGGGTGGAATGAAGGAGGTGGAGGTTTTTGAAGTAGGAGCTGTCGATTAGGGACCGCCATGGTCTGGCGACGGACCTGAAACAGAGGAGGCGGCCGACGTGGAGGCGGGAGAGGATGTTGATGATTACCTCCGGCGGGAGCTCGGCCAGGAAGGCTTGGATTTGGCGGTGCTGGGCGTCTGTGGAGGGTTTTCTTCTGCAGATTTCATTTCTGGGTGGTTGGAGTTTTGGGAAAGTGTGAGTGGGGAAAAGTGAGACGCGTAAGGATGAGGGTACTGGGGGTGGATGGAAGGGTGTTTTTACGGAATTATCCTTTCTATTAATATTTCCACTCCAAAAAACTTCTTCGTCCAGTTCCATTGATATATGAGTAGACAGAATTGCCCTCCGTGCATTTTAAATAGCACAAATTGAATGTTGAAAACTATTTCAGATTGTGTAACTTTCTTCTTTAAAACGAGGGTTATTATCATAAATGGTATCTGAACTATACCTCAATCTTATCGATGGTACCTGAACTTTAATTTTGATCGCAACCAGTACCCGAACTTTTCTAATTCATTTTAAATGGTACTTAGAGCCACCTCCGGTCACTATTCCCACTAAAAACGACATGGGAGGCGATCATAGTGATGATTTTTTATGATTTCGAGGGTTGCGATCATATATAGTGATGATTTTTTGGTAATAGACTTGTCTTGAACTTGTTTTTTTATTTTTTGTTTTCTTATATTTGACTTTTTTCGCCGGAATAGTGACCGAATGTGGCCTTAGGTACAATTTAAAATGAAATCGAAAAGTTCAGGTACTGGTTGTGATCAAAATTGAAGTTCAGGTACCATCGATAAAATAGAGGATAAATTCAGTTACCATTTGTGATAATAACCCTTAAAAGGAAAATAATATCGCATTTATACGGCTTCACTAACATCAAAATCTTAGTTCCCTCAATAATTACTGTATCCCTACTTTTGTCAAAATGAGATACATAGTTCCAACAAGTAAAATGAAGCTTAAAACTCACTGCTCACTTTTCTAAAGTATTAAAACATAAAAGCAAATACATTGCCCTTATTGATATTACATGACCCAATCCCTAAACTAGTACATCTGTCAAGGACCGCAATTGGTGTACTTCAATACTAGCTACCGGACTGAACCTACCACGTATGTAACATCGAAAAGTTCATTTTGTATAACTTTTTTCAACTAATCGGTGAAAAACAAAAGTATTCTAGAACAAATAATTTTCACGAAGTGAATTTTCCTTTTGGTAAAAGACCAAATATTTTTGAAAAAAAAAAAATTATTATGCTAACATAAAAGTAGAGGTCTTACATAATAAAAATGACATATAAAAAATAAGTTTTTGACCATTTCATATGTATAGTTCATCCTCTATGTTTGTTGGTGATGTGCCTTTCAATCAGAGGTTCATTGATTTGTAATGTTTAAAGCGGAGTGAAATCCACACTCCCCATTTCATAATCTACACTCTATGTTTTTTTTGGTAACTTGAATTTTGTAGGGTAAAATCTTCAAATGGTACCCGAACTATCACGAAATGCACTTTTTTATACATATAAATTTTTAGAGAGTCTAGTGGTACTTACACTATTTCTCTATTAGCCCTTATAGTACTTTCGTCAATTATTCTATTAAAAAAGCCTATGTGGCGGCCATGTGAGTAAAATAACAACGGTAAAATGGTCTTTTCATTCATATCTAGAATTATTGTATATAGTATATTGAAGGTCTATAATTAAAAAGTAATTTGACACATAAAAAAATAAAAATAATACCCAATCCGTTCTTCACTATTCTCGGGTTTCTTGGGGTAATTAATTTAAGAATTTTGTTTGTGTTTAGTTATTTTTTATAAAAATTTAATATATATTCATTTGGTCAACTAACTTCAGCTTAAAAATTGTCCACTTACTCCACTAAGAGTTTTTTTAACTCAATTTACTCAATCTAACATCTATTGACAGTTTTGTCCCTATTAATTAATTTGAAACTCATCTCTCTCTCTCTCTCTCTCTCTCTCCACCTCCGGCCGACTGCATCGCCCCGCCGGTTTCGCCAGACCGCCTTCATTATCCTTACGCCACCGTCGCGCCATGGATCACCACCCCAGCCAAACAACGCCTTATCCATATCGGATCCAAGAAAACCAACCCAGATCGGGTTCGTCCAAGCAGAGCCCGACCGTGCCGCCACGACCATGGCACCCCCGAGCCACCTCTGACCGCACAACCCTAATCCCCTCCGCCGACTAGACCAGCAAGGGACAAACTCAAACTCGGCAGCCTACGCGATCTCCCTCTTCCTCATCGCACACACCACCACCGGAATCTCCCCGATACGAACGAAAACGACGATCAAAGAGCCTGGCCACTCACCAGACTCAAATACAAAAAGTGACTGTGTTATGAGATCTTCATGTCAAGCAAGCACATTGAGCTGTCGTGATATATCTTGGTCTGCAATTAACAACCAACACCCCACCACCCATCCTATTATAGAAGAAGAGCAAGTCTATGAGAGATATTTAGTGACGTCGGACAGGGAGGAAAAGCTCAATGTTCTCTCAAGCTCATGGTCAAGCTTGTTTTTTTTAGATGATTTGGTTGACAATAATAAGATTATTGGAAGGCAATAATAAGATTATTGAAAGGAAATAATAAGATTGTTGGGGGACAATAAATTAAATGTTTATTGGGGCAATAATAAGATTATTGGGGGGCAATAATAAAATTATTTATTTGGATAAACTTCCGAAAGCTTTCAAAATTAAAAACATCTTCATTTTTCACTAATTATTTATCCCTAATAAACTTGTTATCGTGGGCCAATAATATGATTATTGGGTATTATTGAGGGGTAATAAAATCAGACGCCGGAATCTGGTCACCAGTCCGGTAGCCGGATTAGGGATTACGGTGACCGGTTGCCGAATTTCGGTCACTGGAGTCCGGCAAGATCTCTGATGATTTCTCTCTTTAAGTGATAAAGAAGGAGAGGGCAAAAATGTCCCAGAAATAAATAAAAATGAATAAAAAAATAATTAATTGGGTATTAGGGAAATGATCTCTTAGAGTGTTTGGGTATGTGGGCGATCTCTTAGAGTGTTTGGGTAAGTGGGGTTAATTAACCCCAAAATTAGGTAAATGATCATTTCTCCTAAATTCAATTAGCTCTTTTTTTTAAAAAAACCAAGTTTAATTTAGTTTTATAAAAGATTTGTCAAAAAAATATAAAAAATAGGGTTTTTACGATTTTATCCCTACTTTAAAGGAATAATTGACAGAAGTACTAAAATGGCTAACGAAGAGATACTACAGGTACAACTAGACACTCTAAAAATTTGTAGGTACCAAAAAATGCATTTCGTGATAGTTCGGGTACTATTTGAGGATTTTACCCAATCTTGTATTTACTAACTTAAATTTTGTCTTTTTTGAGAATTTTGACAAAAAAAAGGAAGAAGTGTTAAAGGAAAAGCACATTATGTGCCTTCGTCAAAGAAACAGACGAAGAGAGAATCAAGCAATTACAAATCACAGCTCAATCAGCATTTAGTATCATAAATGTAATTGATATTTCCGTTGTAATCTTATCCCTATATAAAGGGGTTATGAATGAAATGAGTAGACCAATTCCAATTGTCATTTTACTTTAACACGTTATCAGCACGGAGTGCGTTTGCAACTAGGTTGAAACGCTCACTTTACGGATTGAAACAATCCAGACGGATGTGGTATACCCGTCTAAGTGACTACTTGATTGGGAAGGGATATAAGAACAATGAATTATGCCACTGCGTATTCATAAAGAAAACAAGTTCCGGATTTGCAAATTGTAGTAGTATATGTCATAACTGGTGCTCTTGATGAAATAAGAGAAACCGCGAGCTACTTGAAATCCGAATTTGAGATTAAGGATCTTGGGAAAGCTCGATTCTATCTAGGTCTTGAACTAGAACACCGAGTTTGTGGAATATTAATCCACCAGTCTGCATATGTCCAAAAGTCAGGCGATATAACATGGACAAAGCACATCCTGCTAGCACTCCCATGATCGGTCGAAGTTTGGATACAAGGAAAGATCCATTTCGTCCAAAGGAAGATGACGAAAAGGTGTTGGGAGCTGAAATTCCCTATCTAAGTGCAATAGGCGCATTATTGTACTTAGTCCAATTTACTCGACCAGACATTGCATTCTCAGTGAACTTGTTAGCTAGATTTAGCTCAGCGCCAACGCAGCGTCACTGGAATGGTATCAAGAACATTTTCAGATACCTAAAAGGAACCATTGACTTGGGACTGTTCTTTCCCTACAGAGAGACAAGAGGGACCGCAGATGGAACTGCAATCCCTGAAGGAAATATTGATGGTGAAAGTGCCACACACTACACCAAAACGCCAAATGATGTTTTGGTTGGTTTTGCTGATGCTGGGTATCTTTCTAACCCACATAAAGGTCGTTCCCAAACTGGTTATGTATTTACCAATGGGAACACAGCGATATCGTGGAGATCAACCAAGCAGACCTTTTATGGCTACCTCCTCGAACCACTCAGAGATCATTGTTCTACATGAGGTGGTTCTTGAGTGTGTATGGTTAAGAACTATCATTGCACATATTCGAGGGACTAGTGGTTTGAGTTCTACCACTGAAGAGCCTACTTGCATTTACGAACACAATGCAGCTTACATCGAACAGATGAAGCTAGGTTATATTAAGGGTGATAACACAAAACACATATCGCCAAAGTTGTCCTACAATTAGCAACAACAGACTCTCCTCAAGATTCAAATGAATCAAGTAAGGTCTGAGGAGAATGTGGCAGATTTGTTCACCAAATCATTGCCTAAGGACACATTTGAGAAACATGTGAAAAGCATAGGAATGCGAAGACTTTCCAAGCTCCCTAGATTAATGTAAGTATCAGGGGGAGGTGTAGACGTCAGGGGGAGTCTAACACACACATGTCATTCTCAAATGTAGAAGGTGCGTTGTGCTCTTTTCCTTCGACCAAGTTTTATTTTTGTCCCACAGGGTTTTTATTGTTACTTGGCAAGGTTTTTAGTGAGGCAACAACTCATGCACCATTTCGTCTTTGACTTGGCACAAGGGGGAGTGTTAAAGGAAAAGCACATTATGTGCCTTCGTCAAAGAAACAGACGAAGAGAGAATCAAGCAATTACAAATCACAGCTCAATCAGCATTTAGTATCATAAATGTAATTGATATTTCCGTTGTAATCTTATCCCTATATAAAGGGGTTATGAATGAAATGAGTAGACCAATTCCAATTGTCATTTTACTTTAACAAGAAGATTATATTTTAATTGTTTTTAGTACATTCATAAACTCGATCAATCTATTTTGAGCTAATTTTCATATTATACGACTTTAAAATTATCTTATTATATTATAAATGGTGTTTGACAAATTAGTTAATTCGCAAGACACCTTTATAGGATAGAGATTTTTGTATCTTCCCTCAATTGGCCCCTCATACAATGTTTATGTCACAATGCTAAATTTTCTAATAGAGCAAATGGATTTTATTGTTGAAGAAGTTACAACAAATGCACTTAAGTAGGGTTAACTAGGAACGTGAGAAGTATTTTTGACAAAATCAAAACAATTCACATCCTTAATATATTCTTTTTGGCTGAAAAAGAAAATCACGATTTAATATACAGTTTTTTTTTTTTTCCTTGAACCATAATATAAATAGTCATCCAACAGCAAATGCCAAATACCAAGTGGAAATGAGGGATGATCGAAGTCTTTCACGAACAACTACAGCAACATATAAAGTACAGCAGTAATAGTGTAATACTTTTCAATAGTCGGGGGTTGTTTTGGTGATTGCCTTAAAGGGAAGTTCATGGCGCCTGATGGCGGCATTTTAAGAGTGGAAGTAACTATTTCCGTGCGGAATCACTCAATAAAGAAGTTCCTTTCATAAAAAAGAAAAAGACAAAAGAAGAGTAGTTCTGACTTAATGGAGAATTGAAACCTTTGTTCGTTGGGAAGTGGGAGACACGTGATGCTCTAAAGCCGATGAGATCCGCTGCCGAGAGACCACGCGGAAGGTTAACGTGGACCTCCCAAAATGAGCAACACTACAACACTCAAGTAGCTTATGGCTGCATATGGAAAAAATTCTAACCGGCTTAAATTAATAGAAAATCTTTTATGTAAGTACACGTGGTGTTCTACATCTTCTCTAATAATAGATAATAATGTATTTGATAAAACTAAAAACAGCTGTTTTTTTTTAACCAGAATCTCCCTCAACCTAAATTATAAAATCTTTAGAATTTTGGTCAATAGATTGAAAAAATTTCTGCCTGATATCATTTCTAGTACACAAAGTGCTTTTGTCCTAGGAAGAAAATTTCAAGATAATGTTATAGTGACTTTTGAAACGGTCCATACAATCCGGGTGCAAAAAAATACTCCGGATCCAAAAATGGTGCTTAAATTGGATATTAGTAAAGCCTATGATCGTGTCGAGTGGATTTTTCTGGAAGAAGTCATGAAGAGGTTGGGATTTGTGGATGCTTGGATACAATTGATTATGTAATGTGTGAAATCTGTTTCCTTTTATGTTCTTTGGAAAGGCCAACCAGTGGGACATTTTAAACCATCCAGAGGGATCCGGCAAGGAGATCCTTTATCTCCATATCTTTTTCTTCTTGTTTCAGAAGGTTTATCTGGTTTACTACATAGGGCAGACGAGAGAGGCTTGATTCACGGATTATGAGTTGGCCCATATGCACCTTCTATATCCCATCTCTTGTTTGCTGATGACAGTTTGTTGTTTGTTAATGCTACTCATCAGGATTGTATCCACTTGAAACAATGCTTGCTGTTGTATGAAAGTGTTGCAGGGCAGCAAATCAATTTTCAAAAATCAGCATTGTCTTTTGGTCCAAACGTTTCGGATCAGCGGAAAACTGAATTACCCGAGTTCCTTTATGTTCCGGTGGTGGAGTTTCATGAAAAGTATCTGGGCCTTCCAACGACAATCGATAGAAATAAAAAAGAGGTGTTTCGAAAGTTGAGTGAAAGATTGGATATCCAGCTACAGGGTTGGCAAGGGAAGTTCCTTTCAAAAGCATGTAAGCTTGTATTAATCAAGGCAGTTGCTCAAGCTATTCCCACTTATTCAATGAGTGTGTTCCAGTTGCCAATTGGTGTGTGTAAGAAATTTCAATCTAAAGTAAGTCAATTCTGGTGGGGAAAAGGTGGAGGAGCTCGTGGTATCCATTGGTGTAATTGGGAGCGACTTTGTAGAAGAAAAGAAAATGGTGGTTTAGGTTTTCGAGACTTAAGAGCTTTCAATTAGTCGATGTTGGCTAAAACAGTTTGGAGGATTTTTTGGGGTTGTACATCTTTGGTTAGTGAAGTGCTACAGGCCAAGAACTTTCCTAATACTTGTTTCTTGAATGCTACTCTGGGGACTATGCCATCAGTAGTGTGGAGAGGATTGATGTGGGGAAAACAAGTTCTTGACAGAGGAACTAGGTGGCGCATTGGTAATGGTAATCGGATTAGTATCATTGCTGATAGTTGGTTACCGTGTCCCACAAGTTTCAAGGTGGTGTCCCTGATAAATATACCAGCAAATTGGACGGTGGATCACTTGTTCAAGGAGACTGGGACGTGGAATGTTCCATTGATTAGATCATTATTTATTGATCATGAGGTGGAGATGATCTTAAGTATGCCAATGGGATTGCGAACGATACTGGATAAGTTAGTTTGGCACTTCACGAAGAATGTGTTTTCACCTTGAAATCTGGTTATTGGGTTGCTCGTGATCTGCAAACAAAGAGGCGTGATGAGATGGCAAGTTGTAGCTCTTCGAAGGTGGCGTTTATATGGAAGAAAATTTGGGGACTTAAGATACCGCACAAAGTTAAGCTATTGCTTTGGAGAGCTGTGCATGGGTACCTGCCTTATGGTCAGGTTTTACAGAGACATAAAATAGCTCAAGATGACACATGTTGGCAGTGTGGAGCAGCTATTGAATCGGTGATCCATGTGTTTTGGGATTGTCCAGTGGCTAAAAGTGTGTGGAAGATTTCTTTTCTTAGTGAAGTGTGCAAAACATGGGGTGAGCCTTCTTTTATTGATCTAGTTTCCCATGTTAATAGTATTGCTGGTAGTGGTGATCTAGAGTCATTTAGTTTCATTATTTGGTGGATATGGAGAAATCGTAATTTGCACCGACATGGAGAGAGGAGTTTAAAGCCGGAAGAGTTGGTTATAGCGGCAGGGGAATGGCAGATGCAGTTTGAGTCAGTTAATGCCAAGAAGGAGAAGTTCGTAGTGGGCAGTGAAGGAGCAACAAGGGAGGCAAGAGCTGAGAATACTGAATTGGCCGCATGGAGACCTCCAAACCGGGACTGTTTGAAACTGAATTTTGACGGAGCTACTGATAGTAAGAATGGTATTAGTGGAATAGGTACTGTATTTAGGGATCAACAAGGTAAGTTACGGGGGGCTTTGGCGGTGCCCCAAGTCGGAAATTTGTCTCCAAGAGTTGTGGAAGCTTTAGCACTTCTACATGGACTCAGATTTGCGTTACATGTAGGGTTCACGAAACTGGAATTGGAATGTGATGCCCTGACAGTGCTGAATACTTTGCATGATACAAGTGATGACCTGAGTTCGGAATGCCATATTCCTGATGAAGTTAAGCAGTTAATTAAGTCTTTTCCAGTTTGTAGTTGTCGATTTGTCAAGCGTGATTGCAATAAAGTTGCACATCGCCTTGCCAAGGAAGCCTTGAAGTTGAGTCAACCTCTTTTGTGTTTAGAGTTGGGGCCAATTTGACTCCATTAGTGTGTCAGTATGGATTTCAATTGTGGAATCTAGAGTGGGCAAAGGTTCATTATGAAGCTTGTGTTCCCATTACTCATTGTACCCTTCGTTTTCATTACTGAAGTTCTTCTTTGATAAAAAAAAAAAAAACTTATAGAATCAACTTATTTTTTAGTGTAGCACTTTTAATTTCAAGTTAAAATAATACACTTTGTTATTGTTTTTAGTATTATAAACACTTAGAAAAATTTAGTTTTACCAAATATTCAATTGCTTTTTTTAACAGTCACTTATTCTCGTTCATAGCATAAACTAGCTTAATTTATTAACACAACCGTACCATAAACAACTCTCTCTATATATTCTAGGGTTAGGATCGGCTCGGTACGACTCAGTAAACAAGGCATACCGAAGCAGAGACCGATTGTTTGAGTCGGTTCGGTACGGCTCGGTACTCCTCAAACTGCATATCAAAACCGAACCCTCCTGAAACCAATCGGTTCGGTACTAATTTAGTATTGTTCAGTATACCAGTTCTGTTTTCAAAAAATTTGTGTTGTTTGGAGGCAATCCAAGCCTTGCTGCTGATTTTTCCTGCATAACTAGTTCAAGCGCAACTGACCAAAGCATAAAGTCATAAACTGAATCAAATAAGGGCTGCTAAACTCATCACAAAGCACACAAAGGCATAAAGACATAACCCATAAACTGAAAAGTGAAAACAAAGGTTGCTAAATGACTAAACTCATCACAAAGCACACAAAACTTCCTAAAGTCATAAACTGAAAACAAACCTGCTAAACTGACAAACATAAACTGATAAATTCATAAATATCGTAGCAAAGGCTAACTATTATAATGAAGGCAATCAACTAATCAAGGCATGACAGTAAGTATTGTAGCAAATTAGCAAAGGTTTACTATCATAATCATAATGCCAAAGAACTAAAGTAAAAAATGAAATGAACTGATAATCATATATTCATATTCAATCGAAATGTAAGATTGATAATATGATAAACTGAATCAAAACCCATTGATAGACAGTCAGACTTACTCCCAACTTTCCCATTGATAATCAAAATTCAAAGCCCAGTGAAAACTGCAGAGTGCAGACCGCAGCCAAGGAATGGAATCAACTTCTTACTTCTTTAGTTCATCGATTTGAATGGAATCAAATATGGATTCGTGTTGCTGTAAAGGAGATTTGACTCACTTAACTGATTTGAGAGCGAAGGAGGCTGCGTTTTTTATGTTGAAATGTCAAATGACTCCAGCCGCAGCTGCATCCATTTTGAGCAGATTAACAGGCCGGGTCGGTAACCTAATGGTATTAAAAAGGCCCAATCCGATCCTGACCCGAGCCCAATAACATCGGTACTGTTTCGGTTCGGTACTCCAAAACACAGAAATGAAACCGAGCCGATCGGTATCAGTACTGGTTCGGACGATTTCGGCATCGGTTTATCAGTCACAGATTCCCAGCCCTAGTATATTCTTTCTTGAAACTTATCGAACAAAAAAAATTTAAAATAAATTTCTCTTAAAATCACTTGCTCTTTAATACCATCGCCCATCAATTAGCCAGATCCGGACGGACTCTGCCACAAGCTTGGTACTGTAAGGAGCAAGGGCCTTTATGGCTTTATGACTTAATTGCTGAAAACTAGTTGTTTTGCTTGGGGTGCTCCGTTGAGCATAAGTCCCCATCTAGATGTAATCCTTTATAGTCAATAAAATTACCTTTCGATAAAAAAAAAAAAATCACTTGCTCTTAGTTTCTTCAATCATAAACAACTTATATTTTCTACTCATGATCGACTTCATGTCCAAAACACCTTTCATGTTGATTGAAGAAATTCTAAGAGTTTTTTTTTTTTTTTGGGTTATGTTAGAGGAAAATCAAATTCTTAATCTAGTTTAATTCTAGAGCAACTCCAACAGTTTCTCTATAATTTATGTATTATAGGGAAGCAAAAGTCAATGCTTTAGCATATTTTTCTTCTCAAATTCCAACAGATTCCCTATTTTACAGCAATCTAAAATCTCCATAATTCTTTCGATCTTAAAATTTTAGAGATTGCTGTAAATATAGGGAATTTGATTTTCTCTTTCCTCACTATCTCTAAAATATGAATAGTTATAGGGAATCTGTTGGAGCAAAAAAGACTCATTTTTCCCTAAAATATAGAAAAATAAAAATATGGGGAAACTGTTAGAGTGCTTTAACTCAATTCTCAATCCACTCTCATCTAGACTAACCCAAAGGGTAAAGAAATTCTAAGAGTTAAAACAGAAAATAGATGACAAAATGGCTACATAATAAAAAAAAATACTTCTACAATAGTTTGAGGTTAGTTCAGGTAGTGATGAAAGTTTGAGAATCAAAATTAAAATTAGATTAAATTAAGAGTTTGACCCCCCTTTAATGTAACAAAAAGAAATTGCTTCTACCAAAAGTGTCATTGAGCACTCAGAATCACATGAAGCGGGCCTATGTTCTCATGGAAGTACTCAACAAGTCCGCTTCCAAGCTCCAATCACACATTGTGCCTAAAGCCCAATTGATATTGGTAATTAGAATCATTAGAATGGCAATAGAAGAGGGCCGTGTTTCGAATGAATGTTCAAATGTTGATGAGACCTTCTTTATATATTTCCAGGGATCAGGGTTCACGGTTCAGCCCTTTAAGCATCTATATATTCAGGAACTACAGAATTCAATTCTTCGAAGGCCGAACAAACATTCGTTAGTTTTCTTTAGTTAGTCTTCAGTACTCAAATGCTTTACGCAGTAGGCAAATTAAACTGTCGTTCCCGCCAACACCATAAGTTGCTAGTCAGCATGTTGTGTTTGATTATTTGAAGGAACAAGTATGTGCGGGCCAATGGGGCCATTAGCTGGTCTTCAACTCCCTTTTTCAACCTCAGGCTTTAACTTCGAACTACTCAAATCGATCCACTACTACTGAAGCCAGCGATCTCATCGTCCGCTTGGCGCTTCCTCTCTGGATACATAGATGGTGTGATTGCAAAACCCTAACCCTAATTGATGCAGGCAGTGCGTGTGTGAGGAGAGAGAAGGTAGTCATCTTTTTCAGGTAGAGTTCACAATTCTTTTTTGGTTTATTGTTTACCTTTTCTTAGGCTTCTGTGTGCTGTTTGGGATTTGGGTTTTGTATTTTTTTCGTTTCTGTGTTTCGAGTTAACCATACGACATTCGAGGGTTCGAGTAATATTGGTCATTATTGATTCGAATCTAGACCAGTTCATCTCCTTTTTATGCGACCAAAGCCATCAAGCTAGAGGTAAGCAATGAGGTCATTTCTCCTTCTCCTATATCGTTTAGCTGGCTGTACGTACGTAACTTGTAGCAAGTTTGGTGCAGATGAATCGTTTTCTGTAAAACCATGATGACGAGGATTAAAATGTTTCTCTAGCTTTCATTTTCAAGTCAGAGTGTATCATAAGAAAAGACCCACAGAGTCATTAATGTCCGGCTAAGCTAGCAAGTCAGAATTGTTTATGTACTTTAGAACAGAGGACGAAGCTTCCCCAAGTCACACAGATTCAAGCTATTTTTGTCTCTGGTGGTGAATGAATCAACTAACTGATGCCTGAAAAATAATAAGAACAAAGATTTGCCTATTATTTCACATGGCTGATTCACAAGGTATGCCTGTGAGTCTGAAAAAAGGTGTTGAATTCATCTATCATTTTCTCTCCAACGCATATTGCTACTAGGACGGTATTACTCACCAAAAAAATTATGATCCTTTTGACATTGTTTAAAAAAAAAATATTTGAAAGAGTAGTTTTTTTTTTTTTTAGAATGAAAATTGAAAAAGTAGCTATTAACACTCAAGTATGTAAAATCTGTTGAAATTAGAAAGAGCTGTATAAGAAAGCACATATTTCTTATTGTTACATAACTAGTATTCTAACATGCGCGCACCTTCATTAATCATCAAAAAATTGCTCCTTCAACTGCTTGAAGTTAAATTTAACCACTTTTTTTTTTGTCAACTGGCGGTTTTAATTAAATATATTTGATAGTTCTAAAAGCATGTTAAACCAGGTCCGTAATGAGGTTTCCTAACATTACTCTTTTGATACTCAAATCCATTAGCATCACATGATGATTGACTGGTGTCACATGATAATTGCCACATATCCCACGCCCATGTGAGATGTATGTACCAGTAGTTAGAGAAGAATGGACTTGCGCCCATGTTTGTGTATTGTTATTAATTCGTGCATCACTTTCATGTACAGAATCTGCATTATTGCACAAGATGATTGTGTTCTTAGTCCCACACGTTCCTCTTTCTCTAAGATGTAGCCTTGGCCAAATTCGAGTGCAATGATAATGCATCCACCAGCCACTCAACAAAAAAGAAGAGCCATACAGAATGGATCGACTGCATATATATTATTGCTCTATGAAATGACGATTTTGTCTTCTGACAGAGACACCAAGTTTGGCGATAACCAGGTGTTTATATGATGATCCAATCCTAATCAGTGATCATATTAGTAAAAGGAATTAGAAGTATGTTAATGACTTCGATAATTACATACAAGACAAGAGGCTAGGAGGGAAGATAACATTGGTTTGAATTTTCAAGTGAATTATTTGAGGTCCACGGGGCCATCCTCTTAGGTTTTATATGAATTATTTGGAGAGACGTCCCCATTCGACATGAACTAATGTTGGTGATTATGCAAAGTTGCTACTTGCTTACCTGTTAACTCAATCTTGAGCCAGACAATCGATTGCAGCCGCCACTTGTATAGACACGTCATCTTAAATACATGCTAATTATATTTACATATTTACATTTGATATAAAAAAAACATATTTTGAATCCATGTAAGGCACGTCATCTTAAATCCATGCTAATCATATCGACATAGCCACATTTGATATATATATAAAAAAAAAAAAACATGTTTTGAAGCATGTAACTATGTAAGTCGTTGAAGTTTCCACAACTATATTTACTTTCATAAGTTAAATAACTTAATATACGAAGAATTGAGATCAAAACTTGAAACTTACATCAATTTACTTATACTTCTTAACACTAGATGGATGCAAAAGCCACGGCTAATTTCTTGATTACCAAGTAATTAGAAAATCATTCCTGATGTAGAGCGTAACTTTCCAAAGCTAGTATCATCTAATTCCATGTTTGAGGAAGAAATAAGAAAATAAAAAGGATGAGGAAAAGAAAAAAACAGTGGTTCTTTTGTGCCCATGTGGCACTGTTTGTGGACTATTGGCCCTACCAAAATGGAGTGAAAGACTGTCCAAAGGAGAAAATGTCATACTTGGCCGCGTTCCTGGATATAATTTCTACAACCCAGAGCACATAAATGACATTTATTAGTAGCAATTATCCAGAATAATCAAAGAATTGAGTCATTTGAAGTTTTGAACAATTCTTTAAAAGCAAAGAGAACTTGTCTACTACTTCTTTCTAATCCCGGCCCTCACCACCAATAATTAAAGTATAAAACCAAACCATCTCCTCTCATTCCATCACGCTAACAAGTAATGGAGGATCACAATCCGATCTCCGATGACCCGAAAACCCCACTTCTCCCAGTTCACGACCAAATCCACCGATCACAGAGCTTTCATTCAGCTCTGAAATCCATCCTCACACCCAAGAACTTCTACGTAGTCTTAGGACCTCTTCTGTGCGCAATCATATGCGTTTTTGTGAAGATAGAGGGGCCGGTGAGTAGCCGGAACATGCTGGCAGTGCTGGCTTGGGTTTTCGCTTGGTGGCTGACGGAGGCCGTGCCGATGCCTATAACCTCCATGGCTCCTCTCTTCCTCTTCCCACTTTTCGGAATCGCTTCGGCTGATGATGTTGCTCACTCTTACATGGACGATATCATAGCTCTTGTTCTCGGCAGCTTCATTTTGGCCCTAGCGGTTGAGCATTACAACGTTCACAGAAGACTGGCCTTGAATGTGAGTTTCCAACTTTCATTTTCTCTCTGTTTTGGGGTTTTTCAGCATTAACCAAATGGATCAAAGCAAAAGAGTTTTCATTTCCGTGAAAAATTCTCAGAGAATTATGAGAATCGGACATGATTGTATACTTCGTGTCATTTTCTTTGCATTTTAGTTTGGATATAAGTGCGTGTTCTTTAGCTAGGATAGAATGCCAACAAAGCGATGCATGACAAGGTCATTAATCAATGTCATTAGCAAAAGATAAGGTTAACCATTTTGAATTCTTAATTATGGTGTTAAACAACATAGTTCCTTCAATTATTTTTGTTTTTGTTTTTGGTCTTGGACTAATTATTTGAGTGAATTATGAATATGGGTCCACACAGATTACAATACTCTTCTGCGGGGATCCACTGAATCCTCCCCTGCTCCTCCTTGGGATTTGCGCCACGACAGCGTTTGTGAGCATGTGGATGCACAACGTGTCAGCTGTGGTGATGATGATGCCGATGGCGACCGGAATCCTGCAACGTTTTCCGGTGGGTCTCGATCAGTCCGTTGTGTCGAGCAACTTCTGCAGAGCTGTGGTTCTGGGGGTGACGTACTCTACAGCCATTGGAGGGATGAGTACTCTTACGGGGACAGGCGTCAATCTGATATTGGTTGGAATGTGGAAGAGCTATTTTCCGGAAGAGGAGCCGATCAGCTTCAGTACTTGGTTTCTTTTTGGGTTTCCTATGGCTTTGTTGATTTTCTTGGCCTTGTGGATCATACTTTGCTGCTTGTATTGCTCCAAAAGTTCAGGCCCTGCTCTCTCTGCTTATTTGGATAAAGCCCATTTGAAGAGGGAGCTCGAAATGTTAGGTATCATACCTTTCAATTAGTGTTCTTTTCATTGAAGTGAAGGCGTGTTGTTGTTGTTTTCAATCGACTTATAAGTAGTGTTCATATGTTTAGGTCCAATGGCTTTTGCTGAGAAGATGATATTGGCTGTGTTTTCGGTACGTAATTACGTATGGTTTGCGGTTTTGAGTGGGTTGACCAAAGTCTTTTTGTTTATTACTGGTTGTATATAACTATGTTTATTTGTCTCATTTTTAAGAGTTAATTATTCTATAAAAACGAGTGAAATAGAATAACTAGAACCATGCTACGATTCTTTGTGCAGATGTTGATAGTTTTGTGGATGACAAGAAGCATTACAGACGAGATTCCCGGCTGGGGAGCCCTCTTCAACGGGCGTGCCGGTGATGGAACTGCCAGTGTGAGTATTGGCCCGTAATGATATTGTTTTCTTTATCACCGTCATATGTAAACATAGTCTTTTCACCTTTTGTTATTGAAGTTCAATTAGAAATTGAAGTGTGACTTGGAAGTTGAAACCTGTAATGTAGGTTATGATGGCAACATTGCTGTTCATTATTCCTAACAAGAAGCAAAAAGGTGAGAAGTTGATGGACTGGAACAAATGCAAGAAGCTACCATGGAACATTGTGTTGTTACTAGGTGCTGGTTTCGCCATAGCTGATGGGGTTCGAACTAGTGGCCTCGCAGAGATACTATCCGAAGCCTTAGATTTCTTGGAACAAGTCCCCTACTTGGCAATTGCACCAGCTGTGTGTCTCATTAGTAGTACCATCACTGAGTTAATTACGTCAAACAATGCCACTACCACACTTGTTATCCCTCTCCTAATTCAAATAGCGAAAAGTATGAATGTGCATCCGCTGCTTCTTATGATTCCAGGAGCTGTCGGGGCCCAATTTGCTTTCTTGCTTCCGACTGGAACCCCTTCGAATACAGTTGGGTTCATCACTGGCCACATTGAAATCAAAGATATGATCAAGGTTGGCTTGCCATTAAAGATTGCCGGAACTGCGGTGCTGACACTTTTGATGCCTACACTTGGTAACATTCCTATTTCTTCTCTCTACCACCTTATCTTTAGTAGTTGTACATGATTTTATATCAATATGTGATTCCTCAATTTTGGCTACTACAGGAACTTATGTATTTGGGACAAATGAACCAGTTCAATGATGCTCTGTTGGGTCTTGGTACAGAGGAGTTGATGTATATATATAGCTACGAGTATACAGATACTGAAGAAAAGGAAAGAAGGGGCAACAGCTTACTTTGCTTCTCCCACATTCTCCCTGTTATTTTTTGCATTACTTCATTGGTTGCACTATTCTGTGTATTTTCGATTTCTCACCTTACATATAATAATTTCCAATTTGTTGAGTCTCTCTATTTCTTTCGGGCCCCTCAATATCATTCTTATGCATTATCTTGACTTGATGAGTTGATGATCATGCTGAAAATTTTCTCCAAAGCATTATTAGAACTAAAATTGGAAATGTAATTCCATACAATTAATGCCACATTTTTTCCCATATGATTTTGTTTCTTGAAGAAATCTATTTGCCTTTCCTAAAAAACCATTACCTGCACTTTCGCACAGGAATGAGGGAATGCAACAGAGGAGCGCAAATGACGCTCCCCTATAAAATGCTACAGTGTAATAATCACACAGCCACAGAAAAATTTGATGTTCTTGGATATGAAGTTCATGACTCTTAGTACCCCAAGTTTATGTTTAACGCAGAATGGAACGCTACAAAGCAAATTAAACAACACCATTTCCTCTCATCTCGTCACAATAAAACAATCAAGAAGAATAATCACATGGACAGTCCCACCACCCCTGAGAAAACCCCACTTCTCCCAGTTGAGGATAATTCAATCCAAAAATCAAAGAGCAGCTGCTTCTGTTCGTCATTGAAATCAGTTCTAACATCCAACAACCTCTCCATTCTCCTAGGACCTATTTTGAGCACCATTGTGTACCTTTGTGTCAAGTTCGATGGCAATGTGACTAGCCGGAACATGCTCGCTGTGCTTTCTTGGATCTTTGCCTGGTGGCTCACAGAGGCTCTGCCTATGCCAATAACATCAATGTCTCCACTCTTTCTCTTCCCATTTTTCGGCATTGCCTCCGCGGATGATGTTGCACACTTGTACATGAACGATGTCATTGCCCTTGTTCTTGGAAGCTTTATTTTGGCTCTTGCTGTTGAGCATTATAACATCCATAAAAGATTGGCCTTAAATGTCAGTACTACTTCCTTCCTGTTCTTAATGTATGTTTTCTGGCTCGAAATAGTTTTTAACTTTAAGACATTTCATCCAACATCTTGCTTTCTTTATTATTTCTGATTTCAATTATGCATTACATAATAGATTACACTGTTATTCTGCGGAGATCCTCTGAATCCGCCATTGCTGCTTCTGGGAATATGTGCGACCACAGCTTTCGTTAGCATGTGGATGCACAACGTGGCAACGGCGGTGTTGATGGTGCCGGTAGCCACCGGAATCCTTCACCGCTTTCCGACGGGTCCCAACCAGCCGGTCGTTGTGGGAAAGTTTTGCAGAGCTGTGATTCTAGGGGTGATATACTCAACAAGCATAGGAGGGATGAGCACTCTCACTGGGACAGGTGTGAATCTCATATTGATCGGAATGTGGAACAGCTATTTTCCAGAAGCAAAGCCGATCACATTCAGCACCTGGTTCCTTTTCGGGTTCCCTTCGGCTTTGTTGATGTTCTTCGCAATGTGGGCGATCCTTTGCTTCTTGTATTGCTCGAGAAGCTCGGGCCAGGCTCTCTCTTCTTATTTCGACAAGGACTATTTGAAGAAAGAGCTCGAGATGTTGGGTAAGACCCCTCAAACTATTAGTCATCGACAGATGTTTCTTGTGTCTCATTGCATTTCTTAAGTGGTTGATGTACCAGGTCCAATGGCTTTTGCTGAGAAGATGGTTTTGGCTTTGTTTTTGGTGAGATTCAAGAACGTTAGTCTTTTATAGTATTGATTATGTACAAAATATGTTCCAAATCTCATCTCATTTTCTGTTTTTTTTTTTGTGTGCAGATGCTGATTTGCTTGTGGATGACAAGAAGCATAACAGATGATATTCCTGGCTGGGGAGTCCTCTTCAAGGGGCGTGCCGGCGATGGAACTGCCAGTGTGAGTTTTAAGAGTAGGAGATCAGTTTTGTCTTGATATTAACTTTGGTTTTGAAGTGTGACTTGTAAACAATGTAGGTTATGGTGGCAACTTTGTTGTTTATTGTTCCAAGCAGAAAGCAAAAGGGTGAGAAGTTGATGGACTGGAACAAATGCAAGCAGCTACCCTGGAACATCATATTGTTACTAGGTGCTGGTTTGGCCATAGCAGACGGAGTTCGATCAAGTGGCCTTGCAGATATATTGTCGAAAAAATTGGATTTCTTGGAGGCAGTCCCATATTTAGCCCTGGCACCTGCTGTGTGTCTCATAAGCAGTACCATCACTGAGTTGATTACATCAAACAATGCCACTACGACGCTTATTGTGCCTCTCCTAATTCAGATGGCAAAAACTATACACGTGCATCCACTGCTTCTTATGGTTCCCGGAGGCATTGGTGCGCAGTTTGCTTTCTTGCTTCCGACATCAACCCCCTCAAATACAGTTGGATTTGCTACCGGGCGCGTTGAAATCCGAGATATGATCGTGGTTGGTTTGGCATTAAAGATTGCTGGGATTGCTGTGCTTTCCATTTTGATGCCCACACTAGGTAACATTCCTTTTCTATTATCAGCCAACTCTTAACTAGATAAACTTTGTATTCGTGTCATTAGACTCATTACTGATTAGTTTTGGCTATTGCAGGAGCCTTTGTTTTTGGGACAAATGCACCAGTTGGATGACTTGAAAATGAATGTTATAGTGTCTTGCAAAAACTTGGGCACAAGGAAATGCATTGATGAAAAGCAGTAGTGCAGATGGACAGGGTGCGAAAGTAGACTTTCAGAAACTGTACGTGGTTGCAAAACTAGCAAGGAGTACTGAAATGGCATGCAAAACTAGCAGTCTAGCACAAACCACAATTATAGAAAATCTAAAGTGATAAAAATTAAACAAGCATCAAAATTCATCTATAGTTTGCTTAAACAATTATTAAGTTCATATTTAATCTACATTATTGGATCTAAGAGTTCAAAAATTTTTCCTTGGGGAAAATGAATCAATCAATCCTCAAGGAGAGAGATCAATTATCAATCCTCAACTTCTTCCTGTAAATGTATAAAGGTTTGTGCCACTTCATCCATTGCCAATTTGTTTTGGATGTGAACCCCATATTACTTTATCATGATATCAGAGCGGGTTACCCATGTGTGCATACCTCGTGGTTACACGGGTGACATGGGCTCCATGTCACCTAAAGTTGTCCACGTGTATGGCTTGAAAATTCGCCACACGTACGAGAGCGTGTTGAGAATATATACATCCCTGATATAGGATAAGAATGGGCCCGGTTCAACCAGAAAATGATAAAAGTAAAGAAGCAGCATATAATCAAGAAGAGTGATTGAAAAATAGGTAACCTCATTGTTACTAACCGCTGGAATATTCAAGAAGATTTGGTTTTGGACTTTTCGGGTTACTCGTGCAAAAAGACAAGTTTTGATTCACAATCAGATTTGATCAACTTTTGGCCAGAATGTCCGTTTGAGACGCACGAGACCTTCAAGACTCACTTTAGTGAGCCCTATCAGATTTAGGCCACAATATATCGTCTTAATTATCCGATTGGGGATTTAATATTTTCAGGCTAGTTTTATATCGTTTTAGGATTCTTTTATTTTAGATTCTAGTTTCCTTTTAAATTTGGATTGTTTAAGATTTCTTGTTAGATTATGATCCAGAATATCCGTTTGAGACGCACAAGACCTTCAAGACTCACTTTAGTGAGCCCTATCAGATTTAGGCCACAATATATCGTCTTAATTATCCAATTGGGGATTTAATATTTTTAGGCTAGTTTTATATCGTTTTGGGATTCTTTTATTTTAGATTCTAGTTTCCTTTTAAATTCGATTCTTTAGGATTTCTTGTTAGATTATGATTTTAGGTCGGATGCCTATATAAGCACCGTCATGCTTTGTATTAGAATCAGTTTATCATATCAAATTTAATAAAAATGAGAGTTTTTCTCTATTTCTCTGGTAGACTCCAGAACTATGTCTTTTAGGGTTTATCGCTTGTAAACCCCGTTATTTCCGACTGCGTCACTTTTCCTTCGATATTCCCTACAGTAGCCTCCACTGAGTTCAGAATCAACACCAGAAAATTAACGTTTCCTCAAACTTTTGACAGCTTGCACTAAATCATCATCATCATCATCATATAAACTCGACGTAAGATTCTGCCCTTTCCTTGGAAATTTCCTAGGGTGGCCTCCACTGAGTGCAGAATTAGCACTAGCTCTATTTTCACTCTTCAAACTGTAACCAGATTCAAAAGTTGAATTCCCTTTTTTTTTTGTTCATATGTCTTAAAGTTCCTGTATAATTGGATTGCACTGAACCAGATTTTGACGTTTCAACACCTTGCTGCCCCAGTTCAACCTTAACAAAACATCTCTCTTTTCAGAGTTAGAAGCCCCACTAAAATCAGTAGAAGTTCCTATCTTTAACTCAGGTTGAAGGTTGTATCTCCATATTGAAATCTTGTGATATTTCCTTTTTTACTTCCACCACTACTCTAAAATATCGAAAATATCGCCCATATTTCGGCAAATATTTTCATTTTTTTAGGGGACGATATTTCATTTGCCTACCCTTTAGCAGTCATTCTTCCGGGTCAAGACGTCCTTCCTCCAAATAATCAAGGTCAAGTTGTAGACGTCCTTCCTCCGGATTTCGATCATAATATCGACGTATGTTGCATCGGTGCCACCTAATTCAGTGTTATGCACATGACAGTAATAGCAGAGCGATACCCAAGAATTGACGTCGTTGTGGAAGATTTCAATCAACAACTAATCGCAGATTGGAATGACGGGAACATAGATTTTGAAGAGGAAGTATGTTTGAGTTGTTAGAAAATCTTGTCGGTGCTAATCTACAGTTTGTCGATAATGTGAACGAAGCAATCATAGATGCCCAGATGATTTGAAGAGGAAGTATGTTCGAGTTGTTAGAAAATCTTGTCGGTGCTAATCTACGGTTTGTCGATAATGTGAACGAAGCAATCATAGATGTCCATGGATAAAAGCCATAAGGAGAATTGTGAAAGAGACAGAAACGTCAAAGATTATCGTAGAAAGATCGACCATGCCAATTGATTCTTTCGATATGACAACCACATTATTAGCCTGAAGACCTTCGCCTCCTGATGGCCAACCTGCTGTGCAATTTGTCGTTCTGTCAAATCCGGACTTTTCCTCTTCGGGCTCTAGACTTCAGGACCTGAGGAACCCAGATAGAGTTGTTATTGGGTTAAAATCAAATGTAGGGGACATTCTTCCATTGCAACAGTTGTACATGGGGTTAGTTCAAAACCCAGTAGCAATCCGCGTAGTCCCAGTACCTAATGTTTGTAACGTTGAGATAGAAAAACTTGCCACCAATGCAATGCTTGCTATGAAGCTTACCTACATCAACGTGATATCAAGCTTGTGCGACAAAACAAGTGGTGCCGATATGAGCGTCGTTGGACAACTACTTGGAGAAGATTACAGACTGGACAACAACTACATGACTGCCACATTCGGAATTGGAGGCCAAGAACTGATGAAAGATACTTTGTACATAAAGTATGCTTTTAATGAAGCTGGATTGTACCTCGAGGCAATGTTGACTAAGAAGGTTGTTCAGTTAGACGTGAAGAGGAGAAAGGAGTTTGTTAAGCTAATGTTACGGAAAATGCTCTCACTTAGGAACAGAAGGATTGCCATATTCGGAGTCACGTATAAGAGCTGGGTTCTCGATCTCACAAGATCCCCTGCGATTAGCGTATGCAAAGCCCTACTGAGAGAGGGTGCGTTCCTCCAAATATATGAACCCTCAGTGGATGAGCCAAGAATCCGGCAACTTCTTGGTAATCCTGAAGCAGTGGACATTTTCAATGATCTAATAGAGGCATGTAATGGCGCACATGCAGTTGCATTTCTGGTGCCAATGCACCAGCTACAATTTAATTTTCAAGGAATATTCAATGTGATGACAGACCAAGCAGGCGGTCGATCTCTGTTTATGGGCTGTGATATGAATGTCAATTTCGACATTCTTAGACATATGGGCTTCCTGGTTTATATTAGTGGAAAACCTTAGGTTGTACGTACAAGTTCAGTTGTTTCTATTTTACTTGTAGTACAAGTCCAGTTCAAACTAATTTTCATCATTTTTTATTGTTAGTGCAAGTCCGAGCCTATGAAATAATTTTTGTTAGTTTGGTGCATTGTTTTATCAGTATAATTCGATAGTTTTTATACCTCAACTTTTTTTTTTTTGTTGATGATATAAAAAACGTTACAACGAAAAGACAAAACCGCGAGAAACACCCCTTCCCAGCTGATCCAAATGGAACGCTGGGGATGCAGAAAGGGGTAAACAAGAAAACCATACATGTGGACTATGGAAATTATAGGCCAAAGAAGCCAGATGATCTGATACAAAGTTTGCTTCCCTATAACTATGTCTAAAGATAACGAATTGAACGTTTGCCACTAAATCTTTAATATCTTGGATTAAAGTTTTGATACACCAGGGAACAGTAGCCGAGCCTCGAACGCAATCAATAACAAGCTTAGAATCACCTTCAACAATAATATTGTTAAATCTTTGAAGGGCTAGTTTGGGATTGCTGTGACTTTTAAAAAAAATTGATGTTGCTGTGTTGTGAGAATAATCAGCTGTGAATTAAAACAGTTTCGTGTTTGATAAATAATATTTTTAAAAGTACTGTCAGTACATAAAACAACTGCAGAGTGTGTTTTGATCCACAACAGCTTCTAAAAGCAACATCTAAGCTGCTTCTAAAATATGCTGCCAATGACCTATAATTTTCAATTAAAGCTGCTTTTTATTTATTTATCAAATACAATAAAATCTAAAATTTTGAACATAAGCTGATTTTTTTTAAAGGGAAAATGATCATTCACCCGATTTTAGGCCAAAAATTGCCCACTTGCTCCACAAACTGTTTTTTAACCCCATTTACCCAAAACACTCTAAGGGATTATTTCCCCTTTACCCAATTAATTTTTTTTTTTTTTTGAGACTTTTTTGCCCTCTCCTTCTTTCTCACTTAGAGAGAGAAGTCACCTTCCACCTTGCTGTGCTCCGGTGACCAGTGGCCGGCGCGGTCTCCGGCGACCGGACTCCGGCCACCGGTGACCCGATTCCGGGAACCGGTAACCGAAATCCGGCGACCGATGATTGGAATCTGGAATCCGGCTATTATTGCCCCCCAGTAATCATATTATTGCCTCCCAAAAATCATATTATTGCCGTCCAGTGAATTGTATGAACTCCCAAAACCAAAATGAATACACTACAGGAACAATTGATCAATTTATAATCATATTATTGGCTCCCAATAATCATATTATTGCCCCTCAATACAAAGTCCAATGTCTCTACTGCCTCCCAATAGACCACCAAAAATGCACCATTTTGTATGATTCACAGATAATTTGGCTTTAATACACAGAAAACAACAGGTAACTTATCAATACACCACACTATAGTGATCCCTGTCCCTCATTTCAAAGTCTACTGGGGGCCAATAATGTGTCTACTGGGGGCCAATAATGGGTTATTATTATCTTCCAAATAACCATTTCCAAGTGCCTGATCAAGTAGATAAATCTCTTATGTTAAGAGAAACCTCGATCTGGTGGCCTACCCACGGGGCTCGGAGCCACCAACACATCAACACCAATCCCAGAGTAGCCGGTCAAAACAATCCATGCCATCAAAAATCATATCATTGCTGCCCAATAGACCCCAATAAAAGCCAATTACACTATCTTCATTATTAAATTGGTTTCCAACTCTCTCTCCTCTATCAGACCCGAAAAAAAAGAAAAAAAAAAACAAAATCCTTCCTCGCCTGCAACAGCCTGCATCCCAGGCTCATCCCAGCCCACTACCTTCCCAGACTTGCCGCCTGTGGGCACAGCAACATCCCACCCCCTTCCACCCACCGCTGCTGCAATAGCCCAGTCAGCGCACGGTGCGAGAGAAAGAGCAGATCGGGAGAGAGAAAAGAAGGTCATGAAACTGGCCGTGGATGTGGCCGCAGACGGTGACCGGACACTTGACAATCTGCACATTCCACTCCTGGGCGAGGATCGTCCTCGCTTGCTCACACAGCGTCTTCACCTCTGCCTCCGTCAGAGGCTTGCACTGCATCAGGTGGTCGATCTAACGGTCCAGATCGGCTTTCGGCGGCATCGTGGTGGAGATTTTAGCTCTCGATTGGTGGTGCGGTGAGAGCTGGACTCGCCGGATATGGAGTGGAGTGGAGGTTCTAGGTTGACTTGTGTTGGGGAGGTGGGAGGAGACGAGGGGAGATGAGAGGCTGAGGGGAGAGAGAGAGAGAGAGAGTCTGGGAGGTGAGAGGCTGAGGGGAGTTGAGTGAGAGAGAGAATGAGAGGAATGAGAGCAATTTTGTCAAATACTGTTAGATTGGATAAATGGGGTTAAAAAACTCTTGCTGGAGTAAGTGGGCAATTTTTAGTCTAAAATTGAGTAAGTGGTCACGGCCCCTTTTTTAAAAGCGAAGCAATCCCAAACTGGGCCAAAGGAAAGCAGTATGCAAGGCCTCATGTAATGCCGTAGCTTCAACCACTATAGTATTCGTAGAGCCCAACAGTCTACAGGCTACCACTAAAGGATTACCATTAGAATTACGAATAATAAAACCAATAGTAGCTTTATCATTCCTCACTGAGCCATCAAAGTTGATCTCAACAAGATTATGATCCGGGGGTATCCTGCGAAATGAGCGGATAGTTCTTTGAATAACTCTAGGTATAGGGTATTGTAAGGTTTTCTTATTAACTTGTTGATAAGCAGAACCAAAAGAAAAGGCATCAAACCAAGTTGTAACAGGAGATATACATTTCTGTTGGAAAAGAAGTTTATTCCTGGAATTCCAAATAGACCTTAAAATAAGTAAAGCATTGCATAACAAAAGCTTACTTTCCTTCTGCCGGCTTAAACTAATCAACCAATCGAAAATATTGCCTTGCCACAGAGTAGGATTAACTGGGTAAGAAAAAGACCATACCTGAGAAGCAAACTGACATTTATGAAAGAGATGATCAATAGTTTCATTTTCATTACTACAAAAAGGACAAAGCGTAGATAAATTTTGCCTAAACCTCACAAGGTAGACTCTAGTATTTAAACGACCTCTTATAAATAACCAACTAAAAATTTTAACCTTAGGAGGTACATTCAAAGTCCAAACCTTATTTAATAACTTTGTCATAGAATGGGGTTGAGATTGATAACAAATCACTACTAGATAATTGGCCTATAGCCACCACCAAATTTTCTTGGCTGTTGGCTCCATTGGGGACTGAATGCGGTGGGCATTGGCCTTTGGCCACAACACCAGAAATCAACCCCGCGCGATGTTGCGCGTATGTTATATGTTTAACTACAACAAATACAAATGTCTGAACCATGAAGTATCTTTTACAGATTCAAAAATCAGGTATGTTAACCAGATACATACATATTGCAAAAAAATGGTTGGGCTTGGCAAAAGTGTTCTATGTTTGTAGTGCGAACCAACTACTTTACATTAACTCCTCTCATTTGTCTTCAGTTGATTTCTTCATAGTCTGCTACATCTTTCTCATTTGAGGGGCTGTCACTGGAAGTCAGAAATAATCATATTAACATGCAAGTGAAGTGAAGGATTGAATGCTTTTGCAAATTGCTCATTTGAGATATCAGATTGACAAGATTTAATAGGACTACGGGCCACAGGGTAGGAAGTGAGGAATAGAGGAGGGGACTGTTGAAAAGAAAATCATGATGCGTCAATATTTGAAATAAAAGATAGTCACTTTACCTTGAAATTGAGGCGTGGTGATGCTCCGGCATCATTACCTGAAACAATTAATCACTTTAAATCCAAGATCCCAATCAATGTTGAATCCCATTGTTAGACAATGAAAGCTAGTTGCTAAGTTTCGGTTCAGGCCAGATATTGAATGAAAATATCACCAAGGTCTTGCAGTTGAAAGAATAAGAAAGCCTGTTTTCAAAATAAGGAAGCCTATTTTCAAAATAACACCCCTCTTACGAACACCAGCAAATAGAAACAATAAGCCAAGTTGGAGCAGCAGCAATTAGGTGTACCATGCCAATTGCATGACTTTTATCAACAATAAACTAAAATCTGATACTGTGATAATGTGATGTCAGTGTTTCACTCGCAAGCTGGGGAGCAGGGAAGACAAATATAAGGCCAAAATTGATTATCAACAATAAACAATACTGGGAAGGGATGTGTGGGGGGACCTGATATACAATCAGTACCTGATAACTAAGAAAACAGAGAGCAAATTTGTTTTTGAAATTCATCAACCTGATCAATCCAACTCATTTTAGGGGAGAAGCAGGACAAAATCTTATCCGAAAACCAAAAACCCAGCAAAGACGCGTAACTGATTAGTTCACTAATTGAGAGCAAACAATATCCATATGAGAAATATGGTTCCTAATGCATGAATCTGTAAATACATGGTTTTTGATTGCATCTAAAAAACCAGCAGCAGATAAAAACATGTATCTGCTTCATAACAATAATGATCATGGGAAAAAGAAAAAAAAAGAGCAAGATTTTTAAAGCAATAATCCCAGTACACAATCACTTTCAATTCATTGATTTGTTAATGCAATAAAAAAAAATCTGTAGTGAAAGAACTAACAAAAGCATTGGCAAAAACAACAGCTTCCACCAAGGCAAAACAGAAAAAAAAAAAAAATTGAAGCCACCAAATACATCATGATTAATAATCAGAGAAAGAGGAGCAAGAATTCTCTCTCTCTCTCTCTCTATTTCACCTAAAACCAGCACAAACCTCTAAGCTTAAACTTACTCACTTAAAGTTGACCTTTAACATGTAACTGAATTAGATCAATATCCACTTTGAATCAGATAAAAAGGTCATAAATTGTTTTAAAAGATAAAGAATTATTTTGCTCTTGCAAGGCCTTATCCTGTCATGTAAAACAAATCCAATCCACCATAAATTCGAAATTATATATATGCACATTTTTATTACATGTATACAGAAATTAAATGTCTTTTCTTACCTTCTTCTGAAGCACTGAATGGATTCGTACATAAGTTGATTCTGTGTGTGATCAACAAAAAATCGTATTCCAATTAATTTTGCTCTTATACTGACAAAACAGAACCTTATATAATATATATTAGATATGTATAATATATGCATGATTCAATCTAGCTACACTAAACAAAACTTTCTGGAGTATTCATTGATTCTGTACCTTTCTAGACCTCACGTGCTTTACAGCAGAATCAAGTTGCTGCTCCAAATTCTGAAGATCTTTCATACTTAAGGATTGGATGTCTTTCCCCATAAATTGAATGCAAATAAGAACAGGTTAAATGTAATGTTATTTATCACAACCTAACAAAAACACAAATACTTTCTTATTTAACAAAATTAGTAGGTACCATTGATTTCTCTGCAAAACCTCCACCCTAGCTTTGAGCTTTGCATGTTCCAGAGTCGGGATTCCCTATGCAACATTAAAATGACAGATTAAGTAATTCAGTAATATAAAAAACATTAGGAAGATAACATTCCCTTTGAGGGGAAAATCAAAAGAGTGTGCATGGCAATGATAATTGGTCTTATTATACAAAATCCCTACCAATGTCCTTTCACTTGGCATCAAATGAACATTGGAATAGAATATGTGCAGTAATAACATGCAATTGTAATTCTCAGTAATAATTTTGCTGACTGTCTTAGAACATACCCATTTTAAAGTTTTTCTTCAACTGCAGTAGCACCAAGAAGAATCAAGTTCCTCTCTATCTTCTCAGCCACTACAGCTTCCTCCCGATATGAACTAACCAAGTTCTTGGCCTCAGTATATTCTTTGTTAAAGTCAAAATACTCCTCTTTATCAAGTTCAATTTCAATTTGACATACATATACTTGTCACTACTACCACCTTAACTCTAACTACTTAACCATTACTTTCATACATCATCAGTTGCTGCTTCATTCTAAAGTTATCAGCTTTAAGCAAAACCCCATCACCAAATTGAACAAAGAACTTAGTATTGAACAAAGCCCCAAATTATAAATCCAACAGTAAATACAAAGAATACTCACACCCTGAAGTTATAGTCTTTAGAAGCATTTACCATTATCCAATCAAACCCAAAACCCTTTACTTAATAGCATCCAGACAGAATGAAGGACTCAACCTCGAACAAATGATATCCTCCTTCCTCCTCTTCGGTAGCAACTAGTAGATTAGGCAAATGCAATTCCTCAATGAGCTTCTCCGACTTCAATTGGGCTATTCTGGGCACGGCCGAAACAAACACTTCTTCAGGTCAACCATGATTTTCCACAATAATTGTTTACCATGCAACATGCAATTAAATCAATAAACAAACAGATCATATCAAAATTCAGATTATCACTGAAAACCCAAATCTGGAAAAAGTGAAAAACCCTATATCGACAAAGATTCATGAAACAGTGTTTTCTTTTTAGAGTTTATAAATTTATAAAGTACATAAAATTCAAAATGAAAAAACCCAATCATATCAATTTTTGAATAGAAGAATAGTAAATAAGAAGATATAAACATTCACTTGCACAATGTAGACAGTAGTGCAAATGCAAAGAGGTGATAAGAGGAAGCACTACTAAAGTACTAATGCAAACCACCAACGAAGTATAAGGATGCAGTTCCCCAGTTTGAATTACAGATGTCATTAGGATCTTAAACAAAAAAAAAATGCAGGCATGTCAAAAGAACATAAGAATTGCATCACAAAAAATTAAACTCTGCAAATTTAGTTAAACTTGAACTGCTATGCTTCGACTTCTCTGTACTAAACTTCAAGTTATTATACTTTTAACCATGCTCTATAGAAAAGCCAGTCATTTGTACAAATAACTTTCACATATCTTTCTCCCCAAATCAGTACCTAAATAGTAAAAACTTTACAACATCCAATAAACATAAGACCTTGTGCTTTTACTAATTTCAATTAACCACAAATGCAGAAGTTACCAACCACACATGTAAAACCGAAACTGAAAACAGGACCAAACAAAACAAATAGAAAGAGACTTGAGAAATCCCAACTACACATGTAAAACTAAAGCTGAAACCAGGACCAAACAAAGCAAATAGAAAGGAAGTTGAGAAACCAAAATCCTACCAATGACTGATCTTGTTGCTAGATAAGGAAAAAAGCAATTAAGGTGAAAAAGAAAGTGAAGAAACAAAGCATAGATAGTTGTATATTAACAGTTTGCTAACCATGGACACGCAATCAGGCTAGAAACAAAACTACACAATACTCTTGCTAATCTGAAGAAGCTAGCAGACCTGAATTCTTGCTCGCATTGCTTTTTTTACTAAGGCTACTCAAACATCAAAACATATGCAAACAATACCACAATTTTAAGAAACAAAAAACTCAATGAAAACCACAATTTTACACAACTGAAAGATACCCAAATCTTACACACCGAGAAAAGAGACCCAATTTTCATTTCCTAGAACTGAAAAGACAATCAAACACACACCTCTTCTTTTGCTGAAAGCTCCCTCCCAAAGTCGATCAAAAATCCTGGCACACAACCTCTTCCGAAACAAATCCAAATCCAAATCCGGGCTCACCGTTTCAGTTAGGCAGCACGTGCCGGGCTAAAAATTCCCAAGGTTGGATAGTAACTTGGGCCATTATTCTGAGGGCTGGGCCAGCCCGGCCCATTTTAGCCTAGGGTAATTTTAAATTAAATAGAAAGGGGGGAGGAGACCCGCGTCTGAATTGATTCAAAAAAAAAAAAAAAAATGCTAGCGTCTGAAGATTGAGATGGTGAACATGGAGCACGATGCCTTGTCGCATAAGTTATTGAATTCTGAATCATCTAACAGGAGCGGTGTTGAGGAGCAACCAAACACATTCTGGACACAGTGCCCCTTTTGTTTTGTTGCGCAATGTCTCAATACCGCAGAGACATTCTGGATCGCTTGGTCAATTGTCAGATATGCCATCAAGCATTTGGAGCTCATGAAATGAAGAAAGACGATCAACCTCTCAGGAATCAATTTAGCGATACCCTGAAATCCGCCCCGAGTCCCGCTAAACCAGGTAACTTCATCGATCTCTCTGCTGAAACCCTAAACTATTACGATAGTGATGAAGAGGTTAGGGTTCTTAGGTTCAATTAAACCCTCCAATATCTCTTTTGGGAAAAGCAAGCGAATAAAAACCTCAAACGAGGGTTCTTGTTCTACTTCCAAAGCTCCATCTTTTGTTTGTGAAATTTGTGTGGAGACCAAGCCGGCACACGAATCCTTTGGTATCAAAAATTGCAGCCATGTTTATTGTACAGATTGCGTGGTCAAATATGTGGACTCGAAGCTCCAAGAAAATATAGCAAGCATTGGGTGCCTTGTACCCGATTGCAAAGGGTCACTGGATCCCGATTATTGCCATTCGATTCTGAAACCTGAGGTGTTTGAAAAATGGGGAACAAGGTTGTGCGAGGATGTGATTATTGGGTCTCAGAAATTTTACTGCCCCTTTAAGGACTGCTCCGCAATGTTGATCGACGATGGGACAGAGGTAGTGAGAGAATCAGAGTGCCCTAATTGTAAAAGATTGTTCTGTGCGCAGTGTAAGGTTCCTTGGCACGCGGGGATTACTTGTGCCGAGTTTAGGAGGCGGCATAAGGATGATACTGAAAAGGATGATCTTATTATGGAGAAACTTGCTGGAGAAAGTGCCCAACGTGTGGGATCTATGTGGAAAGATCAGGAGGCTGCACAACAATACGATGCAGGTCTGTTTATCTTTCTGCACTCTTCATTTAAGATTACTTATGCCACATATATATGTAGTACATGCATGATCACCTGGTCAGTTATTAACCAAGAAAATAATGCTCAACCACCCTTGGATGTAAATCCAATGGCAGAGAGAATTATTATTAAGTTGAGGTATTTTGTTTTTCACCCTTGGATGTAAATCTAAGGGTTATTTATTTGGTCAGCAACTGACCAGGTAAACACTACTCTATGTAGTATGTATGTATATTGGTGTTTGCTGAATGCCTAATCCTATACTGTTTGAGTAGCTTTGGTAAGTATAAGTGTACAACAACACGGTGAAACTTATTCTGAATTATAATTTTGGGTTAATTACTTGCAGGTGCGGGACTTATTTTGACTTCCATTGTGGACGACTCGGTTGTCCTTTTTGTGGAAAACACAGAAACACTATGGGCTACTGCGTATTCATGAAGGAATACAGAATGATTCAGCGGGACCGGGGGGAACCCTATAGTCAAGCTACTGCTAAACTTGCTACTGAGAAATGGAGATCCATGTCTCGTTCTGAAAAAAAAGCCCTATGAGAACCCAGAGATGAAACCGACTAGAATCATCCAGGTGCGGTCGAAGATGTCGAGTAAAGAAGGCTAATGGATGAGTAGAATGAAGCGACATAAGTTACTTAGTTGATGCCGAGCTACATTCATTTCTTTCTTAATTAAGCTCTTTCTCATGGACAATAAGGTTTCTTTTTATGTTTAATGTTTTTCAGTTAGCTTTATTATAAAGAAAAAAAATGATGTTAAATTCTCCAATTAACTCACCCTATTTTGTGTCCACCAGTAGAGCTTTCAGTACCTTAATTGTTTTGGGATTGGGACCTTTGCAGTCTCTAAGGCCATGACATATTATATTATGTTCTGTTTTTATCTACTTTTTAGTTATGATCATCACATTGAATTCTTGGTATTGTCAGGCTCATAGGTAAATAATTAAGCTGCAAAATCTCTGAATGAGATTCTCTTTTGTCTATTATGTGAAATTGTGGAAGTGTTTTTTTTTTCCTATAGTTGTAGTGTGGAGCTCTGAAAGGGGCTTGTCTTAATTGTTGATGATTAATTAGTTTGAAGTTTCAAGCTGTCCCTGAGCAATTGATGGGTCCTGATTTCTTTTTTGTTATTGAAACTATACCTTGTTTCTGCTGGTTTAGAACCTCATTAAAGTTGGATGATGAAAATGGACCAAAATTTTCTCCTCTATATTGGATAAAGTAGTTGTAATATTTCAATGTCAAAGCTAGTTTTGAACTTTCTTTTCTGGGATGGAGTCTCTTACGTGATAGTAATTGTTTGAACTCATTGGATTGCCAATGAAGAAGCATACCCTGTTTTTGCCGAGATGGTAACATGAGGGTTGCCTATACTGCAGGGAATTGGATTGCAGAAGTAAGTCTTTATTTCAACAAGATTCTATCATGGAGTTTATCTCAATGACTCTGTCAGGGTTTGTTTCCGTGGTTTTTAAGTTAGTTTTCATTGTACATGTACTTGTGATGAATGGTGGCCACTTTTGGAATTTGATCGAACACAGTCAATTAGCTCTGCAATTCACATTCACTTCCAAGGTCTGTTGATGAGTTTGATTATCTAGGTGAGCTGGAAAACTAATGAGTCTAATTCCTTTTTTCAATTGTATACTCCTTACCAATTGCTTCTAATGCTGTTAATGATCATCAATTTCTTCACTTCCTCATTGTTAATTAGCTTGCTAGTTTATACTATATGTAAATTGAATTGAGTTTATCTTTTATAGGGTAAGACACAACTTTGAGCTGATGGGAGAGGAAAGGCAGGAGGTCCGAATAACGTATATCAAGAAAATTTCATGGCTGTCAGTGTAAATGATAGTACTCGGCTGGAAAAGGGCTTGATCAGGGACCTCTCATATCTACTATACCCGTAACTCCAGGTTAATAGATATTTATTAATTATTTTCCTTCTTTTACATGCCTATATATATTTGGAGGACCTGGTCGTAAGGTAACGCAGTTACTAGTTTTATGCATATCTAAAGTACAGTTATAACAAACTAACATTTTGTTTCTCTTGTCGGGATGATCATTCAACATTGAAATGAGAAATCAGAGTACAAGCTACGCAAACAACTATCTCCTCTGCACAAATCGCTCATTACTGTGATTTCAATCATAGTTTTTGTATTGCTTTTATTGCTTTTTGCCTGGATGATGGGATGGCTGGGGAATACAGATCAATTACAAGGTAACATATTGTATACTGGCTAGCAACATTTGACAAGTATTCGCTCTTTCAAGAATTCTTACTGAACTTTAGCTTACATCTCTGATCATTTGTTTGTGGAACAGAAATAGATGTAAGTCTAGAAAAGCCTGCCACACTCAAACAATACAAATATGCTACTCGGAATTTTAGCAAGAGGAACTAGATTGGTCAAGGGCGTTTTGGGACCGTGTACAAGGTAACCAATTTTCTCTGTCCTTGTATTTATTGTGGAGTTTCACCTACAAAATTGTGATTTTAACTTGCAAATTCAGTTCTTTAGGAGAAATGGACTTAATAATGTATATCATTTGTTTGGTTGCATTTTTGTGCAGGCTGAACTGCCAGGGAAAATTGTAGCTGTGAAGAAACTCTCCTCTCATTCAGAGGAAAGGATCATTCAGTTGAAAAATGAGTTTTATGACTTAAAATCAATGAGTCAAGAGAACCTTGTTCAGTTACTGGACGTTTACAACGTAAAAGGCCTGTATTTGCTCATCTATGAATGTATGCAAAACAACTCCCTTGCACATGCCTTATTTGGTAAATTTTAATTTTATCAGGCCCCTTTCTTTTTGTTATATGTTTTTCTGTTCTAATATTATAATTATTCAGGAGAAAATATATTGATGTGGTGACTGTATGGTTGCAGACTCAAAGTCCAAATTGAAACTTGATTGGGAAGCTAGGTTTAACATTTGTTTGGGAATAGCTAGGGGATTGGTGTTTCTGCATGAGCATTCCAAGCTGAAGATGGTTCACAGTGACATTAAATCCGCTAATATTCTTCTCGATGGAAAGCTCAAGGCTAAAATATCAGACTTTGGATTGACAAGCCTTTACACCGAAGATGATCAATTCAAGTTCATCAAAGTAGAAGTGACAGAATGAGTGGAACTATAGAACTGTACCTACTACCTGCCACTTTATATATACGTACTGCAATCTTCGAGTTAGTAATGATTAGTTACCTCTTGTTTTCCGCAGGGGATATATGGCACGATTGGCACCTGAGTATGTTCGTGGAGTTGTGACATCTAAAGCTGATGTCTACAGTTTTGGGGTGGTTATACTTGAAACTGTTAGTGGAAGGAAAAATGAAGGACACAAGCGAGATAGCCAGGAAACTAAATTTCATTTAGACACGGTAAGCAAAATTGTCATCGCCATGCTTTTCTGCCTTCTTTTTGTTTTTCCAAACTATGCTGCAATGTCATTTAACACAACTTCTATGTTGTGTGTGGAAATGCAGGCTTGTGATTTACTGCGAAAAAGAAAGCTGGTGGACTTGGTTGATAAAACCTTGTCTAACAAATATGATGCAAAACAAGCCATCATAATCTTGAATTTAGCAGTAAAGTGCATCAATATATCGCCAACTCTGAGGCCTACTACGTCTGAAGTTGTGAGTGTTCTCGTTGGCGACAAAAAAATTGAGGAGATTTGTTCCCCTGCTCTGATTGAGGACATCAACGACCCCCACGTGAAGGAGATCGAGGAGTTCGCGGTGTCTGAGTACAACAAGAAATCCGGGAAGAAGCTGGAGTTACAGAGCGTGGTGAAGGGTAAGACTCAGGTCGTCCCCGGCGAGAATTACCAACTCGTCATCGCCGTCAAGGATAACTCCGAGGCGGCCAAGTACGAGGGCATTGTATGAGAGGATTTGGGAACAGACTAGGGAATTGCTCTCCTTCAATAGTCACATAGCTCAAGTTGATTCCTCTGTTTCTATGGGAGTAACCTCGAGAGTATCCACATCATCCACTTTGATCAAAGGAGAAGATGAAACAGAACACATTTCTGAGAGTACCGCTCTGGAGATTTCCAAGTGAAATAGAGTAATCTAGCCAAATGTTTGTGTCTATTTTCTTTTCCTTTTTTTCGAACATGATGGGCTCTACTGCGACTACCGTATTGATTATGTATAAAATCGATGCTAACAAGAAGACTAGAAGAAATGGGAATTTCATCTTCCTTACTAGTTTATTTTTTATTTAATTTTTTTGATTCATAACTGGTTTTATCCATCAATATTTATAAAGAATTCGAGGTCAGTTCCCTGCAAAATCCGCACTTCACGTGCATGTGTGTGTAAGCTAGATAAACTAAGAGCCCGGAAAAGCCTACATTGTATAATGATTCCCAAGCTCCTCTGTACAATACTACGATCGGTGAGCCTAATCCTCTCCCTGCCCTTTCGATAAGACATAAATGAAATACAGTAAAAGCCTACATAAACTAAGAGCCCGGAAAAGCCTACATTGTATAATGATTCCCAAGCTCCTCTGTACAATACTACAATTGGTGAGCCAGGACTTTACATTCCTAGGTGAAAATCGAGAAGACCAAAACATTTACTATCTTCTAATTCTCAGTTAACTGTTCATCGGCTTATGAACAGTGACGGCTCCAGCCGAGCCGGTTATGGATGAAAAGACAATTTTCTCCCTGCTTCATCTCTTTTGCCCGACACCTGTCTACCGTCTCAGAGCTCCGTGTCTCTCTTCTTCGCTCCACACAGAGGTAGAGAGAGAGAGAACGAGTGAAGGAAATTCATTTTCTTCGACACCTGGGTTGCTACTCAGTGTGTGTTGTTTCTTGCTTTGACACCTGGGGTGCTGCTCGGTGCTATCGTGTCTATGCTACTTCATTCCACCGAGAGGTAGATAGTGAAGGAAGTGGTGCTGTTTGTTAGCATGTACGAGTCTGATTCCATTTTCCATGTTATGCTGTTTGTTGAGGATTGCGCAATCGGTTGCGGGTAATTTCAGTTCTGATGTTGCATGTCATGATTGTGTCTGTGTTTCTTCGATTTAGGATTTCTTTGTTGGGTGCTCTTTGGATTTACAGTTCGTCAAATTTGATTGGGGTTGAAAGAGTGGGTTTTCGTGATGAGTTGAAAGAATTTTGATTTGGGGTTTTGGTGATGCAGGGGTTTCTGGGTTATTGGCTCAACGAGGTGGAGGTGTGTTGAGACAGGCAGGAGAGCTGCTGTTTCTGGTGTTTGAGGTGTGGCCTGAAACATCCAATTCCAGAGTTATTGTTCATGCATGGAGACATAGATTGCTTCTACGTTCAAGGTTCCTTAATTCTCCTCTCTCAATTTTGTCTGTTGTGATTGTAAATTGTTCCTATTAGGGTTTGGAATTGAGTAAATTGGCAGAGATGAAATTCCAAATTAAGAGATAGTCACTTTGGTTTTGTGGTTGAAGCATCTATTTTTGTGATGCCCTGTTATAAATTTCGTAGCTTTGCTTGATAAGATTGAAAACCACGGGATTTTTTAGTAATTTTGGAGTTGTGCTGATTATATTCTTAATCTGTGATTGTAGGTTGCTATGGATGTTTTTTTTTTTTTTAGGGATTTATGGTTTTCATTTGTGTTTTTAATGTTAATCTGTGATTGGTTTTGTATGCAGGTTTCACATGCTACTATAATTGTTGCTGCAATTGATTTATTTGTTGTAAGAAATCGGTCTGCAAGGTGTGAAGAAAAGGAGAAGCTTGAATCTGTAAATCAAGGTAAATGGAAGAATACATGTTAAGCAATTTTTGATAGTACAATGGATTACTTGACCAAAGTATGATATGGACTGTGTAAATAAAGGTTGAGAGTTAATCTGAGATGCCTAATCCTTTCACTGTTTTGCAGGAAAATTTGGGTATAGCAAGAAGGAAGATCTGGAATTACCATTGTTTTTTATTTGTCTGCTTATTTTTGAAGAGAAGGTGGGTTTGTAAGTTTATCTAATTGTGTTTGGTTTCTGATTTGAATTTGAGTTCTGTGTGGATTTGTATGTGAGGTGTGTTTTGTAGAATTGCATATGGAAAGGGGTTAGATTCAGTAAATGGTTTCATGCATATGTCAGTATATATCATTTTTTGCTTTGCTTGGTTCCGTTTTCACTTTCAATTGTATATGCTTTCTTCTTCTTGGTATGTTTTCTATTTGTAATTTCTCCAGTTTAGCTCAAATCAGTGGAGAGAATAGGTTCTGCATGTTCTCTGTCGGAATAATTCATACCAATATGCTATTGTTTTTTTCTGTAGGAGAGGCTGAAAGTTGTTATTGAACAGATCACGAGCTGTAGCTTCTTGGTGAGTAGTCTGTTGTCTTTCATCTTTTAGCTTCCTTGCAACAATTATTGTAATTCTCCTAAGTCTTAAAACAAGAAGATATACCATGTAAATATATCCGCTAGAAAAGAAACTGTTATTAGAGATGATTGCATTATGATCAATTCAAAGATAGCAAGGATCAATTTCTCTCTGCATTTTGTATTTCTTGCACATTACCGTTTTTGGTGTACTTATTACTTCAATGTACAGTTTTCATCTTTGATAATTTCAAATCTTTTATTAAGTTATATATGAATCTAATCATGGGATCAATGATAGAATGCTGCAATTGCTTTGATTTGTTGAAGATTTTTCTATATTGATTTTCAGCTACCTTTTTCAAGTAATCATAGAAAAGATCTGAGATTTTTGAATATTTTGGAGGTGTAAATTGAGGAGTCTTTGCTTTTACAAGTACAAATGTTTTATCCAATGTAGATCACACACAGTTCATACTCTGTTACTTTCGTGAATATTAGGTAGTCTACTGGTGTTTGCTAATTCTCTCATTGTCTTTCAGTTTGGAGACCTTTTAACTACTGGTATACTAACAATTTTATCTCTGCATTCATATGGATCAGCACTTATTCTGAAAGCACAATTGGAAAGATTGATTTGCTTTATAGACTGCTGCACATAAAATAAGTTTCGCCTCTATACCTTTCAATCTTTTATGTACTATTCCAAATGTTTATTCCCTAATAATAATAATAATAATAATAATAAGAAAAAAAAAAAAAACAGCCAACCTTATTACTAAGAAATATCAACATTTAAGACTCACTACAGTTATCATATTTGCTTCTACCTTTTCAATTTATACACAACAACCAGAAAGCAAAATTTTGTTCGACTTATAATGTATGAAATTTTGAAATAAAAAATTACTTCTCATATATGTTATGTCCATGTTGAGTCCTACAATTGAACGTTTAACCTTCTTCTTCTTCCTTTTATTTATTTATTTATTTATTTTTTACAAAATTTGGAATTTATATAAGCGGTTCAAACAAGGTGGGTCTTCTCTGGCCTACGCTTTTGATTTAGCTTCAATTTTTAGATAACTTGCTGGAATTGATGCGAGAGAATGAGTTTCAACACCAGTATAATAATCATTAGGTCTGGATTTGTGTGACTGTGGGATTTCTTTTTTCATGATAGATATTTTCAGTAAAGGCTGTATGATGTATTCGATAATGCAGGGGTTTGCGATTATCATATTGGGTTTGTTATGTTGCATATCTCTTTTGGTGATATTGCTGTAGTTATAGACTCAATAGCTTGAAATGTTTGCATGTTGGTTTTGCTCTTTTCTCTTGGAAATATAATGCAGTTATTTATATGGGCTAAATATTGATTACTACCCTGTAGTTTGGGTCCAAAATCAATTCAGTCCCTAAACTTCTAATTTCATCAAAAACACCCTTGCACTTTCAATTTTGATATAATAGGTCAAAGTTGTTAGTTTTCCAATAATTGAAGTTATTTAACTTGTTAACGTGGCTCATATATGACCTATGTTTTATGATGTGGTGTCGAGGTGGCCTGTATAGTCAATTTAGGAGTGAGTCCTACTATAAAATAAATAGTTTTTTAACAAATAATCCAACTATAACTTGAACTCATAACAGAATATTAACGAATTGGACCTATTAGATCAAAATTGAAAGTGCAGGGGTGTTTTTGATGAAATTAGAAGTCCAGTGGCTGAATTGATTTTGGACCTAAACCACAAGGTAGTAACTAGTATTTAGCCCTATTTATATCATTGCAAAGAAGAAAATCAGTTTTATTGATTAGCCTTCTACACTGATTAAAAGGGAGTTAGCAGTTTTGTTTTGATAATTTTGCTATGTTTGTTTTCTTGGTAGTTGCTTTGCTTGGTTCTATTTTTAGCTTCAGTTATCTTTGTTGCTAAGCTTTGCATTACAAATCTGTTCTTCACCACGTTTTTCTTCTGTGTGAGTGTTTAAGTAACAAGCTGTATATAATAGACTTGCATATATATTTTACACAAATCAAGAAACTAGGAAAAGAGATGAAATAGGTAATGAATAGGACATAAATAATAAAAGTAATGTCCAATCTGTTCTGATTCATCTGTTTTTCCTTTTATAATATGTGCTGATTAATTCTTCTTCCAAATCTGTAGGCAATTGTTTTCAGCAGCAGATGAATGACAACCAAAAAGATGAAGTGATCTGCGAGACAAGCAAAAAGATGAAGTGGTCTGCCAGTGACATGGTCTCCTCATTATTTTCTTTCTGTAGCTCGGGCGGTGTGTTATACGCGGTCGACTGTAACGCGTGGGGTTTAGCTTAACATAACCAAGGAAAACGTGTAGAACAATATATTTTTGACAAGCTGTGTCAACAACAGTTGTATTGAATATTTGCACAATATCAGACCATTTATATTAATGGTAATGTTAGTTCCAAACATAAGTCTCTAGCAGTCGAAACTTGCAAATTTTGTTTCAACACCCGCAGCAAAGCGCGGGCACCTATTCTAGTGTTTACCAAAGATGCAAGCATCTTCTTCCTCTATGCCACCCAAAAATGGGGCTTTTTTCAAAAGGTACTATTGAATACCTCATACCAGTCGAACCCACGAGCTAGAAGATGTTGCTTTTTACAACCAACCACTATGCTACAAGGGGGACCTACAAACAGTCTAGGCTGTCGATTCAGCAGAAATTGAAATGGAAAGAGAGTTAGGAGATTCATGTTATTCACTTATTCCTACTGAGCATTTTTGTATTTGATCCACTAGCCAAATAATTGAGTTATCAGCTTAAAGTAGCTTTTCCATCTTTTTACAATTTGTTGGGGCCACGCGGTACATGATCCACTTTCTTTAAAATTTTAAATGGATAATGGCATGGTGCTTTTGGTCAGTGGCAAAGATTGTCATTATTTTGGTCTTTGGTCTTTGTATCAGATTTTGGAAGCCGATAAACTTTTAGAGTGTGTTAGCAGAAATCCAGCATTTCAATTTTTCTGATCAACCAAACTTGCTGGCTAGCTGCTATGTTATCCACCATGTTCAAGAGTTGTTCCCATTTGCCGTCAATTATTGTCGAGCCTCATGAATTAACCTTCAATAGGAAAAGCTTATATGCATGACGATCCAATAGTTTTTTTTGCTAATGGCAGACATTGTCACTATTTACCAGCTAAAAGATGAGCGCAACTACAATCGATCGCCTGCTAAGCAGTGGACAGCCGGATCAATTCGATAACACTTTTGAAGTTACAATATGAAATTAATTAATTATATTAGTATTTATCCTCCATAAAGCTTATCCTTATCAGCTGGAATCTTGCCCTTTTCATTATGAACAACTAGCTATAGAAGCCCAGCAGAAACTAGTGAATGTTATACGTGCTACGTGTAAAGTTTACATGCAAAGTCCAAAATAAAAGTGACATTTTACCCATAGAAAAAATTAAAAAAGGCAATGATAGAGGAGACTCAATTAGAGACTCCATTTGGATGACAGAAAATTATGATATGAAATGAGAATTAATTTCATTTTCATTTAGAGCAAGTCCACCTGAGGCTCTTATGCCCAGGCTCCACGTCAAACGGTGACCCAAGTCACTAAAATTCCACTGTTGTTCCTTCCACCAGGCCTGGGGCAAGAGAGCAGTAGATGACCCAAGTCAAGAACTCGGGCAACATGGTGACTGAGCCCATGACCTAGGCCTCCACCGTGGCCCAAACAGTAGAGACGAGGAGAGACGCGCCTGCAGATGGGAGTGAGCCGCAGTCTCTTGTCGTGTAGCTAATAGGCGGCTGCAGGCGCGTGGAAGGCCAGAAATTGTCGGCTAGTGGCAAGTGGAGATATGATGTGGCAAGTAGCTGTTGGGTGCCTTGAAATTTAAAGGCAACGGTCCACAGATCTGGACCGTTGGTTCTAATTATATGAGGGATCTGATGGTATATAATTAAGGAGATATAAACCATTTAGGAAGGTGAAAAAAAAAATTAAAATTATTAACGGTTATATTACAACGGTAAGAAAAAATATATATACAGAATTCCTATAAATACCTCACCTCCTATTTTACCTCACACCAAAAAAATCATATTTCTTACTTCCTTAATGTTCATCAATACTATTTATTTACATCATATATTTCTCATTTACACTAAAAAAATTAATAAAATATTCAATAAACAGTAACTGACTGGTGACCCTGACCCAACGGGTGGAAATAAAGGTCCAGTGGCAGTGAACAGTTTCTTGTCCTATATAGTGACCTGGTGACCCAACGGGTGAACTTGCTCTTAGAGGTGTTGTTTGGTTCTAATTAGAGATTTGAATGGAAATAAAAAAAATAGGGAAAATTCATTATAAACCTAATTCCTATAAAATTTAATGGAAAAAACCAACCTATTATTTTTTTCAATCTACACCAAATCATTACCAACTAGGATAAAATATTACCTTTCTTTTTTTTTTTTCTAAAAATTACACATATTGCTACTATTTAAATTTGATAAACATTAGTCAACTAGCAAAATTAATGTCTTCTTTAAATACCTTAATTTTTTTTATTGGCCCCATTATTCCAGTAGTTTTTCTTCTACTCATCATTATTGCTAGAATTATGGATATTTTCTTTACATATTTTTTTTATAATTCAAAGGTTTTATAGATATTTTTTTTATTTTTATGAAGTATGACAATTTTTTATTGATCAGCGGAATCATACATAACGATTTACCCACGTGAGGCTTACACAAAATCATTACCTAAATGATTCAACCTTATTAAGAAACAAAGAAGCTCATCAAAAAAAGTTCTAATTCATCCATAAGAAATCAAAGAGACACATGTAAAACAAACACCCTTGGTATCATAATTCAAGTAATAGGTGAGGAAGAAACATTTGCAAAGAGGATGATGTCACTTCCCTCCAGGATGCCCATGGTCTCCGTCTAGCAAGAGCAGCTCTACCGTCGGCGCATGATGCAGCTGTGAGGATGGACATCCGCACTTTTGCTGCACTGCGGACGTCCTCTTCTGATCGGGCCTGTGTGTGTGTGTGTGGTTTGAATTGTTTCAGAAGAAATTGTGTTTTGTGAGGTGTGGCTTGGATGGCTTATAGATTCCATTTGGTATGGTTGTGCTTATAAAATAAGTTGGCTATTATACTGTGATATGAGTGTTGAGAATATATACATCCCACATGGAAAAAATAAGACCTTGCATATGGGTTTATAAGGGTTTGGGCCACTCCATCCATTGTCAATTGGTTTTGGATGTGAACCCCAAATTACTTTATCATGGTATCAGAGCGGGTTACCCACGTGTGCATGCCTCACGGCCACACGGGCTCCACGTCACCCAAAGTTGTTCACGTGTATAGCTTGAAAATTCGCCACACGTGTGGGGGCGTGTTGAGAATATATACATCCCACATGGGAAAAATAGGACCTTGCACATGGGTTTATAAGGGTTTGAGCCACTCCATCTATTGCCAATTGGTTTTGGATGTGAACTCCAGATTACTTTATCAATGAGAATAAGCGGCGGTTAAATAAAGTAGTTGAGTGTTTAGTAAAGTAGATTTTGAAAAGTACTTATACTTATAGTACTAAAAACAGTAGCAAAGTGTTTTACTTAACTTAAAATAAGTAAGGTTGAGTGGGATTATGCTTTTCAACTCTGGCAAAAAAAAAAAAACTATTGTTCTCAATAAGTAATGTATTTTACCAAATACATTACTTATTGTCTATTATTTTTAATTTAAGCTGCTTATAAGCTTTTCCAAACACAGCCATAGTATCAAAATTTTGGTCATTTTTGGACAAATTTACTTGTATATATTGTTGGTCTGTGAAAATCATAGCTAGTAAAAAAGGAGACTTGTATAGTAAGTGAAAAATACGTACGTGTATTATTTGGACATTTCATTAAATAGGAAAAATATTTTTAATTATTTAAATAATTAAAATTTTTATTTTGAAATATTCAATTATATTCATTTTTGTTTAATAATATGTGTAAAGTATTAAAAAAAAAACATAACGTAAAAATCGTGTATAGGACTTGTATAATATTTTTGACTTCAAAAATATGAGAAATTTAACCAATCTCTTTTAAAAATATGAAGCATGAAAGTATTTTAGAAAAAATATAAGTACATGTTTTATTTACATATAATATAAAAAATTACTAATTACGGTGAAAACTGAAAAGTGATCGAGATTCATATTCTTCTCGCAAAGTTGATAATAATCTTACCCCCCAGTGCCCGACTACTTTTTGGTGGGACATACGGCCTACTTTTTGGTTGGTCTTGTATATTATAAGTAGAACAAGCTAATGCACTAAATTCATTCGAGGGAAAATGGGTACTGAAGCTTCAGCAAGACTTGTTAGTGAACTTGTAATTCTATGCCTCATCTCCACTCTTTGTCTGCAGCTTGGTTCTGAATTCAAATATCAGAGTATAGCTGAAACGTTGCCCGAGTTGGCCACAGAAGAAGGTAATTTATCATCCACTTCATATCTTTTTCTTAAAACCAAACACCGTGCTAGAAAAGTCCGTACAAAAGAATAGAATTCTAATTCAATTGATACAGTTTAATTCAACCAAAGGTGCCCGAGTTTGTTCAGTTTAAATGCTAAGGTAAACAGCTTGTATAATAAGTATTTTAGCAGTGTTGCACCGATGTTAAAACATATAGTTTGTGTATAATATATATATATATATATATAGAGAGAGAGAGAGAGAGAGAGAGAGAGAGAGACTAGGACCTATAGTTCACATTTTGTTTTTTGCATTTACTATTCTTTCTGCATTAGATTAAATTAGAAAAATCAAAGTGTTAACACCAATTAGCTGTTAGTCTGCCAGTATCATTAGTGACATTAGTCTCTCCTTTGTAAGTGAGAGGTTATTAGTTCGACTCACAAAAGTTTAGTTGTTGTAAGTTGAGTTTGTTGATGTAATAAAAATAAGTTACTAGACTAACTAGTGATGTTTTTCTTTTACATAATGTAATTTTTTTTTGATAATATAAAATAAAATGTTGGGCAACAGAGAGAGCTCTTTATCAAATAGCATATCAGTTGGGGTTAAACACTGAAAAGTTATTTGGAGGCTCAATTTGCACGGAGAGAAGCTATGAAATCAAATGTGACTGCAGTTTTAAAAACAACACCATTTGCCACATCATAGAAATGTAAGTTTGAAAAATTTAGATTTTAACTACACATATATGCAAATCGTGTGTTGAATCTCTGATCGATATTGTTAATAGGCTAACTTTCACATTTTGAGTGAAAAATTGTTAATTAGCTAACTTTCACATTTTGAGTGACAGTACACTGATTGGCAGCGGTTTGACTGGAGTTATACCTAAAGAACTGGCCAATCTCACACATCTGGAGCGCCTGTAATTTCTCTCTTTTTTTTTTTCCAACATTACATATCTAATGTCTTTCTTAACATGCTCGATCATTACTATTTTGTGTTTTGTACCTGTACCAGCTGCCTTGGATATTTATCAAATTATTTGTTACCTCCAACCTCTTACAATTCTAACACCAGTTTCTCCAATGGAAATTTTCGTCTATTCCATATATAATATTAGTATAGTCTTTTTTCAGTTCATTATACTTTATTTTCCTTAAATTTCTCTGAGCGTCTGTCGCACAAATTTGCGAGAAAAAGAAAAAAAAAATGGATACAAGTCTATTGATATATTTTTTCTTGTTCCAGAACATCTAGACAATCAAGTGAATTTACAAGATGTTTCAATTTGTAGGAATCTCAAGAAAAATCAATTGACTGGTTCCATACCTGCTAGCTTGGGTAATTTATCTTCGCTCCACAACCTGTAAGTCTGCACTTGTGGATTTATGATTGTCGCGGGTTCCTTGCAATATTTATATCCATAGCTATGCATTTGGTTATGAAACTTTTATTTCTTGAACTCCAGATGTGCTCATCAAACTCATTCGGTTATTAGTGAAATTACTTGTTGAGAAAATTAACATTGATAAGTTAATTGGTTTTGTGTACATGTCAATTTGTTAGGGATCTTTCGGACAATCAATTGTCCGGACCTATTCCAGCGAGTTTGGGGAATTTGAAATTTAAAGTAAAAGAAGAAAAAAAAAGGTGGGTGTATTTTACTACTTTTCAGAGTTCTAATTTTCCTTGTTTTGAGCTTAATCCAAAAATATGGTTGTGCTGTGTATTATAATCATTTTAGGAGTGTGCTAGTTTAGTGTACTCTATGTAATGACTTTTTCTAATAGTTCTTTGAGGTAAGTCATTATTGTACAGCTTGCTGAATTGCATAATAGATGATCTTTAAAGAAAGTCATGTAAGACTTTTATTTTTTTAGGGGGGTGAAATTTGCACCCCCAAAATTGCAAACCACACCCCTTTTTATTTTTTTAATAATATTTCATCCCAAATCTTTTTACACTTCCTAATATACCCTCAAAAGTCAGATTTTATTTTTCTTCTTTTTGGTTCTGTTCTTCCCTCTCTCTCTCTCTCTGTCGTTCTCTTCTCTCTTTCTTTTCCAGACAACGATCCCCTTCGTCTCTCCAAAATCACGACAACCCCTTCGTCTTTCCAAACCAGGTCAAAATCCCAACTTTTCATTTCATGACCTTAATTTAGCTCTCACCATTACAGAGCGAGGGTCCAGAGTCTTCAGACCAAGCTATCAATCCTGGCAAGAAGAAGAAGCAAAACAGATCAGAAAATGACCTGAGATCTTTTTCTCTTCACCTCACCACAAGAAGCAGATGAGCCTTCTCTCTCTCTCTCTCTCTCTCGCAACCATGTCGAGACCAAGACCCTCACTGACGCCGTCCACCATCCAAGACTGCTGGGACTGCATGCTCCCTAGCCCACCCAGCCTCAACAACTTCAGATCCGCCGACGTCAGCCCCTCCGGCCTCCTCGCATTTCCCGCCGGCAGCTCCATCTCCGTCATCGACACCCGCTCAATGAAGCTCGTCGTCTCCCTCCCCATGCCTCCCCCCTCCCCCTCCCAATCCTCCTTCGCCACCGTCAAGTCATCACCATCCCCCTTAGTCACCTCCGTCCTGTGGACCCCACTTCCTCTCGGCCTCGACCTCCTCTCCACTGAGCCTTCCAGCTCCTATCTCCTCGCCGCCGCCGACCGCCAGGGCGGCATCGCCCTCCTCGACCTCCGCCTCAAATCGCCGGTCCTATATTGAGTAATGGGTTTGTGTAATGTGGGTTTTCAATGAATTGAGTTTTGAATAATTAGTGATTGAGTAATGGGTTTGCAATAGTTTTCCCCAAATTGAAGTACTGCTGTTCTATATTGAACTGGATTTTCAGTTAATCAAGTTTTACCTAATTAGTAATTGAGTTATGGGTTTGTGTAATGTGACACGTACTGGGTAGGGGAGGCTGCAGATGGGTTTCCTTTTGAAATAGTAGACAATGCCGGAGAGCAGACCATAATGCTCAGAAGAGAATTTGATGGAGAAATCATCAAAGTGGTTGTCGATATTCCTAATATTTCTACCGCTGAGAACAATGATGATGAGGAGGAGAATGAAGACACTGGGATTCCAATGGTTATGAGTATTTCAATGGAGAAGAGACTGTTGTTGTCTGGGGAAGAAAGAGAGAAGAGGAAGAGTTGTCGTGATTTTGGGGTATAGAACGAGAGAGAAGGAAGAACATACCCAAAAAGAAGAAAAAGAAAATCTGACTTTTGAGGGTATTTTAGGAAGTGCAAAAAGACTTGGGATGAAATATTATTAAAAAACTGGAAAGGGGTGTAGTTTGTAATTTTTGGGGTGCAAATTTCACCCCCCTTTTTTTATTATGTTGGATTAAAAAAAAAAAAAAAGGAAAAAGGTTTTGGTTAAGCAACATATATAATTCAAGTTCTCTTTTGCTTCATTACAGGTATGGTAGGAAGCTGCAGGCTGCTGCCGGTGGGTTCACCGGGGGTGGCCTTATCCCAGGGAAAGCCGTTAGCTGCAACCGCAACGGCTTTCCACGGTGCCATACGAGCAACGGCGGAGGTCTAACACTGTAAGCATGGAACCTATAAGATAATCTTATATTAATTAAGTTCATCATTCAGTCTTATATATATATATATACAGGTCTTCTCCACTGCGGACGTCCGCAGTTTTTCATTGGTGCGGATTTCCAGTTTTGACCCACTTTCCGATCATATTTTCACATCTTAACCGTTCAGTTTTTAGGTCCTAATGTATAGATCACCTCTTCAAAATTTCAGCCAAATTGGTGATCGTTAAGGCATCCAAAACTGCAATTTACAACAATGTACACGAACGGTTCCGGTTTGGCAGATTTGGTCCGTTCGTGTAAATTGCAGTTTTGGATGCCTTAACGATCACCAATTTGGCTGAAATTTTGTAGAGATGATCTATACATTAGGACCTAAAAACGGAACGGCTAAGATGTGAAAATTTGATCGGAAAGTGGGGAAAAAATGGAAATCCGCACCTTTTTTCTTAGGTGCGGATATCCGCACCTGAGAATGATTCTATATATATATTATATATATATAATCTTGCTCTACTAAGGATGTCCTTAACTTAGCTTAGGGAATTGATTTCCATATTTTGACCACTTTTCGATCACATATTCAAATCTTAACCGTTCAGTTTTTAGGTCCTAATGTATAGATCACTTCTGCAAATTTTCAGCCAAATTGATGATCGTGGCATCCAAAACTGCAATTTACACGAACGGGGTTCAGGTTGGATAGATTTGGTTATCGAACTCGATTAAATCAATGAACGAACCGAATCTGTCCAACATAAACCGTTAGTGTAAATTGCAGTTTTGGATGCCTTATCGATCATCAATTTGGCTGAAAATTTGCAGAGATGATCTATACATTAGGAGCTAAAAACTGAACGGTTAAGATTTGAATATGTAATCGAAAAGTTGTCAAAATATAGAAATCCTTTACCTAAGCTAAGTTAAGGACCTCCTTAGCATAGAAGGCCTGATATATATAGTCTTAATTAATTACTTGATCTGCTGGGTATTTATACATTTAGGGATCTTTCAAGCAACCAGTTGAGTGGACCCATACCAGCCACTTTAGGGAATTTGGTTGTCCTACTGTAAGTTCCTCCATACACACAAACATCACACACTAGTACTTCTGTTGGAAATGGCTTACAACTGATGAAACTTAGGAATGGGAAAATGAAATTGACGTTACTTTCCAGGTATGACAGGGCTGATGCCGACTATCTAATGATCTACCTGTACGTGAGTAGTAGATTAATCGAGCAAGGTTAATTATTTATATGTACGTCCCGATCGAATTACTGATTATTTTAAAGTGAAATTATTTTGTACATTAATTCATTCAGGGATCTTTCCAACAATCAACTGATTGGGCCTATACCACAGAGTTTAGGGAATTTGACTTTGGCCGGTTCTATGTAAGTCGATCGCTCTCTTCGCGTCTATGATTTCGATCGTATCTTGTTTCACTACTCAACAGTTAATTACATACATTTTTTTACCGACCATTGATATGTATAGTGATCTGCATGATAACTTTCTCAACGGCCCTATACCAGCATCTTTGGGTGCATTGACTCATTTGTATAGACTGTAAGTAAACTTGACGTATTAGTACCCTTACATTCGAATGACCATATTAAACGAATTTATTTTTGTATGTATATATCCACTAATTCTCACGAGCTCCTAATTAATTATCCTTTTGTGAAGGGATTTGCATAACAATGGAATCTCTGGTATTCTCCCACGAAGACTTGGAAATTTGACAAAGCTTCGAACCTTGTAAGTTTCATTATATATGTAAAAGAGAACTTGGATTATTGAATTTGGTCAACGGACGAGTTTGGAAAACTCAATTTAGTTTTGGGCGTGCATATCTTATTAATCTAGCTTGCTATATGTAGAATATATATCAAATATATATAAATCTATTTGTTGTTGCAGCGACGTCGCATCCAACAGTATCACTGGGACATTACCAAACAAATTCGCCAGCCTTAAGAGCCTGAATGAATTGTGCGTAATTAAGTTGCCCCCGCCCTTATTCAATCTTAATTTCAGTGCATGTTAGCATGTATTTTTTTTATTTTTTTTATTTTTTTAAAACCCCACCCCATTCCCACCCTTGATGGGGCTCGAACTCCTGACCTCTTATATATGAGACCAAAGCCTTACCACCCCACCAAACACACACACCCCACATGTTAGCATGTATGTAATCTAGCTAATTGATTATTTAACTGACCAATTATGATCTGATAATTACTTTGGTTGCCTGCAGTTCTGTAGCTGGTAACTATTTGTCTGGCCCTTTACCTGACTTCATAGCCAACTGGACTTCAATCTGGGAACTGTACGTACCTGAGATTTCTATATATATAGCGTGTACTGCACTGTTGTCAAACGTACACAAGCAGCTATATTTGAAATTGACAAAACTTCATTAAATTTTGTACAGTTATCTCAGCGGAAACAATTTTCTCGGGATTCTACCTGCCGGAATTTTTAATTTATCAGATCTAGAAATTTTGTAAGCGATTAAGTGTGCCAATTTACAGCCCCACCGACACTAGCTAGCTATCTTTTCACTCATCTAGCTTTTCGGAAATAGAAATATCATGCGTGTGTGTGTGTGTATATATAGGGCCCTTCTAGTGAGGGATCCATTTTTTTGGTCTTTTATAGGGATATGCATTAGACTAATTTTTCGATCATATTTTCACATCTTAACCGTTCAGTTTTTAGGTCCTAATTTATAGATCACTTTTGCAAATTTTCAGCCAATTTGATGATCGTGAAGGCATCCAAAACTGCAATTTACCATTATAAACACAAACGGTTCGTGTAAATTGCAGTTTTGGATGCCTTAACGATCACCAATTTGGCTCAAAATTTACAGAGGTGATCTATAAATTAGGACTTAAAAACTGAACGGTTAAGATGTGAAAATATGATCGAAAAGTTAGTCTAATGCCTATCCCTATAAAAGACCAAAAAAATGGATCCCTCACTAGAAGGGCCCTATATATATATATATATATATATATATATATATATATATACACATACAGTCCGTCTCAGGTGAGGACGTCCGTACCGAGCGGACAGTACGGATTTCCTGTTTTCGACCACATATTTACATCTTAACCGTTCAGTTTTTAGGTCCTAGTGTATAGATCATCTCTGCAAAATTTCAGCCAATTTGGTGATCTTTAAGGTATCCAAAACTGCAATTTACCATTATAAATACGAACGGTTCCGGTTCAACAGATTCGGTCGGTTCGTGTAAAATGCAATTTTGGATGCCTTAACGATCACCAAATTGGCTGAAATTTTGTAGAGATGATCTATACACTAGGACCTAAAAACTGAACGGTTAAGATGTAAAAATGTGGCCGGAAAGTGGTCGAAAACAGGAAATCAGTACCAAAAATTCGGTACGGACGTCCGCACCTGAGAAAATTCGTATATATATATATATATATATATACAGAGCTTCTCCGGTGCGGACGTCCGCACTTTTTGCTTAGGTGCGGATTTCCGGTTTTGACCTACTTTCCGATCACATTTTCACATCTTAACCGTTCAGTTTTTAGGTCATAATGTATAGATCACATCTACAAAATTTCAGCTAATTTGGTGATCGTTAAGGCATCCAAAACTGCAATTTACCATTATAAATACGAACGGTTCCGGTTCGACAGATTCTGTCCGTTCGTGTAAATTGCCATTTTGGATGCCTTAACGATCATCAAATTGGCTGAAATTTTGTAGAGATGATCTATACATTAGGATTTAAAAACTGAACGGCTAAGATGTAAGAATGTGATCGGAAAGTGGATCAAAACTGGAAATCCGCACCTGAGCAAACTTTTATATATATATATATATATATATATATATATATATCATTCAACTGATATGTTATTTTGCCTTTACTAAATTGCTTCTTTCTACGCACTGTAGGGCAATAAGTGATGTCGGAGCAAACTCTCATTTCCAGTTCCCACCATCAACACATGTGACGACAAGTTTTCGTATTTTGTCAGTAAATTGTTTGTTGCACATAATATGTTACTTCGATCAAAAAACTATTCGAATATAAGGTGAAAATGATGAGTTTTTCAATTAAAACCTCAATTTATTTGAAATTCAAGGGTACTCCTCCACTTTTTTAAAGTTTAATAGTAAAAGTAAAATTTCATTAACTCGTGAGTTTGAACAATCTTCAAAATAAAATGTACTAGCATATATATATGCATTGTCAGTAGCATTATATGACGGCGTGCATCTGCAGGATACTAAGAAACTGCTCAATCACTGGTCAAATTCCTTCCTACATTGGAAATATGTCATCATTAAGGAGCCTGTAAGTTCTTTTGTTTAGTTTCCTCTTTAAACCTTCAAATATATCCACATTTAATTAAGCAAAGCTTCGATAAGATATACTTAACTTGTATTAGCCATAAAAGATTCTCCGATCCCTCTCCTAACTTTTCTCTTTTCTCATCCCTTTTTCGTCTCCGATCCTCCTAAACAAGTCTCATGCTTTTTATATCTTGTGTTGCAGAGACCTGAGCTTCAACAGCTTAACGGGTAGAATCCCAGATTCTTTGAAAAACATAAATTTAAGTTGGATGTACGTCACATTTTACTCTCTACCCCTCTAAACTCTCATGAATATGATTAACCACAAATTTAGAAAATTGCTAGAATGTTTACACTTGCTGATAATATACTTCATGCATGCATGCATGTTCTCTTCAGGTCTTTTCCAAACAATATGCTTACTGGGGAAATTCCTAATTGGATTCAAACTGCAGTCTGGAGTAAGATGTATGTTTCACTATATGTACATCCTTGTGCATCCCATATATTGTGTATTTAGATACCGATAAAATTTATAACTCCGTTGACATTCTCTAGTTATGAGCTTTTTTAGGTACCTCCGGTGTACAAGTTCTCATCTATATTTATTCTCATTCCAGGGATCTTTCATACAATAATTTTTCAAAACCAACCTTTGAAACACCGTCCAGCTTAGACTTGTAAGGAACTGACTATGCATTTTCTATTCAATTAGTAAGGAATCTGAATATATTTGAAATATTATTTGCATGATATCTCTTGTTATTGTTCTAGGAATTTGTTTTCTTGTTGTTGTAACTCCTCAATCTGTCTGCCAAATACGTATGACTGGTATGACCATATCTTGTCTGTTATACTATTCGAAAAACTTGACGATCAAGCTATTTAGAATAACTTGTGGTGATTATACTTACAGGGCGGACCCAACCACGGAGAAGTATTGTCCCGGAGGAAAACCTAATTGTAAGTTTATTATATCGAACTTTATCAGTCTATCTATATCTAACAATTATATATATTAATAGTGAATGTGTTTAATTTCTTCAGACCATTCATTGTTTATAAATTGTGGTGGTGGGACACTTAACAACGTTGATGGAAATATTTATGATCAAGATAATGAGACATCGCAGTTTCACCGGAGTCTGAAAGGAAACTGGGCTCGAATTAGTGCTGGAAACACCGTCGACCTTGACTATGCTTCCAATCCAAGTAAAGTTTTAAAAAGTGTGAGATGTGGACTTTCCTCTGAAGCACCTTTATACGATAGAGCTCGTACTTCCCCTGTCTCTCTAAAATATTACGGGTTCTGTTTACGTAAAGGCAAATACAATGTAACACTTCACTTTGCTGAAATTGTTGATGAGGATAACAATTACAGAAATACAACTAAGCGCGTATTTGATGTATATATACAGGTAATGTTTTTCTTAGTTTTGTCACCAGTACTCAGCACCCACCGATTGCATTAGTATTGTTGCAGGCTTTGTCATTTGAACCAACTAAGTATGAATGGTGATTGGTTGCTGTAGGGTGAGAGGAAACTAAAGGATTTCAACATTATAGACGAGGCAGGAGGTCCGAATACAAAACATACAGAAAATTTCAGGGCTGTTAATGTAAATGATAGTACATTAGAGATCCACTTCTACTCGGCTGGAAAAGGGACTCTTGATCAGGGACCTCTCATATCTGCTATATCCGTAACTCCAGGTCAATAGATATTAATTACTTTCCTTGTATGCATATGGATATCTAAGGTACAATCATAACAAACTTACATTTTGTTTCTCTTGTCGGGATGATCATTCATCATTGAATTGAGAAATCAGAGTACAAGCTACACGAACAACTATCTCCTTCGCACATAGCGCTCATTACTGTGGCTTCAATCATAGTTTTCATATTGCTTTTATTGCTTTTTGCCTGGATGATGGGATGGCTGGGTACAGATCACTTACAAGGTAACATATTAATTGTATAATGGCTAGCAACATTTGACAAGCACTCACTCTTCAAGAATTCTTACTGAACTTTAGCTTACATCTCTGATCACTTGTTTGTGGAACAGAAATAGATATAGGTCAAGAAAAGCCTATCACCCTCAAACAATTAAAAGATGCTACTGGGAATTTTAGCAAGAGGAACGAGATTGGTCAAGGGGGTTTTGGGACAGTTTACAAGGTAACTACTTTCTCTGTCCTTGTTCTTACTATGGAGTTTCAACTACGAACTTGCGATCTTTAACTTGCAAATTCAGTTCTTCAGGAGAAATGGACTTGGTAACGTATTTCATTTGTTTGGTTGCAATTGCGTGTAGGCTGAAGTGCAAGGGAAAATTGTAGCTGTGAAGAAACTTTCCTCTCATTCAGAGGAAAGGATCAATCAATTGATAAATGAGTTTTATACCTTAAAATCAATGAGTCAAGAGAATCTTGTTCAGTTACTGGACATCTACAACGCAAAAGGCCTGCATTTGCTCATCTATGAATATATGCAAAACAACTCCCTTGCACACGCCTTATTTGGTAAATTTAGAAAATTCTATCAGGCCCTTTCTTCTTTTGTTTTTTTAAATGTTTTTCTGTTCTAACATTTTAATTATTTAGCAGAAATATATTGATTTGGTGACTTTATGGTCGCAGACTCAAAGTCCAAACTGAAACTTGATTGGGAAGCTAGGTTTAATATTTGCTTGGGAATAGCTAGGGGATTGGTGTATCTACATGAGCATCCCAGGCTGAAGATGGTTCATAGAGACATTAAATCAGCTAATATTCTTCTCGATGGAAATCTCAAGGCTAAAATATCAGACTTTGGATTGGCAAGCCTTTACACCGAAGATGATCAATTCAAGTTCATCAAAGTAGAAGTGCCACAGTAAGTAAAACTTTCAAATCGTACCTACTCCCTGCCACTTTATATGTACTTGTTGCAATCTTTGACCTAGTGTAATGATAAGTTACCTCTTGTTTTCTGTAGGGGATATATGGCACCTGAGTATGTTCGAGGAGTTGTGACAGCTAAAGCTGATGTCTACAGTTTTGGGGTGGTTATACTTGAAACTGTTAGTGGAAGGAAAAATGCAGGACACACGCGAGATAGCCAGGAAAGTGAATTTCTTTTAGACACGGTAAGCAAAATTGGCGTCGCCATGCTTTTCTGCCTTCTTTTTGTTTGTCCAAACTATGCTGTTATCTCATTTAACACGACTTCTATGTTGTGTGTGGAAATTCAGGCTTGTGATTTACAGCGAAAAGGAAAACTGGTGGACTTGGTTGATAAAACCTTGTCTAACAAGTATGATGCAAAACAAGCCATCATCATCTTGAATTTAGCAGTAATGTGCATAAATATATCGCCAACTCTGAGGCCTACTATGTCTGAAGTTTTGAGTGTTCTCGTTGGCGACAAAAAAATTGAGGAGATTTGTTCCCCTGCTCTGAAGGAGCCGATTAAGGACATCAACGACCCCCACGTGAATGAGATCGCGGAGTTCGCGGTGTCGGAGTACAACAAGAAATCCGGGAAGAAGCTGAAGTTGCGGAGCGTGGTGAAGGGTGAGACTCAGGTCGTCGCAGGTGAGAATTACCGGCTCGTCATCGTCGTCGAGGATAACTCGGCGGCGGCCAAGTATGAGGGCGTTGTGTATGAGAGGATTTGGGAGCATACTAGGGAATTGCTCTCCTTCGATAGTCACATTGCTCAAGTTGATTCCTCTGTTTCTATGGTAGTAAGCTCGAGAGCATCCACATCATCCAATTTGATCATAGGGGAAGATGAAACAGAACCACTTCTGAGAGTGCCCCCCCTAGAGATTTCAAAATGAAACAGAGTAATCTAGCCAAATGTCTGTGTATATTTTCTTTTCCTTGTTTTCGAACTTGATGGACTCTACTGCGACTACTGTATTTAACATGTATAAAATCGATTCTGGCTTTGTCTTGTCAAATTGGATGTTAGGTATCACCACCAACGCTAATGAACATGAATTTGAAATTCTTCTGATCTAAAACTCTTACCGAATTTGTACAATTGAGAAAGCCAAAGAAACAATGAGGGAAAACAAATCCCAAACTTATTTAGAGCAATTAATTATAAAGTTTATGCAGTAAATCACATGGATTGACGTATCATCTGCATATTTCTGCTTAATTTCGTTATCTCTTCATCTCTAGCTTCTGTTTTAGTGTCTACTTGGGGTACATTTCATTAAGATGAAACACTGAATCTTGGTGCACGGGGGCTTAATGTGCAGTAGCTTTTTCTTTCTTTCTACTGCACTGTTCTATCACCGGTTACAACCTACATTAAAGCATGTATTCTGAACAATAGGATTAAGTTTTATAAGTCAGCAATATTCAAATTAATCAATGGATGGTAAATTCTTAATTCTCAGCCATTAAAGATCCCTTGTATATGCTGATATGCATATATAGTTCTATTTTAGAGTGAAATTGATTCATGTCATTTTTATTGTTTGAACTGAAAGCTTGAAGAAGAAATTAAAAGCTTGAAGAAGAAGAAAGAAGCAGAGGAAATAGAGAGGCTATACTGTTGTATTGATCGAATCAAATGAAAGGTTACAACAGCAGGCTTATATAGTTTGGGACACGTGTACAATAGCTGTATATTTGGTAAAAAAGCTGTAAATTTTTACTACTATCTGTTAACACCCCTCCTCAGCTTGATGGGAGATTTGAAGCATCAAGCTGCTGCAAAGAGTAAGTATGATGCGAAGAACACAGATCTTCGGTGAGGATATCAGACTAGATGCTTCAATCAGGAGGAATGTGTGGCATGGACGTACAAGGACTAGGTTGTGCATAAATGAATCCTGACTTGGGTTGAGAGGAGAAAGTAGTCATAGATTGATGTTTCGCTGAAATTTGGGGTTGAAAAACATAGTGATGCCTATGGAAACATTCTGCTACACTGTGACCCCTCTTGAAGCAAATCTGACATTGTAAAGAAAAGCCAATTGCAACAACTTGCCTAGGAACCTAATTGGGGACAACTTTTAGAGAGATGTCCAAGTTGTGAGCATATTTCACTATGCCAAAAAGTTAATCATACGACACACATCAGACGACAGAAGCCTAATTTTCTGTCGTCTCAATTTTTCAGACGACATAAAAATGTAACTATGTTGTCTGAATACTCACTGAAACACACTTTTTTCATTTTGAATAAGAGGGTGGCATTCAGACAACATAATAATGTTGTTAACTCAAGATAGAAATATAGCTATCATTTTCATTCATCTGAAGCCGAGAAGGTAGTCATATTCAGACAACAGTGATAAGAAAATTCTGTTGTCTGAATATAAATTGTTGAAATTTTGGAATTCTCCCTCCATGCTCGTTTGACCATTTGCCTCTCAAAATGGTCAAACCCTAGTTGAGTCAAAAGACCAGTAACATTCAAACAACAGATTTAAAGAAATTGTGTTGTCTGATCAATTTTTTTAATTTCGGTATTTTCTTTTTCCTTTGAAAGTCCCATGTCCTTAAGCCTGATATTTTTTTTCATTTGGTCTAAAACTCTCAAGTCTCGAGTAGAGTTTCTCTCTGGGTCACCCACTCACCCCTTCTCCATCACTCTTCCACTCTGGCTGTTTCTTTTCCTCATCGATCTATGAACGAGGAACTAGTGTAGCTTTTGGGTACTCGAATCCAAAAGCCCCAACTACATTTTTTTCTCTCTTTACTCGCTAGATCACCCGTTCGTCCAACCCTAGAATCGTAAAAAACTAGATTAGTTGCAGTAGCCATGGCCATCTCTGCCATGGACCCAAAAGCCATGAAATCGGACTTGGTCTTCATCGTCGACTACGGCTCCCATACACCCACCTCATCACTCGCCGCATCCGATCCCTCTCCGTCTTCTCCCTCACCATCTCCTGCACCAGCCCCCTCAAGGCCATCACCGACCTCAATCCCAGCGTTGTCATCCTCTCCGGCAGTCCCCATTCCGTCCACACCGACGACTCCCCCAGCTTCCCAGCTGGGTTCACCGAGTGGGCCGAGGCCCACGACCTCTTCATCCGCGGAATCTGCTATGGCTTGCAACTGATTGTGCAGAAGCTTGGCGGGGTGGTTAGGGCTGGGAAGAAGCAAGACTATGGCAAGATGGAGATTGTGGTGGAGAGCAATTCGGGGATTTTCCGGGACCAAGAGGGTTGGGGATAGGCAGGTGGTGTGGATGAGCCATGTGGATGAGGTGGCTAAGTTGCCCCAGGGGTTCTGGGGGATGGAGCAGAGCTAGCAGGGAGTGGTGGCCGCCATTGAAAGCCCAGAAAGGAGGTTCTATGGGCTGCAGTACCACCCTGAGGTATTATTTCAATGGACTTGTTATCATGTGCTTTCGACATTTTTGTTATGTATGTTGCCGAATTGGACTTTGATGAAACCCGCAATGTTTGTTATGAATGGTTTTTGGTTCGTTCTGATTTCCCACATAAAAAGTCATGTAGTAGAAGTCTCTGTTTCTATTTCAAAGTGTGTCACCTTCTGTGTGTTATAATGTGATGGAAAGGAATGTTAGCAGTTGCTTTAATGTTGACTGTTTGTTTTTTTTTTAAGTTTTCCTTGATTGAAAATTTCAATTGTTATTAGCAATAATAACTACTTCAGTGAATGAGATTCGTAAATAGGGAATGGGAAAGAATGGGTTTTGGGAAGAGAAATGGGTCGGGGGGGAGGGGGGGGGGGTATTTTTCTCTCATTCCTTTCATTGTTTGCAGATAATCTCAAAAAATGATTGTTTTCTTATTGCCAGAATGTGTGTCAACTCCTACAATGTATGTTCTTCCTCTGAGTTGGGATTTCAGACTTCGATAAACCTAAAGACCTGTAAGTTGAAGAACTCATTACACTATTATCTTAAATTGAGTAAGTGATGCTTGTCCCATCTAGATTAGATTGATAGGAGAAGGTGGATTCCTCCTGTAATTTGCAGATGAAGTGTACACCCTCTCTCTAGTCGAGTTTCCTACCAAAAGAAGTTTGTTGAGCTTGTTGTTAAACTTTCTTTCACAAGTTACCCCAGACACTGCGTTGTAGACTCAATGCCATGCATCATTGTTAAACTTCTTTTATATATCCCTTTCAATTGTACTTGCTACCTGGTTTGACTATTACATTTTACTTGGAGATTATTTGTTATTATTTTGGAATAGCCTATGCTTGAGCTTGTATCTCCAGACTTGCTATGATTGTGTTTGTTTCCTTTTCCTTTAGAAGAACCGGCCATGTTTCACATTTCTATCAACTCGATTGTAAAATTGCAAGTATGCTGCATTATTAAAAGAAGAGTGGGAAGAACAATTCACAAGTATAAACTGCAAGTATGCTGCATTACTTGGAGATTATAGTTTTATTCTGAAGCATAAACAACGCAGGTTGTTAAAGTGAAATCATCCATCTCAAGGTCTGGTTCATTCTCTATTATATATATCGATCTTATTTGCTTTACCGGAAAAGAAAAAAAAACATTTGGGGACAAGCTGTGATTAATTAGTGATCTTTTTGATTGGCTTTTATATATTGTTTATAATCAACATGCATTTATGCAAAGTGGATTTAGATTATGGCAACACTCACAGTTCTTATTTTAGTATCTGTTTGATAATCTCAAACCATTTTATGGCTCCACTTTTTCTAATTTTTGGTTGTACACAATGAGACATGGTAGTTAATTAACTGTTATAATTGTCTGTTGGATCATTGTATGGAATTGATCAAATGTCTTTTGCTGTTATTAGCTGAGTTGATTGAATGAGTTGCGAGAAAAAGATTGGTAGAATAAGATTAGTGTTTCTGTCTTAGTTCGATGAGATCAAGTTAGATATTTTCTGCTAAAAAGACAATTCTTTTTGTTTTTCTTTTTAAATAGATAGGGTGTTGTGTTTAGATTCATCAAATGTAGGTTCTTTTGGGTAAGTAAAACTCCTTTGCTGACAAAGTCAGATATCACCAGATATTTGAGGGATTGTGAATATGAAACAAACTTAGTCCTTTGCTGCGTCTTCTTCTGCTTTACCAAGCCTTTTCTCTACTCTTTTCCCAGCTTGCCATCACCTGGGTATGTACCTTCCACTATAAATAATTGCTTCACAGGCAGCTGGACCTTTATTTCAAAATTTCATTTCTATTTGAACATTATGTCCACATTAAGAAAGGGGGAGTTCTAAGAGAGAAAATATTGATTACTGTTATGCTTCATTGATATGATTGCTGTGAGCCCCGGAAAAGTTCATCGAGTTGAAGTGGAATATTTCGATAATTTATTTATCGATCTCAATAATTGTCAAAGTGCTCGAGGAAATTTTCAGAAATTTTCCTAAAGTGAAATCCTCAATTTAGGAGTTGGATAATAAAGTACACGACACGACAAGTTCGTGGGAATTTTCGGGGAATTTTTCAGATACCCGAGCTATTTATAGCGATTTTCTGAAGTTTTGAGATTTTGGAAATCATTTAAGAAAATAGAAAATGTCGTGGACCAATCTGGGCCGTCGGTTGACTCCACCGCTTGATCTCCACCATTGGAGTTGGTCTGTTTGGATTATAAGTCCCGTGGAAGGGACCAGCTTGCATCAGAAACATCTAGAGAGATCGACCCATCCTTGAGACTCGGCGACCCGATCATGTGACCCGACCGGAGCGACGCCGTCCGGCCACCTCTCCGCGGCGGACCACCGGCAACAGCATCGTCTCGGTGGCGCCTACGTCCCTGTGGTCTCAGATTGCCCATGCACCGGACGGGGAGGGAGAAACGTCAGTGAGAAGGTCTGAGTCTCTCCGGCGAGTTCTGCAATTTCCGGCCACCGTCGGAGCTGAAAGTGGTATGAAAAACTATCCCCTCGTCATGCTCTACAACCCAGCATACTTAGTTTTTCAATTCGATCAAGTTTTGACAAATTGGTTTCTGGGTTGTTTCGGGTTCGACGTCATGGTTGCCGCCGGCGACTTCTCCGACACTTCTGGGCTTGGTTTTCGTCTAGATTGCGTCTATTGAGGTGAAATTGGGAGGCTTGCTGGGTCGATTGCATAAGAAGCATTAGTTCATCATCAGTTGAGTTTCGGCAGTGAGTCGATTTGGTCGGAATTGATTTTCCAAGGTAAATTTGGAATTCTGAAACAGAATCGTTCTTCTGTCGAATTCTAGTTGTGAATTTGGGTTGGTATATTTCCGATGTTGCTTCATTTGCTCTTAGAGTAGTAATCGGAAGTTAGGGAATTGAAATTGGCTTGGTACGGTGATGTTGATATCTCTCTGTGAATCTGTCATGTTCTCTTACTCTGGGTGTTTGGAGCTTGTGAATGAGTTGTTGTTTCTGTGTTGATATTGTAATTGTGGACTGAGATTGGTTGCATCTGTTGTGGGTATTGGAACTTTGTAGTCAATTGATTGTGGTGGAGCTCGGGTTTGTCCGAAATGTGTGTTTAGCTTGTTAAGTGTTGTAGTTAGCAAGCTGGAATATGCCTTGACTTGATTGTAGTTGATGGTTGAATGGGTATTGTGTTGCATGTTTGAAGTTGTGGCTATTGTAAAGAAATTGTGAATTGGTTGTGGAAATTAAAATCAAAAATGTGGTGAAGCTATAAAGCTTGGGTGTCCTTAGTAATTTTGGGTACACCCTTGTGTAAAAATTGGAAAGTGTTGGGTGTCCATAGTAAATTACTATGTGGCGAAATTATTAAGTAGAGAAAAGAAATTATATTCATTGGGGGGCCCTAGTAAATCGGGTGCCCTTAATGAATTTTTGGTCGATATCGTAATTTTAAGTAATTGTTCGGTAATTTGAGTTAATTATCGAACTAGTCTCGATTGGTCAAACAATGGTCAAAAGTGGTCAATCCTGGTCAAACCAGGAAAAATTGGTTGGACGATTTGTTAATCGTCGAGATTTCCTATAATTGTTCAATGTGATATTAACGGTTGAAATGTCGGAATCTAGGACTCCAGTTACCCGAGGAACAGAAGGTTCGCAACTCTCGGAATACGTGAGAGAACGCATCGGAATCCAGGTAGGGATTCAGGACTCTCCTCGGTTTGTGAGTTTCTTTTATATTTTATTAGTGTGATGCATGATAAGTGGTATGGGTTGGTCATGTAAAATGCAATGCATACTAACCAATCCGTGAGAAACTATGTGATGGCTTGAGAGCGAAGGGTGGCTCTGACTTCCTTGGGTTCGATCCCCAAAACCTCCGGAGGGTTAGCTATACCGGTCGTCCGAGTATCTGCAATCACGGACTCGGTACGTGTGTATAGCTAGGTAGTGGACGTTCTCGCTACGCTTACCTGGTGATAAAATAATTTGAGGTAAGGTCGTGTAGTGGGTCTATGGGACCGGCCATCAGGTAATATTGGGATTTGGCGCCGTGTTTATTTAAGCATCATGCATCGGTTTTCAAGTTGAAAAACATTAAAGTTTGTCGTTCTTTTAAATATTTGGTTTAAATATGTTTTCATACTGGGCAGCCCAAATATTTGTTTATTGGTTTTGAGTCTATTTGAGGTAGAGTTCCTGTTGAGCAGCGAGGACGAAAGCTCACCCCTACAACAGTATGGATGCAGGTACTGTGCACTGGTGACGGGACAGTAGCGGACGGAGCTGGGTGTGCGGAACAAGTTCGGTAAATCATTATTTGGATGATGTTTTAGATTCTATTTCTCGAACTCCGTGTTTCAGAACTTGTGGTTATTTAGCATCGTGTCAATTTTAGTTGAATTCTCTTTCATTGAAATTCATACCTCATGTGATCCTTATCCAAGTACTGGATGAGTGAAATAGATTTCAGCAACTCAAGTTTTCCACCTCAAAAATATCGGTAGCTTCCGCTGTGTTTTGCAAAAAAGTTTTCTAACAAAATGCCTAGCGGTCCTCTAGAATGTGAACCGAGCTTTCGGTTTATATTTTAGAGCCCCACGGCACTGTGACGTGCCCAAGCTGGTGAGGTGCGGTTTGGGGCGTTACAATTGCCCTCTTATTTGTGGTTTCTGCTTCAGACCAGTTTTCCTTATACTTTCAACTGAATTCATAGACCATTTTTTTGCATGTTCATGATCTTCATAGCTATAGTTTGTGTTCGATATGAATTATATGATAGATTTCTATTCTTAAAAGCTGTATGCTTAATTTTTCTCTTTGTCAATTGCATCATTTATTCTTCTTTGTATGATATCCTTATTTCTACTTTTTATTGTATTGCAGGTCTGTTAGCAAGAAGAAATAGGTGAGATTTCATGTTTGTGTGACTCAACTTAAAATATAGTTTTACGATGGGTATTCTAAGTGTCTTAACTCTTTTCTTATTTAATTCAACATCATACTTATCAAATATAATACAAGAAAATGAAGTATTTCTCACATACAAATAATATGGCATCCAGAAAGAAAATATCTCAAGAAGATTAAATGCAAATAGATTAGCTTATTGAAAATAGGTGCTTCCTCGGTTCATACACAGTAGATCATACATAGAATAATTCATATTCCAGTTGTTTGCTTTTTTATTTTTTAAACATATTCCAGTTTATTGCTTTTATAATTCATGTTTTGTCGTCTTTCATCGGTTATGGATTTATGTTTTGTGCTCTCTGCTACTTTGTGTGTGTTTTTATTTTATTTTACTGGAGAACAGTTTTTCGGTGTATGTTTTAGTAGTGGAGTTGAGTTTTGATGGCTTTGTATGGCTCTTCGATTGCTGGTTGGTTTCTGATATGAAATCACTACTCACTGAATCAGTAAATGATAGTTTTTTGTTTTTTGTTTTTGGTGATTTAGGTGTCAAGTGCTGGGTATGGTCGCAATCTGAACTGTTCAAAGGTGCAATCATCCATCTTTGGGGCTTCTATCTCAACCTGGTTGTCTTCTTTACAGTTGAGTAATCAGCTCATTTTTTATTTAGTTTGTTTGGGAATTCCAGGCTATGTTCTCCTTCCTTAATTGCATTATCTTGCATATCGACTCCTTAGAACATCTAAAGCGTTGCTCTTCATTGAAATGAGTTTCCTATTTTCTGTCCTGAGCTTTGTTTTTGTGTGTCTATATAATTTAGGATGTTGATCGATATGGGCTTCACTGTTAGCATCATTGTTCATTAGTGGATTGCTCTGTTTCAAATTTAGTGTGGTTGTGAATATGAGATTTATATGAAATTAGATTAACAGCCAAATCAGAACTCCATAACATTACCAAGAAAACACTAAATTTTAATTTCTAGCATCTATTTATGCATGTCGACAAATTTATAAGAAAGCACATGTCGACCTTCTTAGTGCGGATCCCCGAAAACTTTTAAGGTCTTTCTCCTCATGGATTGAAATTTTCTTCCAAGAGTTTTTTATAGGTTTAATTTCTGAATTAGAGTTCCAATTTCACTTGTGTTTAATTTCTGAATAGTTGATGGTAAAACTCTTTCATTCTCTTTTATAGCTTTATCTGTAAAAATTTGCTGATCGAACAAAACCCACATCGTTTCTCTGGTCATTTCTCAATTCTTCTATGACTACTTTCACATATCCTGTGAATATCTTATCAAGTCTTCCAAAAGCATCAGCATTATTCGAAAGGGAAGGTATGGTGCTTGGACCCCAAATAGACTAAACAGTTTATTTGATTGGAAATTAATCTGTCTTTGTTTTCTTGATTTGAAATCTTATTTGTTTTTCAATTGAGCTAATAGAAGCGTTTTGTTTTGTTTTGTTTTTGGGTTCTTCATTTCATGTAAAGTTTATGGTACCCTGAATTCTAATTATATTGATTGGAGATGCCTTATTTAATTTCAGATTATTCTGTTAATCACTTGATGCTTCTTTCTTCATATGTATTGAGTAGCTTCTGGTCCAAAATCAAGTATTTACAGTCCCACATATTAGAATATAAAACATAATTTACACAGAGCTTGGTATGGTATGAAATTTTGGGCACATCAGGTTATCAAAGTATGGTTATGATGTTAATTTGCTTCTGTGTGTATATATATATATATGCGACTGCTCTCTTTGACATAAGTTGACAAGTTTTGATCAGACGCTGTGCAAAATGTAACTGTATTGTCATGGCTTTTGAGCCCAATGGCCTTGATTATGGCTCAAATTCAAGGTACAGAAAACACATTGAGAGCTGATAGACGATATTGGGTCTTAGTGCTCAAAACATTTGTTCTTCATTTGTGTATGTAAAATATCTGGTTAGATTTCTCTGTCACGGAACAATAGTTGTTGGAATGTTTGGTTCTCATTCAAAAATGCATCAAGCATGCCCATGTTTTGTTCTTTTGATGATATCATTAGCCTAATAATTGTTTGGGTTTTGGTTTATACCTTGTAGTTTCAGCATATGCAGTGAAAAATTGTATGCAAACTCTGAAGGCAAGTGATTGGCATCTTGAAGGAGCTAGAAGCATTTAATATATTCTACAGCCAAGCCACGGGAGGAGAAGAAAAAACAAATGTCCAAGCTCTAGAGTACATTGTAAATTATTTTGCTAGTTAGCTTCAATAGTTAGGCCTCATGGAACAATTAATGACTATTGTAGATGTATTTTGATGGCTATAATGACATTGGAGTTTTCAGAATGAATGCGAACATCAAAGAATGGCAAGAGCAAACTTATATGTATCATCTGAAATACAAGGCAACAACAAACTTGAAAAACAATATGTTGTTGGAACAGCTGAGAAACAATAGAATAGAATCACAAATAACTATTCTCTGATATTGATTAAGACAACATAAAATTGTCGCTCAAATGTACATAGAACCACAAATAAGTATCCTCTTATATTGGTTAAGACAACAGATAGTTGTCGCTCAAAGGTACATAGAACCATAAATAACTATCTTTCTATATTGGTTAAGACAATAGAAAAATGTAATCTTAACTAAAAAACCACGACAAATATTTGTTATATTTAATAGACATAGACAACATAATAGTTGGATTATTTGTTGTTTTATACACATTCAGACAACATAAAAATGAATTATAAATGTAGCTACAACAATAGAAGATAAAGATTGTTGATGTCTGTTTATATATAAAGTAACACATTTCTGTCGTCTGAAATCTTCATAACACACACCTTTACATGTGAGGAATCAATCAGACAACAGAAGACCAAAAACATGTCTGTCGTCTGAGTGCAATCAGACGACAGAGTTTATCTGTCGTCTGATTGCACAAGAGACGGCAGCGCCTCAGACGACAGAAAATCATGCAATCAGACGACAGATAAACTCTGTCGTCTGATTAACTTTTTGGCATAGTGTTTGGCAAACTTCACAAGAAGAGGAAACATTTTGAGTGAATCTGCTATTGATATTGAGAAATCAAATCCTACATGATCTAGAATACTTATTGTTAGGTGATTTGCTGTATCAAGTAGTTATTAACTAGATATGTATTACCATAGTTAGCAGCATAGATGGTCCTACAAGTTAGGGGATTAGTTGTATAAAACGTTGTAATCATTCATCAATTTGAATCAAGAAAACACTTCTTCACATTCTAAGAATTCTTTATGGTATCAGAGCGAACGCTCTTGAGAACCTAGAACCCAAAAACACACATCCTAAGACACAACTTACCTCATGGGTAGAGAAGAAGAACAAAAGGCTGAAGTTCAGTAACAGAACTCTTCCAAATCCTCGGCACCATGGGAGCAGTCGATGACTATGGCTCTCACAATCAAAAACAAAAAGGGTTTTATTGATAAAACCCTCATCAAGCCAACTCACAACGCTTCTAAGCAGCTACAGTGGGAACGATGCAACACCCTTGTGAAAACCTGGTTACTAGGAGCTATTTCGAAGGAGATTGCAAGCAGTGAAATCCACTGTAAGGATACGCGAGGTATGTGGTTAGAATTGAAAGAAAGACTCCACAACCACGACGGTCCACAAGAGCCGCCAGAACGCCGACCATATTGCAAGGCTTTCACATTGAGGCAGCCCTTCCTTCTCACCCTACACCATTGTCCTCCACGAGCGAAGTTTAGCCTTCAGGTACTCCTCATTCCATTGCTCATGTCTTATCCTATGACAGACTTTCTCCCACACACAAAGCTTTTACTGTCAATCTTAGTCTAGAAAAGGAACCACAGTCTTTTTCTCATGTCGTACTTGAACCAAAGTGGAGAGAAGCCATGAATCAAGAAATTCAGGCCCTGCAACCAGATAAGACATGGAGTTTGGTACCACTTCCTCCCAACAAGAAACCAATTGGCTGTAAGTGGGTTTTTAAGATCAAACATAATCCTGATGGCACCGTGGAACGTTACAAGGCTCGTTTAGTTGCCAAAGGTTACAGTCAAATTGCTGGAGTTGATTATCGAGAAAACTTTCCTCCTGTAGCCAAGCTCACCACAGTTCGTATCCTTCTCAGTTTAGCAGATTTGCAGGGTTGGCATCTCCACCAATTAGATGTCAACAATGCCTTTCTCAATGGTGACTTAAATGAGGAGGTTTTCATGAAGCTACCTCATAGTTTCGGATGAAAAGGGGAGCATAGAGTTTGTCAACTTCACAAATCACTGTATGGATTGAAACAAGCATCCCGACAATGGTTTTTGAAGCTTTCTACTGCTCTTAAGGCTGGTGGGTTTAGTCAATCCTGGTCAGACTATTCACTTTTCGTCCGAAATTACCAAGGAAGATTTACAGCCTTGTCAGTATATGTTGATGATGTCATAGTAACCAGGAACAACTTGGAGGACATCTTGAAGGCGAATTTCTTGCAAGCAAGTTCAAGCTCAAAGACATGGGGCAGTTGAAATATTTTCTCGGCATTGAGGTAGCACGGTCTAAACAAGGTATTGTTTTGAGTCAGCGCAAATATGCACTTGAAGTTCTTGAGGATGCTGGTTTTCTAGGAGCTAAACCATCACGATTTCCCATTGATCAGAACTTGGTGTTACGGCAAGGTGAGGGAATATTCTTAAAGGATGCGTCTCGATATCAGCGATTGGTTGTAAAACTCATTTATCTTACAATCACTAGACCAGATCTTGTGTATGTAGTGCACATTTTGAGTCAATTCATGGACAAGCCTCGCCAACCTCACTTGGATGCAGCTTACAAAGTGTTGAGATATTTGAAACAGACCCCAGGTCAAGGGATATATTACTACCTTCCACCGGACAATTAGAAATAAAAGCTTATTGTGATGTAGATTGGGAGCGTTACAAGGACACTCGAAGATCTACTACCGGGTATTGTATTTTCTTAGACAATGCACTAATTTCATGGAAGACTAAGAAGCAAGGAACTGTATCTCGTTCCAGTGCAGAGGCAGAGTATAGGTCTATGGCAACAACATGCTGCGAAATTACGTGGATTAGAAATCTATTGAAGGACTTGAATTTTAATTACACACGTGTAGTCAGATTATTCTGTGACAATCAGGCCGCAATTCATATAGCATCAAATCTAGTTTATCATGAGCGGACGAAGCACATTGAAATCGATTGTCACATTGTCTAGGAAAAGGTACAAAGAGGATTGGTTCAAACCGTTCATGTCAAAACACAGGAGCAGTCAGCCGACTTGTTCACTAAGCCGCTGAGTTCTAAACAGTTCACTGTTCTCTTGAGCACGATAGGTGTAATCAACATACACTCTATCTTGAGGGGGAGTATTAAGAAATCAAATCCTACATGATCTAGAATACTTATTGTTAGGTGATTTGCTGTATCAAGTAGTTATTAACTAGATATGTATTACTATAGTTAGTAGCATAGATAGTCCTACAAGTTAGGGGATTAGCTGTATAAAACGGTGTAATCATTCATCAATTTGAATCAAGAAAACACTTCTTCACATTCTAAGAATTCTTTAATTGAAGTCGCAAAATCCACTAGTTTGTCCTAATTGACCACTTACACCATTTCTAGAATTGTCACGAGTATTATTGTTGCGTTTAAATCCGCCATCAATGACAAAATTGTGTAAGTTTCCACGCCGATTAATAAATCCTCCAGATTTCACATAACCAATATTTGAATTCCCATATGCATAGTTATGATAATACTGATATGGAGCAAAAATACCGAAGTTACCATTGGCACCAAAACCTGAAGAACTTCTATGAGAGTACCTGCCACCACCTAAATTGAACTTATCTCTCTGTCAACCCCTTTGAGGTAAACCATTAAGAAGGTCAGAATGAAAGCCATTGTTGGGTTGAGAGAACCACTTACTGTACTGCACTTCACCATTAGAGTTAACAAGTCCAATATTGACTTGTGATTGAAGACCCCCATGTTGTTGTGTTGTACCAGAAGCCAATTATGGAGTTGTAGGAACCATTGCAACTGTGTAAGGAACCTGTATGGGCATTGCAGCATTGTTATTGTGACAATAATCATTCCCTGTAACAATTGTTGTTGAGTGAGGAACCTGCATAGACTTTTTAGATTGATCCATTGTAGACTCCTCATCAAGTAAAAGAGAATGCAATCTGTTCATTGACATAGTTGTGATCTGAGCCTTGAACACAATTTTGATAGTCATGTACTCAGAGGGAAGGCCATTGACAACAATGATAATAATCTCTTCATCGGGAATATGAATGCCAACAGAAGCTAACTGATCAGTAATGTCCTGGATACGCTGAAAATACTTGTCTATAGTGTCATTACCTTTCTGAATTGTGTACAGGTTTGTTTGGAGTTGCATAGCGGTTGATCTAGAAGAGACACCATATCTCACTCTCAAATTTTTCCAAACTTCACATGAATTATGGCTTCCAACCACAAATGATAATGCTTCACTAGATAAAGTGGCAGAGATAAAGAGTCAAAATCAATGCTTTATCATTCTTGAAACTCCCTTGCAACTCCAGCATTTATCCCATCATCAGTTACCAAGAATTGAGGCGGACAAGAATATGAATATACCCTCTAAACCAAGACTTTTGAGCATATTTTGCATTTGAAATAACCATGTAAGGTAATTGCTATCATCCAGCTTCACGGGCAGTAAGTTGTAAATATAGATGAGTGGCTGGTTGTAGTTATTCATGACTATAGGGTAACAAAAATACCAATGATTCTACTTCAAGTGATTAAGATAGAATCAATGAGAGGCAACAAACTTCAGATAATATTTGAAGAGATCCTCTACTAGTAAACAATGATCGGTCTTCTTGGAAGGAGAGGATGATGACATTGTTCTAAGAAAGGCTTCCCAGCCTTCATGCGAAGAACTATGGGCAGCGAAAGTAAGGATGGCAAAAATCCTCCGTGAGGTGGAGCTCCATTGGATACTCGCCCCTAATGGAGGGAGAATTCGGAGATAAATGGGGAATGGGGATTGAGATCCCCAATCCCCGCTATCTAAGATTGGAGATGGGGCGGGGATGGTATTGTGATCTCCATCCCCAAACCCACCCCAATAATATATACATATATTTAACTAATATATATTTTAATTTATTGTTTATAATATAAATCGTAAATATATATATTTATTAATTTACTTTAATAACTATACTTTTATTTTAATGATATTTTGACTTTTTCACTCACTGAATTATGATTTATGAATTTAATCATATTTTAAATTTATTTGTTGTAGATTTTGATTTTCAAAAAGATAATATGAGAAAAAATTATTTTATTTATTAAATTCTTATTGGGGATTTGGGGCAGGAGACTTAGTCCCTACTGGGGATGGGGACGCGAAATCCCCAATATATTTTTGGGTTAATTCCTGTTTACCCATAAATCACATGTATTGTGCCCACTTGCATCAACAAGTTTGTATTGTGCTCATTTACACAAATCTTAGAGGAAAATACCTATAGGGGTAGTCTTTTCTAAACTAGTGCCTACTATGTCCTATGTTGACTTTTGGGTTTAACCTTTGCTTTTTCTTTAAAAAAAAACATGTTCACACTTTTTGAGAAAAACAAAACTAGCCTTCAACATGCCCAAATTTTTCACCTAACGGTTACTTTAACAGGAGGAATCACTGCTGCTTGTTTCTATCTTAAGTTGAGTCAAATTTTCTTAAGAAATAGAAAGTTTAAGCCTTAAAATAGTACAGGAATGAGGCAGAAACATATTGAATACTAAAACATCGAACTTAAAATAACGACAAGGTGGATGAGTAATCTGAAAATATTTATTCAAACATAATTACAAACTAAGATTCCAGAGCCTCATTCTCAAGAAAACAGCTAAGAAGCTGCTTTAGCTATCCATAAAAATGATTACAGATACTTACTTGTAATGGAAGCACACTGCTTTACACTAGACAGGAAGGAAGGAGCACACTGCTCTTATAGCATTCTCGAGAGAATCTTTCGATCTTTTTTTTCGAATGCCTTACAAACTGAAACTACAGCTCCTTATATAGAGAGCGGAACTCAAACTAGAATTCAAAACATAAAAATGTACAGAACAACTCCGTGAACTTCTGCTTTCCTGAGTGCTCCTGATGATGGAGGTCGGACGGGGAAAAGCATATTCCTTTGGTGAAATGTTTTTCACCTGTCTTTTTGATAAGCAAAAGCAGCTTTTGGGAAAAGTCCAAAATTTGCTTTCCGTGTTTTCTACACCTACTACTTCACATGTTCTTGTCTGTTTCGGAATTGTGACAAGGACAAACGAGTTGTTATCTGCCTGGGCCATACGAGCAGTTGTTGCATTGTCTTCGACATCTGTATCAACATACATTTTGTAGTGGTTGTCTTATTTCAAGCTTCTCAACTCACTGTAAGCATGCCAGTGTCGAATCTATCTCCTTTCTTGTGAGAGATAAAAAAAAAAGGTCACTGCTGACTACGTCAGGATGATCGTAAGCAGTGATTATTGTTTTTTCTCCTGCTGCAAGGAAAGTATTTTTCGTATCCTCAGAGATGATCTTTTTGATATAGTCTAGAGACATGACCTTCATCCATGGAATGCTTGAATTTGGCTGGCCATTGTATCAAACACAGGCGGGCTAAAGATATCTTCTTTGAATAATTCTCACATAATGATACGGAGAAATGTACTCAACTTCACCATTTGCCTTTTGTATCCATTTTGGAAGAGTGGATCTGAACTTCAATCTCAGCATACAATCATTTTTTTCTGACATTTTTGACTGTGTTGACTATGATAGGGGGCAGTCCCTTGAGATCATCGTTTGTTTTAGTCCAAAACCATTTTTAACAAGCCAAAGCTTATGTTCTTGAGGATGTTCACTCTGAACATTGACTAACTATCTTCCAACATAAGGTCCTGCAATAATGAAGAGAGTTGGAGGAATACATGCCTAAGAATTATGACTTCCTATCAGATTAGGGAATTCGAACCAGTTTGATTTTGTTAATGCTATGATAGGAACTCTAGCACTTTTTGGGTCTTCAAGATAGTGAATTTTTTCACTTCTACCAGCACTCTGCTGTGTATGAATTTCTGCATTCTGTGGTCTAGCATTTTCATAAAGCTCTTCCGCTAAGGCAAACAGAGCTGGGAACATGATACCACTGTTTCTTTCTTGAAAGGCAAATAAGAGGTTATCAAGGATTGTCTTTTGGTGGTAAGCTAGCCTTCTACCAGTTCTGAACACAGGATTATCAAAAGTCTAGAGATTATAATTAAAAACATTTATTACTCCAGTTGGAGTAGGTTTGCTTTTTGGCAAAGCAACAGCCTTCAACAGTCTTGATGAGCTTTTCCCGTTTACCGTTTGAGACGGGCTAGCCAATCCTTTACCTTGGGATTGGTCAGTTGTGGCTAGTCCTTTGGGACCTAGCAGGAATCTTTTGAGGATGTTTTCTTTAGGATCCTCAGCAGGTTCATGTTCTTTCCCAGTTCTTCTGCTTCTGGGGTTGCGACCTTCGTCGTCTTCTTTTCGGCTAAACATTGCCATTTCTCATGTTAGGGCATCTGGAAGATAGTTCTTGTTTCCTGCAATTAATTCAACAATATAATCATATTGGTTAAGAAATAATTGCCAGTTGGCTAATCTTCCTCTATCAGCAGCTTTATCAAGTTTAAAATTTTTGAAGTTCTTTACTCTAGCACAATCGGTGCGGACAGTAAAGGGTTTTCCAAGAAAAGCTTGAAAATTTAAAATTGTTTTCTTGACCGCCAAAATTTCTTTTTCCCCTGTGAGATAATTTTGTTCTGCAGGGCTGAACTTGCCGCTACAAAATTTAAAGATCTTTTCAATGTTAGTTCCAGGCGTTTTTGCCAGGATAACACCGGACCAGTAATTATCACTCGCATCTATCTGGAGGATAATTTCATCATTTTCCTCTGGTTGTTGTAGAGGAGGGAGATTCTTGCAGAGATTCTTTATTTGCTTCACAATTTTCTCTCATCTTCTGTGAAGTTCCATTTTCTTTTGGAACTTGTTTTAGGAGATAACATTGCTGTCAGTCCTGAGATTTTGAGAATGAAATCTCTCCCATAATTCATGACTCCTAAGAATCTCTCTAGAATCTTGGCATCAGGAATTTTATCTAGGAACTTCCAGATTTTCTCAAGGATGTGAGGTTGGAGTTTTATCACTCCATTCTTGATGTTTATTCCTAGGAAATCAACTTCATCGAGGATAAAGAAGATTTTCTTTTCTCCTAGGATAATTCAATGCTGAACTATCAGCTTTACAACCTCATGGAGGTGCTTCATGTGTTCTTCTCTATTTTTGGAGAAGACAAGGATGTCATCAATGTAGACGACGCAGAAATCAGCCACATGTTTAAAAATGTCATCCATCTTTCTTTGGAAGATTGAGGGGGCTTGTTTTAGACCAAAAGACATTACTAACCATTTGTAATGACCTTGTGGAGTTCCAAATGCAGTGAGAGGAACACTCTCAGGATGCATCTTGACTTGCCAAACACCCGACCTTGCATCAAATTTTGAAAAGACTTTAGCTCCTCTGAGCTGGTTGATCAGTACTCTGATCAGTACTCGTACTTGAGCAATTTGATAACCGTCTTTCACGGTCTTCTTATTGACATCTCTGTAGTCCAATTACCATTCTAGCTTTTCCTCTGAGGTTTTCTGCATGATTTCTCACGTAGAATGCTGGAGCACGATGAGGGCTAGTGGAAGGTTGAATTAATCTCTTGTTCAGGAGATCTTCAATATCTTTTCTGAATTCTTTCTGATCTTCCTCTTTGTACTGATGAATGGCTTTGACATGACAGATAGCATTCATATCATGTAATCTTAATTCACAGACCACTGGGTCTTTTTCCCAAAATTTCTGAGGGTCGACATCGATATTCTATTCGAGTAAATTCTTGATTTTATCAAGAGTAGGAATTTTCTGAGACTCAAGCTTACTCTGGAAGTGCTTGAGGTTGTGCTCATGAATGAAACTAGCTTCTTCATCATCATCTTCTTCAGAAGATTCAGATTCTTTAACAAGTAATTCTTCTTGTTGTTTGATTTGGAGAATAGTTTCAAATTTGGGTTTGTAGGGGGTAAGATCACCACTATTCTGTTGCGATCTCTGATATTGAATAGTGAAGTGAGGACCCACTATAAGCATGTCCGCCCAGAACACCAATTCTCCTTTTCTGAAGCCTATCGCTTCTTCATCCTGAATAAATCTTTGTTGGAGAATATAATCATTTCCCAACAAGAAATCTGAGCCTTGGCCTTCAGATTGCCAAACGTTGTGGATGATAAATGTTCCTCCACCAATGGTGATATGAACATTTTTTGGTATTTTGTTAATTGTAAGGTGACTTCCGTCAAACGTGACACCAGTAGATGTTCTTTTATTTTCTTCCTTCCAGAGTTCTTCTGGAATTGCAAATCTCTTTGCAACAGTAAATCCTGATCCATTATCTACAAATGCATGTAGATGATATTTCTTGTGATCAGGGAATTTTAATTCAATCTCTATGTAGTTGCTGTATCTACTAGTAGAGATGGTTTTCGAGTTTTGAAGCTCATTTTCTTGAGCTTGTTCATGTGGAATGAATGGTTTACATTCTTCTGGAACAATTTCTGGTGGTTCAACTAGTTCAATATTGTCATCGATTTTTTCTTCATCGATATTTTCTTCCTTTATTTTTGAGGAAGATGGTTTTATAATTTCTTGGAACAAGGCTTCTACCTTTTTCTCTTTTTGTTCAGAGAAATATTCTTTATATTTTGCTTCTACCAGTTGGCTGATAAGGTCACTCTTGGTTTTCCTTCTTGCTTCAGCTATGAAGCATTCTTTGTGATAAATCTTTTTTGACTCTTCACAAAACATAGGAAGTCCATTCTTTTCGTGACATAGGCAGTAGTCGCAAACGAATGTACCAGGGTTCACCTGATAAGAAGACATCATTGCTTCTGTCTTACTTTCTTCCCAGTTTTTAACTCTAAGAACATTCATCTGTCTGGATTCTAAGTATTCTACTTCAGAATCTATTTCAGAATCAGATGATTCTTCTTCTTCAGACCAGGCAGAGTATACTGACCTGTCATCTTCTTCTTCATCAGAATAGGCTATTTCGTAGCCTTTCATATTTGCTGTTTCTACTATGGGCTCATATTGTTCAAATAGAGCTTTAGTAGATCTTTTACCCTTTTCCAGGCATTCATTGGCATAGTGCCCTTCAGCTTTACATAACCAGCATCTGCAAGCTTTCTTGCCTGGTTGTTTATTCTGCTGATTGGTATTCTTCTTCTTTTTGAAGAATTTATTTTTTGGATCTTCATCCTGCTGTTTGAAATTGGAACTTTTCTTGAATTTCCAATCTCTTTTCTTATACTCTTTTTGAATTTTTTAGAGTAATACTTTTTTTTTCTTTCTGTGGAACTTGGATTCATGACATCCCCAGTTGGTCGGCATATCCAGTATTCCATAACAGAAATTTTCAACTTCTTTGAGTTGTTTCTTGGCCATCTTAGCTCTAAGATTGGCTCCTTTAGTAATTGGCTAATTCTTTCGGCTTTCAATTGGTTTTTCAGCTATGCTTTCTCTTATAGATGTTCTCCATGGTTCATGGAGTTTTCTGTGCAATAAGTTGACTAGATCAGTATTCTCTAGTTCACCAATTGTACAGTAGTATTCTTGAAATTCATTAAAGTATTCTTCAAAATATCTCATGTCACAGATTTTGAGAGCATAGATATTTGATTTGGCCATTTCTTTAGCCTTTTCACTCAGATTTGAGAGATCTCCACAGAACTGATCGTATATGGGTACTGCAAAATCATACGGAGATTTTGAATTTTTTATCTCTTCTAGCCAGTCTTTTCCTCTGGCAGTCTCTTTGAAAGATAGATAGTACTTTTTGGCTTCTCCTGTGAGAGTAGTTTCACAGAACACCTGCAAATTTGGTGCTTCAAATTTCCCAAGGGTAAGAGCAGAGGCCATCATCAGGCTATCTACCCATTGGTCAATGGCTTTTCTTTTATCTAGTGCTTTGTCTAGATTTAGCCAGATGCCATAGTTTGTGATTGGAACTCTAGGCATATTGTCCTCTGGAACAAATCTTTGAGAATTTCTTTCTCCATTTTTGCCGATTGGGGCTTTCTGTACAGGGAGTTTTAGTTTTCCCTTTTCTCTCATGATGAAAGTTTTGGAGTTAGAGCTATCTCCATCTTCCATTTCAACACACTACACCAAATATAGGCTTTAGAGACGAAGCCTAGAGACGAATTAATAAAACTGTCTCTACTGTTTTTATTAGAGACAAATTTTTATTGTGTGTCTCTAATATTAATAGAGACGAATATAATTTTGTCTCGTATGCTATATTTGGTGCTATGTTTCTGTTATGCCTTCTACATTGATCTTAGTCTGGGTTCTTTATCTATCCTTCAAGATTATACACATAGATATGCTTCCGTTGCCACATTGGCCTATTGAAATAAATTACAGTTGTTCATGATCATAAGTTAATGAGACTACAGAGATGCGAGAAAGAGCATATGTTGCAGTGATGGGACCTGAGAAACGTCACAGAGTTTGCAGTTATGGACTAGGTGTAATACCTAATATGGTGCCTTATCTTCAAATTGATGGTAGCTCATCATCACACAGATCACATGGAAGACACTTGCAATCACAATTTATGGAGTTAGAGTCCAAGTACCAACAACAACAAGAGCAAGCCCAAGTGCAACAAGTTCAAACTCAGGAACAACTCTTGCAAACCCAAAGAGAATTGGCAATGTTAAAGAAAACGATACAATCCCAACCATCTACTCCATCTTCACAACAATCTTCTCAGCCTATGCAGCAACCATCCTTCCAGATGCCTTCTTATTCTCCTCAACTGTACTAGCCTCAACCGCAGATCTATCCTCAAATGCCTTATCAGCTGCAACATGCTTATCCTACCACTAGACTAACTGGATTGCTTATGGGAGATACAAGTGTCCTAGAAACTGATTTGTTGAACCAGCTTAGAGCTTCATCGAATCAAAGCTCTCGTGGATCTGAGCAATAGACTTTTATTATTTCTCTTGTTGATCATTAGATGCTAATTGATAGGCATTTGACTAGATGAATTTGTGACTGTTTTAATAACAAGTATTTTGTAGACTTGTATTCAACTATGGATTTCAAATGCATCAGTAAAAATTTGTTGCACAGGAAATAAATTTATATTACATTTTGTTGCCCGGCAAAAAAAAAAAAATATATATATATATATATATATATATGTATATATGTATGTAGGTCGTTAATTATAGATAGATTCACTGTTTCTTTTCAATGCCAGTCGAACTGGTGTACTGGTGGTTAATAATAGATGGATTCTATTATTAATAATATTAAATATTCTAATAAAAAGATATATTAAATAAAATATTTCTTCCGTCTCTAAAAGTAATAGAGACACCTTAAATTGTCATTGGCAGTTATTGTCCATGTGGCAGCGAATAAGCAATAGAGACGGAACTTTTTATCCAAGTGTCTCTAATAGGTTTTAGAGACGCAACTTATAGGGACGAAAGTCTAATTTGTCACTCCTTCTATTAGAGACAAATTTAAGTATATTTTAGTCACTGATATATTTCTAGAGACGTTTTGTGGCTGTCTCTAAAATATATATTTGGTGTAGTGACATCTTGGTATGGAAAGACTTTTCTTGTCTTCCCTGGTTTGAAGTTTTTCATTTCTTCGATTAGTTTTTCTAATCGTTAAAGATTTTCACAGAATTCTGCTTCATCATAGAGATCATAGAGCTTTTGTGCTCTAAGCATATTAACTGGTCTGTTTAGATTAGCTTCCAATTCTTCTTCAGTGATAGGCTCTGTGGTTTCTTCAGAGTATTTTGTACCACTAACACTAGCTTCTCTAGTGCTGTAGCTTCTTCTGAGAAGATTTTTGTTTATCCTGATATTCTCAGGACAAACATCACTTTTTCTGTGATTGTCAAAATTTAGACTGATTTCTCCAGTCTTTCTGCTTTCATAAATTTTTGCTTTAGAACTTTCTGGCGATTTTTTAGGGCCAGATAATTTTCATTCAATTGGAAAAGTTACTTCATTCCAAGTAACCTTATGAATCTGTTGTGAATGGTTCTTCTGACTGGTGAGGAATCCAGTGGTAAGACCTGTGATATTTGATATCCTTGTCTTAGGCTCTACTGTGGTACTCATCAGTTTATAGTATATTCTATATACTATTGCGAGTTCTTGCATATCTTCTTTCATAGATATGCCATCTGTCTTGACTCTTAGTCTTAGACAGTGAGCTACACATATCTTTCAAGCTGGTTGAGAAGTTTGGGAAACAGTTGAAATACGCCACTTGATTGCCTAGAGATGCTTCAAGGGTTCCCAATAGGCTAGCTTGCAAACCTGTTAGTCTATTGTCTTGTAAGACACATAGAATTGAACTGTTCATGCCTTCTCGGGCAAGAAATTTTATGCCAACTTAGACTGCTCCAATGTGCATAAATTGATAATTTTTTGTTCTTGCTCTAGCAACTTCTTCAGGAGTGATCATCAAGAGATCTGTTTCTCCTGTTGTAGAAGGGGTTGTAAATTCCAATAATTTGAAATGGTGGCTATCCAAAAAATCAAACTTTCCCCTTTTATAGATTTGTTTAAAATCTAATTTTGGAATTGAGGAGTTTTTTACCTCATGTTCGATTTCATTATATTCGAACTCTTCAGTATTTAGGAGTTGTACTCCTTTCTTTTTCCCGAAGATGCTCATCATTTTGACATCTTTGGTTTCTTTCGGGTTTTCATACTGAATACTAGTATGACTAGTAGATGGTTCCAGAAAAATCATGTTTGGAACATGATTCTTTTCTGGTCTTTCTAATGGTTTGAATCCATTAGTTTTCTTTTGTTTTACTGTAGGCACTTTCTTGTCCTTCAGTATATTTTTCATAGAATCCAGCGTTTTTTGTTGTTCATTGATTTTTCTACTAACACTTGTTAGCTTTTCTTCTTCCGTTTTTGGAAGTTCTTTGATATAATCTATTTTGTTTTCCAATTTTTCTAATTCGTAGATTATAGCAGGTAGTTTTTCTAGATGATCTTAACATCTAGCCAATTCTTTCTACAGGTTCTGATGTTTCTCATCAGAAGATATAAGTAGAGAATTCAACTTCTCTAATATTAAATCTGACATTGTCCCTATTGGGGATTCCCCTTTTGAGCTTTTACAAGCTCTGATACCAGTGATTTGCGGATCTAACCAATGCTCATATAATCAAGAGGTTTTTGTTCCTCTTTAAGAGTATATAAGAGATTTTCAATATTCTACTCAACTTTATAGATTCTTATTTGAATACTAAAGATGATATTCCAATAATCTAGAGTTTTTCTTTTAATACTTTCTCTATAGTCTTTCAATTTTCTCAATTTTTCTCTTTCTTTCTTCAATTCTTTGCTAGTAATATTACAGATAGCAATTAATAGTCTGTCAACGATCGAAATTATGAATCGTAAACTTTAACTGCTTTCCTTTGAATATAGAGGATGAAATTTAGCTGCAATTATAGTTTAGACAAATAAATTCAAGATGGGCCCACCACGCTTTATCAAAAAAAGAATTTATGTAAAATAAAGAAAATGATGATGAAGAGGGGTATTAGTGGAATGAATAGTGAGTAATTTTCAAAAGTAAGGAGAAAAAGTGGAAAGTTTTGTGTGAGTGGGAATAAAAATAAGTTGGTGGGGTGTATGGGAAGTATATTGCCAGATTTGGGGTGTGTGAGAATTTTCCCTATATTTTTATTGGGGATTGAGGCGGGGATGGGGGTTAGAGAATGACCCCGAGGATGGGGATAGTATTGTGTGATCCCCATCTCCAACCCGCCCCATTGCCATCCCTAAGCGAAAGACACCCTTATGTGAAGGTTACGACGCTCGCAAACTATGCTCTCTGTGGAGCACAAGTCTTTAGCTATCCCAAAAATCAAATATGACCCAGAAATCAAATATCAACAAACTTCATCCTTCATCAATTACAGAAGAAGAGATTTCCCATGACTATATTCACTGAAAACCAATTGATCCAACAAACCCCAAATGCCACCAAGGGTCTTCAGTTATCTTATCAAACCAAATAAAGCTTCAAATTATGCAGAACAAAAATACTTCAAATCCTCAGAGTAATCATAACAACTGAGTAGAATTCTTCAATAGGAGGCCAAAATCAACATATACTCCTCCCATACCCAAAAAAAAAAAAAAAAAAACCCAAATGCAGAATCAAAGAGAATTATCCCAAAATTTCAAGAAGGTTACAGTCTTGAATTAAACCATAATTCTGATTTCCACGAACGGCAAATTGAAACCTTGATTGGTGTCCTTGATGAGTTGATGATAGTCTGAACATCTTGAATTCTAAGGTTTTGATGAAAAATTTCTCACAGTAGGATAAATCGAGACTTCAATTAGTATCACAACACATAATCAAGCTTCGATTGCAGGATTTAGGGTTTGAGACTAGAATTTCCAGATATTTCAGCAATTTTATGAACAAAAAATTGATGAACAACTGCTTAACATGTGAATCCAAGGCTTCGATGCAAGAGAATTGAATTAAATTCACAGTAGTAACACAGAGAGCTTTGAATCTTCAAGCTTAGTAAATGAAAAACTTATCTGAAACCGAATCAGTCTTCAATCGAGTATAGACTATATGAATGATACTGTAGTCTTGTATAGAGTAGTCTTGTATAGAAACGCTTTAATTTAGGTGCTCCAAGGTCGCAGATCAAACCTGGCTATGATACTGAAAACTTGAAGAAGAAGAAAGAAGTAGGCTTATATAGTTTTGGACACGTGTACAATAGCTGTATACTTGGTAAAAAAGCTGTAAATTTTTACTACTATCTGTTAAGATGAACAAGTTGGCAATGGCTGCTCTTTAACATTTCTTTGTGCCTTTTAGCTTCCAAATGTGCCATAGATGTTGAAGCCGTATATCATATATATACAACTAGGATTAATTTGCTTGAACCATTCCACTGAACACACGTACCTGAAACGCATATGCTCTATGTTTGGTGGATCCTAAAACACCAATCCAGAGGGCATAAATTGAGAATGCATGCTTTAATGTATGTTGTAACCAGTGATAGAACAGTACAAGATAATTCAAATCATAATCACCATTACACAAATCACTGAAGCAAAAGATTAGTTTACATCACCATTATTTGCGTTCAATTCCCTGTTCATCACTCTGCTCTATTTATCGTGAAGCAAATGGTGTGGCACATAGATTGGCCCATCTTGCTAGTGTTGATTACTTAGATGATTATTGGTTAGATGAAACACCTGTGATTATCCAGGATGTTCTCTATGAGGATGCTTGTACTAGTACTCGAGGTTTAGGTAATATGTCCCCCTCACTGTACAATTATCCATCTATTATCACTACTACAATTATTGGCAATGGCCACAGACACATTCGTGACATATTTGGGCCAAAGGACACACATGTGCGTGTCAATAGGTAATTGCCATGCTGCAGCCACTTTTTTTTGGGTCAGTGCCCTGTAGAGGGGTTGCTTTCCCCTTAATTGTCTCAGTTTTGCTGAGCGTGGCTTCTTTGCAATTCTGACATGGTGGGACCAACGGGTAGGAATCAGAGTCAGAGTTTCAATTGCTTTTTTTTTTTTTTTTTTCCAGTCAACAATTGCTTCTATTCATGGTCCAGTATCCAGTCCTATTGCTTCTTTGCAGTTCCGAAATTGAAATTGATCAGATTCTTGATATTATTCATTTTATTTCAACTTTCTGGGGATCGATTGCTGAAATCAACTTAGGTTCAATCACTGCCATGGTTTCAGCCTCCTACTCAGTGCTGAAATGAAATTGGGGATCTTGGATTAGAGATGATAGGCATAGACCCATACAAAATTCAATCAATAAGCCATAACCAGAAAACCATAGACAACAAAAATCATCCAATTTTTCTCTCGCATATATATCGAATAGAGCCATCAAAGAAAATAAAATAACAAACACTAAAATGGTACCTGATTGTGTTGTCGCTGGAGCTTCTCCATGGTCTCGGGTTGAAGCACGAGGAACGAGTTTTGATGGTCGATGGCTTCTTTCATCCGAGGTGATTCGCAACCTTGCTCTCTACAAACACAGTATGAAATCTCTTCAATCCCTTGCTGCAAAGAAAAACCACAATCGCATAAGAAATAAAGAAATCACAATCCCTAATTCAAAAATAGAGGGTAGGTTATACATACTAACACACCCCGACGGAGGTGAGGAAGACGACGAAGACGCTGAGGCCGACGAGGCCCATTAGGGTTTGGGTGTCGGAGAAAGTCCGGCCGAAGATAACCAGGGGCTGATCGGAGGGGCGGAAGTGGTAGAGGAAGAGCCAGGCGGAGAGGAGGCCGAGGGAGAAGGGGTGGGTGAAGAGGGAGACGGCGACGATGAGGGCGACGACGGCGAGGTAGTTGACGCGGACGCGGAGGGTGGCGTCGGAGAAGGACTCGGGCTTGGCGAAGGCGGAGCGGTGCCCAGGGGCGGCGCTGGGAGAGGCCGTTGCGGACGGTGTCGGTGATGTGGTTGATGAAGGCGCGGAAGGCCAGGGTGGCGATCCGAGGCTGGGAGGCCTGGGACTCGATGGATCCGGCGGCGGCGACAGAGGTGGTGGAGATCGGGAGGACGGGGGGACGGTGGTTGACATTGTCGGTGGATCGGGATCTGAAATTGTATCAAGTATTTTTGTGAAGATCTGGAGAGAGCTTTTTGGGTTTATAAGGGAATTTGTGATTGAAGAATCGGAGGAAGGTCGATGGAAATAGACGCAGTAAGACAAGAGAGAGAGAGAGAGAGAGAGAGAGAGAGAGAGAGAGAGAGAGAGAGAGAGAGAGAGAGAGAGAGAGAGAGAGAGAGAGAGAGAGAGAGAGAGAGAGAGAGATGGTTTATTTTTCCAGAAGAAGAGAAAGAGATAAGAGTCTGAGAGAAAGAAGAGAAAGAGATAAGGGCGTACAGAAAAGAAGACCCAAAAAAATATTAAATAATTGGTTTAAATAAAAAAATAATAATAATAATATTAAATAATTAGGCACCCATGCAACATTAAATATAAAGGTGGGTATGAGGTCTATATCCACAATTTTTTAATTATGTGGCAATATGTGTGTGGCCTTTGCCCACATGTGTTGTGGTGTATTAATAATAATTTCGGGCGTGAGGCTGAGCCTCCCAGTTAGGCTGCGTTTCAAAAAAAAGGTTAGTTTACATCTGCATATGCTTCAAACCGCTTCAAATTATAAAGATAACATCACACGGAAACAATACAACGACAGCGAAAATTTCATTTCAATCAGCTCCGATCTTACTCTAAAAAACAACAAAATATTGCACTCCAATATATAGCTGCTATGTACATCAAGAAGAAATACGTATGTCAGTTTTTATTGCACACCTCCGGATGAATCTCAAAGCCATTAAGACCTCAACCTTAATGCTTTCTCCAGACCCCAGGTTCCATAACCGAACATGGGAAATCCGTCAAGTTGTAACAATGACTGATCTCCATGTAGTGAAGTACAGGCATATCCTTCTCCAAGTCCTTCCAGTCTACCTCTAGCCTCATCAAGTACTTGAGACACAGGCCTTCAAGATTCCAGGTGGTTTGACCACTGCTTAGCTTGACAAGGTCTCCATTCTCGATGCAAAGATACTGCAATCGTGAAAGTTGTCCAGGATTAACCCAGTTGGGCAGAGTTTCCTTCTTGTAATTCCTAAGATATAGCTCTTGGAGGCTTGGAGGAGGGGTCAGCCCTTCTAGCATTTCCAAAACATTGTTATTTCTACAATCTTCTGCATCAATAGCTAGAACATTGAGCCGTCTAAGCTGAGAGAGGACATCAAGTTCATTGTCTGCAATAACTGTGGTACTGCTTACATGTATTCGCAGTACTCTCAGGTTGATCAATTCCCTAATCTCAAGAAGCCGGAAACTTGGTTTTCTAGGCTGACTCACAACCTTGAATCCAGAGAGCTCCTGAAGATAAGAAAGCCTTCCCAATCCCTGAGGCAAGTATTGGATTGGACACCCGCCTAGGTCCAAAATAATCAGCTTCTTCAAATTAGTGATGGAAGGGTGTATTTTTACTAGATTGCTGCAACCTGTTAAAAGCAAAAGTTGGAGGTTGAGGAGTTTATGAATTGAAGAGGGCACTTCTTTCAGGGCTTGAATACCACTCAAGTTCAGAGATGCCAAGCGCTTAAGGGAGCTGATGCAGCCGAAGAGATCCTCCACACAATGCTCATCCACAGTGCAGTTTGATAGATCCAACATTCTGAGGGATCGCAGAAAGCCCGAATTCCTTTCAAAGTCAAATCTGCGGCTTGACATCAGCAATAATGCTCTGAGCTTTGAACTACGTTTCAAGGACTTCTCCTCCATTTCATCAATAAAGCATAACCACCTAGTCTTTGCTGTCAATTCTTGTCTGCCACTTTCGTCAAAGCCGCAAAATTCCTCTTCCTCTGCAATCATTATTATCAGTTCCCGCACCATATCGTGTATCTTGCACTTGTAGACCCTCCCATCAAATCCTCTCCTCTGCACAATTTCAACCAAGCATCTGCTGATTAGTTCTGCGAGATACTCATATCCCACTTCTACTGCTGTTCTTGAGCCCTTGCTTTGCACGATGCCTTCTCCAATCCACCAGTGGATTAACTGATCAGCATGTATCTCATAGTCTTCAGGATAGATGGAGAAACACAGCAGGCATTGCTTCAGACCAGGCGGGAGTTCATCATAGCTCAATCGCAAAGAGGCCATAACTGAGCTGGTTTTTCCCTCGGTTGTCAAAGCATGAAAGCTCTCTAGAACTCGCCTCCACTGAGAAGGGGAGTCGATCTTTGATGCCAACAAGGATCCTATAGTCTTAATTGCAAGCGGTAGTCCACCACACTTCTTCAAGAGTTCTTTTCCTAATTTCTCAATCCTGTCCTCCGGGCACAATCCCTTGCTTGTAGGAAATGCAAACTTCGAGAATAAACACCAGCTTTCCTCATCATTAAGAGTCTTGGGACGGTGGATTCGTGAGCTTTCAACTCCCATACCAATTGCAGCTTCTTCATTTCTAGTTGTAACTATGATGCAGCTGCTTTGTTTGGGTATAACAGAGCAGAGATTGGTCCACCAATCAAATTCTGTGTGATTCCACACATCATCCATGACAATCAAACAGCTCTTATCTTTAAGTACTTGCTGAATTCTGCTCAAAATCTGAGTAACATTTGCTCCAGAGACATTTTCTCCTAGACCTTCTAGGATGCTCCTCATAATCCGCTCAGCGCTGAATGATTGCGAAACACACACCCATATCAGCTTGTGAAAGTGGCCTACTACTTCTAGATCATGAAATATCTTTTGAGCAATGGTGGTTTTCCCGAGGCCTCCCATGCCCACAATGCCTACGTGGTGAAGTAACTTGCTGGTGTCGAAAATCCAACCCTTAATCTTCTCCACATCGCTCTCCAACCCAATTATCTCAGTTGGATTCCAGTCCTGTGACACCATCACTCTACCTTGGTATGCATCTTCTCTATGGATGCTGTCTGGTGCCCTCAAAAACCGGCCCAAGGTCTTCTCTATCTCCTTCATACGCAAATTGATGTCTTTCAATTTCTTTCCTGTACGATGCAGGAAGAATGGATCGTGAAGCCAGGAACCGGAACAAGATCCATCCTTTCTGTATTCATCTCTAACCAAGCAATCAGTGAGTACATCGTCTGCTTTGTAGATGACTTCCCTTAAGTCAAACAATGCTGCCTTGACAGTGTTGTTCTTGTGGTTGAGACTCTCCGTGTCTGCAAGTAAGGCCCTGGTGAGATCAAGCCCTGTCTTCAACTGCTCAAACTGGCCGCTGAAGTCGAGTGCAAACTCAGCCTGGTTCATTAGAGCTGTGAACACTTGCTCCGTTAGAGTCTGGACCATAGCCTCCACTATTAACGACATCGCGATTATGTGCGCCTAGTCTTTGTATGTGTTTCTTCTCTGAAATTGCATTTAGTTTTTTCAAAATTATCAGCCGAACTCAAAATAACCCCAATGAAAGGGGAATCAGATGATGCCGACATCTTCCTTTAAAATAATAATTTTCCAATGAAACAAATAGCAATTCCATGCACCAAGCTAGCCGTCTAGAGCACTACGTCAACTAATTATAATTCATTAAAGACCACTTGAATAAAAAATTTACAAACAAATTAAAAAAAGATAGATTGCACAGTTTACTCTGAAAAAATTATCCGGCATGTATGCATATGAAAAATAGAGGAAGCATTCATTGTCTAGTGAAACAGGGGCATAGAGCTTACCAACTAATTAACTGAGCCTTAGTCTCCCTGGAAGTTGTTCACAGGATCCGACCTTAACAGTGATTTTCATAAAAAAACTGCAATCAGCTAGCCAAACAGAGAACCAGTAAATTGTTGAATTACAGAGGCGCGCGCAGACTCAACAATGGTCATCCTGATTATCATGCATGGTTATCCTAATTTTCTTTACTTAATTCAGTTTTCACTTTGATCAGACGTATTCCTAATATATGTTGGGGTTGAACATGACTCACCGCTATTTATTTGACATAAGCTGCTCACTTCTTGCACTAGCTTTAATCTCTTCTGATGTGAAATAGCCTTTCAACTGTACTTTGCTGATCTCCACTCACCTGCACTCAACACTCAAAATACCAAGAGAATCTATATGGAAATTTGCAGCAATAGAGCACAGAAAATTGAGAGAGGTTTTCTTTATTTGGTGAGCTTTCAGGTCCTTGTCCATATCATATCATGTTGTATAATATGGAATCTTATCTTTTCTATTCGATTGAGTTGAGCAATTCTCTTTTTCTATTATTGAGACATCACCTTTTTTCTTTTTTGCTTTTGCATTCAACTTTACACGAATGATTCATATGATTTTATTATTGTATACTATTATTACTGTTTGTTAACGAGCTCATAGACCAACTAGTTGATGAACTTGATGGTGATGAAAAAGAAAGATTCCCAGGTGATAAGGAGACCCAAATGAATAGCATTCAATCTATGAGTGTTGAATGGAGATAACAAATTAACAATACATGTAGCTGACATGATGCGAGTACCTTTCAGTCTTTCACTATAAAAAGAGAGGATATAAAGTGATCAGACATATAAATTTAATCGAAATATGGTGAATGTTTTGTTTTGGGAAAAATTTCAGGAATAGTCGCTGAGTTATGACACAATCGACACTTAATTCACTGTATTTTCAACAATATTACTTAATTCACTCAAGGGCTATTTCCTGTTTACCCAGATTTCTCAGGTATTTTTCCCAATTGCACACGTATTTATGTATCTTACTATTCTCTTGTGAAAAGACTAAAAGGGGGTAGCCTTAGAGTGTTTGTCTTCCTTTAAAAACTTCATAACAAAAACAAAAACGAAAATAAGACTAGCCTTCAACATGCCCAAGTTTTTCTCCTAACGGCTCCCTGCCTAACGGATACTTTAACAGGCGGAATCACTGCTGCTTATCTTAATTTTAGTTTTTAAAACTGGTTTTTCCTGATAGACAAATACTTTTCAGATTTCAGAATAAGTATAAGAACTAGATAATGATGGTTCTGGATGGAATGCATGAATAAGAAACAGATAGCGATAGATAGACTAAAATATGCAACACAGATTAATAAGTTGTTTACTATTGCTTCTTTTTGACAAAAGGGATGGGCATCCTTTATTTATTCAACAGAAATACATTCTAAAAATTCAGAGCCTCATCCTCAGGTAAACAGCAAAAGGCTGTTTAGTTACCCATGAGAATGAGAACGAAAACTTACTTGTAATGAAAGCACACTACTGCACACTGAACAGGTAGGAAAAGCACACTGCTTACTATGGCTTTCTTACTTCTTGAGAGAAGACTCTTCTACTCAATTTTCTGATGCCTTACAAATGAAACTTAAAGCTCCTTATATAGAGAGCGGAACTCAAACTAGAATTCAAAATATAAAATATACAGGACAGCTCCGTGAACCTTTTGCTTTTCTAAGTGCTCCTGCTGGTGGAGGTCGGATAGAGAAAAACAAAAGCAAAGGTGCAACGTCTCTTCTAGTAGGTGAAATGTTTCCACTGTTTCTTCTTTTTTGAAAGAAAAAGTAGCCTTTAACTTTTAAAAAGTCAAAAGTGCTACAGTTTATTTGGTTGGAAAATTCACCTGTATCTTCACCCGTGGTGCTACATATTCTCGTCTGTTTCTGAATGGTAGCCACAGACAAATGAGCTGTTGTCTGCCTGGGCCATTCTAACAGTAGTAGCATTATCTTCAACATCAGTATCGACATACATTTTATAGTGGTTGTCAGTTTCAAGCTTTTCCACCCATCGCATGCATGCCATAGTTGAATCTATCTCTTTTCTGGTGAGAGATAGAAATAGGTCACTGCTGACTACGTCAGGATGATCGTATGCAGTGATAATGATTTTCTCTCCTGCTGCCAGGAAGGTATTGCTGATATCTTCAGAGATGATCTTCTTGATATACTCTAGAGCCATGGCCTTCATCCAAGGGATGCTTGAGTTTGGTTGGCCATTGTACCCTACACAGGCTGGTTGAAGATATTTCCTTTGAATAATTCTCACATAATGATATGGAGGAATATATTCAACTTCTCCGTTTGCCTTTTGACTCCATTCTGGAGGAGTGGATCTGAACTTCAGACGAAGTATACAGTCATTTTTTCTAATGTTTTTGACTGTGTTGACAATAATAGGTGGCAAACCTTTCAGATCATCATTTGTTTTGGTCCACAGATTATGGACAAAACCATTTTCAACAAGCCAGAGCTTGTGTTCTTGGAGATGTTCACTCTGGACATTTACCAGGTATCTTCCAACGTATGGTCCTGAGACAATGAAGAGAGTTGGAGGAACTAGGTCTTCTGAATTGTGCCTTCCTATCAGATTGTGGAAATCATGCCAATCTGACTCATTGAGTGCCATGATCGGAACCTTAGCACTTTCAGGACTTTCCAGGCAGTGGATTTTTTCTTTTCTTACAGCACTCTGCTGTGTATGATTTTCTTCAAACTGTGGTCTTCCGTTTTCGTAGAGTTCCTCAGCTAAAGCAAAGAGAGCTGGGAATATTAGACCACTGCTTCTTACTTGAAAGGCAAATAAAAGATTATCCAGGATTGCCTTCTGATGATAAGCTAGTCTCCTGCCAGTTCTGAACACAGGAGTATCAAAAGTTCTTAATTCATAATTAAAAACATTTATAACTCCAGTTGGAGTTGGTCTGCTTTTTGGCAAAGCAGCAGCCATCAACGGTCTTAATGAGCCTTTACCATCTGCTTTTTGAGACGGGCTAGACAATCCTTTACCCTGGGATTGATCAGTTGTGGCTAAGCCTTTTGGACTTAGCAGAAACCTTTTAAGGATTTTTTCTTTGGTTTGTATAGGTTCTTCTTCAGGTTCATGTTCTTTCCCAGATCTTCTGCTTCTGGGATTACGACCTTCGTCGTCTTCTTTTTGGCTAAACATTGCCATTTCTCTGGTCAATGCGTCTGGAAGATAGTTCTTGTTTCCTGCAATTAATTCAACATTATAATCATATTGGTTAAGAAATAATTGCCAGTTGGCTAATCTTCCTGTGAGGGTCCTTTTTGAATTAAACATTGACTAGGCCAAAATCAACCCAATAATCCGATTATTGGGAGGACTTTGTGCGTGATTCAGATAATGAATAGGGCTTGACAGCGTGAAGCATGGTGTGGGAGCTAGAAACACACTGCGGTGAGAGAATTTGGGGGTTTTCTGGATTTGGGTTTCTGGAAGATGGGTTTGAAGGAGGTTTTGGGAGAAAATGGCTAAGAGTTGGGTTTGTGCTTAAAGGCTTGAAAGCTTGATTTTCTATAAGTGTTTCTAATTATTCAGGGTATTGCTCTCTTCCCTTCCCCGGGTCCCCGTTCTCTCCCCCAAATCTCCCTTTATATAGACTATTGGGAACACATAGTTTATGGGTAAAGCATTTCTTCTTCAATCTACCCATAATTCATGCCTTAAATCCAGGGAAAGGGAAGCTTACTTGAGAGATGAGGTTCTGGGAGAAAGAGAAAGTTGCTGCAACAGTAGACAACGATTGCAGTGGAGGCAGCTGCAGTGACACAAATCCTGGAACGAGGTGGACGAGGAAATTTGGGAACTGTGGGCTCATTGTTTAAGGAGGAAGAGGATATCTCTCAACTAGTCAGAAAGTTTCCTCCTTGCCAACTGACATGAGGGATCTTTATTTCTCCTGGATATTTGGGTTGAGCAGTGTATTTAGTAGCTGCAGGGAAAGGAAACGAAGCTAGAAGAAAGATAAGGAAGGCTTGGGCTATCTTTTTCCTTTGGGTTTTGGGCCTTCTTTGGGTTTTGAGTTTTAAAGGAAAAATGTCGGCCCAAATCTCATATATATTCACCAATTCGCTATTGATTTAAGTTATCGGGCTTGGATCTCGGGCCCAAGACCGAGACCACCGACGACTCTAAATCAATAGTCGAGCGTTATGTGTTTCCGTAACCTTCCACACCATACCCACTTCTGCAAGCCCCAAGAATGTATTTGTGGCTTGGGTCCACATACGTGGCATGACGGTTCAAGAAGATATGTAATTTTTTGTATTTCTAAATACGTTTTGCATGTGTATTTCCTTGTCGGGGTTGAAATGTGTGTACGGCATGCTTTGTGCTTTTTTGGGTATCAACACTTCCTCTATCAGCAGCTTTATCAAGTTTGAAATTTTTGAAATTCTTTACTCTAGCACAATCAGTGCAGACAGTAAAGGGTTTTCCAAGAAAAGCTGGAGAATTTAAAATCATTTTTTTGACAGCTAAAATTTCTTTTTCCCCTGTGGGATAATTCAGTTCTGCAGGGCTGAACTTGCCACTACAAAATTTGCAGATCTTTTCAATGTTGGTTCCAGGCGCTTTCGCCAGAACAACACCGGACCAGTAATTATCACTTGCATCTGTCTGGAGGATAATTTCATCATTCTCTTCTGGTTGTTGAAGAGGAGGGAGGTTTTTGCAGAGATTTTTTATCTGTTTCACGATCTTTTCATCATCTTCTGTGAAGTTCCATTTTCTTTTGAAACTTGTCTTGGGAGATAACATTGTTGTTAACCCTGAGATTTTAGGGATGAAATCTCTCCCATAATTTATGACACCAAGGAATCTCTCTAGACTCTTAGCATCAGGAATTCTGTCTGGGAACTTCCAGATCTTTTCAAGAATATGGGGCTGAAGGTTTATGACTCCGTTCTTGATATTTATTCCTAGGAAATCAACTTCATCAAGGATAAAGAAGATTTTCTTCTCACCTAGGATAATTCCATGCTGAACTATCAGCTTTACTACCTCATGGAGGTGTTTCATGTGTTCTTCTCTGTTTTTGGAGAAGACCAGGATGTCATCTATGTAGACGACGCAGAACTCCGCTACATACTTGAAGATGTTGTCCATCTTTCTTTGGAAGATTGAGGGAGCTTGCTTTAGACCAAAAGGCATTACCAGCCACTCGTAATGTCCTTGTGGTGTTCCAAATGCAGTAAGAGGTACGCTCTCAGGATGCATCTTGACCTGCCAGAAACCCGACTTTGCATCGAATTTCGAAAAGACTTTGGCTCCTCTGAGCTGGTTGATCAGTACTCTTACTTGAGCGATCTGATAACCGTCTTTGACAGTCTTCTTGTTAACATCTCTATAGTCAATCACCATTCTAGCTTTGCCTCGTAGATTCTCTGCATGATTTCTTACATAGAATGCTGGAGCATGATGAGGGCTAGTGGAAGGTTGGATTAATTATTTTTTCAGGAGTTCTTCAATATCACTTCTGAATTCTTTTTGATCTTCCTCTTTGTACTGAGGAATGGCTTTGACATGGCAGATAGCGTTCATGTCATGCAGTCTTAATTCACAGACCACTGGGTCTTTTTCCCAAAACTTCTGAAGATTTGTATCCACATTTTGCTCTAGTAGTTTCTTGATTTTTTCAAGAGTGGGAATTTGCTGAGACTCAAGCTTGTTCTGAAAGTGCTTGAGGTTGTGCTCATGGATGAAACTAGCTTCTTCATTTTCACTAGTTCCTTCTTCTTCTTCTTCTGAAGATTCTTCAACAAGCAGTTCTTCTTGTTGTTTGATTTGGAGTATGGATTCAAATTTGGGTTTGTAGGGGGTAAGATCACCACTATTCTGTTGCGATCTCTGATACTGAGTAGTAAAACCGGGACCTACCACACTTTTTGCTTGTGTGAGTCGGTCTACCCAGAACACCCGTTCTCCTTTCTTGAAACCTATCGCTTCTTCATCCTGAATGAATCGTTGTTGGAAAATAAAATCATTTCCCAACAAGAAATCAGATCCTTGGCCTTCAGATTGCCAAACATTCTGGATGGTAAATGTTCCTCCACCAATGGTGATATGAACATTTTTTGCTACTTTTTTCATGGTAAGATGGCTTCCATCAAATGTAACACCAGTAGCTGATTTTTTCTTATCTTCTTTCCAGAGTTCATCTGGAATTGCAAATCTCTTTGCAACAATAAATCCTGATCCATTATCTACAAAGGCATGTAGATGATATTTCATGTGATCAGGGAACTTTAGTCCAATCTCTATGTAGTTGCTGTATCTACTAGTAGAGACGACTTTCGATTGTTGAAGCTCATTTTCTTGAACTTGTTCCTGAGGAATGAATGGTTTACATTCTTCTGGAATATTTTCCTGAGTGGGTTTTGTCTCATCCCAGTCTGTATGAATTATTTCGTTAATCTCATTGAACCAGGACGGAGAGTCATATCTGACTTTATAATCAAACTTGCCAGATGGTTGGCCAAGTAGATCCCATGTGTCCGTAACTTCCTGTCGTTCGAGGAGATGAACAATTTCTGGTGGTTTTACCAGTCTACATTTTCTGGTATTTCAACCAGTTCAATATCTTCAGCGATTGTTTCTTCACCTATGATTTCTTCCTTTATTTCTGAGGAAGATGGTTCCATGGTTGTTTCTTGGAACATAGTTGTTTCAACTCTTTCTGTTTGTTCCATGGTTTCTTGGAACAGAGTTTCAACTTCTTTCGCCTTTTTCTCAGCGAAATACTCTTCATATTCTTGCTCAACCCATCGGCTGACAAGACCATTCTTGGTTTTTCTTCTCGCTTCAGCTATGAAGCATTCTTTGTGATAGGTCTTCTTAGACTCTTTACTAAACATTGGGAGACCATTCTTTTCGTGACAAAAACAGTAGTCACAAACGAATGTACCAGGGTTCACCTGATAAGAAGACATGAAGGATTCTGTCTTGCTTTCTTCCCAGTTTTTGATTTTCAAAACATTCATTTGTCTGGATTCGAAGTACTCTACTTCAGAATCAATCTCAGACTCTTCTGATGAAGTTTCTTCTTCTTCAGTCCAGGCATAGTAAACTGACCTGTCGTCTTCTTCATCATCAGAATAAGCTATTTCGTAGACTTTCATGTTTGCTACCTCTACTATTTGCTCATATTCTTCAAAGAGAGGTTTAGTAGATCTTTTACCCTTTTCTGGGCATTCATTTGCATAGTGTCCTTCAGCTTTACACAACCAACATCTGCAAGCTTTCTTGCTAGGTTGTTGTTTATGCTGAAAAGTATTCTTCTTTTTCTTGAAGAATTTCTTTTTTGGATCTTCTTCCTGTTGCTTCTTGTAATTGGAACTTCTCTTGAATTTCCAATTCTTCTTCTGGTTACTCTTTTTGAATTTTTTAGAGTAATATTTTTCTTTTTTCTTCTTTCTGTGGAATTTGGATTCATGACATCCCCAGTTTGTGGGCATATCCAGTATTCCATAACAGAAATTTTCAACTCCTTTGAGTTGCTTCTTGGCCATCTTAGCTCTAAGATTGGCTTTGCATTGCTCCTTCAGTAACTGCCGGATTCTGTCGGCAATTCCTCCAACTGAAAATCTTTCAATTGGTTTCTCAGCTATGCTTTCTCTCACAGCTGTTCTCCATGGTTCAGGGAGCTTTCTGTGCAACAGATTAACTAGATCAGTATTCTCTAGTTCACCAATTGTACAATAATATTCCTGAAACTCATTCAGGTACTCTTCAAAATATCTCATGTCACAGATTTTGAGTGCATAGATATTTGATTTTGCCGTTTCTTTGGCTTTCTCACTCAGATTTGAGAGATCTCCACAGAACTGATCGTACAGGGGTACTGCAAAATCATACGGAGACTTTGAATTTTTTATCTCTTCAAGCCAGTCTTTTCCTCTGGCAGTTTCTTTGAAAGATAGGTAGTACTTTTTTGCCACTCCAGTAAGAGTAGTTTCATAGTACACCTGCAAATCTGGTGCTTCAAATTTGCCAAGGGTCAGTGCAGAAGCCATCATCAGGCTATCTACCCATTGGTCAATGGTTTTTCTTTTGTCTAGACTCTTGTCTAGATTCAACCAGATTCCATAGTTGGTGATAGGAACTCTGGGAAGATTGTCCTCTGGGACAAATCTTTGGGAATTTCTTTCCCCTTTCTTACCCGTGGGGGCTTTCTGAACTGGGAGTTTTGTTTCCCTTGTTTCTTTTTTTATGAAAGTTCTGGAGCTTTCTCCATCTTCCATTTCAATATCTTGATAAGGAAAGACTTTTCTCGTCTTTCTGAATTTGAATTCTTTCATTTCTTCGATTAGTTTTTCAATCGTTCAGGATTTTCACAATTCTCAGCTTCTTTATAAAGATCATAGAGCCTCTCAGCTCTGAGCATATGAACTGGTCTGTTCAGATCAGCTTCTAGATCTTCTTCTGTTATTGGCTCTTCAATAGTGGGTTTTGTACCACTGACACTAGCTTCTCTAGTGCTGTAGCTTCTTCTCAGAAGATGCTGTTTATCCTGAGGTTCTCAGGACAGACATCACTTCTCCTGTGATTGTCGAAGTTGAGGCTGATTTCTCCAGTTTTTCTACTCTCGTAGATCTTCGCTTTTGCTCTTTCCGGTTGCTTTTTTGGACCGGATAGTTTCCATTCAAGAGGAAATGTTACTTCATTCCAAGTAACTTTGTGGATCTGCTGTGAATGGTTCTTTGATTGGTGAGGAATCCAGTAGTAAGACCTGGGATATTTGTTATCCTTGTCTTGGGGGCTACTGTGGTACTCATCAATTTATAGTATATCCTGTATACTATTGCGAGTTCTTGCATATCTTCTTTCATGGATATGCCATCTGTCTTGACTCTCAGTCTGAGACAGTGAGCTGCATCTTTCAAGCTGGTGGTGAAGTTGGGGAAGCAGTTGAAATACGCCACTTGATCGCATAGGGATGCTTCGAGTGTTCCCAACAGACTAGCTTGGAAGTCTGTTAACCTGTTGTCCTGTAGAACACATAGGACTGAACAGTTTATACCTTCACGAGCAAGCAGATTTATGCCTACTTGGACTGCTCCAATATGCATAAATTGGTATTTTTTTGCTTGAGCTCTGGCAACTTCTGCTGGAGTGATCAGTAGAAGATCAGTCTCTCCACCTGCTGTTGCTGGGGTTGTAATCTCCAGTAGTTTAAAATAATGGCTATCCATTAAATCAAACTTTCCTCTTTTGTAGATCTGCTTGAAATCTAACCTTGGGATTGAGGAATTTTTTACTTCTTGTTCAATCTCATTGAACTCAAATTCTTCAGCATTTAGGAGTTGAACTCCTTTCTTTTTCCCAAAGATGCTTAACATCTTCATTTCTCTTTTCTCCGGGTTTTCATATCGGATACTAGTCTGACTAGTAGATGGTTCCAGAAAAATCATGTTTGGAACACGATTTGTGTCTGGTTTTTCTAATGGTTTGAATCCATTAGTCTTCTTTTTTACTGTAGGCACTTTCTTGTCCTTCAGTATAGAATCCAGCGTTTTTTGCTGTTCTTTGATTTTTCTACTAACACTCGTTAGTTTTTCTTCTTCTGTTTTTGGAAGATCTTTGATATAATCCAGTTTGTTTTCCAATCTTTCTAATTGGTGGATTATAGCAGGAAATTTTTCTAGATGAGTTTGACATCTAGATATTTCTAGTAACAGCTTCTGATTTTTCTCATCAGAAGATTTCAGTAGAGAATTTATTTTCTCTAATAGCAATTCTGACATTGTCCCCATTAAGGAGGGGTTCTCCTTTGAGCTATTTTACAAGCTCTGATACCAGTAGATTGCGGATCTAACCAATGCTCAAATAATTCAGAGGTTTTTGTTCCTCTTCAAGAATATATAAGAGAATATCAACCTCTTGTTCTATTTTATAGATTCTAGTCTGTAGTCTATAAATGATATCCCAATAGTTAGGTGACTCTCTATCAAGATTATCTCTATAGGCTTTCAGCTTTCTCAATTTTTCTCTTTCTTTTTGCAGTTCTTTGCTTGTATTTTTACAGATGGCAACTAATTCGAGTCTGTCAACGATCGAAATTATGAATAGTAAGGTATACTGTTTACCCTCGAGATAGAGGATGAATATTTATCATGCTTTCTAATTAAACAAATAAAAAATGGGCCCACCACGTTTCATCAAAAATTATAAAAGAACAGAATATATTATGCAAAAAGTATCAAAATGGTACCAAAGGAAGAGAAAAAGGAAGAGTTGGGTGAGAAGGAATGAAAGAGACAGAAGTCTGGGTGGAGAGGAACAAAAGTAGTTTAGTGGAGTTTTTGGGAAGTATTTTATCAAAAACAGAGTGTATGAGCATTAACCCTTCACTCAATTTGAACCATTTTTTCACATAACTCACCACCGTCTAGTTGGTCTTTAAATAATCGGTCACGTCACCCACGTGCAATGCATTGATGATTATTTTCGTCCAATCAAGCTATTCCCACCATTTTGCTAAACCCCTCCAGAAGATTCAAATTTCATATAAAAGGAATAGTCTTCCCTCCAATTTTTTTCTCCCTTTCCCCTCAATCTATCAGTTCTCACCTGTTTCTTCTTGAATCATAAAAAAAAAAAAATAATAATAAATAAATTTAAAAAAACAAACAAACTCAATCTATAGATTCTCAACGGTTTCTCCTTAAATCATAAAAATAAAAACAAAATCAATTTAAAGTTGCACTATTAAAACAAAAATGCTTTTAAAAGTTGGCAAATTCAGCCTAATTTTTTTTTTTTTAGGAGAACGAAATCAGGTTCCATTAAATAATGGCATCACTAAGTCAAGCTTGAGGGTTACAAGAAACACTCATAATACAAGTACAAACGCAATACAGACTGTCAGAGCAGCCAAAGAACTCCTAACAAAAAAACTACAAAACCTAAAGGAACTGCAAGGAAACAGGTGAGCAAAGCTCACTTATTCGAAAAAGAAAACAAAAAAACCTACGCCTACACAACCTTACATCGAAGCACTGTCTTGGAAACTTTTGACGCCTAAGACCTTCATGGTGTACATCGTAGCACCCAACACAGAACCCGCTTCAATCTAAGATAGTATAGGATAAAGCCACTCCTCAACAACCCATCCCAAGCTCAATCCAAAAGGAGGAGGACAAGCAAATGGGCTAGCCCAGCTAGATTGTACTGCTGCAACCCAAGTAGGTTGAGGCCCAAGGCCCAACGTCCAGAGCCCAAACCCCCACCTACTCCCCTCCAACCCTCAGATCGGCCTAGCACTGGCCATCGAGAAACAGCCGTCCGCCCATCACTCCGACTGCCGACCTCGCTCCTCCACCATCGCAGTTCAAAGAAGAAGACCCCGACTTCGACCTCAAACAGACACCTCCTCCCTTTTCAGACGCAGCCTGCTCCCCTCAACTTTAAGATCACCGCCTCAAACCACCCGGATGCACGCTGCAAACAGACGCTGCCTCCCTCAGATTCTGATCCCAACACTCAGACGCCGCCCAGATCAAAGCAACAATCCGCCGTCGTCGAGTGGTGGATCGATCCCAGAAAACGATCAGAGAAGCCTCCGAGCAAAGAACTCCCGCCGCACCCCACGATCGTCGCCGAGAACCAGCTCTGCGTCGCCGCCGTACCTTGTCACTCCCACAGTCGTCGCCTTGCCTGAGGGAAGAGCGCCGCCGCCCCTCCACGAAACCTAGGTTTCCCCCGTCGAGGTCGCTCCGCAAACCTCTGAGGCCCCCTTTTATCTTGGCAAATTCAGCCTAATTGTTGAAGCTGTAGCAAAATAAATTAAGTACATGCTAATAAAGTCATGGTTACAAAATAAATCATAATACTAGCTGCATTGTTGCTAAGACCAGCTTCGATTGACAAAAAATGAACAAAACAAGTCCAAAATAGAAGTTTAGTTCAGGGCTTCCAAATTTTCTTGTTGGAACCCTCCTTTGGTCCTTGTTGGGCTCTTGCTCTTGTGCTGGTTCTTGTCACAAGTTTAGGCTTATCCGATACTGACTTGGTCTTCATTAACATCCCTGTCTTAGGGCATACGAATGTACTGGAATTAGGAGATGATCTGATAACAGTGGGCTACAAACAAGACTGAGGCTGAATGTTAACTTGAGTCATAGATGGTGATGAGATCACTGGTTGAGATGAACCACTTGTAACATTCGAGGGTGTCGGTACCTACACAAACCATACTAACGTCTTCAGTTTTCTGACTGCTTATAATGCATTAGTTTGTATATGTAGGTTTTTAGATGTGCATACAAAATAGCAAGCAGACATACTATAAAGAAAGATGTGCAAAATCATCTTGGTAGCTACCATGTGGTGACACGTTTTCCTGTTTGATTAGCAAAAGTAAAGCACCGAAACTAACATTTCAAAATTGCAAAGAAGGTAATTAATTGAAAGATTCAATGAGGCAAAACAAAAAAAAGAAAAAGAAAGAAAGAATACATGCACCTTGCGTCCTGGATCAAAGGAATTCTTCATCATTTTGAAAGTTTCTAGAACATGTTGTCAACAGAACTTATAGATCTATTGGTTTCCACCAATTGACCAACATTGTTAAGCAGACGAAGCAACTGCACACTCCACCGACAGCAACACAGTTTATGAATCATGATTTCAACAAAGCTCACCTCACACATCAAATTTAAAGAGTCAAAGAAATTCCAATTACAACTTGTCAAACAAAGCAAGCAAACTTTACTATCACTTTCGGAGGCTAATATCTTTCTATGAATCTGATGTCAACAGTGCCCAATATCAGTAAAACATTGGGCACTTAGGATGAAATAACACGATTCAAATATGCACAGGTGGAGGCCAAACAGCTAAAACATGTTTAGGATAGTGACTAATATAAATAGATTTAAGAGAAAATCCGAGAAGAAGGGATTTGTGAAATTGGGTTTCTTCTGGCTAGCATAGTAGCACTATAATCAGTAAGGAAGAATCTCCTTTCATAATGAATGTTACTTCTTCATCACCCATCGTCAAAAATCAGTTCAATATGTAACCTTGCTTAAATCCAATTTCATATTTCATCAACTTCAATTTCACTCTGGTACCAGAAAATTAACCAACGAAAGACGAATCAATGCATGAATCAAAAGCAAAAACGAAACCAAACAATAAAGAAGAGTTAGAACCGAAACATAATAATCATAAATAATTGTAGCAAACAGATAATTAAGAATAAATCTTAGAGAATGACTATTACAGAGAAACCAGCGGAGAAGTAAAATATGCCAGCAACCAAAACTATTGGAACTTTCATCCCTACGAATCTATCACCGAGAATTATTACAGCCACAAAAAAACCCAAACCGCAATTTCTTGATTCAATTTACACAAAACCCTAACCCCAATCCCAAATTCCGTCACTTTAAAACCGTATCCTCAAATCCCAATTTCAATTTCTATCATTTTAGAACCCTAACTCACAAGGATTCACTTACCATACATTGTTGGTGCATCTCCATTAAGTCTGCAATGTCTCCACGCCTTTGGCCTATCTATCTGAGATCACTTCTCGATCAAAGTCCAGATTGTCTTCTCTTCTTCTCGCTCTCACTCTCTGGTCTTCCCCTTTTCGTTTTAGATTAGTATTTTGGTGTACTGACGATACTTTCAGGGTTAATTGGACGAAAATGACCCTTCCGGTTCAAATTTTTAACGGTATAAGAAACGTCGTTTTTTTTTTTTTTCCTTTTTGAAATAGAGCCGTTAGACATAAGAAACGTCATTGATGAGTTATGTGAAAGACGGTGATATTGTTGGAAATACAGTGAGTTATGTATCGAATGTGTCATAACTCAGCGACCATTCCTAATTTTTCTCTCTAGAAGAAATGAGATTCATCTTCCTCACTAGTTTACTATCGGCTGTAGATTAAAGATTCATGGGACAAAAATTGAAAATGAAATTAAATAAATAAAGCAAAAAAGTCACAAACAATGTACCCCAACTTAAAGTCATTCTACACTTTGGTAACTCATCTTTTAAATATATCACTTAGGTAACTCAACTTATTACTTGTGCATAACATTCATACACGCTTTCAATAACACAGTCAACTCAAGTGTTATATAGCTTTCTGCCATGAGTATTTTCGTTCACTTATGTTTTCCCACCAAAAATTCTATGGCAGCGGATCTAAATTCCTTTCTTTTTGCTAAAAATAAAATATGTCATCAAGGAGAATATTATATTTGAGTTTATGGAAGATCAATTTATGTTATTGTACTAAAATTTTGACTTATTGCTATGATCCCAGGAAACAATATAATTAAAATGAGAGGAGGTGAGAGAGATATCGTTTTTTAGCCTGCTAATCCACAAATAGAAAGTAGCCCGGATGAGATTAGATTAGATTGTCTACTAGATTTATTAATTGTTGATGACTTGATTCCATATCATCTTATCTTAGCTCTTCAAGTGTAATTTGTTGGGGATCTCCTCGGCCAATAAGAGAATAATAGTTTTTTAAACTGGAAACTATATCGAAACCCTAAAACTCTCTCTCTCGAGAACACAAAGGTTGCGGCGGCAAGGCACCACCAAATCTCGTTGGGTGGCTCTCCAGCGTCACCTCGACGTCGTGAGGGATGCTGCCGGACGGGCACCATATGGTTTAGACCTATGGAATCTCTTTGTCTGCGGTTTAGCAGTTGTAGCTGGGCCTATTCAGATCGAGATGACTTTGGGGCTGGAGGTTCTGTGCGCCGGTTTCAAGGAAGGTGACGACGGAGGCGGCTGGTTTCGCTCCAGACGACGGCAACCTTTGCGGCCATCATTGATGGGGTTGGAGGTTTCGATGCAAAGAACCTTACTTGTTCGGGTTGGGGTCGGCATGTGTTGCAGCTCGTCCTTCGTCTTTTGGGTGGTAGCGCAAGATGGTTGGGCGGCTGAACGGGGCAGTGGCGTCGGTGAAGGGTCATAACCGCGGCAAGTGTGCGTGGAGCATGAAGGCCATTAGGCTGTGGAGAGCAGATGGGCTGGGTTTAACTGTTGGGCCTAGGCAGGAGAGCAGATGGGCTGGGCTTACTATTTGTCCCCTTACTTTGTTCTATAATTTCCTTTTTTACAGGAACTTTATTTCCTTTGTTTTTAGGGTAACTATAAGTTTCTACATTTAGGCTTGCTTATTTACTATGTTATTTCATAGTATGTAGGCTTGCTTGAATAAGTGAGCATGGGTACCGTCAAATGATCGGACCTAATCTATGTACCGCTGTGATTTTTCACAAACTCTTTATCTACCTAGAGATGGTAGAGGGAGGATATGTAATGGTCATTTATTACCTGAGTATTAATATATATCGACATGATATTCTTAAAAAAAAAGTGTAATTTGTTGGGAAGATACTGGTTTTCTTTCAAGTTAGCTTTGAGCCTTTCCTCTTTCAATTGAAAAACTCTTCAAACAAAAAACAAAAAATGCTTGTTCAATTCATTATGCATAATCAATTTCAATACAAATCATAGCAGATCATCTAGTATAGTTATAGAAGTTGTTAGAAAATTTTAGAATATGTGGTTGTTGTAGTTATTTGCTTTCTCTTTAAATATAGATCCATGATTGTTTGATTTTTGCGGCACTAAAGAATGATGCAGCAAGTGTTTTTTTTTTTTAATAAAAATAAATATGAATTAACAAAGTGAGTTTTTGTTAAGTGGTAAATACTATGAGATTTTTTGTAAGAAAACATAGATTGATGAAAATACTCATGACAGAAAATTATATGACATTTGAGTTAACGGTGTTATTAACGGCATATATAAATATTATATTTAAATGATAAAGTATTAAAGTGTGTAGAATGATTTTAAATTTGAATACTTTGTGCGACTTTCAACAAAGTATAAAATGACTCTATATGACTTTAAAAGTAATATATTAAAAAAATTCATGATTCCTATCCACTACCCAAAAGTCATCAGTTTAAAGCAGCTCTTCCAACTTTTTCCAATTTGTCCTCATCGAATAAAAACAAACGTTTTCCAATTTGTTGGGATCCGTGGTGCATGTTCCACTTTCTTTAAAAATGCATAAGGAGATGGTGCTTTTGGTCAGTGGGATGGAGTCAAGATTGCAATGGTTTGGTCTTTGTTCTAAAGTTTGAAAGCTGGTATCTTTTAACGGAAATGTGTTGGATTATCTATTGGAGTTAATCCGTGACGGCGTAACTCCTTGATCAATGGGAAAAGAGGTTATCGAACTTAAGGTTTGTTAAAACAAACTAGCTGCTAGTTAGCAACTAACTCTTTACTTAGATTGCCAATTGTTCATAATTCTCTCTCATCAATTCAAACATCTCTATAATAGATCAAAAAACACATAATTACAATTCTTCTATGAGACCACAGAACCAAGAATCTAGCACTCATCTCCAACGGATGCAAATGGAGGTAAAAGATACAGCTCTACTTCTTCTACTCCACTTGGTTTCTTAATGTCAAAATGACAAGAAAAGAAAAACTGATACCAATAATTGAGAAAAATTATCATAGAAAACGCACTAAAATATAAATACCAAACTTATATAATCAAAGCATATATAATCGATATTTGAGAAACTTACCTTGATCTTTTAAATGTACACATTTTTTCAATTTTTTTATTTTTTATTTTTTATAATATTTTTCTAATAATGAGTTGGAAACAAATCCACACAACCAAATCTCTTTTCAACTAATATATAAGAAATGATCGATTAGAAAGCAAATTGTCTAGCTTCTGCCAAATTAGCATCAGTTGGATTTATTTTCATTTGCTATATTTGGACAAATCGAATGGAGATGCTCCTCCAGCACAAAATCTATCATTTTAAATTAAAAGAAATAAAGGTTCACAATCGCTTTAAGCAAAAGCTTCCATGCATGACGATCCAATAGTTTCTTTTTGCTAATGGCAGACACCGTCATTCTCTTCCAGCCAAAATACAATCACAACTACAGTCTATCGCCGGCCTGATCGGCCAAGATTCCGATGCAATTATATCTGCCGGGCCCAGCTGCCTGCTAAGTGCTAAGTGGTGGGCAACCGGATCAATTCGACTAATTTGACGGTAAAATTTTGATCTTCCGTCAATCTTATTCCGTTTAATTAAAGTTTATCCTTATCAGGTGGGAATCTATCCTTTTTAATCATCATCGACTACAACTGGAGCCCAGAAGGAACTAACGCTACGTGTGGCATTTACATGCAAAATTCAAAAAGCATGGATAAAAAGCTTGGAAAAGAGATGGATAATTTTGCATAAAAAAAGTGACGTCTCAATCATCCAAAAAGCAAGGAAAAGTTTTTTTTTTTTTTTGAGAAGAGAGAATGAATTGCGTTAAACGCAATTGAGATATATGTACAGGATATAAGTATGGGAGAGTTAAAAATGCCAATTCACAACTAATATGAAAGTTAGGAAATAAAAGTGCACTTACTACTAACTAGCTGCTCTGCCTGTAACTTAAAGAAATGTTATTTATATGTAGAATTTCTCAAATCACCTCAATCAATAGGATAATATATTTGATACGACATGTTTATATGCGTGAATCACAATTATGAATTATCCTTATTAATAGCAAATAATAATTGAATGACATGATATAAGTGTGAATCATGATCGTGACTCATGATTACCCTTCATAGTAGCAAGACTTGAACGATATGATGATCTGTGTGAATCATGATTACTTTTATATATAGTAGTAAATAATAATTAAACGATCTGATGATATGCGTGAATCATGATTACCCTTCCTAATAATAAATAATAATTAATATAAATAATTAGGAACAGTAATTTTTCTTAGAGAAATTTACATAATTTATTATAGGGAAAAATTCACCAACGGTGTCTGGACACTTAGGGGACTTTCAGAATGATACCTGAACTTACAAAGTTATCAATGTGATACCTGGACTCATTTTTTCGTATCAACATCGTACCTATGACCAATTTCCGTAACGGCTCCGTGACGGAAATTGGCCGTAGGTATCACATTGATACGAAAAAATAAGTCCAGGTATCACATTGATAACTTTGTAAGTTCAGGTATCATTCTGAAAGTCCCTAAGTGTCCAGACACCGTTGATGAATTTTTCCAATTTTGCACGTGAGTCACTTAATGAAGACAAAATGACCGATTTCTTTCTTTTCTTTTCTTTTTTTCTTTATTCTTCTTTCTTTCTTTCTTTCTTTCTTCTTCTTCTTCTTTTCTGGTTTCTTCTTCCCCTGATTTGAATCATCAAGATTCAAATCATCTTGCTCGTCCGATTCCCACAGCCGATCACCGATCAAACACCGCCGCTGCGTCTCAATCCACCTTCATGCACCACAGATGTTTCTGGTTCCCCCAACTTCAAGTCCTATAGCAAATTGAAATTGTGGATTGAGGCTTCACCGTTCACTCCGAGTTCATCCCCGACGCCGCCGCCAATGACTTGACCACCACCACTCTCGTTCTCTCCTCCGACCCCCTTTTATACACCATTGATCAGAAACTCAGACCCCGCCAGTCCTGCACTCTCAAATCACAGCTCCAATCACACCCCTCCATCCTCTCCTTCTTCCCGACATGCAACACCACCTCCACACCATCCTCACCTGCAACTTCATCGGTTTAGCCGACAACTTCAGCCTCTAGCCCAACTTCGATCAGAGGCAATTTTCGGCAGACAAAGATTAACAACTTCGGCCTCAACACCATCCTCACCTGCAGAAAATTCGAGCTGTTCTTATGCACCAGCTTCGCCACTCCGCTGCTACCCACCATTGTGCCTCGCCGATTAGTAAACAAAGGACTCGGAGCCTCCACCATTGAGAAATTGAGGCTCACGTTCTGCGTGTCCTGCTCGGCCAATCGACGACCTTGCTAGGCTGGTCGTATCCAAGCCGGTCCTGCATGTCGTAGAATTGAATGGCGGTGTGGACGACGAGCCTGATACTGCGATCCCTGGGGCCTTTGGTGGTGCAAACCTTGCTGTGGCTGTCCTTCTGGCCGGTGGCCCTTAGAATGTGGCCTTGAGCCTCCACGATTTCGCTAGCGGTGGAGGAAGAAGCAGTCCTTATCCCCAAACCCAATCGAGAAGCAGCGGAGGATGACGTTGTTGTGCGGTGGTGGAGGTTGTTGTGGTCAAGTCATTGGCGACGGCGGCGGGGATGAACTCGGAGTGTGCGGTGAAGCCTCAATGCACAATTTCAATTTGCTATAGGATTTGAAGTTGGGGGAACCAGAAACATCTGTGGTGCATGAAGGTGGATTGAGACGCAGCGGCGGTGGGAATCGGACGAGCAAGATGATTTGAATCTTGATGATTCAAATCAGGGGAAGAAGAAACCAGAAAAGAAGAAGAAGAAAGAAAGAAAGAAAGAAAGAAAGAAGAAAGAAGAATAAAGAAAAAAAGAAAAGAAAAGAAAGAAGAATTTGAGGGTAAATCGGTCATTTTGTCTTCATTAAGTGACTCACGTGCAAAATTGGGAAAAATTCACCAACGGTGTCTGGACACTTAGGGACTTTCAGAATGATACCTGAACTTACAAAGTTATCAATGTGATACCTGGACTCATTTTTTCGTATCAATGTGATACCTACGGCCAATTTCCGTCACGGAGACGTTACGGAAATTGGTCATAGGTACGACATTGATACGAAAAAATGAGTCCAGGTATCACATTGATAACTTTGTAAGTTCAGGTATCATTCTGAAAGTCCCTTAAGTGTCCAGACACCGTTGGTGAATTTTTCCCTTTATTATAACTAATACTTTTTTTTTTATCGGGATTATTATAGCTAATACTTTTCAAAAACTTCTTATTCTAAAAATTTTCAAGCCCAATTACCAAAGAGAAAGAAAAAAAAGGGTCATTGACCAATAACACTAAAATGAGTCAAAATTATCCTACTTACCCCACTAATATATTTTTGTTCCCAATTTAACATAAAAAGACAATTTTACCCTTAGTCAAATTAAACAATTACATACATGCCTCTCTCTCTCCCTCTCTCTCTCTCTCCCCCTCCCAAACGCGGCGGGCATCTGCACTCTCTCTCCTGTCAGAGCTCCCTCGCCGCCACACCATCTCTCTCTCTCTCTCTCCTCTCTCTCTCCTCTGCTCTGTGCCGATCTGCACTCTCCCTCCTCCGTCGGAGCAAATTTGAATGGTGCAGGTCTGGAACAGCGCCGGGTCTCCAAGCCATTGAAGCCCAGGTTTCGTTCTGATCCGTAACTTGTGTATTTTCTTCTCAAATCCTACTTTGACGTCTCGTTTGCTGAATTGCTCACTAACTGTTCGACGAAATGCTTAGGAAGAACATGGTCGTGTGGAACGCAATGCTTTCGGGGTATAAGAGTTTGGGGGATGTACAGAAAGCATGCTCAATGTTTGATCAAATGAAGCCGCGAGGTGTTAATTCATGGTGTTGCATGAACGACGCGAATGTGAAGAATGGTGACAATGAGTGTGGCGCAACGCTCTTTCGAAATATGGTGATTGAGGAAGGTATAAAGCCATTTACGATGCATTTCCGTAGGTTCATTTACAAGTCTTTCTTGTCTGTTTGTTTGTTGTCATCATGGTTGACGTTGTGCTATGTAGATACACATTGCATTGGATGTGAATGTGGACAGGGCAGAGCATGTGCTTATATGTGCCCAAATAGACGTTTATTGAAGGGCAATAGACGTTTTTAAATTGATATAATTTTTTTTCTTTAATCAAAGTTTTATTTGTCTAATTTTAGGAATATTAGTTCTCATTCCGGTTACCGAAAGTTCTATTGAGGGGCAACAGGAGTCTATTGGGGGGCAATAGAAGTTTATTGCCCCTCTATTGCCTCTCAATAGAGGTCTATTGGGGGCAATAGATGTTTTCAGATAATTCCGGTGGGCAGCGGTCGGTGATCGGATTCCGGCGACCGATAACCAGATTTCGGAGAAAGTTGGCTAGATTTCTGCAACCGGTGATCGGATTCTGGCGAAAGTTGGCCGGATTCTGGCGACCAGTGACGGACTTCGACGGCCCGTGACCGACTCCGGCGAAGTCTCCTATGATTTCTCTCTCTCTCTCTCTCTCTCTCTCTCACTCTCTCTAAGTAACAAAAGGGTGAGGGTAAAATGGTATTAAAAACAAAACAAAAAACCTTAATGGGGTATTAGAGAATACCTCATTTAGAGTGTTTTTGGTAAGAGGGAATTCAAAAAACTTAATAGGGTAAGTGGGAAAAAAATCCCTATAAATGGGGTAAATGGACAAAACCCAAAAAAAAAAAAAGTTGAGAGGACTCAATGAACTCATTTTTGTTTGGCCTAGATACAAGCGGGACGCAAAACCTAATTGGCTAATTCTCTATTGATTTGTTGCTCCCACTGCTTGGTAAGTTTCTCAGCGCTTCGATTGTTGATTTACCTTATTTTATCTAATTTCTATGGACGAGATGAAGATTAACTTATAGAAAACGGCAGGATTGATGCCATCAAGAAGACAAGAAGAATGGGATTCATCTTCCTCACTACTTTACTACGCTATAGATTAAGGATTCATATTGAGAGTGATTCGGCCCTTCTGATTACTGCACTTAAAAGTGAGGAGGAGAATCTTTCGGAGGTAAGTAGAATTTTAGATGATTGTAAAGAGTACTTTTCTGTTTTTCAATAAGTTAGAATTCAAAATACCTACCGGGAAGCAAATGATGTTGTAGATAGGCTTGCACACCTTGCTAGTGTTTTTGCTATTGATGATGCTTGGTTAGATGAGACTTCTGCTATTATTCAGGATGTTCTCTACGAGGATTATTGTCATTATTTTCCTATAGCTCGAGGTTCAAGTTTTATGTCTCCCCCGATGCAAAATTCTACAATTAATAAAATAAATAGAACCGAGCATGGGGCTGAGCTTCCAAGTTAGGTTGGGTTCCAAACACCTTTCAAAAAAAAAAATTTAAGTATTCATCAACATAAATTGAAATTAAATTAAATAAAGAAAATTAGGAGGTTCATGTTATTCCTAGGGAGCATATTTGTATTTGAACCACTATCCAAATAATTGAGTTATCAACTTAAATTTTGGAAGAAAAAAAAAAACAAAAAATAATTGGAAGTCGGTCTATTGACTTTTAGAGTGTGTTAGCAGAAACCCAGTCTTTCAATTTTTCTGATCAACTGAATAGCTGACTAGCTGCTATGCCATCCACCAAGCCCAAGAGTTGTTCACATTTGCTGTTAATTATTGTCAGGCCTCATGAATTAAAACTCAAAAACCAAACCCAAATTTTTCCCAAATTAAAAGAAAGGAAAAAAATACAAACAGTACTCAACTTATGGCCCACTATTAATTTCTATACCTAAGTTTCTGAAACTATCACAATAGTACCCCAAATATCATACCCAACTCAATATTCATACCTGCCGTCCGTGACGGCGTTAAGTGACATGCCAGGTGGCGTAGTTTTAGGGGTAAATCGGTCATGCCGATTATAAATACCAACTAGCACATGCCTTTCTACGCAAAAACAATAAAAAAGTACCCACTAGCCCATGACTTTTTACCTCGCAGACAGTAGATTTAACAATTAAAGCAAAGCCAACAGACCACCAAGCGACCAGCCATGCCATTTTACCCAAAAACAATAAAAAGTACCCACTAGTCCATGCCTTTTTACCCAAAAACAATTAAAAAATACCCAAAGATGATGATTTCTTCTTTCTTTCGATCAAACAAGACCTAGCCCGGCCTTCAATACATGTTCTTCCCCAATTTCATAAACGCAGCCCCACGTCAATCGGCCATTCCAGTTCCAGTTTCTTCCCCAATTTCTCAGACTCAGCAGTCAGCACATTAACTGACTGAAACTTGATTATACGCATTTATATGCGTGTAATTATATCTAAAACACTATAAATAAGCAAATCCTCATTTCAATTAATATGTAATTAATCCATTTTTATTTACTGTGTAGAAAATAAGCGGAATTGCGGAAACGAGAGAAAATTGTACGAAATTGGAGCAAATTGGAGTTTCCAACAAAATGACGAACTAGTCAATGCGAGTCAACTATGGTCAACGTCATCGAGCGAATGGAATCTAATTGCCTCTGATAGCATTTGCGGAAAGCATTGAAAAAAGGAGAAGAAAGAAGAAAAGAGAAGAGAAGACAAGAAAAAGAAAAAAAAAAAAAGGAAAAGAAAAATATTCAGCCAGCTTTTTTATTTCCTTTCTTCCCCTCCCCTCCCCACGTGCACTCTTCACCATTTCTCTTTCCTTTTCTTTTTATTTTCTCTCATTTTTCCTTTTCTTCCTAGAGAAATTTTTCAAATTAGATTTTGTAGGTAGGTTGAATGACCAAAACAGACATCTATGCATTAGAAAGAAAGAAAAAATAGTTATATTTTCCTTATATAGAATAATTTATGTATAAATAGTTAGATAAACACAATAAATTTCTATACATGGCCTCCTAATTTAGAACAAGAATAAAGTTAGAAACTATCTAATTTAATTTTTTTTAAATAAATTGTAATTAAATGAGGTTAGAAGCCATAATATTTAGAATTGCAAAATCAATGGTATTAAATGTTTTTAAAACGGATCGTTTTACTCCCATTTTTTAGTTAATTTCCTTTTGTTTCTTTTTTCTAAGTGATACAATTAATCCATTTATTTTCTAATATAAAACATCACGGGTGAAAAAACTTTATAATTGTTAATTTGTTTGGCCCCTATAATGACAACTTTGTAGTTCCACCATTGGAGAGAAACTAGTGATATAGTTGTGTTTAAATGTTCAACTCATAATTTTATACTTGATCAACATGGTGTTTGGTGGATGAGAACTCAATAATATAAAACCTATTTATATGCATTTATTTAAAGGGAACAATAATAAATCTTTATGGATTTCTGAATAAGTAACACAAATAATCAATATGGTCATTTAAAAACATCAATATACTAGAATACACTAATCATATTAAATAGTAGCCTTAATATAGTCAAATAATAGGATATTTCATGATTTTTGAGATTAAGGATATTTTAGGTACTTTTGGTTGTGTATTTAGTAGAATATTAGAATGAGAAATTAAATGGGTGGTGTATTAAGTATGGAGTGTGTATTAAGTAATTAGGGGTGTGTATTTAAAACTTCTTTTCTTCCTATCACTTCTTGCCACGTAGCCTTATACCCATTCACTTCCTTTTTGCAGCCACACCACCGAGACCACATATATACATCCCTCATCTGCATCATCCCTAAGGGAAGGAACAGTAGCCGCACCACATACCAAACAGAGGCAGCCCCTTTGGGCTGCTCTCTCTCCTCTCCTTCTTCTCCTCTATTTTCCCTCTTTTCTTTAGTTTTATTTTAGGGATTTCAAGGATTTACTCACCCAAAGCTTCAAGAATCTATCAAAGGGCTCAACCTTTACAAGATTCAATATTTGGTATTTTGTGGGAGTTGTAATTCAAGACTAGCCATGATAGCTTTTTAGCTATTTATGATTTTTCTTGTTTTCTCCTACACTTCTCTACTCTTTTCTATTTGAATTTTGTAATTTTGATGTCTATGATTATGGGTTGTGAGTAATTTCCTTGTTGGGGGTTAGGGTTGTGTCCCTAACCCAAATTTTGTGTAAAAGATGTTTAATTTAATGTAATAATGCAATTTTCATATGATGGATGCTTATATCTATTTTTGTTGGGTTAAAATGCATGTCTAGGAGCCTAGTCAACTCTAGGGTGTGTATTTTGAGCATGTCTAGGATGGAGTTAGGGGCTTGACCCTCTCTAATTCCTAAGCTAGAAACCTTCAATTTCGTATTCGAGGGGTTATAAGCATAGTGATTTACACCCGTTGCGTGATTGCGCGGGCGGGTCGCTTAGTAGTCTAATTCCTCGATCTCTATGCCTCTTGATGTGAATTAGTGACCCTTGAATCGGCTCTAATTCATGCCAAGTGAGTTCCTACGACCCTTGAACCGGAGTAGGAATACCATGAAAGAGAATTTCGGTCCTTGAGCCTTGAACCGCCTTGGATACGACTACTGCCAAAATAGGAAATATGCATCTATATTAGATTAGCTTCCGACACATAGAATTTGGGTGAAGGAACCTCCCTAACACCCAGCATTCTCATTTTTATTGTTTACATTTCATTTTTATTTTTATTGCTTTACATTTCATTATTATTTGTTAAGTTAAAATCAACCCCCAAACATTAAACTCTTCTACTCATTTGTGCATATCCACCACTAGGCTCTTAGTTTTGATTAGGCTTTGGTGAAAATCAAAGTCGAGCATTGCTAAGGCTTGGTGCCTTAGATTAGTGTTATTTGATTTTATTTGTTTTATTTCCTTTATTTGCTTAGTGACTTTAATTCCGACCACCCAAGGATTGTGGGTTAGCCACTAATCCCCATGGTACGATAAACTTTGGGCATAATATTTCCCTATCTTGACAATGATACGTACGCTTGCGTAAAGGTGTATCAAGTCAAAACTCAATTTCATAGTTCCATCCCGAATCGAGATTTCCAGTTCATCTTCATCACTTCCCCAATTCCCAATTTGATTCAATCGATTCCCAACTCAGGACATGGCTTTGAATCCTTAGATTTTGTCGAATTCAAGTAGTCATTCTCGATCAGGAACCGGTTACAAGCTATAATCGAAGCTAGGAAACTAGATCGCTTTGCTGTTTTCTTGCTCTGTACAGGAACCGGTTGCTAGCTATAACCGAACCGAAAAATATGGTTCCGGTTCCAAAACAGTTCCGGCAAAAAATGCCAAAAATAGAACCGATCCCAGCCCTACCTGAATCTAAACACACATAAAGAATGGCTAAAAGCCAAACACAAACAGAAAATAAAGTCGTAAGGCTTGGGAGGTGTCGATTCCGACCTCAATTGCGAACACATAAGGTCCTGATTCCAAAGCTATAGATTCAATGAGGAACACCATTAAAGATGAGAAAATTGCTTCCATGCTCAACGCAGAAGACCAGAAAAAGATTGAAGATGCAATCGAGTAGGCTATCGAATGGCTAGAAGGCAATTTGCTGGCTGAGGCTGAAGAGTATGATGACAAGGTGAATGAGCTTGAAAGAAATTGCAATCCCATCATTGCCAAGATATATCAGATGGCGCTGCTCCTGACATGGGTATGGGTGGTGGCATGGAGGAAGATGTTGCTCCAACCGATGGCAGTGGTGCTCAAGGTGGTCAAATAGAGAAGCTGGCGCAGAGAGAGCTGTGCGTAAGGACCCAAAAGAGAGAGGATAGGCCTGGTGAAATCACCAGAAGAAAAGAAAAAAAAAATTTGAGAGAAGAAAAAAAATATTAAAAAAAATTTGAGTGAATGAAGTGACCAAAATATCCCTTAAACTATGGCACCTGACACAAGAATTAACGTCATCATGGACGGCGTGTATGAATGTTGGGTCAGGTTAGGAATTTCAGGTACCATTATGATAGTTTCGAAAACTTGGGTATAGAAATTAATAATGGACCATAAGTTAGGTACTGTTTATATTTTTTTCCCTTAAAAGAAATCAAGATACCCAATCGCTTCAGTAGGAAACTTTCATGCATGACAATCAAATAGTTTCTTTTGCTAATGGCAGGCATTGTCACTATTTGCTGGCTAAAATATGAGCGCAACTACAATCAATTACCAGCCCAGAGTTATGATTGGTCAAGATTCCGATGCAATTATATGCCTACCTGCCTACTAAGTGGCGGATGGCCGAAATGCCGGATCCAGAGCCGGCCCTGAGATTTTCGGGGCTCTAGGCGAACTAAAAAAGTGGGGCTCCATGAAATTTTCTAAGAGTTTTAGCTTGAAGCTTAGCTTCTACATCTTTCCTTTGCGTGAGGCTTAACCAGGCGATGAGATACGAGTCCACCACTGTATGCAAAGCATCTAATTTTTTTCAATACAGGAAAGACATGTGCAAATCATTTGTTGATAACTCAAGGTTTAGATAGAGCGTATGAAAGAAAGTCCCAGAAAGAATGAAAAACAAAATCAGAATCAACTAATAAAGGCACCAATCCAGCTAGCCAAGATTCAGTTACAATAACAAAAGTGATCAAAAACAGAAACACAACTAACCCAGTAAGGACAAACCCAACAATTCAAGATTAAGATTTAAATAAAGCAATTTCAGTTAAAAAATCATGATGAACCAAAGGCTAGGATTCAGGAAAATATATTTACAAAATTTGCATATATAGATCGATAATAAGAACCTGAAGAGTTTCTTTCATATGTTCATCCTTTTTAGTCAAAGAGAAATTTATAAATTTAAACTAAATCCAACGTTCCTCTCCTTAAAAAAAAAGTATTGTTGATTGGAAAAAAAAAATTCTTGTTGCTTAGAATTGAGATTCTCCTATTCTGGAGGTGGGAGCCTGTAGGCTTGAGAAAGAACAAAAGTCGTGTAGAGTCAGAAGCACGATAGCAGTGAGTCTCCAAACATATATATATATATTTTTTTTTACAAAGATATAAAAGGAGATGTAAATTTTTTGGGGGCCCATGAAATTGGGGGCCTTAGGCCTGCGCCTATTGGGCCTATGCCCAGGGCCGGCTCTGGCCGGATCAATTCGACACATTTTGACGTTACAATATCGATCTTTGTTATATCAGCATTTATCCTCCATAAAGCTTACCTTTATCAGCTAGGAATATACTTCTAATTCTCCGTCTTCTTTCGATCTAGTTCCTTCCATTGATATGTCCTCAAAAGAATTTGTTGTTGCCGTTAGTTTCTCGTCTCTTTCTTTAGTCTACTTATTCATTACTTTAATCTCTAAGGCTAGGGAATGTATTTGGGTTTGGGGTAATATCCCTAACCTATTAATAACAAATTAGAGGTCCCAAGTCCCATTTAGGACTATATAATTGAATTTTAGTGTCGTAGATTTTGGGTATATGAATACTAACATCAAATTTGGAGGGAATTAGAATATACTAGCAAATTGACCTGCGCATTGAGCGGGTTTTTTTTTTCTCCAAGTTTCATAATTTAAAAAATATCAGCGTTACTTAGAATATGATTTGTTTTGTTGTTAATAATAGATTAGCAACAAATGAAATACAACAAAAAATAAATTTTTTCCATGATTTATAGAAATTTACAAATACAAAATAGAATTGTTCTCCCACAAATTAAAAAAAAAAAAAAAAAAAAAAGACCTGAAAGGATATGGGCATATTGTAGAATTGTAAAAAAAAAAAAAAAAAAAAAAAAAGAGAAGAAAAAAAGAAGGCAGGATTGTAATTTCAGTCAAAAGCAGGGGTAAAATCGTATTTTCAATGAACAGTGCTATGAACAGTATTTATCTAGCAGCTTTAGTATATGTATAATATACATGGCTCTTCTAGTGTAGAATCTCTTTTTTTTTTACCTATTTTAAAGGATTGTTTATTATACTAATTTTTCAGTCACCAGTATCTCTACTATTCAGTTTTTAGGTCTCTATAAGTACATCACTTCTACAAATTTTTAACCAAGTTGAATATTGTTAAGGTACCGAACTTGATAAAATTAATGGACGAACTAAATCTGTCAAATTTGAATTGTTCATGTTTGTAATTTTAAATCACGATTATGAATACCCAAATAATTATCAATATAACTGGAAATTTACATAAGTGATTTACTTATGGAGACTTATAAATTGAACGGTCGAGATATTAAAATGTGATTGAGAAGTGGGTCTCATAAAGAATCTCTTAAAAATGGAAAAAAAAAAAAATCTTAGTGAATCGATGGTGATAACAATAACGGTAGGCTTTGCTCTGAATTGTTTAAAAAGAAATTGTGTTTTGTGCTTTGGATGGGTTATAGCATCATCAGTTTTGGCCTAATCTACTTGCTATATATTTTTGGTGTGTGAAAACCGGAAAGTGAGAGCCTTCTTGCAAAGTTTTTTTTGGTCAATCTCTGTTTTTTTTTTAAGTTGATAATGATCTTCTCTCTCTCTCTTAAACTGCGTGGCTACATTTTGGTGGGACCGTGGGACATACGGCCCAAAACTGGAAAGATTTTCAAGTTGCCTTATATATATTATAAGACGAAAATTCTTCCGTGCTCCGAGCTTGCAATGCTCGGGCACGTCAGCCTATCCTAGACCATTGGATATGAAGCTTAAAATCTAATGGTTGAAAACGTCAACCGGGTGACCTGCTTCTTCTATTCTCTTTGGTTGAAAATAACTGTGTTTTAAACAGTTAAACTTCATAGTAAAAAATCTTTGATTTATTTGGGAATCACGTTGTTAGTCTCAGAGCTCATCCTAAAACGAGAGAACTCATGCAATAGCTGGACATTCTTCATCGCCGATGGGTAGCCATGGATATCCCGGCGAATGAAACGACATCGTTCTCGTCTCCCTCCTCCAAATTTATGTTAGGCTATTTCAATTCCTGAATGGGTTCAACTCCAATTTGTTGACATCGGCGAAACTCTTTCTCAGATCCCCAATTTTTGTTTACTCTCAGTCAGCAGCTAGCCTAGTGAGTTCTTCTTAATTTCTATAAATTTCAACTCTCTAGTTTTACAACTCTCGATCTACGTCAAATTTCATCTCTACATTTTACAAATCTCATCCAATTTTTCCGCTTGTTACAACTTTCTGGGTTTTGTTTGATTGCTAAAGAGTAGATCTTTTAGATCGGCATTGCAAATGATTTATAATTTTTTGGGTTTTGTGTGATTGTTGCTAAATGGGTATGCTTTAAATTTATATATGCAGTGGAATTCGTTCCAATTTCTTGAGGAGATGGAGAGTGTAAAACTACTATTTGAATATACATGAATTGCTATTAGGAAACTGGAAATTGAGAATTTTTCGGTAACGAAAGTGTTAAAAGTCGAAAGTTTTGCTAAATGAGTTCGTTTTTGTGACAACAGGTTATTTAATAAAAGACAACAGGTTATTTGCTAAATGAGTTCCAGAGACGGAAGATTGAACATGGAGGAATCACCGGTGCAAGAGACGATGGAGCCAGATGAGGAAGTTGAAGATAGTAACAGTAATATAAATGCCACAACAGAGGGTGTGAGTCCGAGTTCTTTACCGGAAGGGGAAAATTTCAAGGAATTGACTGCTGATGATGTAGTAGGAAGAGAGTTTCCAACAGTGGAGGATGCTGAAAGATGGTATAGGATGTATGGGACTGCCATTGGTTTTGGTGTGCGAAAGCAGAGAGTGACAAGGGGGATTGGAGGGAGGGTTACCCGGCGAAGAATGGTCTGTTGTAAAGAAGGAAAAAGAGATGCAAAGTGGTTGGAGAAAGAGGACCGTGTTCGTAATCCAAGGAACGAGACCAGAGAGAACTGCCTAGCAGCATGTTGTTTCCACTATAACAAGGATTCTGGCACATATTTTGTCACTGAATTCAAGACTGAACACAGTAATGAATTAGCAAAGCCAAAGGAGACTCACTTCATTCGATCAAATCGATGTGTCAGCAACGCAGATTTGGCTCATGTTAATGCAATGCGGAGTTGTTCAATAAGCACCTCCCGCGCGTATGACTACATTGTCAACACTAGTGGTGGATTTGAGTTTGTTGGATATACTTCCAAGGATATGTTCAATAAGATGGATGCTGACCGAAGAGCAAAGCTTATTGATGGGGATGCACAGGCTGCAATTGCCTATATGAATGCGAAGGCCATAGAAGATCCTGGGTTTATGCAAGTTCAGCGTTGATGTTGATGGGAGACTAGCGAATCTGTTCTGGAGAGACTCAACTTCCTTGTATGATTTCACATGTTTTGGGGATATATTGATATTTGATAGTACATATAATTGGTTTAGTTAGGCCTTTTAGCTAGATTATATGTTATGCCTGTAGATCTGTTGATATCAAAACCAGTTAATTGGTAACGCACTACACTATTGTAAATCAGTTTTTGTTAAATGATATTAACTTTTTATTGATCATTCTTTATATACTGAGTTGTTGCATTTGATCCTTTAATAATTGATCATGTTTGGATTAGCATCAATAACTATGTGGTAGATCCGTAGATTTAGTTGTTGATATGCATGGGATGACATTAAGGTTTCTCTCTGTTCAGTGGCTACAGGCCAAGACCTCTTTGTTGGGTTACACTGACTCATGGTGTTTAAGTTGTGCAGAAATCATGCTGGGGAATTCATTTGTGCAGTCGGTCAAAGGGAAACTATTAGATTAACTCCTTAGCAACTGAACTTTATGCAATGAAACTTGGATTACAATGATATTACAAGGCTAAAAATAGTAAATAAACAAAATTAGTTTTTTATTTTTATTTTTTTAACAAAAGTTAATTGACAAACACGGAGTGCATGCCAAGAGGCTAGTACAAAATAATGCAATCACGTGTTGGGACTTTTCATGCCATACTACAACCATTGATTTACTATTTTACTCTTCAACCAGAAAGAAATAGATACAAGGTTCAAATTTTAGTATTTAGGGTTTAGCGATCGAGACCCGAACGACGACAAAAATAGTTGAAATTTTAATCATAACAATTTCTTTTTATCATGATAACATCCAACAGTCGGTTTTGATAAATTTTATTTCCTCCACCTTGTTTCTCATGGAAGGTATATTTTTCTGTACAAGTAATAAATAAATTGATTCACATTAGTAGGGAGATAAGGATTTCGTGAGATGTACAAAATTAAAACTGAAAATCGATAAATTTGACATTACCCATCTACTAGTAGTGTATTGATAGGTACTGTGTAAAAAAGTTAACCCGATCTGCTGTCATTTAGATGTCAAACGAAGAGGTCAACCATTTATGCACTTATAACTCCCTAAGGGAAGCTTAACCACGAGTAGACAATCTTTCTGAAATTTTTCCATTAGTTGATATAGCTCATTGCCACGAGAGTGTGAGAACTGACAGATTGAAAAAAGAAGTTGTGAGTGAGAGGTTATGAGCATATTAGTTTTATGTGGTATTTAGGGTTTAGGGTTGACCTTATAGATCGAGACCCTAACGACGACAAAAATAGCTGAAAATTTAACCATAACCATTTCTTCTTATCATGATAACATCCAACGGTCAGTTTTGATAAATTCTATTTCCTCCACCTTGTTTCTCATGGAAGGTATATTTTTCTGTACAAGTAATAAATAAATTGATTCACATTAGTAGGGAGATAAGGATTTCGTGAGATGTACAAAATTAAAACTGAAAATCGATAAATTTGACATTACCCATCTACTAGTAGTGTATTGATAGGTACTGTGTAAAAAAGTTAACCCGATCTGCTGTCATTTAGATGTCAAACGAAGAGGTCAACCATTTATGCACTTATAACTCCCTAAGGGAAGCTTAACCACGAGTAGACAATCTTTCTGAAATTTTTACATTAGTTGATATAGCTCATTGCCACGAGAGTGTGAGAACTGACAGATCGAAAAAAGAAGTTGTGAGTGAGAGGTTATGAGCATATTAGTTTTATGTGGTATTTAGGGTTTAGGGTTGACCTTATAGATCGAGACCCTAACGACGACAAAAATAGCTGAAAATTTAACCATAACCATTTCTTCTTATCATGATAACATCCAACGGTCAGTTTTGATAAATTCTATTTCCTCCACCTTGTTTCTCATGGAAGGTATATTTTTTGTACAAGTAATAAATAAATTGATTCACATTAGTAGGGAGATAAGGATTTCGTGAGATGTACAAAATTAAAACTGAAAATCGATAAATTTGACATTACCCATCTACTAGTAGTGTATTGATAGGTACTGTGTAAAAAAGTTAACCCGATCTGCTGTCATTTAGATGTCAAACGAAGAGGTCAACCATTTATGCACTTATAACTCCCTAAGGGAAGCTTAACCACGAGTAGACAATCTTTCTGAAATTTTTACATTAGTTGATATAGCTCATTGCCACGAGAGTGTGAGAACTGACAGATCGAAAAAAGAAGTTGTGAGTGAGAGGTTATGAGCATATTAGTTTTATGTGGTATTTAGGGTTTAGGGTTGACCTTATAGATCGAGATCCTAACGACGACAAAAATAGCTGAAATTTTAACCATAACCATTTATTCTTATCATGATAACATCCAACGGTAGGTTTTGATAAATTTTATTTCCTCCACCTTGTGCTCATAGAATGCATACTTTTTTATATAACTACTAAACTAGTTAGATCACACTAGTATGCATTAATGCATATAAAGATTTTGTGCAATCAATATAATTGAAATATGTAGATCGAAAAATTTAGACAACCCATGTATTTATAGTGTGTTAATAACTACTATGTTAAAAATTAGGGTTTGGTGTTTAGGGTTTAGGGTTTAGGGTTTAGGGTTAATGGTTTTAGCGGCTTTGGAAGAATTCAATATTCTCTCTCTGCACTGAAATAAATATGTGTCCATCTTTCATTGGTAAACATCCAAGCCTATGTGAGTCTGACTGCACCCAATACTACAATCCTAAACCTAATCTATCCCTCACCCGCATCCTCATTCACTCATCCCACTCTATCCCAAACCCAGGAAACACAATTCGAAACACAACCTGAAGCAAAGGAAGATCCCGCCGCAAATGGCACCCAGCAAAGGAAGAACCCGTCCCAATGTGAAGCGTGCGAGAGCGCCAGCGACAAGGCGTGGCCTACGATCTCAGAAAGCACATCCATCCGTAGAGGGTCTCACAAATGCAGTGGTAAATCCAGGAGGGGACAAAGCCACATCACTGTCTAGTGCTGCCAACGGAAGACCCAATTTGGTGGACAAAGCCACATCGCTGTCTAGTGCTGCCAAAGGAAGACCCAATTTGGTGGACAAAGCAGCCAAATCGGTGACTATGAACAAGCCAATATTGCCCAGCAAAGGATGTCTAGGGAGCCAATACTTTACGGTACTTTACCTCCACATTGCATGCAAATCTGGGAAGTGTGATATAATTGTTATTCATGGTTAATACAGTGGTCCATTATTCACGATGAGGTTGTCATAGTTGAGTTTTTGGAAATGCTACTTGTTGTATGCTCTGATTTTAGAATGGATTGGGTCCACTGGAACGCCAAATTAGGGATGTATTCCGCAGGATTCTGAATTGCCGAACTGAGGGTCTTGAACTTTTGAGTAAGGGAAGCAATCTGGAGTAACTTAAAATAGATAAGTTTATGAGCATGAAATGTACAAATTTGCGAATATATATTGTCTTGCATATTTCCTCCTTTTGCAAGGAGAGACAAGGACATAATAAGGTCAACAACAGTACAAAGGTTAAGCAAGTATCTTGTTATACTGTTTAATTTCTGTAAAGTGCATGGTATTTTCATTGGATCATTACTGATTAGTAAAATGATTTTACTTTGTTGGTTGTTTGTATTTTGTGGTTTCTTTTTTCTTGTCCGTTACATGTTAGTTACATCTTCAATTATTGACAGTTGCACATGTTATGTTTACATGCTTACAACCCTTGTAAAATATTAGTTATAGATTAGAACCAGAACTAGAATGGACACCAGAACTAGAATGGACTGCCAGACAAAGTATTTTGGGGTTATTAGTTCAAATGTTCAAATTATTTCCATTAGAGGCTTTTGAAATAATTAACACTACTTTTTCAAAGGGTGAGGAAATGGCGCCGAGAGTTGAGGTTAGTGACATCACAATTCCCCCGTGGAGCATCAACCTAGTTGGGTTAGGGGATGATTGCAGATTCAATCACATTGACATTCCTCAGTGCATCACCTACAGTTATGTGTCAGTTTCTCCTCATGTTAAAGCGGTGAGTGGTATAAATAAGTTTTGGTTGACATTGTTTGCTTAGCCTCTAAGTGATGAGAGGTGTATTTCTATGATGGGTTTAGGAGGGGATGAAAAGTGTATTTTTATATATCATGCAGGTGAGTGCAGAGACAGCAGGCACGCTTCTTCGCCAGATTGCTGGTCTAACCTCAATAGCTACAGAACAGTCACTGAAGGCTCGCGATGAGATATTGAGATTAAAGAGAGAAAAAGTAAGTAATGTTTGTAAGGTGAATAGAACTTTGGGGCATGATTGGAGCCATAATCAAGTATGTAAATATGTGCTGTGGTGAACATTTACTGAAGATTTGGATGTTTGCATTTCAGGACGTTGCACTAAGGGGAAAGGATGAAGAAATACTGTAGCTAAGAAAGGAATTGGTGAGTAAGGTTATTATAAATTGTGCCAGCAGAGACTTTTCTATGCAACTTACTATAAATTTTGGGGTACAGGAAATTGCCTTGATGAATTCGGGTGCTAATTCATTGGCAGATGGCAAGGTTAGTTGTCATACTTGACATCCCTCTGATTTGTTGTCTTGATTCATTTTATATATTGCAAAGTCAATCTGGGAGCTTAATCTTATTATCGATGCTTGCATTTTTGTAGAATCATATGAATTGTGGCAATGGGCATAACAAAAATGTGCAGGAAAAGCACGTTGTAGGCAAACAAGATTTGAGGGTAACTGGCTTTTCTCCATTCACTGATACAGAGGGGGATACAAGTAGCGAGGGTAAGACTACTGATGTTATGTCAGATAGTTCAAGTGATGATGATTGGGGTGTATCTAACCGAGAGCGTGTTTTTGGTTGGCTGCCTACCAATGCTGTGGGTTGGAAAGTAGCCACAAGGGAAAGGGACGACACTTCTGATCCCCCTACTACTGATCGCATTCCAGCCCCCCCTACTACTGATCGCAAGCTAGTTATGTGAATTGACAGTGCTTTTATGTAACTTGCCCTTCTAATGATGTTAATTCATTACCGACTTGTGTAACTTTTATGCTTCTTTTGATTATAATCGAGTGGAGAAGTATTATAATACTGTCTTCGTAAATTTCGATTGCAGCTCACATAGAATTTTTGGATTAGTATGTAATTTAAGTTTGATCCCTGCTCTTTTTCCCTCTTAAAAAACATGTGTATAATGCTATATATGGCTGGAAGTTATTCAATATTGTGGACTATTTGTGAGCACCATTTATCTGGGAAAGCCACTCTTATGAACGTTACTTATTTCTGTTTGCCATTGGTCATTTGGGTGTGCTGGGATTCTGTGGAAGTATGTTTCGTTAATATTTGACAGATAAGTTGACACAACGTGAAATTCATATCAATCCACCAACGCTGAATCAACTAAGTTGGTAGCTTGTGGCCTTGTTTGATAATTAGTGTGTTGCTTATATAATGAAGACTTGCTGGTGATTGAGAGAGCACAAAGAGCCTGAAACCCTGTGTTGCTCACCGTTGAGTCTCGAAGCCTTTACTCTCTTTTCTGCTGTTGATTGCTGGAAAATCTGGCTTGAAATCAATCAGAGAACCTGTTGGGTATTCCCTCTGCCGCCTCCTCCAAAACCTAGTTCTTTCTACCCATCAATCCTAACTCTCATCGTTTTAACCTAGCATTGGGCTTCTCGTGTGCTACATGACAAAAGGGAGGGTTTATAGAGGTTTAATCTTGCAATGGAATTCGTCCACGATTACATGACAAACAGACAAAGAGGACACCACCCAATTAACCGCTACAGGACAAAGTTGACAACCGGAAACAGGCTAAGCCTTTTCCATCTCCAATTACTATTAATCAACTTACACGTGCATATCACGTGTCTGGGCCCAAACACTCCGAGCATGGAGAGCTCCGAGCAGCGAAGACGTTCTCAAAACTCTCATTATAAGAAGTACAATTAACTGATCCACAAAATTCATTCGGGAAAATCAGAAAATGGGTACTGAAGCTTCAACAAGACTGGTCAGCTTTTCTCTTATAATTCTATGCCTCATCTTTACTCTTTGTCAGCTTGGTTCTGAATTCAAATATCAGAGTACAGCTCAAAAGTTGCCTGATGAAGAAGGTAATTTATCATCCACTTCATATCTTTTTCTTGAAAGCTAAAACCAAACACCATGTCAGAAAAATCCGTACCCAGTATATACAGTTTAATTCAATCAAAGGAGCCTGAGTTTGTTTAGTTTAAGAAAAATTATACATACACTACCCTAAACTCTTAATTGCATCCCTTTCAAAATTTACATGTAGTAAAATTTTGGCTTGAACTTCTTCTTCTGCCCCTGTCTATCCATTTGCCTCCCTAACACCGATGTTCAATTCTGATTTTTTTTTTGGAGTGAAATTTGCACTTCTCTTTTGGTAAATGACACTCCCACTACCTTTTTGTTACTCTTGTTTCCACTATCTTTTTTGTCTTTCTCTTCTTCTTCTATCTGCTCTGTGAGGCTCTTTAACCGATCAAAAGTTCAAAACTCATAAACAATTAGAAGCCTTCTCTGATGCGAACACCCTTCCTTTCACAGTAGTTACTTTATGGTGGCCTTCTTTTCATCTTCTCAGCCACAAACTATAATTTAAACTATAATAATCATTTCTCAATAACGTGGTTGATAAAAAAAACTAAAAAAAAAAGTCTTAGAATCCAAAATATGAATAATCATGTCATTTGTAAAAAGGGAAGTGCTCCTCTTTTTTTTTTTTTTCCTTCTTTTGCTGCTCTCTCTGGTTTCTACTTTCTACATCCCTCAAGATCTAGCAAAATTTGAATTATGAAAAGGAATATATAAGTCAAAGATGGCTGATACAACAACCACCCTCGTAGATGTAGATATCGAAGGCTTATTTTTCTTTACTATTCATTCTACTTGTATCCTCCTGTTCATAGGTTATTGTTTGTGGAGTTTCAAAAGAAAGCCCAAAAATATTTAGCATTTAAAAAATTAAAGTATTTTGTATCATATAAATTACTTTTTTTTTGTTACAAAAAGAAATTCTTAGTTACTCATCACTAGCTATGAAATTGAAAGAAGATATATGATTTAGAAATTTCGTTAATTAAGCTCAACTCAAACAAGATTCATGAATCAATGAAAGATATTGCATGTATAATTCCAAAGTTTACCAAGTCATACAATCATGGAGTCATGGCATCCAAGTTTTCTCCACCTTAACCATAATCATGGAGTGAGGATTTTCTTTAGGGGTTCAAATAAACAACAGTCATTGAGGATTTTTGTGGGTTAAAGGTTAAGATGGTAATTTGAAAAGATTCAAAAAAGAGAGATGTGTATTGAGTGCATACAAAATTTTCATTAGTTATTAGTGCATACACCAACTAGCTATTAGTGTAATTGTATATATCTCCTACGTAACGCAAGGCTTTTTGCTAATATAAAATAAAACGTTGGTCGACAGCGAGCGCTTTGAATGTACTAGCATTGCAGTTGGATTCAGACAGTGCAATGTCCCTTAAACAGACATATTGCAATGAAAGCAGCAATGATGGGATTGATGGCATCACATGTGATTGCACTTTTCAAAATGGCACCAGTTGCCACATCACAGAAATGTAAGTTTGAATTTTTTTTTTTTTTTTTTTAAACTATACATATATGCAATTCGTATGTTAAATCTTTGATCAAAATTGTTAAATAAGTAGCTACCTTTCACATTTTTACAGTAAACTGCGAGCTAGAGGTTTGAGCGGATCTATTCCTGAAGAACTAGCCAATCTCACATATCTGAAGACACTGTAATTTCTCTCATTTTCCCTAACATTACCTGTTTAAGGTCTTTTTTAATATGATCGATCATCACTATTTTGTGTTTTGTACCTATACCTGGTGCCATAGATATTTATCGTCTTATTTGTTACCTCCAACCTCCTACAATTCCAACACCAATTTCTCAAACGGAAATTTTTGTGGATTCCACATTATATTAGTAGTCTTTTTGTCAGTTCCTAATACTTTATTTTCCTTAAATTTTCTTGAGCGTCTGTCGCACAAATTTGCCACAAAAAGAAAAAAAAATGATAGAAGTCTTTTGATATGTTATATATGGTTCAAGAACATCCAGACAATTAAGTGATTAACGTGAATTTGTAAGCTGGTTCAATTTTCAGGGATCTCAGTAGGAATCAATTGATTGGTTCTATACCTGCTAGCTTGGGGAATTTATCTTCGCTCAACGTCCTGTAAGTCCGTACCTATATATACGGATTTATGGTTGTCGTGGCCGGCTTGCAATATTTATATCCATAGCTGTGTGTTTGGTTCTGGAACGTATTTTTATTTCTCGAACTCCATATGTGCTCATCGAACCTTGGATCAACAAACCAAAGATATAATCATCTTTTTGGTTATTAGTGAATTACTTGTTTAGAAAATTGACATTAATAATAAGTTGGTTTGCATGTGTACATGTCAAATTGTCAGGAAGCTTTCAGGAAATCAATTAACGGGACCCATTCCAACGAGTTTAGGGAATATGAAGTTTAAAGTATTAAAGTAAGTCTTATATATCATGTTGACCTACAAAGAAAAAAAGAAAAGTTTTTGGTTTAGCAATATATTTCAAGTTTTCTCTTTGCTTCAATACAGCCGTACCGCCCGTTCGTGCACGAGGGCTACTGTTAGGTCGTGCAACGGTCCTACTTCGCAGCGCACCATCGGTGTTTCCTTCCAACTGTACGCATGGAGGCCATTAATAATCTTGGCTTAATTAATTTCATCATTCCATTCCATCTCATGGACGTCATTAATTTATTTACACGTTTAGGGATCTTTCTGACAATCAATTAAGTGGATCCATACCAGCCACTTTAGGAAATGTGGCGGTCTCTTCAATGATATCGTAAGTTTCTCCATATATAAATAGATACATATATTATATACACAAAAACATCACATATATACTAGCTAAGTTTGGAAATTATTTAATTGGCATGTGCTCGAAACTTCGAATGAATAAGAAGTATTTACTTAGGCCTCATTTGGTTCGCAAAAAAAAAAAAAAAAATAGTTTCTTGGTTTTTCTATAAGCATGGAAAAATAATTTTCTCACACTAGTTTCCTTATCAGTGTTTGGGAACACTGGGATAGTAATTGAAAATCTTTCTTTTCTGACGTTTGGTTTGTGCATGAGTATAAGACAATAAGTAATGGAAACCCTTCTAATGAGGACTACTAGAACTACTAAAATGAGGAGTAGTCCTCATTATAGTAAGACCTCGTTTGGTTCACATAATAGAAAGGTTGAGAAGGGAAACTTTATCATTTCCTGTGTTTGACACACCCAAGGAAAGGAACAACTTTACTACATGAAGGAAAAATATCGAGGAAAATGGATCCTCCCACAGCACATGAGATTTATTTTTCCTCATACTTTTCCTGCATTAATTGCACATTAATTGCATACTTTAAAGAATATCTTAATGGTTGATATTATTAAATTATCCAAGAAACTTTTTAACAGTGAATTGTTTATGTTTTGATAATAAGGATATTATTGAAAAATTGGTGTTACCTACTTTCATATTTATGCACAAACCAAACATCAGAAAGGAAATTAAAATACATTTTTTGATTACTTTTTTGACGTTTCCAAATATTGGTAGGGAAACTAGTGAGAAACATTTTCTCATACTCACGTAAAGACCAATGAACCAATTTTCTTTCCGGCAACCAAACAAGGCCTAAAGGTAATATCAATTTTTCCAATTGTATCTTTATTTACAAAATACAAACAATTCAAGATTCAAAAGTTTTTTTTGATAAAGTTTGTAATAATGACCTTTAAATTAGTATATGCAATTAATGTGTAATAGGAAAAGTTTGAGAAAAAATGAATCTCGTGTAGGAGGATCCACTTTTTCCTCTATTTTGCATTTATGCAGGAAAATTTTTCTTTTACTTGGGCGTGTCAAACACAGTAATTAAAAAATAAAATTTATCTTCCCAAGCTTTCTATTTTGCAAATCAAACGAGGCCTTAGTTTTATTTACAAATGTTGGAAATGGCTTTCAATTGAATTTAGGAAGGGGAAAATGAAATTGATGTTACTTTCCGGATATGTACGTACATGCATGCAGTGATCAAGATGCGTACCAAGTGTTCAAGTCTAAGCTATATGACAACGCCTTTGTCTACCCGCTGTTCTACCTGTACGTCAGTAGTTAATTATGCCAGGTTAATTATATATATGAACGTCCTGAACAAATTATCTGTTATTTAGTGAACTATTTTGTACATTAATTTATTCAGGGATCTTTCAAACAATCAACTGACTGGGACTATACCAGAGAGCTTAGGGAATTTGACTTTCGCCGGGGCATTGTAAGTCGATTTCTTCGTGTTCATGATTTCGATCATATCGTGTTTCATTACTTAACAATTAATTACGTACGTTGAAGGAATTAAAGTCAGCTAGCTAGCTAGCAGTAATTATTTATACCTCAGTTAACTTATGTGTATTGATCCTTCCATATTATATAGTTATCTGGGTGGCAACTTTCTCAAGGGTTCTATACCAGCATCTTTGGGTAAACTGACTTATCTCGTGTCGCTGTAAGTAAACTTTATGTACCTACCTTGTTTAATACCCCTATATTCCAATGATCAAATTAAATGAATATATTTTTGTATATGTGTGTGTATATATATATCCACTAATTCTCACGAGCAAGCTCCTTAATTATCCTTTTGTGAAGGCGTTTGCATGACAATGGAATATCTGGTACTCTCCCACAAGCACTTGGAAATTTGAAAAACCTTCTATACTTGTAAGTTTCATTATATATGAAAAAATAATTTAAATTCTTGAAAAAAAAAAATATGTACCACATCGGACGAGTTTGGAAAACTCAATTTTAGTTTTGGGCTTGAAATCTATTTGTTGTGGCAGCGACGTCGCATCCAACAAGATCACTGGGGCATTACCAAGAAAATTTGCCAGCCTTACGAGTCTAGACGAATTGTGCGTAATTAAGTTGCCCCTGCTCCCATTCTATCGTAATTGATTATTTAATCACGCATTAATCAATTATGATCTGATAATCACTTTGGTTGCCTTCAGTTCTGTAGCTGGTAACTATTTGTCTGGCCCATTACCTGACTTCATAGCCAACTGGGCTGAAATCTCTGAACTGTACGTACCTGAGTTTTCTATACATAGCCTGTACTGCACGGTAGTCAATCGTACACAAGCAGCTATATTTGAATTTGTTAATTGCTCTAATTAACTTCATTAAATTTTGTACAGTTATCTCAACGGAAACAATTTCCAAGGAACGATACCTGCCGGAATTTTTAATATATCATATCTACGTACTTTGTAAGCGATTAAGCTAGCGTGCCAATTTACAGCCCCACCGGCACTAATTAGCTATTTTTATATTTGTCTTTTGGAGATAGAAAGCTCGTGTGTGTGTTCAACTGATGGCCTTTTCTAATTTTGCTTATTTCTACTGTAGGGTAATTAGTGATGTAGGAGACTCTCATTTCCAGTTCCCACCGTCTACGCATATGACGAGAAGCTTATTTACTTTGTTAGTAAATTGTTTATAACTCAAAATTATTCAAATAATTAATAAAACGTGAAAATAATGAGTTTAATTTTCAATTTAAATCCTCAATTTATTTGAAATTCAAGGGTACTCCCCACTTCTTTAGAGTTTAATAGTAAAAGACAAATTTGTTGGCATGCACATGCAGGATACTAAGAAACTGCTCAATCACCGGTCAAATTCCTTCTTACATGGGAAATATGTCATGGTTATGGAACCTGTAAGCTCTTTTGTTTAGTTTCCTCTTTAAACCTTCAACTATATATATATATATCCACATTTAATTAATTAATTACTCATAAGTAAAGCTCCGATAAGATATATTAAAATGTTCTAGCCATGTCATCTTTTATTTCTCTGATCTCTCTCCCTAACGTTTCTCTTTTCGCATCCTTCTTCGTCCCCACCCCCCCCCCCCCCCCCCCCCAAAAAAAAAAAAAAAAAAAAAAAAAACAAGTCTCATGCCTTTTTAATTTTGTGTTGCAGAGACCTGAGCTTCAACAGCTTAACGGGTGGAATCCCAGATTCTTTGAAAAACATAAATTTGAATTTAATGTACGTGACATATTACTCTCTACCCCTATAAACTGTCATGATCGAATATGTTTAACCACAAATTTAGAAAATAGCAAGAATGTTTATACTAGTTGAGTTTATACTAGTTGATATAAAATAGGAAGTGAAAATCACACTCTCCTTTTTACAATCCACACCCATGTTTTCTTTTTTAGTATCTGAATTTTTTTTTTTTTTTTTTTTGTGGATTGCAAAAATGTAATGTTAAGATACTATAAAATAAAAAAAATATGAAGTGTGAATTGTAAAATGAGAAGTGTAAAATTTCAACTCCCTATAATATATATGCTTCATGCATGTTCGATCTTTTCAGGTCCTTTTCAAACAATATGCTTTCTGGGAAAATTCCTGATTGGGTTCAAAATGCAACCTGGAGTAAGATGTATGTTTCAATATATGTACATCCTATCTATTGTGTATTGAGATGCCGATAACATTTATAACTCTGCTGGCATTCTCTAGTTACGAGCAATATTTGTTAGGTACCTCCGGTGTACGTACAACATTCCTCATCTATATTTCTTTTCATTCCAGGGATCTTTCATATAATAATTTTGCAAAGCCAACCTTTGAACCGTCGCCCCAGTTAGATCTGTATGGAATTATCTATGCATTTTCTATTCTATTATTATGGATTCTAAATATATTTGAAATTATTAATTGCATGATATCGCTCGTTATTGGTCTAGGAATTTGTTTTCCTGCTGCTGCAACTCCTCAACCTGTCTGCCAAATACGTATGACCATATCTTGTCTGTTATGCTATAAGAAAAACTTGACGATCAAGATATTTAGAATAACTTGTGGCGATTATACATACAGGACGGACCCAACAACGGGGAAGTATTGTCCACAGGGAAAACCTAAGTGTAAGTTTATTATATTAAACCCTACCTGTCTATCTGTATCTAACAATTATATATACTAATCGTAAATGTGTTTAATTTCTTCAGACCATTCATTGTTTATAAATTGTGGCGGTGGGGAAACACCTTTTGATGGAAATGTTTATGAACCAGATAGTGAAACGTCACAATATTACTTGAGTCCAAAAGGAAACTGGGCTCGGAGCAGTGCTGGAAGCATCGTGGGTCTGCAGACTCGCAATTTTAGTAGATTCTTAAAAACCGTGAGATGTGGGCTTTCTTCTGAAGCAGCTTTATACAATAATGCTCGCACTTCTCCTGTCTCTCTAAAATATTATGGGTTTTGTTTACGTAAAGGCAAATACAATGTAACGCTTCACTTTGCTGAAATTGTTGATGATGAAAAGGATTACAGAAGTACAGAGAAACGCGTATTTGATGTATATATTCAGGTAATCTGTTTCTTAGCTTAATTTGTCACCAGTACTCAGCACCTACCGATTTAATTACATTAGTATTGTTGCATGCTCTGTCGTTTGAACCAACTAAGTATGAATGGTCATTGGTTGCTGTAGGGTGAGAGGAAACTAAAGGATTTCAACATTATAGACAAGGCAGGACGTCCCAATAATGTAACTCAAGTTAATTTCACGGATGTCAGTGTAACTGATAGTAGTCATAGTACATTAGAGATCCACTTCTACTCGGCTGGAAAGGGGCTTGATCAGGGACCTCTAATATCTGCTATATCCGTAACTCCAGGTCAATAGATACTTATTAATTATTTCCCTCCTTTTACATGCCTATATATATTTGGATGATCTGGTCCTAAGGTAACGCAATTACTAATTGTATGCATATCTAAAGTACATCATAACAAACTTACATTTTGTTTCTTGTGCTGGGATGATCATTCAACATTGGAATGAGAAATCAGAGTACAAGCTACGCAAACGACTATCTCCTCTGCACATAGCGCTCATTACTGTGGCTTCAATCATAGTTTTTCTGTTGCTTTTATTGCTTTTTGCCTGGATGATGGGATGGTTGGGTACAGATCACTTACAAGGTACCATATTATATATATAGATATTGGCTAGCAAAATTTGACAAGCATTCACTCTTCCAAAAATTCTCAATGAACTTTAGCTTACATCTCTGATCATTTGTTTGTGGAACAGAAATAGATATAGGTCTAGAAAAGCCTGTCACCCTCAAACAATTAAAAGATGCTACTCGGAATTTTAGCAAGAGGAACGAGATTGGTCAAGGGGGTTTTGGGACCGTTTACAAGGTAACTAATTTTATCTTTCGTTGTTTTTATCGTGGAGTTTCAACTACAAACTTGCGATCTTTAACTTGCAAATTCGAATCTTCAGGAGAAATGGACTTTATAATATATTCCATTTGTTTGGTTGTAATTGCGTGCAGGCTGAAGTGCAAGGGAAAATTGTAGCTGTGAAGAAACTTTCCTCTCATTCAGAGGAAAGGATCAATCAGTTGAAAAATGAGTTTTATACTTTAAAATCAATGAGTCAAGAGAACCTTGTCCAGTTGCTGGACGTTTACAACGCAAAAGGCCTGCATTTGCTCATCTATGAATATATGCAAAATAACTCCCTTGCACACGCCTTATTTGGTAATTTTAATTCTATTGGGCCCCGTTCTTTCTGTTATATGTTTTTATGTTCTAACATTGTAACTATTTAGGAGAAAATATATTGATTTGGTGACTGTATGGTCGCAGACTCAAAGTCAAAACTGAAACTTGATTGGGAAGCTAGGTTTAACATTTGCTTGGGAATAGCTAAGGGATTGGTGTATCTACATGAGCATCCCAGGCTGAAGATGGTTCACAGGGACATTAAATCAGCCAATATTCTTCTCGATGGAAACCTCAAGGCTAAAATATCAGACTTTGGATTGGCAAGCCTTTACACCGAAGATGATCAATTCAAGTTCATCAAAGTAGAAGTGCCACAGTAAGTAAAAACTATAAAGCAGTACCTACCCCCCCTTGCTCTAGTGTAATGTTAAGTTACCTCTTGTTTTCTGCAGGGGATATATGGCACCTGAGTATGTTCGGGGAATTGTGACATCTAAAGCTGATGTCTACAGTTTTGGGGTGGTTATACTTGAAACTGTTAGTGGAAGGACAAATGCAGGACACAGGCGAGATAGCCAGGAAAGTGAATTTCTTTTAGACACGGTAAGCAAAATTGGCATCGCCATGCTTTTCTGCCTTCTTTTATTCAACATATTTGTCCAAACTTTGCTGTAATCCCATTTAACACGATGTATCTGTTGTGTGTGGAAATGCAGGCTTATGATTTACAGCAAAAAGGAAGGCTGGTGGACTTGGTCGACAAAACATTGTCTACCAAGTATGATGCAAAACAAGCCATCATCATCTTGAATTTAGCAGTAAAGTGCACCAGTATATCCCCAACTCTGAGGCCTACTATGTCTGAAGTTGTGAGTGTACTCGTTGGCGACAAAAAAATTGAGGAGATTTGTCCCCCTGCTCTGAATGATAGTCAAATTGCTCAAGTTGATTCCTCTGTTTCTATCGAAGTAACCTCGAGAGCATCCACTTCATCCAATTTGATCAAAGGGGAAGATGAAACAGAACACATTTATGTGGGTACCCCCTAGAGATTTCCAAATGAAACATAGTAATCTAGCCAAATGTTTGTGTCTATTTTCTTTTCCTTGTTTTCGGACTTGATGGACTCTACTGCATGCGATGATGCGATATGTATTGAACATGTATAAAATTGATTCCTGGCCTTGTCTTGTTAAATTGGATGTTAGGTATCACAACCAACGCTAGTGAACTTGAACTTGAAATTCTTCTAATGCAAAACTCTGACCGAATTTGTGCAATTGAGAAAGCCAAAGAAACAAGAACGAGGGAAAACAAATGCATGCATGCCAAACTTATTTAGATCAATTAATTATAAAGTTTATGCAGTAAATTTCATGGATTGACATATCATCTGCAGCTTCATTTCACTCTCATTCATCTCTAGCTTCTGTTTTAGTGTCGACTTGACTAAGACTACTAGTCATATGATAATATCTTCTTCTGTCTGCATATTTGCGTAATCAGGATCTATAACATTTTCGTTCAACTCCTAGAAAAATAATAAACATCCGTTCCCTGCAAAAACTTTCGGGATGGCTTGTTGAACTCTGCAATGGCTTTCACACCAAATTGAAGCACCTTTGATTGTTATTCAAGCTTCCTCTTGACTGCTTAGAGTGCAACCCAAGAACCTGAATATAAAGAATAATAAGCTCATGGGCTGTATCAAGAAGCCGATGAGGATTGTGTTACCACTATGATCCTATTCAGCTCAATTACATCATTTGATCATGCACAAGTAATTAGTTAGTTAGACTGCTGCCTGCTTATATGGATGGTTAATTAGCTTGTGGCCTACGGCTGTAGTCCACGTGTAAACAATCTACAGCATAAGTAGTTAGTATATAATGTTAGCGTGAGTCAATGTATCCTATTTAGAATATTCTTATTCTATTAGGAATGTACTTATTGTATGCAATTTGGAATGTAATTATCCCTTTAATTGTAATTAGCACTTACCTAGTTAGTACATGTAACCTTAGTATATAAATACCTCATTGTGAGAAGAATAAAATTATCTCATCATTCTCTCAAATACATTCTTATTCTCAAGTTATAAAGCTAGTAGCTACCTCAGTTCTCATAAGCCTCATCCTTCATCAATAGAAATTCCTTTCCTCTCTAAATTCTCTGTTCTTCTCTGTTCTTCACACAAAGCTTTCATGGTATCGAGAGCTAGCAGGTCTATTGGGATCAGAATTTTTTGCCGGCAACCTAGAATTTCTTCAAGAAACTCATGCTTTCTATCTCTATTCTGCTTATGATTCAAGTACCAGTAGTGAAATTCAAGCTATTCAGATAAGTTCATTCTTCATCTTCGTAGATCAAGGTTGTTCTGAAATTTCATCAAGATTGTTAAGATTTGCTGTTAATTACCTACATCGAAGCATTGAATTTGTGTTCTAAAGACTATTACTGATTGAAGGAAGTTATTCATGGAGATTTGTTAAAAGATTGAAGGAAAAGTGATAACCCTAGATCTGTTGAAGAAACTCATACTTTGATTCTACTACTTGTTGAACAAACTGATACTAGTTCGTGATCAATACCTGAATTCTATACAAGTTTATTGCCGGAATCTCTTATATTTGAGGAAGATAGTATTAATTGTTTGGGAAATTTGTTACAATTGGGGAAATCCGCTTTGAAGAATTTGGTATTTGTCATAGTTGGAGAAAGGTTGATAACATTTTTTTTTTGGACTAGATTTGCCATTCATGTGTTGCTGCAAGCACTACGTCAACAATGACATCAGACAACATGCTTCAGACAATTGCAAAATTTAACTGTCGTCTGACACTTTGGGACGACAGCAAAAATTATTGTGTCGTCTGAATTTTGAATCACATAACAATTGTTACATTGCTGTTGTGCAATTTTAAATCAATCAATGATTGTTTTTCTGATGTTGTCTGAATCAATCAATTCAGACAACAGTTATTTCATTGATGTTGTCCAAGGTTGATTAACACAATAGTTGAGCAAATATGTTGTCTGATTGTTTTTAATCACACAATAGTTATTACTTCTCTATTGTGCAACTATTATTCAGACAATGGTGGCATTTTGATGTTGTTTGAGTAAATTAATTCAAACAATAGTTTTTTCTGTGTATGTTGTGTGATTGTTATTCAGATAATGTTATTATTTGATGTTGTTTGACTATATCTTTAGACAATAGTTTTTTTTGTGTCTGTTGCGCGATTATTAGTCATATAATGTTAGTATTTGATGTTGTCTTGCTATATATTCAGACAACAATTTATCTATGTCTGTTGTGTAACTCTGCTTCAGATAATGACCGTGTGTGTTTCCGTTGTCTATGTGTTTAAACACTGCTGCCCTAATTGAATTCTCGGCCAAAATTCAATTTTTCAACTCCCTCCATTTCGGTGTCTACACGGCGTCGTTTTAACACTCATACTCGTTTTAACACTCATTAATCCCCCAGTTCTCTTCTCGCTCTTCTCTCTCTCTCTCATCGACGAGATTCACGAGTTCTCTGCCCCGCGCTTCTTCGATTTCATTAAGGACGAGACCGACAACTACAAGATCAAGGCCGACCTCTGGTTCGACTCCGCCACAGCCTACGCCCCTTCCCGTACGATTCCCTATCTCTCTTCTCTTTTCTTTATTCTTCAATTCTTGTCAATTCCTTGTCGATTCCCTATCCCTCTTCTCTTTCTTTCCAAATTAGGGATTTAGGTTTTCTTCTTTTTAATTCGACTACTTCAATTGGAGTAATTAGGGTTTTAATGGGTTTTCAATCTTTATGTGCGGGTGTTGATTATTTCAGGAATTGAAGTGATATGGGTTTTACCGCGATCTCATCTTGGTATATGATGTATTTAGGGATTATGAGTATTTTGGAGGTATATGATGTTGCTTGCTTTGTGTATTTTGCTTTCTTCACTGTTTTTTGGTGCTAGAAAGTTGGTTGATTTGGCCGGGGTGAATTGAATTGGGGTTTCGTGGAAATGTTTGTGTTGATTGGGTTCTTAATGGTGTTTTCAAGTGAAACGCATGGTGGTTAGTACGTATTAGGCTGGTAGTGGAGCTGCGGTTGTGTGATTTGGGGCATTCTTTCATCAAAGCTGGCCAGGTGAGACTGACACCAGCAATGAAATTGAATTTATAATGTCCAGCATGTTTGTATTGTTTTATCAATTGATTGAACTGAAAAGGGAGATTTCTCTGCTACTAGAAATTAGAAAAAGTTGTTGAGGTTCAAAGGAGTTCAGTATTTGTTCTTAGTTGAAATTCCTTTTAAGATAAGATCATAGCGATATGAGATATTGGGTACATTTGGGATGGAATGAAATGCCATTAGCATCATCTAAACTGTGAATTCGGCATTGAAAGGATTTTGCTTGATTGCAAAGGACTGTGTGTTAATGAAAAGAATATGTTTTGTGAGAATTTCAGCTCAAACTGATATGTAACGATGCTTCATTTTTAAATTCCTGCTGTGCCCATGAGTTGAATGATGTATTGATGATTTCTAAATGTGATATTGAGAATATTTGGTATGGATAAACTGTTAGGAACTTCATCCAAATTGTGGGTTTGGAATTGGATGGACCAATGTAATGCCCAAGCTGTAGAAACAAACAGCACTTTTGTTTGATTGCAGAAGACTGCTGTTTTGATTAAACCGTGAAGATCATATGCTTATATCTACTTTATGGGAATTTATGCTCAAATTTATCTTTGGTAAGGCTTAAGTTCTAGAATTTTCGCTGCGCCCAGTAGTTGTATTGGGCATAGTAGAATGGAGGCTTTCAGTATAATGGGAAATGTGCATATAGTTTGGTATATTAGTTTCTTTTTCTTTTTCTTTTTTGTTATATGGTTCCAGACACATGTAGCTATGGTTTTTTAAATGAAAATGCATATGCAATGTATTCTTTCTTAACCGGTATATTTTATAGGTGGGATTCAGACATCAACTTGTATTTCAATATCTAGAGATGGGGCTCTGAAGTGTATGCCGGACGAAGATTTTCCTTGTGAGTTGTGACTGTTATCTTCAGAATCTTTAAGTTATTGGTACGGCAATTGCTATTTGCTACAATTCAAAGTTTTAAACTAGTCGTTAGTGATTAGAGAATGTCTGTAGAGGAAAAGTTAAGGAAAAGTTAAGGTTTAAGTTCAATAAGAAATTCAAAATAGCAGTTGGAAATGTCTACCACCATTGAATTATTCATTCATGTTTGCTGAGTTTGCTCTATTAATGCATGACTGATTTGACTTATTTATTGAAAGGTTCTTGAAAACAGACATGATATTATCAAAGAAGATTACATGAATGAACTTTGCATTCTCCAAGATGATGGGACCCTTCCCCAACCAGGTAAAAACTCACTCTACCAAAAAATTATTTGAACCCAGTTGCTAGCTTGTATTGTCATGACTCATGAGACAATGTGGTGTACTGTATCTATCAACAAAAATTTTGTGGTGTGTAGTGTAGTCGGCCTTTTGATGTATAACAAAAATTTACATGGACATTGAAGGGCTTGTAGCTTTAGATATAGTAATTTGCTTTGATATCCTTCATATACAAATCAAGTGGCAGTAATATTTTGCTTTGATATCCTTCATATACAAATCAATTAGTCATGCCATTATACTATCAGATTGAAAATTAGATGCAACTGAAAATTTATCTTTCTTTGAAGTTTTTTCCCTTGTGTGTGATTCACTCTGCACTTAATGATTTTCTGCTTTTGAATATATTGCCTTTATCTTTCTTGCCACATCTCAATTGCTCTATGGGTGATTCGATGAGACGGTGTGTCGCTAAAATTTGCTTTTGTTTCCTCTTTTGACAGGCAAATTTTGTTGCGTCTCTTAGCAAGGCACAGACCAAGAAGGTTGCACGGTTCCTTCCAAACCCGGAAAGGCATTGAGGTCCAAAGCTTAGGGCAGGTCATCAAATCACAGCAAGCACATTTCTCTCTTGGGTCCATAGGCTATCGATGAAATTCTTAACTAGGAAGAAGATGGCGAGGAACACAATGCTAAGCGTCAAAAGACTAAAGATAATCCGCCCTCAGGTTGATGAAATGAAGGTCCTTGGTATGTCAATCAAGTTGACCTAGAGCTCCATACCCTTCCCGGCCAGTAATCTGGAGAGAGGAGAGAGAGACGGAGAGATCTCTTTGATTCATCCCGCTAAGACTAGTATGGAACTATTGTTACATTTATACAAGTCCAAATATTGTTCATCATAGGTTTATTGCTTTCTTTCGATACTATTGCATTGCCCCATGTACTCCTTAGTTTCATCTAATAAATATTGTTGTTCTTCCATACAAGAAAATGTACGTCATAAGAGTCACTTTCAGAACACTCTCAATTAAGTAAAAATCATTGTCCGAGATAATTAAACACAACTAAAATGATAGCAAAAACTGTTGTTGGAGCCATCTCAGCAAAACAAGACTAATTTAAAAACCATTGTCTAATAAAAACTGAAACAATAGTTATTTAGAGAAATCTATAGTATCAAAAGTGGACAGCCAATGCCATTTTCAGCAGTTGTTATGTTGTTTAAATTCAGTTAACAGATAAAAACTAGTCCTTTTATGTAGAATCTTCATAGAGACAACAGCAAGCATATATGGCGTTGCTGTTTTTTTTTTGTGCTCAGACAACAGTCGTGTAAGCAACAGCTCTTGTGCAAAACTTACTCAAACGACAGTTTCTTGCTGTTGTCTACCCACTCCATCAGACGGCACATGCTTTCACAACAGCAGAGGAGGTCATCAAACGACAGTCCAAAATTGTCGTCTGAAACTATTATTGGCGTAGTGAAGATTGATGAACTCCTGAAACCTATGGGATCAGTTGGAACTGTTGGGTTTTTTCAAGCTCAAACATTTATTGTGGAGTGCTAATTTTGCTAACCAAGACTAGTTTTTGGTGGTGTTCTTTATCATTGGTGGAGTTGTTTTTACAAAAGAGGCTATATTTCCAGTATTTGGGATCTTGAATCATGAATAAGAACAATGAGCTACATCTTTCTCTATTCTCCAACTTCAGCAATTTAATCACAGTTCGCTTAGATGATTCCAATTACGTAACTTGGAGATTTCTGCTAGAAAAAATGTTGGTGGGGTGTGATCTAATGGGATATATTGATGGGTCTGTCCCCTGTCCTTCACAATACGGACTCACATCAAAGGCTGGTATAACCCCTAAAGTGACACAAGAGTTTCAGGATTGGAGGAAGAATGACTCTGCTTTGATTGCTTTACTAGCTTCTACTTTGTCATCTGATGCTCTTTCTTTCATTGTTGGGAGTAAAACATCAAAAGAAGTTTGGTTTTCGCTTGAGGAGAGATATGGTAAACTTTCGAAATATAAAGCGTACGAGCTCAAGATCTCTATGCAACAAATTCAGAAAGGTAATGATAGTATTGACAAGTATATGGAAAGCATTAAAACTGTAAGGGACCGATTTGTTGTGGCAGGAGTTTATATTTCTGATGAAGACATAATAGACTTAGTTCTTCATGGTTTGCCCTCAGAGTATGGTACCATGAAAACTATAATAAGAATTAAAACACTAACATTCTCTATTTCAATGGAAGAATTAAGATCTCTTTTGTTGATCGCTGAAGATGAGATTGAAGAAACTGTGAAGTCCATTTTTGAGAGGTCCAAGACTAAATTTGTGGCACATGGTGATAGTCTTAGAAGGTATGCTACAAATACTGTGCTTAACAATGAGTCCCAAGGAGACTTTGTACAATAATTTTCTAGTCCATCTCAATCTGCTGCTAGTCCTGCACCTCGACCTCTATACATGACAAATGCTTCGTCACCTTCTACTTTCACTCCTGGCATTGCAACCTATGGTGGAATGTCACAAGTGCACAATGCTTCTTTTCCTCAAAATTCAAGCTTCTTGCAGCAGCCTTGTTTTTCACAACTTTCTGCACCATACAGTGGTACCACACAGCAATATGTTTATGGTTGTTTCTCTCAACCTACAAGTTTCATTGCAAAAGTGGAGTGCAAATGTCTTATGCTAATGGAATTCGCAATGGAGTACAAAGCTATAATGGTCCACAACAACTACAAGGCAAATCTCAAAGTTTGAAAAGTGGCTTCTCACAACAATATGATAAGAGTGAGCTAAGTAATTCTATTATGGGTACTTTAGCTTCTACACCAGGAGATATTTTGGTAGGAACAAATTTTGAGAAAATGACTAAATTTGGTGCTTTAGTAGACATTGGTCAGAATGTGAATGAGAAAAGATTTGAAACATTGGTTGGAATGGATTCTACGCTTCCATTACAAATTGATCAGGCAATGATAGACTTGGATAAGGCAGAAAAGAAGGATGAACTTGAAGTAAATGTCATATTGGCTGCTAAGACAGGGAATGAAGGTACAATGAAACAACCTGAAGAACTTGAAGTTTCCTCTATTCTTAACACTACAAATGGTCTTGCTACTATAGATAGTGTGATTAATTCGAGGAAGGGAAAGATCAACAAAGGTGATGGTGAAAATGCTAATTTTCATATTGTTTCCAGTAGTGATCAAATGAAGCACTTAACTTCACTGTCCGGGAGCATGAGACCACTAGTTAGAGTCAAGCAAGAAGGGCAACGGTTAATAGAAAGCCAAATGGATTTGACCAACACTGGCAATTTGGTGTCTCAGGCAATGGAGCTCAAGAAAGTCAAAATTATGATGAATTGTAGGAGAGCTTGTCAACCAATGGAGTTATGGCCATCACTTCCTCTTCTTCCTCCTGGTTGAAACAAACATTACTTGCTGCCATTTTCTAGTTTTCTCCTCTGCTTCCTTTACAAATATGATGGTGCTAAGGAGGGGTATTACAACTTGTTATTTGCTGAATCTTGAAGCTTGTATCCAATCTTCAAGCTGAGGAGGGGTGTTAGCACTATGATTTTATTCAGCTCAATTACATCATCTGATCATGCACAAGTAATTAGTTAGTTAGACTGCTGCCTGCTTATATGGATGGTTAATTAGCTTGTGGCCTACAGCTGTAGTCCACATGTAAACAATATGCAGCATAAGTAGTTAGGATATAAAGCTAGTAGCTGGGCATTTCCTATGGGTGTAAAATGGATTATATCCGGGTAGCCGAGAGCCGAAGTACTCATGAGACCGTGGGACGAAGCTTTAATGGGGGCTTGAGGCCCAAAAGAAAAGGTTAAAGCCGAAAGGAAAGAAGTTGAACCAAAAAAAAAAAAAAACAAAGCCGAAAGGAAAGAAGAAAATAAGCTGATGCATGTGCGTGTGTTTGGTTGCGAGATTAGGCAGAAAAGCATTGAGGAATGGAGGTATCAGGCATGCGAATTTGAACATGTAAAACAAAAGGTACAGAACCCCAATGCCTATTGGGTTCGTCAAGCCCAAACCTGACATTTTGAGATCGGGCTGACCCAGCCTGGACATGATCGAATACCACCGCCACCACAACGATTGTGCTCCCACAAATCCCCTTAGACAGAATGCCATTGCAGAGTTGGCGGTCTCGGAGCACAACAAGCAATTCCAAAACAAGTATTTAGGGGAACGCAGCGGAGATAAGTATCCGGCTTATAGTGAAGGCCATTGCCTAGCACCGTAAATTATGAGGGTATTCGAGAGGAAACCGATACTTCAATTAATTTCTTCAAATTATTGGATCTATCTTTCTTTGTTTTCATTCACCATTTAAATTGATTATTACTCATAAGCTAGAAAGTGCATCATGCCGCTTTCATCACCAACTGTACTAATTCTATTCATCTCTGGACACAGAGAATGAGAGAAACATGGTCATCATTATCTGCATCGTAGTGTTTTTTCTTTCCGGTGGTTTTAGCATTGCTGTGCTTTGCTCATATCCGCGTTCCGCAGAACTTCTTTTCAATCACATTGATCATTGAAAACATAGAATAATGTCTTACTGCACAGCATTACATACTCATTGTCTCAGATCAATTTGGATTACAACCAGTGCATCACACATAATTAAATACCTTTACATGCCAAGCAAATATAACACCACACAAAATCCCATAAATGTCTTGTACCCTAGAATACATAGAACACAAATTTCATACGAATAGAGGTGCAATATGCTCATGAACTCTCCAACGATCAAAGCTTAATTCCATGGTGATTTTTCCTTCCTGTTATTGATCCATCACTTTCTCCAAACCCCTGGATTGACAACGTCGATGGGAAAGTTTTTCAATTTGGAACATCTGCTAATCTCCATGTAGCGTAATGCTGGCACAACCCTCTTCAAGTCATTCCAGTCTACCTCTAACATATTTAACAATTTTAAATACAAACCTTCAATTTTCCAACAGCAGTTGTCCTTTAGGCTTTCAACGTCGCAATCCTCAATAGAAAGATAATGCAATTTAGGAAGCCACAAGGGACTAAACCAGTTTGGCATTTTTTGGGAGCGGTAATTCCTGAGATACAGCTCCTCTATCTTTCGAGGCAACTCCAGCTCATCTATCATTTTCAGATTTTCTTGATTGCATGTACCTGCAGCATCAATAGCTAGAACCTTGAGGTTCTGGAGACTTGATAGGCTCTTCTTTTCTTTTTCGGAGATTTCAGCCACATCACCTATTGTAATTCGAAGAACTCTTAGCTGCTTTAGTTTTCCAAGCTCAAGAAGGGTGCAACCCAGTGTTTTAGCCCGACTTACCACCTTAAATCCAGAGAGTTCTTGAAGATAAGAGAGGCTCCCTAGGTCCCGAGGCAGGTGCTCGAGGGGACATGTTCCAATGTCCAATACAACAAGCCTCTTCAAACTTGTGATTTTGGCGTGTATTTTGCCTAAATTTCTGCATCCATTCAACACCAAGACCTGGAGGTTAAGGAGTTTCTCAATTGAAGATGGCAGTTCTAATAGTTTCTGAACTCCACTGAGGTTTAGACATGCTAGGCGTTTCAGAGAAGTGATCATGTCGAAGAGTTTCTCTACACAAATCCCTGTTCAACAGTTAAACATTTCAGACACACACAAACACTTTCATGACAAAATTAAACAAATTGTCGACTAAATATTATATGTTCAGTCTAGGTTATAGGCTTGTAGCTAGAGATGACAAACAGATTAAATTAGAGTGATATTGGATAGAGTACCTGAAGAGGCCGTGTTGCTATCTTCAACAATAATCACATCTAACTTCGAGAAAGACAAGTCCAATACCCTGAGTGACTCCAACAACACAAAGTTCTTGCTGAAGTCAACCAAAGAAGGGCTTGACATCAGTAAAAGTGACCTCATCTTTAACTTTCTTTTGATCCATGGCTTCTTAACCTCAGCTGCCACCTCTTCAGTGAGACATAACCACCGAGAGTCTTCAATCCCTATCTGCGTACATTCCTCGCTGAAGCTGCAAAATTTCTCTTTTTCTGCAATCCTGATTATTAACTCCCGTACCATATCGTGTATTTTGAACTTAATAATCCTTCCATCATAGCCTCGGCGCTCCACGACTTCCAATAGGCATCTATTGGCTAGTTTTACCAGATTTTCGTAGCCCACTTCTACTGCTGTTTTTGAGTCGCCTTTCTTGCCCCGGATAAGGCCCTCTCCAAACCACCAGTGAATTAGCTGATCAGCGTGTATCTCAAAGTCTTCAGGATAAACGGAGAGACACAATAGGCATTGCTTCATATCGTTTGGAAGTTCATCATAGCTCACTTGTAGACAAAGCATAAGTGATTCTGTTTTTCCATCGGTAGTCAATGAATGAAATTTTTCTTTTGTCTTGGTCCACTCAGAAGGAGGACTCTCCTTGGCCAAATAACCTCCTAATGTCTTGATTGCCAGTGGAAGCCCACCACATCTCTTCACGATAGCCTGTCCTTCCTTCTCAAAGCTCTCATCCGGGCATTCTCCCTTGGTTGATCGAAATGCAAATCCGCTGAACAAAGACCAGCTGTCCCTGTCATTCAGGGTAGGGGGCTCAAGTATTTGTGAGTCTTGGTGCACCATGACTCTTGCAACGTCTCGATCCCTTGTAGTAATTATGATGCAGCTGCTTTTATCAACTTTTGTTGGTAGCGAGTCAAAGAAATTGGCCCAAAAACTATTTAAATTTTTATGAGGCCACACATCATCCATGACAATGAGATAGGATTGATCTTTAAGTCCTTGTCTAAGGCTGGTGAACATATCATCAGATTCGGAAACATCCGCTGCTTGCAGATTTGCCTTTTCCAGCATGCACTTCAGAATCCGCCTCATACTAAAGTTCTGTGAAACAGACACCCAGATCATCTTGTTAAAGTGAGATATAACTTCTGTATCAGTAAAGACCTTCTTGGCAATGGTAGTTTTGCCCAAGCCCCCCATCCCCACAATGCCCACAAAGTCTAGTTTCCCGTTGGTACTGCCAAACATCCACTCTTTCAAACTTTTAATGTCCTTATCCAATCCATAGGTCACAGGCGGGACGTAATTGCGTGACATGAATTCCCTTTCACTTTCACCCTGGTTTGCATCGCTTTCACCATGATGGGTTCTATCAGGCGCTGTAGAGTTTGCAATAGTCAAATGTTTGCCCAAGATACTACGTGCCATGTCCATTTTCGAATTGATATCTACCAACTGCTTGCCCACTCGACTTGAGAATCCCGGATCATGAAACCAGAAACGTAGGGAGGACTTATTTTCCTTGTATATGTCTCGAACCAGGCAATCTGTCAATACATCGTCAGCTTCATCAATTACTTCTCTTAGTTGGCTCACGGCACCCTTGACCTTGTCATACTTGCTCTGAAGATTCATCGAGTCAGCGAGTAGGTCCCTTGTAGTTTCTAACCCTTCCCTCAGCTGGTCAAACTCGTCTCCAAACTTTGCTATGACTTGAGCTCTGTTCAACATTGTCGTAGATACTTTGTCCACTACAACTTGAACCATAGGAGTCAGCGTCTCCATGACTCTTGTTTATTCCTTCTGTCACATTATACATTCGATCAAATAACTTGATGAAGCAGAAATTTATTATTCGACTAATATGTATGCATGTGTGTGTCGCGCAAAACTACATCCACTACTAGAATTTGGGCCATAGAGCACCGATCTGGACCACTATTTAACTTTGGTCTCCATTCTCAGTTAGTATGGCACCGTTGTCTTGGATTGGTGAGTCTTCACGACCCAGTCACTGAACAACGGTGCTCCATAAATTTATTCTAATATAGAATTGGGCCTCGTCACTAGTTGAGTAGTTCACAACCCAAAAAACGGTGTGATTGGAGACTTTCAATATATTGAGCCATAAGGGAAAGTAGGTCTGCTGTTGTTTGTTTTCATTTTCATATAGATCTCTCTCTCTCTCTCTCTCTCTCTCTCTCTCTCTTGTGTAGATCTGCCGTTGTTTTCAACAATCCGTGCTTACTTGGCTTGTAGATGGTTCAATCTTGGTTCGTTTCCAATTTGGTGCTCGTAGATCTTCTGATTTTGGTCCATTTCTTCACTCACAATGCGACATGTTTCATGTTCAAACCCTAATCCATCTCCCCTCCGCTTTCTTCACACCCTTTTCCTATCAGGTATATATGTTCTTAATATGATTTGTTGCAAGTTTTCTTCTTTAATTTTTTGAGTGGCTTTCAACTAGCATTAATTGGTTTTTATGTATCTTTCTTCTCTCTGCACTGCCATAGCTTGTTTAGGATGATTTTTGTTCCATGCCTACAAACCATTACGCTTCGAAGGCTACCGTCTATGATACTCCTCAAACTCCAAACCTAACCATTAATGGATTCCTTTATAGGTGCAAAATGGGCTGACTGCAATATGTTTTAATGGAATTTATTTTCTTGGTCACTAGCAGGTGCGATACTGCTGCAACACTGGAGCTTTCTCAAGCAGAACATGAGGAGCGGAAAGCAAGGGCCTTAGCTGCAGCTGCCACGGAGTTGGAAAGACTTCTCAGAAAGGAAGATTTTGGTAGAATGAAGGTTGTTACTTGCATTAGCTGATTTTTGTGCACTACTTTCGGTTTCTTGATAACAGTATTTATGTAATGTTCTTTGTTTCCAAAATATCCTAAACTCTACCCATTGCCTCCTAAACTTACTGTGTTTGAATTGGCTTTCTGATTATGTTAGATTGTACTTGACCTCTAGTTGTTTCCTAACTCTTAGGTGATCGGGCAATTCAATGTTGGCTTCATTGTTGGGAAATTAGATCAAGATATATTTATAGTAGATCAGTTATTTTTCTAGAAATGCTTCTCAAGTTCTCGTTAAGTTTTCTATTGGTTGATGTTAATTCTTCCTTCTTAATTTATCCTCTTTATTACCACGGTGAACATTTGTGTTTGGAACTGATCGCCAATTTGATTGGAGATCTTTTGCTTAACATTTCTTTTCCTCCTTTAAGAAAGACTAACACTGTTTTACTTCCTGTTCGTTGATGAAATCAATGGAACTAATCCCTTCATAAATAATTTAACCTGCAACCGAGCATTTTGGGACAAGAGATCATGTTAAGAAGTCAATGGTGATGCACAGATTGCGAGGTATGATTTCTGACAATTCTTAAGGTTCTTTACGTTTGCCAGAATTTTAGTTGCAGTCACTTTACATTAATGCATGCACTCTTTTGTCTTTCTCATTAATTTTTAACAGAACTCAGGAGTTATGTGTTCAAAATTATGGGAGGCTATGACAAGAAATTGTTTCCTTTGAAGCAAGGAGTGTTAACCCCAGGGTGTGTTCGCATTTTGCTCCACGGGGGTATGTTACAATCTAAAAGTTTTTGTGGGGGAGGGAGGGAGAGAGAGAGAGAGAGAGAGGCAATTGATTTTAGGATGTTGGTTTTCTGTTTTAGTACTAACTGCTTTGATTTTTCTTGACCATTGTATGATTTGTGCATATTATTTTAGGACCCTCATGCTTCCAAGGACATGGAAGGAGGAATAGTGAGCGAAGAAGGAAGTCTGTTCATGGATGCATTGTTAGTCCAGACCTGTTTGTGTTGAACTTGGTCATTGTTAAGAAAGGTGACAATGACCTTCCTGGACTGACTGATGTTGAAAAGCCAACAGTGAGAGTTCCAAAGAGGGCTTCCAAGATCCACAAGCTATTTAACCTCACCAGGGACGATGATGGTAGAAAGTATGTCAACACTTAACGCAGAAAATTCACATCCAAAACTGGTGGGTTTTGAGTTTTTGACTTGTTAATTCACTTGGTGAAATAAAGTATTAGGGTGCTAGTTTTGATCTACTATCTGAGCATTGAACTTTACTTATTGTTGAGTTTTGCTTTTGTAGGTTTGCTTACATGTAGAGTGAGTTGCAGACCTAGATGGTGTAATGAGTTATCTTAGGCCTGCAAACCAGTGTGGTAACTTTACTGACCATAGACTCATTTTGTAGGTTGGTTAATGATAGCTAAACTAGGAGAACTGACCAGTATACTTTTATCATGCTTATATTGTGTACATATTTTTACTTGTCAGGTGGAAATCACAGCAACAACCATGAAGCAGTGTTATGTTAAGCCATGTGCAGGGTGATGTGATAATGTACTAATTAATGTATATGTAGATATATGGGTTGTCGCCACCATGTCTCTAAATGCAGGTAGTTAACTTTATTCTCTTATATTTTTGAAGTAACATATTTTCTTTTGCTTTTCACTTTTATCATATGGGTTAGAAATCACAATATATATGAATGTGAAGTTAAAAAAGCATCATGTTATGATTTACTGTATTTAATCAGATTAGATTGCATTGCCAAATGAAAAGCATCGAGATTCTGATATTTCTAGTTTTTGTATTGGAAAGGGATTGGAATTGATCTATATGTATGTATCGTAACTATTATAATCAATCATTATGTTTGGGTGATACAGTTTTTCTTCTATGTAGAATGAGTTGTGGGTTTAGATGGAGTAATGGATATTGTATTTTTGGTTTGTTAGCAAATTGTTGTGATGTCAACACTGTTAGTAACTTCATATTTAAAACTGCTGAGTACACATGGTGGAGATGGCCTATGTATTAATTGTACCTTTTGGTTTTTTTGGCAGATATTGGAAATCAGAACTGCATGTGTTGTGTTATGCAGCAATTGTGCAAAGGTTGCTACATAAAATAAAATTTTTTTCCTCTCTTTTTCCCTTTCCTATAGAACTCTATTGATGTCTGCAAGTTATATTCTGTAACAATGAAATTGGCACTCTGACTATGTAAACCAATTTTGCAATGAATGTATGGATGTTGAAATCATTTAGTTTGTTCATAATATTACTATTGGTTATTCTAGCCGCTTTCTATTAATTGTAATGCCACATGGCATGTAGGTGGATGAAGAAGGGTGCCAAATTTGGCATTAATTTTTTTTAATTAAAAAAAATCTAGTTTTGCCACTGTAACAAGGGTGTCAAATTTGATTTGACATCTGACAGGAGTTATAGGTGATGATGGCACCATTAGGCAATTGGTGGTCTATGTCACATTAGAAACTGGAGCAAAGGGGACTGACACAATAAGGGTGGCTGCATAGTGGCTAACGTAATGAAGGGTGTCAATTGTAGCCAACTCACACCAATACTGGATGGTGTCCTATAGCCAGATTTCTAGTAGTGATCTGGGGCACTTCGATTAAGGAACTCTTCATTGTATATGCTAGGCTGCCTAGGCATTTGGTTTGGTGTGAATTGATCCCCTTAATCACCATTGCATACCCTTTTAGTTTCTCACATAATTTCATTTCTTTTTTTTATACTGTGCGGAATGTCAACAAAAAGGTATCATTTTCCCCGTAATCACCTAAAGGTGGGATTTTTCTTTCGTTAAAAGAAAAAAAAAATTGTATAATATAAGAGATCGTATGTATGGAGGAATCACTTGGCACATTGGACACATTTCTTTGATCCATACCTTTGCTTGATTAGTTATATTGCTTGCGTGCCACTTTCCTCAATTTGGCTCAAATTGTTAATTTGCATAGATCAACATGCATTATCACTATTCATAAATAAACTGATTTCTATCTAAAATTTTGCCAATCACATGCGGAATGAGTGGCCATTTTGAAATTATTAGTGTTAAAATCAATTTCAGAACACACTTCCCTCGGTTTTGGATGTGGTTTATACAATTATACTTAAGTTGGTCTTTGAAATGAAAAATACACCTTTCACTTTATTAGCACGGACAAAAAAAAAATTATGTCTGTTTGATTGTCTTTAGACCAATTTAATGACAAGATTTTATGCTTAATTTTTTGTAAAATGAAATTTGCATGTAGATGTTAGTATAATATTTGTCTGCTTTAGTTTTACAAATTTGAGATCGTTATTTCGTTATCTTGCTAATTTTGATATAATTGGTGTTCTTTGAAGTTTTTTAATTCGTCTAAGTTGCTGATTTGATTTTTTTTTTTTTTAAAAAACGTCTGTGGAAAAAGATATAATTGGTAATAATGTATGAATACAGACCTAGAACATGAACAAATTCGGCACAAGGTGGACAGTAATGGACCATGCAAACCTTATCCAATTTTAATTAAAGAAAAAGAAAAATAAAAAACGATTTGTTTATGACTAGGCTTATACGTAATGCACGCCACTACTTTCCACTTTCAATTTCCCCGAGATTGTAAATTTGCATAAAGTTTTTATTTTATTTTTTATATTTTATCAATTTTTCACACTTCTTTTGTTAAAACTGTTAATTTTCATAGCCAATTATTACTTATTAATCCATGCACACATGCTGTACTTACATTAACTACTATGACAATATGCACTGAAAGATGTGATTTGAGAGCTTTACCAACCTTAGTATGGCTTATGAAGCGGCAGTCTCGATCATCTCCGGTCTGTCCGATAGAGTTCTTCATGTACGTGCTCCATTTGGATCTGGATCCCTAGCTAGTTGAATGGAAACTTGGTTATTACGAGATCGACATGCCTATATATGTGGCTATGTACCTGTTATGGGTGTTTATATACCTATCGAATACGTATTGCGGATATCTAAATATAGTTTTGTTGCGAGTTCACCCAAACCACACACTTCAATTGTAGATTAGACAAATCCTTCTGATAGCGCATGTGATCTATTGTCTATTAGTAGTTTTGTTGCGACTTCACCCAAACCACACACTTCAATTGTAGATTAGACTACTCATTCAGATAGCACATGTGATCTATTGTCCAGTGGTAGCCAGGGTCTTCATCAATCATCCTACTGTAGAATAACACATCAAGTAAATATACAGGAGTTATTACTTTTATCTTCTCTGTTTTCAAAGTCTTTGTCTTGTTGCGCAAACCACACACTTCAATTGTAGATTAGACTACTCATTCAGATAGCACATGTGATCTATTGTCCAGTGGTAGCCAGGCCTTCATCAATCATCCTATTGTAGATTAACACATCAAGTAAATATACAGAAGTTATTACTTTTATCTTCTCTGTTTTCAAAGTCTTTGTCTTGTTGCGACTTCACCCAAACCACACGCTTCAATTGTAGATTAGACTACTCATTCAGATAGCACATGTGATCTATTGTCTATTGGTAGCCAGGTCTTCATCAATCATCATACTGTAGATTAACACATCAAGTAAATATACAGGAGTTATTACTTTTATCTTCTCTGTTTTCAAAGTCTTTGTCTTGTATTGCCGACATAGGTAAGATGAATTGATGGTCGAAATAGGACAACGTACTACGTGAAACACGAGTGTGCAATTAATTAATGAATTAGATTAATTGGCATGTGCTAGATTTACGTCAATCAGTTTGATTGGAATTTGATGGTTTTCAGGTTCGATTCTATGGCTGTTGCTCTGCCTTTGCAGTTTGCATTGTTTCCTTGATTACTAATTTTAGTTTTGATTTGATATCTTCAGCCAAGACATTAACATTAATCAGGGTAATTGGTCAAGTTTTGATTGCTTTGTTGTCTTTTTTATGTTGATTAGCAAAGTTTTTCATCTTTGGGTTTCTCAGTGCCAGTCTGAAAGACTATCTAGCTGGATGTTCAGGCTAGCTTGCTCAGTTTTCAAAGTCTTTCTCGATCCGCATTCTGTTCTTCTCCCGTCCACTTCTTATATAAGACGTCCTTGTAAAGGAAAAATGAGCAAGCCTTCCCATAGAGTACTGCTTACGAAGCTAGCAAAGGAAAAATGAGCAAGCCTTCCCATAGAGTACTGCTTACGAAGCTTGTTTTATCCCTCAACTTTCTTTTTTGGCAGCTTGGGTCTGAACTCAAATTCCAGGCTAGAGCTTATGTAGTACTCCCAGCTGATGAAGGTAGGTACACAGAGTGTTATATAGGACTAGCTATTATTATTATGTCCATTTCAAAAAAAAAAAACTATTATGTTCCGAACTTTGGATGATATTATTAGTATAATCTGAGTTGCTAGTTGATTTTTACTTTTATACACGTTTTAGACGAGAACGAGCTAATTGTTTACTGAAATATATATATGCTTGGCAGTTTATACTCTCACAACCGTGATGAACAAGTTGGAGGTAAAGCAAGCGTCAGATATAAATTATACATCTTGCCAGAATATTGTCTACGGTATCACAATCGGTTGTAATTGTGACTACAAGAACAAAACGGAGTGCCATATCACAAAAATGTACGTACGTATATAGAATCCAATAACGTTGAACAACTAGGAATATTAGCAATACTTTTATGACGTCAATCTACGTACGCTCATTTTCTTACACTTCCAGAAAATATAGAATTTATGTACGTAGTTTGACATTATTGGAATGTTAATAGCAATTCCGCTAATTTTTATATCTTTATTTTTGACATTATTGAAGTGGTGGAATATGCAGTTCCATGAACGACATAGCTTTAACTTCAGTTATACCAGAAGAAGTTGGTGACCTTGGGTACCTGTCATTCCTGTAATCTCTCTATCTCTCCAACAATATTAATTGGATTCCTTGTAAATATTCGTAGCTTTCATGATGATTTTGATGATGATACACACACAGTACTTTTGTGCTAAGGAACTCCGCATATATTAAAATATGCAGATTTTCTTGACAAACCCACTTTTCGATCACATATTAACATCTTAACGGTTCAGTTTTTATGTATATATGAGTAGATCATCTCTGCAAATTTTTAGCCAAATTGATAATCATTAAGGCATTCAAAACTGTGATTTACAATTATGAACACAAACGGTTCAGGTTTGACAGATTCGGTTCGTTAATTGATTTAATCTAGTTCGATACCTTAATGGTCATCAATTTAGCTGAAAATCTGCAGAAGTGATCTATACATTAGGACCTAAAAATTAAATGGTCGAGATGTAGATATGCGATCGAAAAGTGAGTATACTCAAGAAAATCCGCATATTTTAAAATCCTTAGCAGAGAATGACTATATATATATATATATATATATATATATATATGCTTCCACTAAGAATTTTTTTTTTTTATAGTTATTTTAAGAGATTGCTTGTGAGACCAACTTTTAATCATATATCGGTATCTAGAACGTTCAGTTTATAGGTTTCTATGAATAAATCATTTATGCAAATCTTCAGCCAAATTGACAATTGCTAAGCCATTCATTGAATCGTAATTAACAATTAGGAAAAATGTTCATTTACCCAAATTTGAGCTACACTAACCCCACCTATCCAAACATCTTTTAAGATTGGCCACTTACCCAACAAGTTACATTTTTTTTGCCCTAATACCCAATTAAGTATTTTTTTTATTGTTTTTTGTTTACTTTTGAGACAATTTTGCCCTCCATTCCTTTGTCACTTAGAGAGAGAGAAGTCCTTGGAGACTTCACTAGAGTCCGATCACTGGCCGCCGGATTCCGGTCACCGGTGGTCTGACGCCGGAAATCTCTCCGGATGTGCCCAAAAAATCGCCGGAGATTTCATAGGTCATCGCAGAATATTATTGCCCCCAATAAAAATTTTATTACCCCCCAATAAAATATTTATTGCCCCCTCCCCCCAATAAAATGTTTATTGAGGGTCAATAATTAGTAAAGAAAAATGAAGTTGTTCTTAATTTTGAAAGTTTTGGGTGATTTACTGACTTCCTAATAAATAGTTATTTATTGACTCCCAATAAAAACTATTATTACCCAGCAATAAAAACATTAATGCCCTGCAATAAAAATATTATTACCCCACAATAAAATAAATTTAACCAAAACAAAAATTGCATGTTATACTCCATTTACCAAATTTGACAACATAGAAATCCCATGTTATACTCACTTCAGGCACTGATATAGTAGTGCTCACTTTAGGCACAGATACTCCATATGCGCGCGCGCGCGCACACACACATGTGTGTGTGTGTAATGATTACAAATAATGGATGGAGTTCTGTGTCCGCGTGCTTAGCATGGGGATGCTCAGAGTGACTTTTGAATATGTCATTAACCATCTTCTTCACAACGGTATGGCAGTGGTGGAACTGAAAACTCGGTGCTCTCTCTACTATCTCGCTGCTCCCATTATCATGACCATATATATCGAGAAAGTTGTTGATGTTGTAGATCAAGATCGAGAGGGAATGAGAGGAGCCGGTCTTTGGGTTTGAGATTCAAATACGAAAACTTATAATAAGACCCGACTCGACTCGATTCCGTCTAGCAATCACGAGGTCACCGCTCTTGAGATTGATATCAGCGGCGCCGAGATCGCCGGAACTTACCACTGCCACCGCCGCCGCCGCTACCTTCAACCAACTCGCCTGTAACTCCTGGTGAAGCAAAGATGACGACGACGCCACGCCGGTCATTGAGTCCTTTCAAAGAGAGAGGGGAAGATGGGGCTTCAAAGAGAGAGATTACCAAAGTCATTGTGGTAGAGTCTGAGACAGAGAGAGAGAGAGAGAGAGAGAGAGAGAGATTACCAAAGTCATTGTGGTAGAGTCTGAGACAGAGAGAGTTATCGTGGCAATTGGTAAATTTTGGATTTTTGGAGCCTATAAGTGTCTTTTTATTATTGATTGGGGTAAATGGGCACACAAACCTGTTAATAGAGTAAGTGGATATCTATTAAGCCAAATTTGGGCATTTGGTCAAAATCCCTAACAATTATAAATATGAACGGTTCACCTTTGACAGACTTAGTTCGTTTATTGACTTGATCTAGTTCAGTGTCTTCATGATTACCAATTTAGATGAAAATTTGCACAAGTGATATACTCAAGGAAACCTAAAAATATAATGGTTCATCTATCGATATGAAATAATGGTTTTGCTTACTAAGGTGTGTGGGGCTCTTCTAGCGAAGGTGGTGAATGGTTATCAAAAGGGATCCCGATATCAATTTGGGAAATTTGCATAAGTCATCTACTTGTAGAGGCCTAAAAACTGAATGGTCGAGATGCTGATATGTGATCAAATAGTGAGTCCCACATAGATCCTTTAATATAGCCGAAAGAAGGAATCCCTCACTAAAATGATATACACACACACAAATTTTCTTGGCTACGGATGTCCTTAACTTAGCTTAGGAACGGATTTCCAGTTTTTGCCCACTTTTCGATCACATATTCATATCTTAACCGTTCAGTTATTAGGTCCTAATGTATAGAACTATAGATCACTTCTGCAAATTTTCAGCCAAATTGATGATCGTTAAGGTATCGAACTCAATTAAACCAATGAACGAACCAAAACTGTCGAACCAGAACCGTTCGTGTTAATTACTGTAAATTGCAGTTTTGAATGCCTTAACGATCATCAATTTGGCTGAAATTTTGAAAAGATGATTTATACATTAGAACTTAAGAATTGAACGGTTAAATATGTGATTGAAAAGTGGTCAAAAACTGGAAATCTGCTCTTAAGGTTAAGGTAAGGATTTCCTTAGCCAAGAAGGACTAAAATGAGTGTGTGTGTCAATATATCCCAATAATTTTTTTTTTTTAATAATCCCAATAAGTAGTTATATACATTGATTTTTATTTGTGCTTCATATCAACAGCGACCTATCCGGCGGTAAACTTTATGGCTCCATACCAGCTGCATTAGGGTACTTGCATCGTCTCCAAACCTTGTAAGTGTATATCTTAAATATTTTACATAGCTATATACTAAATAAACTGATTTTTCTTTTGTCATTCATCTCATTCTGATTAATCGCAACATCATAGTCAATTAAAAGGAGAGTATAAGTAGTATTTCACTTTGTCCAAAAAAAGAAGAAGGCAGTAGCATGGCACCTTCGCCTTTTTTTTGGGTCAACAACTAAAAAAAAAAAATCGACACCAGTGGTGCAGGCCAAGATGTTAGTATTTATATGGGTCAATAATATCTTCTGGGCTTTAGCTTTGAAAAATGGAAAAATATACTTTTAGTCAATTAGGGTGGAAGATGTTAAATGGATTGGGTTTTTCTTCATGTCTAGGGATCTATCAAGCAATCAACTGACCGGCTCAATACCAGACTTGGGGAGATTGCAAAACCTGCAGTCGCTGTAAGTCTCTTAAGTAATCCACCTTTACTTGGTGGGAACCGTGTGATGATGTACATTAACATTTGCATCATTTGCCCACCATAGAAGTCTACACCACAACTTGCTGGAAGGCACTATACCACCAACCTTGGGTTCACTGGTGAAGCTTGATAAACTGTGAGTACATAATCTCCTATCTTTTAATTACTGCTATCTCCTAATTTGTTTGGGATTAATTTGCAGGGATCTCCAGTCTAATAGGTTATTAGGCACAATTCCTGATGAGTTGGGAAATCTCGTCAATCTGACTACATTGTTTGTTCTCTGCTCACTCTGCTGAGACCACCTTAAATTATATACTATATGCATTATATGTATACATACATAATAGATATATACATAATATATGTGTATATAAATAGTCTTTGGGCAATCGTCCTCACAAGTCTTTATTATTTTTTCCAAGGGATATTTCTGAGAACATGCTCACTGGTCCGCTTCCCAAAACACTTGGAAATTTGAGTTCCCTCAGCTCCTTGTAAGTTTTTATTTCCCCCTTCTTTCCCTCATAAACAGCTCCTTGGGCGAAAAGTTCATGAGCTGGAACAATAGAAATTGAAAGTGACGACATGGGATTGTCTTTGTTGTTGCAGCTGGGCCGAAGCCAATTACTTGAATGATGAATTTCCGTACACTTATGGGAAGCTTACAAGTCTAAAATATTTGTAGGTGTTTCCTGTTTTAAGTTTATTAGGATGCTCCAAGTCTCTTCAATTTCTACATGTAATCTGATTGACATTTCTTACGAGTAATTAAGAGTCTGTTTCCTCAATGTAGTTCAATATCCGGGAATGATATCTCTGGAACATTACCTGTTGACATCATAAAGAACTGGACTAATATCAAATATCTGTAAGTTACTTGTGTAGTCAACTTATATGATGCTTCGAGTTACGTATTTTCTTGTATCGAGTTATCAACAAATGCCAAATGTATGAATCATACAGCCATTTAGTCTCTTATCGATCATTTTTCACAGGACGCTCATGGGAAACAATTTTAAAGGAAATTTGACTGAAGAAGTATTCAATCTGCCATACCTTCAGCATCTGTAAGTCTAGTCTCAATTAAGTCCCAAGATCATCCTCCCTCTCTTCACTTGATTTATGTTTCTTTATCTGAATACTTTTCACTTAACAATGTAAATAGAAAACGGACATATTATTTGCTTCTGCATGGTGCTAAGTTCCTGTATTTGATTCTTAAGGTAATGGTTTCTCTGCAGGACGGTAAGTGACCTCGAAGACGCTACTTTCGAGTTACCATCAAACATTACGAATACCAACTATGTTTATCTGTGAGTGGTTTGGTGTATGCAAGTAAACTTGGAAACATTAAATTTCCAGCCTCTTCAAACTCTTAGACAATCATGTACCTATAGTTTATGTACCCTTACATTTTCTGAACTCTTCATATGGTTTCTGCAGGGTACTGAGGAACTGCTCAATCAATGGTTCGATCCCCAAATACATTGGTGATAAAATGAAATCTCTAACATACCTGTAATTTCACTTTACTTCACCAGTTTTTTTCTTTTCCCTTCCTTTCTTTGAGTTGTCCTGTTAAGGATTGATACTAAGCACAGCAGACCTATTCCATTGAAAGAACATTAGATCATCTAGCTCGAACCTCCACCAGTGTCTTCTATCACTTCAAAGCACCTTCTAAACTGCCTTAAAATGGCAGATTCTGTTAGCTCCAACTGTAGCAATATGTGACACTACCATCTAGAACAGCAAACACAAATATGTATGTCTTTGGCGGTAATTACTACATAGAACTAATTTCCACATTATACTTCAGTAGTGATTTCTAAAAACATCAAACATGTAACAGAAATTAGTGGCAAAGAAGCTCAGTAATTATGACATGACCACAGCCATTTCATAATTTTGGGGACATATATTGAGAGGGGGATACAGGGCCCTTCTATATATATATATATATATATATATATTAACCCCACCCCACTCCCACCCTTGATGGGGCTCGAACTCCTGACCTCTCACATGAGAGACCAAAACCTTACCGCCCCACCAAACACACACACACCCACTTAAAGGTATGTAATTGTTTACAACAATGTTAGGATTGATACTCCCTGAGTTCTCGGAATGCATATGGCATATATGAATAATTCAGAAACACGTTAAACTATTAGTTGCCGCACGGTAATGTCTACAGTTATGCAGGCAGTTTAAGTGTCTTAACTTTTCAAGTAATGTCTTGTATGTTTACTGTCCTGCTCACTTATGAATGGTTATCCTAACAGCATATTCAATCTTACGATATGATCGAAACTAATATATAAGACCATTGCTGATCAAATATCCAAACCTGATGGCGCTCCATTTTTTTGTATTGCAGAGACTTGAGTTTCAACAGCTTAACGGGTGGACTCCCAGAGTATATGAAATCGGATTTATTTTACGTGTAAGTGAATACCATTTTAGATCCCATGAATTTAGTTGCAAGCCTGACTTGTTATTACATACTCAGCTAATATGTTGTTCAGGTCTTTTTCCACAAATATGCTTAATGGGACGATACCTGGTTGGATCCTTCAGGCAGTCCAAACTAGGATGTATGCTTTCATATTCTAACCTCTGAAACAATAACATACTCGCATGCTATAATTTTCATGATTGTTTGCATCTTAAGCTTAATATAGTTGCATGCTGTATATCTCTCTAAAAATTTGACTGTGTTTTTAGTTTTACTCTTTTAGAGATCTATCATTCAATAATTTGTCAGCACTGGACTCTGGAGTACCAACAAACCCATATCTGTGAGCATTGGCAACTATTTTATCCCTTTTAGTTAATTTTTTTATTTGTGCTTTTGTTTGTACATGAAATGTTTTTAAGGAGAGTTTAACCTTATTTTCAGGAACTTGTTCGCTTGCTGCCGCAACTCCTCAGCCACTGAACCAGAAATGTATGTATTCTTTTTGGTCTGTTCAATTTGGCCAAAAAATAAATAAACAGAAAAAGGCTCCGATCTATTTCTAATATACTTGTAATTGCTCTCAGGAGGGATCCATTAGAAATGATGAATACATACTGTCCGGGAAAGAAAAAAAAATGTAAGTTTATTCTTCAGAATTGCCATTCTACCTACTTTATTTGAATTATGGATCTGACTGTCATCTTTGGAATGAGCAAAGTTACTTAAGCCATTCTCATAAATGAACAGTACAGAATCATCACCTAAAAATAGTATAATTACCGATGCAAGTACACAGAATAATAATGAAATCTCAAGATGACAGTCAGTTCCATAATTGCCATTCCAAAGATGACAGTCAGTGCTTAGTTTATCTGGTCTATGGTCGTCTACTTTTGGAGTGAATGCTAGCTTACGCTTACAAACAAATCTTCAAATTTTGTGAGTCCAAAGCAGGACATTTAGCCTTGATGGTTCACAATGATGTTTCCTGCAGACCATTCTTTGTTTATTAACTGTGGTGGTGGAGAAGCAACTGTTAATGGAATTACTTATGAGCAAGATAACGCCACAGCACCCTTCTTCACAAGTCCAAATAAAAACTGGGCGTATAGCTCTTCGTTAGAAGGATTTGGCGCCAATTCTAGTGATTACACGAAGAACATGACATGTGGAATTTCTGTTGCTGACGCACTTTTGTATGATAGAGCTCGTCGTTCCCCTGTATCTCTCAAGTACTATGCTTTCTGTCTACGTGAAGGCAAATATAATGTGACGCTCAAGTTTGCTGAAATTTTATACACCGAAGATACAGACTATACCAGTTTGAGGAAGCGTGCATTCGATATTTATATTCAGGTAACAATTTTACTTTTCTTTTGTCATCACCTTCATTATAATTTAACTGTGGCCGGAGATTTTGTAAATAAGGAATTTAATTCCCATTGCAGGATGAGATTAAAGTGCTACATGATTTCCACATTAGAGAGAACGCAGGAGGTCCAGATAAACCAATTACCAAAAGTTTTACAGCTGTGGTAAATAAAAATAATACTCTATTAACCATCCACCTGTACTGGGATGGCAAGGGGTCTATTGAATACAGACCTGCGTTTAATGGACCTCTAATATCAGCTATTTCTGTTACTCCTGGTAATAAGGTTTTTCTTCACGTTTTATGTTTTTTTTTTTTTTTTTGCTCTAAGTTCATCCACGATATATTAACTGCTATGCGCGCATGTGGTGAAACATTTTATTTCTGTCACTTCCTCTAATCCATCGGTTTCAGAATTCAAAATTCATGATGGGAAACTACGTCCCTTACATATTGCACTGATCGGGATAGGTTCAACCATTATTGCTGTGCTGCTTTTATTGGCTTTTGCCTGGATGGGCTGGTTCAGAAGCAGAAACTCACCCAGTGAGTCTATATCTAAGCTACATTTAATAACACACTGCATTACCAAAACCAGCTTTAGTATACAGGACAGGAGAATACATCTATCCCTTTAAGTTTTCTGATTAGCATATCTCCTTGACGTTTGGTTCAAACAGAAATAAAAGTAGGTGAAGAAAAAAAAGGGGAAGGGACTCAAGACAAGCATGTCACCCTCAAAGAATTAATAGATGCTACTGGAAAGTTTAGCGACAAAAAGATAATTGGCAGTGGCAGTCTTGGGAAAGTTTATGAGGTAAAACTTTTAAATCTTTTCATATTATAGAACTTCGGTTGAAGTTTGAGTTTTTCTGTCTATTTTATTTCTTCAGTTATGAACATTAGTGTATTGTGTTGATGCAGGCACAACTACTAGGTCTTATTAAAACTACTGTAGCTGTGAAGAGACTTTCCTCTCATTTTAAAGAAAATATCCAAAAATTGAAAAAGGAAATCAAATGGTTATATGAATTGGAGCATGAAAATCTCATTAAATTGTTCGATTATCATATTGAGAAAGACCTCCAACTTCTTGTTTATGAATACATGGAAAACAGATCCCTGGAAGATGCATTGACTGGTAATGTATTTACTTCTTGTTCTAGCTTACAGTAGTTATAATTATCTTACTAATTATACTATGGCGTGAACCTTGTCATTTGTAATGGCTCTCTTTCTTTTTTCTAAATACACAAGTCAAATTTGGACTCCCAAAAGAAGTCAACTAAAGCCTTTGCTGTACAAGTGCCAAACTGAATTTTTAATTTCTGTGTCATGCTACCACATAGTTTGCAAAAATCTTGTTAAATTTTCATGGTTACTAATATGTTCTTTTAACAGCTAGATGTCGATTTATGTTATTTGATGCATGTGATGCATTCTAAACCATAAGAAACAATACAACATTAATCTGACGAATTTGCGTGGTGATTGCAGTCGACTCAAATACCAGATCATTGAAATTTACTTGGGATACTAGATCCAAGATTTGCTTGGGAATAGCAAGGGGTTTGGAGTATCTACACAATCATCGTAAACTAAATATTGCTCATATGAACATTAAAGCTGTTAATATTCTTCTTGATGGAGATCTTGAGCCAAAGATATCAGATTTTGGATTGGCACATCTTTATGTTGAGGAGGATCAATTTAAGCTCATCAAAAGAGAAGTTTCACAGTAAGTATACACCCTGGCCTGCAGAAAAGAGAGAGCTTTTATCAACAGTGTTTTTTTGCAAAAAGATTATATGTGAGCAGCTCCACATACATTATGCTTACAGATATTATGTATTGTTGCTGCAGAGGATATACGGCACCAGAGTATTTTCAAGGAAATTTGACGATTAAAGCTGATGTTTACAGCTTTGGGGTGATCCTACTTGAAATTGTTTCTTGGAAAAAAAATGTGATCAAATCACACAATGGAACTGAGGTTCTTGTGGACACGGTAAGCAAACTTGGCAGTGTCCTGCTTTTTTGGCTTTTTATGTGTCCTTAACTTTATACAATCCACATCTCTTATGATCAAGAATGACTCTTTAGTGTCAGAAAACAAATGGCAGATCTGTGCTTGACAAGATGATTACTTATTCTAGATAGCTCAATAGCTGATAATGTATATTTTTTCATACATATATGTGCAGGCTAATGAAAAACATGAACAAGGAAATCTCGAGGACATGATTGATAAGAATTTGGAAACTTGCGATACACAACAAGCCCTGACAGTCTTGAAATTAGCAGTGAAGTGCACCAGTATAGCCCCTAGTGTGAGGCCTTCAATGTCTGACGTTGTGAGTGTTCTGCTAAATAAAAAGACGATTGGTGAGCTTTTTAGATCTGCTGCCCCTAATGTTGGGAAAAAGATCAAGGGCAGTGGGGGCGCCACTTCTATGGACCTTACCTCTATACCATCAACTTCATCTCCTTCTACCAACACCAAAGATGAATAGGAAAGTATTTCTGCGGATATTCCTATGAAATCCTGAGGCAAATTTCCGGGCACTGGTTATGGTTTAGCTAGCAATTGCTAATTAAGTTTGATAGTGACCTATGCACCAGCTGGCTTGCTTTATATCTGTTGTTTTTGTTGTAGCTAGTTGTTATCTCTGTTGCTGTTGTTCTTTTTCTTGAACTTAATTCATTGAAGATTCCTGTTTTCCGCCACGAATATATGTATGGGTGAGATAAGTTAATTGATCGACTTCAGAAGCTCTCGATCATAATTGAGATTGTATGAATGAGAGATATGCAAGTCTGAAGCTAGCTAATATATAGTGCTAACACTCCGTAGAGTCCATGAAATGAAGATGCATGCATGTCAGTAATAAAATGGTGCCAACTCGATCAACCAGCACTGTTCTCAGATTTTACTGGCAAATCCAACAGGCTAGGAATGCCAATATACATCTGTTTGATCTTGGTGTGCCTGGCTCATCCATCTGGTGCATATATTACATATGCCATGGATCATCACTAACTGCAGCCCTGAGCTTCTTTACGGCTCCATGTCTCGGAGAAACAAATAAAAGGGAATCCTTTCAATTTGTTCCGACCTAGCATAATAAGCTCATCGGCTGCATCAAGAAACCGATGAGGATTGTGCCTAGGCTATCTTCGGCCCTTTGCTTTTCTTGGCCGAGGAACATTGCTCAAACAAACAAAGCATGTAGGATCGATCAAAGCATAAAATGAGGCAACCTTAGATTAGTTACTTCTTTTGTACATTTTCACTTACTACGTATGAGTCATAGTAGCTAGTATACTCGCAAAATCCAAAATACAAAAGAAGCTAGAAAATCTCATAGAATATACAATTTGTCCCTAAAAAAACATTAAAAAATATAGTCACGGACTCCATAACAATTTGTCCCTTGGAGCCCTTACATAATTTATCATTCCAAAAATCATCACTATCTTGTCTCTTGGGTCAACTTATAAATAAAACCATGGGCAAAAATCACAGTATTTGAGGCCCGTGAAGGGCTGGTGGCAAATATGTAAATAAAACAACCCAGTAAATCTATCAAATCCCCTAACTACCCCAGCTTCCCGCCTCGAGTCATCCAACACACTATGGCACTGCCGTAATAAATACCAAATCCAGGTGCAATAAAAATAGCAAATCTGGAAACTTCCATATAAAACCGACTCCATTACTTGCTTTGCCCGTTATCTTCCCCACTTATTTATAAACCGTTTTGTCTCTTCCTCATTCAAACAAATCAACGGCCACGATGCGTCCATTCTTCTGCCTCCTCGCAATCCTCGCCGTCCTCCTCCCTCTGGCGGCCGCCGCACGCGGTGGGCTGGCCGGCGGATGGAAGCCGATTAAGGACATCAACGACCCCCACGTGAAGGAGATCGCGGAGTTCGCGGTGTCGGAGTACAACAAGAAATCCGGGAAGAAGCTGGAGTTTCAGAGCGTGGTGAAGGGCGAGACTCAGGTCGTCGCCGGCGAGAACTACCGGCTCGTTATCGCCGTCAAGGATAACTCCGCGGCGGCCAAGTACGAGGGCGTCGTGTATGAGAAGATTTGGGAGCATACTAGGGAATTGCTCTCCTTCGATCAAGTCAAGGAGTAATGCATGTTCATCCAACCCAATTTCTAGTTCACTGTTTTTATTATTTTTCCTTATAATAGAGAATTAATAGAGATTAATGTTTGAGATTCAGAGACCGATTGTTCTTGATTGTCTGGTAATGTTGTGCGACTAATTTCGTTTATCTTCCTTTTATATTTTCGAGATCTAGAGTTGCTGTCTTGGCATTTATTGTTCAGAAATGCATGCATTATCTTGAAGAAAAAGAAAAAGTGGGTATTATCCAGTAATCTTTTATGAGGGAGAAGATGAAGATAGCACACAGAAAAAAAGGTTTCTGGTGGACAAAATGAAATGAGAGTCAATGCTCATCAGGATGGGTCAAGACTGTTTAGCTAGATATGTATAGTTGCTCTTATTTAGTGTAATTGGATTCTCAATTTGAATTTTGTTTTTTTCCATGAGAGCGAGTCAATTACGTTTGAGGAAAATGAGAGAAAGAAGTGAATGAAATGGAGAGGATCTAGTACCAAGAGTCTTTTTTCCCTCAAGACTTGCATTTGACCTCGGTTGTATTGGCCTATTTAATACGAGTTTGATCAACTTCCTACAATTATAAATTAATCTACTATTGCATGGAGTTAGTCCACCATTTGGCCCATTTCGTTGTTGTTTTATGCTCATGTATCAATCGGAGAATTTCTCGTATAATGCTTGCGTAAAGAAGTAAATAGTAATATTTATCGCAGAGTGGTGTAGAATACTCGGGTTTGATCTATAGGCTTAGGTTGTGGGTAATACCGGGCATTTCTTTTGGGTTCAAAATGGATCAGATTGGGGTAGCTGAGACCCATAGTATGTGATCATGAAACCTTGGGACAAAGCTTTAATCGGGATTCAGGCCCAAAAGAAAAGGTACATGTTAAAGCCGAAAGGAAGAAGAAAATAAGACGATGCACGTGCGTGAAACAAGTGGCGAGATTAGGCAGCAAAGCATTAAGGAATGGAGGCATGTGATTTGAACATGTAAAGCAAAGCAGTGCTACTTTTAGTAAGATGCAATTTGGGTATACCAGTTCCACAAACTATACAATCGTACCTTATCGCTTCAACAATGAAGACCCCAAAGGAGAGGTTGATGATCGACATTGACAGCTAAGTGGGGAAACCATGCCATAGTGGCTATCACTCTCATTGGTTGTATCAAATCCAATTATTAGATGCATTAGGCCGATTAAGTGAGTGAGATGCCAAGTCACTTATGACTCACCGTTTTTCATCTCAATTCTGGAAAAAAATTGACACAACAGCGAGTGTTGTACGCATATTAACGCAACGGCCTCTACAAAATGAGAGAGTGTTACAATTATTGTACTAGTTACAGTGCACCACAAATCTTCATCACACAACAATTAAAATCTAGTGCAGTCACAAATGAAGCACTTAACGATGAATAAAGCAATCCACACCCAAGGCAATCGCAGATGATGAAGTGGATTAAGAAGATTGCGGAGGAGGGCACAGAGGTAATTAGCAGCTAACTAAAACAAGCAAGATCAAGATGGAGCGACTCTAAAATATTTAGCGTCGAGTGAAATGAGTTAGAGTAAAGTAAAATGTAAGATAATTGTGATGAAAATATAAAAGAAGAGACGCGAAGATCATTACATCATACTAAAATCATTGAAGTTATGTGACTTGATACAAATCAAGAAAGTAGAAATACAAAAAACTTACATTAACCACAACGCAAATTGATATGTAGTTGTTGAAAATTGTTAAAGTTGTGTTACTCAATACAAATCAAGAAAGCGACAACACAAAAAACCTATAACAAAACAAGTTCTTCTACTCATTGCTTGATGTTAACAAATTCTTCCAAGTTCAGTTTTCTAGTATGAGCAGGATCTAAACTGAAGCAACTACCAATCGTGCAGACTTGTCGGTTGAGGATTACCACAAAGAAATCAAAAAAATCTGATCGTTATAAAAAAAAATTAACAAGATATATTTATCCCCATAGTAATAACCAAAATTGAGGCTTAAAGTTTGTGTTCGCAAAATTTGTAGGAAAAAGAGAGAGATGTTCAAGTAAACCCTAATTTGTGTTTGACTCAAACTCTAGGTTACTTACTCTAGTGGTAATAGGATTAAAATAGAATGATCTAGATTCCTATTCAATGTACGATTACTTTCCTTGTATGATTGAGATTCTATGCATTGTAACCCTCTATATAAAAAGACCCCTATTATCAATGATAATATACCGCAAATTCCTCTCAAATTCAGTTTATCTGCAACACGTTATCAGCACAAAGCCCTAACCCTGAAACCCTAAATTCATAGCCTTCAAATCCCAGAAACCACCGCCGCCCACTTTGAAGATCTCAACTCCAGGAATCCAGAACCGGCAACCCCACCCCAAGAACCTGCCGGAAAACCACCGAACCGGCCACCGGAAGTAACGAAAGTCACTCTGCCCGGTTCAAAGCCTTCCTTCCAGCCTCCTGCTGCCATCTTCCACCAGCAGCAGCACCATTGTTCCAAGACCCCGGAACCGGAAACTTCAATCTCGGAACAGGCCTGAAGTTACCTGAACCGGCCACCAGAATAGACTGCAGCCGAACCGGCAGAAAGAAAGAAAGAAAGAAAGAAAGAGGAAAAAAAAAGAGGCTAAAGCAGATCAGCCCTAGGCCCAGAAGCATACCTCAGGCCCATAGTCGCTGCTCTCGGCCCAAATCAGATCAAGTCCAGCCCGAGCCACGTTAGCATCCAGTCAGCGCCCAGTCAGCCTCTAGTCACCTTCCACGTCAGCAACCGGATGCCACGTCAACACCACCGGTCAACGACGGTCAACCTTTTCCCGCTACTTTTCAGGCCAACTTTTCATATCAAAATTTCAGGCAATTTTTCAAGGTAAACTTTTCTAAAAGTTCCCGTTTTTGAAGTTTTTATTACTTTTCTCTTTTTTTATCGGGGACTTCCAACATCCCTTCTCCTACCCCCATTTCTTCTTCATAGGGGAGACCAAAAAGCCGAACTGTGGGGGTTCGTGCTTACTCCAAGCTTAGAGCGTGTAGAGTTCTCCAAACTTAGAGTTTGTTGAGAAGAAAACGATCGACCACATACATCGTTGTTTCGATCTAATCCAAAACCCCTCTTGGAATCGGATTTTCTTGGAAAGCGACTACGCTCATAAATTTTATAGTTTTTCGTGGTAGACCTTTTCGCTCCGAAACTAACCCTATTTTCTTGTTGTTTTTCAAGATGAGTAACCTGAACAAGTTGAGCTTCGCTCCACTAGAGACAACAGGCGCAGGATACCACAAGTGGGTCCGTGATGTGCGCCAGCATCTTAAGGCTGATGGGATCCTGAGTACTATCCAAGAGCCAAGTCAGGACTCCTCAACAAGTTGCTGCTTTTGAAGCAAATAGAGCTAAGAGAGAGGCGAATAAAGCTAAAGCTATCATTCTCATGACAAGGCACATGAATGACGCGCTCCAAAATGAGTACCTCAATGAGGAAGACCCAAGAAAACTATGGGTAGAACTCGAGCAGCGTTTTGGCAACGTCCGTGATTCCATGCTTCCAGACTTAGAAGTGAGATGGCATAGCCTCCGCTTCTGTGATTTCAAGTCTGTACTTGACTACAATTCAGAAGCACTTCGTATCAAGTCTATGATGGAATTCTATGGACACAAAATCACTGATACAATGTTGATCGAGAAGACTCTCTCCACCTTCCCCGTCTCTGCGTTGATGATAGCCAAGAACTATTGGATTGATGTCAATGCTAGACGCATCACAAGATTTCATGAGCTAATTGGTGCCATGAACGTAGCTGAAAAGCACGACAACATACTTGTGAAGAACTATAACTGTAGACCCGTGGGAACCAAGCCAAATCCGGAGTCTAATTATAGTCGTGCCTCCAAGGGAGGACGCAAGGAGCGAAACCCTAAGAGTAGGGATAATTCTGGACGTTCTGGTCCATATGCTCGCCCTAAAGAGAAATGAAACTGCCAAGATAGGCGTGCACGAAACCGTGGAGGTAAACGTGTGAAGAGAGAGAAAGGCCAAGCCTCCGGTTATGGTGGTAACGCCACCAAAGGTAACCTAACCATAATGATGCTTGTCTCAGATGTGGACTACCTGGACATTGGGCAAGGGTGTGTAAAGCATCCCAGAACGTTGCAAACGCATACAAGATGTATCGTGAAGCAAGGGAGGCAAATTAGATGGAACAAGAAGATCAAGATGGCGATTTTGATCTAAAGGTGGAAGACTACAAGAATCAAGACCCAGAAACGGGCGATTTTGATTAAGTCTTTTTATTTTCCAAGAGATGTAGGCAATTGCCATATTATAGTAAATGCCAATGGCACTAGTCTTTATTCATAGAGGCGTACTCAATGAAAGTGTGACGTCTAGAAAGGTTTTGAGATAAGTGGTACTTAAGTTAGCTTTGCTCCACCGACATCTCTCTACTCACCTGGTCACATTTGCATTGAAATTACCAAAAGGAGTTAGACGACTTCCATTGTTTTGCATTAGCTAGTTTATTGGAGTAGATTCTTTTTGGTTAAAGAAACGATGATGTAATTCCGTATTGTCTTATTAATAAAAGTTGAGTGCTTTTCTTTATGACTCCTTTTTAATTATGAGCTTTTCTTTTAGGAATGAATGAACTACAATGTCTTGCGGATAGTGCGACTAAGCACACCATTCTACGACATAGGCAATTATTCTTAGAGATGTTGCTTACATATTCCTCTGTAACTACGATGGCTGGGCCATCAGGTTTAGTTCAAGGACATGGAATGACCCAATTCCTATTGCCAAATGGCACCTTGATTAAAGTCACTGAAGCTCTCTACGCTCCTAAGGCAAATCGGACCTTATTGAGTTTTAAAGATATAAGAGCCAACTAATTCCATGCGGAAACACATAATGAGAACGGAAAGGAGTTCCTTTGCATTACCTTTAATGATTGAGGACAAAAGCGCATCTTAGAGAAGCTTATGTGTCAATCTATTGGATTTTATGTCACTACAATTCGACCAATTGAATCCAATAATGTCATAAGAGAAGATCTCTTGGATTCAGACACATATTGGCTTTGGCATGACCGACTAGGGCATCCTAATCGTGATATGATGCTCCTTATACTAAAGACTTCACACGGACATTCATTCTTTAGAGTGAGAAGAAGCAAGAATTGAAAATTGATTCATGGACTTAGCAAGACCGCAACAATTGCAGCTTCTGCCGCTGCAGCCGTCTTGGGGCTCCATAGGGCTGCCCAAATCCCATGTGATGACGCCATCAATGGCACCAACCATGAGCATGACGCCATGTTTGCCTCTCCTAGTGGCCATGACGCCACACACACCAATTTCCATGGCTCTAATGTCATGATGGGAGATGTAGTCACACATTTTGCTTCTCATAGAGCTACGGATGCTCAGGCCCAACCAAAATCCTCATTGGTTGCTTCTAAGACCCCTCGCTTATTTTGCAAAGCGTGTTCCTTCGGGAAATTAGGACCGAGACTGTCCTACGCAAAGGATCCTAAAATACTCATTCCGTTCTTACAGAGAATCCAAGGGGGTATCTGTGGACCAATTCAACCATCATGCGGACCTTTTAAATACTTTTTGGTATTGGTTGATGCGTCGACACGCTGGTCATATGTCGCGCTGTTGTCCACTCGAAATGCTGCTTATGCTAAACTCCTCGCCCAGATTATCCGTCTACAGGCTCACTACCCAGATCATCCTATTAAGTCGATTCGACTTGATAACGCTGGGGAGTTTATATCGAAAACGTTCAATGACTATTGCATGTCACTAGGGATTGATGTAGAGCATCCAGTTCCCCATGTTCATACCCAAAATGGTCTCGCAGAAGCTGCTATCAAACGACTACAGATGATAGCACGGACATTGGTTATGCACACCAGTCTCCCTGTTTCTGCTTGGGGATATGCAATATTGCATGCAGCGACGCTAATTCGTCTACGACCCACTACTATCCAATCTTACTCTGCGTTACAGCTAGTGACTGGGTACGAGTCTGATATCTCGCACTTACGCATTTTTGGGTGTGCCATGTATTTATGTGCCTATTACGCCACCACAGCGTACTAAGATGGGTCCACAACGACGAATGGGCATATACGTTGGATATGAATCTCCAACCATCGTCCGCTATCTTGAACCCTTGACAGGCGATCTCTTTACCGCTAGATTTGCGGATTGTCATTTTGATGAGACAGTTTTCCCATCGTTAGGGGGAGATAAGAACACATGTGTTCAACAGGAATGACAGAAATTGTCGTGGTCTGTCTCCACTATGTCTCATCTCGATCCCCGTACCGCACAGTCCGAACTTGAAGTGCGAAGAATAATCGAGCTCCAGAAAGTAGCAGACACTCTGCCTGATGCGTTTTCTGATGTTGCCAAAGTGACGAGATCTCACATACCTGCTGCAAACGTGCCTGCAAGGATTGATGTCCCAAATAATGGACATAACGCCACTCTTGTGACACCAGGAGATGGCGCCATTGCCCAGAATGGTAATGATGTGGAGTCTATGGCCGCAGGTCCCGCAAGGAAGCGCAGTAGACCGATTGGTTTGAAGGATACTCGCCCTAGAAAGAGAGCGAATGAGGCACAAACAAATCCTTTGATCATCTATACTCAAAATCCGTCCCATGAGAATGTTCTGGATTATGGTTATGTCCAAGAGACATCATTGGGGGACGCCTCAAGGTCAGAACCTATCCTTGAGAACGTAGAGATCTCTGTCAATTACACTAGTCTATATGGGACGTGGGAAAGAAACTCCATCATCATTGATGATGTATTCGCGTATTCAGTGGCGCGTGAGATTATTGAGACCGATGACATCGAACCACGCTCCGTTGATGAATGCCAACGTAGAGCTAACTGGCCAAAATGGAAAGATGCGATCTAGGCAGAACTTGATTCTCTAGCGAAAAGAAAGGTATTTGGCAATGTTGTACCAATACCACCCAACACCAAACCAGTTGGTCACAAATGGGTATTCATTAGAAAGCGTAATGAGAAAAAAGAGATTGTAAGGTACAAAGCTTGCCTTGTGGCGCAAGGCTTCTCACAACTCCTTGGAATCGACTACGAGGAGACCTATTCTCTCGTAATGGACGTTATAACGTTCCGCTACCTTGTCAGTTTGGTAGTTTCTGAAAAACTGAACATGCAGCTAATGGATGTGGTTACAGCGTATCTATATGGGGATCTAGATACGGAAATATACATGCAGATCTCAGATGGACTTCAGTTACCCAAATCAAGTGGCTCCAAACCACAGAGCGCGTTTGCGATTAGATTGAAACACTCACTATATGGATTGAAACAATCCGGACGGATGTGGTATAACCGTCTAAGTGATTACTTTATTGGAAATGGATATGTCAAGAATGAACTATGCCCATGTGTGTTCATAAAAAGGACAAGTTCCGGATTTGCAATAGTAGCTATTTATGTCGATGATATGAACACAATTGGTACCCTTAAAGAGATAAGGGAAACCGCTGAACACTTGAAATCTGAGTTTGTACATACATGTACATTTGCAAGCATAATTAGCTATAATGGGCCATGCTCATTGTACCGCCAAAGGTACTAATTCCAACCAAAGGAATGACATGCGAACACACTGCCAGGCGGGCTACAGCCTCGGCGTCGGACCGCCTCCAGATCGCCACAAACGCGCCGCCACGCGCCGCGCCAAGTTAGCATCAGAAGCTTCTGAAACTAAGAACTGAAGCATATCAGTCCCACATCGAAAACAAAGACAAGATCAGTCTCTTCCTCACCTATAAAAGGTTCTCTCCTCTCTCCTCATTAATTACGCATTCAATACTTACCTACTGTTACTTTGTCAACATAAATACATTGACTAACTTAGGCATCGGAGAGTTGAAGACCGCCCAGCGCGGTCTCCCTCTGACGCCCGTTGTATTTTACTTGACAGGTAACGGGAATCATAACATAAATACAAGTATCGATCCGCCCACCGGATCAGCGTTAACTAAGGTTTGGCTACCGCTAGACTTTGACATTAACATTGGCGCCGTCTGTGGGAATCCTTGAACTAAAGGTCATCCCGCTACAATCATCATGACTAACGACAGCGGGGGAAACGCTGAAGAGCAGGCGGAGCTCCCCGCCATTCCCCAGCCCTCCGACCCCGCGATCGGCGTTAACCGCGCACTATTCACAACCCCGGCCAATCCCGGTGGTGAGGCAAACCCAGGCAGCAGCCGCCCGTCAGGCCAGGATCTCGTCACGATGTACGAGATAGCACTGGCGGATCTTCATAAGGCAAACAGGGAGCGTGAGGAGGAGCGTAGAGAGAAGGCCGAAGCCCAAAAACAGGTGGCTGCGCTCATGACACGTTTTGAGGAACTAAAAAACACTTTGGCGGCCACCGACCGCCCGGCACAGAGCGAACAGTCACGCAGTACCAGGCGTAGTCGACCCAGCGCCGGCACGGCAGTGCCAGGGCCAGTCATACAAATGCACGTACCGCTGAACCCACCAGGGTTGTCAGGAATGGGACCACCGCCCATACCCCAACTAATGTTAGAACAAACGGCGGAATCCCTTCCGCACGCCAACAGCTTGAATGTCAGGGCAAGGACTGAGGATGATCCGCCCATACCTAGGCGCAAGCCAACTCGGCGGGGGAGTCAGGCCGATTCCGCCGGCGATACAACCGCCCAGTTATTGGAAAGGATGCACCAACTGGAGCAGAGGTTAATCCGGGCGGAGACGGGCGTCCCGACATCAACTCGGAACCCGCTGTTCACTTCCAGACCCGGCCCCTTTTCCGCCGCGATCCTACAGGCCGTCAGGCCAACATATGCAAAGACCCCAAAAATGTCGCCATATGGCGGAATGACCGATCCCTTTGTCCACATGGACACCTTCAAGAAGGTCACCAACAACAAGGGATTCGACGACGCCACCTTGTGCCATCTGTTCAGCGAAACATTGGACGGCGAAGCGATGAACTGGTTTTTTGAATGTCCGCCAGGATCGGTTGGCTCATTCCATGCACTGTCGCATGCTTTCCTCTCCCGCTTCATCCTATTGTCCGCCGGACATCACAACACAAGTCAGCTGTTCAGCGTCAAACAGGGGGAGGACGAGTCACTGAAGGCCTTTGTCACAAGATGGCGAGCGGCAGCATCTCAGTGCCGCGACCTGGACAAAACTATGGCGTCGGCAGCCTTCAGGAAGGGACTCCTCAAGGGACCGTTCCTCTATCACCTCAATTACAACCATCCCAATGCAACGTACGACCACGTCATGAGTGAGGCGGTCATTCACGCCCAGGCGGAATTCATCACATATGGAGAAACACCACCACCAGCAACGCCAGCAAAATCAGCACAACCATCTTCCAATCACCAGGAAGCCGCTGATAAACCCCCCTCAGCTCCGCCAGTTGACAAGAAAAGAGAGTGGCAGCAGGGCGGCCACCAAACCAAGCGGCAGAAGGGACAGCATTTTTATAAGGGAAACCGCCCAACTCATGGGGACAACAACAACAAGCAGACGGAGTCCTCACAGCGGTATGCAGTTTTCACGGTCCTAACGGCCTCATATGAAGATATCTATAATCAGTGCAAGGATCAGATCCCACCGCCACCCCCTCCAAAGTACCCAAAAACGGGCAAACCCAGGAACACCGGCAAGTGGTGCAAATACCACGCGGACAGCGGCCACAATACAAACAGCTGTAACGCCCTCAAAACAGCCATTGAGACTTTATACCGTGACGGCAAGTTGGAGCAGTTCAAGGTACGCCAACCACCGCCAGTGATTGCCAACGTAGAGACCTTGGGCCGCATCAACACCATCGATGGCGGTGCTCCAATCACCAGCGTGTCTCACAGGGCAAGAAAGCGCTATGCACGCGCTAACCACCCAAAGGAGGTTTGCAACATCCGCTATGAAAGATCCGCCAAACTCCCGAAGTCAGGATGGGAACCTATCACCTTTTCAGAGGAGGAGGAGCGCGGAGTACATTTACCCCATGACGACCCATTCTTAGTCGATGCCATTCTTGGCAAATTCTCGGTGGGGAGAATCTTGGTAGATAGCGGATCCGCTGTCAACGTCATCTTCAGTGGCTGCTACGACCACCTCAAGCGGAACAAGAAACTACTCCAGGATCATGAGCCACTGCTCAGCTTCTCCGGAGACATCACACAACCACTAGGGTCGGATTACATGCGACTAGTTATTGGCACTAGTCCCTGTATGGCGGAGGTGCACACGGAATTCATTATCGTCGACTGTCCCAGTTCGTACAACGCCATCATTGGTCGACCAGCGCTTAATAAGCTCAAGTGCATCATTGCCGGATACATGCTTCTCATGAAGTTCCCCACGCCCAATGGCACAGGCTGTGTGAGGGGAAGCCAACAGCTGGCACGAGAATGCTATTCAACATCTGTAGCGCGGTCAACGCGCCGCCATGAAATCCTGACAGTGGGTAATGACCCACCACCACCGAATATCTTTGAGGATCCTAGAGATGAAGAGAAGAAATATGTAATGAAGGACCGGTCAACCCGGACACGTCACTGAAGGCCGTCTGCATCTCAGACGAGCATCCTGAGAGGACAGTCCGCATAGGCTCCCAGCTAGACCCAGAAGTGGAGGCAGAACTCACTCAGTTCTTACGTGACAACGCCACCGTCTTTGCATGGTCCTATGCAGACATGCCTGGCATCTCCACTGAAATAATCACCCATAAACTGACCATCAAACCCTCTTTCTATCCTATCAAGCAGAAGCGGAGGGCCTTTGATGAGGAAAAATACCGGGCAATCGGACAGGAGGTCGCCAAACTACGGGACATTGGATTCATCCGCCAGGTCATCTACCCCCAATGGATCTCAAATCTGGTAATGGTGAGAAGCCCAGCGGCAAGTGGCGGATGTGCGTCGACTTCAAAAACCTAAACAAGGCATGCCCAAAAGATAGTTTCCCGCTACCTCGTATCGATCAGCTGGTCGATGCAACCGCCGGACACGAACTCCTCAGCATGATGGATGCCTTCTCTGGATACAATCAGATCAAAATGCACCCCAGCGACCAAGAATGCACCACCTTCACCACCGACAAAGGCCTTTACTGCTACAATGTCATGCCTTTTGGTCTGAAGAACGCCGGTGCAACTTATCAGCGGTTGATGAACGCAATGTTCGCTGAGCATCTGGGAAAAATCATCGAGGTCTATGTGGACGACATGCTAGTCAAGAGCATAAAGGCCAGCGGACATGTGGCAAACCTCAAAATCATAGTAACCATCCTCCTGGCCTATGGTATGCGCCTCAACCCAGAAAAATGTTTCTTTGCAGTCACCGCCAGCAAATTTCTGGGTTACATCGTCAGCGAGCGAGGTATCGAGGCTAACCCAGACAAGGTACAGGCCATCCTTGACCTGTCGGACCCGAAGTATAAAGTAGACGTCCAGTGTCTCCAGGGCAAGTTAACCGCCCTTTCTCGATTCATCTCTCGACTTACTGACAAGTGCGCCCCATTCTTCAAACTCCTCAAAACAACTCACAAGAAGGTCATTGACTGGAACCCAGAATGTCAGGCGGCGTTCCAAGGTCTAAAGGAGTATTTGGCGACAGTCCCTCTCCTTTCTGTCCCTGTCCAAGGAGAGACACTATTCATATATCTGGCGGTCTCGGCAACGGCAATAAGTTGCGCCATTGTTCGGCGGGAAGGTCAGGATGAACTCCCAGTATTCTACGCCGGCAGAGGTATGAACGGAGCAGAAACAAGGTATCCACCGTTGGAACAGCTGGCGCTTGCACTTATCGTTGCCGCCAGACGCCTTCGGCAGTATTTCCAGGCCCACACGATCCATGTGTTGACCAATCAACCGCTGAGACAGGTGATGCAGAACCCTGAACACTCAGGGCGACTCAGCAAGTGGGCGATTGAGCTCAGCGAATTTGACATCGAGTACAAGCCAAGAACCGCCATGAAGGGCCAGGCAGTAGCAGACTTCATCGCTGAACTTACTGAGCGTCAGCCAGAACCCGGTACTCAAGCACAGCCCGGAACAGAAATGGTAACCGGTACAGGGGTACTTACCCCACAGTCAGGATGGGACCTACATGTGGACGGCTCCGCCTGCGCCAAGGCCAGCGGCGCCGGGGTCATCTTAACCGGACCCGGGGGACTGAACGCAGAATATGCGTTGAAATTCAACTTCAAAGCTTCAAACAATATGGCGGAGTACGAGGCGCTCATCGCCGGCCTACTCCTCGCCATTGACTCAGGAGCTGACAGCGTCAACATATTCAGCGACTCCCAACTAGTCGTCAACCAGGTCAACGACAGCTTCCAAGCCAAGGACCAGCAGCTAGCGGCGTATCTGGGGTACGTCAAAACGTTGCTAAAAAAGTTCAAGTTTCACACAATCACACAAATCCCCAGGGAAAAGAACGCTAAGGCTGATTCCCTGGCGAGACTGGCAACCGCCCAACCACATCAGAGTCCGGCGGACACAAGGGTGGAGTATCTTGACAAACCAAGCATCACAAAGACTCTGGCGGAAATCTTCAACATTCAGGTCGACCCCAGCTGGATGGACGAGATCATCGCATACAAGCGCAGCGGAACATTGCCAGAAGATAAGGTCCAGGCAAGGCAGCTCCAACGAAGAGCAACCCGCTACAACATCCAACAGGGCAAACTCTACCGCCAGGGATTCACCATCCAAACCTCCGCTGTCTAACCCCAGAGGAGGGAAGGGTTGTCCTAACTGAAATCCATAGCGGAGAATGCGGAAACCACTCGGGCGCCAGATCCCTGGCCAACCGCACAATGCGACAAGGGTACTTCTGGCCCACACTTGGCGATGACGCCCGGCGGATTTCGAGGTCTTGCCACAAATGCCAGCAATTCGCAGATCTCCCACACGCACCAGCAGAGCCACTGTCAATCATCGTGGGCCCATGGATTCATTCTACGTGGGGCCTTGATCTGATGGGCAAATTCCAAACTGCCAAGGGCCAGTTCAAATACATCATTGTTGCCATCGATTACAACAGCAAGTGGATAGAGGCAGAGCCACTGACGGCAATAACTACCGCCAAGGTAATTCACTTCCTTTGGAAGAATATCTATTGCCGCTACGGTGTCCCGCACACAATCATCACAGATAACGGCACACAGTTCAACAATGACGAGCTCATCTCCTTCACCACCAACTTGGGCACCAAGCTGAGGTTTGCATCTGTCGCCCACCCCCAGACCAACGGCCAGGTCGAAGCGGCGAACAAGATAATAAAAAAGTTGTTAAAAAAGAAGCTCGACGACGCCAAGGGTTTATGGGCGGAAAAGCTCCCAGAGGTCCTGTGGGCCATCCGAACAACTCCAACTTCCGCCACAGGAGAAACCCCTTTTTGCATGATGTTCGGCACAGAGGCTGTCTTACCCATTGAAGTTACCCAACCTACCGCTAGAGTCGAAGGCTACTGCCCAGAGACCAACAGCGCCGGCGTCAATTTAGACGGGGACCTCCTCGAAGAGAAAAGGCTCGAGGCCCATTTGCACAATCTACAAAACAAGCAGCGGGTATCACGTTTTTACAACGCCAGAGTCAAGGCCCGGAACCTCCAACTGGGGGACTTGGTCATGAAAGAAGTCATTCCGCCACCGACAAAACTCCGCCCAACATGGGAAGGCCCATACAAAATTGTGGAAGTCGTTAGCCCAGGCACCTTCTACTTAATGGACAAGGACGGCGTCACGACGCCCCGCCCTTGGAATACTGAACACCTTCGGTATTATTACAAATAGTCAAACCGCTACCCATGCGCATCTTGACTTAGCTAAATTTTTTGTTCGAATGTTTAGCTAAGGGAAGCTACCCAACGGGTACTACCCCACTTTTGTACGCTGATCAGTCAGCCATCAATGAAACGAGGAATTATTCAGACCATTGTTACCAAGTCTAGCACCGAGGGCAACTGGCAACGCCAGCAATCGTCGGCGGACTCCGTCCGCTACGCGGTGCACTTGGACCAATCTTAATTCCTTTAATGTTCCATTGATCGACAAAAGAAAATATAACTCAATAGTACTACACACACATCATGGCAAACCAAGTCAGAAATGTACTTCATTTCACAAAATTCGGTACAAGCTAGTATGCCTCAGCGGCTACACAAAAAAAAAAAAACTTCGGAGATCTCAGATAGGTTCAGCGGTTGGCTTCGGCCTCTGCTGCTTCGACGGCTGGCGGCGCGACCGATCGGCTCGCTTGATCGGACCCTCGGGCTGTCGGACTGGGAGTCTCTATGGTGCCGTCGGCCCGGGTGTGTGCCTCCAGAAACCCGGCACGTGACACCTCCGACGGGGTCTGCTGGGGGTTTGCTGGGACCCTTCCGTCGGATGCGGGCCACTTTCCCCGCTGCCTGAATGAGTACCTGCAGCTTGGGCAGGCACGACTTCTGGCTCCGCCGGGGCACTCTGGACCAGCGGCACGTCAGGCTGTGACGCCTTTACAAAATCAATGGCACCCTTCCGCTTCAACATGTCTACGTTTGCTCGGGCACCAGCTTTCGCGCCTCAGTCATCGCCTTTTTGTACTCCGCCGACAGCTTGTACGCTTCAACGGCGGCGGCTGCAGAGGCACTCTGTTCAGCTTTCAGGCGACCAACCTCACCATCCAGCCGCTTCATCTCATCCAGTCTGGCGGCAGACTCCCGCTGCACATAATAAGCTTCTTGTCCTTGGCGGCTATCTTCTCCTTCAGCAGCCCAATCTCCTGCTCCAACTTGGAGACTCTTCATTCCTCTCCAGATCCCGCCGGATAGCCGCATTCAGTTTGCCACGAGCGTCCGCATAATCGCACTCCGCCTTAACCAATCCCCGCTGGATCTCCGCCACTCTCTCCTTGGCCTCCGCCAACTCCCTCTGGAGACCTCCGATTTCTCCCCTGAGCTCCGCCTCAATCTGGGGCTGCTTAGACGCCGCCACGAACATATCGTGTAACCCCGCCGATACTTGACCAAACGCAGAGCTGAAGGGCGATTGGTCAATTGCCGTCGGGCGCGATATGCCCGCCAGACCCCCGAACCCCAGCCGCTCACACAGATGGAAGAGGAACTCTCGCTCCCCTTCTGTCATGAACGGCGCGTACTCGGCAAAGGAGTCCAGATCACTGACGGGGGGCGCCTCTCCCTCCGCCACTGCAACCTTCGATGCGGTTTGTCGGGCCTTCTTTTGTTGGCGGACCCCGATAACCACCTCTTCTTCCTCTTCCTCGGCGGGGGAGTCAGGCTGCCGGCGCCTCTTCTCCAGCGCCCTTTGTGTGCCAGCAGCGGTCCTCGTCACCCGCACTGGCGGCTCACCCCTGGCCTCGGTAGCAGTCTCCGTTGAAGGCACCGCCTTCTTTTGAGGACCGCGCCTGGTGGCAGGCATCCGTTCCCGCTGCCCGGTAGCAACAGTTCCCCTCTCCCCGCCATCCGCCTGAGTCCCCGCCTGCACCGTAGGCAGACCATCTTCGCCAAGGTGAGACTGGTGTGGCATTGCCATCTCCACCGGAACCTCGGAGTGACTCAACGCCAACGTCTCCGGGTTCACCACAGTCTGCTGGGCCGCCAGCCCCTCAGCATACATGGCCTCCAAAAAGTTTTCTATCTCCGCCCGATCCATCGCCTTCTCGAACGCGTCGCGACTTGATTTGTTGCCCGGCGGAGTTTCTAAAAAAAGAGAAGAGAAAGCCAGCCACCAGTCAGACACAATTCAATTATAAAGCGAAACGACAGGGTAGGATCCTCACCAACAGAGCGTGTTAGTCGCAGGTCGACCAATAACTCCCAACCAGTCAGCAAGCGGAAATCAAGCAGGTTTCGGTTCCGCCAGCAACCTCTGATCCTCGCCACCCGGCACTCTTCTGCACGCGTCAGCGTATACCGGAGTCCCGCTGCACAAGACAAACACGTCGTAAGAATACAAGTTCAAGCATGTATGCACGCCAAACATTTTCAGCGGACACCGGCCACCAACCTCGAATAGGTTGGAACTCGGACTTAATCCTAAATGACGGCCCTTCCTCGTTAGACCTAGCGTGGTACTCCCAACCGTCGGTAGCGACGCAAAAGGTCCCCCGCCAATAGGACATGGAGTCCCTCAGATTTCGATCAGCTTGGGCGCTCCCTGCCGGCGACTCAAATTTACTTGCCCGTGGCAACCTTGGCGCTTCACATATACTAACTCGTAGAAATGGAGCACTTCCGCCACGGTAGGCCCCTCGCACCCCGACAAGCGCCACAAGGAGTTCATCGCCAACATCAACCGCCACATGTTTGGACAGATCTGACCGAAGGCAAGGCCAAACTCACAAACAAGGATTTGAAGATTGGGCACTAGCGGAAGTGTCACCCCTTGGCGGAATATGGCCTCGTGCACGGCCGCACACCCCGTCGGGAGAATCGACGCCTTCTCATCAGCCGTCGGTGGTCGCAGCTTCACCGACCCCGGCAAGCGGAACGCCTGCTTCAGTCGAGCGACAGCAGCACCGCTCATCCCCCCTCCCGCCTCGTCAACGGCTGTCCCATCCGGGAGGAACCACGCCGACTCAACATTTTGCTCCGCTGCCTCTTCCTCCCCGGCGGAGCCGCTAGCAGCACTATTGCTTGCCAAGCGTTCGTCGCGCCTAGCCTTGGCGGCAGCGGCCTCACCCGCCCTAGAGCTCTCTGAACGCGAACCACGGGCCATAGTTGCTTCCCAGGGGATAGTCTGTAACGGCTCAACTTCTAGCGGTTCTGGCAGTGAGGATCCTGCATGGGCAGACGGACGCAACGAATCAATAAAAACCCCATCCGCCGCGCTGAGCGACACGTCAGACCCGGAATCCTCACTGCTCGAAATCTCTATAACGCTAGCCATCCCAAAACCCTAAAACCCACATCAGTTAGCACAAACATAGATCTAACCTATTCTCGCATCAGTTATAGCCAAAATAATCAAGAACAAAACCCAGAAAACCCCAAAGTGTAAACAAACACTCAACCCAGACTCGACTATCCAAATCCTAAAACCAATGAACGCAGTGACCAACCAGCATTCAATCCCCCACAAAAAAAAAACCCCCATCTCACACCTCAGAGCACTACAAAACCCAGAAACTAGCAGAAACAAATAGCAGAAGACAGAGATCCGAATACCAACCTCAGTGGTGCAATCTCCGGCACGGTGGTGCACAGGTACGACCGACGTCTCTGGGAGTGGTATATCCAAACTTCGGTAGGCTCCTTCTCCGGTTTCGAACAAACGATGGCTAAGCTTTCAAAATTTTCACGAAGTGTCGAATCCCCCAGAGTTTCCCCCCTTTTTATATAGGCCCCAACGCGTTCTCGACCGTCCGCTCCATACCGACATCCCTTGTTAGCCATACACGTGTCGTACATCTCCACTCACTCTCCGGATTGCCCGAAGCGTCACCTCGGTTACGAAACCTACAGTTACTGTCATTAAGGGCCAGAAGACGGACAGGCCTGGAGACAAGCCTACGCACGCTAACCCGCTATAGATTCGACACGTGTTAACCACCATAGGGACAACTTCGTAAGTACCGCCAGCGGAACTTCTCCCTTGTCATCCTCCAAGCGACGAAGTCTCCGCTGAGCGAAACCCCGCCAGCGGAACTTCTCCCTTGTCATCCTCCAAGCGACGAAGTCTCCGCTGAGCGAAACCCCGCCAGCGGAACTTCTCCCTTGTCATCCTCCAAGCGACGAAGTCTCCGCTGAGCGAAACCCCGCCAGCGGAACTTCTCCCTTGTCATCCTCCAAGCGACGAAGTCTCCGCTGAGCGAAACCCCGCCAGCGGAACTTCTCCCTTGTCATCCTCCAAGCGACGAAGTCTCCACTGAGCGAAACCCCGCCAGCGGAACTTCTCCCTTGCCATCCTGCAAGCGCGATGTCTGTCGCTACACACCTCTGGCGGAACCCCTTTTTTTCATCTTGCAAAAACAACCGCCAGGCACGTCTATCAGACGCTGCTTCCTGCTGCATCCAGCGGGGGGATGTCCGTCAAACGGAAAATCCCGAGGCTACGCCTCACTGACAACGACCGCTACGCGGCGTTACCGTCAGACCATCCCTACGGGACACGGGGACTAGTCACAGTCTACGACTGCCCTGATCAGGCAATTTGACCCCCGTCATTTGGGTGCTAAAACATTGGGCTCGCTACCCAACACCCTCTGCTCCGTGCAGCTCCCCCTCATCAAACAATTCAACGACCATCCGGAGGTCTATCTTCGCCGGGGAGTGGGGGACTCCCTGGGGGGCCCAGCAGGGGCCCACCCGAAAGGGTATAAAGCGTTTGCTCAGTAAAACCAACGGTTGACAACGCACTGACGCTAATTATGCTCTTGCAAGTCTAGCGGAGGAAAACGCTTCAAAACCGCCGAACAACTCCCCAACCAAGATTGCCCTCCTTGACTGGGGACTTGGGGGACTTGTACATACATGTACATTTGCAAGCATAATTAGCTATAATGGGCCATGCTCATTGTACCGCCAAAGGTACTAATTCCAACCAAAGGAATGACATGCGAACACACTGCCAGGCGGGCTACAGCCTCGGCGTCGGACCGCCTCCAGATCGCCACAAACGCGCCGCCACGCGCCGCGCCAAGTTAGCATCAGAAGCTTCTGAAACTAAGAACTGAAGCATATCAGTCCCACATCGAAAACAAAGACAAGATCAGTCTCTTCCTCACCTATAAAAGGTTCTCTCCTCTCTCCTCATTAATTACGCATTCAATACTTACCTACTGTTACTTTGTCAACATAAATACATTGACTAACTTAGGCATCGGAGAGTTGAAGACCGCCCAGCGCGGTCTCCCTCTGACGCCCGTTGTATTTTACTTGACAGGTAACGGGAATCATAACATAAATACAAGTATCGATCCGCCCACCGGATCAGCGTTAACTAAGGTTTGGCTACCGCTAGACTTTGACATTAACAGAGTTTGAGATGAAAGATCTTGGAAAAACACGGTTTTGCCTCGGTTTAGAACTTGAGCACCGTAGAGATGGTATCCCAATTCATCAATCAGTTTATACCCAAAAGATGCTTAGGCGTTTCAACACTGACAAGATTAAGCCTTCAAGCACCCCAATGGTCGTCCGTAGTCTTCACTACTACAAAAATCGAAACACACAACACTCATCACACAACAGGACTGAAATCCGCTGTTGTGTGTTAACACAAACTCTATCATACAACGGTACAAATATGTTTCTGTTGTGTGAATGTAAGTAAATTGAAATTTTTTTTTTAGGAAGATATTGCACAACTGAATTAAGAAGTTTCCGTTGTGTGAATGTGAGGCCTAGATGGAGGGAAATGAGCACATAATTCCCTCCCAGAAGGAGCTCAATTTGAATTATTCACACAACAGTTTTTTTTTATGTCTGTTGTGTAATGGAATGTTGCATGAACTTTGAGAAATTCTCTAGGTACACCTAGTGGAAGTTGCACAAATTTGTACAACAGATTGTCATAGTTCTGTTGTCTAAGCATGGAAACAAATTGCACAGCGCGACAAAGTTTCACTCAAATGAAATCTGTAGTCACAGGCGGCAAATTTTCCCTCTCAACTTGCTTTGCAATCATATACTCATACAACGGTCCATTAATGTTCTGTTGTCGGAGAAACTTGAAGTCTCCCACTAAACAACTTAAGTAGTCTCCATTGAAATCAATAGTCTCGACTCTCGACCAGGGTTTACTCCACATTTCTTCCGCCACCTCTCGACTCCCACCATTCTTCCGTTCCCAATATCCCTCTCTCTGTCTCTGTCTCTCTCTCTCCCTCCCCAAATCTCCCCCAAAATTTTTGATCTTTGGCCCTAAATCTTCGACCTGTCTTGAATCAACCATGGATCTGGCCCCGGAAGAACTTCAATTTCTCTAAATCCTAAACATTCTTCGAGAATCGATCTCTCCCCTCAAATAGTCCCCCAAGACCTTCTACCTCGCTAACGCCGGAGACGTCTCTGTGGGCCGGCAACTAGTATCTCTGTCTCTCTCTCTCTCTCGTGAAACCTTTCTCTCAGTCTTCCATCTGGTTCAGTCCACTTTCTTCTCCGATATACCGACCTAAATCCCCACATCTCCTTCACACATGTTTTACTTTGCCGATGGATTCTGATTCTCCGACCACCACATTGCTCTAGCCAATAGGGAATGATTCTCCGACACTCATTTGATTAGGTCTACGCAGATCTCACACCCACCATGCAATCCCAAGTGCTCGTTCTCAGTAAGCTTCGTCTCTCTTTCTCTCTCTCTCTTTAACTCTTGATTACTTCAAAGTTCACTTCTTTTGGTTCTTCGTTCATCTGGGTATGCGAGAAAGCTTGTGTTCTGGGTTGTTTGCTGCTTTAGTGGATGAGATTTGAGTTGCGGTGAGAACCCGTTTGCTCGGTTTCGCTGATCTTGGTTTGTTTTGATTGATTGATTGATTTTTGAGCAGAGGACTCTTTGAAGCGGGAGTCTGGGAGTAAAGTGCACCATGCTAATATCCAGGCTTCAAAGGTAAGGAGAAGGATTTAGGTCTATTGGTTCCGTACATTTTTGTTTCGTATTACAATGTTAACCCACATCGGTTTTTGAGAAATTTCTTTAATAATCTGCTAAATTTGTTAGGGTTTGCGTTTTTTTTTTCCTTTTCTTTATGTTCATGGAGAGATTTGGAGAAGGTTTGTAGCTTTGTGTAGGGTGCTGTTCTATGGAGGCGGCAGCAGCATGATCAACCTTGAACCATCCCATTCGTCTCTACCCATCACCCATTTCCCGCCAACTCAACTTCCCGGCTCGACGGTGTCAACCTCTCCGACACAACTCCGGCAAAGGTGAGCTCTTTACACCTACTTGAAACCCACAACTCAACTCAATTTGTACCCAAAATAATGAAAATTCTTTTCCTTTTCTGAGAAAATCGAGCCCATATAGCCCAGAATTCGTTTGCTGTTCAGTTAGTCAGCATTAGCTCATTGTTGGGTTTAGCTTAAAGTTTTGGTGTTTGGGGAACTTTAGTAATTACTCTATCACTCTAGACTGTGTTATGCAGAAGAAATGGGTTAGTGAACCAAGAGTAGGTATTGATTTAGTATTAACCCATTTTGTGATATGATTGCCACATGTATGTACATATACATAATTGTATTTGTATGTGAAAGTATATTTGTACTTAACTAATTGGTTACTGAACCATGAGTAAGTATGGATTTAGTTCGAAGCCATCGTATTCGATATAATTACATACATGTCTGTGCACACAGAGAAATGTGTATACAATGTTCATTTAGTGTTGTCATGCAGGTCTAATTGTATAAAGTTGGTAACTTTTTGTCACGCATATGTGATATTTAGGGTTCTTTGTTGCATGTGCAGGGCTTAAATTGTACAGAAATGAGTCTGTGCACTCTGCTTGTAGTGTAATTTGTGCTGTCAATGGAGGCCAGGGAGGGTATGTCTCTGCGTGGGTCGAGAAACCATATGAGTTTCTTCCGAATGGGAAAAGGGCTTACTTGGATGAACAAGATGTGGTCACGTTCCTCAATCCTCCTAAAGAGTTGATTCCTTTGGACTCGCTTCTTATAATCCTGCTGCATGTCATTGGTCAGTTTTTGATCATTATCAATTTATTCTGTAATAAATTTAAGGCAGTGATTTTTACATTCCCATGTTGTGCATTTGCACTCCTGCTTCCTGCCTCAGCTTATTTTTTTTTTTTTTTTTTTGAGTGACTGAGTAAATGAAAGGAGAACGGAAGCATAAAGTAAACTGAGTACAAAGTAGAAAATATCTGTGAAAATCATACTCTAAAATGAAATTCTTAAGCTATTTTGTCAATCATGTGATTATTATTTTTTTGATATATAGTGTTTCAATTGTAGTTTCAAATTATCCTCTTTGGTTGGATAAATTCCAAGAAAAAGAACAAAATTTACACAAACATACATACAGGGCACCCCACCTGTACAACACAGATGCACAATACTCTCAAATGGGTGTTGGTCAAGGTAACTTCATTGTGCACTTAACATGATAATGGCCGGCTATTCAAAATTGGTTATGGACATAATTAGATTTGAAATTGATCAATGAGTGTTTACTGTAAGTTATTTGACCCTGATCATTACTGATAATAAGTAGAGATGGTCTTCTGTTTGATTTGTATCATGAATGCGAGAAGATTTTCATTCCTTTTCATTCTTTATGGTTTATCTCTTCATTTCCTCATGTGTATCAGCAGATAAGACAAACTTGTTAGCAACAGTATTTTGGTTTGCTAAACCTGTCACCATATCAAATTACGAGTGTCTGTTTTTCAGGAAAAAAATTGATGATATTCCCCAGGAAAGGTGCCGTCGGCTGCTGCACTTGCTAGAGCCTAGGTAATCCATTCATGCTATGCTTTAAAATGATATGATCCATTAGATCTCCTTATATTGTCTTACTATAGTAGTTATAGACATACTATGCCATGAGGACATAAAGCTCTTCAAATACACTCATAAGCAGTTTTCCTTATGAAATAGATGGATGGAATTCAGGATCATTGATGTCTGGACAATGGTTATGCAGGCTGATCTCAAGAGCTTGGGAGATACCTAGCACACGATATGAAGAACCCAAGTTGATGAACAGAAGCTCATTTCAACTGTTGTCTAATGAAGATGGTGTCTCTCTTGAATATTATAATTGCCCAACAAGTGGAGGTAACTCAAGTGCTCACTATTATACTGGTGTAGTTTCTGCAGCTCTCACAGTTTGGGGTTATAGAGTAACTCATGATTCTGAGTTTCACTTAAATCTCAAGTTTCTGACACTTATTTTCAATCATTTAATAGGATCAATGCCCATTTCTTGGATAAACTTTTTCAAGACGGTAAACTCTGCACCTGTATTGATTTCTTTCTTTAGCTTCCCATTTTTTTTATAAGAATGTAGTTTAGACTCTAATAGGGTATTATGCAAATCTCAGGCAATTTTTCCTTGCAAGGATGGCAACGTATATGGACGATTTATTGGTAATTTACTTTACCCTCTATGATTTTTCTGATTTTACTTTGCACTGTTTACATATAGGAACTAGGGAGCTTTCATTGAAATTTTCAATAGTCAACTTGCATTCCCCATCTTGTTGTTAAATGTTGATATCATTTGATCAATGTAATCATCATTTTTTCTCCTTGATTTACTCAAAACTTTTAAGAAACCCACTTTAATTCCAGAGGTTGATGCAAACCAATCATTCAGCTCCATTGCCTCTGGCCAGAAACTCATTTGCTAGTTAGAGTAATGACTTGGATTTATTTTAGATATTTCAAACCAATTGGATTATGGAACTGTTTAAGTAACTGCTGCACTCTTTTGATACAAATGGAGATGGTTTTGGTTTTGTCCTGTTGTGGGAGAGAATTACTAAATATGAACAATGATAGTTAAATTGGAAATGAAATGAAATTTATAGGGAAATTTTGTTTCGTGTTTGTCTTAATTTCTGGATGAGTTCGCATCAGTATTATCCTGGTGACTATGAAACTTTAATTGCCAGATACACATACCTTTTGAGTTCTGTGAGTAGATTATGCTTCTAGAAAGTTAGAAAACATAGTTATGTAAGGGATAAGGGGAAATTATGATATCAAGTGCTTATCGGAAATGTTTCTTTTTTGAGAAAAAAAGAGAGAGTATGTCTCAGTTCTGATACTTTTAGTGATTAAGGTCTCAGGACCATGAAACTTATAAATATTCTGATGATGACAGGCTGTTGCTGACATCATCCGTACAACCTTGGGACCAAGGTCCATGTTAAAGATGCTACTGGATGCTAGTGGAGGTAATCCTTTTGCCTTAAGTGGACAAATTTTACTGTATTTATCTGTGTCTAGCCTCGTGCATCTCTATTATGCGCATTTGCTATCCTGAAGGATTTTGTTTTCGGTGTTAATGCATTTGCATAACTCTAACAAAGTTGTTCTCCTCATTGCTAACAGGTATTGTAGTAACCAATGACGGGAATGCCATTCTGCGAGAATTGGATCTTGCGCACCCAGCAGCAAAGGCACGATAGTCTTCTTGAATTCCTCTTTCTCCAAGTTGAACTGCTTTTGTTTAACAGTTACTTTATCCTTTATTTTTCTCTATTGGTGGCTCTTGCATGAAATGATAGTTTCTGCTTCTTGTTGTTTTATGCGCTTTCCCCAATTAACTTAATATCTCTATGTTATACTTATCAATGTTTTTGTCTAGTCATTATCAAGGTCTGTGTACAGTATTTGTATCTAAAAACCAGTCCCCATGTATTGACAACTACTCTGCTGAAAGATTATATTGCCTTTTTGCTGTTACTTTTTGTGATGCAAACTCTTTGCTAAAGGTTTTGTCTTTTTAACTCTTTGTGAGTCAAAGTTTTGTTTCATTGTTTGTGTCTTGGTCATTTTCAAACGTGATAGTTGGGTCTCAAAGACATTGTGTTCTAAGTGTTTTTATTTGAGACAGAGGACTCTGAAAATCTTTGTTTGAGATAGAAAACCATTGGAATGTCAAACAAGGAAAATGCTAATAAATCTATTAAGTGTTGACGTCCGAGCTTAGTAAATTTTTTAATTAGACATGAAAGTATGATCTATACTCTGTTTGCTTCACAGTGTTTTTCATATATTATTCAATAAAACACATTGCTATAAACATGACTTCGTCTTTATTTTCACATTAATTACCTCAAATTTCACTTTATCCTCTGTCTACTAACTCTTTTAAGTTCTAAATGTAAACTTCTTCACAAATTTTGAATGACACAATGACTGTTCTTATTTTTACAGTTACAGGCTTCATGTCACCATTGAAGATCCAAACAGTGAAGCCACAGTAAAGCTTAGAGGAAAACCAGCTGAACAGTTATTCGGAATAACTTGCAAAGAACTCTTGAACAAGTGTCCCTATGCACCACAAGAAACATTGCCACCAGAGATATTACAAACACAAGGGGCAGATCCATGTTTTCCAAATTCAAATCACTGAGACAAACGACTTCATAGTAAAAGGAATCTTTCTAGACACAGATCATCAACCAGGTACCAGCACACCAGCTCATCCACTATATGAAAAAAAAAAGATTGGTTGATAGAAGCAAGAAACAATTGTTTGCTACCAATCCAGAGAAAAAACCCCGCTGATAACTACTACATACATTTCAACTCCATTTTTTCACTCATAAATTCTTTCACACCTTTTATAACTTCTTGCTTTCACAGTGATATAAATACAAGCACTGAATCAGCAACCTCAACAGCAGACACTCTGAACAAAGAAAAAATAGATTGAAGTGTCATGTCGCTTTTCATGTAAATACAGACGGAGGAAACACCTTCTTGAACAACCTCCACAACTACTTACCACCTTTTTGTCTGGCTAACAACTCTTCAACAACTGCCATCACTTTTGGTATAAATGTAACTCGAGGAAGCACCATTTTGAAGAACCTCCCACTAAGTTAGCCTATAAGTAGAACAATATATTTTTGACAAGCTGTGTCAACCGCAGTTGAATTGTATATTTGCACATTATCAGATAATGTTAGTTGCAAACATAAGTCTCTAGCCTTCCAAACTTGCAAATTTTGTTTCAACACCTGCAGCAACGCGCGGGCACCCATTCTAGTAAAAAAAACATAACAGAGTAAAAAGGGACCCAAGGTCAGACATCATGCTATTAAAAAAAAAAAGACCCTATGTGAAATATTTAACATACCTTGACAGCTTGTCGTTTGGTGATGTAATTGGAGGATTCCAGCAGCTTTGAGTTATACTCCGCAAAGAACTGGTTGAAGATTAGAGACAACCGAGATCAGGTTGGTAAGAACTGTAAACACGAAAATTTTGCAACGAATGAAAGGAGGACACGTGTACAAAATAATATGTGTTTTATTAAACATTGTTTAAGATTAACTCAACCTTAAACATTGTTTAGTAGGTTTGTTTGGTCAATTAAAGTACAATAATGCGCCTATTGCACTTAGATAGAGCACTTTTGCCTCTAGCACTTTTTCTTCGTCATCTTTTGGACGGAATGGATCCTTCTTTGGATCAAGCACTACTACAGAAAGGTCATCAGACGACGGTGATTTTCTGTTGTCTGATGACCAAACTAACCGTGGTCTAAACGAGTGTTGTGTGATTGAAAAATCAGACAACGGTGATTTCACCGTTGTGTGACAATACTTTGCTCAACAGAATATCTGTTTCCGTTGTGTGAATTTTGCGCAAGCATCTGCCTGGCATGGCATGTGCGCGGATGTGTCGATACATTCAAACAACAGAAGAAAGAATTCACGGTTGTGTGAGATTCATAACACACAACAGATATAACTCATTCTTTGTTGTCTGAGATTCGTAACACACAACAGATATTACTCATTCTTTGTTGTCTGAGATATATAACACACAACAGATATTACACATTCTTTGTTGTCTGAGATCAATAACACACAACTGAAGTGAAATTATATCCCTTGTCTGTTGATTACTCAGACAACGGAGATGATTTCATTTCTGTTGTGTGTTATGAATCTCACACAACAGAACTTTGTTTTCTTTTGTTGTTGGTTGTTAGTTCACACAACTACTCTATTTGGTTTCTGTTGTGTGTTATGAATCTCACACAATAGAACTTTGTTTTCTTTTGTTGTTGGTTGTTAGTTCACACAACTACTCTATTTGGTTAGCTGTGGTGTGAATATTGTAATCAAATTGGGTAACAAACCAATGACTGTTGTAGGAAAAGCCTCAATTTTGAACTCTTTTACAGTCAGACAACACATTGATTTGCATTGTGTTGTAAGACTAAATATTGGACAGTAATTACCACATAAAAAGTACTCAAATCCATATCATTCCATTACCATTTTTCAAACATCCATACATTCAAGTGACTAGGTAATGTACCAAACAAGAAAGCATTCCTAGCTAGCTACACATGAATCAAAGCTGAAACAAGCATGACTTTGGCTGTTGTACATTATCTCAAATAGTTGCATATATGCCATATCCTGTTGGTAGTAGCAAAACAAAGGTTTTATGCAGCAGCACCAGCTGCCTTTCCCTTCTTCCTCTGGAGTTTCTTCATGTAAAACTCTAATTCTTTCCCCTCCAAAATGTACCTGTTATACAAGTTCAAAAGTTATATATATGAACTTGAATAAGATTCCAAGGTTAGCATTAAAGAAACAATGGTCATCATGCTTACCCATCAGCATTAAAGAAACACGGGCACTTGATGCATGAGATAAAAGATACCAAGAATATTAATTTTACAATATGTATATGTACAGTAGCAGATAGACCTTTAACCTTTGGTCTGAAGCAGACAACACTGACTACCTATATATCTAAGGTTTGGCAATGAACACGACCAATTGCTTCCACTTCAACCTTGAACTCCTTCTCAGCTTGTCCCCTGCAGCAAAACCCAACTAAATCATCAAGCTTTCTCAACGTAGCAGCCATTTATAGCAAAACCCAGCTAAATCATCAGCCATTTCTCTCTGTACACAATCCCATATCCACCTTCACCAATCACATTCTCATCAGCAAACCCGTTATATGATCCTTCATAGTTTCAAACCCTCTATATGATCTTTCTCTTTTTCCAGAACAGCATGGGAGACGAACAAAGGAAAGTAGCAATTTTTAATCTTCATTTTCTTTATTTCTGCATCGAAGAATGCCTACACATCAAAAGAACTGTGAGGTAAGCAGCTGTGCTGGAATTACATTACGATGGCAAATTGTCAAATGAATAGATAAATTAGCAAGCAAAAGCTATTAAAATACTCAATTAGAAGCTACATTGAGATCGGCGTTACCCAGACAGTCCTCTAAATAGTAAATTGGACACATTGTGAAAGGGCAATAGAGTTTGTTGCTAACCAGGACATGATGATCCAATCACTTTGAACTTTGTAATTGCATGTTGAGATGGCAAACATTGTGCCTTATTCACAATGGTGATCCTATCTGATTTACCATTGTCAACCACCACCTGAAAGATTTCACAGCATCAACTTATCATAACTTCAGTAAATTTGAGCTTTACACATTCAGTCTGTAATATGGAACATTTTACAGTTTTGGCAAATTCAGTTATGTAGTTTGCTAATGTTGCAAATGTGGTATAAATCGTAATCGTTAATGAAAATTGCAAAGTTGGTAAACTGCAATATGTAAATTGCCAAATACAAACTACTCAGCAAATGGAATGGCCAGAGATACGGGAACAAAAAAAAATGTAATTTGGCTGTATATTTATAAAAACATTTGTGCATTAATATATGTTCAATATATCCCTAAGGTACTATCGTTCTAATGACATTAACCCCACAGTTCTGAGCCAGTGTTCGTGGTATAGCCTCAAAAGCTACAGCAGCAGCTTCATATGGCCACTGTTCCACCATAAAAACACAAATTTAACCCCAAAACTACTTCTAAAAGCAAATAAAGTGAAGCAACAACAAGTTTTTAATCTTACCTCCCTAGTGTTCAGATTACCAATTTCCAGAATTTTGATTCACTTATACAAATATACAAGACTTTGGGGTGAGGAAAGAGCTTTACCTTTTCTATACCTTCAATAGCTTAACATAACTTTCATCTTCCTACAGGAAAAGACCTTTATACTTGGAAATCGATAAACATTTATCTGGAAATAGTACTTACAGCAATTAAATCTCCATACTGACCAGTGAACTTTGTACCGATACAACTTTTAATCAGCCCCAACATTGTTGCACCTGCCATGTAATGTGTACATAAGTTGCATGCCAGAAGTAATTATTTGAAGATTTGCAGATTATATTGTTCAAGACAAACAAGTCAAAGGAAAAAAATAAACCAAATTATCACTGTAAAACTGTCACTGGAAGTATAATTCAGAAGTTTAGTCTGTTTATTCTTTTTGACATGTTGTCCTTTACTTGGTCACACTTTAAACTCATGATTCAAATATATCTGAAAATAATATCACAAAAACGCAATAAATGTTTAAGTTACAATTGCGGAATTGCCATTGGACACAGATATAGGTGTCCAGCTTCCATTTGCCCTACAGGTGTCAACAGTGGATCTAGAGTTATGCCTAGTTTCTACTTCTATTAAGCAAAAGCTGAAGCTGTAGTATCAATCCCAAATTGAATATGAGGAGCATAAGGAGTAGCAACCTCAATGAATTATACTACCAACTCATTAATCATGAGTTAGACTAACTGAGAGCTCAAAAACCAGATTCTGGACATTAGATACAAATACTGTACACAGACCTTGATAATGACTAGACAAAAACATTGATAAGTATAACATAGAGATATTAAGTTAATTGGGGAAAGCGCATAAAACAACAAGAAGCAGAAACTATCATTTCATGCAAGAGCCACCAATAGAGAAAAATAAAGGATAAAGTAACTGTTAAACAAAAGCAGTTCAACTTGGAGAAAGAGGAATTCAAGAAGACTATCGTGCCTTTGCTGCTGGGTGCGCAAGATCCAATTCTCGCAGAATGGCATTCCCGTCATTGGTTACTACAATACCTGTTAGCAATGAGGAGAACAACTTTGTTAGAGTTATGCAAATGCATTAACACCGAAAACAAAATCCTTCAGGATAGCAAATGCGCATAATAGAGATGCACGAGGCTAGACACAGATAAATACAGTAAAATTTGTCCACTTAAGGCAAAAGGATTACCTCCACTAGCATCCAGTAGCATCTTTAACATGGACCTTGGTCCCAAGGTTGTACGGATGATGTCAGCAACAGCCTGTCATCATCAGAATATTTATAAGTTTCATGGTCCTGAGACCTTAATCACTAAAAGTATCAGAACTGAGACATACTCTCTCTTTTTTTCTCAAAAAAGAAACATTTCCGATAAGCACTTGATATCATAATTTCCCCTTATCCCTTACATAACTATGTTTTCTAACTTTCTAGAAGCATAATCTACTCACAGAACTCAAAAGGTATGTGTATCTGGCAATTAAAGTTTCATAGTCACCAGGATAATACTGATGCGAACTCATCCAGAAATTAAGACAAACACGAAACAAAATTTCCCTATAAATTTCATTTCATTTCCAATTTAACTATCATTGTTCATATTTAGTAATTCTCTCCCACAACAGGACAAAACCAAAACCATCTCCATTTGTATCAAAAGAGTGCAGCAGTTACTTAAACAGTTCCATAATCCAATTGGTTTGAAATATCTAAAATAAATCCAAGTCATTACTCTAACTAGCAAATGAGTTTCTGGCCAGAGGCAATGGAGCTGAATGATTGGTTTGCATCAACCTCTGGAATTAAAGTGGGTTTCTTAAAAGTTTTGAGTAAATCAAGGAGAAAAAATGATGATTACATTGATCAAATGATATCAACATTTAACAACAAGATGGGGAATGCAAGTTGACTATTGAAAATTTCAATGAAAGCTCCCTAGTTCCTATATGTAAACAGTGCAAAGTAAAATCAGAAAAATCATAGAGGGTAAAGTAAATTACCAATAAATCGTCCATATACGTTGCCATCCTTGCAAGGAAAAATTGCCTGAGATTTGCATAATACCCTATTAGAGTCTAAACTACATTCTTATAAAAAAAATGGGAAGCTAAAGAAAGAAATCAATACAGGTGCAGAGTTTACCGTCTTGAAAAAGTTTATCCAAGAAATGGGCATTGATCCTATTAAATGATTGAAAATAAGTGTCAGAAACTTGAGATTTAAGTGAAACTCAGAATCATGAGTTACTCTATAACCCCAAACTGTGAGAGCTGCAGAAACTACACCAGTATAATAGTGAGCACTTGAGTTACCTCCACTTGTTGGGCAATTATAATATTCAAGAGAGACACCATCTTCATTAGACAACAGTTGAAATGAGCTTCTGTTCATCAACTTGGGTTCTTCATATCGTGTGCTAGGTATCTCCCAAGCTCTTGAGATCAGCCTGCATAACCATTGTCCAGACATCAATGATCCTGAATTCCATCCATCTATTTCATAAGGAAAACTGCTTATGAGTGTATTTGAAGAGCTTTATGTCCTCATGGCATAGTATGTCTATAACTACTATAGTAAGACAATATAAGGAGATCTAATGGATCATATCATTTTAAAGCATAGCATGAATGGATTACCTAGGCTCTAGCAAGTGCAGCAGCCGACGGCACCTTTCCTGGGGAATATCATCAATTTTTTTCCTGAAAAACAGACACTCGTAATTTGATATGGTGACAGGTTTAGCAAACCAAAATACTGTTGCTAACAAGTTTGTCTTATCTGCTGATACACATGAGGAAATGAAGAGATAAACCATAAAGAATGAAAAGGAATGAAAATCTTCTCGCATTCATGATACAAATCAAACAGAAGACCATCTCTACTTATTATCAGTAATGATCAGGGTCAAATAACTTACAGTAAACACTCATTGATCAATTTCAAATCTAATTATGTCCATAACCAATTTTGAATAGCCGGCCATTATCATGTTAAGTGCACAATGAAGTTACCTTGACCAACACCCATTTGAGAGTATTGTGCATCTGTGTTGTACAGGTGGGGTGCCCTGTATGTATGTTTGTGTAAATTTTGTTCTTTTTCTTGGAATTTATCCAACCAAAGAGGATAATTTGAAACTACAATTGAAACACTATATATCAAAAAAATAATAATCACATGATTGACAAAATAGCTTAAGAATTTCATTTTAGAGTATGATTTTCACAGATATTTTCTACTTTGTACTCAGTTTACTTTATGCTTCCGTTCTCCTTTCATTTACTCAGTCACTCAAAAAAAAAAAAAAAAAAATAAGCTGAGGCAGGAAGCAGGAGTGCAAATGCACAACATGGGAATGTAAAAATCACTGCCTTAAATTTATTACAGAATAAATTGATAATGATCAAAAACTGACCAATGACATGCAGCAGGATTATAAGAAGCGAGTCCAAAGGAATCAACTCTTTAGGAGGATTGAGGAACGTGACCACATCTTGTTCATCCAAGTAAGCCCTTTTCCCATTCGGAAGAAACTCATATGGTTTCTCGACCCACGCAGAGACATACCCTCCCTGGCCTCCATTGACAGCACAAATTACACTACAAGCAGAGTGCACAGACTCATTTCTGTACAATTTAAGCCCTGCACATGCAACAAAGAACCCTAAATATCACATATGCGTGACAAAAAGTTACCAACTTTATACAATTAGACCTGCATGACAACACTAAATGAACATTGTATACACATTTCTCTGTGTGCACAGACATGTATGTAATTATATCGAATACGATGGCTTCGAACTAAATCCATACTTACTCATGGTTCAGTAACCAATTAGTTAAGTACAAATATACTTTCACATACAAATACAATTATGTATATGTACATACATGTGGCAATCATATCACAAAATGGGTTAATACTAAATCAATACCTACTCTTGGTTCACTAACCCATTTCTTCTGCATAACACAGTCTAGAGTGATAGAGTAATTACTAAAGTTCCCCAAACACCAAAACTTTAAGCTAAACCCAACAATGAGCTAATGCTGACTAACTGAACAGCAAACGAATTCTGGGCTATATGGGCTCGATTTTCTCAGAAAAGGAAAAGAATTTTCATTATTTTGGGTACAAATTGAGTTGAGTTGTGGGTTTCAAGTAGGTGTAAAGAGCTCACCTTTGCCGGAGTTGTGTCGGAGAGGTTGACACCGTCGAGCCGGGAAGTTGAGTTGGCGGGAAATGGGTGATGGGTAGAGACGAATGGGATGGTTCAAGGTTGATCATGCTGCTGCCGCCTCCATAGAACAGCACCCTACACAAAGCTACAAACCTTCTCCAAATCTCTCCATGAACATAAAGAAAAGGAAAAAAAAAACGCAAACCCTAACAAATTTAGCAGATTATTAAAGAAATTTCTCAAAAACCGATGTGGGTTAACATTGTAATACGAAACAAAAATGTACGGAACCAATAGACCTAAATCCTTCTCCTTACCTTTGAAGCCTGGATATTAGCATGGTGCACTTTACTCCCAGACTCCCGCTTCAAAGAGTCCTCTGCTCAAAAATCAATCAATCAATCAAAACAAACCAAGATCAGCGAAACCGAGCAAACGGGTTCTCACCGCAACTCAAATCTCATCCACTAAAGCAGCAAACAACCCAGAACACAAGCTTTCTCGCATACCCAGATGAACGAAGAACCAAAAGAAGTGAACTTTGAAGTAATCAAGAGTTAAAGAGAGAGAGAGAAAGAGAGACGAAGCTTACTGAGAACGAGCACTTGGGATTGCATGGTGGGTGTGAGATCTGCGTAGACCTAATCAAATGAGTGTCGGAGAATCATTCCCTATTGGCTAGAGCAATGTGGTGGTCGGAGAATCAGAATCCATCGGCAAAGTAAAACATGTGTGAAGGAGATGTGGGGATTTAGGTCGGTATATCGGAGAAGAAAGTGGACTGAACCAGATGGAAGACTGAGAGAAAGGTTTCACGAGAGAGAGAGAGAGACAGAGATACTAGTTGCCGGCCCACAGAGACGTCTCCGGCGTTAGCGAGGTAGAAGGTCTTGGGGGACTATTTGAGGGGAGAGATCGATTCTCGAAGAATGTTTAGGATTTAGAGAAATTGAAGTTCTTCCGGGGCCAGATCCATGGTTGATTCAAGACAGGTCGAAGATTTAGGGCCAAAGATCAAAAATTTTGGGGGAGATTTGGGGAGGGAGAGAGAGAGACAGAGACAGAGAGAGGGATATTGGGAACGGAAGAATGGTGGGAGTCGAGAGGTGGCGGAAGAAATGTGGAGTAAACCCTGGTCGAGAGTCGAGACTATTGATTTCAATGGAGACTACTTAAGTTGTTTAGTGGGAGACTTCAAGTTTCTCCGACAACAGAACATTAATGGACCGTTGTATGAGTATATGATTGCAAAGCAAGTTGAGAGGGAAAATTTGCCGCCTGTGACTACAGATTTCATTTGAGTGAAACTTTGTCGCGCTGTGCAATTTGTTTCCATGCTTAGACAACAGAACTATGACAATCTGTTGTACAAATTTGTGCAACTTCCACTAGGTGTACCTAGAGAATTTCTCAAAGTTCATGCAACATTCCATTACACAACAGACATAAAAAAAAACTGTTGTGTGAATAATTCAAATTGAGCTCCTTCTGGGAGGGAATTATGTGCTCATTTCCCTCCATCTAGACCTCACATTCAAACAACGGAAACTTCTTAATTCAGTTGTGCAATATCTTCCTAAAAAAAAAATTTCAATTTACTTACATTCACACAACAGAAACATATTTGTACCGTTGTATGATAGAGTTTGTGTTAACACACAACAGCGGATTTCAGTCCTGTTGTGTGATGAGTGTTGTGTGTTTCGATTTTTGTAGTAGTGTAGACTATCAAGCTGCTTTAGCCAGGATGTCTCAAGCTGGTTCTGTTGAACAATACAAAGATCAGTTTACGAAGCTGTCAAGAAGAGCCCCTGGCTTTCCACCTCAGGTGTTGCTGTCTTGTTTCCTTGGGGGATTGAAGGAAAGTATTCGAGCTGATGTCAAGGCTCAGAAGCCTAAGACCTTGTATGAGGCATGTGAACTTGCCAAAATTTATGAGGAGAGGGAATTGCACCATAGAAGCTATGTTAGGAGCAACTTTGGAAATAGACAGAACAATGGCCCAGCTCCTAGGCAACTTGCTCCCCCAATCAACCCTCAGCCTCATATTCGAGCTCCACAACCAGCTGCTCCTGCTAGGCAACCAGTCAATCAGCCACCAGCTATGGGGAACAACATGGGAGGTGGTAACAGAAGGTTGACACAAGCTGAATACCAAGAAAGGAGGGCTAGAAATCAGTGTTTTTTCTGTGATGAGATCTTCAGGCCTGGCCACAATTGTAGAAGGGGACAGGCAATGATGATTATGGAAGTGGTACAGGGGGACATGGATTTACCAGATCCTGCAGATCAGGAGGAGGAAGACATAGCTCAGGTGATTGAGGAGATTGAGGCTCCCAACATCCATCTCAATGCTGTAGGAGATGGTTGCCAGAACTCAACTATGCAGCTGAAGGGATCCTGCAATAAGAAGAAAAACCCACATGTCTTGATAGACTCAGGTGCATCACATAATTTTGTCCATCCTGCTATACTAAAAAATGTTAAAGCCTCTACTCAGGTCATTAAGCCCTTGCAGGTAAGACTAGCTAGTGGGGAGATTATGCAGACAACAAAAATAGCACAGCTTGAACTCAACTTGCAAGACTATATTTTTACAGCAACTTACTATGTCTTGCCCATTTCGGGATGTGAACTAATTTTGGGAGCAATCTGGCTGAAGACACTTGGTGATATCATCTGGAATTTTGAATTCATGACCATGAAATTCTCTGTTAAAGATCATGTTTATTCCTTACAGGGTGAGATTGAAACTCAAGCTACTGTAGTTGGGTGTAAGGCTATGACAAGACTACTGAGGAAAGAAAGAGAAGCACTACTAGTGCAATTGTGTAGTTGTAGTGCACCAAAAGCTGAGATGGCAGCACCCCCGGAAATTCAAGCCTTGATGACCAAGTACTCTGAGATCTTTGAAGATCCTAAACACCTCCCACCTGCCAGGAATCAAGACCACAAGATACAGTTAGTCCCCAATACTGCCCCAGTTAATGTGAGACCTTATGGTACCCCCACTTCCAGAAGGGTGAAATTGAAAAGATAATTCAAGAATTGCTAGACAATGGGGTGATCAGACCTAGTGTGAGTCCATTTTCCTCCCCTGTACTGCTAGTCAAGAAAAAAGATGGAACTTGGAGGCTTTGTGTTGATTATAGGGCTTTGAATGCAGCTACTGTGAAAGATAAATATCCAATCCCAGTGGTGGATGAACTGTTAGATGAAGTCAAGGGAGCAGTCATTTTTACCAAGCTAGATTTAAGATCTGGCTATCATCAAATCAGAATGAGTGAAGATGACATTAGGAAGACTGCCTTCAGGACACACTCAGGCCACTATGAATTTTTGGTGATGCCTTTTGGCCTCACTAATGCACCCTCCACATTCCAGTCGGTGATGAATGAAATATTGAGGGATTTTCTACGAAAATTTGCATTAGTCTTTTTTGATGACATCTTGATTTATAGTTCTTCCATGCCTGAACACTTGAATCATTTGGAACAGGTTTTCCACAGGTTGCAGCAACATTCCCTGAAAGTTAAAGAGAGCAAGTGTAAGTTTGGAGTGCCTCAAGTTGAATACCTAGGCCACGTCATAAGTGCAGAAAGAGTAGCAGTTGATCCCTCTAAAATTGAGAGTATCAGCAAGTGGCCAAAACCTAGAACCCTCAAGGAGCTCAGAGGTTTTCTTGGCCTAGCCGGATATTACAGGAAATATGTCAGAGGTTTTGGGATCATTGCCAAACCTCTAACTGACATGTTAAAAAAAGATGCATTTCAATGGAATGCTCATGCAATCACTGCTTTTGAGGAGCTTAAGAAGGCACTGACCACTACTCCGGTGCTAGCAGTCCCTGATTTTTCAAAGGAGTTTGTTGTTGAGTGTGATGCATCGGATTTAGGCATTGGGGCAGTGTTGTCTCAAGAGGGACACCCCATTGCATTTATGAGCAAGGCTTTGGCACAAAGGCATTTAGCTTTATCAGTTTATGATAAGGAGATGCTGGCTGTGGTTTCTGCAGTTCAACATTGGCGGCCATATCTCATAGGACATCACTTCAAGATTTTTACAGATCATAGGACTATTGAATACTTTCCCAATCAAAGGGTGACCACTCCTGCTCAACAAAAATGGCTATTGAAATTGCTTGGATATGACTACACCATACATTACAAAGCAGGTAAAAACCATGCTGCCCCTGATGCCCTATCCAGGACTCCTTCTATATTCTCATTGACTGGCATATCTCAACCTGTCCATACCTATGTCTCTGAAGTACAACAGGTTTGCCTAAAAGATGCAGAGGCACAAACCATCATGCAGACCTTACAACAGGACCCTAATGGCAGGAAGCACTATTCCATCATTAATTCCCAACTATTCTACAAAAACAAAATTTTTGTCCCTCAAACTGATGGCTGGAGGAAAAGAATCATAGCTGAGTTCCATGAGGGGTTGATTGGAGGCCATGCTGGTAGGTCCAGGACCTACAAGAGAATCCTTCGAAATTTTTCTTGGTCCGGTATGCAAAAAGATATCAAAGCATTTGTGGCAGAATGTGAAGTTTGTCAGAGAAATCATTATGAAACAATCAGACCTCCAGGCTTATTACAGCCTCTAGCAATTCCTGAGAAGGCTTGGAGTGACATCTCCATGGATTTCATTGATGCTCTACCTAAGTCTGCAGGTAATACAACCATATGGGTGATTGTGGATAAGCTCACCAAATATGCTCATTTCATCCCCTTGTCACATCCCTACACTGCCTCCACCCTAGCTCAAGTGTTTGTGCAAAATTTTTCAAGTTACATGTAATGCCAGATAACATCATATCAGATAGAGATCCTATCTTTTTAAGTTTATTTTGGGAAGCTTTTTTTTAAGCTGCAGGGTACCAAACTCAACAGATCTTCTGCTTACCACCCACAGTCTGATGGACAAACTGAGAACTTGAACAGAACTCTTGAGCAATATCTGAGGTGTGTGGTGGGTGAAAAGCCACAAAGTTGGGTTCAGGCCCTACCATGGGCAGAATGGTGGTATAACACAACCTACCACTCTGCTATAAGGATGTCTCCATTTGAAGCTCTCTATGGGTATGCTCCCCCACCTACCTTGCCATATTTACCAGGCTCCACCACTCTTGCACAGGTTGACCAACAATTGAGAAATAGAGATGAGTTACTGGCCTTACTTAAAAGAAACTTGGTACAGGCTCAAGCAAGGATGAAAGGGTTCCACGATAGAAAACACACAGAAAGGACTTTTGCAGTGGGAGACATGGTGTACCTCAAACTGCAGCCATACAAACAGCAAACTCTGCATCAAGGTGCCTTCCACAAGCTCTCTGCCAAGTACTATGGCCCTTTTGCTGTAACTGAAAGGATAGGGTCAGTGGCCTACAGATTGAAGCTCCCTGACAATGCAAAAATCCACAATGTGTTCCATGTATCCTTACTCAAGAAGAAAATTGGTGAAAATGCTTCTGTGACCACTCAACTACCCCCACTCATGGATCCAGCCAACCCTAAGTGGACACCTGCAGCTATCCTTCAGAGGAGAATGGTTAAACGACAGGGTGCTGCTGCCACTCAGTGGCTTGTGCAATGGCATGGCACCACCCCAGAAGAGGCCACATGGGAGTTTGCTGATGAGATCCTTCTCAGGTTTCCTGATTTTGACTCTGAAACTTGAGGACAAGTTTCAAGTGCAGCAGGGTGCAATGTTATGAATATAGTCCGAATCTATACTATGTTGATCAGGAATAGTTGCCTTAGTGTTAAACGCACCGTTTCCTTAAAACTGCTCATGCATTGCACATGTTTTGTTCTGTGTAGCTAGGGTTCAGTTAATAAGTTAGATGGCTGCCAGATGTCACAATCGTATCTCTCCCTGATTGGGTATATTAAGACCCTTGTAACCCAGCAGCAGCAATGAATGAAAACTTGTTTAATTTATTTTCTTCCTAGCTTTCCGTTTTGCTCTCTTCACTCTCTTTGGGGTTTGATACTTATCACCAAAACCCCAAATCAGTCATATACAATGAACCGAATCGAATTTGACGAACCCTAATAAATTGAAGCAAAACCCAAGACACGAACCCTAAATCAAAGGAAAACTCACACAATTATGACATGCAGAACCTATTATTAGCAACTTTCTCCCTCTCTCTTATACTCTGCCAATGGAAAAACACAAAAATTTGACGAAGAATAGATCCTAGCATAAAACAAATTACCCACAAATCACTTGCACCGGAGGAGCTGATGTTGCCAAGACTCCTCAGATGCAGGTAAAACGCAGTTGTGGAACTCTGAGCTAGCGACTAATCGGAGGACAAAAGGAACGTCGTAGCAAGGAAGATGGAATCGGAGTTGTAAATGGTAACGAACAACACCACTTTCCTCGCTCTCTCTCTCTCTCTCTATCTATCTCTCTGGAGCGAAGAAGCAGAGACACGATAGCACTGAGCACTACGGCAGGTGTCGATGATGCAAGAGACAGGCAGCAGGGGTAAAATAGACTTTTCATAGTACGGCTCGGCTGGAGCGGCACTGTTCATAACCCGATGAACAGTGAAATCAGAATTAGAAGATTGTAAATTTTAGTTTTATGTACCTCTTTCTCAATAATTTGATTATCTTCTTGAAATAGGCTGTTTAGTTGGTTTTTTGTGTATAGTTCATTACTTGCATGACGATGATATTTGCAGAAGAAGCTTCTATATATTCATTTCAGCTGTTAGGAGATATATTGCTGGATCGGTCAAATTCAGCTGTAATGACTCGATATGTGAGCTTAAGAGACAATTTGAGGATCCTTATGAATCTTCTCAGAGTAATCAATACTCTCCTAAACTTTTTGTTGCTAATGCTATTTTCTCCCCGTCCTCTCCTTCATAAAAACTTCATCAAATCATCTCCTTCACCATGTCTCCTTTTCATATTGGTTAAGGATGCATTTGATACCTTTGATTATATGAGTTTTGAGTTTGTGATGATCATGACATATTAGTCTGAGTATATTGGTCAATCTAATTGCAATAAATTCTGTGGTTTTATTTGCAGGAGTCGAGCAAGAGCATCCAGATCGAAGCATTTGATGCTTTTAAGGTTCAGTCCATCCTCCCATTATGAACTTTTAACTTTCAGGGGTCCACTTCACCATTAGAGTTAACAATTCCAGTATTGACTTGTGATTGAAGACCACCATGTTGCTGTGTTATACCAGAAGCCAAGTATGGAGTTGTAGTAACCATTGCAACTATGTAAGGAACCTGTATAGGCATGGAAGCATTGTACGTTATTGTGACAATAATCATTCCCTGGAACAATTGTTGTTAGAGCGAGGAACCTGCATAGACTTTTTAGATTGATCCATAGTAGACTCCTTATCAAGTAAAAGAGAACGCAATCTGTTCATTGACATAGTTGTGATCTGAGCTTTGATCACGATTTTGATAGTCATGTATTTAGAGGGAAGGCCATTGACAGCAATGATAATAATCTCTTCATCAGGAATATGAATGCCAACAGAAGCTAATTGATTAGTAATGTCCTTGATACGCTGAAAATACTTGTCTATAGTGTCATTACCTTTTTGAATTGTGTATAGGTTTGTGTGGAGTTGTATAGCGGCTGATCCAGAAGAGACACCATATCTCACTCTCAAATTTTTCCAATTTTTCCAAACTTCACATGAATTATAGCTTCCAACCACAATTGATAATGCTTCACTAGATAAAGTGGCAGAGATGAGTCATCAATGCTTTATCATTCTTTTCCCATTCTTGTTACTCCAACATTTATCCCATCATCGTGAAGCAGATTTGAGTAAAGTGTTTTCCTTGATTTCTCATTGAAGTATGACAATCATATATACATGGTTGCTGATCAGTTTTGTTCCTAAAGATCAGTCATTACAATGAATACAATTGAAGCACTACTGATCAGTTTAGATTCTAGAGATTTTCAGTTTAGATCATGACATGCTAAGATCAAGCAACCATCAAGATAAACAGATATTAGTAAAGTGTAATCAATACAGAAGGAGGAATCAAGGTAAATCAGTTTCATCAGTTTCATTGCTTATCCCCCCCCCCCCCCCGCAAGCTGATGGGCCGGGCACGGACAAGAAGCTTGGTTAGAAGATAGTGGAAGCGATATGAACTCAGACCCTTGGTGAAGATATCTACGAGTTGATCTTGGGAGCATATATAGGCAACTTGAATTTCCTTGCGAACAACCTTTTCCCTAATGTAATGATAATCAACTTCAACATGTCTTGTTCTTGTATGGAAAACCGGGTTGGAAGCAAGAGAGATGGCACTAATGTTGTCACACCATAGGGTGGGGGACTGGAGAGGAATGCATAGGTCCAGAAATAGAGTCCGAAACCAAGAAATATGTGCAGCAGTGTAGGCCAATTGACGATACTCTGCTTCAGTGCTAGAACGAGAAACTCCACTTTGCTTTTTAGAACTCCATGAAATGAGGTTTGTACCTAAGTAGATGCAAGTGCCACCTGTTGAGATTCTTGTGTCTGGATCCCCGGCATAATCAGAATCACTATAACCTGTCAATTTGAAGTTGCTTGGGGTGTAGAACAAGCCATAGGTAGGTGTGTGTTTGAGATAACGAAGAATCCGTTTGACAGCCACCCAATGGACATTTGTTGGAGAATGCAGAAATTGGCATACCTGATTAACTGCAAATGATATATCAGGGCGAGTGAGTGTTAGGTACTGTAAGGCGCCAACAACACTCCGATATTGGGAACCATCATGAAGAGGAGTGCCATCGGTGAGACTCAAACGTTTGCCAGTAGCTGCTGGAGTTGAAACAGGTTTAGCATCTGTCATGTTGGTGCGGTGTAGAAGATCTAAAGTGTACTTCGTCTGAGTTAATGCAAGGCCATGAGAGGACCGTACAGCCTTAATGCCCAAGAAATAGTGTAATGGACCCAAATCTTTCATGGAGAAGAGTTTACTCAAATTGGTGATAAGAGTAGTGATGTGATCAGCATGTGTGCCAGTGATGAGAATATCATCCACATATATCAGTAAATAAAGCTTGATATTCCCTGAATGATAGACAAATAGAGAAGTATCTGCTTGAGATGCTGTGAATCCTAAGTCCTCCAAATAAGTAGAAAAACAAGAAAACCAGGCCCTCGGTGCTTGTTTGAGGCCATAGAGAGAACGGCGGAGCTTACAAACGTGGGTAGGAAATTGAGGGTCAATGAAGCCCTGTGGTTGCTGCATATAAACATCCTCTGACAAATATCCATGAAGAAATGCATTCTGAACATCTAATTGTCTAATGCTCCATCCAAAAGAAACTGCTATGGCTAAAATTAATCTGATAGAAGAGTGTTTAATTACCGGATTGAATGTTTCACCATAGTCAACCCATTCTTGCTGCCGAAAGCCTTTGGCAACGAGGCGAGCTTTGTATCGTTCCACTGAACCATCTGGTTTCCTTTTGATGCGGAAGACCCATTTGTTGGGAAGGACATTCATTGAAGGGGAATAGGGAACGAGGTGCCATGTACCAGCTTGAATGAGAGCATTGAATTCTGTGCTCATGGCGGAACGCCATTCCTGCTGTTTGGCTGCTTGAGAGTAACATCTTGGCTCAATTTGGTGAGTGATGGAAGAAACAACCATAGCATATTTAGGATTGGGTTTGACGATCCCTTGTTGACGACGAGTGACAGGCCCAAATGGATGAGATGGAGGGGCTAGGATCGGGTGCGAAACAGAGGGCTGAGGAGGCACAGATTGCCGTGAAGAGGTGGCCGGCGGTGGTGGACCTGGCTGGGTTGGCTGGCGGCGATGATAGGTTAGAACCGGTTGGGGAGATGGTGGCGGAGGAGGCTGTGGTGGGCGGCGGCGGTGATAGGTGATAAGGGGAGGTGAGGACGAGTTGGGTGTGGGTGTGAGATCGGGAGAAGGGAGATGGGGAACTGGTGGAGAGATGGTAGGCGTGTTTTAAGGAGGGGGAGTAGATGGGCTTGGGTCTTGGGCTGGTAAATGGATCGGGAGATTGGAAGTGGTAGTAGTGATGGTTAAGGGAATGGGATTGGGAGTTGGAGTAGCCTCTGTAGGGGGAGTAATAATGGATTCATTGAATGGAAAGTTGGACTCATCAAAAAGAACATGATGTGAAAGATAAATTCGACCACTAGAGAGATCTAAACAACGATATCCTTTGTGATTGAGAGAATAACCAAGAAAGACACATTTTGTTGAACGAAAATCCAATTTATCTTTTGTGTATGGACGAATGTAAGGAAAGCAAGCACAACCAAAAGTACGAAGAAAGGAATTATTGGGAGAGCGGCAAAATAATTTTTCATAAGGGGAGAAGAAATTGAGGACTCGAGTTGGTAATCGATTGACTAAATATAAAGCTGTGTTGATTGCTTCGACCCAATAAGATTTTGGGACCGAAGAATGAGCAAGAAGAGTTAGAGCGGTTTCGACAAGATGACGATGTTTACGTTCAGCCAAACCATTTTGCTCAGGGTGATGCGGACAAGAGATTCTATGATGAATGCCTTTTTGGAGTAAGAATTGTTTAAAGGCATGACTTTTGTATTCACCTCCACCATCTGTTTGAATAGATTTTATTTTGGCGGTGAATTGATTTTCAATATAGGTGAAAAAGGCAACAAAAATAGTAAGGACTTCAGATTTGTGTTTCATGGGAAACAACCATGCATATCTTGTAAAGTCATCGACAAAAATAACATAATATTTAAAACCTTGAATAGAAAGAGTGGGAAAGGTCCATACATCACTATGTATTAATTCGAAAGAAAATGAAGTAACAGAGTTGGATAAATTAAATGGTAATTTAGTGGATTTGCCCAACGGACAGGAATGACATGGTGACGAATGATTATTGTCTAACAAGGATATCCTAAAAGCAAGACAATGAAGGATTTGAGCTGATGGTGCCACACATCCGCATAAACTTTATTTGCAGCAAAGGAATGAAAAAGACTCGATTTATTAGATGATGATGGAACATGACTGACGGGATAGAATCCATTATTATTCTGACCCTCCAAAAGCGTCCTCCCTGAGCTCAGATCCTTGACATAAAAGTAATTTGGAAATATTAGAATATAGCATGAATTATCCGAAAGCAATTTATGAGCTGAAAGGATATTTGCAGAGGCATGTGGGCAATAAAGAACATCATAAAGAGTTATAGGATAGGGGGAAGAAGGAAGAGATGTATTTCCAATTTTCGAAATATGCAAAGCTTGACCAGATACAACGCCGCCAACCGTGTCAGAGCCACAGTATTCGCGAGGATTTGTTAATGTATGAGGATTATTGGTGATGTGGGTATTGGAGCCGGTGTCTAGGAGCCAAGCAAAGGAATCATGGGGAGAGGATGTAGCGGCAGCCATGGCAGAGAGACGGGTGCTAGGTGTGAGACCTTCATAAGCCATGTTGAGGCGATGGAAGCAATCAATGGTTGTATGACCATTGCGGTTGCAGATTTGGCATGGGCCGCGTGACTCATAGGTAGATCGAGAAGATGGAGGTGGACCAAGAATAGAACCACCATGGGATGGAAAGCGGGAGTTGGAACCACGTCCATAAGTGGTAGGACCAGAGGAGGAGCCACGGCCATGAAAGGTGGGACGACCTCTTTGAGAGCCAGAGAATGAGCCGCGACCATGAGAGCTACCAGTTTGGAATGGTGCAATTTGGCGGTTGTTGGTGAAGAGGGTAGAGGGAGTTGACTCTAGTCCAACAAGAGCTTGGTTTTGCAGACGACTTTCAGCTCCCAAAAGCAATGCTTCAAGGGCATCATAAGTGATGGGGGTGTCACGGGCTTGAGCAGAGCTAATGGTGTTCTCATAGAGCGGGCCAACATTATTCATGATTATAGAAATCAAGTCGGAGTCATCAACCGGGTGCCCAGATAAAGCAAGGGAGTCAGCAACCTGATTAATCTTGTCCAAGTAATCAGAGATGGAAAGATTACCCCTAGTGGTGCGGAGGAGGTTGCTGCGAAGTTGGAGAATGCGATTATGATTCTGTGAGGCATATCGACGTGCAAGAGACGTCCAAGTAGTGTGTGAGGAAATGGAGCGTGAAACGATGGCCAAGACAGAAGGTGTAAAGGAGCCATTGATCCAGCCAAGGATCATTTGATCAGTGGCTATCCATTCCTCATAGGCAGGATTCACATTCTCAGTCAATTCGCCAGCTGCATTCCGAAGAAAGGCAGGAGGACAAGGCTTTGTTCCGTCAACAAAACCCATGAGATTTCGGCTTTTGAGGAGGGGGGTTATCTGGGCTAACCATAAGGAGTAATTTGTACGGTCCAGTTTGATGGTGAGGAAGTTTGAGGTGGTGGTGTTGGTGGGGGTAGCCATGGGAAGGAAGGAAGAGCAGAAGAAAGAAAAAAAAATTGAGTAAGGAAAGTTTAGGAGATGTCGTTTAGACAAAGGCTCTGATACCATGAAGCAGATTTGAGTAAAGTGTTTTCCTTGATTTCTCATTGAAGTATGACAATCATATATACATGGTTGCTGATCAGTTTTGTTCCTAAATATCAGTCATTACAATTAATACAATTGAAGCACTACTGATCAGTTTAGATTCTAGAGATTTTCAGTTTAGATCATGACATGCTAAGATCAAGCAACCATCAAGATAAACAGATATCAGTAAAGTGTAATCAATACAGAAGGAGGAATCAAGGTAAATCAGTTTCATCAGTTTCATTGCTTATCACATCGGTCACCAAGAATTGAGGCGGACAAGAATATGAATATATCCATCTAAACCAAAACTTTTGAGTATATTTTGCATTTGAAATAACCATGTAAGGTAATTGCTATCATCCAGCTTCACGGGCAGTAAGTTGTAAATGCTTGAAAGCATATAGATGAGTGGGTGATTGTTGTTATTCATGACTATAGGGTAACAAAAGTACCAATGATTCTACTTCAAGTGATTAAGACAAAATCAATGAGAGGCAGCAAACTTCAGATAATAATTGAAGAGATCTTTGCTTGCAAAACAATGATCAGTCTTCTATCTTCGAAGGACATCCTTATGTGAAGGTTATGATAGTGTTTAAAGATAAGTCTTTAGCTATCCCAAAAATCAAATACGTCCCAAAAATCAGATATCAACAAACTTCATCCTTTGTCAACCACAGAAGAAGAGATTTCCCATTATTATCTTCACCGAAAACCAATCGATCCAACAAACCCCAAATGCCACCCACGGGCGTAGGGAGAGGGGGGCGAGAAGGGTCAGCTGACCCTTCTCATATTTTCACTTTAATTGTTGATTAATTAAATTTTTATATAAATAAATAATATAATATCATAATGACCCTCCTAAGTCCTAACAAATGACAATAATGTTTTTTTTTTTAGCTTTATTTTTGTCCAATAAAATGCATAACCTTATCTTTTTAGTTTTCTGTTTTAATGTTTGATGCATTACTTTTTCAATTTCTATTAATAAAGAGGAAATCATAATCGATATTTTTCCAATAAATCAATCTAATAAGGTAATTTATAAAGCTAGGTATAAGTCAACTATATAAAGATTTTACATGTGCAATTATGTTATCAAACAAATATTTTTTTTTAAATGTAATAGCTATTTATGTTTTGACCTTCTTAAATAAAATTTCTAGCTACGCCACTGATGCCACCAATGGTCTTCAGTTATCTTATCAAACCAAATAAAGCTTCAAATTATGCAGAACAAAAATACTACATATACTCCTCCCATACCAAAAAAAAAAAAAAAAAAAAAAAAAAAAAAAAAAAAAAACCAAATTCGGAATCAAAGAGAATTATCCCAAACTTTCAAGAAGGTTAGTCTTCAATTAAACCATAATTCTGATTTCCACGAACAGCAAATTGAAACCTTGATTGGCGTCCTTGATGAGTTGATGATAGTCTGAACATCTTGAATTCTAAGGTTCTGATGAAAAATTTCTCACAGTAGGATAAATCGAGTCTTCAATTAGTATCACAACACCAAACCGAGCTTCGATTGCAGGACTTAGAGTTTAAGACTAGAATTTCTAGATACATAAATTTTCAGCAATTTTATGAACAAAAAATTGATGAACAACTGCTTAACATGTGAATCCAAGGCTTCGATGCAAGAGAGTTGAATCAAATTTGCAGTAATAACATAGAGAGCTTCGAATCTTCAAGATTAGTGAATGAAAAACTTATCTGACACCGAATCAGTCTTCAATCATAGACTATATGAATGATACTGTATCTTGTATAGAAACGCTTTGATTTAGGTGCTTCAAGGTCGCAGATCAAACCTGGCTCTAATACCATGAAAGCTTGAAGAAGAAGAAAGAAACAGAGGAAATAGAGAGGCTATACACTGTTGTATTGATCGAATCAAAAATGAAAGGTTACAACAGTCGGCTTAGATAGTTTTGGACACGTGTACAATAGCTGTATATTTGGTAAAAAAAAAACCGTAAATTTTTACTACTATCTGTTACCATGAACAAGTCGGCAATGGCTGCTCTTTAACATTTCTTTGTGCCTCTTAGCTTCCCAATGTGCCATAGATGTTGAAGCCTTATATCATACAGCTGAGATTAATTTGCTTGAACACACCTAAAATGCATATGCTGTATTTTTGCCTTTTGGTGGATCCTAAAACACCAATTCGGAGGGCATAATTGAGAATGCATGCTTTTATGTAGGTTGTGACCGGTGATAGAACAGTTGAATTATCATAATCACCAGTACGTACAGCTGCATATGCTTTAAACCGCTTCAAATTATATGGATAACATCACACGAAACAATACAACGACTATGAAAAGTTCACTTCAATCAGCTCCAATCTTACTCTAAAAAAAACAACAAAATATTGCACTCCAATATATAGCTACTACGTACATCAAGAAGAAATACGTGTGTCAGTTTCTATTGCACACCTCCGGATGAATCTCAAAGCCATTAATATATACCTTAACCTTAATGCTTTCTCCAAACCCCAGGTTCCATAACCGAACATGGGAAATCCGTCAAGTTGTAACAATGACTGATCTCCATGTAGTGAAGTACAGGCATATCCTTCTCCAAGTCCTTCCAGTCTACCTCTAGCCTCATCAGGTACTTGAGACACAGGCCTTCAAGATTCCAGGTGGTTTGACCACTGCTTAGCTTGACAATGTCTCCATTCTCGATGCAAAGATAATGCAATCGTGAAAGTTGTCCAGGATTAACCCAGTTGGGCAGAGTTTCCTTCTTGTAGTTCCTAAGATATAGCTCTTGGAGGCTTGGAGGAGGGGTCAGCCCTTCTAGCATTTCCAAAACATTGTTATTTCTACAATCTTCTGCATCAATAGCTAGAACATTGAGCCTTCTAAGATGAGAAAGGACATCAAGTTCATTGTCTGCGATAACTGTGGTACTGCTTACATGTATTCGCAGTAATCTCAGGTTGATCAATTCCCTAATCTCAAGAAGCCGGAAACTTGGCTTTCTAGGCTGACTCACAACCTTGAATCCGGAGAGCTCTTGAAGATAAGAAAGCCTTCCCAATCCCTGAGGCAAGTATTGGATTGGACACCCGCCTAGGTCCAAAATAATCAGCTTCTTCAAATTAGTGATGGAAGGGTGTATTTTTACTAGATTGCTGCAACCTGTTAAAAGCAAAAGTTGGAGGTTGAGGAGTTTATGAATTGAAGAGGGTACTTCTTTCAGGGCTTGAATACCACTTAAGTTCAGAGATGCTAAGCGCTTAAGAGAGCTGATCCACCTGAAGAGATTCTCCAAACAATGCTCATCCACAGTGCAGTTTGATAAATCCAACATTCTGAGGGATCGCAGAAACTCCGAATTCCTTTCAAAGTCAAATCTGCGGCTTGACATCAGCAACAATGCCCTGAGCTTTGAACTACGTTTCAAAGACTTCTCCTCCATTTCATCAATAAAGCATAACCACCTAGTCTTTGCTGTCAACTCCTGTCTGCCTCGTTCGTCAAAGCCGCAAAATTCCTCCTCCTCTGCAATCATTATTATCAGTTCCCGCACCATATCGTGTATCTTGCACTTGTAGACTCTCCCATCAAATCCTCTCCTCTGCACAATTTCAACCAAGCATCTGCTCATTAGTTCCGCGAGATACTCATATCCCACTTCTACTGCTGTTCTTGAGCCCTTGCTTTGCACGAGGCCTTCTCCAATCCACCAGTGGATTAACTGATCAGCACGTATCTCATAGTCTTCAGGATAGATGGAGAAACACAGCAGGCATTGCTTCAGACCAGGCGGGAGTTCATCATAGCTCAATCGCAAAGAGGCCATAACTGAGCTAGTTTTTCCCTCGGTTGTCAAAGCATGAAAGCTCTCCAGAACTCGTCTCCACTGAGAAGGGGAGTCGATCTTTGATGCCAACAAGGATCCTATAGCCTTGATTGCAAGCGGGAGTCCACCACACTTCTTCAAGAGTTCTTTTCCTAATTTCTCAAGCCTGTCCTCGGGGCACAATCCCTTGCTTGTAGGAAATGCAAACTTGGAGAATAAACACCAGCTTTCCTCATCATTAAGAGTCTTGGGACGGTGGATTCGTGAGCTTTTAACTCCCATACCCATTGCAGCTTCTTCATTTCTAGTTGTAACTATGATGCAGCTGCTTTGTTTGGGTATAACAGAGCAGAGGTTGGTCCACCAATCAAATTCTGTGTGATTCCACACATCATCCATGACAATCAAACAGCTCTTATCTTTAAGTACTTGCTGAATTCTGCTCAAAATCTGAGTAAGACCGGCTCCGGAGACATTTTCTCCTAGACCTTCTAGGATGCTCCTCATAATTCGCTCAGAACTGAATGATTGCGAAACACATACCCATATCAGCTTGTGAAAGTGGCCTACTACTTCTAGATCATGAAATATCTTTTGAGCAATGGTGGTTTTCCCCAAGCCTCCCATTCCCACAATGCCTAAGTGGTGAAGTACCTTGCTGGTGTCAAAAATCCAACCCTTAATCTTCTCCACATCGCTATCCAACCCAATTATCTCAGTTGGATTCCAGTCCTGTGACACCATCACCCTAACCTGGTATGCATCTTCTCTACGGAAGTTGTCTGGTGCCCTCAAAAACCGGCCCAAGGTCTTCTCTATCTGCTTCATACGCAAATTGATGTCTCTCAATTTCTTTCCTGTTCGATGCAGGAAGAATGGATCGTGAAGCCAGGAGCCGGAACAAGATCCATCCTTTCTGTATTCATCTCTAACCAAGCAATCAGTGAGTACATCGTCGGCTTTGTAGATGACTTCCCTTAACTCAAATAATGCTGCCTTGACAATGTTGTTCTTGCAGCTGAGACTCTCCGTGTCTGCAAGTAAGGCGTTGGTGAGATCAAGCCCTGTCTTCAACTGCTCAAACTGGCCGCTGAAGTCGAGTGCAAATTCAGCCTGGTTCATTAAAGCTGTGAACACTTGCTCCGTTAGAGTCTGGACCATAGCCTCCACTATTAATGACATCCCGGCCGGCCAATTGTGTGTTCCGATCTAATCCTATATATTTTACTAACAAATTATCAGCTGAAAATAATTATGCATGTAAATTGAATCATGAGTGAACTATCAGAATTAATAACCATCCTATTACCAGCTGAAAAGAACGGATATTAGTGAATTTTCATGCCCACATAAACTCGATCTAGATAAAGTTTGCAATTTTCATTCTAATTCTTGCCGTGTGGTGCTAAGTACGTACATAAGCTACATAAGCTAATTCTAATTGAAGACCAACCACGTACTGTTAAATAGTTTCCTACACGTATTCATATAGATACGTACACATGCAAAATCATTTCTAGCGAGACGGATGCTTAATTAATTAGATTTAGAGCTTACCAATTCTTTATAAGTGAGGCTGCTTAGTCTCTCCCTGCAACTAATTGATGATCTTCAACGGTTCACGTACAGGACCCAATCTCAACCCCTAATGTATATTGAGTTCATATACAACCTGCAATTGGCCAAACAGATCGAGAACCAGTTGGTGACTGTGGTGGTCTTGAAGCCATGTGAAGCAAAGAGCTTGGCCATGCCTGAGACTGGGATCATGTGGCCATGAACCATGAAAGGGAACAAGGATATGTGAACATAGTCATGGCTTTCGATCACTACCCAGTTTGAATTTCAGAAGTTAGAACGAAGATCAATAAACAATAGGTTTTAGGGAGGTGAAAGATCGATGCTACCAAAGAACCAAGAATCTAGCACTCAACTCCAATTGATGCATATGGAGGTAAAAGATCGATGCGGCGCTACTTCTGCTTCACTTGGTTTCTTAATGTCAAAATGACAGGAAAAGAAAAAATTAATTTTTTTTTGGTCAATAAGAAAAAATTAATTAAAAAGAGACCAATAAGTGTGAAGATTGTCGTAGAGAAGGCACTAAAATACAAAGACCAAACTTAGATAGGTTACAGCAGGGAAATTATTAGGTAGTCCCGGAGTACCACGTGGCACTGCCATGTGGTGGTCCCAACCAATAATATCACTCAAATCTGGTGGGGACCGTGCAGAGGGGGTTAAAAAAGAAAAGAAAAATTAAATTAGAAGCCAATCAGAAATAACTACAAGTCACATGGGCCAATAATATCATCCCGGACCACCACGTGTACTATGGTCCGGGACCATGTAATAATTCCCCGGTTACAGCATATATAATTGCAGTAGCGCTAGAGACCCAAAAAATTATACCAAATATGAATTCCAAATGACGTGCCAGCTGCCACATAATCTCTTTTAACTTAGTAACTTCCAATGTGTAAATAAAAATTAATTTATTTGAGGAACTAATATACTTTTTGAATTAAAATCCTAATACTAGCAAATCAGAAGAGGAAATAAACTCTACACACAAACAATAAAATTCCAACAATCCCACTACTGATAACACTGATTCTTAAAATCACTAGTTATTGTCATCAATTTTGTAATGCAGCTCCTCATACGTAAATAATTCCATTTAATAGAAAGTGATAACACCAAAAATTTCACTTGATCTAATTCAAGGAATCATCTAAGATTTTTAATATTTTGAATGGCAACATGCACAATTGTAAAGGAGACAGCTCCATTCCAAGTGAAGATGCTTGATCAAAACACTGTTTGTATAATCTTAAGAAATAGTTATTGGAGTTGGTCGGTTGCTAGCACATTGGGGGATTTGGCAAGAAGCTTCGTGGTCGTTAGGGTTTTGAAAGCAAACTTATACATAGATATTAATATAATTCCATTTCTTTTAAATAATTCCAATGATAATCTAATTATTGGGGCTTCAAGAAGATGGGACCTGAGTTAAAACCATATGATCATAATTGGTGTGGTTGAGGTTCTTGAGGGTCTTAACACACCAAGGAAGGATGTACGTGGATTGAAAATACTAGTTTGATTGCAGAGGTTTTGTCCAAATTGGAGAAAATAACCCTAAAGTTTTCGCTCTCTAGCTAAAAATGGGATGCAATGGAGGAAGTTTTGGTTGCAATTACTATTTAATAACTAAACACTTTTTTTTTTCTCTTAAGAAAAATATAATTTTACAAAAACATATACCACGTGGAAATTATAAATTTGGGATCTTATTTTGGTATAAATTTTTGAGATCTCTAGCATTTTTTATATAATTGATATCTGACAAACTTACCTTTTTTTTTATCTTTTTTTTTATCGGAGGGTTACGTTAGCAAGTTAGTAACACACACCCGTACAGGGTATCCCAACATACGCCAAACTAATCCACTGCACCGCAGACGCATGAATTCGAAGACCTCTCAAATCTGCATGGCCACTTGCAAAATGGAGTTGAGATTCGAACACTAGACTTGAGAGTTTCACACTAAGCCGTTCGACCAACTGGTCCAACCGAACACACCTTGGTAGTTAACTTACCTATCTTTTAAATGTATACATTTTTTCCAAGTATGTAGATATATATATATATATATATAATACTTTTCTAATAATAAGTTGGGAACAAACCCACACAACCAAAACTCTTTTCAACTAGCATGCAGGCTTTAATGGTTTAATATATAAGAAATGGTCGATCAGAAAGCAAAGAAGATTTATTGTTCTAGCTTCTGCCAAATTTGCATCAGTTGGATTTGTTCTCATTTGCTATATTTTATCAAATCGAATGAAGATGCTCCTAGGGCCAAAACTGAAGCACCAAACCTATAATTTCCCATAAATTAAAAGAAATAAAGGTTCACAATCGCTACGAGCAAAAGCTTCCATGCATGACGATCGAATAGTTTCTTTTGCTAATGGCAGGCATTTTCACTACCTGCCAGGTGGCAAAAATAATCGCAACTACAATCGATCGCCGGCCTGATCGGCCGAGCTAGATTCCGATGCACATATATCGGCCGGGGCCAGCTACCTGCTAAGCGGTGGGGAGCATCACCGACTGCGACCAGAGATGCCCGAAGGAACTAATGAAAGTTGTACGTGCTACGTGATACAGTTTTACATGCAAAATTCAAAAAGCAAGGAAAAGTGATGTACGTACATTTGAACGCATGATGATAAGCGTGAATTATGTGAATCATTCTTACCCTTCATTATATCTAATAATAATTTGAACGACATGATGGGACATGACGAGCAAATAATAATTGAATGATATGATATGCATATGACAGAATATAAAGCTGATCAACCCAGACAATTCCCAATGCATTCAACAGAGAAAATTAACTCCCCCAATGCATGGATTAAGACAGCTGTTAAGACAGCTGATTTCTTCCCCCAATGTATTGATTAAGACAGCTGTTAAGACGGCTGATTTCCTCCCCCAATGCATTAGTTAAGGCAGCTGACAGCTCATTGATTAAGGATTGATTAAGGATTTCTTCCCCCAATGCATTAATTAAGACGGCTGATGCATTGATTAAGACAGCTGTTAAGACAATTTAACAGCTGATTTCCTCCCTCAATGCATTGACTAAGGATTTCCTCCCCAATGCATTGATTAAGACAGCTGTTAAGACAGTTTAACAGCTGATTTCCTCCCTCAATGCATTGATTAAGACAGCTATTAAGACAGCTGTTAAGACAGTTTAACAGCTGATTTCCTCCCCCAATGCATTGATTAAGACAACTATTAAGACAGCTGTCAAGACAGTTTAACAGCTGATTTCCTCCCCCAATGCATTAATTAAGACAGCTGATTTCCTCCCCCAATGCATTGAACACATAAAATTAACACACCTACAGAATATGAACACAGAAAATGAGTCCTCCCCCTCGCTGACCGGATGATATGCCTGTCGAGAAATTCTTTCATAGGAGCTGCTTCACCACGTGGCAATGCGGCCCTCCAATTAAAAACCAGAAATTTTTCTCCCTTTTTTAAAATTGTCCTTATTTTTTAAAGTAAAATACCCAAAACACCCATGCTAAGCAGTGATTGGTCAGCCGCACCACGTGACTATGCAGTTGCCCCACACAAGAATTTTTCTATGCATGTATCGTGATTACCCTTCATAATAGCAAATTATAATTATTAGGAATAATTAGGAACAGTACTTTTTCTTTAAAAAATGTACATCATAAAATTATCCTCAAAAACTTTTTATTCTAAATATTTTCAAGCCCAATTACCAAAGAGAGAGAAAAAAAATAGGTTGAGAGGACTCAAATGAATTCAGTTTTGTTCAGTTTGGATATAAGTGGGACGTAAAACCTAATTGGCTAATTCACTATCGATTTGTTGCTCCTTCCGTTTGGTAAGTTTCTCGACACTTACTATTCTTGATTCTGCTTATTTAATTATCAATTTCTATGGATGAGATGAAGGTTAACTTACATAAAACAGTAGGATTGATGCCATCAAGAAGACAAGAAGACAAGAAGAAATAGGATTCATCTTCCTCATTACTTTACTAGGCTGTAGATTAAGGATTTATTGAAATTAAATTAAAAAAATTAGGAGATTCATGTCACTCCTACTGAGCATTTTGTATTTGATCCACTAGCCAAATAATTGAGTTATCAGCTTAAATTTTGAAAGTCGGTTTATTAACTTTTAGATTGTGTTAGCAGAAAACCAATATTTTTCAATTTTTCTGATCAACTGAACTAGCTGGCTAGCTGCTATGAATTAAAACTAAAAAGCCAAATTACCCACAAATTTTTCCAAATTTGAAGAAATAAAGATATACAATCGCTTCAATAGGAAATTGTTAACTAACTTGTCCTTATCCTCTGTTGTGGATGTGATAACGTCCTATTGTGTTGATAAGTCTAAGCTAGCTAGCATAATTATCTTTTAGTTGTTGATAGATGTTTGTAATCATAGAGTTCTAATTGTACTACATTTGGTATACAGCAGCATGGTTGTATTATAAATACAAAGAATTTATTCAGTTCCAGTAATTCTTCAAGGTATTAGAGCCTGCCAACTTCTAAACAAAGTTTTTTTTTTTTTTTTCCTACTTTCACCACCATGGCTTCTGAAAACTCCTCCCTCCCCGGTCCTAATGTTGCTCACTTCCTCAAACTCACCGAAACCAACTACTAACTCTGGCTCCGACAAATGCGTCCTTTCCTAAATGGCCATAACCTCTTCAAATACGTTGACGGTTCCTGCATTGCTCCATCTCCCACTCTTCCTGCCGTTGGAAATGCTCCCCATCAACCCAACCCTGCTTATAGCAAGTCCATGCATGACGATCGAATAGTTTCTTTTGCTAATGGCAGGCATTGTCACTATTTGCCGGCTAAAAGATGAGCACAACTACAATCATTCGCCAGCCCAGAACTATGATCGGCCAATATTCTGATGCAAATATATGCCTACGCTTGGTGGACAGCCGGAATGCCAGATCAATTCTATTACATTTTGACGTTACAATATCGATCTTTATTATATAAGTATTTATTCTCCATAAAGCTTATCTTTTATCAGTTGGGAATATACTTCTAAGAACATATTTAGCAATGCTAGCCATTTTTTAGTCAAATTTTAGCTAAAGTAGCTAAAAAGTCATTTTAGCTAGTCACTTTATAATTACGTCTGCATCAATGCTCTATATTTTAGCTAGTTTTGAACTTATATTATTTTTTTAAATGAATATTAAATAGTTTAGATGTATTTCTAAGTGATTTTTATTATACTAACTTTTCAGTCACTTATCGGCATCTCAACTGTTTAGTTTTTAGGTCTCTATAAGTATATTACTTCTACACATTTTTAGCCAAGTTGATGGTTGTTAAGGAATCAAACTTTATAAAATTAATAGACGAATCGAATCTATCAAATTTGAATCGTTAATGTTTGTAATGGTAGATCACAATTATGAATACCCAAACAATTATCAATTTACCTAAAAATTTACATAAGTGATTTACTCATGGAGACCTATAAATTGAACGGTTGAAATGTTGAAATTTGATTGAAAAGTGGGTCTCATAAAGAATCTCTTAAAAATGACAAAAAAAATAAATCTTACTTAAATGACCCTATATAGTATACACACACCCCTGATGATGATGATAGGCTTTTCTTTGAATTGTTTCAGAAGAAAATGTGTTTTGTGAGGTGTAGCTTGGATGGGTAAGTCCATCTCCAATAATTGGGTCTAAAAGGTCATTTCCTAAATTGTAGCCCCTTTTTTATCTCCAACAACAACCAAGAATAGGGCTAAAGGGCTTAGAAGAAGGCCAAATGTAGTCATTTGGCTAGCCCATGCCAAATTTAAAGGGACCAAGTGAATGGCTAGGATTACATGCAACGACTAGTTAGTTATTTTTTGTAATTTTTTTTATCAAAATGTTAAAATTTTTCAAAATCTTTTTTTTTTCTATAAATACATGCATCATTTATCTTTTACTTCATACCTTCTATTTGAGAAGTTTTAAATACACACCCCTAATTACTTAATACACACTCCATACTTAATACACCACCTATTTAATTTCTCATTCTAATAATTTACTAAATACACAACCCAAAGTACCTAAAATACCCTTAATCTCAAAAATCATGAAATATCCTACTTTTTGACTATATTAAGGTTACTATTTAATATGATTAGTATATTCTAGTTATTGACATTTTGTAAATGACCATATTGATTACTTGTGTTAGTTATTGAGAAATCCATAAAGATTTATTATTGTTCCCTTTAAATAGATGCATATAAATAGGCTTAGTGTTATTTGAGCTCTCATCCACCAAACGCCATGTTTTTTTTTTTTTTTGAAAAGCAAACACCATGTTAATCAAGTATAAAATTATGAGTGGAACATTTAACCAAAACTATACCAATAGTTTCTCCATAGTGGCAGAACTAAATAGTTGTCATTAGAGGGGCCAAACAAATTAACAATTACAAAGTTTTTCACTTGTGATGTTTTATATTAGAAAATAAATTGATTAATCATAACTCTTAGAACAAAAAAGGAAATTAACTAAAAAATAGGAGTAAAAGCGATATATTTTAAAAATATTTAATGCCATTGATTTTGAAATTCTAAATATTATGGTCTCTAACCTCATCTAATTACAATTTATTTAAGGAAAAATTAAATTAGATAGTTTCTAACTTTATTCTTGTATTAAATTGGGAGGCCATGTTTAGAAATTTGTTGTGTTTATCTACCTATTTATACATAAATAGAATAATATAAGGAAAATATGACTATTTTTTTCTTTTTCTAATGCATAGATATCTGTTTTGGTCATTTAACCTACCTACAAAATCTAATTTGAAATATAAAATAATAGGCATGTGTATTTAAAATTTCTCCTTCTATTTTCTTTTTATAATTCACCTCAACATAAATATTTTATCTAGTTGAAATTTTGCACGTTAGAAAAAGGGCAAAATACTGTTTAGTCCCTGTAGTTATAGAGTCTCAACGTTTCAGTCCCTAACGTTTTAATTTCACCTAAAAACTCCATAAATTCTTAAATTTCACCCAATTGGTCCTTGCCGTCAACTTTCCGTCAAAAATTCCGTCATCTTGCTGACGTGGCACTCCTTCTACAATAAAATGACTATTTTACCCTCACTGACCAAAAAAATATTCTTTTTTTTTAAACTCTCTTTTCTTTTCTTTTTTTAATTTGTTCTCTTTTTTTTTATCACACTTTTTTTTAACTCTCTTTTCTTTTTCTTTTTTTTAACTCTTTTTTCTCAATTTTTTAATTTGTTAACTCTTTTTTCTAAACTTTTTTTTTTTAATTTTTTTTATTTGTTCTCTTTTTTTATTTATTTATTATATTTCTTTCTCTTTTGTTTTTACCTCTTCATCCTCTTCCACCTCTCTCCTCTTCGGTAGACCTATAAATGAACTGGATTTGGATCGGATTAACCTAAATCCAAATCCGATTACTTAAAAAAAAATTCGATCCAAATCCGCTTGGTTAACCCGGTGGATCATTGATAGCTCGATCCAAATCCGTATTCGCCAGATTAAAGGATACCCGATCCACTAATCTGACCCGTTTATTAATTTCAAATGTTTTAAAAATTTTATAGTAATATTAAATTATATCATGATACCTCATAAGATATTAATAAAATATTAAAAGAACTGCAAAAAAGGGTGATTGGGAGGGGTGGTGGTGCTTGCTGGCATGACGGAGATGATGGATGGATGGTGGAATGGCCAGCACTTGCTCGAAGCGGGTGGCACGCCAACGGTGGTGGGTCGGCAAGGTTTTGGCTTGCGAGATGGTGGCGGGAAGATCACCATAGTCTGCACTCTTAGCTTGGGTTTGCAGTGAAGACGAGGATGGAGACGAGATAGGGGAAGAAGAAGAGGTTAAAAGAAAAGAGAGTAGGTAAAAAAAAAAAAAAAAAAGTAGGCTAAAAAAAAGAGAAAACCAAAAAAAAAAAAAAGAGAGAGAGAGAGAGAGACAAGAAAGTTTAGAAAAAAGAGTTAACAAAAATAGTAGGAAAAAAAAAACATAACAAATTAAAAAATTGAGAAAAAAGAGTTTTAAGAAAAGAGAGTTAAAAAAAAAAAAAGAGAAAAGAGAGTTTAAAAAAAAAAAAAAAAAAAAGAGAAAAGAGAGTAAAAAAAAAAAAGAGAAATTTTTTTTTTGTCAGTGAGGGTAAAATAGTCATTTTACTGTAGAAGGAGTGACACGTCAGCAAAATGACAAAGTTTTTCACGGAAAGTTGACGGCAATGACCAATTTGGTGAAATTTAAGAGTTTAGGGAGTTTTTAGGTGAAATTGAAACGTTAGGGACTGAAACGTTGAGACCCTATAACTACAGGGACTAAACAGTATTATGCCCCTAGAAAAAATATTTACATCTCAACATATAATCTAGTTTAGAATAATAAGATCAAAAATTTAAAAAAAAATTAATCAAACAATGATAAAATATTAGAAAGAGCTAAAATTTGGCCCTGCGTTGCTGGAGACTATTTATTAAACAATTATATTTTAAGGGCTAAAATTTAGATCCGGACCCAATATAACCCTCCATTATTGGAGATGGCCTTATAGCATCATCAGTTTTGGCCTAATCTACTTGCTATATATTTTTGGTGTGTGAAAACCGGAAAGTGATTGAGATTCTTCTTGCAAAGTTTTTTTTTTTTTTGGGTCAATCTTTTTGTAAAGTTGATAATGATTTTTTTAAAACAATTTTAAAGGGTTTTTTTTTTTTTTTTTTTTTTAAATAGGATCAAATGATTTCACTCCTACTCCCATGGTGACTCGAACTCATGACCTCGATCTTAGGTAGTGGGTGCTCGATCTTAAAGGATTGTTCATTAGACTAACTTTTCATTCACATATCGGCATCTCAACTGTTCAGTTTTTAAATATCTATGAGTATATCACTTCTGCAAATTTTCAGTCAAGTTGATGATTGTTAAGATACAAAATTTGGTAAAATCAATAGACGAACCGAATCTGTCAAACCTGAACCGTTCATGTTTGTAATGGTAAATCACGATTATGAATACCCAAACGATTATCAATTTAGCTGAAAATTTATAGAACTGATATACTCATAGAGGTATAAAAATTAAACGGTCGAGGTATTGAAATACAATCGAAAAATGACAAAAAAAAAAATATTAGTGAAAGGACCCTATACACACACCATTGATGATGATCGATGATGATGGGCTTGGCTTTGAATTGTTTCGGAAGAATTTGTGCTCTGTGAGCTGTGGCTCGGATGGGTTACAGCATCATCACTTCATCAGTTTTGGCCTAATCTACATGTTATATACTGCTGGTGTGTGAAAACTGGGAAGTGATCGAGAAGAAAAGTTATTTTATTTTTTTTTTGTTTCTTTGGTCGATCGTAAAGTTGATAATGATCTTTTTTTTTTTTTTTAGTGGCTACATTTTGGTGGGACAGTGGGACTACGGCCCAAAACTTGAAAGATTCCCAAGTTGCCTTGTATATATACGAATATAAGAAGTAGAATTAACTAATCCACAAAATTCATTCAAGGGAAAATGGGTACTGAAGCTTCAGCAAGAGTTGTCAGCTGGTCTCTTATGCTTCTATGCCTCATCTTTACTCTTCGTCAGCTTGGTTCTGAATTCAAATATCAGAGTATAGCTCAAACGTTGCCCACGTTGCCTGATGAAGAAGGTAATTTATCATCCACTTCATATCTTTTTCTTAAAACCAAACACCATGTCAGAAAAATCCGTACAACAAAGTAGAATTCTAACCCAATTCATACAGTTTAATTCAATCAAGGAAGCCCAAGTTTGTTTAGTTTAAGAAAAAGTATATATACACCCCACCTAAACTCTTAATTGCATCCCTTTAAAAATTTACATGTAGTAAACTCTACTTCCTCTTCTGCCCTTCTCTATCCCTTTGCCTCCCTAACACAGATGTTTAATTCTGATTTTTTTTCTTTTGCCGCTCTCTCTGGTTTCTACTTTCTACATCCCTCAAGATCTAGCAGAATTTGAATTATGAAAAGGAATATATATATATATATATATATATATATATATGTCAAAGATGTTGTTAAAACAACAACCCTCGTGGATATCCAAGGTTAATTTTTCTTACTATTCCTTCTACTTGTTTCCTCTTGTTCATAGGTTATTATTTGTGGAGTTCCAAAAGAAAAACCAAAAATATTTAGCATTTAAAAAATTAAAAGTAGTTTTGTTCAAATCAATTATTTTAGTTACTTGTCGCTAGTCGTGAAATTAAAACAAGATATATGATTTAAAAATTTTGTTAGTTAAACCCAACTCAAATGATAAGATTCATGAATCAATAAAAGATATTGCACGTATAATTTTAAAGTTTAACAAGTCATACAGTCATGGGGTCATGGCATCCAAAGTTTTTTTCTATACCTTAACCATAACCATGAAGGATTTTCTTTAGAGGTTCAAATAAACAACAGTCATTGAGGAATTTTTTGGGTTAAAAGGTAAATATGGTAATTAAAAAAGATTTAAAAAATAGAGATAATTGAGTAGAAATGGGGGCGTATATAAAATTTTCATTAGTTTAAATGCTAAGGTGAACAAATTGTATAATAGGTACTTATGTCTGTGTATTTAGCATGTGTTGCACTGCTGTTGTAATATATAGGCTGAGACCTATAATTCACATTTTTGTATTTTTTGCATTTTTTTTGTTTTTAATTGGATTAAATTAAAAAAATTAAACTCGATCTTGTTAAGACCAACTAACTATTAGTCTAATGGTATTTTTCTCCTACATAACAAGTTTTTTGGCTAATATAAAATAAAACGTTGGTCAACAGCGACAGCTCTTAGTCAAATAATAGAGAAGTTGGAGTTGGAGTACTACGCTCGAATGTACTTTAAACGCTCACCTTGCAGTGAGAGCAGATATGATGGCACGATCTGTGACTGTACTTTTAAAAACAATACCACTTGCCACATCACAGAGATGTAAGTTCAAAAATTTAGATTTTAACTATACATATATGCAATTCGTATGTTTATGTCTTTTATCAAAATTGTTAATTAAGTAACTAGCTTTCCCATGCATTTTGATTTTTGAGAAACAGTGCACTGCGGGCTAGAAGTTTGACCGGAGTTATTCCTGAAGAACTAGCCAATCTCCCATATCTGAAGACATTGTAATTTCTCTCATTTTCCCTACCTGTCTAATGTCTTTTTTAGATATGATCAATCATTACTATTTTGTGTTTTATACATGTACCTGTTGCCATGGATATTTATCGTCTTATTTGTTACCTCCAACCTCTTACAATTCCGACATCAATTTCTCAAATGGAACTTTTTGTTGATTCCATATATTATATTAGTAGGCTTTTTGTCAGTTCCTAATACTCTATTATCCTTAATTTTTTTAGAGCATCTGTTGCACAAATTTGCCCCAAAAAGAAAAAGAAAAAATTGATAGAAGTCTAATGATATGTTATGTCTGGTTCCAAAACATCTAGACTATTAAGTGATTAACGTGAATTTGTAAGCTGGTTCAAATTTCAGGGATCTCAGTATGAATCAATTGACTGGTTCTATACCAGCTAGCTTGGGAAATTTATCTTCGCTCAACATCCTGTAAGTTAATTTGTACTTGTAGATTTATGATTGTCTTGGCCGGCTTGCAATATTTATATCCATAGTTGTGTATTTGGTTCTGGAACTGATCAACAAACCAAAGATTGATAATAAGTTGGTTTGCATGTGTACATGTCAAATTGTCAGGAATCTTGAGAGCAATCAATTGACCGGATCTATTCCAGCGAGTTTGGGGAATATGAAATTTAAAGTATTATCGTAAGTCTTATATATCATGTTGACCAAGAAAAAAAGGGGAAAAAAAGTTTTAGTTGGGCAATATATTTCAAGTTTTTCTCTTTGAATACAGCAACAAAAGTTCGCCCAACGATCCTGATTTCCAGGGCAGCATGGGTATTGTTTTCACACTGTACGTATGGAGGCCATTAATAATTTTGGCTTAATTAGTTTCATCATTCCATCTCATGGATGTATAAATAGGATCTACTGGGATGTTATTAATTTATTTACACATTCAGGGATCTTTCAGCCAATCAATTAAGTGGATCCATACCCGCCACTTTAGGAAATGTGGCGTTCTCGTCATTGACATCGTAAGTTTATCCATGCATGTATTATATACACACAAACATCACATACATAATAGCTTAGTTCAGAAATTGTTTAAGTGGCATGTGAATGAATAAGAACATTTTTAGCATACTCTCTATCTTGGTTCCTTAATTATTTTGGAGAGCAGAATTAGTTTTTCATTAATTTTAGCAGCTGTATCAGACTCTTAAATGACTCTCCATTTTAATTTTTAGTTATTTCGCTTCTAAATATAGAAAGCGAGATGAGACTATCTATTATTTTTGTTAATTTAAAAAATTCATTTTAAGTAATTCTAGATAATTTATAAATACATTTAAACTAATTTTTCTTCATTCAATAAATAATATAAATTCAAATCTAGCTAAAAATATAGAGAATTAATGCAGAAGTACTGTTAAATTGACTAGTGAAAATGAATTTTTAGTTACTTTAACTAAAATTTGATTAAAAAATAACTAGCATTGCTAAAGACAAGGTTCTAAAAAACGCTAGGCGCTAGTCGGGCGGTGCCTCAAGGACTAGCGCCTAGGGGCCTAGGCGGGAGCCTAGGCGGGGACTAGGCGGTTTTTATTTTTTTAATTATTTTAATTATTTTTATGATATATAATTATATAAATAAAAATATCTAAAGTCTAACAATTAATTATAAATTTAAAAATAGTCACAGTATAGAATAAAATTAAGAATTTAGCAATTACACTTTTGTTATAGGACATTAATGATTGAGTTTGTCATATCAGTATACTATTCTAGTTGGTGTGTTGTATGACTACACTATTTTAGTGGGTCTTGATTGCTACACGTCTGCAAGCTGCATGTATATCCCTTTATAATATTTGCAAATGAAACCTCCTTTGCTGGGTTCCAATTTCTCTCTCTCTTCTCTTCCTTCGCCTCACTGCATCTCCATTCTCCAGCTTACAGTCCCACATCTGAGCAGCCTCCCTCGCACCAGAACCAAATTGACCCTCCCCCCCTCTCTCTTTCTCTCCCTTCCTCCCTCTTTCTCTCTTTCTCTCCCTTCCTCCCTCTTTCTCTCCCTTCCTCCCTCTTTAATTTCTAGTCATCGCCGGAACCACTACTGTCCAGTCAAGTCGCCGGCGCTGGGTTGTCAATTTTGAATCAAGGGCTTAATCGAGGACTGGGTTTAGTTCAAAGAGTAGTTTCTAAATGGTTTTGATTTTTGAATCTTCTTCATCGTCCTTTTGATACCTGACCAGAATCAAAAGAAAAAAAAAAAAAAATTCAACGCCCAGCGCCTAACAGATCCGCCTAGGCCGCCTACTCTCCGCCTAACCCGCCTAGGCGGCCGCCTGGAGGCCCGACGCCTAATCACTTCGCCCAGGCCAAAATCGGAACAGGATGCCGACGCCCAGCGCCTAGGCGCCGCCTAGTCGGCCGCCTAGCCCGTTTTTTAGAACACTGGCTAAAGATGCTCTAAGGGGAAGTATTTACTTAAATCTCGTTTAGTTCTCGAAAAGGAAATTGGTTCCCTGGTCTTTCTCATAACCATGGGAAAAATAAATTTTCCACCAGTTTCCCTACCAATGTTTGGGAACACCATAAAGTAATTGAAAAATGTGTTTACTTTCATTCTAGTTTGTGCATGAATATATGAAAGTAAGTAACACCAATTTTCTAATATTATCTTTGTTATCAAAATACAAATTAACATTCAAAAGTTTTTTAGATAAAGTTGGTAATAATGACCTTTAAATTAGTATATGCAATTAATGCAGGAAAAGTTTGAGGAAAAATGAATCCCATAGGTGTGGGAGGATCCACTTTCCTCTCTATTTGTTCTTCAGAAAGTTGTTTTTTTACTTGGGCATTCCAAACACAGAAAAAAATAAGTTTTTCCTTTCCAAACTTTCCATTTCGCAAACCAAACAGGAAAATAAATTTTCCCTTTCTAAATAAATTTTATATTAGCAATATTTAGTTTTGGTTGATAAATTTTGGAAATGGCTTTCAATTGAATTTAGTAACGGGAAAATGAAATTGATGTTACTTTCCGGATATGTACGTATGTACATGCATGCATGCAGTGATCCAAATGCCTCCCGACTGTTCGAGCTTAAGCAGTATGACAGAGCTGATGTCGACCCACAGTTCTACCTGTACGTGAGTAGTCCATTAACTAATTATGCCAGGTTAATTATATACATGAACGTCCTGATCAAATTATCTGTTATTTAGTCGAACTATTTTGTACATTACTTCATTCAGGGATCTTTCAAACAATCAACTGACTGGGGCTATACCAGAGAGCTTAGGGAAGTTGACTTTCGCCAGTCACATGTAAGTCGATTTCTTCGCGTTAATGATTTCGATCATATCTTGTTACACTACTTAACACTTAATTATGTACATTGAAGAAATAAAAGCCAGCCAGCTAGGTACCAGTAATTGTTTATACCTCAGTTAACTTATGTGAACCACTGCAAGTGGCCTAGTGGTTCTTGCCTAGTTGGGTGTGCTCCCCAACCTAGGTTCGAATCTCAAAGCTATTAAAGTGGCCAGACACTGTGCTGCAATGCACAGTTGGAACATTTTACATGCGCCGAAGGGGTTTATCTTGGGCCTAGGAAGCCTTTGGGTTCTTCTTGACAAAGTCAAAAAAAAAAAAAACTTATGTGTATTGATCCTTCCATATTATGTAGTCGTCTGGATGGCAACTTTCTCAATGGTTCTATACCAGCATCTTTGGGTGCACTGACTTTTCTCACTTCACTGTAAGTACACTTTACGTACCTACGTACCCTGTTTAATACCCCTATATTCGAACGATCAAATTAAATGAATTGTTTTTGTATGTACGTGTGTGAGTGTATATCCACAAAATTCTCACGACCAAGCTCCTAAATTATCCTTTTGTGAAGGCTTTTGCGTAACAATGGAATCTCTGGCACTCTCCCACCGACACTTGGAAATTTGACATACCTTGAAGACTTGTAAGTTTCATTATATATGTAAAAGAGAATTTGGATTATTGGAATCCAAAAATATGTACCACATCGGTTGAGTTTGGAAAACTCAATTTAGTTTTGGGCTTGAATATCTTATTAATCTAGCTAGCTGTCTGTAGAATATATATTTTATATACATTATCTATTTGTGGTTGCAGCTGGCTCGGATCCAACAGCATCACTGGGACAATACCAAGAAGTTTTGCCAGCCTTACGCGCCTGACGGTTTTGTACGTAATTAATCAATCGTAATTGATTATTTAACCAAGCATTAATCAATTATGATCTGATAATCACTTTGGTTTCCTTCAGTGATGTAGCTGGTAACTCTTTGTCTGGCCCTTTACCTGACTTCATTGCCAACTGGACTTCAATCTATTCTCTGTACGTACGTACTTGTGTTTTCTATATATAGCGTGTACTGCGCGGTAGTCAATCGTACACAAGTTGCTATATTTGAATTTATTAATTGCTCTAATTAATTTCATTGAATTTTTGTACAGTTATCTTAACGGAAACAATTTCCACGGAGAGATACCTGTCGGAATTTTTAATTTATCTCAGCTAGCTTATTTGTAAGCGATTAAGCTAGTGTGCCACAATTTACAGCCCCACCGACACTAGCTAGCTATTTTTATATTCATCTTTTGGAGATAGCTAGAAAGCTCATCTTATATACATAAAACTTTTTAGTTTTGTTTTGAGAAGCATCTTATATATATTCAACCGATGATATGTTGTTTTGCCTTTTCTAATTTTGCTTATTTCTAATGTAGGGTAATAAGTGATGTAGGAGACTCTCGTTTCCAGTTCCCACCTTCTGGATCGATGACGAGAAGCTTAAGTATTTTGTTAGTAAATTGTTTAGTACTTGTAATATATTATTTCAATCAAAAAATTATTCAAATCATTAATGAGCGCTCTAGAGCTAACTGGTTAACTTCGTACTAAGAAGTAACCATCTTATCGGCATTTCCATTGTTTAATTTGTAGGTCTCTATGAGCATAATAATTTTGCAAAATTTCAACTAAATTTATGATTGTTTGGGTTCCGAATTAGATCAAATTAATGGATGAACCGAATATGTTCAACTTGAACAGTTCGTGTTCAGAATTATGAATACCCAAACGATCATCAATTTAGCTGAAAATTTGCAGAAATGATCTACTCATAGAGACCTAAGAACCGAAGTTGAGATGCTGAAATGTGATAGAAAAGATGGTTAGCTTTTTAATACGAAACTAACCGATTAGCTCTAGAGCGCTCCTCGATCTCGAATCCTTAATAAAACATGAAAATAATGAGTTTAATTTATAATTTAATTCCTCAATTTATTTGAAATTCAAGGGTACTCCCCCCACTTCTTTAGAGTTTAATAGCAAAAGGTAAATTTGTTGGCGTGCATCTGCAGGATTCTAAGAAACTGCTCAATCACTGGTCATATTCCTTCTTACATAGGAAATATGTCATCGTTATGGAACCTGTAAGCTCTTTTGTTTAGTTTCCTCTTTATAACTATATCCACATTTAATTAAGTAAAGCTCCGATAGGACATGTAAACATGTTTTAGCCATGTTATCTTTTATTTCTCCGATCCCTCTCCCTAACATTTATCTTTTCTCGTCCTTTTCCGTCTCCCCCTAAACGAGTCTCATGCCTTTTTATTTTTGTGTTGCAGAGACCTGAGCTTCAACAACTTAACGGGTAGAATCCCAAATTCTCTGAAAAACTTAAATTTGAGTTCAATGTACGTGACATATTACTCTCCACCCCTCTAAACTCTCATGAAATTTAGAAAATTGCAAGAATGTTTATACTTGCCGATATGATATACTTCATGCATCTTCTCTTCAGGTCCTTTTCAAACAATATGCTTTCTGGGAAAATTCCTAATTGGATTCAAAATGCAATCTGGAGTAAGATGTATGTTTCAATATATGTACATCCTATCTATTTTCTATTTAGATACCGATAACATTTATACCTCTGTTGACATTCTCCAGTTAGGAGCAATAATTGTTAGGTACCTCCGGTGTACGTGCAAAATTCCTCATCTATATTTCTTTTCATTACAGGGATCTTTCATTCAATAATTTTTCAAAGCTAACCTTTAAACCGTCGCCCAAGTTAGAACTGTAAGGAATTATCTACACATTTTCTATTCTATTAGTAAGGATTCTTAATATATTTGAAATATTAATTGCATGATATCTCTCGTTATTGTTTTAGGAATTTGTTTTCTTGCTGTTGCAACTCCTCAACCTGTCTGCCAAATACGTATGACCATATCTTCTATGTTATACTATAAGAAAACTTGATGATCAAGATATTTAGAGTAACTTTTGGCGATTACACTTACAGGACGGATCCAACCACGGAGAAGTATTGTCCCCAGGGAAAACCTAATTGTAAGTTTATTATATCGAACTCTACCAGTCTATCTATATCTAACAATTATATATATAATATATTAATAGTAATTTTTTTTTATTTCTTCAGACCATTCATTGTTTATAAATTGTGGCGGTGGGGAAACACTTGTTGATGGAAATGATTATGATCAAGATAATGATACATCAGAATTTTACCTAAGTCCAAAAGGAAACTGGGCTCGGAGTAGTGCTGGAAACGCCTTCTCTTCTTTCAATTCTAGTGATTTCTTAAAAACCATTAGATCTGGGCTTTCCTCTGAAGCAGTTTTATACAATAATGCTCGCACTTCCCCTCTCTCTCTCAAATTTTACGGGTTTTGTTTACGTAAAGGCAAATACAGCGTAACACTTCACTTTGCTGAACTTGTTGATGATGACAATGGTTACAGAAGTAAAGAAAAACAAGAAAAACGCATATTTGATGTATATATTCAGGTAATGTTTTTCTTGGTTTTGCCACCAGCACTGTGCACCCACCGATTTGCATTAGTATTGTTGCATGCTTTGTCATTTGAACCAACTAAGTATGAATGGTGATTGGTTGCTATAGGGTGAGAGGAGACTCAAGGATTTCAACATTATAGAAAAGGCGGGAGGTCCGAATAAAGTATATCAAGAAAATTTCACAGCTGTTAGTGTAAATGATAGTACATTAGAGATCTACTTCTACTCGGCTGAAAAAGAGATTAATTGGGGACCTCTCATATCTGCTATATCCGTAACTCCAGGTCAATAGATACTTATTAGTTATTTTCCTTCTTTTACATGCGCATATATATTTGGGTGATCTGGTCCTAAGGTGACGCAATTACTAGTTGTATGCATGTCTAAAGTACAATTATAACAGACTTACATTTTGTTTCTCTTGTTGGGATGATCATTTCAACATTGAAATGAGAAATAATCAGAGTACAAGCTACGCATACGACCATCTCCTCTGCACATAGCGCTCATTACTGTGGCTTCAAGCATAGTTTTTGTTTTGCTTTTATTGCTTTTTGCCTGGATGATGGGATGGTTGGGTACAGATCACTTGCAAGGTAACATATTGTATACTGGCTAGCAACATTTGACAAGTATTCACTCTTTCAAGAATTCTTACTGAAATTTAGCATACATCGATCTCTGATGATTTGTTTGTGGAACAGAAATAGATATAGGTCTAGAAAAGCCTGTCACCCTCAAACAATTAAAAGATGCTACTCGGAATTTTAGTAAGAGGAATGAGATTGGTCAAGGGAGTTTTGGGATCGTTTACCGGGTAACTAATTTTCTCTGTCCTAGCTTGTTTTTTATTGTGGGTTTCAACTACAAACTTGCGATCTTTTAACTTGCAAATTAAATTCCTCAGGAGAAATGGACTTAATAATGTATTTCATTTGTTTGGTTGTAATTGCGTGCAGGCTGAAGTGCAAGGGAAAATTGTAGCTGTGAAGAAACTTTCCTCTCATTCAGAGGAAATGATCAATCAGTTGAAAAATGAGTTTTATACCTTAAAATCAATGAGTCAAGAGAACCTTGTTCAGTTGCTGGACATTTACAACGCAAAAGGCCTGCATTTGCTCATCTATGAATATATGCAAAACAAGTCCCTTGCATGCGCCTTATTTGGTAAATTTTAATTCTATCGGACCCCTTTTGTTGTTATATGTTTTTCTGTTCTAACATTCTGACTATTTAGGAGAAAATATATTGATTTGGTGACTGTATGGTTGCAGACTCAGAGTCAAAACTGAAACTTAATTGGGAAGCTAGGTTTAACATTTGCTTGGGAGTAGCTAGGGGATTGGTGTATCTACATGAGCATCCCAGGCTGAAGATGGTTCACAGGGACATTAAATCAGCTAATATTCTTCTCGATGGAAACCTCAAGGCTAAAATATCAGACTTTGGATTGGCAAGCCTTTACACCGAAGATGATCAATTCAAGTTCATCAAAGTAGAAGTGCCGCAGTAAGTAAAACTATAAAACAGTACCTTCTCCCTGCCGCTTTATATATACTTGTTGCAATCTTTGCTTTAGTGTAATGATAAGTTCATAAGTTACCTCTTGTTTTCTGCAGGGGATATATGGCACCTGAGTATGTTCGAGGAATTGTGACATCTAAAGCTGATGTCTACAGTTTTGGGGTGGTTATACTTGAAACTGTTAGTGGAAGGACAAATGCAGGACACAGGCGAGATAGCCAGGAAAGTGAATTTCTTTTAGACACGGTAAGCAAAATTAGCATTGCCATGCTTTTCTGCCTTCTTTTATTCAACTTGTCTGTCTAAACTATGCTGTAACCTCATGTAACACGATCTATATGTTCCGTGTGGAAATACAGGCTTATGATTTACAGCAAAAAGGAAGGCTGGTGGACTTGGTTGACAAAACCTTGTCTACCAAGTATGATGCAAAACAAGCCATCATCATCTTGAATTTAGCAGTAAAGTGCACCAGTATATCCCCAACTCTGAGGCCTACTATGTCTGAAGTTGTGAGTGTTCTCGTTGGCGACAAAAAAATTGAGGAGATTTGTCCCCCTGCTCTGAATGATAGTCATATTGCTCACGTTGATTCCTCTGTTTCTATGGAAGTAACCTCGGGAGCATCCACATCATCTAATGTGATCAAAGGGGAAGATGAAACAGAACATATTTCTGAGATAAGCCCCTTATCTATCAGAATGAAACAGAGTAATCTAACCAAATGTTTGTGACTATTTTCTTTTCCCTGTATTCGGACTTGATGGACTCTACCGCATGTGACATGTATTGCACATGTATAAAAATTCCTAGCCTTGTCTTGTCAAATTGGATGTTAGGTATCACCACCAACGCTAACGAACTTGAATTTGAAATTCTTCTAATCTAAAACTCTGACCGAATTTGTGCAATTGAGAAAGCCAAAGAAACAAGAAGTCAAGAACGAGGGAAAACAAATGCATGCCAAACTTATTTTGGAGCAATTAATTATAAAGTTTATGCAGTAAATGTCATGGATTGACATATCATCTGCATATTTCTTGAAAACACTAAATGGAACAAAATAGATAGTTATGAATAATCAACACAAGTTTTGCTAACGCAGTGTAAACCTCACCCCTGAGGAAACATCACTGCGAGGCATTTTAGGTAGCCCACACATAAGAACAATCCACTATGAAATCAAGTTCTTACAACTCACAAGTTGTGGTATTCAACACAACCACTTTACAAGCATCACAGCTAACTTGTTTACAACTTGATAACTCTATTCTACACAAGAATAACACAACCTGTTGTAGTTATCAAGAACAGAACCTCTAGATCTTCTTTTGAGGTGAACACCTCACTGATCTTGACTAATATGCATGCAATGACTTTAGTGGGCAATCACAAGTAACAAACACAATGAGGGTTTTTCAAAAACAGTTTGCAAGAGTTATTTCTCACACAAAGTCAATACTTTTCGATTCATGAACTCTACTTGTGAAATGCAGTTTCAAAACCTTTTATAGGGAGTAAGACTCCCCCTCAATCAAATCCCTTTCGCATAACAAAATAAGATACATATGGAAAGGTTTTTAAAACTGAAATCAAAACATCCTATTTATCTGATATGCATGTTGAAAACCTTTTAATGCATATAAGTATATCAAATCAATTTAATCGATATGCATAACAATTTAAATCATATAAAATGATATGAAATGGATACCACTTTTAACTCAAGATCAGTGAGAGTGATCCTCCTTGATTTCTTCTTGGTGATTTGATTATGCAATTAACTTGAGCCACCGGATGAAATACTTTCCCAATCTTTTGCAACTTCTGATCTCCTAGTGGTCTTGGGAAGGCATGTGTTGAACGGTAACAGCCCAATATACTTACATTTCTGCTTCATTTCACTATCATTCATCCCTAGCTTCTGTTTTAGTGTCTACTTGGGGTGGTACGTCCTAGACTACTAGTCATATGATAATATCTTCCTCTGTCTACATATTTGCGTAACCATTATCTATAACATTTTCGTTAAACTCCTAGAAAAATAAGAACCATCAGTCCCTGCAAAACCCAACTTTCTGGGATTCCTTGGTGAACTCTGCAATGGCTTTGATTTGGGTGCTTAAATGCAACTTACGCGCAATAAGGGCACGATCATCAAAGAAGTGAGAAATATTTGAACCCGAAATTATCGTATCACGGGGATTGAAAAGCTAACTTCATTCCTTGGTTATGCCGATTACTAAGTTACTAACAATTTAACAAATAAAACCTAAAATAGCACCAAGCTATTTACATGCCCGGCTCGAAACAACCAAGCCTAAAATTGGTCAAGAGAACCACAAGTGAATGCAGAAACTCACAACCAATGGTATGGACAATGAAAGTGGTTTATGAAATTTGATTTTTGATTTTGAAAAATAAAATTGACAATTGAAAATTAAAATTAAAATTAAAATTAAAATTAAAATTAAAATTAAAATTAAAATTAAAATTAAAATTAAAATTAAAATTAAAATTAAAATTAAAATTAAAATTAAAATTAAAATTAAAATTAAAATTAAAATTAAAATTAAAATAAAGATAATAGAAACTAATCAAGATATGGAAATTAGGTCACTAGGGTATCCTCCTAACCAAATTTAATGCACAAATATGCTCCGACAATGGTCACTCAATTCATAATGGCATCAAGAACCGTACCCAAGGCTTTTCAAGGCTCATGGGTCATTAGATTTCTTAAAAGGTATTCCTACTCCGGGTCAAGGGCCGTAGAAACTCAATTGGGACAATCTAGAGCCTTGTTAGGGCCTCTAGTTGCACCAAAAGGCGAAGAGTCCTAGAATCGTGGTTCTCAAACTAGCCAATACGGCAATCGAAATTGGTATTGTAACTAACCATGTTCTAAACAAGTATCCTAGCCATAAATTAGAGAAGTGATTAGGTCCCCTAATTTGTTCTAGACATGCTCATCTACACAATCAAGAGTTAATCAAGCTCCTAAGCATGCATCTAAGCCAAATATTATATAATAGAACATATGCCAAACACGAAATTGAAAACCATTAAATCAAAACATACTTATTACATTAAATTCATGCTAGGGCTCAAACCCTAGCTTCCTAAATAGACTACTCACAACCCATCCACAAATCAACAACAATATTCATCAATTAATTAAAGAGGTAAAGGTGAAAAAGAGTTAAAAGTAACAAGAACAAGTCAGAAATTGCTATGGAGCAATTATGACAAGCCTTGATTTATGGCTTCCCACTATACCCAATCTCAAGTCTTGATGTAGATGAGATCCTTGAAGCTCCTTGAAATCCCTTTGAGAAATTGATGAGAATTTGATGGAATTTTGGTGAGGAGGAAAATGAATCTTGGTGAGGTGATAAATGGATCTTGGTGAGGTAGAAAATAGATATTGGTGAGGAGAAGAAATGGTGTGGAGGAAAATTGGTCTTGGTGAGGAGGAGAAATGGTGTGGAGGAAAGAGAGAGAAGGGTGATGGGGTGAGCTGTGGTCTTGATGGTAGTCTGCGGCAGAAGGGGATAATTGGATTAATAAGGGTTGTCCGTGGTGTAGGGCTGGAAGGAGAAGAAGATTCTGGACAAGTGTCACACCATGATAGGAAGAGAGATGGAAGAAAAGAAAAAGGAAAAATAAAAGAATGAAGGAAGTGCACGTGGGAGAGGGTAGGTTTGATTCTGATGCTGACGTCATGATGACGTCAGCAAAGTCCATCCTTTTTTTTTTTTTTCCCCTTTTCTTGTCTTTTTTTTTCTTTTCTATTTTCTTCTCTCTTCTCAATGCAATTTTGCAAATACTATCGGAGACAATTATATTCCTCTCCCTTGATGTCGGTGACTATGTTGACCCGCATTGACTTTTAGTCCTTTTGTCTGAAATTTCATTTTCCACAATTTTCTCTTGATTTCCGCAATTCCACTTATTTCCTACACAATAAATAAAAATAAATTAAATTACATAATAATTGACTTGAGGACTAACTTATTTCTAGTGTTTTGGATATAATTATATGCATAAAAATGCGTGTAATCACACTCCCACACTTGAACTTTGTTTGTCCTCAAGCAAACTAAATGATACATAATTCGAAAATTTACTAACTCATAAACATAAAGGAAGTGTAGTATTAACCTTTCCAACCATAACCCTCAGAGAACTAATTATGTACATGACCATGAAGTCGACAAAGCATGACATAGAAATTATAAATTTGTAAGGCAATTAAGATGCACATGTAAGAAATGCTCAAGTATATGCATGTGTTGACCATGTGTCAAATCAATCCACCATAATTAAATAGGCACATAGAAGACCCGACATAACCCACTAAATTCACATAGGTTCACTAAATATTACCGCTAAAGTGTTTAGGGGCTATATGTGTTTCACTCAAAAGCAATTTCACAACATGCGCCGCCATATGCTTGCTCTTCGATCTCATCTCCGCTGGGTAGCCCACAACATTCAAAATCAAGAGGTCTTTTATTTGGTTGTAATGGGGCTAAAGGCAAGTGGTTAGGAGAAATGAAGGATAAGGAAAGACAAAGTCCATAGAAGTCGATGAAGCAACTCTTTCTTGAAGAGATTTAAGACTTTTGTTTTCGAATGCTAAATCACTCACTCTAATCCCAATGTACAACCCGCTAACTAAACTATGTTATACCCTCCTTTGTTTTTTTTTTTTTTTTTTTTCAAGGCAATTTTTTTTTCCTTTTCTACTTTTCTTTTCCTTTTCCTTTTTTTCCTTCAACTTTCTTTTTATTTTCACAACTTCTTCTTCTTCTTTTTTTTTTTTTTTTTTTCTATACAAATCACTCACCCCCACTCTTATTCTTTTGTAACCTCACACTTTTGACTTTTCTTTTCTTTTGAAGCACTCAAACATAAAGTCATTCTCTCGAATCGCTTCACCAACTACTGATACGCTAAAAACAAGCGCTCAACTTAACCCTACAAAATGTAGTCGTTAGCAATATAGAGTAAGCAGGGATCATTCAAGCCGGGTATTGAGGGCAGTGTTCTAAAAAACGCTCTAGGCGGCCGCCTAGGCGCTGGAAGGTTGACGACCGCCCCGATTAAGGCCTAATCGCTCGAAAAATCGTATTTGAATTTAAGCGGACGCCTAGAAGAGCTTGACGGGCGCCTAGGCGTTCTGGGCGGGCTGGGCGGCTAGGCTGGGCGGGCTAACCCATGTCTCTCTTCTCAACTCTCGCTGCCTCTCTCTTTCAATAGGCCGCCAATCTGACTCTGAAAATCCTTCTCTCTCCTTGACAGTACCTCTCTCTCTTCTCGAATAATCAATCTCTTTCTCTCTCTCCCCGTAAGTTCTCTCTCTGCAGTCTACACTGATTTTGTTAATCTGACGAATCGTCGCACTGATCTTTCCTATAATTAGAGGATTTCTCATATATTTGGTTTGGATTAAAATATGAGGGGAGTGAGTTGCTGAGAATGAAGTCAGGGCTTGTGCGAATGGCAGGGAAGAACGAGGAAATACTGGGACACGAAGAGGTGTGATGCAACACGAAGAGGTGTGAAGCAGTTGGTTAAGAAAAGATAGATTGAATCTTTGGTTAGTAAGGAGCCACGTGCTGCTCCATTTTGACAAGCTTAACATAAATAAAAAAATTATATATATATATATATATATATATTTTACCAACCATAATTAGCTAGAGTTTTAATTTTTTATTTTGGGTTGACCAATGACTTTATGTTGTCTTTGCTAATAACAACCGCAATAGTTTTACTCTTCAAGTCTTTATACGTTTATCTTCTCAAAAAAAAAAAAAAGTCTTTATATGTATATAATTATATAAATAAATGTTATAAAATTAAAATTAAAATTAAAAAAATAAAACCGCCTAGGCACCCGCCTAGACCCCTGGGCGCTAGTCCCCTGACCACCGCCCGACTAGCGCCTAGCGATTTTTAGAACCTTGATTGAGGGTAACAAATTAATCACACAAAATAAAAACAAACTAATTTAAACTAACTAAAACACAAATCAAACAAACAAAATCTGAAACTAAACAAAACAAAAACGTCAGATACTAGAAAAGAGAGAAAAATATGGCAGGAAACAGAAGGGGATAGAAAGGGCTCTGCAATCCTAAACAAGAACAATATTTTGGGGTTTTTGGTTTGTAACGAAAATAAAAGATAATATGAAAGAAAAACGATTTTTATTTTAGGTTTTGAGAAAATAAGATGGAGAACATGTTAGAGACTCGGAAATCCACCACCAATTACTTTTGAACAATGTTAAGTTAACCTAGTTTCAATTACTAAGGTGTGAACAGAAACCAACCAAGAAACAAGTCGGAGCAGATCATGTCCCTTATTAATGTTTCCCTAAATACTTAGTCTACGTGAACGCACAATAGCTAAGCCTATCAACATGCAATCAAGGTATAGAACGCTATCCTATCAACAACACATATAGTGTCAACATATTTGAAGCATTAAGATCTCATGGAAACGATTGATTATAGAGTTGCAGTCTAGTGTGGAACACCTACCTAGCATGCTCTTCTAGTTGTTTAAAACATCAACTTTTGTTCAAAGCCTTGCATACTTGTGGATTAGAAAACAAGACGATTAGGTGAATTATTTTCTAAACCTAGCTCCAATTACATGCATAAATCCTATGTTGGCCACCATAAAATAAACACATGCAAAAGTTTTCAATCAATCAGAGATAAACAATCAATCTACACCAAAGATCAAGAAACTAAATTTAAACAAACATATGTTCTACATAATTGGGGCTTCAAACCTCGCCCCTAACAAGAAGTGACTAGCCACACATCGTCTTAAATTCAACAAATAAAAGCATGAGTATTAGATTACAAGATAATAAAAACTGTAAAAAGGAGAGTATGAGAGCCACGAAATCACTTTTAGGCAGCCTTAGATGCAGGCACTCCTTCAAGACAAGTCACGGCAGAAGCTTGATGGAGATGGATGGTGATGTGCATGGTTTTCCTTCTTGAAGACTTGGGAATTTTTGAGACTTTGTGTGCTAGGGTTTGGGAGCAGAAGATGGCGCTGTAGGATGGTGGTTTTCAACGTGTTCAGAGCCTCTATATATATAGAATGCACAGCCCAAGTTTCCTTTTCCAATTCTGCTTTGAAAGCCTCTCCTAGTTGCCTGAGGATTACTCTACTTGGTGCATAATTAAATGATTTTCAAGCCTTAATAATCTTCCCAAAATCTTGAGGAATCATTCTAGGACTCTCCTTCATATTTTCAGCAGCAATAACCTTCCAAAAATGCCTTGGAAATCTGTCCAAAGAAGAATTCTGCCAAACTGTCCTGTTTTGACTAGGATTCAATTTCTGACTCTGAAGCTTCCTTCTTGGACAAGGAACAACTTCGTCTTGACAAGTTTCTGGATTTTTCTTGACTCCCACGTGTTCTATGACATCATATATTCTAGATTGATCAACAACCTTCTGGAAAAAATCCAAGAAAATTGCCGGAAAAGATCTCCCAAAAAACTTCATGAAAAACTGACAGTTTCTGCCTTATCGGGAAGCATTCTTTGACTTTGATTTCCTACTGCCTCGTTGATACTTCTGACCAGTTCTTTGGCTCTTGTAAATTATAACATCATATCTTCGAGGTTATCTAGCCCTTTGTTCATAGGTGCAGATGGAATGATGCAAGAATTGCTCCTCAAAACCGTTCCCAGAAAGCTGATTCTGAAACTGCAGTTTTCTGTTTTGCAGAAACTGTATTGCACAATGAATTCCGTGGACTTCCCTTGTAATTTCTGGCCAAATGGTTGATCAAACTTGGTCCTCTGCATCAGTGCTTCATGATCTATGGCTCCATTGCTCCCTTTCAGCTCATATTTCTCTTAAATCACTCCACGAACTACCTAAAAAGAAAACGAAGTTAAAACTGATTTTTTAAAGGAAATAGCTAAGAAAAGTATAAAGGTTTCACATTATATTTATCGCATTTTATGCTCCTATCAAATTCCCCCACACTTAGCTTTTGCTAGTCCCTTAGCAAAATCAAAACTAAGAAAATAAAACAAGAACTCAAAAAACTCAAAACAAACTATGCCTTCAACATTGTTGTCTCAGAAATCTCTTACTTTCATAGCATCAAGATTAGCACACAACCAAGATTCAATCATGAGTAATTCGAGAGTTGGTTAAAACATATACTCCACATATAAGCATGTAAGACATGGACGTGACAATGGTGATGGGTGGAGCTTAGCATGTATCCAACAAGTATGATTCAAACCTCACAGGATTCACCACTCTTTCTTCTCTCAGATCAAGGCTAATGCTTAAAAGCTTTTTCACTCAAATATATGAGAGAGATGATAATATTTTCGACAAACTAAAAGCTCACATATATAAAAAAAGAAAGGCTATGTCGAAATTTATATATAATTTTTTTTCTTTTACGATCTCATGAAGGATACCAACTACTTGCCGGACGGACCGAACCATATGCTCAACTCTTGTAACAAATCTCCACAGATCAAAGGCTGCCCATCTTAAGGATCAAAGAGGTCTTACTTCAAGGTTGTAATGGGGCCAAGGTTTAGGGGTTTAAAGAAACGAAAGGGTAAGGAAAAATCACAAAGTGTTCTAAAAACCTAGCGGAGCCTTCATTGAAGTATTGAGACGTCTTCTTTTAGCTACCAAGGCATCTTGCAACGTTGAACTTCATGTGTGTCTTTATTGAGGGCCGGATGTCATTGTGTTGGACCCTTGCTTCATTCTACATTCCTTTGAACACTTGTGAAATAGGACAAAGACCAAATTCATCGTACTTAGGCCGTCACTTCAAAAAAAACTCCTTATCCACATTGGGGGGACTAAAATCCACACATACTTGCACTCTTTTTTCTTCTTTTTTTATTGCCGTACACACTTTTTTTTTCTTTTTCTTTTTCTTCGGCATACATATTTTTCTTCTTTCTCATGGACAGGTCTTTCCCCCACACTTATTCTTTCTCATCATCTCTTTTTTAGTGCCTTCAAAATCTTGTCTGTCTCATGAATTACCTCCACTAAATTCTTAGAGCAAGGGTAGGGATATAACTATACTAAGGTTTAAAGGTTAGGATTTTGAGGGTGATGAAAGAAAAATGTTTAAATGTAGGCTCAAATGGGTTAAACTAGAGGAGTCCCATGACGGGCACAAATATGGACATAGGCTATTTTTGGCTTTGGTGGAATTTCCTAGGTGCCTTTATCCTTTCCAGAATCAGGGACATGTATTGATAAAAGTTTCGACCAGCACAAGAGCAAGTTCTAGTAATCTCTAGAGTCCGTCAAACTTAATCTGTGGCAAGCAGTCAATCAAAGAGAAAGATAATGAGATCACTAAGCATCGCCAAGAAAATAGGAGTATAATTTTTCAATAAACACTCACAAAGAATAGCAAATAGGCTCAAATTCTCACAAGGGTTATTATGAATCAAAAACTCATCATCAACATGCTCATAATTCTGTACCAAGGTCAACAAAAACCACATCTACTACACATTCATATGCTTTATATATATCGTAATTAACCAAAGAATTCTTTTAACATCATCTCAATATTGTGATCCTCTTTTATTTATAATTTCAGAGATTAAGTTCATCCTAGACAGTTGAAAGGCAACCTAAGACTCGAACAACAAAACAAAAACTGAAAACAAGAACTAAAGACTCCAAAAGAAAGAAAATAACTAACGCAATTTATTTATTTATTTATTTATTTTATTTTTTTGTTGAAATTTTTCAATTTTTTTGGTTTTTTAATAAGACTCAAATTGGATTCCCTTCCCCCACACTTGAATCATACATTGCCCTCAATGTATGGCAAATTTAATCAAACAATGCATAATAGAAGCGTAAAGAGAGGAAATCAAAAAAAAAAAAATTAAAAGAAGAAAGGTGAGAAAGTTGATAGAAAAGCTCCCCCTTGTAGACCTCCCAATGCTCACGACCTTTGGAGATGACAACAAAAGACCCCAACCTCAAGACCATAAGGTCTTGACTTCCTAACGTAAGCTCCGTGCGAAGTCTTGTTGCATCTTTGGAAACCATAAGTTTGTGTCGGCCGCCCATGTTCCAGGTCCCATAACTTCTCTATGCAGCTTCAGATGACTATGATACCACTTGGAGGTGAAAGTGGACATTGCTAGCTCTCTGTGCATATGTGGAACACCTTCTAACTCCAAGCGGTTTGAAAGTTATAGCCCTGCAAAGTTAGAGAAAAAGCAGAAATTGGAACAGAAAACCTGGCAAAGTGACCTTTACCCACTCAAACCTTTATTCTGGGAGCATCACTGGTTCAATGGACGAGATTTTTGGCCTGAAGGTAGTATACATATAGAGCTTTGAGTACATGTAAAGAACTCCTCATTTGAACCACGGAAATATGCCCAGTTTTTCTTTTTCTGTGACACAACTGCACAGTTTTCTGTTTTCCTGAGCTGACCCTACTGCATTCAAACTGGAGCTGGGAACGCATATGAACTCCGAATCCTGTTCTGTAAAAACCAACAAAAACTAGACTCAAATACCTTTCGATTCATATATGGTACGTCTTCTGGTTCCATCGGATCTAAAAACGGCAGTCATCCAAAGTAGACTGACTGTATGGTAGGCACTCTGTTTTTACAAAAGCAACACTTTTCACACTTCTCTACAACCTTATGACCTGCACACAAACTAAAAACATAAAAAGAAACTAAATAGAAAATGAAGAAAGAAAGAAAAAATCCTTTGGGTTGCCTCCCAAGAAGCGCTTGATTTAAAGTCTTCAGCCTGACATAGCAGCTCTTCATCAAGAGTAATCAGGAGGTTTAGGCCGCGGTTCGATCAGATGCTTAAGCCTCTTCAAAGATGTTTCATGGTCCCTTGCTAGCAACATAGGTAACTTGAGAGCAATAGAAAGACAAGATTTGATGCTTCTCTTTTTCTTTCTCTTCTTCCATTGTCTCCTTCTTCTCTTAAGTTCAACAATCACGGCTACAATGATCTCCTTATGTGATTTGAGATGTTCACTTATGACTATCTAAACATGATCAACAAACTCAACCGTTGCTTGTATGGGAAGAATGTTGGAGAGATTTTCAAAAATATAATTATTTATTAAGAAATGAAAAGGTGTCAATTTATGTTTGCACCTTTTGGATCTATCTGAATGAAGTGATATGACCAAAAATTAAATAATACAAATGAAAAGGTACCTTACATTTTGAAGGGGTACATATACTTCTATATAAAGGATTCATTCTATTCATTCTCGACAAAAAAAAGGGATAATCCTACACAATCCCAAGACAATCCTAGAGAGTCCCAAGAGGATCCTAAGAAGATCTAAGCCTCCAAATATTCACCATTTTCTGTTTTATTACATATAAAACTGCTAGAAACTAATAGTGCACAATTAGTGTCTAGTAACCTTGAGCCATCTTGTAAACCTTCTTTTGAGTGTTTAGGTTGATCTTCGTAAGTGCAAGACGCCGATCAACAACAGCATTGTGCTGGGCTTCATTGTATCCTAAAGGCATATTTGGTTATTCCCCTTTGCACACTGGATAGTGGGGCAAATAATGTCTCAAGGAAAGCGTTGCTACAACGTGCCTTAGAAGCATAAACTCTCTCATGATCCATACCCACAAATTTGTTCTAACAATCTTGAGACATTATTTTAACCAATGGAAAATTTTATTCTAGAGAGTTTATGCCCAAGTTTGAAAACTGGTGGAGCCTAATTCAAGAGAGGAGAAAAAGTATCGATATGAACATGATGTAAGAATCTTTCATTTATTGTTAAATCTCTAAAAGCTACAGGCATGATAAGGAAAAGGCTGAATATCATGGAGAGTTTCTGCCATAACTTGAAAGTTCGAGAAGTCCGAGTGTCGAATTTGGAAAGAAAACGCAGGCAATCGTTTATCAAACAAGGAAAATCGTAAGATTTCTAACTATTTCTAAATTCTGGAAATTACAGGTACGCCTAACAATTAATAACCTTGCATGTAAACTTTGAATTCATAATTGGATTGTTGCATGTGCCATATATGCATCACGCACAAGTACAACTCAAGATTCCTATATGATCAATGTACAGTTTTTATATATATATATATATATATATATATATACACACACACATACACGAAGCCAATGGAAAAGTAATTGTCATTTAGTGACAATATGGAATCTGGCCTAATACGAAGGAAGATTGATTCATATTGATTCATGGATAATAAATCTTCTATCGGCTAGACGTTGGGTGTTCAATGTATATATAATATACACAAGAACAAAGAAGAAGATCGATATGTTGTTTGATATATATGAAGTATACAAAACAACGTACAAGAAGGATATATGGATCTTGTTCTGAGGAAGATAGCAAAAAGAAGAATACATATGTTTGGAAAATTCTAGTGTATGTTAATGTATGACATACACTAACTTTTTTAAATATTTTAGGCCGTCGGATATAATTAAAATATGTAATAAATCTAACGGTCTAGAATATTCAACTTTGGTAACCTGCTTACCCATTAGCAGGTATAATCTTTTTTTCTTTTTTCTTAGTAAAATTTTCAGTTATTAGACCTAAAACTTTTAGCGACTCTCAAAAACCCTAAATTGAAGAGGAGAATCGAGGGAGGAGGAAGTGCGTTGAGAAAGGTTGCCTTCTAGCGACTCTCTAAGCTTGATCATCACACCAGGAACGATTTGTTTCGAGAACCAGTGCAATAAAAAAAAAAAAAATTTAAATCTGCTTGCCTGAAGAGGGGTTGTTTCAACAGAATCAATGGCCATATGAAGCTGCTGCCGTAGCTTTTGAGGGTATACCACGATGACAGCGATGCAAGGACTATGGGGTTAATGTAATTAGAATGATGACAGTGCTGCAAGGAAAAGTTTGATTCTCTGGTTTATGGTTTTGTTCTTGGAAAGGTTTGTTCTACTTTAGAAAAAAAAGTAGCAAACTCAATGATATTCTTCTTTGAATTTGATGAACAGTATTTCGACTTAAACCTCACAGAAAGAAAATAGCTGGTAGTTTTCCCTTTTCTCTATTCATTCACTCAGCATTTGGTCTGTTTCAGTAAAGGAATCATTGAAATTTCTGTTACAGGTTTAGTTTCAGGGTTGGAGTTTGAATTGTCGAGATAGTGCTGATCGATAGAGATATGAAGCAAATCCCCAGATTGCCAACGTTATTGCAATAACCTTTTATCCATCCATACTACCATTGAAGAATATTACTGCGAGAATTGGAACAAAAGGCAAGCTCGGAACACATATAGATAGACTTGTTAATGGAGCTTGCTTCTCTCAATGTTGTGTATACTATTTTACATAGAGATTCCCATTACTGTTTTAGTGAAGGGATCCATTAGATACTAATGCATACTTTGTCCAACTTATGACTGAAATACTGTTTAATTAGACTTAATATAGTACTATCAGTAAAAGAGTTTTCTGCTATGGTTGAATGCCACTTGACTTGGTCCTCTGTTTTCCTCTATTAATTACTAGTTGTATTATATTTTCCTCTGTTTTAGAATGGGATGGTTTCAGTATTTATCAAGTGAGTTAGAAAATGTGCAGTTTCTAATTATACAAAGAAGTGAGAAATGTCAAGTGGATTAGTCAAAAAGGGAAAAGCTGATGAGTAAGGGATTAGCTTTACTGCATTTGTGTGGTATGCTTATATTTTCATGGGTATTTGATATCTGTGATGTGTAATTGAAAGTGGAGAACCTCAGTTGGCAGCTTGGCTGTGAATTTTTTCAATTACATTTTAAAAGAGGCTTTGATCGATTCTCAACAGATGCTGATTTTCCCATTGGCCTTTTCAAGGATTATATCATATAATGGAAAGGGACCCAAATGACAAAAAAATGAAAATCAAACAAACGGAAACACCATGCAATACCTCTGTTCTCACTCTCACTCTCAATAAGCTAGCTTCTACTCAATAACGCCCAAAAGCATAAAAGCACATGCCAAGTTCCTAACTTCATCCCTATTCACTTTTTTACAAGAGCCATCGATAACCATGACAGTTTTGCCCATTTCTATCTGCTAAACACATATTCACTTTTGATCATCAGGAACCAAATGATTGGTTGGGATCGTGATCCCCCACTCTCTTACTCCATCTCAGTATCATGGAGTCAGTTTCACGTTTCACTCTGACCAAAATTTGTCCGAGATTGGAGTCCATCTCAGTATCAGCAGCTGCAGAAGCTAATCAGCGGCGCCTCACCACCCTATCCTTATCCGACGAAGATCATGATGGATGCAGAGTTGAAAGTTGTAGTGCTAATAAGATGGAGGCAAAGTCGTAGTGATAATGATACTTGTTGAATGAATACCAAATACTTTACTGATACTATAAAAAAAAAAAACACATAAAAATCAAAATGGCTACGGAAGCACCTAATTCTAGCTAATTCAAAAGTTCAAATCTATTTTACCGAGTTCCAGAACAATCTCATCTTACAATAATAACCTGGAATAAGACCGCGAATTGTGGTAATCAAATTGTTATTAGTGTTAACACTTCACTTTTACAAGTTTGAGAACCTTTTACCAATGAAACAAAGAATTGTGGTAAAAGGTGGTAATTTAGTTGTTATAAGTGTTAATATTTCACTATTACAAGTTTTCATAATCATTTACCAATGAAATAACAAATATGTTGTTATACTGGTAAAACCTCATATATATTAGTAAATTGGCGATGAGTCCTTTATGGTGTAATGAGATTGTCTATTTTGTAACTACTATCATTTAGGAGTTATTTACTTATTTGACGATGTTCTACCTTCATTTTACGACAATTGAGGTCCAAAGTAGTAACCAAGGTTGTATTGGTGGTAATTCTTCAGTATTATAAGTTTGATAACTATTTGACCGATGAGACAACGAATTGTTGTAGAAGTAGTAATCAAGCTCTTATTTGTGGTAATTTTTTATATTACAAGTCTGAGAACCATTTTACTAATGTGACAACGAATTGTTGTCAAAGTGGTAAAACTTTATGTATATATTGTAAATGAGGCGTGAGTCCTTAATTGTGTATTAAAGTTCTCTATTTTGTAACTAATACTTTTATTGTGTAAATCTCATCATCAATGAGAGAATTACTCGTTTGACAATGCATTTTACTATAAATTACAACAATTAAGGTATAAAGTGGTAATTATGGTTGTTTTTATGATAATTACTTGAAATATGATTTCATTTACCAAAAAAAAGATCACTTTACCAATGCTACAACAAATGTTTTGTTTATATGGTAAATAATCATATTAGACCTAAAATTTTTCTAGTCCTTATTCTTGTAATCTAGTTGTTCTTTTTGTAACTAGAGTCCTTTCTTTTGTAAATTATATCATTGATGAGACATTTTACAACAAACGACCACATTGGACGTATTTAGTGATAATTATAGTTGTAATCAAAGTAATTACTATATTTACGATCTTCATTACAAGTTTTTGAACGATTTAAGTATAAAACAATAAATGAGTACTTAGTATGGTAATTTTATTTTTTTTAAGTACACATGTCAAATTATAAGTGGATAACCTGTTGACCTGTACAACAGGTTTCACCAACTAATTTAATTTAATATATATTTATTAAAAAGTTGATGTATGACAAACATCAACACACCTTAGACTTTCTCCATATGTTTATGGCATACATTTAAAGTATATATTATATTTTGAAATCAATCGGTTTTATATATAGCTGTTTTATGTATGTGCAGAAGTTTAAAACATGCATCGAGGTACTGCTTTGATTTATAATTGTATATATCAGTCTATTATGACTAAGGGTCGTGTTTTGGTCATCTTGTTTCATAAAACGGTTGGTTTCTAAATGGTGGTTATATGTAGTTTCATAATTTTTTGTTGATCATAAAATATAATATAAAATGCATTGAAGAACTGCATTTATTATTATATGATTTTTGTGATATCAATTATATGTGGTAAATGGATTGGAAGCAGTGAAAGTTTAGATCATCTAGAGGTGGATAAGGACTCTTGTAAAAGTCATAACTGTACTATTCTTTACATTTAATTCTTCATATGTGTGGGGGTATGAGTTTATGATCCAACTGCATGATGTCCGTTCTTAGCCATGGACAGAATATATCCTGCTTCAAGAACGCATGTTTTCATTTCTCTTTGAAAGAGGGATAAGGGATTAAATTAAGGAAGAACTTGATCTGTACCATGATTGACGAAAATGTGCTTCTTTAAAGGAGTTACAGATATAGACTGCATGCATATTCTTCAGAAAGTCTGGGTTTGCACGGGTGATAAGGCTTTGATAAAATTCATAAGGTCATATGCAGTAGTTCTTTATCTGGGAATTTATAACAGATGCATACATAGTACTAATTGAGACTGCACATCAGGCCATACATGATGATGCATGGAGAAACATGAAAGGTTTCTTAACTGATCAATTGAACCATGAGAAATTCGAATTCATGGAAGAAGTTCGACAATCCATTGTACTGGTGTACGTTGTCTTCTACTATACAGTATACTGAAGACGTATATTTAAAGAAAAAAAAAAATTGCTTCTGTGTGCTAGTTGGATCCTATTTGGATAGCAACTAGTTGATTATATGTATATCGAAAATGCAAGCTTATTAAAAGCCTTTGTGAATTAAGTTACTTTGCATGATATCCATCAAAAAGTAATAAGCTAGCATTAAGCTTGAAAGCGTCTATGGCTTGATTATGGACTGTGAATACTCAAGTATTGAATATGAGTATATCATCTAATATAAAGATGAGTTTGGCATAATACTAGTTGAAATGTCAATAGAAAATCCAAATCAAAACTTTAGACGGATCGTAAGTTTATGAATAAGAAATTCATTGATAGTCTTCACTATCAAAGGACATTTGCCAAGTAAATAATAACAATGATGATTACCGGTTCATTATTGAGACATAGCTATGCAACATAAATTATAAATGACGGTGAGAACCGTTAATTCTAAGGTCATGATTAAGATTGATTGACCAATTAACAAAGTACTTGTAAATCTTTAAATTTACAAGGATTTGATGGGTGATACATCAAATGGGATGGGGAAGTCCAAAATTTTGATCACCAATGATGGAAACTCAACTCAACACTTGAAACATCAAGCCTTGAGTTCAATGAGCAAAGTACATCATATGTAGTGATTGCAAGCACTAAAGTGAATGAATGAACATATGTTTCCACATATATATAGTATCCATCCAAAGGTAAAGTAGTGCTTGGTACCTGTAATGTATGGTGGAGGTTGAGTTAATTCTCTTAATAAGCATGATTGAAAGTTCTATAGTTACAGGGGTACTACATGCTTACCTATATGAGTGTGAAGGTGGTGCCGCCTTCTATGCGACTTGGACTAGTTTCTAGAGCACTCATGAAATAGGATATAGACATAAGGCCAATCCACGTGTCAGCTTGTAAAAACACTTTAAAGGGAGTAGAAAATAGTGTGTGAAATGTGTCCGGTTAAGTCACATAGAATCGCAAGTTCAAAGCTAAGGCCACTTCGCCATTCTGACTTAACTTTGATGTGTTCTCACTAAGCTAAGGTTCAAGTCCACAAGACACCTTAGTTTATGCACTGAGCTTTCCAAGATTATGCTCAAGCATTTTAAAAATGTTTTAAAATCATATTTTCATTATATCTTTATATTTTGAAAATGGTGGAGGATTGTTGGAGAGATTTTCAAAAATATAATTATTTATTAAGAAATGAAAAGGTGTCAATTTATGTTTGCACCTTTTGGATCTATCTGAATGAAGTGATATGACCAAAAATTAAATAATACAAATGAAAAGGTACCTTACATTTTGAAGGGGTACATATACTTCTATATAAAGGATTCATTCTATTCATTCTCGACAAAAAAAAGGGATAATCCTACACAATCCCAAGACAATCCTAGAGAGTCCCAAGAGGATCCTAAGAAGATCTAAGCCTCCAAATATTCACCATTTTCTGTTTTATTACATATAAAACTGCTAGAAACTAATAGTGCACAATTAGTGTCTAGTAACCTTGAGCCATCTTGTAAACCTTCTTTTGAGTGTTTAGGTTGATCTTCGTAAGTGCAAGACGCCGATCAACAACAGCATTGTGCTGGGCTTCATTGTATCCTAAAGGCATATTTGGTTATTCCCCTTTGCACACTGGATAGTGGGGCAAATAATGTCTCAAGGAAAGCGTTGCTACAACGTGCCTTAGAAGCATAAACTCTCTCATGATCCATACCCACAAATTTGTTCTAACAAAGAACATGTGTAGAGGTTGAATGAGGCGTTGTAGGATCAGATGGTCTTGCATGTGCTAGCAATAAAGGTCCAAATGTAGGAGCTTTGATGGACTCCTCTTTTAAGCAATCCTCCCTTGTGGCCTTATATCCTTTTGGATATTCATTAGCTAGCATGATTGTTTCAGGCACTTGGGGCACATTTGCATGAAGCTCATCCTTACTTTCTTCATGATAGGATTCCTCATCATCAAAAGGATCTTCCATTTCCCACTTTTCAAGCTTGATCCTGTAGTGATCCTCAAAAATCTCAACGTTGAGTGGCTCTTTATAAGACTCCTCCAAATCCATTACTTCATTCTCATCAAATGTTGAATCATGGACTGCATCATGAGGTTGACACAAAACCGTAGTTGTCGGGAGCTCCCCTAAAGTTGCCATCGGTTTAGAAGGGTGCTCCTCAGATATAAAGGTCTCCCAACGCCTTTGAGTTTCTGCCCAAGCATCATCATCCTCACGAGCTTGCTGAATAGAAGCATTCAAAGCTTGTTGTTCCTGAATCACAGCTTGAGTAGCAGCATTTAGTTCCTTAATAATCTCATCATAATTATTAGACATACCTGAGTTTTGAGAATGTGGGGCTTGTGGCCAATAGTCATGGTATGCATATGGAGAAGCTTCGAACTCATTGAAACATCCTTGTTGCATGTTTGGATCATCATTCCACGAAAAGTAAGGAAGATTATCCCATGCCGGATTGTATGGAGGAGAATAGTAATTATTCCAATGCCTTTGGTTGTCTTGAAATCCTCCAAGCATGGTATTTTGATTGTAGTATCCTTGATATTGGATGCTTGGACATGTCTCCTTAGAATGACCAACTATGAAGCATATGGAACACACCTCGTAAGATTGATGCCACATTGAAAAACAAAATAGAAATTTAAGTTAGTAATATATACAAAAAGAATGTGTAAAATCCTAAAAATCAAAATATAAACAAAAATAAACCAAACAATGTGAATGTGAAAAATAAGTATTTTTCAATCCCCGACAACTGCGCCAAAAATTGATACGCTAAAAACAAGCGCTCAACTTAACCCTACAAAATGTAGTCGTTAGCAATATAGAGTAAGCATGGATCGTTCAAGCCGGGGATTGAGGGTAACAAATTAATCACACAAAATAAAAACAAACTAATTTAAACTAACTAAAACACAAATCAAACAAACAAAATCTGAAACTAAACAAAACAAAAACGTCAGATACTAGAAAAGAGAGAAAAATATGGCAGGAAACAGAAGGGGATAGAAAGGGCTCTGCAATCCTAAACAAGAACAATATTTTGGGGTTTTTGGTTTGTAACGAAAATAAAAGATAATATAAAAGAAAAACGATTTTTATTTTAGGTTTTGAGAAAATAAGATGGAGAACATGTTAGAGACTCGGAAATCCACCACCAATTACTTTCGAACAATGTTAAGTTAACCTAGTTTCAATTACTAAGGTGTGAACAGAAACCAACCAAGAAACAAGTCGGAGCAGATCACGTCCCTTATTAATGTTTCCCTAAATACTTAGTCTACGTGAACGCACAATAGCTAAGCCTATCAAACATGCAATCAAGGTCTAGAACGCTATCCTATCAACAACACATATAGTGTCAACATATTTGAAGCATTAAGATCTCATGGAAACGATTGATTATAGAGTTGCAGTCTAGTGTGGAACACCTACCTAGCATGCTCTTCTAGTTGTTTAAAACATCAACTTTTGTTCAAAGCCTTGCATACTTGTGGATTAGAAAACAAGACGATTAGGTGAATTATTTTCTAAACCTAGCTCCAATTACATGCATAAATCCTATGTTGGCCACCATAAAATAAACACATGCAAAAGTTTTCAATCAATCAGAGATAAACAACCAATCTACACCAAAGATCAAGAAACTAAATTTAAACAAACATATGTTCTACATAATTGGGGCTTCAAACCTCGCCCCTAACAAGAAGTGACTAGCCACACATCGTCTTAAATTCAACAAATAAAAGCATGAGTATTAGATTACAAGATAATAAAAACTGTAAAAAGGAGAGTATGAGAGCCACGAAATCACTTTTAGGCAGCCTTAGATGCAGGCACTCCTTCAAGACAAGTCACGGCAGAAGCTTGATGGAGATGGATGGTGATGTGCACAGTTTTCCTTCTTGAAGACTTGGGAATTTTTGAGACTTTGTGTGCTAGGGTTTGGGAGCAGAAGATAGCGCTGTAGGATGGTGGTTTTCAACATGTTCAGAGCCTCTATATATATAGAATGCACAGCCCAAGTTTCCTTTTCCAATTCTGCTTTGAAAGCCTCTCCTAGTTGCCTGAGGATTACTCTACTTGGTGCATAATTAAATGATTTTCAAGCCTTAATAATCTTCCCAAAATCTTGAGGAATCATTCTAGGACTCTCCTTCATATTTTCAGCAGCAATAACCTTCCAAAAATGCCCTGGAAATCTGTCCAAAAAAGAATTCTGCCAAACTGTCCTGTTTTGACTAGGATTCAATTTCTGACTCTGAAGCTTCCTTCTTGGACAAGGAATGACTTCGTCTTGACAAGTTTCTGGATTTTTCTTGACACCCACGTGTTCTATGACATCATATATTCTAGATTGATCAACAACCTTCTGGAAAAAAATCCAAGAAAATTGCCGGAAAAGATCTCCCAAAAAGCTTCATGAAAAGCTGACAGTTTCTGCCTTATCGGGAATCATTCTTCGACTTTGATTTCCTACTGCCTCATTGATACTTCTGACCAGTTGTTTGGCTCTTGTTAAAGTATAACATCATATCTTCGAGGTTATCTGGCCCTTTGTTCATAGGTGCAGATGGAATGATGCAAGAATTGCTCCTCAAAACCGTTCCCAGTAAGCTGATTATGAAACTGCAGTTTTCTGTTTTGCACAATGAATTCCGTGGACTTCCCTTGTAATTTCTGGCCAAATGGTTGATCAAACTTGGTCCTCTGCATCAGTGCTTCATGATCTATGGCTCCATTGCTCCCTTTCAGCTCCTATTTCTCTTGAATCACTCCACGAACTACCTACAAAGAAAACAAAGTTAAAACTGATTTTTTAAAGGAAATAGCTAAGAAAAATATAAAGGTTTCACATTATATTTATCGCATTTTATGCTCCTATCAACTACCATGGAAGAGTACGATAAAAGTGTTTAGGCTAGGTAGGGATTTGTGGTGCAAATGAATAACAAGGCTAAATAAATAAATAGGCTCAAAGTGGCAATCTAGTGGTAAATATCTTTGGGCACATGCTTCTTCGGCCATGGTGGTATCATGCCTAATGCCTCAATCCTTTCTATCCTGTCACAAGCTAAAAGTAGCATCGAGAGGTCTCAAGCAAGTTCTAGATACATGAAATTATGCACACATGAAAGAATAAGTGAATGAACGATGCATACACTATGGATATTATGCTCAAAGGTCACAAATAAGGCATGCAAGTTAATCGAATAATCTATATGCTTCTCTAATTATGATGAACCAACCTAACCATAGGCTATATGCACACATATAATCAAGCATAGATCATATATACACTCAATCACAAAACAAATTCAAAGTCCTAGATCATACTCAATCTATCCACAATCATAACAAGTTAAGTCCATGCCTCGTCATTGAGGTTGGAAAAGGCATTAACCACTAAAATATAATTACATAAAGCTAATCTAATTTAATTTTTGGACAAAATACTTTTTACTCCCTATACTTATAGGGAGTCGACGTTTCAGTCCTTGACATTTTAATTTCACCTAAAAAGTCCCTAAACTCTCCAATTTCACCCAATTAGTCCTTGCCGTCAATTAACTGTCAAAATCTCTGTTAAATCGATGACGTGGCATTTTTTACACTGTGAAATGTCTATTATACCCTCACTCTTTTTTTCTTTTATATTTATTTTTTCCTATTTTTCTTTTTTCTTTTTCCTCCTCTTCTCATTCTGAATCGATAAGCAGAGCATTTTTTTTTAAAAAAAAACCTTTTCTTCTAGCTCTCCCTCCCTCTTTCCTTAAATCATTGTGAACAACCACCCACCACCACCATCACTTCTGCCCCACCATCATGGATCTCCAGCGGCGGCGATGAACGTGTAAGAGGCCTGACGGCGACTGACGATCGTAGGAAAGCCCAATTTTACTGTAGATGGTGCCCAAATTGAAGAGAACGGCGGTCTTCTGAAGATGGATGTTCTGCTGCGAGGCCTTCTGCTTGTTCTTGAAGGTGTTGTGCCAGAAGAAGGTGACGGTGTTGATGTGGTCCTTGTCCGGCTAGACTGGGAAGTGCGTCTCGACGAGGCAGAGGGCTTTGTACTAATTTTGGAGGAGGTCGCGGCGGGCCGGGAGGGACGATCTGGTTGGCGCTCCAAGTCGGAGCGGAGCTGCTTGAGGGTTTAGATGTTTCAAGGTTCTGGGCTTCGCGCTTGGAGTAATTGAAGGCGAGGTCGTCTTCCATTTTTCCCAGCTCCCTGTCCTAGCCTAGATCGATCTTGTCCCACCCGAAGCCACTCCTGTCCGACCCGAATGTCATTAACCCATACGAGCTCATGGCGGCCTCGACGCCGTAACCCTCCACCTCTGATTCAATCTCCGCTTCACCTTCTCAGATTATCACGGTTCGTTTTCTCAATCCTTTACGTCCTTGTTATTACCGCTTAGGAGTTAATACTCTTGTGTGTGTTGGTTTCGATTTTGGTAGATCTGGAATTGAAATTCTTGGATCTGTGCATGTGTTAGTTTTTGATTTCAATGCTAGTTGGATTTTATTGTGTGCTTTTCTCTGCTGTGTTGATTAGTGGATCTGGTATGGTTGAGGAGTAGGATGTAAACCCTAAATTAGCTTCGTGTTGTAATTTGTTTCAAGAAAGTGGTTGTTTTGGTGTATTCCAGCTTAATTTGTTATTCTTTTTCATTTGGCTGATGTCAGTTTGTTTGAATTTTGATGTAGATATATTGTTGGATGCGTCTTCAAGAGTAGGTTAGATACAGTGGTGGTGTTCTTCTTGTTTCGATTCAGATGGCTGTATCGAAATTGAGAATGCCCGCGATCCAATGGGAAATGTTGGTTTTGGTTCTGTTTGTGTTCGCTTGGGATGGGTTTTATCTTCCTGGAAGCTACATGCACACGTAATCCCAAGGGGAACCAATCTTTACCAAAGTTAATTCCTTGACTTCTATTGACACTGAGCTTCCCTTCAGCTACTATAGTCTACCAATGCAAACCGCAAGATGGTGTCAAGAAAATGGCCGAGAATCTTGGAGAACTTCTTATAGGAGATGAGATTGAGAGCTCTGCTTATCGATTCAGAATGAGAAGAGGAGGAAAAAGAAAAAAGAAAGATAGGAAAAAATAAATATAAAAGAAAAAAAGAGTGAGGGTATAATAGACATTTCACAGTGTAAAAAATGCCACGTCACCGATTTAACAGAGATTTTGACGGATAATTGACGGCAAGGACTAATTGGGTGAAATTTGATAGGAGCATAAAATGCTATGAATTTATAGTTCAAACCTCTATACTTTTGCTTAGTTTATTCCTTAAAAAGATCAATTTAACTTTGTTATTTTCTTAGGTACTTTGAGAAGCAGTTAAGGAGAAAAGAGAGCTACAATGGGGAAATCAAGGCACTTCACATGAAGTAGTGATGCAAAGGATGGATTATGATGATTCAGTTGGTCCTAGAACTCAAGAGAAGATGGAGAGAGTTGGCGTTAAAAACAGTTGCAGAGAAGCAGAAAACAGAGTACAAGAGTCTGCCTTATTTTCTTCTGTTTTGGGAAGCTGTTTTGAAGAACCTTCGAGTGGAATTATGAAGAAAGACCTGGCAAAATTTGAAGATCACATGTTCTACTATAACCGAAGGCAAAGAGTTGGTCCAGAATGATAAGGAGGAAGCCGGAGGCTGTGCTCAAAGTTGGTTCCTCGAGAAGACTGTTTCCATCAGCTTTTCAGGAAGCTTTTTCAAGGACTTTTATACTGGACTTAAGGGATGATAATCATTAATTTCTCTGCCCATAATTTAAGAATATATGTTGTAGAGAAGTATAGAATCAAGAATCATCCAGAAAGGTGGTGTAATGAAGAAGTTACGATGCTGCATAAATGAGCAGAGGATAAGGAAAATCTGGAATTTCTGACAAGTCTTTATGCGAAGCATTTTCAAGATCGTTTTTGGGCCACGTTTCAAGAAGGTTTCTAGAAGGTTTTTGCACGGTTTTGAAGGGTGACATCAGAAGTATTATGTGGCAGAATATCACCTTCGAATCTGCTGGGAACCTTTGTCAAACATGGAGAGGGAAATCAGTCCTAGTTGAGAAAGGAAGGTGAATTAAAGGCTATATTTTCTGAAGATATTCTTGGCAGATTTTGGGACGAATTTTATTGGATTTTTGCTGCATTATACTGATCAAGAGACTATTAGAAAGACTTAAGGAGGGTTCAGAAGATTGTGTGGCAGCCAAGCAAGTGGAGTTGGAGAAGAATAAGGAGAACTTGACCCGGTTTTGAAGAGAAAAGTTAGGGGTTTGTAAACAATAAAATAGGAGGCTTCTTGGCGTCAAAAGGAGACCATACCATACAGATTTCACGCCTCAAAAGAACCCTAGCTCTCTGATTTTCGAAGCTCCATACAAGCATAAGGAAAAGAAGCCACCAAAGTCGCCATCTGCCACCACCGTGACCATCCATCTTCAAGCAACATCCACCGTGCCTCTTCACTCTCTTTTCTGCGACTTTGCCCTTTTATTTTCAATATGTTACTGTGTGTTTATCTTAGAACAATGAGTAGCTAAATACTTTTGTGTTAGGGGCTAGTTTGAAGCCCTAAACTATGGTTCAAGTTTCATAATAAATTTCTATGTTTTAGTTACATTGTTGATGAGATTGTTCTTTGGTTCTGGATTAGATGAATCTTTTATATGTATGTTTTATGTGGTTGCAAACATATAGGATATGCATGTAATTGGTGCTAGGTTAAATAGCAATTCACCTAATAGTTTTGGGATTTTAACCGAAGTAGTAAAACCTCTCGCTTAGGTGTGTACCAAAGATGAGGAATGCAACTAGACACGCTTGTTGTACTAGTTTGTACACTTAGATTGACATCCTTCCATATGTGCTTAATGCTTTAGAACTTGCTAAATGTAGGAGCTGCTTGTGATCTCTATGTTGCATGTTTTCAAAAGGTTCTAATAACGGCGCTTGTTCTTGTTAGAACATTATAGGGAAGTAATATAAGGTACTTAGCTTGCTTCTAGCTTTGTAACTTGGTCAATCTCTCTCTCATGACTTAGTAATAAACATAGGAAGAAAAATTGGAACTTGGATTGTGTTTAGAGGTGGATAACGAACTCCTAACTGCCCATCATCATATTCACAAACTTTACTTTAGTTTCATCTTTTGTTCTTACTTTATTTTCAGCAAAATTAATCAACAATCCCCTCAATTGTGTTTTTAAATTTGTTTTATTATAGTTTCTAGTTTTCTTTGTTTTCTAGGTTACATAAATTGAAGGTGAACCCTTGATCCTTGGCGTAGAACGATCTCTTACTTTCACTACTACAACTTGACAACAAAAAGGGTTTTAAATTGCGTGTTATTTTTAGCAGAGCAATTTTTGGCGCCGTTGCCGGGGATCGAATTTTGCCTTTATTTTTATGTTTTTGTGTCTTTGTTCTTTTAGTTTTTACAATTAGTTTTGAATTTCTTTTCAATTTCTTTTTCTTTGCAGCTTCTTGTTGAACTAACTTGCGTCTCTTTTCTCTTATTGAAGGAAGTTTCACTAGTGGATGCATACAAGGAACAACCCAAAAGGGGAGTTAGTGCCTTTGAATACTGAGTTAGAGAAGCTAGTACGAGAAAACAGAAGGTTGAAAAGAGAAGAACAAGCTGCTAAAGAAGAGGCCGAACCCATCATCCCCTGTTTCGTTTTTCAAATGTCGGACGACGAAGACAATCGGCAGCCGCTGCCTCCACCACCACTAAGAAGGACCATTAGGGAGCTCTCAACGTCCCTCATAGCTGGAGGTATTCCATCATGCATTCGTTACCCTCAACCGGCTGAAGGAAAGACAGGAAATTTTGAGCTTAGGACTGGTTTTCTCCACAAGCTGCCCACTTTTCACGGGTTACCTAATGAAGATCCTTATTTGCATCTCCAAGAATTCCAATTTATTTGCTCAAGCATGACACCGGAGAATGCAGATGAGAATATCATGAAGATGAAGGCTTTCCCGTTTTCTCTTGCAGACAAGGCCAAGACATGGTTGTATAGGCTTCCAAATGGCTATATAACCTCATGGATATCATGCACAAGACATTCTTGGAGAAGTATTTCCCCACTTCAAAAATTATTGCATTGAGGAAGCAAATTACTGGAATTCAGCAAGGCATGGACGAGTCCTATTCCGAATACTTTGAGAGGTTTCAAACCTTGCTTACACAATGTCCTCAGCATGATTTGAGTGAGGATAGTTTGTTGACAGCGTTCTATGATGGCCTCATACCCATAGAGAGAGATATCTTGGATGCAGCAGATGGAGGATCATTTATGGACAAGTACAATGAGGATGGAATGAAGCTCATAGCAGATCGTGTATTAAATGCACAACAATTCAATAATACCTCAAGACGTGTTCAAACTTTCTCTTCAAAAGGAGGTAACGATTTTGAAATTAAAGCTCAATTATCAAATCTAACCTCTATGTTATCTCAGGTCTTGGGTAACAAGAAGCAAGGAGCTATGGCTTGTGGTGTGTGCTCAATGGAAGGCCACCATACTGATCGTTGCCCTCAATTATATGAGGAAGAAGAGGTACAAGTTGTGGGAAATTTTCAGCAAGGAGGACAACATGTAAAGAATGATCCATATGCATATTATCCTGGCTCAAGAAATCACCCAAATTTTCGGTGGAGTAACAATGATAATGTCTTGGACCCTTTTCAAGCATCTCAAAGCAACAACCGTCCACCTCCGGGGTTCACTCCACGTCCTCAAGGGGGATTTACACAGAACTCTGCACCACATCAAGCTTCTAGTTCTTCATTGACTCCAATCTTGGATAAGTATGACAAGATGTTCAAAGCTTTGACATCCTCTACTCAACAACTCATTCAATCACAGCAAAATCAAGGGAAGGAAATTTCTGACCTTAAGAAACAAGTGGGAGAATGTGTCAACAAGTTGAATCAATTGCATGATCAAGGAAAACTTCCAAGCAACACGATACCAAATCCAAGATGAGGGTTTGAGTCCGCCAAAGTAGTAACAACACGAAGTGGAAGAGTACTCAATGACGTCCCTAAGGCACAGAAGAAGGACAAAAGTGTTTCTGACCCTTCTGGGATTGAAACTGAACTTGCAATCCCAGACCCAGCGACTACGAGGATTGAAGACTCATTGCAATCCCCAACGAAACCAGAAACCAAAGGTAAAATTCCTAACTCTTCAATTCCGGTTCCTACTAATCCTCTTTCTTCTTGTCTACCTTTTCCAAGTAGATTTGCTCATTCAAAGGAAGAAGAAGACAAGGGGGATATTTTGGATATTCTCCGGAAAGTTCAAGTCAACATTCCTCTCTTGGATATCATAAAACAAGTGCCAAAGTACGCCAAATTCTTGAAGGACTTATGCACCAAGAAGAGGAAGTTCAAGGGGAATGAAGTAGTAGCTCTTAGTGAGGAGGTGTCAAGTATTCTTCAACGAAAGCTTCCACCTAAGCTCAAGGACCCCGGACAATTCACCATTCCATGCACAATTGGTGTAAAGAGGTTTGATAAGGCTTTACTAGATTTAGGAGCTTCTATAAATTTAATGCCTTTCTCTGTGTTTTCAACTCTTAATTTACGTACACTAAAGAAGACCTCTGTGGTGATTGAGCTTGCGGATCGCTCATCTATTCATCCTTTAGGAGTAATTGAAGATGTTTTAGTAAGGGTGGATGGATTGGTCTTTCCTGCTGACTTCTTTGTGATTGACATGGAGGAGACGTCAAGTCCCACATCATTGCCTTTAATTTTAGGGCGTCCCTTCATGGCAACTGCTCACACGAACATCAATGTCTACAAGGGAACGTTGACTATGGAAGTCCTTGGAGAAAGGGTAACGTTTCAAGTCTTTGAGCATAATGACATCACGAAAGGAATGGTGGGGTGTGAGGACAAGGAATTAAGAGAAGAAGTCCGATTTCTGAGGGGTTGGAAGGGGCATAAAGTGAAGGAAAAACACTCTCTGAAGAACTTGAATGAAGAAAATAAAGGTAATTTTAATTCTGATATTCATTTACCTTTAACTAATTGTAAGAGTGTTCTTGTTGATAGGGCTCACTTAGGAAATCCAACGCCACAAGAGGTATGTGCAATAACAGATGACCCACCAGATTCAACCAAGCACTCATACACAAAGGCAATGGCGAGGTTGTTTGATAAGGCTTCATGTGGAGCCTTTGGATGATCCATAGAGGATACCGTCTGGCTGAAAGACGTTAACTCAAGCGCTTGTTGGGAGGTAACCCAATCTTTTACCTTTTTCTGTCTATTTGCATTCATATTTTGTTCAATTTGATGTGTTTAGTGTGTGTTCAGGTCGGATAGGAAGGAAAAGTGAAGGAAAGACTCGAAGCTGTACGCGAAACAGAGTGCTGGTCGCACAGTCAGTCTACTTTAGACTGCTGCCGTTTTTCTCTCAGATGGAACCAGAAGATGTACCATACATGAATGGAAAGATCTTTGAGTCAAGTTTCTGTAGGTTTTTACAGAACTGTATTCGGAGTTCATATGCGTTCCCAGTTCCAGTTTGAATGCAGTAAGGTCAGCTCAGGAAAACAGAAAACTGTGCAGTTGTGTCACAGAAAAAGAAAAACTGGGCATATTTCCGTGGTTCAAATGAGGAGTTCTTTACATGGACTCACAGCTCTATATGTATACTACCTTCGGGCCGAAAATCTCGTCCATTGGACCAGTGATGCTCCCGGAATAAAGGTTTGAGTAGGTAGAGGTCACTTTGCCAGGTTTTCTGTTCCAATTTCTGCTTTTTCTCTAACTTTATAGGGCTTTAACTTTCAAACCGCTTGGAGTTAGAAGGTGTTCCACATATGCACAGAGAGCTCGCAATGTCCACTTTCACTTCCAAGTGGTATCATCGTCATCTGACGCTGCATAGAAAAATTATGGGACTTGGAACATGGGCTGCCGACACAAACTTAAGGTTTCCGAAGATGCAACAAGACTTCACATGGAGCTTACGTTAGGAAGTCAAGACCTTATGGTCTTGAGGTTGGGGTCTTTTGTTGTCATCTCCAAAGGTCGTGAGCATTGGGAGGTCTACATGGGGGAGCTTTTCTGAACTTTTTCTCCTTACCACCTTTTGTTTTGTTAGCCTTTCTCTATGCTTTTGTTATTCATTGCATGCTCTATATTTGCCATACATTGAGGGCAATGTATGATTTAAGTGTGGGGGAAGGGATTTATGTCTTGTGTGTGTCTTTTTGCGTTTAAAAAAAAAATTGCTTTTAGTTTTTTTTTTTTAGTTTTAGTTGCCTTTCAACTGTCAGGGATAAACTTATATCTCTGAAATTATGGATAAAAGAGGATCACAATATTGAGATGATGTCAAAATAATTCTTTGGTTAATTACGATATATATAAAGCATATGATTGTGTAGTAGATATGGTTTTCGTTGACCTTGGTACAGAATATTGAGCATGTTGATGATGAGTTTTGATTCATAATAACCCTTATGAGAATTTGAGCCTATTTGCCATTCTTTGTGAGTGATTATTGAAAAATATATTCTTATTTTCTTGGCAATGCTTAGTGATCTCATTATCTTTCTATTTGATTGACTGCTTGACACAGATTAAGTTTGACGGACTCTAGAGATTACTAGAACTTGCTCTTGTACTGGTCGAAACTTTTATCAATACATGTCCCTGATTTCGGAAATGATAAAGGCACCTAGGAATTTCCACCAAAGCCAAAAATAACCTGTGTCCATATCTGTGCCCGTCGTGGGACTTCCCTAGATAAACCTCTTTGAGCCTACATTTAAACATTTTTCTTTCATCACCCTCAAAATCCTAACCCTTGAACCTTAGTATAGCTATATCTCTACCCATGTTCTAAGGATTTAGTGGAGCTAATTCACGAGGCAGACAAGATTTTAAAGGCACTACAAAAGAGAAGATGAGAAAGAATAAGTGTGGGGGAATGACTTGTCCATGTGAAAAAAAAAAATTTATATGTATGCCGAAAAAAAAAATGAAGAATGAGAAAAAATGTGTACGGCAATGAAAAAAAAAAGTGCAAGTATTTGTAGATTTTAGTCCCCCCATTGAGGATAAGGAGTTTGTTTTGAAATTGAAGGCCTAAGTACGATAAATTTGGTCTTTGTCCTATTCCACAAGTGTTCACAGGAAGGTTAGCATGAAGCAAGGGCCCAACACAATGACATCCGCCCTCAATAAAGACACACAAGAAGTTCAATGTTGCAAGATGCCTTGGTGACCAAAAGAAGACGTCTCAATGCTTCAATGAAGGCTCCACTAGGTTTTTAGAATACTTTGTGACTTTTCCTTACCCTTTCGTTTCTATAAACCCCTAAACCTTGGCCCCATTACAACCTTGTATTAAGACCTTTTTGATCCTTAAGATGGGCAGCCTTTGATCTGTGGAGATTGGTTACAAGAGTTGAGCATATGGTTCGGTCCGTTGGGCAAGTAGTTGGTACCCTTCATGAGATCATAAAAAAAAATGCATATTTCGACATAGCCTTTCCTTCTTTATATATGTGAGCTTTTTGTTTGTCGAAAATATTATCATCTCTCACATATATTTGAGTGAAAAAGCTTTTAAGCATTAGCCTTGATCTGAGAGAAGAAAGAGTGATGAATCCTGTGAGGTTTGAATCATACTTGTTGGATACATGCTGAGCTCCATCCATCACCATTGTTACATCCGTGTCTTACATATTTATATGTGGAATATATGTTTTAACTAACTCTTGAATTACTCATGATTGATTCTTGGTTGCGTGCTAATCTTGATGCTATGAAAGTAAGAGATTTCTGAGACAACAATGTTGAAAGGCTAGTTTGTTTGGAGTCTAGAGTCTTTTGTTTAGTTTTGATTGAGTCTTGTTAGTTTTGATTTTTGCTAAGGGACTAGCAAAAGCTAAGTGTGGGGGAAAATTGGAGAGTTTAGGGACTTTTTAGGTGAAATTAAAAAGTCAGGGACTGAAACGTCGACTCCCTATAAGTATAGGGAGTAAACAGTATTTTGTCCTTAATTTTTTTTTAATAGGCGCCCGAGCCCTCACCCCCACACTTAAAACCTACATTGTCCTCAATGTTGTAAAGTGAGCTCGAAAACTAAATCTGTGTCGGAGTTAGGCATGAGAGTGAAGTCCGGGCGAAAGTACAAAAATTAACAACGAAAATAAAAATCTAAATGCGGAGTAAAGTTACGGTAAACCCCCTTTGTAGACACCTCCATTGCTCACGACCTTCGGAGAAGACCAAAATGAGACACCAACCTCAAGACACAAGGCCATGGCTTCCTTATGTATGCTCCGTAATTGCTTAAAGTGCTCGTGAAAAGATCAACTTCATTTAGAACATAAATGTCCTTGAGAAATGCGTCACAAAACAATCACTTCAAAGAATAAGGAAAAGAGTCCTCCATTAAGATTTTAGGATTTGATCACATCCAGCACACCTCACAACTACCCATAGATTACCCTCCAAAGATGAAATGAAGTGCAAAGAAGTCCAACCAACCCGAGTGAACAAAACTAGTGAGTGCAGAAAACTTCCAGTAATGACCTTTATGTCCTCAAATGCCCATATCTCAAACTCGGAAAGAGATAATTAAGTGAGACCACTTGGAATGGAAAGTAGACTCAGATAGATTTCTATCCATATAAATTAAGCCACCTATATCCAAATGAGATGAAAACCAAAGCTGGTCAAAATTACTAATCTGTCATGAAGTCTTCTGCTGGCCCTCAGTCACCAAAACAGAAATATCTGAAGCTCCAGAGGTGCAAAGAAGGTGAGACCAACGAGATATGAAACTATACTCATAAGGATACCTGATGGTAAAATTTCATTGAAATATAAGTTCTGAGTCAAAAATTGTTGGCCTCCAAATTCACTAATCTGTTCTGCAGTTTCTGCTATGCCCTGTTTCTGTCCTCTGTTACTTGGAACACTAAATCTGAAACTAGAAAAGTTCAAATTAAAAACTCTTTTTCCAGAATATAGAGGACATGTGAAGATACATCTCTGAAAAATTGTAGCTCCAAATTGCTTGAAATATAGAGGGTGTAGCTTCCCAAATTCATTCTACAGTAGCTGTCTCTGTTCTGACCTTCATGCATTGACCATTAAATAACTAGAGCTCCACTTACTGAAAGAGACTGAAATTTTGGTGGTACATAGCAGAAACACAGAGGAATATCTCCAAAAAAATTCAGCTCAAAATAATATGTAGATTTGAAACTTTAGTCATCCAAATTGAGCTAAAATTTATGGACAGAAACTGCACACTACCACATTCTTTCTCCTGTACATTTTCAACTCCATACAACTCCCATCCTCTAAAAATGATGGCTAAATAGCCTTACTGATGCAAAATGAACAAGGTAAATATAAAACAACCTAGGGTTGCCTCCCTAGAAGCGCTTGTTTTTAAAGACCCCAAGCCGGTCTTTGACTTGGTTCATAAACTCTTCGCAAGCGTACGAATCGTTGTCAAGTAAGGGAAGTAATTGGACCTTAGTTTATCGTACCTCGGGGATTAGGTGTTGGACCTAACCAAGATAATTGGCGGTAGAATACTAAAAGCACACAAGAAAAATAAAAAGTAAAATAAGACTATAAACAATCAAGGCAGCAAGCCTTGACAATGCTCGGCTTAGCTCACACCAAGCCTATTCAAAGCCACTAACTTGTAGCCTCGAGATGGGTATACACAAATGAGTCGATGGATTTAATGTTTGAGAGTGGATTTAAACTTAACAAAAAGTAATAAAATGTAAAGCGATTAATAAAAATACAAGGAAATTAAACTAGAAAAGTGTGAACAATATAATGGGAATGTCGGGTGCTAGGGAGGTTCCTTCACCCAAATCTCATGTGTCGGAAGCTAATCTAATGTAGATTCAAATTTCCTACTTTGGCGGTAGTCGTATCCAAGGCGGTTCAAGGCTCAAGGACCGAAATTCCCTTTCATGATATTCCTACTATTCAAGGGTCGTAGGAACTCACTTGGCATGAATTAGAGCCGGTTCAAAGGTCTCTAATTCACATCAAGAGGCCTAAAGATCGAGGAATTAGACTACTAAGCGACCCGCCCGCGCATTCACGCAACGGGTGTAAATCACCATGCTTATAACCCCTCGAATACGAAATTGAAGGTTTCTAGCTTAGGAATTAGAGGGGGGTCAAGCCTCTAACTCCATCCTAGACATGCTCAAAATACACACCCTAGAGTTGACTAGGCTCCTAGACATGCATTTTAACCCAACAAAAATTGATATAAGCATCCAACAAATTAAATTGCATCATGACATTAAAATAGGCATCCTTTACATAAAATTTGGACTAGGGCACACAAGCCTAGCCCCCAACAAAATTTCTACTCACTACCCATAAATATATACATCATCAATTCCATCAATTTCATACAAACAAAAGAGGAAAAGGTATAGAAGAGGGAAAAACAACCAAGACAAGTTACAAATGCTAAAAAGCAAACATAACAAGCCTTGGAATTATAATCTCTCCCTTTTACCCAAGTGGTGATTAAACCCCTTATGCTTGAAGTGTTTTTCCTTGTGAATCTCCTTCAAATTGATGAGGATTAGAATAGATGGGTGTGAGTGAAAAAAAGAGAAATTAGATGTGGAGATGTGTTGGTGGTGTGCGGCAGCAAAGGGAGAATAAAAAAAATGGAGAGAGGGAGAGTTGGAGGTGGGTTGGTTTTCGGTGGGAGAAGAAGAAGAAGAAATGGGATAATTGGGTCTGGTTGTGAGAGAGGGAGGAGAGGAAAAATTGGGTTAATTGATATGTGTCGTCTCCCGGTGGCTTTCAAGAGAGGAAGAGATAGATGAGATGCTAGCTGGCAAAACAAGAAAGGAGAGAGGAAAAGAAAAAAGGAAAAAGAAAGAAAAAAAAAAAGGAAGAGAACTGCAGCCACGTGAAGGAAAAGAAAGGGAAGGAAAACTGATGGTGGTACTGCTGACGTCAGGGTAGGAAATTTTTTTTTTCTTTTCCTCTCTTTTTCTAATTTCTTTCTTCTTCTTCTTTTCTTCTTCTACTTTCTTCTCTCTTCTCAATGCGATTCCGCACATACTACCGGAGGTAATTGAATTCCGCTCCCTTGATGGCGTTGACCACGGTTGACCCGCATTGACAATTTCGTCCTTTTGTTGGAAACTCTAATTTGCTCCAATTTCACACAATTTTCTCTCGTTTCCGTAATTCGGCTTATTTTCTACAAAATAAATAAAAATTGATTAATTACATATTAATTGACATGGGGATTTGCTTGTTTATAGTGGTTAGAGGAGACTCCTGTTATTATTCAAGATGTTCTCTACGAGGATATTTGTCATTCTTCTTATGTAGCTCGGGGTTCTGGTTTTATGTCCCCCCCGATGCAAAATTATGAGTTAATAAATGAAACCGGGCGTGGGGCTGAGCCTCCCAGCTAGGGCTGGGTTCCAAACCCCTTTCAAAAAAAAAAAAAAAAAATGCGTATAATCAGTCTTCTTCACTTTTCTCCCTCAAGGTGGCTCAAAGGATGTCTTCTTACCACCCACAACAATTGTGCTAGCATCATTATCATTTCCAAAACATCTAGCACTTGAAGAAGCGAGCATGTAGCTTGGAGGTGGAGGCCAATCATACCTCTTTGGCATTTCCTTCTTCTTCACAACTCCACAAGTCTCCCTTAATTTCTTGATGGACTCATTTTGTGCCTCACTCAATGGTGGACTTTTCTTCTTGTATTGCTCATAAGTCTCAAGAGTAGGGGTTGTTTGCTTTTCAAGCTCGATAGTAGGCTCCAAAGTAGAAGTAGGAACTACATCATCATGCTTCAATGGTGACTCATTGTCATAACCCCAAATAGGTGAGAAATGATTTTGTGCACGGATTGTAGGCTTGGAAGGATTCAAAGGTCCAAAGATCCGCTCACTCTTGGCTTCATTACCCTTCACTAAATTGATAGAGAGCACATTCTTCACTATTTTCGGAGGATATATGGGTTCAAGACTCTTAAGAATACCTTTTCTCCCAATACTTTCATTTTGATGGTGCCCTTTTGAACATTAATTTTTATTCCCGTGGTTGCCATAAAGGGTCTACCAAGAATAATAGGTATGTCTTTGTCACTATGAGGTCCATCATCCATATCTAATACCACCAAATCCGCCGGCAAATAGAACTTATCAACCTTGATTAACACATCTTCAACAACACCCATGGCTCTCTTAATGCTCCAATCCACAAGTTGCAAGAATGTAGGAGTAGCTTTAATAGGTCCAAGGTCAAGTTTCCGGAAAGTCTCAAAAGAAATAATGTTAACACTTGAACCAAGGTCCATCAAACCTCTATCAAAGACTTTCTCACCAATAGTGCAAAAGATATTAAAGCTCCCCGGATCCTTGAGTTTTAGGGGAATCCGTCTTTGCAAGATAACACTAACCTCCTCACAAATCTCGAGCCGCTCATCATTCTTTATCTTCCTCTTATGGATGCACAAGTCCTATAGAAATTTTGCATAAACCGGCATTTGTCGAAGGAGATCAATCAAAGGTATATTGACATTGACCTTCTTCAAAATATCATGCACTTCGGACATCAAGCCGATTTTTTTCTTCTTCCCACCCTTCTTCACATTTTCCTTTCTTGGCACATTAGGGTAAGGAAGGTGAGGTTCCGGTGTGCTCAAATCAAGAGGTAGATCAAATGTGAGACTCCCGATGGTGCCCCTAAGGGTAGTCACAGTCCCACTAGGGTTCTTAGCCCTCAAGGCCTCGCCTAGTGATGAGAAGACCAGACCATTCCTATCCCTAGAGCTACCATGCACATATAGGTCTTCCTCCTTATTTCTCCCCTCTTTTTCGGTCGAAGTAGATAACTCAAACTCATAGGATGTGGGTCTAATGTCATCAAGAACCTTCCTAGTGGTGTTATTGGCCTTAGATAGGTCCCTAGCCTTCATGGCCTCACCATCTAATTTAGGGTCCGAGACATCCTCATCCTTAGAAGTCTTCTTTCTCAACAAAGCTTTTTCCTTTCCACTATCAATCAACCCATATTTGCTTGCATTGTTCTCAAAGGACAAGAAACCATACCTTTACCAAAATTAGCTCCTCCGGAAGGTACATTTTCTTCCCCTCCGGCTACCTTATCCACCCCTTTATTTCTTCTTTTGGTATTCAAAATCACATCACCCACTCCATATTTACCGAAATGTACATTTTCTTCCCTTCCGGTCCCATCCTCCTTATGATAAAAAGAATCATGATGTGTAAGCAATTGGTCATCAACAACATGGCCAAGAGGTACATTTTCTTCCCCCTTGGCCCCATATGAATGCAAACCGACATCATCATCAAATAAAGGATTTGTATGGAGACTAGAATATGTAGGCATGTAAACATGATTATCATATACCTTTCCCAAACGTAGGGTGGTGATGGCATTGCATTCATGGAGCTTTCCTCTTGGATTTGGCTCCGGTTGTGAAGGTAGGGCTCCTTGTTGACGTGTGCTAAGCTCCTTTGCCATTTGACTCATTTACACTTCTAATAGTCCCATTGAGACATAGAATGCATGGTGGCTTGACCTTGGGATAGTATAGTAATGCATTGAGACATAGAAGAAAGAGCATCATCACTTGCACTCTTCTTCTCCTCCGGTTGTGAGGCAATGGGAACACCTTGAAACTTGTAAGGACCATGAAATCCTTGACTTGAGGTGGATTGGCATTGAGAACTGGGCCCGTATGCTTGCTGTCCATGTTGACCATATTGTGAAAATTAAGTGTTGCCTTGGTGTGCATTGCCATAATGAGCGAAATTTGATGAATCTTGACCTTGGCTACCTCTAAAGCTTTGCTTTCCACCTTGAAACCCACTAGATTAACCTCCTTGGTCTCTCCAAGAAAAATTAGGGTGATTCTTCCAACCCGGATTGTATGTAGGTGAGTAAGGATCATTTCTAGGGTGCCCACTAAAAGAATTCACGGCCTTTACTTGCTCTTGAACAAAATCCGGATAATTAGGAGCAAGATGACATTCACTAGTAGCATGTATAGGTGAATCACATAGAAGACATAGAGATGAAGACATAGAAGCGGCCTTGACATGATGTGTAGATGAACCACGCTCTTGAGCTTGAAGAAGTAAATCAAGCTTTCTCTCAAGCTTTCTATAATCGGCACTAGAGCTCTCTTGGGCAACCCTTGTCTCATGAGTGCTCCTGGTATCATAATATGGATCTTTCCTCACTCTTTCTCTCCTAGAGTCATGATCATCCCATTGCCTCGATTGTCGACCCAAGTGCTCAAGTATATCTCATGCCTAAGTTTGACCATGACTATGAAGTGAGCCTTGTGCGGCAACATCAACCCTCCTCCTCTCATGTGGTAACAAACCACCATAGAAACCTTTAATCATCATAGACTTAGTCAAGCCATCATGGGGACATGCATTGCAAATATCCCTGTACCTATCCCATGCCTCCCAAAAGGTCTCATGATCACGTTGAGTGAAGAGTAAAAGCTCATGCCTCATGCTAGTGGTCTTGTGTGGTGGGTAGTAAGCATCCAAGAAAATGTCCGTCAACTCCTCCCATGATCGTATACTCCTCTGTTGTAGCTTCAAAAACCATCCCTTTGCATCATCTCTAAGTGAGAAAGGAAACAACCGCATCTTAAACTCACCCTCGGGAAGTCCACCTTTGACATAGTGCTCACAATCGCCTCAAAGTCTTGCATATGGTTGATGGCCTTCTCGGATGATGTCCCACGGAAAATAGACAAGATGCTCAATTGTTGTGGCTTGATCTCGAAGTCCACCTCTCTAACCGGAAGTACCACGCATGATGCCGTGTTAACCATGGAAGGTCTAGAAAACTCTCGAATAGGTCTCTCCGCCATCTCTCTAACCGGTGATCTAATCGGACTCGGTGAGTGATCTCTTGGAGGTACTCTTGGCCTTGGAGGTGTTCGTGAACGATTCCTTGGCCTTTGTCTAGAAAGTCTTTGCAAAGTACGACCACTTCTCAAATTGATAGGTAGTAAAGTACTACTCATGTACCTTGCAAAAATATGACCACTTGGTAAGTACTCAAGAATTCACAAAATAAGCACTTTGAATTTAATTTCATGCTTCACAATGAATAAGAGGGGTAATGAGAGAAGAAGAGACAACAATTAAATAAGAAACTAAAATAAGCAAAGCTAAGAATAAGTGAAAAACTAACAACTCAAGAAACTAACGACTAATTAGGAAACTTAATGAAAAGCTAGCAAACAAGTAAAGCCAAGTGACGATCGCTATCGATGCTCATGTCTTACATATACTACAAAGTAATACAAGGCCCGTCACTTCGATAGAAATAACCACAAGTCTCAACAAACAAACACACAACTAGGAATTAATCAAAATAAAGTAAAACAAATAATTACAAATTTTTTTTTTTTAAAAGGTAAACACAAAAAGAAAAATTAACTAAACTAAGAAAATAATGCAAGTGACCTAACAACCGAAAACCAAGGGATTAAAGCTATTACACTTTAATCCCCGGCAACGGCGCCATTTGATTTGGGTGCTTAAATGCAACTTACGCACAATAAGGGCACGGTCATCAAAGAAGTGGGAAATATTTGAACCCGAAATTATCATTGTACCACGGGGATTGAAAAGCTACCTCAAATCCTTGGTTATGCCGATTACTAAGTCACTAACAATTTAACAAATAAAACCTAAAAATAGCACCAAGCTATTTACATGCCCGGCTCGAAACAACAAAGCCTAAAATTGGTCAAGAGAACCACAAGTGAATGCAAAAACTCACAACCAATGGTATGGACAATGAAAGTGGTTTATGAAATTTGATTTTTGATTTTGAAAAATAAAATTGACAATTGAAAATTAAAATTAAAATTAAAAATAAAAATAAAAATAAAGATAATAGAAACTAATCAAGATATGGAAATTAGGTCACTAGGGTATCCTCCTAGCCAAATTTAATGCACAAATATGCTCCGACAATGGTCACTCAATTCATAATGGCATTAAGAACCGTACCCAAGGCTTTTCAAGGCTCATGGGTCATTAGATTCCTTAAAGGGTATTCCTACTCCGGGTCAAGGGTCGTAGAAACTCAATTGAGACAATCTAGAGCCTTGTTAGGGCCTCTAGTTGCACCAAAAGGCGAAGAGTCCTAGAATCGAGGTTCTTAAGCTAGCCAATACGGCAATCGAAATTTGTATTGTAACTAACCATGTTCTAAACAAGTGTCCTAGCCATAAATTAGAGAAGTGATTAGGTCTCCTAATTTGTTCTAGACATGCTCATCTACACAATCAAGAGTTAATCAAGCTCCTAAGCATGCATCTAAGCCAAATATTATATAATAGAACATATGCCAAACACGAAATTAAAAACCATTAAATCAAAACATATTTATTACATTAAATTCATGCTAGGGCTCAAACCCTAACTTCCTAAATAGACTACTCACAACCCATCCACAAATCAACAACAATATTCATCAATTAATTAAAGAGGTAAAGGTGAAAAAGAGTGAAAAGTAACAAGAACAAGTCACAAATTGATATGGAGCAATTATGACAGGCCTTGTTTTATGGCTTCCCACTATACCCAATTTCAAGTCTTGATGTAGATGAGATCCCTTGAAGCTCCTTGAAATCCCTTTGAGAAATTGATGACGATTTGATGGAATTTTGGTGAGGTGAATCTTGGTGAGGAGGAAAATGGATCTTGGTGAGGTAGAAAATAGATCTTGGTGAGGAGAAGAAATGGTGTGGAGGAAAATTGATCTTGTGAGGAGGAGAAATGGTGTGGAGGAAAGAGAGAGAAGGGTGATGGGGTGAGCTGTGGTCTTGATGGTAGTCTGCGGCAGAAGGGGATAATTGGATTAATAAGGGTTGTCCGTGGTGTAGGGCTGGAAAGAGAAGAGATATTCTGGACAAGTGTCATACCATGATAGGAAGAGAGGAAAAATGGAAGAAAAGAAAAAGGAAAAATAAAAGAATGAAGGAAGTGCACATGGGAGAGGGTAGGTTTGATTGTGATGACGTCAGCAAAGTCCACCCTTTTTTTTTCTTCCTTTTCTTGTCCTTTTTTTTTTTTTTTTCTATTTTCTTCTCTCTTCTTAATGCAATTTTACAAATACTATCGGAGACAACTATATTCCGCTCCCTTGATGTTGGTGACCATGTTGACCCGCATTGACTTTTAGTCCTTTTGTCAAAAATTTCATTTTCCACAATTTTCTCTTGATTTCCGTAATTTCACTTATTTCCTACACAATAAATAAAAATATATTAAATTACATAATAATTGACTTGACGACTAACTTATTTCTAGTGTTTTGGATATAATTACATGCATAAAAATGCGTGTAATCAGGCTTTCACACCAAATTTAAAGCACCTTTGATTGTTATTCAAGCTTCCTCTCGACTGCTTCTAGTACAACAGAAGAACGTGAATATGAAGAATATTAAGTTCATGGGCTGCATCAAAAAGCTGATGAGGATTGTGCCCGGGCTATTTTCGGCCATTTCCATCCTCCCTTTGTTTTTCTTTTGCCAAGGCACATTGGTCAGACACAAGAAAGCATGTATGATCGATCAGACCATCAAATATGCCAATTCTAGATTAGCTAATTAGTTAGTTACTATAATACTATCAGACTAATTAAGTAGTTGATTAGGCATACTAGCTAGTATATTAGCAAAATCCAAAATACAAAAGAAGAAAATCTCGTAGAGTACAATTTGTCCCTGAAAAAACATAACAAATATATTCATGGACTCCATAATAATTTGTCGCTCAGAGCCCTTACACAGTTTGTCATTCCAAAAATCATCCCAATCTTGTCTCTTAGGTTAACTTATAAACAAAACCATGAGCAAAAATCACAGTATTTGAGGCCCGTGAAGGGCTGGTGGCAAATATGTAAATAACACAACCCACTAAATCTATCAAATCCCTCAACTACCTTGGCTTCCCGTCGAACACACCATGGCACTACCGTAATAAACACCAAATCCAAGTGCAATAAAAATTGCAAATCTGGAACCTTCCATATGGAACCGACTCCATTACTTGCTTTGCCCGTTATCTCCCCCACCGCCACCTATTTATAAACCGTTTTCTCTCTTCCTCATTCAAACTAATCAACGCCAAAACTTCAACGGTCACGATGCGTCCATTCTTCTGTCTCCTCGCAATCCTCGCTGTCCTCCTTCCTCTGGCGGCCGCCGCACGTGGCGGGCTGGCCGGAGGATGGAAGCCGATTAAGGACATCAACGACCCCACGTGAAGGAGATCGCAGAGTTCGCGGTGTCGAAGTACAACAAGAAATCTGGGAAGAAGCTAGAGTTTCAGAGCATGGTGAAGGGCGAGACTCAGGTGGTCGCCGGTAGCCGGCGAGAACTACCGGCTCGTCATCTCCGTCAAGGATAACTCGGCGGCGGCCAAGTACGAGGGCGTCATGTATGAGAAGATTTGGGAGCATACTAGGGAATTGCTCTCGTTCGATCAAGTCAAGAAGTAATGCATGTTCATCCAACCCAATTTCTCGTTCCTTGTTTTTATTATTTTTCGTTATAATAGAGAATTAATAGAGATTAATGTTTGAGATTCAGAGACTGATTGTAATTGATTGTCTGGTAATGTTGTGCGTCTAATTTCGTTTATCTTCCTTTGATTTTTTCGAGAATTAGAGTTGTTGTCTCGGCGATTATTGTATAGAAATACATGCATTATCTTGAAATTGAAAATTTAGTCTTATATATCCAGTAATCTTAATTAAGGGATTTGATGAAGCTAGCACACAGTTAAAATTGTCGGTGCATGTTCTGAATTTTTTTTTTGAAACAAGGGTTCATTGCATTAGATGATAAGCCAAAAAGTAAGAGTCTAACATACACTTAAAACAGAAAAATGACGGGGTAACGACCACGATCCTATCTAAGTAATGTAAACTCATTAAAAATCAATTTTGAACCCGCTTTGTAAGCGAACTCATAAACAAAGAATAACTCCGTGTCTTCTAGGGCAAAATCATTGACTAGCATCCCTACTAGCCAAGCGCGCAATTGCGGTACCAACAGAGAGCCACTTCCTAGCAAACAAATAGGAGCAATTCCTTATCCATAAGCCGCTTGAAAAAAATACCTATCTTATTCTAGATAATTACAAACTCCCGTAGCAGTCTTGATCCGAAAATGATTGGTCATGGACTATATGCCGGCCCAACATGCCCAAGAATGTCCACCTCTTAGGCCGGGCCACTCCCATCACTAAGTGATCAATGAGGATGGCAAAGCATCCTCCCTACTGGCCCATAAAATAGAGCCCATCAGCCCAAAGTTGAGCCCAGGTCTGAAAACCCAAGCCCAAACCCGAGAAAAAGGAGCAGCTGCCTCAACGCTTGGCTGCCCATCGGCCTCCGCCTTAGACTGGCCATTCGGTGGCTGTCCTTTCCACCACCCCATCAGGCTCCAATCACCCAGACGAAACCGGCCTCTGAGCAACCGAAAACAGCCACTAAAACTGCCTCCAAACCACCACTGCACTAGTAGAACCGTAGCTGTAGCCCAAGCGACGATCTGCGGCGCTAATCCTGACTCAAAGCCTTGCAACCTCGAGACTAAACCGCCACCGTTGGATCTAACTCGCCCACTCCTCCTCTGCAGCCCAGACGATAAAACGCGAAGGCAACCTCTTCACTTACCACCTGGACAGAAACCCTCCACCACAGTCTGAGAAAAATCCCTCGCCGCAGAGATCACTCCCTACGTCGCCGCTGTCCACTATCGCCGCCTTACCCAAAGGAAGAAACGCCGCCGCCAGTCGAAACCTATGTTTCAAAACCAAGGTCGCTCCAAGAAGCTCGAAAACGCCTTCTCCAAAAATTTCGATATAGTACTCTTTGGTGCATGTTCTGAATTATTTCTTAGCACACAGATGAAATGAAAGTCAATGCGCGCTTTCTTTGGTTGGTCTTGTTTAGAAATGCATGCATTATCTTCAAAAAGAAAAATTGGGTATTATCCGATAGTCTTTTATGAGGGAGAAGATGAAGATAGCAGACAGACAAAGTTTCTAGTGGCAAAATGAAATGAGAGTCAATGCTCATCAGGATGGGTTAAGATTGTTTAGCTAGATATGTATAGTTGGTCTTATTTAGTGTAATTGGATTCTCAATTTCAAATTTATTTTTTTTCCATGAGAGTGAGTCGAATTACGTTTGAGGAAAATGCAAGAAGGAAATGAATGAAACGGAGAGGATCTAGTACCAAGTCTTCTTTCCCTCAAGACTCGCATTTGACCTCGATAGTATTGGCCTATATAACACGAGTTTGATCAACTTCTTAAGATTATAAATTAACATCATTTGGCCCATTTCGTTGTTGTTTTATGTTTACTAGAATAGACGCCCGCGCTCTGCCGTGGGTTTTGGAGGTTTAGGTAAGATAAAAAAGGGAAGGAAATACTATAAAATACTATAGGTAAGGGTTATAAGGAAAAATTTACAAACAATTGTGGAAGATTCATTGTGGGGAAGACATTTTAAGTCCGAGCAATGATACCCGCGCTTTGCTGCGGGGATTTGTTGTTGGTAATAATTTACAATAATGAAAGATATAATTGAAAATGACTTTATTATTGATCAAACTGATAAAATACCATATATTACATCAATTGCAGTAGTATTTTTGTGAAGAGACACAAATTGTTCCCAATTGAATTGCTCTAGAAAGGACTTCAATATCATCTGATTCCTCCAAGCCTTTGATTTCCATTACCACATTGTTCTGTGATAGAATATGTATCCCTCTAGACAATCAGCTTTCTGTTTTAGCCGTGCAACAATTGCATCCAGCGACATTAGCAGTACCTCACCTGGACGGAACTCCCTCTTGAATTCAATTTTCTTATCAGTCAGACTTGATTTGGCAAACTAAAGTCAGTAACTGCTCTCTCTTCCGCAAATGGATATTCCTTTACAAAGTACTTAGCAGCTAAGAAGAAGCCTCCGCTTAATGTCTCGATGTATCAACTTTGGTTCAATGGCGTTGTGTAAATAAGCAAGAATGCGAAAAAGTATATCTTGTGACTCGTTGAATAAGAAGAACACGTTGGCATCAAAGGCAAATAGAGATACCCATGGTGACGGATACCTCGATGAAGTTACTGCTCCAAGTTTCCATTGTTGACATACATGCAGTATATCTGAGATAAACAAACCTTGCGATACCGCACTTTGCCTCGGGTAGTATAAATGCATTCTAGTCATATAACAATTGTAAATTGCTTTTTTCCTAACTGAACTAACAACCAACAAAAATCAAACGAAAAGGATTCAAATAAGAAACCAACCCAAAATCAGAAAAGAACATTCACAGGTTAAGTATTCTGCATCACTTCTAAACGCATTCTGTGTCACATTCTCACTCTTTTCAATCGATCCAATCGTTCATAGGTGAAAATTTTCAAGTTAGGCACCTTCTTTTCCAAGCTCTTTAAAACGTCTTATAGTGTTTTGCAATCTAGTAGCTCTTCTTGATTGTGTGTAGACAGTTTCATTGAAACTGGTTCATCATACTCACTGTCCAATTCACCACCAAGGCAAGGAAGAAATATCCTTTCCTGATCAATGAAAGCAGTGGAGATTAGTATTCATCATGGCACTACATTTGACTTCAATATAGAGGAAATTAATATTAGCACAATTAAGTGTGGTACCTCAACGTGTGTTGGGGTTGGGTATTCAATCATTGATTCAAGTAGTTGAGAAGCTACAAATACTTGATTGTTTAGCTGCCCACACACTTGAATTATTTTCTCTTGGACCATTGGAATCTGTTTGAGTGGGATTTCAACTCCAGGATCAATCCGAGCAATCATGACTCCATAGAAAGCTTTAATGATTTTTTCCTGCTTGTGAATGGCTTCGAAGCTCTCAATTTTCACCAAAACTCTTAATAGATCTGCAAACAATCCCAATAGATAAAATCAATTTTATATAAATAGAAAGCATAGATCTTTCAAGATTAAAGAAAGCTATACATTAGCTGCTACATAATAGAAAGCAAAGGCGTATTCCCCAAAAAAAAAAAAAATTATAGAATTTTTTCTCCCTCTTCTCCTCTATGCAAAAATATGATACCAAGTATAAGCTGATTTGTTATACCACACCTTCATTCTTAACAACTCATGGTCTTGGACAGGAAGGGAAGATCTCCACCAGGGTATAACCCCCTTCAACTGTGATGATAGCAGCTTGGACTGCAGGGAAATTATTTAAACCTTTTTAAATGTATGCACTTAAGTCTCATGGGCTTTAAACATACTACTCAAAAAAAATTGAAATAAATCCACCAAAAGAGACAATCAATATTCAGTACATTAGATAATAGTGTTAGAACAAAACCTCATTGTTAATTTCATATATTGGCAATCAGATCACTCCAGCTCTACCAATTCGTCAAACTGCATAAAAATTAGAGAACAAAAGAACAATACTTTTTTAGTATAGTAATTGACCAAACTGATGCAGCAGCTTTCTTTACATGCATAAATGATATACTATTACCTCAGTAGTAGGAAAAGAGTTAGATGTGTTATTACTAAAAGATAAATTTGTGCTGCTTAGACTTAAAATTGCAATGATAAGCATAGACTTTTTACCTCATCAAGATCAGTTAATCTTCTCTCCAAAGTAGAAGTATTCTTGTTTAGCCCTAACCTTTGAAATTCAGGTTCAAGTTCTGCCTCTATTTTACTCATCGAATCTGAACTTATACGAACCCTACCATCATACTTGGTTCATTTTCTGTTCAGGAGATTTGTTCTAATTCGAATATCAGTAACAATCATCCTGTGATCCTCTGGTGTGCTGTTCCAAACAATAACCTCTTAACATAAAAAATATATATAAAATAAAAAAATATATATAGGAAAGCTGATAATGAATTTGAAAAGCATTTAGCCAACGTTTCCTTTAAAATATATATGAAGCCACAGCTGTGATTCTTTATACTGGAAGATACGTATCTATGTGATTACATACCACTATCCATTTCCTGCCCTACAATATTCCCGGAACTGTTGGCATTCAGATGATACACTGAATACAAAATATACTGACATTCTTTTTGAATAATGATAAATGCATAATGCCTCTTATAGAAAGCTTAGATACTGGTATATTGTCTACCGCTATCACTTGTAAATTTAGGGGTAGGTTTGTTTACTCAAAATCTAATGAAATGAAATCGAAAAAATTCAGGAAATTATTTCTGGGAAGCAAAACTCACAATAGATGAATTTATAATAAATTATACAACAGAAAGTTCAAGTATAAATATTAATAACCATATTTTCATATGATTTCCATTTTTGACATGTACAGACTAACATGTTGGATCTAGTATCTATTTTTCTGTTTCGTAAGTAAATAGATCAAATCTATACAAACTAATCCGAAAGTAACAAACCCAAAAAATTTTGAAACAGCTAAACATAAAATCTATCAAATCCATCCATTTTTATAATATTTGAAACAACTATACTCTGTGTTTCAATGCAATTAAAAACAGAAACGTAAATTAATCACAAATTCAGAAATAGAAATTTAAGAAAGAAAGAACTCACAACTCACAAATTAAAAAGCAAATTGGCTTAGAGACAACTAACCTCGTACTCAGATGATGAGGTGACAATCTCCTTTTGTGAATATCAGCTATCTCTCTCTCTGTCTGTCTTTGTGCAAAGCAAAGCAAACAATCACAGCAAATCTCTCTATTTCTGTGTGGATCGTTCTTGATAAGTGATCGAATTGAAATGGATCAAAATACCTGAAAATATATATAACCAAAGACAGCACAGCTTAGTGGAAGTTGAAACATGAAGCTAGATAACTGAATTTTTATTTTTTATGATGTAAGACGTACAATCGATGTACAATTAAGCTAAACGCATAAGAATTCAGTCAGTATCTAAGCTATCAGTATCATTATTGCCTTCACTTCAAATTAAATGTCAAAAAATTACATCCACTGAAAAGACAATAGGAAAATGGACAACCATATACTGGTAACCCCAAAATCATATATCTAAAGCTTGTCCCAATCTCCAGTTTCTCTTTCTAAAGCACCAACACAAACAAAACAAAACAAAAGAAATAACGATACTCTATAATATTTGAAACAACTATACTCTTTGTTTCAATGCAATTAAAAAGAGAAACATAAATTAATTCCCCACATTAATCGATCAACCAAAACAGAAATAAGATGAGTTAAAAAGAGAAACATAAATTAATCACAAATTCAGATATAGAAATTAAAAAAAGAAAGAACTCACAACTCACAAATTAAAAAGTAAATTGGCTCAGAGACAACTAACCTCGTACTGAGATGATGTCAGTATCTCCTTTTCTGAATATCAGCTATCTCTCTCTCTCTCTGTCTTTGTGCAAAGGAAAGCAAACAATCACAGCCAATCTCTATTTATCTGTTTAGCCAACACAAACAAAACAAAAGGCGCCAGCAAGAAATATAAAACAAAATGCCTCACCCTTGATTTTAAACTCTAGAGGTTTGACAGTTTAGCTGCTGTTCCGTTTTAAACCTGCAGAAAAGAGGCCGGTCAGCTACAACCTTTGGTACTTTGTAATACAATTGGGGTATACTGTCTTTTACGTACATATATAAATTAAAGTATTTTGTGAATTAAACAGAAAAGAATGAATCAGTGGTATCATTGCAAATTTAAAGAGGAGATCCAATTAAATGTGCTGCTATCTAAATATGAAAAGAGAAGAAAAGACGAAAAGAAAAAAAAAGAGAAGAATGAATGTTCGGATATACATAACACAAAAGAAGGCTTAATTAACAAACTGCAAGTGAAGTTCTTTCATACTCGGCTTAAGAACACAAAGGAAGAAAACCAAAACAATCAAAATGTTCAATGAAGATAAAGAAGTTTGGCACTTAAAAAGCCTGTCAACTCACAACTGAACTGGCTATTTTATTTGTTTATGTGATGGTCCATAATTCCATATTCCAGCTGAAGATGTAAATTCCAATATTAAATAACAAAGATATCTATTACAGACATGAATAAAACATAAGAATAGTTTCACAAAAAAAAAGAAAAACAAAAATCAAAGCAGAGGCAGTATAAAATAAAAATTAATACCTTTCAATTGATACGGTTCTGTCAATAAAGAAACTCTGGTTTGCAACTGGACTGGAACGTGAATGTCGACCTATTTGCAAAGTTTGGAAACAGTTAGTTTGGAAACAGTTAGTTTGGAACCATGGTCAGCACCAATACAAACCATATTAACATTTATAAAGTAGAAGTAAACATGGAATAAAAAACTGAGACATAAGAAAAATCCAAAATATGATTAGCATCAATACAAACCGTATTAACATTTATCAAATCTATACCATGAATACAAACCATACTAACATTTATAAAGTAGAAGTAAACATGGAATAAAAAACTGAGACATAAGAACAATCCAAAACATGATTAGCATCAATACAAACCGTATTAACATTTATCAAATCTATACCATGAATACAAACCATATTAACAATTCCAAAACCAAAAACAAACTAAGGTGAAGTACAAAATAAAAATTGAACTCTACTAAAGATAAATAAAAATGGGTTGGTTCCCTGAATGAAAATTTTAACAGAACATGGGTATTCATTACCAAAAGCTTAAATCTTGTCCTCCTTTCTGCCTTTTTTTTCCCTTTCGAAAAAAGAAGAAAGAATTAAAAAACTCTATCTATATTATAGATTGGAAATGTAGCAACGAACAAACATATAAGCCAATGAAAAAAACAAACATTGTAAACAGAAACAAATCAAACCAAATCGAAAGTCAAAACATCAAGAAGTAAAGGAATACGTAGCATGCATCAACCATCAAAGCCCCATAAACAGAAAAATGAACTACTGATAAATTTTACCTGCAGTCAACAGTGATGTCGATTCAATGTCTGCGGAATCCCTAATCGTTGCCTCAGTTTTCCTACAGCAGACCTGCATAAATAGACAAATAAGAGATGTTATAACAATTATCAATTGTTTATTGGCTCCAATCAAGATTGTTGAAATAAACATGGTGTTTTAAGGCAAGGACTGCTGGAAACGCATTCCTACACTTATTTCTACATTTTGGGAGTGTGGTGTAGAAGTCGAATTGTTAATTAGAAAGCTGACATTTTAATTTCCAAAATTTTGAATGTTAACTATCTTTGTTCCACACCAACATACAGCAACGAACAACTTTCTAAAGTAAAAGGACCATAAGCATTTTCAGGGATTAATAATAATTATCAAAAGCTACTTAAAGTCTGATTGTATAACACGACGAAATCAAAATCTTAATGTCGAGTACTTGTTTTGATAAGACCACAGTAACAATATCAATAACATATCAACAAATACTAATTCTTTGAATTAATACTGATATGCATTTGGGGTTCTTGTTTCCAGAGAAGAATACACATATGCAGAATTTAAAGAATGATATCGCAGAAACAGGTGATCAATGTTTGAACTTCTGACTTAAAATCACACGAAATTAATAACTTTATGGATCAAAGGCAAGCATCAAAAAACTTAAACCATCAGAAGCTAATCTTAAACTTGATAAGACAAACAGTGAGAACATCTTATTGAAGCTTGCATAAATTTCCTGAGTAATAAAAAAGAAACAAATGTGATTCCAGATTGAAGAACCAAAAATCAACTATATTCATATGGAAAAACAATAGAAAAAGGCTCAATTCATTGTATAATGAAAGGCACAAAACAGGTGTAAAAAAACTTATAAATTTTATGAATATGAATTTATTGCAGATCAATTTTAAGGTGTTAAAAAATAAAATAAAAAACTGCTTAAGATCATTAAATGGTTGGTTTTGATAAGCAAGAGATGTTTTTTAAATCCATTTGAAAATCATAACAGCAATTTGAACAGACCAGGCCAATCAGAAGTATCAATTCTTTATTACCAAAACTATTGAAAAGAGTGATTTCTAATATCTAAAGCACACTAACTACATTTTGTATATAAAGAATTTGAAAATCTATACCTCAATGCAAGACAACTGAAGAATCTGCCTGCAAACTGTTCCTAAATTCTGCAAAATACAGTGGCAACAATCAAAGAATTTAATAATACCATCGGTATACACACTATAAACTAAGTGGAAAAATTATCTAATATAATTTTACAGTGTATACCTGAATAACAATAAAAAAGCAAGATAACACTGATCGATAGACAAAGGAACAGCAGCAGCAAAACGATGCTAAGATTCTTTTGCATAAAATCTGAAGAAGCCAAATAAAACAACAATGAAACATTGAAATTAATTGTTAAACTACAAACACTAATTTCAATACAAAGTTTCTGTATGCGAAAAAAAGAGAGTTAGTTTTGATATCAGAGGCCAGACATATAGAAATATTTGATTCATTTATTGTTCAGACTATATGAACATCAGAATTTTAGTTTGATCTTACAATTTATGATCAGTTTCCTTCTATACTCAATACATTGCCTATACTTACTTTCAATCTATGATGGATATTAATTTTGACCACAGGTTGGATGCTAAAGGTACTGCAGAGTGGGCTGTAGACATCTGTACTATTGCCTAAACTTACATAGTAACATAACTGCATTTTACTAAATGAACTAAAGCAATGGACAATATGACAGATAAGGATGAAATTTCAAAAAATGCTCATTATAGCGTCAGTTTCAGAATCATCAACTCCCATGCCTGATTTTATAATCAGTTTATAAAACTTATCTCACAATTTATAATCAATTTCCTTCTATACTTAATAATTCATTGACTGATACAAATTGTGATAGACGACAATTGTAATCATTGACAGAGAAAAAGGGAAACTCAAATGGAACTAATTCAGATTGGATCAACAAAATGCGGAGGACACCAAAATGATTTAGCAGTGGGTGCCTATTTTAATATATTGGAGTCGACTAATACTATTTCGTAAAGAGTTTGAATATGCACAGTTGATCAATTCTGTTGAGGATAAATGCAGAAACTAAGCCTTAATGGGTGTGTAAAGGTATAGCTGCCAAACAAAAGAAAACAATTCATACTATGATTGTCCTATCCAAATTGATATACAAAATCATATCTAACTTTGTTAAATTGCAGACACAAAAACAAACTCGCATTATTTGGGAATTCTGTACTTCAGTGCTTTCTAAATCAATTGCTAAATTCATAATTATGCTCTAGATCCAATTCCTGGGTGACTGCCTTTGCCTAAACATCTTACCTCTTAAAGGAGCTATCTCCCTCACTCTCCACAGCCTACCTTAGGAAGTATATAAGAAAGTCAAATTATGGACCACTTCTTCAACTGTAGTTAATTGCGAATGAAAGCTTTTTTATAGTAGAATGTATGATTAAGAGAAAAAGAGATCATAATAATGATAAAAAATTAGAAAAGAAAATCAAACAAAGATAGGAGATTAGAAGAAGGCACACTTGGTCTTCCCATACGATGCAGGGTCCCTCTTAGAATTAAAATTTTTATTTATATTAGTTGCTCAATTGAAATAAACTCAATAAATCCCTTTAAAGACAACACCATCATTCGTTCAAAGATGCAGGGGTCCCTCTTAGAATTAAAATCTTTATTTTTATTAGTTGCTGAACTGAACTAAACTCAATAAATCCCTTTAAAGACAACAACATTCTTTTTCTTCCAGTAAAACCTGATCACCCAAAAACAGTAACACCTCTTTTCACTATTCTTCTACTTATTTTTATTATAAATTTTCTCTTATTGATAACTCTTTCTTTGTCATCTTCACAGTTATATATAAAACTCACACAACAATATACCAAAGAGACTTTTCATTTTCCAATAAAAAACTTTCATAATTAGTTGCATATTTTTTATTTCAGATCTTCCTTGTTTGGTGATTTGCTGCCATGGATTGAAATATTTCAGCTCAAGAAAGCAACCACAATATCTTAAAAGCTGCGCTGAGAGGTATACCCCAAGATTGAAATAGGGCGAAAGGAATTGATAGACCACACACACATCCATACCCTAGGGTATGCAGCTCATAGGCAAGTATAATTCAAAAAACAACTATAGTCATGCATAACATGCAAGAAAACAAAAGACTCAGACCTCAAATTGCACCAAATTCAAAGACAATACTTCCCACGTTTGAAATTTTTACAAAGATTTGTTTACAACCATCCCATAATCAAAGCCTAATAATAGTGAATAGTCCATGGAGAAATTTAACCATTCCTTAGATACTAAGGTCTTTTTTCACTTAATCGAAGCATGTAGTAAACACCCGAAGTAGCCACTATAATAGCAATTTGAAAACTAACAAAATCGTTTACACAAACGACCTTTAAAATCAAAAGCATAGATGGTGACTCATTTTCAACCAGATTGGTTAACATTGATTGCTATTGATTTTCAAATGCCTAATGTTTAAAACACTAATTAATATCTGAAGTTGCCATAAAATTTAGACTGAGCAAATTATACCTAAAGCTTTTAAATTAGATTATCGAATCAGATTGGTACATCGATTGGCATTGACTGTCATATATCTACTATTTAAAACAGTAATGTCTAAAGCTGCCATAAAATTTAGACTAAGCAACTTATGTCTAAAGCTTTAAAATTAGATTACAATTGGAAAGCTTTCAAGTTATATATCTGGCACTATAATTTGGAATATGAATATATCATTATCACAAAATTGGGAATTATATTAATATAGCAGAGGAGTTTACCTAAGCCCTGACCAAGTTATGACCAGAAACTTCGATTGAAAGAAATGTGCTAAAGCCTTGGGAAGTATCTGATGATAAAATTCTGTGGGAATTAAAGACACAGTTAGATTGGCTTTAAGGAGAAACTAAGGCATAAGAATGCCAATACGAAATAGGATTACAAATCAAACACAAAAGCAAATCAAAGAAGCAATTAAGAGCAGTTTACTGAAAACCAATGGCGTTTAACAGTTGCTTAGCTTTATTGAACCACCCGCACAACTCAATAACACAGGAAAAAAAAAAAGGAAGGTAAAACCAAACCCAAAGGCCAAAACCAACTAACCCAACAACCAAGAATCAAAATCTTCTTTCTGTTCTCATATCAAAACTAACATCAAAATCAACACTAACAAATAAAATACATTTACTTTTATCCAAATAAGCCTAACTTTCAGTCAGTAAGAAGAACTGAATGATGATTCCCCTTTCTGGGTAGCTAAATGATAACACCTATCTCCTTTCCTCTACTCTTACCCAAAACCACCATCCCCCTCAAAAACAAAAGAAGAAAAAATCCAACAACAAAAATCACAGAACGATTCAAACCACATACCTTTGCAACCGGTTTTTTCTTTCCACTCTCTTTTTCGCTTTTTTCGATCCCAGACCCAATAGATCTTCTCCTTTCCTCTCTTCTATCCCTCTTTGCAGACCCGATAGATCTCCTCCTTTCCTCTTTCTTACAAATGTAACAATCAGAAACAATTATCCTCCATAAACAATTTCTAAAAATAACCCAAAACAATTATCCTCCATAAACAATTAATGAAAAAAAAAAGTACAAAAAAAAAGGAAATTTTTTTTTCTTACAACAACAAATTCTTATTTCAATTTGATAAAAGTACGTAAACAACCACGCTCATATAGTTAGGCTTTAAATATTCATTGTTGCATTATTTGAACTTTTATAGAATTGCAAGGACCTAGGAAAAAAAAAGAAGAAAACTAAGTTCAGCAGCCAAATTGGATTCATTTCAACTGTTGGTACTCTTCGAAGCTAACCATGGAGTTTAGAATTAGGAGACCAGACCAAAAGTCTGTGAAGATCCACTTTTAAAAAAAAAAAAAAAAAAAAAAAAACAAAGAACTTTTTCCTAATAAAGCAAAAAAAAAAAAAAAAAATCTGGATAACTTTTTCATTTTTGTCCTTGCTGTTCTCTGTGTATCCAAATGATTGGAGTTGACATGCTCATTAGATCTACATTCGTGATTACTCACTGTTTTTTCAACAATCTGGATAACTCTTCTATTTTTGGGTCCGTTCTGGTTTGAATTTTAGTTTTCAGTTGGAAGAAATAAGTCCATATTGCACAAAAAAATCGCAATTACATGGGTAATAGCATCTAATATGTTGATGTAAGAATATATAATTTTCAAAGATCGAGGCTTTGGTATCTCAGTTAGGCTGAAGGAGTCATCTTTATTATCCTCACCAACCCAAAACACTGTCTCATACTACCATACACATACAAAGTCCAAATCCCAGTGAAAAACATATAAGAATTCATTTACAAAGCTGCAGTACACAGAAAATCATAAAATAGTATATATTACACACACACACACACCCCACTATATGTATACATGTATCAGTATGAGTATATATATATATATATATATATGTCACTATATGTAAGGCATCTATATCTATATATATGTATGCTCCTGGTGAAATTATAATATATATATATATATATATGTCACTATATGTAAGGCATCTATATCTATATATATGTATGCTCCTGGTGAAATTATAATACACATATATCTATATCACTAAATGTATATATGAGTATGAATACATATAGTATATATATGGTTGCCTATATCTATATATATGTTGGGCATCCCATGCATCTCAAACATCACAATTCACAACTCTCTCTCTCTCTCTCTCTCTCTCTCTCTCTCTCTCTCTCTCTCTCTCTCTCTCACTCACTTCATCAGCAACCGGTTTCAGATCGGCCGGTAAGTCCACACCAGCCATCATGTATTATATTCACAGAGCTTTTCAGTACTACCCATCTCTGATCTCCAGCAACATTTCTGGTCATTACAGAGAGATTTTGGGTAGGATCGAGTTCAAAAGGGTGGTTCAAATGTATACATGATCAAGAGCTTTAGTCATATATATAGTACTTAAACCCCATCTGAGTTTGCAATTAGCTTATTATCTTCGATCTTCCCCAATCTTTCTGGTACTAATTAAAAGCTCATATGGGTGGTCAAAACATCCATATATGATCAAGAGCCTTGAAGATATATGTATATAAATACACACGTAGTTATTACTTACAGATGTTCTTAAGGTTGTTCAAGGTTTCTGAATCAGTGTACTAATTTCACCTCATTTCATATGCAGTACTATAGAGAGAAAGGTTTCTTATCGTACAACTAAAAAGAGAGACGTGCAGGATTAAGTTGAACATATAAGAATTCATATAAAAAGCTGCAGCACACAGAAAATCATAAAATAGTATATATTATACACACACACACCCCACTATATGTATTCATGTATCAGTATAAGAGTATAAATATATATATATATATCGCTATATGTAATGCATCTATATCTATATATATGTATGCTCCTGGTGAAATTATAATACACATATATCTATATCACTAAATGTATATATGAGTATGAATTAAGGAATACATATACAAAGAGTACAACACACAAAAAGAGATGGGAATTATAGGCTGAAGTAAATATGCACCTTTTACCCAGAACCTTGTTTCTCTTTATAGGCTTATGACTGTGCAAACAATAATAGGATGATGATGCAAAATATCACAGCAGAAAACCACAGCACACGAACACAGAATTTTATAGAGGTTCGACAAAAACTTTGTCTACGTCCTCTGTGTGATCTCTCTTGAGAATCACTAGCACTATGGAGAATAACAACTTGATTACAAGTACTTATTGAAATCCCTATGCTAATCCCCAACTCCTTTGCTAGATATCTCTATCACCCTTGGCTCTCCCTGCCCCTGTGTTTGTATGATAACTGAGAACTCTCTGAGATCTCTCTTTGATCTCTTCTCTGATCTGATCTGAGGACACCTTATATGAGCTCCCTGCAGCCCTATTTATAGATTATAGGTGCTGGTTACAAACATGTCACATTAGGATTCCTAAAACTATTAGAACAAGGAAAGAGAGCTAGATTTCCTATTCCTAACTAGAATAGAACTTACTTTCCAGGTCTAAATCAATAGGAATAACTCTTCCTATTCCAAAACCCATTAGGATACTAGAAGAATTCCTGTGCGCACTAATCTTCACTTACCCATCTGGTTTTGCCTTGAATCTAATCAATTTAGGCATATCAACGAGCCAAATTCACAACAATCTCCACCTTGGTGAGTTGATACCAAACAGATTGCTGCAACCTCCAGGATATCTTATACTTCTTGAAGTAATCCTGAAACCTTCAAGAACCTTCACCTTGGCAAAAGTCTATTTGCCTCAACGCACCTCAAGTGAGGAGGTGCTCCACCTCAATCTCAACATGCTGTAAGATCGAGCAGGTTCAAGTAACACTTGAACTCCTCCATGGCAATGGTCCTGGTCAAACAATCTGAGACATTCTCCCTTGAATGAACTTTCTCATTTGTTATCTTCCTTGAGTTGACCCAACCTTCGTTGCGATGATCATGAACATCAACATGTTTCGTCTCTGCTTGAAACACTTGACTCCTTGTCAAATTGATGACCCCATTCTTCATCACAGCTTCTTGTTGAATTCCAAACTCACTTATTAATCCATTAAGCCATAATGCCTCTGCGGAAGCTTCTGTTAGTGCCATGCAATCTACTTCAGTGATAGACAACATCGTAGCTGATTCTTTAGTTGCTCTACAGCTCACTAAACCTTCACCACAAGTAAAGACATAACTTGTTGCAGGTCTTCTCTTGTCTATGTCTCCTGCCAAATCTGAACCCTCAGGACCAGCGATGCATGTTTGATCTTGCTGTCTTTCAAACATAGATTCATGCTCCTTGGTGTCTCTAAAGTAATACAGAATCCACTTCACTACTTGCCAGTGTCGTCTACCCGGATTCGCCATATACATTCCACTACTCTTGCATAAGACACATTCATCATCTCATCTAACTCCTTCGTAGATGATCTCTGCACACTCAACTGGAAGTGTGCTACTGGTGGAGTAGACACGGGTTCATATAACAGCCATATTTTTCCCGCTTCTCTGTCCCTCCTTATCTTCACTCCTAGGATCTGTTGTGCAGCTTCTAGATCCTTTATGTCGACTTCCTTCCCTAGTTGTGTCTTTAACTTCGGAATTCTAGACATATCCTGACATGTAGTCAACACGTCACCTAAATAAAGTAGCAATAGTAAAACCATACTATCCTTGAACACATGATAAACGCAGCTATCCACTAGTGAGATTTGGTCAAAATCGACCTTTACTTTCTGCGAATACTCCTTGGCCAATACCCGAGCTTTGAATCTCATGGCTTCCTTATCACGCATTCCTTCATTTTTCCTATAAACCCACTTACAGCCAACCTGATTTCTTTCTTTGGGCTTAGGAACCGACTCCTGAACCAAGTCCTTCTGTATGGACTTCTTCATCTGTTCTAACATAGCTCCCCTCCAACTTTCCCGTACATCATTTGCTATAGCTTCCTGATACGTGGTTGGATCTTCTGGACTGAAACTTAGAGCATACTTGTCCAATGCTATGCTTCTCTGGAACTCCTGCCCAAGTGACTGACGAACCGAGTCGTAGGTTCGCAGTGCTAATTGCTCCACCTGAGCTTGTATTAATGACTGTTGTTGTTGCTCTAAGACTTCTTTCTCGATAACCCCTTTATCATGCTCCACTTGCTCAATTTGCTCCACCTGAGCTGGAGTTTCTTCCATGATCCCTTTGGTTAGAGGAACTTCGGTTGCTTTCTCTACAGCATCAGTCTTCTTCTTCACCTCACTTGTCTTGACTTCATTGAACGGCATTGTCTCCTCATCAAAAATGATACGTCTACTTAGAACTCTTTTCTTGCTGACAATATCCCATAACTTGTAGCCCTCTACTCCTTTCTCAACACCGAGAAATATGCACTTGCGTGACTTTGGCTTGAGTTTGGTTTGCTCATTGTTGGAAATATGAGCATATGCACTACTACCAAACACCCTTAAGTTAGAGTAGTCAACTGGTTCTCCAGACCATACCTCCTCTGCACACTTGAAGTCCAAGACTTTTTATGGTGACCGATTAACCAAGTAACACGCATGGTTAACTGCATCTGCCCAAAACGTGTCCGGTAATCCTGCATGCAACCGCATGCTTCTTTCTCTCTCCAAGAGAGTTTTATTCATCCTTCTAGCAGCTCCGTTTTGTTGGAGATTCTCCTTCACCGTGAAGTGTCTCGTGATTCTTTCATCCTTGCAAAATTGTAAGAACCTTTTCATTCTATATTCACTGCCATCGTTACTTCTCAAATACTTGATTTTTCTGCCTATTAGATTTTCTACTTCTGTTTTCCACTCCTTGAACTTGGTGAAAACCTCGGATTTCTCCCTCATAAAGTAGACCCAAATCTTCCTCGAAAAATCATCTAGAAAAGTAACAAAGTACTTGAAGCCTCCCATAGACCTTACTGGTGCCGGGCCCCAGACATCTGAGTGAATATAATCCAGCAATCCTTTGCTTTTGTTCTCACAATTTGCTAACTTGAATGCCACCTTCTGCTTCCCAAGAGTACAATCCTTGCAGAAGTTCAGTTTGCAAACACTGACACCTTCTAGCTTACCTTTCTTGTGGAGTTCCTGCATTCCTCTTTGACTCATGTGCCCAAGGCGATGATGCCATAGCTCAGTCTTGTCTTTTACCTCAGTAGACATTGCAACTCACCTATTATTGTAGTCCCTTGAAGCTTGTATAAGTTGTTAGGTTGAATGTCACCCTTCATCACAACAAGTGATCCCTTGAGAACTTTGAGTCTTCCCTCTTCAGAGCGATACCTATATCCGGCCTTGTCCAAAGTACCCAAAGATATCAAGTTCTTCCTTAACTTAGGAATATATCTGACATTCTCCAGCGTTCTAACAACTCCGTCATGCATTCTGATTTTCACTGATCCAATACCTATGATCCTACACGGTGAGTCATCTCCCCTAAAAACCTCTCCGCTGCTACTCTCCTCATATGTGTCGAACCATTCTCGGATTGCACACATGTGGAATGTACAACCGGTATCCAAAATCCAATTTCTGAAAGCATTGGAGCTGGCTGCTACCACAAGGAGTTCACCGTCATCTTTATCTTGTTTGATGACTACATTGGCTGTGTTTGAACTTCCTGCCGTCGCCGCTGCTTTCATCTTCCCTTCTCTGCAGTTTCTTTTCAAGTGATCGGCAGCACCACATTTAAAGCAACCTTTCTTGTATTTTTCCTTGGATTTTGATGTACTCCTGTTACCAGATTTATCCTTCTTACTCGTCAACTGACCTGTCTCATTGCCTTTGACATGAAGGCCTCCTTGAGAGCTTTTGGTCTCCCTACTCATCTTAAAATAAGATTGAATAGCTTCGGTAATCTCATCGTACTTGAGAGAATCCTTACCGGAAACGAGTCTGGTGATGAAGTGCTCAAATGAAGCTGGTAAAGATCTTAGCAGCATAAGTGCTTTCTCCTCATCTTTATACCTCACCTCCACCTTTGATAAATTGGCAACACAAATTTGAAATTTATTCAGATGATCCTGCAAATCCCCGCCTTCTTCCATCCGAAGACTATAGAGTTCGTCTTTCAAGAAAAGTTTATCCGCTTCAACCTCTTTGACATTGTCCAATGTCTTTCTGCTGTCCATATTCTCACCAATATGAACCTTACTCGCGTAAACTTTCTCGAGATAATCCCAGGTCTCCTTGCTGTTCATATTCCCACCGGCACTAGCCAATACATGAACCAATACATGATCAGCAAGATGTAGCTCTATAAAGCTCCTTGCCTTCTTGTCCATCTTCTGCCAAACCTTGTCTGCCATATCAGCTGCCTTATTCTCTATCCCGAGAATAGCCTCGTACAGACCTTGAAGAATTAGGACACTTTTCATCTTCCTCTGCCATAATGTGAAGTTATCCTTCCCATTCAATATAATGGGCATCACATTGCTGCCTGCATCTGCCTTGTCATCTGCCATTTTAGAAACACCTTGAGCCTAAGCTCTGATACCACTTTGAAGTAAATATGCACCTTTTACCCAGAACCTTGTTTCTCTTTATAGGCTTATGACTGTGCAAACAATAATAGGATGATGATGCAAAATATCACAGCAGAAAACCACAGCACACGAACACAGAATTTTATAGAGGTTCGACAAAAACTTTGTCTACGTCCTCTGTGTGATCTCTCTTGAGAATCACTAGCACTATGGAGAATAACAACTTGATTACAAGTACTTATTGAAATCCCTATGCTAATCCCCAACTCCTTTGCTAGATCTCTCTATCACCCTTGGCTCTCCCTGCCCCTGTGTTTGTATGATAACTGAGAACTCTCTGAGATCTCTCTTTGATCTCTTCTCTGATCTGATCTGAGGACACCTTATATGAGCTCCCTGCAGCCCTATTTATAGATTATAGGTGCTGGTTACAAACATGTCACATTAGGATTCCTAAAACTATTAGAACAAGGAAAGAGAGCTAGATTTCCTATTCCTAACTAGAATAGAACTTACTTTCCAGGTCTAAATCAATAGGAATAACTCTTCCTATTCCAAAACCCATTAGGATACTAGAAGAATTCCTGTGCGCACTAATCTTCACTTACCCATCTGGTTTTGCCTTGAATCTAATCAATTTAGGCATATCAACGAGCCAAATTCACAACATAGGCAACCAACCTGAGAAAGATGATTGGAATGTCAACAGCAGCTTGACAATTGACAACAGCTCAAATGCTACCTAATCTGCATACAATAAATCCAACTGATAGAATGAAAACACAAAGCTAAATGACTATATATATTATTCGTAAAGTTTATCTAATCCCATATATTACAGACTAACATACCCAAAAACTAAGCAATCCCATGAACCTCTGATTACAGAAATAATTAGTTGCTCCGATCTTTAACAATAATAGTTGCTCATATTGTTCACCAAAAAAAAAAAAAAAAAACTCAGAGAACTGAGCTGCGAGGAGCGAGGTTGAGAACATGAGGCATTAGAGAGAGAGAGAGTTGAGAGCTTCAGTTATTATTTTGCAACTACAATAAGAGTATAATCACTTGTGGCTGCCAGGAGATTTTACCAAACATATACCCAAATCAAACACACATCTCTTCCAAAACCCAGTAACCTCTTCGACCAAATTCTTCAATCTCTCCACTTCTTTATCCTACCCCAACAATCTACCATCAAAATCAAAAACCTTACATCAAATCGAAAAGAATAGACCCTACAACTTAGAATCAACTTCAATCAACCAAGAAAACCCCCAATTCAATCAACCAACAAAACCCCCAACAAATGTATCACCCCCCTCAAAAACATCTAACAAAAGAAGAAAAAAATCAAACAACAAACAACACAGACCGATTCAAACCACAAATCCAATACCTTGCAACCGGTCTTTTCTTTCTTCTCTCTTCTTTCCAGAGCTCACACATCTCCTGCTTTCGCCTCTTATATTCCTCTTTTCTCTCTGCTCTCTTCTTTCGCTTTTGTTGATCTTGATGGTCTTTTCCTTCTTCTCTCTTATTTCCAGAGCTCACAGATCTTCTCCTTTCTCCTCTTCTATGCCTCTTTTCTCTCTGCTCTCTTCTTTGGGTTTTGTTGATGTTGACGTAAAGCCACCGAATACCAACCCCGAGTCCCCGATCATTTGGATACACAGAGAAGATCAAGGACAAAAATGACTTTTCCGCCTTCTTGATATTATCCTGGAACAGTGAGGACAAATAGGGCTTTTCCGCCCCTTATAAGAAACAGTAAAACAGTATTTTTCATCCTTTATATATAGAAAAATGTATCAATCGGAGAATTTCTTATGTAATACTTGCGTAAAAGAACTAAATAGTAATATTTATCGCAGTGGTGTAGAATATACTCGGGTTTGATCTATATAGGCTTGGGTTGTGGGTAATACCGGGCATTTCTTTTGGGCCAAAATGGATCAGATTGAGGTGGCTGAGACCCATAGTATGTGATCATGAAACCTTGGGATACAGCTTTAATCGGGATTCAGGCCCAAAAGAAAAGGAACGTGTTCAAGCCGAAAGGAACAAGAAAATATCAAAATAAGATGATGCATGCGCGTGAAAGAAGTGATGTGTTTGGTTGCGAGATTAGGCAGCAAAGCATTAACGAATGGAGGCATGTGATTTGAACATGTAAAGCAAAACAGTGCTACTTTTAGTAAGATGCAATTTGGGTATACCAGTTCCAGTAATGGCTACGTTCCACACAAACTATTCATTCGTACCTTATCGCTTCAACAATGATAGACCCCAAAGGAGAGGCGGATGATCGACATTGACAGATAAGTAAGGAAAACATGCCACAGTGGCTATTGGTTGTATCAAATCCAATTATTAGATGCATTAGGCCGATTAAGTGAGAGTGGGATGCCAAGTCACTTAGACTCACCATTTTTTATCTCAACTATTGAAAAAAATTGACACAATAGCAAGTGTTGTAAGCATATTAATGCAACGGCCTTTACAAAATAGAAGAGAATATTATGATTATTGTACAAGTTATAGTGCACCACAAATCTTCGTCACACAATAATTAAATCAAGTGCAGTCACAAATGAAGCACTTAACGATGAATAAAGCAATCCACACTCAAAGCAATCGCATATGATTAAGTGGATTAAGAAGATTGTGGAGGAGGGCACAGAGGTAATTAGCAGCTAACTAAAACAATGCAAGATCAAGATGGAGCGACTCAAAAATATTTAGCGTCGAGTGAAATGAGTTAAACTAAAGTAAAATGTAAGATAATTGGGATAAAAATATAAAAAAAGAGAAGCGAAGATCATTATATCATACTAAAATCATTGAAGTTATGTGTATTGATACAAATTAAGAAAGTAGAAATACAAAAAACTTACATTAAGCACAACACAAGTTGATATGTAGTTGTCGAAAATTGTTAAAGTTATGTTACTCAATACAAATAAAAAAAGCAACAACACAAAAAACCTATCACAACCCAAGATATGCTTGATGTTAACAAATTCTTCCAAGTTCGGTTTTCTCATGTGAGCCGGATCTAAAAACTGGAGCAACTACTAATCGTGCAGACTGGTCGGTTGAGGATTACCACAGAGAAATAAAAAAAAAACTGATCATTATTATAAAGAAGAAAAAAATTAACGAGATATTTATCCCCATAGTAATAACCAAAATTGAGGCTGAAAGTTTGTGTTAGCAAAATTTGTAGGAAAGAGAGAGAGAGTTAATAACAAACACCTACGACCCTCTCGGAACACAAAACCAACACACAAAGTCACAACACAATAGGAATCTGTGCGTCCAAACAGAGCGGACACCGGAGAGCCTCGAGGCCTGTGACGGGGCTCTCTTCTCCATCGCCGCCGCAGCAGCAGCATCTATCTCAACAGCTACGGCGCAGCCTCAGTAACAGCAGCAGCATCAGCCAGAGCCAGAGAATGAAGGGTCTCTTCAAGTCTAAGCCCCGCACGCCGGCCGACGTCGTCCGCCAGACCCGCGATCTCCTCATCTATGCTCAGCGCAGCCCCGATTCCCGCGAGAGCAAGCGTGAGGAAAAGGTCTCATCTTGTTACCTCCCTTCTATGTTCGTAATAATACATCAATCCGATTATGAATGGATTAGATTACAATCTGGATCCAATCCAATTTGAATAGCTAGCTGAAACCAACTGGTTCGTGTTGGGATCATGGAAAGTATTGGTTTTGCGATTATGTTTGAATGCAAAATCGAGCCTTTTTCGATAATAGTTAGTTTCTCAAGTGCTCGAATTTGTATTGTATTGAACAGATGGCAGAGCTTTGTAAAAACATTAGGGAGTTGAAGTGCATTCTCTATGGCAATAGTGAGTCAGAGCCTGTTTCGGAAGCTTGTGCGCAATTGACTCAGGAGTTTTTCAGGGAGGACACGCTTCGACTTTTAATCATGTGTGTTCCGAAGTTAAACTTGGAGGTAAGCATTTGAAGCCTTGTTTTTTGTCTATGCCCTGATTTTCAATTCAGTGGCATGTGCTTGATATGGGATTGTGATGTAGGCAAGGAAAGATGCCACTCAAGTTGTTGCCAATCTACAAAGGCAACAGGTTCACTCCAAGTTGATTGCATCCGATTACTTGGAAGCAAACATTGATATAATGGATGTTTTGATCCAAGGGTAAGCCTCTATTGCAAAGGATTTTGGATCCTTTTGCAGCCGTATCATTTAGTTAATTGTCTATGATACTGAATTCAATAGTGCACCTTGCGATTCTGAATAACGGAAGTAGAGACCTTCTTTTCTACTATTGAACTACATACTTTCAAATTCAAGTTAGAGATACCTCTGGACTGCTTCTTAACAGTTAAGTTCTGTGAAATTCCAGGATGAGATCAGTTCTAGGTTCTTCTATGTGACGAGTGCATGTAGAAGTTTCATTCCTGGTTTTTGAATGTTAGATTTAAGCTGGTTTGATTTTTCATGATTCTTTGTGGTTTCTTAATTAGAAAGTATGAATATTTTGTGTCTTTTGGTTGTCAGATACATTTCTTGAGAAAATTTCGTGGCTCATTAGGAGGGAAACATTGTTATGATTATGTCCTCTTTGAATGAATCTTCAAGTTGTCCTAAGCTGTTCTCGTTTTATGAAGATTTAATTTTTATGAAAGAAGCGGTGCAGTTTCTTTCAGGGTGCAGTTTATGGTTTCAAAAAGTATTTTGTCTTAATTGAACTTATAGTGCTTGTCATCTTATTTACTAATTCCACTTCTACTAGGTACGGAGATACAGATATGGCTTTACATTATGGCGCAATGCTGAGAGAGTGCATACGCCACCAAAGCGTTGCAAGGTGAGCAAAGTAACCTTGATTCATCAGTTAGCTCCTGATTTGACTGTGTGGCTGTAGGAGTTAACCAAATCTTGTTAACTCCTGAACGTGGTTCATCAGGAATTGTTTATCCTTTGGATTTTTTTGACCTTGAGCTTAGAGCTTTATCCACCCTTATTTATGTTATCTCTTAAAATCTAGCATTTGAACTTTCGGGTTTGATTGCAGATATGTTTTGGAATCTCAACACATGAAGAAGTTCTTTGACTATATACAGCTTCCAAATTTCGATATTGCTGCAGATGCTGCTGCGACGTTTAAGGTTGGGTTAATCTTAAAGAATGTTTGATGAATGACACATCTTTGTTCTGCTGGCCTCTTATATTGAACAAACAAACCTACTATTTGTGAAATCATGCGTGTGTGCTTTGCACATGTTTACTGCATGGTTTGCACTTTGCGGCTGGCTAAACTGCACCTTTTGTTTTATTTGAAAACATTTGTCATGTCTGCATGTAGGAAATCTTGATACCATTACTAGTTCTCTTTATAATCTTGTAGCTTTTCCAAATACTGAAATTATTGGTTTTTGATGTTTTTAAACTGTTGCAGTAGAATCATTCTGATGTCTTGTAACGTCTTCCTGCAGGAACTCATGACAAGGCATAAATCTACAGTAGCAGATTTTTTATCCAAGAATTATGACTGGGTAAGGGTATTCACTTTCTTTGGGTGTACACATGCATGCGTATGCCCACCAGTGTTCATCATTGAGAATATGCATGTGGGCAATAAGAAATATATTGGTCCTAGTTGATTGTATAATTACAATAGAAGCACTTTAATTGAAAAAAGAAGATAGGAATTGGAAGTATCATAAGTTTATAATTTGGTTCTCCCTTTTCTTTATTACTGTATGTTGCTGCTTGTGTTATGTTCTCACCAACCTGATCTTGGGTGTCTCCAATCTTCAACCAGTTCTTTGCGGAGTATAACTCAAAGCTGCTGGAATCCTCCAATTACATTACCAGACGACAAGCTGTCAAGGTATGTTGAATATTTCACATAGGGTCTTTTTTTCTTTTTTTTTTAATAGCATGATGTCTGACCTTGGGTCCCTTTTTACTCTGTTATGTTTTTTATTTTAGTTATAAGTACTCTTTCTCAATTATTTTGATTATCTTCTTGAAATAGGCTGTCTGGTTGGTTTTTTTGTGAATCGTTCATTACTTGCATGACAATGATATTTGCTTAAGAAGCTTCTATATTCATTTCAGCTGTTAGGAGATATATTGCTGGATCGGTCAAATTCAGCTGTAATGACTCGATATGTGAGCTCAAGAGACAATTTGCGGATCCTTATGAATCTTCTCAGAGTATGATATACTCTCCTAAACTGTTTGTTGCTAATGCTATTTTCTCCCCCTCCTCTCCTTTACAAAAACTTCATCAAATCATCTAATTTCCTGAATATATTGCTCAATCTAATTGTGATAAATTCTATGGTTTTATTTGCAGGAGTCAAGCAAGAGCATCCAGATCGAAGCATTTCATGTTTTTAAGGTTCAGTCCATCCTCCCTTTGTGAATTTTTAACTTTCAGGGTTCCACTTTGATTCATTGTATTGACAATTTTTCTTGTTCACAGCTATTTGCTGCCAACCAAAATAAACCTGCCGACATCGTGGGCATACTTGTTGCAAATAGAAGCAAACTTCTACGCCTGTTTGCTGATTTTAAAATTGATAAAGGTAGGTAACATCTTTCACTTAGCAATTCATGACCATTAGTTGTGAGCGCCATGTTTACATTTTGTGAATTGTTTGTTGCAGAGGATGAACAATTTGAGGCAGACAAAGCTCAAGTAGTAAGAGAGATTGCTGCCTTGGAACCGAAAGAACTCTCATGAAAGGATGAACTTCATTTGTATGTGGATTATGTGGAGTTTGTACTATGTGAATTTTAGAGTTGTCATAGTTCTTGGCGTGACAACGGTACCAAGAGTGGAAGGAGCCTTATCTTCTATTCTCACTTGTGTTCCTTCCTGTGTAGTTTCTATTAATCTCAATCACACTTTTGTAAAAGGTAGATAAATAAATTGAGAAAATGTTTTCATGCTGTACTCTGGTGATGCTGATGTTTAGCCACGCCGTATTGTAATTTATTTGATATTCAAGCATCACATTGTTATATGATATTGTACAATCGCATGCGTGAAAACACCATGCCACATTTGAATCGAAGATGCAAACACCATGCCACATTTGGGTCTAGGATTTGCTTGGTATGATTAGAGATTTAGAACTTGGAGTAATCTCGGTAAACTTGATGTCGGTTACTGCCGAGGAGAACACAGAAGGCTACTTGTTCATTTTCTAGTTGCAAGACAGGGTGTGGGAAAGTGGGAATGCGATTCTAGTTTCACAGTTCAGCCAGTATCGAATAAGGTTCAGCATATTGGCATATTCCATGGATCTTTAGAGACAATCTCCACATCCAGTGAACCAAATCACCATTATTTGGGAGAAATTATTCTGTACTATGTACTCGCTGATCAAAGTGGAACATTCGCAAAAATTAGCACACGGTTTTACTAGTCAAAAACTCGAGGACTCACCAGAAAGGACACATACATATGAATTTCATCGTGATATTTCAATATTACAGAAACTTCGACGAAATTTCAATCATTTGTCTAAATAGTAATTACATGAAATAATTTCGGAATAACCAGAAAGAACACGAATAGTTTAGAATAGAGAAGCACAAGAGGAGCATATACTGTCTACCATAAAAGAATGCCCCTATATATATAGACATGTGGTACGTGAAAGCTTGCTCACAGACAAATTGCAAACCCCTCTTCATCACTCATCAGCATCTACACTGACTGGTGTATTCAAACCACGCATTCCCCTCTCTGTTTCTCTCATCTCACAAAAAACAATGGCTGAAAATGGTACGACCCATCATTCCGCTTCTTTTCATTTCTGTATTTGTTGTCATAGTGCTTCAATCGCTGGGATTCTTTGTTTGATTAATTTGCAAATTGTATGGATTGTAGATTCGCTTGCTCAGTTCTTGGCGTCTGCAGTTGACGCGGCCAAGAAAGCTGGACAGGTCAGTTCCACTCCCAAAGTCTCACTCTTTCTCTTTTTGTTGAGTAAATTTTTGTTCTTTCTCGTTCTTGGTTAGCAGTGATTGAAACAAAGTCTGGTATCTGTTTGTATGTGATTTATTGCAGCTAATTCGAAAAGGGTTCTACGAGATCAAACATGTGGAGCATAAAGGCCAGGTCTTTTCATTTCTTTCTTCTTCTTCTTCTTCTTCTTTCAATTGTGTAGTCAAAATGGTGTTGGGCCAATTTGGATTCTAAATGTGAATTGCCAACTGAAAGATTTAGACTTTACTTATTTGGGGACATACAAATGAGGATTCTGAAATGCTGCATTGAACTTAGAAGGATGTGTTCTTAAATGATAGAAATGATGATGAAAGTTGAGTTAAATTTAGAGGGAGAAACTTAGCTAATGTGGTTTGAGATAGGCAAAGTAAAGTTTTGATATTGTGTATTCTAGGTGGATTTGGTCACAGAAACTGATAAGGCGGCTGAAGATCTCATATTTAATCATCTCAAGCAGCTTTATCCCACACATAAGGTGATTAACTCTCTATCCCCTCTTTTATACTATATGCGTCAACAGAGTTTTGGTTTGGTGTTCAGAATAGTGTTGCATGATTGTATGTCGGAAGAGTGTTATATGTTTTCTGTTGTCTGAACTTTTTAAGTTGGGGTTAATGTTAGTTCATTGGGGAAGAAACTACTGCTGCTTGTGGTGTAACGGAGCTGACTGATGACCCAACATGGATAGTGGATCCCCTGGATGGCACCACTAACTTTGTCCATGGGTAAATATCACTTTTTTCTGTTGTAGATGATTGTTTCTTCTCTCTTATGAAGATTGATTCTCATTGCTTTTATTCTCCCCTATTATTGGTTGCAGGTTCCCCTTTGTCTGTGTCTCTATTGGTCTTACTATTGGAAAGATTCCCACAGTTGGTGTTGTTTATAATCCAATAATTGATGAGGTAAGGATTCATGCCTCCCCAAATGTCATCTCAAGTGACTAAGCATAAATTTTATTCTTGTGGAGGTATGAAATTATAAATTGTTGGAATTATTGATTCTTATAGTGAAATTACTTCTAAATAGTACTAGGTTACCAGCTGGAATAGTGTATTAACTTTAGATTCACTATGTAGCTTTTTACTGGTATCCGTGGAGGAGGTGCATTTCTCAATGAAAATCCTATAAAAGGTGAGTTTTAATCATCATGTTGATTCTTCCTGATTACTACATTTCCTATGTATCTCTAAGAGTTAAATGTTTATGCCTTGAAATACTGCAGTGTCATCTCAAAGTGAACTTGTGAAGTCTCTCCTTGCAACTGAGGTTTGTGAATATTTGTTATAGACTTATAGTTGAATATTTGATGAATGATCATGTATTATTTACCTAGATTTGTAGATTTTGTTGCTTTTCCAACCCCCAAATATCTCCCTCTCTCTCCTCAAGCCAAAAGATGTAGACTCTAAGAGAATATTAGAGAGAAAAAACTTATTTAAATAAAGAGAATTTCATTTTGCCATTAATTTAAGGGATTAGTAACTTTGTAGTCATAGGATATCCTAGGATTAGAATGCAGAATCTTACTTACGCTCTGAAGTGCAATAAAGATGGATAATTTAGATACAATACAACGTGATTAGATGTTCTAATCTCGTTAGCTGATGTTATGCCACTTCTAAAATATAAATAGACCTGAATTAAACAAGCAGTTGAGTTGGAATCCTACTATAAATTATATACCTGTTCTGTTTTTACTCAATAATATCTCAAATCTTTGAACTCAAGAGTTACAATGTAATAAAGGTTGTGAATTCACTTTCCTGATCTTAAGTTGTTGTTCTGAGAGCAGGCTGGAACAAAACGTGATAAATTAACTGTGGATGCTACTACAGGGAAACTAAATAGCTTACTTTTCGAGGTAAGTCCAGAACTTTTCAGTAGTGATCTTCAGTTGTGTTGGCATTTCAATTTCATATCAGTTGCTTTGATGAGCAGGTGAGATCGCTTCGGATGAGTGGCTCCTGTGCACTGAACCTCTGTGGAATTGCATGTGGGAGGCTTGATCTTTTTTATGAACTCGGCTTTGGGGGTCCTTGGTATGATCTACTGTCTTGAAGTAAAGCTAGGTTAATTTCATCGGCAGATGATTGACTTTTCTTGCGTCTCAGGGATGTGGCAGGTGGTGCTGTGATTGTTACAGAAGCTGGAGGATCTGTGTATGACCCGTAAGTAGCAAACTTAAGTTCCAATCTTTCTTCTCTCTGTTTTGATAACTATGGTTCTTTGAGAAGTTCTAGAAAATATATGCATACATGTTGATAGTTTTTTGTGGAATAGTTGTTAAATAGTCGACATACTTATAATCTTCAGCATGTGGTTTTTTACAAATTCTGTAGAAGATTTACTTATTACGGAGAATTGATTCCTTTTGCATCAGATCTGGTAAGGACTTTGACATCACATCGCAAAGAGTAGCAGCATCGAATCCTCTGCTCAAGGATGCCTTTGTTAATGCTTTGCAGAAATCAGAATGAGATGGCTTGTATCGCAATATCAAATCTTTTAAGTAATGCATTCTTGACCAGCTCTGATCTCATGCCTTGTTCACATCTTTGCAAAGAGAATATTGAAATTGTAGTTAGGGTTGAGTCAATGCCCAATCAATTGTTGAAGTTATTGAGCTGACAGATTGTTGGTAATCTTACTCCATTACACTGTATTTGCTAGTTCTTGCTTTATCGGAGGTTTGGTGATGTTTAAATTACATAAAAATATCTCCTGCTGAATAAGAAGAGTTCTTCCAGGGTTTGACTTGCAAAACAGTGAACTCATTATCTGCTTGAACCAGTTTTACCAAGCGCACCAAAAACTAGTGAAGTGGTTCAAATATGTAGAAGTGTCTGAAATTATGTTAGAGCAAATGCACCGGTGAGCATTGGGCAATTGCTGATTTGCCTATTAAATTGGTATTGCTAATCTACCATTCATTCTAAATTGGCAATTGCCTCCGGTTATACAATGCACCAATCAAAGGCAATTTACTTGCCAATTCAATATTTATTTATTTATATATGAATGAAACTAAATTTGTAATTAGATAATTAATCTTAAATGATAATAATGGTACACTAATTATTCTATCCATGTAATTGAGAATTTGAATGTTAACATTTGACAAAGTAATTAATAGTATTCAATAAGATTCGAAAAGGAAGGGTATAATAAATAAATTATTGTTGAAATATTGAACAATTCGAGTACTTGCTTCAGTGGTTCTTTGGCTTGGTTCAAAATTTGATTGCAAGGAAGAGAGAACTCTCTTCTGAAGCAATCTTCTTCATACTTGAAGCCAAGTTTCTTCTCTCCAGGGACTGTATTGATCAATACCTCAACGGTAGTGATTTATCCTCGGTTTTGTGCTTTCCTACTGCAATGGTTTGAATCTGGATGTTGTTGTAGCTAGTGTATTGTTGTTTGCTTTTCCTAGCTACCATTGGGAATTCCCTATCAGTAATTTTCGTGTCTTTGTTACTGTGATGAAAACTTGCAGTCTGTTTGGTTAAATTTGTTCTCCGAAAACATTCAGATGTCCCGTTTTTTACTAGTTCTGTTGCTCTCTACAACATTATTGGCCAGAGGGTTGGTCTTGAGAGCACTTGAGAGCCAGGACAGATCAATGTAGGGAAATATTGCAGAACATGGGAAAAGATGAGGTCCATAATGATGCGTGTGGAGAAAAGTACTACACCATAGGCAAGGATGGTAATGCAAGGAGCTTTCCATCATAAGGATGAGTCACTTTCTGGATTGATCATAGCTTGATATGCTCCTATCTTATTCAAAGCGACTTGTTCCTCGGTCACATCCAAAAACGACTTGTTCCTAACTATTATGCCGCAGAATCTTTGACATCCTCACTTGATTATGGGTGTAATATTACACTTTGCGAAGAGATTACTGAATTGTACTCGGGGCTTAGTCAATGCCAAACAGCCAAAGTTGTTGAACCAATTGAAACTGACGGACACATGGTTGGTAAACTAATGGTGTTTGCTGAGGGAATGTGATGTTGCAATGACATAAAAGAGATTTAAAGGTGAATAAGAATGATTCATAATGGGTTTGACTTGTGAAAAGAAGTTAAAAGATAAAAAGAAAGCGCGTATGGAAAAATCAAGTTAGAAGTTTACGCCACCAAGTAAGATGGAAAAATCAAATCAATATAGCGGGAGATAAAAATTAAGTGTAATGAGTAGACAAATATAACAAATCTCTACCTCTAAATCCTGAACTCAGTACACAAAATGTATCCTAAACACGATCTGAGCGATAAATATACAAAAGGGTGCAAGAACGTGTATGCAGAAGGAAGATGAAAGAGGAAGACACACAAAAGAAGAACCACTTCCTCCCCTCAAGCCATTCTATACGTTCTGCAATCTCCGATCTCTAGGCACCATAGCCGTTGACACCATTCGAGCCGTGGGGCGCCTTTTCAGCCTTCTTCCTCTTCAGTACAACATACCATGTGTAAGCTTCCAACAAAGCAGCTTGGACAGCCAAAGCAATGATGAGGCCAATGTATGAATTCTTCCAGTTTTTGTTTGGTTTCAAGATGTCGAACCCTTCGAATATGTTAACAACGCTGAGAATTATGACAAGATACCCGGTCAAATGATGGTAGATATTCCAGTAGAATCTGAACTTGTGATCCTTGTTGGGTCTCAGAAGCAAAGCAAACACCTACATCCAAATTCAAGGCTTTCACTCAGTATAACCATAGAGGACTAATAGCCAAACCACTACAACATTGTGAAACAACATGTCAGTGTGTTTAAAGATGGGAGTACCTGAAGTGTTCCAAGGCAGAAAAGGGTAATCCCAATGTTTCTGTGAGTGTCATATTGGATACCAGCAGAATCGCTACCGAGCTTAATACCTGTGGCCCATCCAGCAACACCAACAATATAAGCAGAGGTCTGGCACCCGGCGTGGAGGTAAAACCATGCCGGGTCTGCAGCCTTGAATGTCTTCAAGTACCTTGCTACCATGGCTCCTACAGGCATCAAGATACCCCAACTCACTACATTTAGCACTGCGTGAATCTGTTCATAAAAGAAATCCCACAAATTAGTACTTTTGACCAATTCTGATTAAGTTAATGAGCATCTAACAGTCTTTGGCACATTTACATCAGTTCACCTAACATTTTACTTTTATATCATATTCTAATTCTAGAGGGATAAATATCTCAACTTATAAATACTACTGATTTATGTGGCTACGAACCAGGCAATTCAAACAATATCTAAGAGACTAAGAGCAAGAAAAGTATCCTAGTTCAACAAGTTTGACTAATTCTGATGAATGTAAAGAACACCTAGAACCTATGAGAAATTTCAAAGACCTCTATTTCTATAATGAAAACCACCTCAAGGCCAGAAAGATCAGGAAGAAAAGAAATAACAACACTGGATTTTTCATGTGTTAAGTATTACCAAATTGATCTTCACAAAAAGTTTCTTCTTTTGGATCAAAAAGGGGAAACAGATCAGCAAACTCTACCAAAAATATGCTAAGAAAAGTACTTGAAACAAAACCAACAACGTAGTGGATGGATTCAAGTTACTTACGTTTTTCTTCCTGAGTGTGGAACTGGCTCCACCGGAAGAGGCGGTCTGGCCGGAAAGCAAGTCCAAAGTCCCCTGGGCATTAAGATTGGCCGCAGCAGTTTCGTGTTGTCCGGGGCTCCCACTCACAACCGGACCCTCCTGCCAAACCTGAAGAATCGTCGTCATATTCGTCGGCAGGGTCCAAGTGGCGTAGATGATCACCTCACCGTTCTTAGACTCAGCCGATACACCGCTCACATCGTAACTCAAAGTTCCGTTCGCCAAAGTCGTGCCGTAACTGTCGATCGAGGACGTGCGGACTGAGGGGGCTCCACTGGTTTGAGGAATGGCAACAAGAGCTTGCGCGCCGCTCATGGCCTTCTGGGCCTTGGTCAGGTCCGGGTTGATGGCCCAGGCGACCCAGTTGGTGGCTGACGACGACGTGTGCCTGTAAGCCATCTGGAGCTTCCCGGTGGACTGGTTAAAGGTCCAGTGGAGGAAGGCGTTGAGGTACGGAAGGTTGCTGCAGGAAGTGAAGGCTTGGTTGCTGGTGAACGTGTAGCTCGAACATGTTTGCGCATCTGAGAAGGAAGATAGAGAGACCAAAACACAGAAAGCTGTGAGAAGCTTGAACATGGCTGCCATGGGATTTGGTTGAGACTTGAAAATCCCAACTCGGTATTTTGGTAAGAAATTTGTGAGCAGTTATATTTGTGTGTGAAGGTTGTTGAAGTACAAAGGAGTTGAGGTTATATATAAGAGCGGGTTTGGTGGGGTTTGGGTTGTTGGCTAGTCCGTTGAGGAAGGTTCTCTATATTTCCTCTCAGAAGGAGTTGGTTTGAAAAATATGTATAGTGTGATTTGGAGAACCACCTTCGCTTTCCACACCTGCTCTTAACTTTGGATCGTTCAAAGTTTCTCCAACAACAGGGACATGTGGATTTTCAAACAGACTTCGATTGGTGATTAAGGAAAAAGAGTTGGTCGGTCGGCTGTTTCCACTGTCATATAGCCACACGTGTCTCCTTGTGATAAAAGAGTTCACCACCAAATTCTTAGCTTAAGAAATGTTGCACCCAAATATACAGTGAAAATCATTTCAGACTCAAATTGAGAGAACATCTGTTGGAACCTGCAGGTGCAGGGGATAATGAACTAGTGTTTCCTTGTTCTTGGAGGTGAGACTCAGACCAGTTAGTGTTTCTTTGTTCTTGAAAAAGGTTAAGAAACTATGATAAATTATCTAATAGAACTAGACCACGGGTAAAAAACATATTATACTTCTTAATGAAATTAGATAAATTAATTAATCTCTCAAAAGAAGGTTGAAAAATTTGTTACATAGATATTAATATCTGACTAGTATATCAAATTTACTTAATCATGAAAAATGGATTGTAGCATCCAACTTCCAATGAAAATGTTGTCATTTCATTAAAATTTGACGAACCTATTAAATATATTTAGGTTCAGAACACCAATTAAGTTACATAATTAGTTTTGTGAACTTCTTTATTGCAATTTGCTTTACATCACTTGTGGCTAGTACCAAGACTTTCACAACAATCACTCTTATATGACTGTTGGAATTAAAGTTCCAAACCAACACATGCACTAATAAGAAGCGTAAGTGGTAAGAGAGATACACTTATTTCTCATCATGGAATGAGTTTAATCATTAAACTTGGCTTTGGAAATATGTATGGTATTACTTTGGAGTGCTCTCTTTATTCATCGGGCTAGGCTTTGGCCGGACTCGTAAAAGTCAAGACGACTCACACAGTCAAAGCAATGCGTGTTGAATGGGTGGGGATAATTTATTTCACTCACACATATTTCCCATTTTGTACTGACATTCAGACTTGGCCCAGCTAAACGTACCGTTTTGTACTCTTTTGTTGGACCCGTAAGACAGGGCCACAGGGGATAGGGAATCCTGGAATAGTTAGGTTTATAGACTATAGTTGAGCAGGTGATCGAGAGACTAAGATCGAGAAACCCTCCTCCTTCCTGGAATCCAGGTATAGAATCGAACAACTTATCTACCCTCCCTATCCGTATTTGACATAAAGGTGCAGCTAGGGACCCAGGAACCGAGTGGAAGACACGCGTTTCAGCAAGCTGGACTGATCTCGATCGCTTCATTTGTCTTCGTCTGTGCGTCGTCGTCGTCGTCGTCTTTCTTTGGTGCGTTCACTTTGTTATCCCCAGGTCGACACGGCGCCGTCGGCGACTCGGCGATACTTCCATAACGTAATTATTAATTAATTAAACTGATTAGTCATTTAGTGCAATTAATCTTGTTATTAGGTAAAATACCTATAGGGAGCACTATCTAACACATTAGAGGATATTAATTTGCCGATCACTTACTTCATCGCCGGAGAGAATCTCACACTTAAATTTGTTTCGCTGGCTCTGCATGTTCTATATATCTAATACATATACAAGTATATATTCTGTGTTATATGACTTATATCCTACTTGCTTGCTTTATCGAGCTAATGTTTCTTAATTAGAACTATGATATTTGGCTTACATGCCACTTGGGCAGCATGTGCAAGCTGCAACTTGATGCCAAACTAGATATTAGTTCTTTTATCATATCAGTGTTAATCATACAAGAAAAGTAGTTTAATCTTACGTTAATTATGTGAACATGCAGTGAACATTAATTATTAAGGCAGGATTAAATTGCAGGCCTAGCTTTGAATATGTCAAGGGTAGTCCTTGTTAATTTAGAAGTACGTTGTTCAGACTTGTATATTAGAATAATAATCGATAACATTGTCCATTGTTGTTTTTAGATTTCTTTTCTCTTATTCCGATCGAATCCTTATATATTATTTTGATGACGCGTATTTATACGTACATATGGCTGGAGTCTTTGCTTATGAGCATGATGGGTCTGATTCTTAACCAAGACAAAAAAAAATGAAACACTATGGGTCTAGTCAACTTGTTCAATCGAGTACGTACTCGTACTAATTCTTAAGTTTGTGTTCATTTAATTAGGAATGTAGGAGTCGGAGGAATTTCTAATTGAAATAAAATCCTAAAGGATATTAGTATCATTATCAATCTTGTAAATAAGTATTAAGGTTAGTGTTGAAGATCTAAATGCTTCTGTGCTGTCCTTCACTACCTGAGAGTAGACCTGTAAATGGATCGGATTTGGATGTGATCGACCTAAATCCAAACCAGTTTACTTAAAAAAAAATTCGATCCAAACCAGCTTCGTTAACCCGGCGGATCATTGATAGCTAGATCCAAATCCGTATCCGCCTGATTAACAGATACCTTATCCGCTAATCCGACCTGTTTATAATTTCAAATATTTTAAAATTTTAAATAGTAATATTAAATTTATATCATGATACCTCATAATATATTAATAAAATATTAACACAACATGAAAAGTATCATCAAAAGTAGAATTACATTATGAAAATTCTTAATGCTTCTTAGAATCTTAGGTGATAGACTGTTCCTTAGATTTCTGCAAAGAAATTTGTACTAGAAATTCTTCATATTTTATATTTTTTAAAAAATAATAATATATTAATAAAAATAATATTTTATTATTACGAAAACGGGCCGGATCATTAACGGATCGGATCGATCTAAATCCGTATTTGATCAGTTAAATAAACGGGTTAACGGATTCGGATCATTAACGGATCAAAATTTTCGATCCAAACCCGTCCAATAGCCACGGATTTGGAGCGGGTCCGGATCAAAATCAGGTCCATTTACAGGTCTACATGAGAGACTTAAGTTTTTTTTTTTTTTGAATAAGAGAGACTTAAGTTAAGCTACATACATGATACATCCTCTTTACAACATTATTATACGTAAAATTAACTTTTTCATCTCTTATTTAAGATTTATGACCCTACAACTAAAATGTGACAGTTGATATATCACACTATTTTATGTATTAAAAACGAACAATTTAATGACAATTTTGTATATCAGCTGGCATTAGGAAGAGGACGAAAAAAACAATGTAAATGGTGTACGGAGTATACATGCGGCTACATATGAAAGTCTAATATGTACGGACTTGTAGAAATTGAATACGTGGCATACTGATTTCTCCATCAAAGTCAAAGGTACAGAAATGTAAAGCAACCTTGCAGCTAGGGTTTGTTTCGTGATTTTAATATGTTAAAGAGATTGCATGAAAGATTGTGTGTTTGTTTATAAAATATAAACGCTTTGGTTCGGATGTCGATGTATGATGTATGATTTGCGTGCATAGATCGATCGTGTTCAAACTTGACATCCAGCACTTTGGAATATTTCCTATATATAACGGGTAAAACGCAGCACAAGATGATAAACACGATGTTTAACTTGTTGTTTCAGAAAATAATTAATTGGTTAATTTATATGTTGATTAAAAGAATACGTACCCACATCTATCAGTACATATTGATATCAAACGTAACAAGTTAAAATTAATCAAAAGTGATGTACGTGATGGGTTCTATTTTGGGAGTGAAGACGATTGACTATTTCGGCTTCTATAGTTGTAGAGGCTATACGAGTATACGACAGTAAATATCATTTGCTTTTGTAAGGATGCATGGCCAAACAAATAACGGGCTAGCTTATTACCATAATACGACCCATTCTTAATCGGCAACATCGTCGTCGTTTACGTGTAATTAGTTGTATGTAAGACTTGGTAGCGATAACTCAAACTTCCATATATGTTTGAAATGCTAACATATTTACTATAACGTCTCAATTGTCTCATTGTCCCTATCGATTTTAATATACATGCATATATTCCTTCCATTGCTTTAATTATATGCGTATATAATCCTAGGGGACGGGCTAAAATAGGATCAATGTATTGGTTAGTCCTCTACGATCGAGTGGAGCTTTACCCGTTCAAGCAAGTATATTGGAAAAGGAAATAGGTCGTAGTAGTGATGAATTCAATGATGCAAGCATGCAGCCTAGCTTTCTTTCGTGGAGTTGTTGAGATTATGACTAATAACATTACATATTTTCAATTACGCTAGCGTAACTTACTGTAATTCCCTTTTAGCTAGTTAGCTTACGATGTTGTATGGTATAAAATAAGAAGCCAAGCTTAATTAGGGTGAGTACCGTGAGGCGCGAGTTAAGCCTTTCATTGACCAAGCTATATAAAGTCAAGGAAAGAAGGAATACTTTTGCAGTTTTGCACACGTAGAACTAGTCCTCAACGATTTATTTGTGTGTGTGTGTATTAGTTTCATCAAATCAAATTAAAATATGATCTCAACCCCTCAACCACCATAACGTAAGCACTGCGGTGACTCGGTGAGGACGTACTAAAAAGAAACTGATCAATGCTCTAGCTTAATTCTAGCCCACCAACATACTTAGAGTATGTCATTACATTGTCCGATCAACTTTAGAAAATTCGGGTTGATTTACATGGTAGAACTCTTTATTAGTAGGTGAGAGAGGGTTCATCTTCACCACTTCCCTGTCGAGTGTTGACCGAAACAATATTCCTAAAACCCACGCCATTGTTATTGTTCCGGGATATTCAGCAATGCATGTGCTTTACTGAGATCGGTTTACTTGGTCTTCAATCTTCCATGGAACTGACTTATCAATGTAACTTGGAAAAAAAAAATGAAGAAGCACGTCCTCCCCCAATTTGGCTAACTTTTGCATAAGTTCTGGCATTTCAAAAAATATCTTGCTGATAAGCAAGTCAACATATATATGAAGAGAAAACTTCAGCTACCGTCCCTAAACTATGCTGTCAAGGCCAATTTAATACCCGAACTCTCAAAAGTATCAATGTAATACCCAAAGTCGTATTTTGACATCAACGTGATACTTCCGTCAAAAATCTCTAACGGCTCCGTTTGTTTGCTGACGTGGCAAGCACGTGGCCCCCCAAAAAAAGTGCAATGACCGATTTACCATTTTTTTTTGTTAATTCATTTTTTTTCTTTTCTTTTCATTTCTTCTTCTTCTTCTTCTGGGGTCTCTCTCTCTCTCTCTCTCTCTCTCTCTCTCTCTCTCTCTCTCTCTCTCTCTCTCTCTCTCTCTCCCAATCTACGCCTCTCTCCTTTCTATCACAAAAAGGCAAATCGAACCAGAAGCACTAGCGGTGCATGAAAGTGGATTCCGATGGCGAAGCGGCGGCGCCGTCGACAGCGAAGAAGAGGGGATCGAGGCGGTAGGGGAGAAGGGTAAGGAGGGGAGGGGAATTGGAGGGGCAGTTCGACAGGCAGAGGATCGAGAGCGCCGGCGACAGCGAAGAGGAGTGGATCGAGGCAGTGAGGGAAGCTCATGTTTGAATTCAAAACAGCAGCGGACAATATGAAAGATGCGATTTTGAGAGGGGAGAAGGAGAAGGAAGACGACGAGCCGGCGCCGGTTGCTGCTGCTGTTGTTACGGACGTGACGGCAACGGTGGAGGAGGACGACGCTGAGGCTGTGGCTATGGAGGAAGGGGAATCGTCACCGGTCTTAGGGGCTTCCGTTTCGGGTCTGGAGAAGGACGGGCCTAAGGAAATGTGTAAGCTCTCACTCACGCTCGGCTGCCGCCCCCAAGAGGCTGCTCCGAGCGGTGCAGAAGCAATTGGATGCAAGTCGATTCCAAAATATTACTCTTTCTTCACAGTTTCATCTACCAGATTAACTGTCTTTGTACTTCTTCTTCTTCCTTTGGTTTCTCTGGAAACAAAATAATGGTATTCATGGTGGTTTGGATTTACAGGCGTTGTTTTCCGGTATGTTGTTGACAGAGGTTCGTACAAGGTTCCTGAGTTCCCTGAAAATGTCAAGATATTTGCTTTCTTCCGAGTCTCTCTGAAAATTTCAAAAGTTCCATGCTTTCATTGAAACAGAAAGACTAGAAATTAGGGACTTGGTAGTTTAGGTCTCTAGCCTCTGGATTACGAAGTTTTGGCTTCAATGTAGTTGAGTACTTGTCCTGTGGGTTCATAAGTTAAGAAGAAGAAAATGGAATTCGAAGTTCCTGCTCACTAATCTATCGAAGTATCAATGGATGAACAAAATTAGTTTCAACTGGAAGTGAATTGGTGTCCGGCGAAGACGGGGGTTTGATGAACGGAGGTTGCGGGGGTTTGGCTAGAACAAAATCCCAGAAGAAGAAGAAGAAAAATAAATGAAAAGAAAAAAAATGAATTAACAAAAAAAAGGGTAAATCGGTCATTGCACTTTTTTTGGAGGGTCACGTGCTTGCCACGTCAGCAAACAAACGGAGCCGTTAGAGATTTTTGACGGAAGTATCATGTTGATGTCAAAATAGGAATTTGGGTATCACATTGATACTTTTGAGAGTTCGGGTATCAAATTGGCCTTGACAGCATAGTTTGGGAACGGTAGCTGAAGTTTTCTCATATATGAATTGTTGAACTTTTGTGAAATAACATAACACTGTATCACAATCAAAACATATGGGTTGAGATCCAAACGCAATAAAGAAATAAAATAGTTACAGCAACAATGTAATTCAAGAGTAGATCTCGAAATTGTTATTATATAATAGGATTCTAACCACTCCATTTCTTATAAGGCTATAACTAATAATGAAATCCTAATTCCTAAATTCATATGAATAGGGTAACATAAATGGAAAATTTAGTTAAAGATTTATGATATAGCTAAGTGAAAAACATTAATTAAACATAGAGACAAAGAGCTTAAGAAAGAAATGTACGTACGTACGTAGGTCATCAACTAAGTAACTCATATAGCTTCATTCTCCTTATCTATTATCCTTTACTGTGTATTCAAATTCGCAAAATTCAACTTCTAGCCGCATCGATGCACAGCAGAGAGAAAAACCCTAGTATCTACGAAACATAGCTTTTTTCTTTTCTTCGTGTGCACAAAAGGGATGAATTCTGTGGATGAGATGGCCGTGAGATTGGCTATATCACTGGGCCTAGCTGACGGTAAGAAGTCGGTGGATCTCTGGCTGTGAAGGTTTGCAACAATCGCAAACATATCTTTGTTGGAAAGCTCTTGACTACAAGGGCTTTCAACAAGCGATTTTTTGGGGCGTGTTTCGACATAAATTGGAAGCTGAATGGACTTGAGGATCGGTTTCTATTTACTTTGTCGGATCCATCTGACCGGAACCAGATCCTTCCTGACGGATCTTGGGACTTGGGGTTTGATTGTGGTCCTATGGTTTTGGCACCACACAGTCCCGGCCTTGAGCCTAACTAGGCCCAGGCCTAGGGACTCAGATTTTTTGGGCCTCAAGTTTTATGTTGCCCAGCCCAAAAAAATAAAAATAAAAGACATGAAAATTAGAAGAACTTCATGCGACACCTGCTGCTCTCTCTTCATCTTCTTCCTCCTCCTTACCTTCTATAATTCTATTCAACCCCAGACACTTCAAAATCTAACTACCCAAGATCAAAGTCTAAAACCTAGATTCCAAAAGAAGAGAAGTCAAAGGCTCATGGCTGAAGAGTGAGGACCAAAAGGCCTGAAGATTAGAAGGCTGAAGAGTCCTGGCCTAGCCGATTGTAAGTTTATTTAAGTATTTCCTTTGAGCCTCGTAATTTCGTTCACCTTGAGCCTCCAAATTTACAGGGCCGGCCCTGGCACCACATGATGGCGTCGACCTGGTAAGTGGGTAGTGCACTGGTCGGTGCGTGGGTAGTGCACTGGGTTGTTATATTTAAAAGGACTCAGTGGAGTTTGATGCAGGCCGGATTCGTATTAGGATTGAGATAGATTTGATGCAGCTGATTGTGTTTCACTGGAGTTTTACCGTCAAGGATGGTCTGAATTTTGACCTAGACTTCTTCTTTGAAAACTTGTACGGCCATTGTCGTGATTGTGGGAATTTGGGATGTTGTGACACCCCGAACTTGGGGCACGACTATTATGATGGATTAAGTCGAAAACATAAGGCTTTGGTATTTTTTTTTTTTTTCAAAATACTAAAATTTTTATAAAGCACAAAACATAACTACTAAAATTTGAGTGGGTTAATTATCACCCAGGTCAAATTAACATGGTTTTAATCAACTTTTCATTAGGTGATTTACCAAAAATTAACAAGTCTCATGCATTCTTTGAAATACCTTACTTTTGGCCTTTTGAATCACATATATTCTTTTGTTAAAGGACTGTTAATATCAATATGGATTAAGTTCTCCTTTGAATTCCAAAGCTTATGCGTACACTTGTTGATTTGATCTTCATAAAAGCATTTGGTATGTTAAAGTTCTGTTTCATGAAAGAAAAGAGATTTAAGTTTAAGAACCATTTCTTGGCAGAATCCTATTTTACTTTGAAAAAGAAATTTCAAGCTTTTATTGAAAATCCTTGGGATGATGAGTTTGGTTTGGAAGAGCAAAACGTTTGATGGAAAGAAATTAATGATTGGATTTCAAATGGTTTTTTATTTGATTAGGCCCGAAGAAAAGTTATTGTTGCGCAAGGGCTTGTTATTTGTTAATGGAAAATATGTATGTGTTGCCGACTTTGGGCTGATTTATAAAAGAGAATCTATGGCAAAATTTGGGCCGAAAAGCAGAGATCCTGAAGATCTTCAAATGACTCCAGTTCTATATATGCCACATAAACAGAAGAGGCCTATGCTCGAAATCTGTCCGCTGGGTCATTTGAATAAATATGAACCCGAATTTGAAAGAATGGTGGATGATTTGATGAGAGATTCGTACATAAGACAAACGTATCATGTGGCGGTGGAGAAACCTAATTAAACAAAATTTTAAATGTGTTTTGAAACTGTCATTATTTATTAAATGAAATATCCAAAACACTTATTTACATGTGTTTTGAAACTGTCATTATTTATTAAATGAAATATCCAAAACAATTATTTATTAAATGAAATATCCAAAACACTTCTTTACATGTTAATTGATTTGGCAGCACTACCAACGTGGTAAGTTTACCGTATGTAAGAATTTTTCTGCTTTGATTAAACATACGAGCAAGCTGGGCTCGTAGCAGTGGACCATTGACAGCAGCGACCGATATATATCATCATTATGGCTCTCTGCCAAATTCCAAAAGTTGTTGGAAATAATACCATGCATGACCATCCCATTGGATTTAATTTTCAAACAAGAGAAAGAAACCTATCTTCTAATTAAGTAAGAGATACAGGTAAGGTGCTTTTTCTACTAATCCAACTGAGTGTGATCGAAGCTGGGATTACACTTTAGCCTTTTTGGTTGCGCGTGCTAAGATAAAAGTGATGAAAGAAGGTGCATGCTTGCCAACAACTGAAGCAGAGAGGGTTGCAGATTCCCAGAACCATGCGTACCTTCACCGTCGTCTAATCTTAGAAGCCACTAGTTAACTGAACCAACTAATTAATTAGCGGATGACTAATTATCGAGGACTAAGCTCAGCCATGCATCTCCATCGATCCCTATCTCCCATCTCTATCTGCAATTCTGCACATATTGCTAATTATACGAGTTGATAGCGCGTTTAACTAGCACAGCTAGTTGATAATGGCCTGGCCTCTCATCCTCCAGATCCAGAGAGCCAAAGGTCATTGTCCCGTTGTCCCCTATTCCATGCATGCATGCATATACCCATATATATCCACATCTTTTTTTCTTTTCTTTTTTTTAAATATATATATATATAGGCTTACTTGATTTTTTTTTTTTTTGAGAGAAACTTACTTGATTAATTTGCAACAAAAAGAGAAAGGGCAGCTAGTCCTTGAGCACTATTGCACCCACTAAATGCATGCATGGAAGCTGGAACAGATCAACATATATACCGACTTCATTATGTTAACAGATATATTGCTTCAATCTCAAGCTTAATATATATTCTGATGAAACAGCAAGCATTAATTAAGAGTTGTACAGCACACCCATCATGAAGCCCTAGCTTCGCGAAATATGTAATTTAATTAGCATGAATATATTGGTTTTGGCACAAACTGTCTTCCCAACATATGCTTAATCAGTGTAGTCTAATTAAGATTAAGTGCGCTTAATTATCTTGGCGGACCGTTATCGAGCACCAGTTTTATATGATCATTCAGACTCAGGTAACTACCTGCATGCAGTCCGGCATAATTACAGTAGCTGTCTGCTGCAGGCTTAGCATATATGCACGGTGGCCACAATAACATTAATTCTTGGCTACTTCATCGTAAATTAATTACAGTAACTGGAAACTAAAGGTTGAACAGAGTATATCTACAGTCGTGTGCTTTAGATTCAGGTGATCTCAAAAGATCCCCCAAAGCCAAAGAAAGATTTGAGATCGGTATAGAAAGCAAAAAGACTCACAGATCTTCATGGTCCATCGATCTTACATCTGATCAGTCTTAACAAACATACAAAAAAGATCTACAAAACTCTTTTTTTTTTTTTTTTGGCAGATCAGATAGATACTGCTCATTCCACGTGCTGTGAAAAGCGATTATCAGTACCATCAAGCACGTATATTTGTAATAGTTATATCTAGATCCTTCACTGGCCACATGCCTCTTCTTGGTTCAAACTTTCCTGAAACCCTAATTCTGTAAACATCAAACACAGATAAGCTCTCACTTTCCCACTTGTTTATCATTATTTGACGTACAAAACAATTAAAGTCTAATGTATATTTGACATCAAGCACAGTCGTTGCCTCGTTGGTTTGACATTTACTGAAAGTTATATCTTGCATTCGAAACCTCTCTACGCCTCTACTAAGATTCTTAATCAATAATTCAATATTATAGGGTCAAGCTAGCTAGGCTACGAGGCTTTCTAAAGTCATTGGCATTTATATTGAAACTTTGAAAATCAAAAATATGACGTATACATATCCATCCCATTGATGTTGACCGCCAAGGCCACACAATAAAAACACTAGTCAATGTGTTTCTTTCAATCTTGGTGTGCTCCATCACCAATATGTTGTGTGTCCATACATACATATACGCACACCGACTCTGATGTGAAGAGGTTTCAAAAGAAACCCCGTACACACACACACACACACACATATATATATATATATATATATCCATATGTGGTGTAAAATTGTGTGCTAACCGGCCAAAATCCCACCACACAAACTTTGAAACCCAAAAGACGGACTCTGATGTGAATGATGTTACGATACATAGTTAGGTTCAAGTCGTTCTCACCGGTAATTTTTTTTTTTTTTTTATCATTGACATACAAACAACTCGCAGTTGAAATCTCATCTAACAAAATAAGTAAAAAAAAAAAAAAAACATTACTTACAAGCTAATTAATTAGTGTAACTAAGCTAGCTAGCAACTCTTGGTAGGAGTTGAATTATGGTCTCTTTGATTAAGATGGCATACATCATGATTGTATCTTTGTCTTTCTCTAGTTAGAGCCTTGTAATTTGCTCAAACCACGTTTTGCACGATAAGTGTTAACTTTAATAAAAAAGTTCATGTAATTAGGCTGGCTGCGACTCATTTTCTGGACGGTAGTGTCACAAACATTAAAACATGGATCAATGCTCATAATCATTCACAAAAAAAAGCGCATATTGTTGTTGTTCAATTCCGTTATCATGAATCTCTTTAAGTTAAACCAACAAGTAATTATAACCTTTGTACGTGTATGCCATCGTGAAAATTTACGTGCTAGTGAAGTGATATACTGCAAATTGAATTTTATGAAACAACCTTCTAAGAATAAGATGCAAAGCATGATTAGTTAGCCAGTAACATGTTAAGTCTAGTACGCGTTATCATGAACTAGGAAAGGCACTACCTGGTGAGTTTAATAGTTAAAAGTACTTAAAAAGTAATTAAATTAAGATTTTCAGTTATCAACTTGAACAATTCTTAGGTTCACCCATAGGGTGAATGAGCAAATTCACTCTCTCTTGTGATTAACGTATAATAACTTTATAATTTTTTAATCCAACCGTTCATGTTGTATAACGTAATATAAAGATTAACTCTGTAAAAAATCAATTAAATTGAAGACCTTTTAGTTATTCATTTCAATGAATTACATGGACGGTTCATCATAGTAGTAGTAAGTTTTGTTAGAACCATTCATTTGTTTGATTCAATTAGATAATTAAACGATTTCCGATTTGATTGATTTTTTACAGAGATGATCTTTAAAGAATAATTTAAGATATAGACCGTTGGATTATAAATTTATTAAGTAAAAATATGTTAATCGACAACGGGGGTGAATATGATCATTCACCCTAGGGGTGAACCTAAGAATTGTTCTATCAACTTGGGGTAGGTCAGAGCAAAAGAATAGAAAAAAACACTATGGGTTGGTGAAATATTGTTCATCCATACACAATACTCAGCTCACTCACATCTTTCGTGAATGAAACATGTCTGCTGATGCTTTGGCAAAGAACAGTATCAACCATGATCTTGGTATTATCACTTTTGAGAACCCTCCCATCCATGCTGCTCAAGCATGGTTAGATGATATTTCTGCTGTGTCTAGAGCTAGAAGATCTTGCTTATGTTCTAGCTCTCAAGTTTTTTTGCTATGTTTGGGCCTTTTAGGCCCCGTTAATTTGTAAAAAAAAAAAAAAAAAGGACTACCAAAAGGTAAATAAGCTAGATTCATCTGAAAATTGGGCATGCAGAGGGATGCCTTCAGAGATCAAACTGACTAGAAAACTTTGATCACAGTAGCCGTTCTTGATTAGTTGGGAGATTGTATATACTATATAATAGGGAGATTACGTATTAGAGTCACTAGTCTATTCAATTATAGCTTAACGTGGCAAAATATTGTTGATCTTGTTATTAATTATTCTTTAAAATCTCTGAAAATTTTGTTCAACATCATGCAAGGACAAACACCATCTTTTACAAATTCCACAACTGCGATTAGGGTGCTAAACAACTCAGCATATTGGATTGATTAATACTAATCAACTTAGAACTCATTAATCAAACAAATAATGCTCTGTGCTTTTCAATTTATATCCACGTTAATATAGTCTTTGTACGTACATCAATATCATCTGTATACGGCTATACACATTAAGTAATTACACACTTATGTTGTGGTAGGGACACATTAGTAGTATATGACACTTCTTTTTTTTTTAATTAAATTATTCAGTTTTAAATTGGGTCGAATTTTTTGACTTGTCAAATGTCAAATTATTTTTTGTTTCTTCTCCTTCGCTCGCCACTTAGACTAATTCAATAGTAAACTAGATAGTCAAATTATTTTTTGTTTCTCCTTATGCTGGGTCGAGTCTAGTTTTGATTGGTCTGCTAATCTTATACATGCTCGAATCGCAAATTTTGATTGTTAGATCTACAAATCTCAAGGTCATGACAATGGTTGTGTTGTCGGTAATTATCTTGAGGACAATGAGGATTTACCTTTAGAATTTGCTAGTTTTTATAGAAAAGTTTCAGAGCAGAGTTTTATTGTACAAGGACAATTAATTGATGTAGTACATTTTCTAGTTTGTTCTATCTTAGCTCTACGACCAAGGCGTTTCTGGCCTTTGTATGCTCCCAATTGGGATGCCCTCTTAAGCCATTTTAATCGCTAATTCAATGAATTTTTCTTAAAAAAAAAAAACTACAAAAAAGCTTTAATTTATCAAGCGACTGCCAAGATAATATCAATAAAAATCAAAATACATGGGAGATTATTAGGGACAATTGCTGACCAGAAGAGACACAAACAAAAGTGATTAGATCATGAGAAATATTTAAGTACAAAGCAAGCAATTTATATTGATTTAGTAAGATAATTAGGTGACCCAATACTTTGTATTATTCAAGCAAGTTCTAAATCATCATCTCTAAATCTTATATAATTTATTTATAAGTACGTGCTTGTTGAGCGGTCTTTGAAACTATGGAATATTTTAGGGTTTTAGGATTGAAGAACCTTTTAGTTTTTATCGGATGGAGTAATAATTAGAGTACTAGGTCTCTCCTCTGCCAGGCACGTGTGGCTGACGTGTCCGATTGCAGTGTAAGCTCTAGTAAACTGTGTAGTTGACTTTGGCTCAGTTCTCAAGATCGGACGGCTAAGAGAAGCGTCCAGCCTTTGAATTGCTGGCAACACATGTCCTGCCGATTACTAACTGACTCCTGTCGTAACCCCCGACGCAGAATCTTTTCCACGTCCTTCATTTCTTTTTATACCGAAATCTCCAAAACAATCACATTGGCCGAGCAGCTCAGCAAGAAACTTTCCATTCGAGTCCTAACTACTATCAGTTCATGAACAACGGATTCGAAAAACTTTGGGTTTATACACCTGCAACTCCCTATAATAATTTTGATGGTTAGACTAAACCTTATTTGAAATATCCTCGTAGATCTCTATTCGAGTCTGGTGATTGGTCTAAACTTTTAATTTTTTCTACATTTTTGGTTTTCCTTTTAATGCCGAAACATTCAAAACAACCACATGATGTGATAAGGTTGGTTGAACGGTTTAGCATGAAACTCCATATCTAATGTTTGAGTCTCAACTCCTACTAATTTGTGACTAACATATTAGAAGGATCTTTAGATTCTTGCACCTGCGACTCCAATAATAATATGACTTTGTTAGGATATCGACTTGAATACTAACTGAATGACTGTGTTACTGTTAACGTAAAAAAACCTCTAAAACGATGACGCAGAGGATTCTTTTTTCTTTTCAGGTATTCGCCGACGCCGACGCCGACGGTCCCACCACGTCACACTCAAAACGAGAGCCCGATTGGATTTGTGCCCTCACTGCTCACAGTCACATCAGCCCTTCTCCCTAATCCCTAATTCCCTGCCACGAGATTCTATTTTTCCCCAAACGACGTCGTTGAGTTTCACCTTCACAGCTAGTGGTACTAATATGTGGTCTGTGTTGCTCCTCTCTCCCTCCCAATTTCCATCGCCATGACCCTTTTCTAGTTTTCTCTACTCAACACTGAAAACTCAAAACCCCCAAATTCAAAATCCCTAAATATCTGAAGCTCTGAGCTTTGGTTTGATTTCCAGGATGGTTTCTCTAGAAGATTCTCATTCCGGTTCGAACCATTTCCCTCCTATCACCCGAAACTTCTACTCTCCGGCGTCCACCAAGCTTCACCGGAACACCGGCCGGTCCATGCGGACTATTCGCTCCAATTTCTACCAGGAAGATCAGAGCTGCTGTTCCTTCACCGAAAGAACGCCTTTTGTATCTGAGAATTTGACAGATTCCGTTATGGACATGCGTCTCGGCGAGCTGGCCCTGCGTACCGGCAACAGCTCCGGCAAGTCCACCGCCGCGTCGGCCGAGGAGTTCCTCCAGCTCTCCCAAGCCTTCAGCGATTTCTCCGCCTGCAGCAGCGATATCTCCGGAGAGCTACAGCGGCTCGCCAGCTTGCCGTCGCCGGAAAACGCCCCGAGATCCGAGTTGGAGCCCGAGCCGGAGCCGTGCGAGGGGTTTTTGCAGAGGGAGAATTTCTCCACCGAGATAATCGAGAGCATTTCGCCGGAGGATCTTCAACCGACGGTCAAGATCTGTGTAGACGGGCTCCAATCGCCGTCGATTGCCGTCAAGCAATCTGCTGCGGCCAAGCTCAGGCTTTTAGCCAAAAACCGAGCTGATAATCGGGCTTTGATCGGCGAGTCAGGCGCGGTGCCTGCTTTGATTCCTCTGCTCCGATGCAGTGACCCTTGGACTCAAGAACACGCCGTAACAGCTTTGCTCAACCTCTCGCTTCACGAATCAAACAAGGCTATAATCACCAATGCCGGAGCTATAAAGTCCTTAGTGTATGTACTCAAGACCGGGACGGAGACCTCTAAGCAAAACGCCGCCTGTGCGCTTCTGAGCTTGGCTTTGATGGAAGAGAACAAGAGCTCAATCGGAGCTTGCGGAGCGATTCCTCCTCTGGTTTCGTTGTTAATAAGTGGATCCATGAGGGGGAAGAAAGATGCTTTGACGACTCTGTACAAGCTCTGCTCAATTAGGCCTAATAAAGAGAGGGCGGTGAGTGCCGGGGCGGTGAAGCCGTTGGTGGCGCTTGTGGCGGACCAGGCGACTGGCTTGGCGGAGAAGGCGATGGTGGTGCTGAGTAGCTTGGCGGGAATCGAGGAGGGGAAGGAGGCCATTGTGGAGGAAGGTGGGCTTGCAGCACTGTGGAAGTGATTGAGGATGGTTCAGTCAAAGGAAGGAATTTGCGGTTTTGACGCTGTTGCAGCTGTGTACTGAGAGTGTGAGGAATAGAGGGTTGCTAGTCAGAGAAGGAGGGATTCCACCTTTGGTTGCGCTTTCGCAGACTGGGACTGTTAGAGCTAAGCACAAGGTATTTTCAGCTGTGAATTGGTTACTTGTCTGTTGGATTATGCATGTTCTTTTAATGTGTTCTGTGTTAAATTGGTGCTTATATTGGTTAATCTGTTTATAATTTGATTGGTGATATTGTGCTCATATTGGGTTGCTTTAAAGATGATTAATTTGGAACTGGGTGGATTGAGGCCATTTGTATAAAGAATTGTACACAGATTGTATATTGTCATGTTTTTGTAGTTATAAGTGTGAGTTTGGATGCAGCATGTTAATTTTAGGCTATAGAAACTATTCCTTTACGAACTTGGCTTGATATATGATGGTGGTTCCTTTGTTTTTGCAGGCTGAAACGCTTCTTGGGTATCTGAGAGAGCCGAGACAAGAAGCGTCCTCTTCAACTCCTTAAAGAAGAGAAAATAGGTACTTATACTACTTAGAGAGGATCTATGTCTATGGTGCCATTGTTGGTTGTTGTTGATGTAAATAGGGAGTGTTAGTTTCCTGGTTTGTACAGTGTGGTTAAAAATTTAGGAAAAATGTGATTGTAGAAGGGAGAGATTAGAGGGAGCGAGTAAGACACTGACTCTTAGATGTATGATTTTTAACTAGGGTTTGGGGCATTTACTTCTTTTCTCCTCCTCCCCATTTTTTGTTGACTTGGTTTTTTGTAGGGGTGGAATACTTGTTTGCCCTCTGGTTTTTGGGTTGATAAGATTTGGGTTCTTATCCTTGTGTTTTGTCTGGGTAACCCTAATTTTCCTTGTAATGACAGATAGTATGAACTGTTTGGACAAATATATCTTTGTATTGTGTTCTGAGTTCCATGATCAAACTGATATATTGAACATGCTTGATAGTGTGGGTGACTATGAACTATTTCTTTCTTTCCAAAGTCGAAAGCTTGTGTTTGATTCTTCTTGGTGGTACCTGAACTGGAATCTTGAACTCAACTCGTGATGCTAATCCTTTATCTATTCTCCAGCTTTTGCCTCACGCCTCTACATGAACTTTATGCTTTGCATGATAGCGAAAACAACTTTTATGCTTTGCTTGTGTGACAGGAGAAGGTAAACTTTTAAAATGATAGTGTTGAATATTAAACTTTATGACCCCAGTAACCAGAAGCTGCTCTGAACTAGGCCTTGTTTAACTTTTTTTGACTTGAGTCCCCACGTAAACGAGCTTTGTACTCATTCATCCCTTCAGCTGCCAAACTGAAAGTATTCGTTTTTACCCTTTAAAATGATAAATTCTTTTGTTGCTCTGGATACTTATTTGAGTGGGGAAATCCGGAAATGTAATCTATTGGTAGAGCCCTTGAGCTGATTGTCTTTGGTGTAAAGTGGTTCACCTGCTGTCCCATGCATTCATCTTGCGAAGCCCACCAACCGATCCAACCCCACAAGCAAGAGATTTCGAAACTTTTGTTCTCTGTATCCTTATTTATATTTCCTTGTCCTTACTAATCATGCATTAGCTGGCACAGCAGGTATATGTTTTGTCCCTCTGTTTGTTTGTTTTGGAATTTTGGATGGTTGCAATTCCTAATTTTAAAGTCAGTCTGGCGCAAATATTGAAGTAGTTTTGAATTGTATGGCAACGTGTCGGTGTGCCTTTAGAATCTTTAGTCTCCACTGTTTGTTGTATTTGGATGCCTGAAGCAAATTGTGTGGGTTTTCCACCATTGTTTTCTTTCCTTGAATTTCTTTACAAGGATAGTGGTTTAATAGGTTTAATATTTCACTAGTTTGTCGCCAAAACGTTGATGCGGCGTTCAGGCTGGAGATATTTGTTTTGAAACTGTGTTTCGAACCATCTAATTTCATGTCAGTTAGCTTTACAAATGCCCCATTTATGGCACCAAGACATACATATGCTCAATTGATGACTCTAATCGGTGAAACTATTTGGGTATGTAGCAAATCCTATTCTTGCCTGACCATACAATTATTGAATGCTTGGAACCTACATGAGTTCCCACCTGCCACATTATTGAAAGTTTGAAACATATACATGTACTTATACATCCTATATGACGATATGGTCCTGCCCTTCTAGAATTATTCACCGGCGAATTAATGTTGTGGATCAGCTCAAGCAGACCCCTCAACTTTCTGCTTGCCTTTGGTGTCCTTTGGAGCAAATAACTTGGGTCGGAAACCCTTCTGAAGCAATTTCTCGACCTCTTCGAATTGCATTCCTTTGGTTTCAGGAACCAGGAAGTAAATGAATATAAGCCCGATGGTAGAAAACCCAGCAAATAGGAGGAAAGTTCCAGCCGAACCCAGTTCCTTGGTGAGGGTCAAGTATGTCTCACTCACTATGAGATTTGCAGTCCAGTTGGAGACTGCAGCAATCCCTCCACCAGTGCCTCTGTATCTCAATGGGTAAATCTCTGAGTTCACAATCCAAGGAATAGTTCCCATTCCAGGTGCATACACAATGATGTACAATCCCAACAAAATGACTGCAAAGATGCCAATTTTGCTAGGACACCCTTTAGAGTACCATACCCTATGTTCTCCACGACATTGACTCCTTATGTTATCATTTGCAGCCAAACAAGCTCCCGGGGCAAGCTGCGAACAATTAAAAGCAAAATCAGATGAGCAATAATGCAAATTAGTTAACAAATTTAGGTAATGACTTAGAGGACCGGCAGGGCATTGCTTTTTAAGGGGTGCTTCTACTTAATAGTCTAAGCATTATTGAGTGTTTCTGTCTATAGTACCGAAAACGACTTTGGTCATCCGAAAGAGTTTATCAAATGGGTTTTTTAAGAGCTAGAGGTGAAGTAGTACTTACATTTTCAACTTTACTAGCACAGAAGGCGCATTCTGTTGATTTCAAGCATGTCATGCAGTTCCACGCTGCAGGATTAGTAGCAGAAACATAAGCTGGACATGTAGTGTTGGTGCCAAAGTGATTGGATTCCAAGTGGCTAACAGTTGGAGAATGAGATGCGGCATAGAAGAACACTCCAGCTAACACGATAAGGCAACTGATGATTCCTAACATGGAAATGATCATGAGCCTTCTCCTTCCATATCTATCCACAAAGCACATGCTGATGAGTGTGCCAACCACATTGAGGCCAGAAGTGATGAGAGAAAGTGCCATAGCCGTTTGGTTGGATGCGAATCCAGCAAATTGAACTATGGTTGGGCTGTAATACATGACAGTGTTGATACCCACAAATTGCTGAGCGACTTGGACTGTGATACCTGCATAGAGTCCTCTTCGGACCACGGTGTTGCCGAAACAACTCTTTAGTTTTTCGATCATGGTTTTCCCAATAGCTCCCTCCTCAGACTTTTCGAATTCGACGGATTCATGCAAGGCCTTCATTTCATCATCAACCTCTTCTGGAGGGTAGATTTTAGCTAAGATGGCCCTAGCTTCGTCAACCTTGTTCTGTTTCATTGACAAACAAATAATGGATTTTAAGTAAATGTCTCTGATACCATGTTAGACAAAAAATTAAGTTCTCGAGGAGTATGATTCAATAATGTATATCAAGCTAATATTGACTAAAGTTTAGGATAGAGTTTGAAGGTTATACATCTCGGTAGAGCCATCTTGGAGACTCAGGGAGTGACAACATCAAAACAAACTGAACGACAGCTGGTAGACCGGCAACTCCAAGCATCCAACGCCATGTTCCAGGAGCCTTGGTGAATGCCAGATTGATGAGGTATGACAAAAACTGACCTCCTGTGATGAGAAGACCATTTGTACTAACAAGAGCTCCTCTGATTCTATGAGGAGAGGCTTCTGAAATGTAAAGGGGTGCGGTCATGGAAGCCATTCCAACTCCTAAGCCAACTATGATTCTTCCAATGATGATCACCCAAGGAGTTGGAGCCACTGCCATAACTATTGCACCCACAAAGAACACCACATCTGCTATTAGTATTGATTTCTTGCGGCCGAGGGCATCGTTCATCCATCCTCCAATTGCAGCACCAATGATAGCGCCTGCAACTGCCATACTCACAATGGTTTCTTGCAGCCATGTTTTCTTGTCAACTTCGTCAAAGTCCTCACGAATGTATAGCAGCGCCCCAGAAATGACACCTACATTAAGCAAGTTTCAATTAGTTTATGATTGAAGTTCCATTTTAATATATTGTTTCCTGGTTTTGATTATGGTATCTAAGTAACCTGTGTCATATCCAAAAAGAAGGCCTCCAATGCCGGCAGAGAGCGCGAGGCGCATAATGTAAGGCGTCCGCCATGTCGTCTTCCAGCATTCTGTGAATTCTGTCTTACTAGAGGGGTGTGCTCCTCCTTCCACCATTTTTCTCTACTAGAAAGAAAATCCGAAATGCGCTCTGAAAATGTACTAATTCAACTTCTATGCCTGCAGAACTGATCCCTAGTTAGAGCATGTATTCAACATGTGGAAGATGAACTCGGATTGTAGAGGATATGAATTACAAGTCCGTCATACTATTCCAATTTATAATATTGTTCCATTGTTCTAAACGAAAGGCCTCAGACATGTCTTATCTGTATATAGTTTTCACTACACGAAAATAGATATTAGGTTTGTTTGTTTGTTTTGTAAAATTTTGTTATATTAGTTTTGATCAAACCTAATCCTAATTCCTACTCAACTGCGGAGCTACCAATACTCCGAGGGATTCAGATAAATTAGAAATTCAATACATTGGCTCATTTCGATTACTTGCACGAAAATGAAAAATCAAAATTGGAACATATATGGAGTTTTGTGTGCCTTACTAAGTGACTGGTAGAAAATTGTTCTTCAGCTGAGCCCTTTCTTCATTTTCTAGTTGTTGATGCTGAAATTCTTTGGAGATAGATGAAAGGAGAAGGTCAGTTGTGGATGCTAAAATTTTTCATAGTGTTTGTATTGGATGTATATGATAGAAGAAAGTTGTATGTTAAATACTTTCGAGAATGTGGGATTCTCTTGGCTCAACACATTTTTCTCCACCTTAGAGTCTTACTTATGTAACCTTAATTTCCGTTAATTACTGATCATAAGATAGAGCATTGACCGATTTAAAGTAGGAGAAATTTTGTTTACCATCCAGTCGTTTAATGCATTAGCATATAAAACAGAATGAATGCATTTGGCATGTGTGAAACAGAATCAACCATTGTCAATATTAAAAAAAAAATTGTAAAAAAATGATGTCAAGAATGGGATTCGAACCCATGCCCTTTCGGACCAGTACCTGAAACTGGCGCCTTAGACCAACTCGGCCATCTTGACCTTGTGCCTTATTAACCGAGATATTATTACATGAAGTTTCAGGATTTTTTTTTGGGAGAATAAATTTGATTTATCTGGTTGAATTTGCATACATTAATCACACAAATCGAAAATTTTACAGTTCAAAGGGTGGAACGTTTGCGATCTATAATAATATCTATATGTTACCTAGTTATTACCAAGACTTGTTTTTTTCTTTTATGTTGGAGTGTGACAAAAACAAACTGTTAATTTATCTTAAATGTATAATTAACGGATAAAAACGAATAGATTTCATCAAATGATCTAATGCCATGATCTCCATCATCATCAACTCACTATAGCAATGGAGATCTGGTAAACACTAGGCTTACCTAACAATTCAAAAAGGAAATATGATCAAGTCCAACCAGAAAAAGATTCTTTAGTACAATTACTAATGCCTCTTTTAGGTTCAAACAATAGGGGCATCCGCAAAAGAAACAGTGAAAAAAAAAACAGACGAGCATTGATCATCTGTTTTTTTTGTTGTTGTACTAATGCTGCACACAGTCACACACAAACACCATGCAGTCTCCAGTATAACTAACCAAAGAGGATTCTACTAAAAACTTTATTAGAAACGCTATGTAGGGATTGTTGGCAACTCAAAGTTCGACAGTCTTGGTTTCCTTGGTGTCCATGTCCTTGGAAGCAAATAACTTGGGTCTGTACCCTTTCTTAAGCAACTTCTCAACCTCCTCAAATTGCAGCCCTTTAGTTTCAGGAACCAAGAAGAAAATGAATACGAGTCCAATGAGAGAAAACCCAGCAAAGAGGAGGAACGTGCCGGCAGATCCCAAAGCATGAGTGAGGGTTAAAAATGTCTCACTCACAATCAGATTGGCACTCCAATTAGACACTGCAGCAATCCCTCCACATGTGCCTCTGTATCTCAAAGGGTATATCTCTGAGTTCACAATCCACGGTACAGTTCCCATTCCAGGGGCGTAGATAATGATGTACAATCCCAAAAGGATTACTGCAAAGAATCCAATTCTGCTTGGACACCCTTTTGTGTACCATACACGATGTTCTCCGCCACATGCCTTTTTCAAGACATCATTTGAAGCCGCGCAAGCTCCCGGGGCATACTGATAACAATTAAGGGAAGAACATATCAATAAAGGGTTGAATCTTGATAAAGGGAAGGGTTACTATCACAAACAGTGTTCATAACAAGAGCTGATTAGGTGGGACATAACCCCCTGAAAATTTTAGACGAAGTATGGTACTGATTTTCCTACTGTATTAACTGCGATAATAACCCTTGTCTAACACAACTAAATGGAATTAAGAAAGCAAATACACAAAAGAAAAAAGTGAAGTAGCACTTACAGCCGAGACACCATTAGCACAGAAGCCGCACTGAGCTTTCAAACATGTCATGCAGTTCCATGAGGCTGGATTAGGGGCAGACACATAAGCCGGACATGTAGAGTTACTACCAAAATGAGATGATTCCAAATTGCTAATACGAGGAGCGTGAGCTGCTGCCTGGAAAAACACCACAGATAACACCACTAGACAAATAATAATTCCAACCATAGAAATGATCATAAGCCTTCTCCTTCCATATCTATCCACAAAGCACATACTGATTACAGTGCCAACAACATTGAGACCGGAAGTGATGAGAGAAAGTGCTAAAGCTGTTTGGTTGGAAGCAAATCCAGCAAACTGAACAATGGTTGGGCTGTAATACATGACAGTGTTGATACCCACAAATTGCTGAGCTACTTGGACAGTTATGCCTGCATAGAGTCCTCTTCGGACCACAGGGTTGCTGAATGCACCCTTTAGTTTTGCTATGATGCCATCACCAACATCTCCTTCCTCAGCCTTTTCCATTTCAACAGATTCGTGCAATGCTTTCATTTCATTCTCAACCTCATCCGCAGGGTAAATTTTCTCTAAGATAGCCCTGGCTTCATCTACCTTATTCTGTTATAACAGAAAGAACAGTGATCAGTTATTATACAAATCAAGTCCTTAACATAATACAAGGAATCGTGGATAAGTCGTGGACAAGAAGAAATTTATCATAGGTTAAGATTAAGAAATGACCATATGGCCAATGAAAAGATAAATCTATTAAGGCAGGCTTTGATCATGATCACCTTTCTGTAGAGCCACCTTGGAGACTCTGGGAGTGACCACATCAATCCAAACTGAACCACAGCAGGAACTCCGGCCACTCCAAGCATCCAACGCCAGGTTCCAGGAGCCTGAAACAGATTAAAAACTCAACAATCACAATGAGCATGAATGTCTAAAAGCACTTAACTAGAACATACAAATGCTACTTGCTAGTGCAGATTGAATACATTGTAATGTTAGGTACCTTGGTGAAGGCAAGATTGATGAGGTATGCCAAAAATTGACCTCCAGTAATTAGAAAACCGTTTGTACTAACAAGAGCACCCCGGATTCTAGCAGGAGAAGCTTCTGAGATGTATAGTGGTGAGGTCATAGAAGCCATACCCACTCCCAAACCAACCAGAATTCTTCCAATTATGATCACCCACGGAGCTGGTGCAACAGCCATGACTATTGCACCAAGGAAGAACACAAAATCTGCACACAAGATTGACTTTTTCCTGCCAATAGCATCATTCATCCATCCTCCAATTGCAGCACCAAATATGGCGCCGGCAACTGCCATACTCACAATGGTCTCCTGCAGCCATGTTTTCTTGTCAACCTCACGAAAGTCCTCACGAATGTACAGCAATGCCCCAGAAATCACACCTACAATACAGTACCCCATGAATCAACATCTACAGTACACAATCACATAATCCACATCTACAATACTACCCCGGAATTCACATCCAATTGTAGCTCAAATAATACAGTTGAATTGTGTCAAGAAGACCTCTTTGTCAATCAACTAACTAATTGTTGGGGTTGATATTACACACCTGTATCGTATCCGAAAAGGAGGCCTCCAATACCAGCTGAGAGGGCGAGACGCATAATGTAAGGGGTCTTCCATGTTGTTCTCCAACACTCTGTGAACTCTGTCTTACTAGCAGCCGGGTGTCCTCCTTCCATGTAGGATATACTTGATTATCCCACAAGCTCTGAAGTAATCTCACTACTCTGCACTGAAATTATACTATCAATCAATCACTGGCAGATCAGCATAATTAAAAAGAAAATTAGAAAATAAAGCTTACTCAATCCAAACAAGGACAATAAATCAAACGAAATCTATCATATCAAAAGTAAAATACAACCTATTTCTGTCATGAAGACATCAAAATCCGTCATGAAAGCATCACAATCAAGGACAATTATATTGAATATTCTTTCTTTTTTACAATTAGCTATATAGGTGAAAGAAGCTGAATGTGCCGGCTCAAATTATTGACATTCTTAATTTCCTTCTTCCACAAGATCTTCCACAAGACCACAATAAATTATTGACAGAAATCTACACCATTGGAATTGTTCTCACAAATAATACAATCAAAGTACTGAAATTCGATTACTTGAAATCACAAAAACAAAATCTTTTTAAGTACATCCTGGAAAAGAATGAAATTTTCCAATATCAAAACCAAGCAATAAGCATGCTGGGTAAAAGAAAAAAATTACCTGGTATGTTCTCTTTTCTATTTGCTTCTTCTTCTTCACAGACGAAAGCAGAGCAGTTTGGATGTTTGTGGGTTTTCTGAAATATGAGGTTGGAAATTAAAACTAATCCAGTCTAATCCGTCTACCACCCGTATATAATCTCTTTTGGATGAGCCAGATAAGTCTCTGTCTTTATGACTTTTTGATATCGAAATAAAATTTGAAAACTGTTTCCTTAATTGTTGAGAGTTTCCATAGAACGGAGCAGAGACTGAGACGGACTGTGAGTATTTGTAATTACCTATCTGCAAAAGGATTCTTGGATTGGCCGATTGGATAAAGGCAAAAGATAATTGACAAATCAGTCAATGCTGTCAGGGTGAACGTTATTAAATTACCATACCGAAGAAAACGTAATGCAAGGCGTTTCTCACGTATTTTGGGAAAAGATTGAGAAAAATAATCAAAACATGTGCTTGTGAATTTTGAGTTTTGAATAATCTCCAGCTCTCCGAGTCAAGCTGACAACGGATCGATCATCCTACGATTGGTGGATATGTAGTATGGTAGGACCAAAACTTTGATTCTGGAACTTTGTGGAATATTTTAGAACCATAATGCTGACTGGTAGTTTGACATCAGAACCAGAAAGAACAAGAGTAGGACTCGTACTTTGAATAATGGTTTCAGTTTGTTTGTTTTATAGTTGGATTCTACTTCCTGGAGATACCTACAAATCCACAAAGTTAGTCAGCTTTTTACTTGAAAACATATTCTTATTCAAATTAATTACCTTAATACACGTTCTTTTTTAGAGTAATTTTATCGCATTATACTTCACTTTCTCTGTCCCATAAAATGGTCCCTTGGAAGGTTGAGTGGGAACTTTTTTTCTTGGATAATTACGGGTCATCAAAGTGGGTTTGGATTTTTGGGATAAAGCATATAAGGATTGAAAAGCAGACACATGCCATTATGCATACCCAACTAATTAGGGAGGAAATGTTAGTATGTGAATAAAAATCGTACCCAACTGATTAGGGAGTAGTTTGTAAATGAAATAGATATTCTAGTTTAATACGATCATTTAGAAGAAGAAAAAACAAAACCCAACATAAACATTTTACCAATAAACAAATAGAATACCTTTTGTGGCCGATAGGTTTGAGGGACAGAGGGACTTTCAAGTTCATGCGCTTACAGCGGAGTAATGTCTGCTCTGCTCTTGTAGACCTCGGTTTGAATGAGCGTGTAACTAATTTGTTAACGTAATTAAGGTGATTTGCTACCTCAATCTTGATTAAATAAATAAAATAAAAATAATTGAAAAAAAAAAAACCACAGAATGAAAAAAAAGAACCGAATGCCAAAAGAGAGGTAGAAAAGGGGACAACACAATGTATTACTTATCAATGCGTTTGGATCCTTATTTATTTGCATATCTGCAAGGGAAAGCTCAACAACTCTCAATCTCTCATAAATCAGATTGTATCCTATGATGGTGCAGGCAATATGGCCAATCCATTTGACCTGAATCTTCATGTAATTAATTAGATATTAATACGGTCAGACTGTATCCTATGATGGTGCAGGCAATATGGCCAATCCATTTGACCTGAATCTTCATGTAATTAATTAGACATTAATATGGTTGTTGAAATGATTTTGTCATTATCTGATATATGAACATCAACCATCAAAATCATAATCTGGCGGGTAATTAATTGGTACATAAATGGTCGTTGAATTTATATTAGATATTTAAATAGTAAAAAATAATGAATATTTCAACTGCTTTGATAAAACTTGTAACCAATCCAACCTATATCAAAGCATCTTTAGCAATGCTAGCAATTTTTGAGTCAAATTTTAGTCAAAGTAGCTAAAAAGTCATTTTAGCTAGTCACTTTAGAAATACGTCTGCATCAATGCTCTCTATTTTAGCTAGTTTTGAATTTATATTAATTTTTAAATAAAGATTAAGGGTTTTTTACTTCAACAGTGTCTGAACTCTTCGAGGACTTTTAAAATGATACCTGAACTTTCAAAGTTGTCAATGTGATACCTGGACTCAAGTTTTCTTATCAACGGCATACCTGCGTCCAAATTTCGTTACGGCTCCGTTAAATTTTGCACGTGTGACGCACGTGAGTCACTTAATGAGAGTAAAAATACTAATTTACCCTCAAAAGCTTTTTTTTTTTTTTTTTTGCCTTTCTTTTTTTTGATGACATTTTTTTTGCCTTTCTTTCTTCTTCTTCATTTTCGACTTCTTCTTCCTCCTAATCTGAATCATCAAGACCTCACCCTGCAGGTTCTGGTGAGAACCTGGCCTCAAACCCAAGAAGCCCAAGTTTGATCTCCAGCTGATCTAAGGGAACCTAACTAATTTAATCGGAGATGTAGGTTCTGGTGATGGTGCTGCAACGTGTACTGAAGTTTCGCGACGGCGAGGCGGGAGGTCCAGAACTCGGAATCCATCTTGGACGGTTTCTACCGATTCGATCAAATTTGAAATCAAAATCAAACTCGTTCCCAAAATCCCCGATTTCCGATTCCCAATCTTTGAATCCGGACGACTTTTCCGGCTTTGAGCTTCTCCAGAAATCAGAATTCGGTCACCAAATCAGCGGTTCCAACCACCATCGCCTTCCGAAACGCGTTCATCACACTCTCCGACTTGACGTATTTGGCGCGCTCGAGCCTCTCGGCGTCGGAAGCTTCCAGATAGAGGTGGAGCAAGTAGTAATTTCTCGAGTGGTATGCTGCCTGAAGCAGCCGCGTCAGCTGAGGGCCGTCACCTTTAGAATCGGTAATCAGGTAGCGAATCTCGGGAGTCTCCGGAGCCTTAGACCGTAGTTCTCGTTGTCGCTGTTGACGAAATACTGGTCGGGATTATTGAATCGGCGGTGGTCGTAGGGGAAGTCGGGGCCGGCGGAGGAGGAGTACTTGGAGTTGATTATGGTTAGGGCTATGAGAGCGAGGAGGAGGAGGGCGGAGGTTGCAGTTAGAATGATGAGCCATTGACGCCAATTGTGGCCGGTTGTTTCAGGAGTTCGATACCAAAAGGATGAGCAGCCTCGCCGAAGATAATATCCAATCATCGGGTTTAGCTTGATTCCGGGGATATGGTGGTGTAGTTGGAGGAGGAGTAGTCATCTAGGGTTTGGGTGGTGGCGGTGATGGAGGAGGTGAGGCTGAGAGCTTGAGGATTCGTCGTCATCTTCTTCGTGTAGTCGAGGAGGAGGCGAGTCTGCATTTAGATTTTTTTATTTTTATTTTTTTGCTGGAGGAGGAGAGGCTGAGAAAAATTTCAAATTTTCTTTTTATTTTATTTTTAATAATAAGTTAGAGTCAAATGACAATTTTATCCTTCAAACTCCAGTCACATGAGCGTCACGTGCTCATATTTAACGGAGCCGTAACGAAATTTGGACGCAGGTATGCCGTTGATAAGAAAACTTGAGTCCAGGTATCACATTGACAACTTTGAAAGTTCAGGTATCATTTTAAAAGTCCTCGAAGAGTTCAGACACTGTTGAAGTAAAAAACCCAAAGATTAAGTAGTTTAAATATATTTATAAACTACATAAAATAACTTAAAATGAATGTTTTAAATTATAGAGAGTCTCATCTCTCTATCTATATTTAGGACCGAGATAGCTAAAAGTTATAATAGAGAGTCACTTAGGAGTCTGGTGCAACTACTAAAATATATAAAAAACTAAACATGCTCTCTAAAATAGCTAAGGAGTCAAAATAGAGAGTCTACTAAAGATGTTCTCAGTGTTTTCTCTCATATCGTGATAGTTAATCCGATGAACCATGTATGATCCAAAACATATACATCCCAACTATAATTTCCACTAATTCCGACTTTTTGTAATATAAAGTTTGTTTTTTTAGTAGTGTTGTGTTTTGGTAAAATTCTATATGAAAATTTGTGAATTTTAGAAGTCATACCTTGAATTTAATATGTCAACTATAATCCTAAATTTAATCTGTGTCGATTTCCATCATCTCAACCATTATCTCTATTGATATTATTGCCACCTCAACACTTACCATTTCACTCCCATCGTCGCGACAGTCACCATAAACAACAAAATTGTTGTGGTCATTGAGATGTGCTACCATTGCACTCACTGTCACCTTCACTATCACATTTATCCGTTTTAGACTTCTAGAATTAACACCTTATCAACATTGCCACTGTCAAAGCAAAGCAAAGCGGGGAAGTCTAATTGGATGCTGCCACCGCTATCCGATTAGCACAACACTGTCCACCATCATCCTTGCCACTACAGTGACCTGTATTACCATCACATCTCCACTCCGGCACCCACCATTTCAAACCCCATTTTTCTCGCTACTTGAGCTAATTCTAAAAACTAACAGTTTTTACTCAAAATAAAAATTATTTCATCAAAACAAAACATAAATAGTGTCAAAATTTTACATTGGCTAAATTCGATCCAAATCTCTGCGCTTTTCAATTCCTTTCCTGTGACATTTCAAACGCCTTAATGTTATAATTTTGAACAGTCCAATTTTAATTTTAGTTTATAAATGAGAAAAGAAACATATGCTTTTTACTGTTACGGTTTTCACGTTGAAAGTGAAGATATTAACAAGACGGAAAACCCCTCAAGTCTTTGAGACAATTCCGAAATTGCCTTATCAAATCGTTGTCCTCATTCTCCCAGCCCTCTTTCATTTGTCCGATGTGTGCTTCTGACGACCCTCTCTGCCTTTATCCTCCCACCTCTCTCCGCTGGGGCTTCTCCGCCGATCTCCGTCGTTGACTCCCGTCGATCACAACCCTCCACGGTCACTCTCTCTCCCCTTCTCTTTCTCCCTCTATATTTTACCAAAATGTCGCTACTCTTTTAGATTTGCATTCCCTCGTGGCTCTTTTCATTTTCTCCCAATGTCAATTTTTTTTACTGAAAATTTTGATTCTCATTTTTCATCAATGTGATTTCTTCTGTTATGTGGCTTTGAATTTGTGAGGAGAAAATGGTTTAATGGATCGGGTTGTGGCAGGTTTGGACGCGTCCAAGTTTTTGATCCGTTATCCATATTCAATCTGGTAATTTTCTCAATTTGATGCATATTTATATCAAATCAATCAATGTGGTGTTGATCATTCAAGTTAATGCATGATACCGTTGTTAGTGGGTTCGAATGTAATGTCGAATTTCGTGTTCAGTTTTTGCAATGGTGTAATCTCTGGCAAAATTAAGGTAACCCATTGCGGTTAATTTTCAGGTTTCAACATTGAAGCCCTGATTGGGAGGGAAATCTGGAGTGGGGAGGGGGCCAAAGTTTAGGTCAAATAAGGGTTTGAGGTATTAATTAATTAATAGCCCATCTGAGGCTAAGATACTGATCTTTACAGAAGAGTAACTAACTTCCCTTTTAACATTTGATTTATGCTTTCTTGATGCTGCAGGATTTGGGACTTAAACTATTCGGATAGGTTAGAAAGAATCTAGTAGTTGAGCCGAGAGGAAGCTACTATATTTGCTCCTGCCTTAGCTTTGTAATGCAGGTAGCTTCAGATTCCGTCTATGCTGTGTCCAAGTAATTGCAGAAAAGTTTTTGCCTTTTTATATTCCTTCCCTGCCATCCACTCTTCCTCTGTCAAACTGTATTCTTGTTGTACAGACCATTCGTTTTCTCATTTTGAGTAGTGGAAAGTTGGATGTTTAATAGGCTAGTAGGGCCATAAGGAGCCATCGATGGTACCCGTTATTATTATGGTCTTATAGATTGTCAAATCTGTGGAGTTGGAAAATGGCTTTTCAGTCCGAGGAAGAAAAGACTGAGGATTATCTTTTCAAGATTGTTTTAATTGGTGACTCGGCCGTTGGAAAATCTAATTTGCTGGCAAGATTTGCTAGAAATGAGTTCTTCCCTAATTCAAAGTCAACTATAGGAGTAGAGTTCCAAACCCAAAAGATTGTTATCGATGGTAAAGAAGTCAAAGCACAGATATGGGACACGGCTGGTCAAGAGCGGTTCAGGGCTGTTACATCTGCATATTACAGAGGTGCTGTTGGTGCTCTTTTGGTTTATGATATCAGTAGGCATCAGACATTTGATAGTATCGGCAGATGGCTTAATGAGCTTCACAGTAAGTGCTTTGTCACTGTTCCTTGATTTTATTTAATTTGTATTTTTTTGTTGGGTACATATTTCTTTCTACACTGTTTGTTTGGCATAGTGGGATTTTCTTTTCCTCCAAAATAATCTTCAATCCTAATTTGCCTCCTAGGTAACATGAAGTAATAAATCACACATTGTGTAATTTGTATGAATCATTAGTTTCTAGACATTGAAACATTGAGGAAGATGCTGGTGATGTTTAATGCTGCAGGCATTGGCTAGAGAAGTTGCAAATATATCTTCCAATAGCATTGAGGATAAAGGCTTTGTTCTCCTTTTGCTGTTTGTCAATAAAATGCAGAACACCACAACAATATCACTTTTACAGTAGTTTACATTGGATATGAAATGGTTTGGGTTTATGTTCTTATCACATGCTCTATAGTTCACATTGGATATTGCTATTACTGCTTTGATTTTGTTGATGTTTAGTTAGCTATCCCGTCAATCTATCCTGCTGTACCCAGTGGCCTCAAAATTTTTTACTAGCATTTACCTTTAATTGATGTGATGGACTGAGATTGATCAGGTGGATCTACTGTTGAACAGCTCACTCCGACATGAATGTTGTGACTATACTTGTTGGTAACAAGTCAGATCTTAAGGATGCCAGGGAGGTACCCACGTCTGAAGGCAAAGCCTTGGCAGAAGCACAGGGTTTGTTTTTTATGGAAACATCTGCTCTCGACTCATCCAATGTTGCTGCCGCCTTTCAGACGGTAGTGAAGGAGATCTACAGTATACTAAGTCGAAAAGTAATGATGTCCCAGGAGCTCAAGAAACAGGACCCTAGCTGGGTGGGGAGTGGCAAGACGGTGCTTTTACAGGGAGATGGGAACGAAGAAGCAGCAAGTACAGAGCCTAAAAAAGGTGGGTGCTGTTCATCTTAGAGCTACACAACAAATGAGGTCTGGATGGAATTTTTTGGCGGGTCTTACATGGCTCTTTTTTTCCACTCAAGTTCCTTGCATTCCTTCTCCATGTGATCTAATTTTTTGAATTTGTTTAAATGTCAATTCAAGGAACATGTTTTCACTCGATCTGGGTGGAAGAAAAGAAAATTGAAGTAGATGTAAATGATCTGAAGGAGGATTACAAAGCTTATACAATGTTCTGTTTCTTTCTTTTGGCCAAAATACAATTATCAAAGTTCAGATATTTATGCACTGTATTTCTAACCATTTCCCTCTTTCATCTGTTGATAATGCTGCATTTTACTACTTTACCCTATCCAGATTTACCTAAAATGTCATGCTTTTACTCTGGTCAATTTTGTTCACTTTTAATTGTATAAAAGTTACACAAGTTGAGTTCCACAAGTAAAATACAAGGATTCATGTACTGTATTATTAATGTATTAATACATCGAGTACACCAATTTGATACATATGCAGACTTACATTGGCTTGGCTGGTAGACTAGCTTAGTCCGATCTCGAGCTAATATAGGCTACGACCTTGAGAAGTTGGTCCACTGCTCTACAAAATTGGTCCACGTTTGATATACCGATCTACAAAAGAACTTCCAAAATACACACTAGAAACAAACTCAAACATTGTATTGCGGATAAGAAAAACTGACAGATGAGTCTTCTTCTTGTTCAGACGATGACTGCTATACAAAATTGGTCTACTCTACGTTGATATTCTAAAAGAACTTCCAAAATACAGACAGTACAAACAAAGTTAACTGCTCAAACACTGTATTGTGGACAAGAAAAATCCACGGATGAGTCTTCTTCTTCTTCTTCAAAATTGACTGCTATCCAGTGGTAAACTTTCAAAAATTACATATCCATGTACAATGAATATTCGGATATTCGATGACAGAAATACCCCTCAATTCATGACGTTTCGGGTTCTCATTGCTTCCCAGTCCTGTTTATTGGGACAAATCAAAGTTCCTTTTACACATTTACTTGGACAAAGACGGATCGAAGCATCAAAACCGTGGGAATCAATTTGGGAATTAGGGCTCACACTCAACCCAAAATTAAAATTAGGGCAACAAATCTAAAATCATGGGAAGGCTATTCATAGAAACGCTGAGTGGCCCAAAGATCTTCAAATGCAGATGTTGCAAGGTGGACACTGCCTCCCACAGCGAGATCGTTTCCAAGGATTTTCAGGGCCGTCACGGCAGAGCTTATCTCTTCAGGAATGTGTAAGAACCCTAATTTCAATCACTTCTGGGTTCACTGATTTTGTTTCAAATTTTAGTTTTTTCCATCAAAGATTGAGACTTTAAGATCTTATGGGCTGTAAAATGATATTGGGTTTGTTGCTTATTGAGTTTTGTGATGTAAAAGAGGCAAAGGTTTTAGTTTTTGTACTGATTGTTTTTTCAGGGTGAATATATCTCTTGGGCCTATTGAAGAGCGGCATTTGACTAGTGGATTGCATATTGTGAATGATATTTACTGCAGCTCTTGCCAACAAATTCTGGGTTGGAAATATGTAAGTTCTAAACTGTTGTTGATCTTTTGTTTAGTTTATCATTTTCTGAGTGAACTTGGCACCCATTTACTTGTAATTTGTCAATGCTGTTTATTTGAACCCTCTCACATTTAGTGTCTTCCTATGAGTCCTGCAATGTAGCATTTAGGGGTTAATAGGATTTTCCAATGTAGTTTACTCTTACTGAGTTAGCATCTTGGGTTGTAATGATGTTATACTTGGACCTCCTGTGTGATTAAGTGCTCCCGTCCATGGTTAAAGCATGATCTTTAAAGGTGGTGGCAGTTAGAAATGTAGGATCCTACTATGAAGAAATCATCTGAGAACCCTCGGAATTACAACTCCTTTTGAGGATAAATGGTGATTCCTTCACTCTGTTGTGATTACTGCTAAAACCATTGTATAGGATCCTGCTATGAAGAAATCATCTGAAAACCCTCAGAATTACAACTCCTTTTGAGGATAAATGGTGATTCCCTCACTCTGTTGTGATTACTGCTAAAATTATTGGGTGTGTTTTGTACTTTAAAACAGCAATAGCAGTGTATCTGATGACGAACTAAATTAAACTAGTCCCACATCTTTTGTAATTAATTTCGGATCTCAGTTCACTGAGTTTAGTTTGCACCAGAATCTCATTTTTCTGGTTTTGTATGAACATGTGGTACTTTCTGATCATGTGGTCTAATCTTTCAGTTTGGAAGTCTGTTATGTTGCTAATGCTGTTTACCTAGTGCAAGTTCTGGTTTAAACTAACTTCTTGTGGTATTTCACCTCCATTTATTGTTGATCATGATCCTAGGAGAAGGCTTATGAACCAAGCCAAAAGTATAAAGAAGGAATGTACATCCTGGAGAAGGAGCGACTGATGAAGGAGGGTTGGTGAAGCAATGGACACTGGACATTTGCAAGATGTTCTAAGTATCTCTTTGCAATAATAGACAGTCAAAGTAGATTAGTAAGTAGACAGTGCTTACGCACTGGTGCAAGTTTAGGATAAGACCTTTTGGATTATGAGAACCAAATCACAATTATAGTGTTCTATACAGAGGATTTTATGCTTTGTGTTTTCGGGAGGATCTCCAGAAAACTGTGGAAACTATGCCATGGTTTGTCACATTTTGTAGTTTAATGATACTGCTCAACTCGGGCACTAAGTTGGCCACTTTTTACCTACGGGCTATCATATATTCTATTCTATGATCTTTGTTGAGAACATAAGCAAATGGTTTCGGATGGTCGATCAAGAGATGGAATGAAAGTTGCAATGCTGCAAATCTTATTGTATGGTATGGTTATGATCATCCCAAATCAGTAATCTTCATTTGCTGTTTTCGTGAGTTTATAATAGCTCTGAACAAGATCGTCAAATGGTGTTGTCCGTTGATTGACGTGAGCTTAACCAAATGAAGGCTGCAACTTGTAATTGTGTATCCCATTGTAAACCAGTGGAATCTAGTTCAAGATAACCCATGCAACTGGTTGGATCAGAAATAAAGCAAGACATCAGCCCCAAACCTAATCTAAATGGGTCAATGTTACAATAGCTGTTAACCTCTCCTCACCCTCATCTTTGATGTTCAATAATCGGGTCAGATGAAAAACTATTTAGTTTCTCTAAATCATAAATTTTTTTGTCACAATGATGAAGTGAACATCTCCAATATTTTCACGAATATAACTAACCAATATAGTATAACTAAATCATTTCCGATATAGCTGAACTTTTGTCGAGAATATTTTTGAAGAGACCCAAATAATGAAATGTTTTGATTGGAAAATTATTAATTTTGCATGTCATAAAGGTTAAAAAAAATAAAAAATAAAAAGAAAAACAGTCACCCAAAAGCTCTAGTATGTGTTGAATTTGCTTAGTTTGGGATTGCTGTGCTGTGAGAGGAAGCACTTTCAAACTTGCTGTGAGAGGAAGCACTTCCGAACTTGCTGTGAGAAGAAGCAGCTGAGGTGTTTGGTAAACTGTTTTAAAAAGTGCTGTGAGAATGAAAAGCAATTTCTATGTGTTTGGTAAGTTGCAAGGCAAAAGTACTTTGGCAGTGTATAATTACCAAAATGGGCATATATAGTAAGATATGCTACTAAAATACATAATTTTGTTTTTTGATTATGTAACCATACCAAATGAAAAAATTTCTCATATATTATTCTTCTACCCTTGGTTGAACCGAATAAATTAAACCCTTCAATATGTATATTATGTTTTACTATTACACAAAATAAATATAGAATATTTGGATCAATTTCTCGACCATAGTTCAACGGGAACCATTACACAAAATAAATTAAAGTCACTTGAAATTTGCAACTAAATGGAACTAGTAGATGCATTCATTAGACTTTGTGCAATTGCATTTCTTAACACCTCCATTTCTTGTCTTCCTGGACCACTACTAGAATTATGCCCTCAGACATCGGCCACAAATTGATGAGAAAGAAGCTGAACGGTAACTTGCTTGAAAATCAAACTATAGTACTTTGTCAATAATAAATAATATGAAGATAGTAATAAAAATGTTTGATCTGAATTAAGTAGGTATATGACATTTCTACCTCCATTTTTGAAGTCAGATTTCCAGAACATTTAAGTATGTCTATCATCTAGCATACGCTTTGCAGAAGCATACACAAATTCATGAATTCAATTATCAGCAGAAGAGATTAAAGGATGTTGTGACGAAAGTGAAGTTGGGCTCTCAATTGTGCTTTGTAAGGTATAGATGCAACAATCTGTGCCACTCTAGATACAGTTGACTTGAGATTTTCATTTGTATAATCTTCAAACTGGAAAGAGCCGCCAATTCTCTAGCCATCTGGAGCACCCCATAATTTTCAGGCAAGCAAAGTACAGGTAACCTGTGGTAATGGTAAAAATGTCAACGAATTGAAAATCAGCCACCAATGAATTCTGGACGCTACAAAGTAAAAACCAGATGGCAGACTAGAATAATTGGGCCTCAATTCTCAATCCATCCCTTTTCGTATTGGAGTGAACAACATTGACATCAAGGTCACCACTTCTACTTTGCTGTAGATAAGGGACCAAAATCTGAACAACCTCGGTGGCAAGTCCATTAACAAAGAAAACATCATACACATGTTTTCGTGCTGAAAACGGGAAACAAGCAAGCCAATTGGAAGCGACATCTGCACGCAACAAGAGAGCATAACATATGAGATATATGCAGAAGCTCACCACTTCTGCCAAAACCTCCATTTGAATCGATACAATTCTCTACACACAGTGTAATCTGTTCACAATACATTACCTAAAAATTCTCAATATTCACAGCCAGATACACACAATGTCCTAATCTCTATTCTCTGCTAGGCCAAGTTTACTGGAAACAATTGAAAACTTTTAAGAGTTCTGATATTTCGAAAACCCGAAAATTAGAGTAAAGAGAAGTACCAGGCAACAAAACCCGAGCAAATGATCTAAATGCAGCTCCTCGGTAAAAAGCCTTCCACAACTCACTTCTCTCCTCTCATCAACTGAAGGAGCTTCAACACTAAGAACCTACACACCACAAAAATCGCAAAAGCATCAACTTTCAAGCTAGCTCCTCCCGAAACTTCCATGAATTAAACGACGCGTCTTACCTTCTCCCTGCACCGCTCGCCGATAGCACCTACAAATTCCACATTCCACTTCAATCACTACGCAAAAATCAATTCTTTAAATCCAAGCAATCGGTCGGAATCTGAAAAGTCAAAAGTTCCGAGACTTGAAACGAAGATGAGAGTTTGGAAGTGAGGGACGGGGACCTGAGAAGAGAGAAGGATCGAGAAGGAAGAGAAGAAAAGCGATGGAGTGAAGCACGCAAATGACTTGGTCTGCGTGCTTGGACTTGTTTAATTCAGAGATCACTTCTCCGACCTTGTCAAGAACTCCGATTTCTCCTTCGCTTCGTCTTTTGGAGCCATTCTCCATAGCTTCGTTGCTCTGCAACAATCTCAGAAGGACTACTCTGTGTTCGGTTTTCGCCGGAGAAGAATGAGTTACGGAGAAGCAAACATCCTAGACTTCTGGGGACTTAAGAAGAAGGCGATCTGAGAGAAGAGGATGGAGAACCAGGCACCGAAGAAGAGGAAGGAGGAGACGTGGAATGATAATGATAATGACGGCAAAGAGAGATGAGGAGGACAGAATTGGCAGGAAGTCCAATTTCATTAAACAACAGTGGAGGGTTCCTCCGTGTTTTCCCAAAGCAGCTTTTAAAAGCTACAAATTGTAGCTTCCCAATTTTGGCTTTACGGAGAAGCAATTCCACCCAAAAGCAACTTTCAAAGATTTTACCAAACACTATGCTCTTGGCCCAAAAGCAGAAGCAATCCCAAAAGCACTCCAGGAATCAATCCCAAACTAAGCCCCTAGGTTCCCTCCAAATAATAACCTAGCAGTAGCAAAATACGACTGAGCTGTCTCTCTTCCCCAAATAAGCAAAACCCTTAAACCCTTGCTCCAACATTAACATTCATGTTAGCTATTTCAAGGATGAAGGCGCTCATCTCAACCCACTGCATCTCCAAGACCACAGCTTTATCTCTCTTTTCTTCGGCCTCTAAATCCATTCGATCCTACCCACCAACCCAATTCAGAACCCCAAATCTTGTCCGCCTAAAACCCAATACTTTTGTGCCCTATGCCTCTCTTTCTTCCGAAATAGCTCCCAACGGAGCTGTTGAAATGGATGCGGCTTCTCGCCGGCAACGTTCCGGTGAGATTCACGTCATCGTTGGCCCAATGTTTGCCGGAAAGACCACCACGCTTCTTCGCAGAATTCAATCCGAGAAAGGCGATGGCAGGTTTGACCCTCCTCCTGAAATTTCATGTGGGTTTTCGTTTTGGTGTTACTGTGTTTATTGAGCATAGGAATCACTTGGTTGGATATTGGAGTGGCTATTTTGTAATGGGATTTGTATTATAGGTCCAAAGTTTAAGGCTTTTCAATACTAAGCTTCATGTGAGTTAATTATATAATGCTAGAGTTAAGGCAGAATCATTGGGTTTAATGTGGCATTAGGTTTTTGCTTTTTTGATGTTTGAACGAACCTGCATGCGCATGTGTATCTTGTGTGTAGAGTTGTATTTATATATTACCAACTAGTGATAAACTTGGTTACACTGACTGATGAAGTTTATGGTTCTTGGGGCTTTGTCTACATTTTCTGGAATTGAAAATTAGGGAGCTAATATGGAGGTTGTACGGAAGAATGTGTTTGAATTGATGCATGGATATGTGATTAGGGTGAATTTGTAGTTTGTGTCATCAGTTTTCATTAGGGGGACTTTCAGTGTTTACCAATGTCTTGGATCCATTGATTCAGTGCATATATCACCAATAAGATATTCCAGCTTTCAGGTCAGGCCCCAAAAGCATATCCAACTTGATAAAACATTGAAGGGACTCTGTTATTCAGGAAGATTGGCAGAAGCTGTTGGGCTATTGTGTTGTACAGGAGTAAAGGCAGACCCAGATACGTATGCTCTTCTATTGCAAGAATGCATTATTTGGAAAGAGTATATGAAAGGAAAAAGAATTCATGCTCAAATGATAGTTGTAGGATTTGTTGAAAATGAATATCTGAAGACCAAATTGTTGATCTTGTATGCAAAATCAGGGGATTTAGGAACTGCTCACTATTTGTTTGATAAGTTGCTCGAGAAAAGCTTGGTGTCATGGAATGCAATAATTGCAGGGTACGTTCAAAACGGGCATGAAGATGTGGGGTTGAATCTTTATCACAAGATGAGACAGAGTGGTTTTACACCAGACCAATATACCTTTGCTTCTGTCTTCAGGGCATGTGCCACTCTGGCAACTCTGGAGGATGGGAAGCAAGCCCACGGTGTCATGGTAAAATGCCAAATTATAGAGAATGTTGTAGTCAATAGTGCCCTCATGGATATGTACTTTAAATGTAGTGATTTATCTGATGGGCATAGGGTATTTGATACATCTCAAAATAGGAATGCCATTACCTGGACTGCTCTGATATCTGGGTACGGTCAACATGGAAGAGTTCAAGAGGTCTTAGATTTTTTTCATAGGATGAAAGCTGAAGGTATCAGGCCAAACTATGTTACTTTTATTGCAGTTCTTTCTGCATGTAGCCATGGAGGTTTGGCTAACGAGGCTTGGGAGTATTTTTCTTCCATGACAAGAGATTATGGAATTCAGCCAAGAGGACAGCATTATGCAGCCTTGGTTGACCTTTTAGGACGTGCAGGGAGGTTAGAAGAAGCCTATGAATTTGTTATGAACTCTCCTTGTAAGGAGCACTCAGTGATGTGGGGTGCTTTTCTTTGGGCTTGTAGAATTCATGGAAACAGAGACTTGTTGAACCTTGCAGCAAAGCAGTACTTTAAACTTGAGCCAGAGAATGCTGGAAAGTATGTTGTCTTGTCTAATGCTTATGCCACCTTTGGGTTGTGGGACAATGTTGCTAAACTTAGGGCTAAGATGAGTGATTTAGGGATGATAAAGGAGCCTGCCTACAGCAAACTAGAGGTTAAAAGGGAGACCCACTTCTTTCTTAAGGGTGATAAGTATCACAAACAGTCCAAGGAGATTTACGAGATGGTTGAATTGATTGACTACTCTCTAAAGGATTCAGGCTATGTTCCTTATTTTAGTTTGAGCTAATTCCCTAGAACCTCTCTCATTTTGCTTTTCCTATAATGAACTTGACATATTAGAGCTTCGTACTTTGGTGTTGTCTGAAGACCAATTAAACATGCTGTGATATTTTACTCACAGAAGCTCACCTAACTTGCGGTATTTTTGTGATGGGAGTTGCATTCTTTCTTAAGGTGACAACCTAGAGAAGGTATTATGTTAGAGAAAGAACATTGTATTTCGGTTCATATGGCAGTGAACAGTGAAGCTTGCAAGCTGTCTGGTTCTTAGTTCTTAGTTAGCAGAAGAAAACGTTGGAAACCTGATTGGTAGCACTCAGAATGTATCTGTTAAGTGTTTAGTAACTAGCTTCCTTTATATTGAGCTGGATGACTAGAAACTCGAACGTGATAACTTATAAGTGGTGAAGTAAGAAGTATGGGGAATTATTAAATTTCTCTAAGATTGATCTTTGCAATCTTGGGACCATGCAAAATTCTTGGTGGGATTCTAATGATGTTGCTATACAGCACATAGAGGTAGAGATATTTTTCCAATCTAAAGTGTCAGTGGAACTAATACTATGAATGATGTTTATATACTGTTAGTTCAAGTGACTTTAGAATTCTTGTAATTTGTATAGGTTTCTGGTTTGTTTGTTTTGAAAAGGTTGATATGTACATAGATGAACTAGATCTCTGACAAGTGCATGAACATGAATATATGCATACATAATTTTCATGCAGAGGAATAAGATGTACTTATCATTAAATATTTCCTTTGGCAGTAATGTTGCAGTAATAAAATCAAACAAGGATACAAGATATGGATTGGATTCGATTGTAACGCATGATGGGGTTAAATTGCCTTGCTGGGCATTACCAAATCTATCATCGTTCAAACAAAAGTTTGGTCTTGATGCATATGAGCAGGTATCCTAATGCCAATACTAGATGATATTTGACTGTTAATAGTGGCTTTAATTAAAGACATGATCAGTGCTTTTACTTTTTTGAATTTTTCAAAAAGAACTTTGTATGTTAGATTGTTGAGGAATAACAATTTATGTATAGTCCCCCATTGTTGCAAAAAAAAAAGAAGACAAAAAAGACAAAAAAAGAAAAGAAAAACTGTTTTATGTGTTGGTTGTATAACTGAAAAATTGTATTACTTTATACAATTATGTTAATCTACTAACAAATGGTATGCGATGACAGCTAGATGTAATCGGTATTGATGAAGCTCAGTTCTTTGAAGATCTTTATGATTTCTGCCGTGAAGCTGCTGATCATGATGGCAAAAAAGTAATAGTTGCTGGACTAGATGGGGACTATTTGAGGTATTAGTGTGACAAACTAATGCAGATATAGGTCTACTGCCCATTCCATTCCTTTTTTTCCTCAGAATATAGACTCCCCTTTTTGATGATCAACTCAAATACTGTTTGCAGGAGGAGCTTTGGATCTGTACTTGATATAATCCCCCTTGCTGATTCTGTAACCAAGTTAACTTCTCGATGTGAACTTTGTGGGAAGCCAGCTTTCTTTACGTTACGAAAGACAGAGGAGATGCAGACGGAAGTGATTGGCGGGGCTGATGTATACATGCCTGTATGTCGACAGCACTATGTTGGTGGACAAGTAGCCATTCAAGCTGCACGAGTTGTCCTGGAATCTCAAGTTGAGTGTAGGTCTTGTGCGTAGCAGCAACTTTTGCTAGTCAGTAGGCTGTCATCTGTATTTCAGAACCCCTCCTTACATGTATTTTTCGAAAGTTTACATGTTTGCTGCATGGTCTGCAAGCATGTTGTTACTTGTTAGTGAATATTCATTTGCTGTCTATCAAAAATGTATATATTCCTTTCACCAAGCAAAGAATCTGTAGCAAACATGATATCGTAGTTAATGATGACACATGTACTGAATCATCATCTATATCTGTAATGTGAGAAGGTATCTGGGTAGGTTTTCAGAAATTCTTGACAATACATACTATCATGTTGAAGGCTTGAGCACTCAGTTTAAATGAGATTTTCTTCGGCACATTAATATGCCACTTTCATACGGTGGTGCGCAAATTTACTATTTTATGGAAGTAGTCTACCATTGCATAATGCCCACCTAAATACAGTGTTCATTTGGGCCTTAATGCCCCATTGGGTGTTAAGTTTTCGGGTATTTGATTGGGCCAATCCCCTAGATGGTCACTTCGTGGGCCTGAGTACTATAGAAAAACCCTAATGTCTCTCAGTCACTCGATACACATCAAACGGTGCAAATCTGAAAGCGCTTACACTATATATACTCTACCCTGTGTCTGCAAATCTCACATTCTCAAGGGTTTTAGGTCTGCGCCTCTTTCATCTTCTTTTCTTTAGGAATTGTTCCAGTTGCAGGTGTTGCTCTATCAGTCACCAGAAACCCAACCTTCCTTTGAAGTAGCTCAGTTGTAACTTTACTCTGTTTTGCTACTATGATTGGTCTCTCTGAATAATTTATGCTATTAGATCTCTCTCTCTCTCTCTCTCTCTCTGTAGGAGCTCTTCTATTCTGTGTTGATGCATATATATATATCTCTGTTGCTTGTAATTGTTATGATTTTGTGACGGGGGAAATTGATTCATTCCCTTACTTAATGGAGCAAACTATTGATGTTTGCACGTTCCAAAGTTAACGTCGAATATAAACGCTTGTTTATGTTGATGGTCCTCCTTCGGGAGTTCCTCCGTCGGCGAGCAGTCTCATATTCCATTGCCTTGTGGAGCGGCGTTGCTGCCTTTACCATTTGGGACTGGCCATGAGACAGACATTTCCAAATCTTGTGTTTTAGTTTGTTATGATTGTTGTGACGGGGGACCTTGATCAGTCCCTTACTTAATGGGGCAAACTATTGATGTTTGTACATTCCAAAGTTAACGTCGCAGACTGATGCTTGTTGTTGATGTTGATGGTTCTCTCTCGGGAGTTCCTCCGTCGACGACGGGTGGTCTCATATTCCATTGCCTTGTGGAGCAGCGTTGCTGCATTTACTATTTGGGACTTGCCATGAGACAGACATTTTCAAACCTTGTGTGAATTGGAGTTTTTTTTTTGCCTCTGATGAAATCGGTTAACAAATACCATCTTTCGGGACTGACTGGCTTTTTAAGCCATGTTGACATTTCCGCAATTCTGAGGCATTGTTTTAACGTTATATTATTGATTTGAACCTGTGATGAAATCAGATAACAAACACACCATCTTTCGGGACTGAATGGCTTAATGCCTTGTTGACAATATCTGCAATTCTGAGGTTCTGCTGTATCTTTCTTACTTGTTATCTCTGCTGTTGTCTGTATCTCTTTGCCGATTGGAATTCAACGCAAAAAACTCTTCAGTTTTTTTGTTTTTGTTTGAATTGATGGTTAATGGTTTTGCTGAGTTTAGAATCATTGCTTTTTTACATACATAGTTGGATATCTACATTAGATTTCTCATTGAGCTATTAAGTCAGTCTACTTTGTGTTAAATGTCAATCATTGGACATTGGTTTATCTTTTTGGTTGTACTGTTAAGAATGAGCAAACTGAGGTTTCCTGTCTTAGGATGCAGAAAAAGGAGGATGTAATAAATCAAACCAAGCACTTTCCTTCTAAACCCTGATACCAAGAACCAAATCAATTGTTGAAGGCACCCGGTTCGAATGAATCAGAGGGGAATGAATGACTGAATGTTGGAAGACTGATTACCATAACATCCTATGATTTATTGATGGTTCATGTGAGATTGGCGTTTGGTTTTCTTGAAAGGTTATGCGATTTGTCTGATTAGGAATATGAAACTGTGATGGGTTGCCCCGTAAAGTACGGTTAAGTAATGGGGAATTGCTTGACACATGTTTCAAATATCTTACATGAACCTCACAAACCTCATTTTTTAATCAACTCTTTTGGTGATGAATTATTTGTCAGCAAGGTTCTCTAAACTTAAAAATAAAAAAGTACTTTTGCCGATGAACATGTTATCGTTGTCCTGAAAATAAAATACAATTGCAATTAGACAATTGGGAAAAAAATGGCTGAATTGAAATTTATCTGCTAATTGCTTAGAAATTGCCATAATCTCAAATTTCTTTTGTGTTTTGGGAAAATGAGTATTGAGTGAAAATTGATGTGTGTTCTCATTCATAATAGGGGCTCTTTATATAGAGGATTACAATGTATATAATTTGAATTGTACAAGGAAATGTAATCATACAAATATCTTTAAGATATTCTCAGAGTTTCTCTCTAATTAAAACTCTATTACTACTAGGTCAAGTAATCTAGAGTTTGGGCCAGACACACAAATATGAATTTACTTGAACAGTTCAATAATTTTCTCAAAAGTACAATTTACTTGAACACTCCCCATAGTGTTGGCGGCATTCCTAGTGTGTAATGGGTCCAAATCTAGCGTCTCTCTGTAGGGATAGAACAAGTACATATCAGTCATACATCTCAAGTATCGAAATATATCTTTTACACCAATCCAATGGCGTCGCGTTAGCGCAAAGCTATACCTTAGCTAACAGGTTCATTGCAAATGAGATGTCCGGTCTTGTGCATTGAGCTAAGTACAATAATGCGCCTATTATACTTATGTAGGGCACTTCCGCCTGTAGCACATCTTCGCCATCATCCTTCGGACGAAGAGGGTCTTTTTTCAGGATCATGACTACGGACGATCATGGGAGTGCTTGAAGGCTTGACCTTGTCAAAACGCCTAAGCATCTATCAACATGATGCTCAAGTTCTAAAACGAGACATAATCGTGTTCTCCTAAAATCATTCATCTCAAACTCGGACTTAAGTGTTCAGCGGTTTCTCTTAACTCTTTAAGGGCTTCCAATGAATATCATGTCCAACATGAATCGCGATAGAATCCGAAACTTGTTATGGAAACGCGTGGGCATATCCCTTCCCAATCAAGTAGTCATCTTAGTGAGCGTTTCAATCTTATTGTAAACGCGCTCCGTGGTTTAGAGCCACTTGACTTGGGTAAATGAAGTTCACCATGAACATTCATGTATATTCCGTATCTAGATCCCTATTGAGATGCATAGTGACCACATCCGTAAGTTGCATGTTCAGTTATTTGGAAACTACCAAACTGACAGGGTAGTAGAGCGCAATGACATCCATTACAAGAGAATATGACTCATCGTAGTTGATTCCAGAGTATTTTGTGAGAAGCCTTGGGCCATAAGGCGAGATTGCCATCTCTTTTTCTCATCACACTTTCTAACGAAGACCCATTAGTCAATAGGTTTTATGTTAAGAGGTGTTGGCATCACTGGCTCAAAAACCTTCCTCTTCGTTAGAGAATCTATCTTAACTTGGATCGTATCTTTCCATTTAGGCCAAATTTCTTTACGTTGGCATTCATTCATCAACGGAGCGTGGTTCGATATCATCAGACTCAACAAACTCATGCGCAACGAAATGCGTGACTACATCATCAATTATTATGGAGTTTCTATCCCACGTCTCATGTACACTAGTGTAATTTTCATAGAGCTCTATATTCTCAGGAATAGGTTCTGAGGTCGAAGCGTCCCCTAATGATAACCATAATTCGAAAGATTCTCATGAGACGGATTTTGAGTGTCGATGATCCAAGGATTGGGTTGTGCCAAAGCATCATTGGAACCCACGGGCCTCTCATGCATCCTAGCTGGGGCCATGACCTGTAACGTCATAGTGCCACTCTCTTTGGCTTTGGCACCATGCCTACCTCCGTGTAGGGTGGCGCTACGTACGTCCTTCGTTGCAGGCATGTTTGCAACATATTTGTATGATCTCGTCACTTTACCAGGGATCGAGATGAGACATAGTGAGGACATACCACGACAATTCTTGTTGTTCCTGCTGAACATTCGTGTTCTTATCTCCCCCTAATGACGGGAAGACTGTCTCATCAAAGTGACATCTGCAAATAGCGGTAAAGAGATTGCCTAACAAGGGCATTAAGTGGAGGACAATAGTTGGAATCTCAAATAGTTGTAGATCGCCTAGCAAGGGCATTTAGTTGCCAATTCGTCTGTAAGGACCCATCATAAAGCGCTGTGGCAATGCAAGTGGCACATAAATTGCACACTCAAATATGCGTAAGTACGATACTTGTACCCAGTTACTAGCTGTAACGCAGAGATAGATTGAGTGGCGGTGGGTCGTAGACGAATTAGCATAGCTGCATGCGATATTGCATCATCCCAAGCGGATATAAGGAGATTGGTGCGCATTACCAATGTCCGGACTACCATCGTAGTCATTTCCGCGAGACCATTTGGGTGTGTACATGGGAATGTGATGTCCAACATCAGTCCCATTGCAATATCCATCGAAACTCGTCTATGTAAACTCTTTAGCATAGTCAAATCCAATTGACTGAATAAGATGATCTGGGGAGTGAGCCAATTGTCATATGATATGTGCTAGGAGTGTAGCATAAGCAGCATTACAAGTGGACAATGGCACAATACGTGACCAGCGTGTTTGCGTGTCAACCAACATCATAAGATATTTAAACGTCCGCAAGTTGGTTGAACTAGTCCACAAAATCCCCACGGATTCTATGTAAGAACATAATGAGTATTTTTATATCCTTTGCATAGGACGGTCTCAGTCCTAATTTCCTTAAGGAACAAGCTTTATAAACAAGCGAGAGGCTTTATAAGCAACCAATGAGGATTGTGGTTGGGCATGAGCGTTTGAAATGCTATTTGAAGCAAGTTGGTGATTGCAGCATCACCTGGGGCTCTATCACCATGATGGACGCCATCCATGGCGTTTATGGATAGGGACTGTGCCAGCCCTAGGCTGGTGGTGGACTGCGGTGGCGCCAGAGGCAGCAGTGGTGGTCACATTTAGTTCAGGAATCAACTTTTGATTCATGCTTCGTTTTGCTCAAGAGAATTGATGTCCGTGTGAAGTCTTTAGTAGACGAACCATCATATCATGACTAGGATGATCTATCCTGTCGTGACAAAGCCAATATGTGTCTAAATCCAAGAGATCTTCTCTCATAACTTTATTGGATTTAATAGCTCGGATAGTGACATAGAGTCCACTAGAGAGACACATAAAGTTCTCTAAGATGCGCATTTGTTCGCAATCATTAGAGGTATTGCAAATGAACTCATTCGTTTCTCTACATGTGTTTTCGCATGGAATCCGTTGGTTATTCATAGGTGCGATTTGCCCTACGAGCGTAGAGGGTTTTTGCGACAGTAATTAAGGTGTCATTTGGCAAGGGGAACTTGGGCTATTCCATGTCCTCGAATTAATACTGATGGCTCAGCCATCGTAGTCGCAAAGTCATATGCTCAGAATAAAAATGGAGTCATAATGAAAAGAACTCGAAATTTTATTCATAAGCCAACGGAGTTACATCATTGTCTCTTTGACCAAAGAAAATCTAATCCAAAATACTAGCTAATCCAAAACAATGGTAGTCGTCTAACTTCTTTTGGTAATTCCAAAATGAATGTGACCAGGTGAGTAAAGAGATGTCGGTGGAGCAAGGGTCGCTTAAGTACCACTAATCTCATAACCTTCCTAGACATCACACTTACTCTGGGGTGAGCATACTTTGAAGAAAAACTAAACCATTGGCATCTACTACAAAAATATATGGCAATTGCCTATTACATCTCTTGGAAAATAAAAAGACTTAAACAGAATTGGCGATCTATTGATCCGAGCCATATTTGTAGTCTTCAACCCTTCACTCTAGATCATCTTCTTGATCTTCTTGTTCCACATAATGAGCTTCTCTTGCTTCACAATATGCTTTGTAGGTGGTGACAATTTCTCCACGAGCTCTACAAATGTGTTCCCAATGACCGGATACTCCACATCAAGAACATACATCACTTTGCTCAGACTCAATTGATTGAGGCTCTTTGAAAGCGTCATTTAGATGGCTCTTAGTGTTGGTGGTGCCACCAACATGGCCAGAGGCGTTGCCTCCCACGTTGACCTCTTCGGTTCCTTGTTCGCCTATTTTGGCGGTTACCTTCCTAAGTAGAGCGATTATATGGACCAGAACGTCCAGAAGTATCCCTAAGGTTAGGGTTTCGCTCTTGGAGCCTTCTCTTAGGAGCGTGACTATAATTGGATTCCGGAATATGCTCTATTTCTATGGATCTCGAATTATAGTTTTTCACAAGGATGTTGTCATGCTTTTCAGCGACATTCATAGTTCCAATGAGCTCATGAAACCTTGTGATCCGTCCTGCAACAACATCGATTCGATAGTTCTTAGCAACCATCAATGCAGAGACGGGGAAGGTAGAGAGAGTCTTCTCAATCAACATCGCATGTGTGATCTCTTTACCACATAATTCCGTTAAGGATTTAATGCGAAGTGCTTCCGAGTTGTAGTCAAGAACTGACTTGAAATCACAGAAGCGTAGGCTATGTCATCTCACTTCTAGGTTAGGAAGCAGGGAGTCATGGATGTTGCCAAATCTTTCTTTGAGTGAGACCCACAGCCTTCTGGGGTCTTTTTCATTCATACACTCGTACTGGAGCGAATCATCCATATGACGACTCATTAGGATGACGAATTTAGCCTTATTTGCCTATAAGGCTGCTCTATTTGCTTCCAAAGCTTGAGCTTGCTCAACAGTTAACATGTCCTGGCTAGGCTATAGAATCATATCCAGGATTCCATCTGCCTTGAGATGCTGGCGGACATCACGAACCCACCTGTGATATTCAGAGCCAATTGTTCCCAATGGAGCAAAGTCCAATTTGTTCAGGTTACTCATCCTGAAAGAGAACAAGAAAAAGGGTTAGTTTCGGAGCGTAAAAGGCTATTACGAAAACATATAAAATTCCTAAACATAATCGCTTCCAAGAAATTAAATTCCAAGAGGTATTAGATTAGAATGAAATAATGACGTAAGTGGTCGATCATAAATTCTCTACAAACTCTAAGTTTGGAGATCTCAACAAGCTCTAAGCTTGGAGTGAGCACGAACCCCCACAGTTCAGCTTAATTTGGTCTCCCTTATGATGAAGAAATGGGGGTAGAAGAAGGGAGGTTGCAAGTCCCCGATAAAAAGAAGAGAAAATGAATTAAAAAACGGAAACTTTTAGAAAAAAATACCTCGAAATAGGCCACCGGGAAATTTGGCTGGAAAAAGTGGTCAGAAAAAAGTCGCCGGAAAAGCGTGGAAAAGTTGACCGAAAAAGGTCAACCGGCGTTGATAGGCGTTGACCGGTGTTAACGTGGCGCTCGGGTCCGGTGCTGATGTGGATCTGGGACCCTGTGTTGACGTGGCTTGCAAACCGCGGCTTGGGCTTGGCTTGGGCCTCTGGGTTGTAGCTTCTCCTTGCTCTTTTTTTTTCCTTTTCTTTTCCTTCTGCCGGTTTTTCCGCCGGACGTTCAGTCTGCCGGTTTAGTAAGTTTTTGGCAGATTTTTATGATATTTCTTCCGGTTCTGGAATCTTTAGATGGAGGAGCTTCTTGTGACAAAATTTAGTGGAAATTGGAGGTCCTGAAGTTGGTGAACCGGTGGAATATTTGCTGTGGGTTGTATGGAGCTTCCGGTGGCCTGTTCGGTTGGTTTCCGGCAGGTTCTGGTGGTTCTGCCTCCAGTTCTGGATTCCTTGGGTCGAGTGCTTCAAGTTGTGTGGCAGATCCAAAAAAGGGTTCAAGGTTTTGTATTTGGATTTAAAGTTTTAGCTTCTTGAATCAAAGTTTGGCTATTTGTTTCAAAGTTAGGATGTCGTGCTGATAACGTTTTTAGGGAAACGAGAATTGAGAGAAAATTGTTGTGTATTCTCATTGATAATAGGGGTCTCTTTATATAGAGGATTACAAAGCATAGAATCTGAATTGTACAAGAAAATGAAATCATACAATAAATGAATATCTCTAAGATATTCTCCGAGATTCTCTCTAATTAAAATCTTATTACCACTAGGTCAAGTAACCTAGAGTTTAAGCTAGACACACAAATATGAATTTACTTGAACACTTCGATAATTTTCTCAAAAGTACAATTTTGAACGAAACTCTATTAAAATATACTTTTACCATTGTCCCAAAATAAAATACACTTTATGCCGACCACCAGACCAAATTTGATCGGCAGTTGCTCAGAATTAAAATACACTTTTGCCAATGAAAATTAATATACCTGTGTCGCATTTGCATCACAAGAGAACAAACATGAACGATACAAGAGTATCACAAGTGACAGAGACACCTACAGCTACCAGCCTACCACCACTCTTGACGTTCAGAGTGGTTCCTACAGTCATACGAAAACAGACGCATACAAATCTAATGCAGAATATCGTCCTTTGATCGAGCACATTCTAAGATCTATTCACACTTGGTCTAGTGGGATCCCATTGTCAATCAAACCAAGCACTTTCCTTCCAAATCCAATCACAAGTTCATTCCGATTCTGTACGAGCTTCGATATAAGCATTTGATGAAGGGGACTATTCGCGCGTTTTGTGGTCTTCAATGCTGTTTGGATCACGTAGTTTCCATATTGATCCCTCGCAACTTGCCAAAGTTTTTCGTACTTGAGAAGAACACTCACCACATGAACCATCCCGGATGAGTTTAAGCACTTCTCCACAACGTGACTGCCACCTTTTTGTTGCGAGAGCTGTATATAAAGTTCTCTCAGCTCCAAACATATGCGCTCACCGTAAATGGGATTGTGGAGTCCGAGGATGTGCTGAACAACAAAGTTCCTGAATGAATAAAACAGTGCTTATTAGCGAACTGAACAAGTCAATGTACAATAATGGAAAGCCCAGTTGAACAGGTAGAGAAAAGATCGAAAACTATACCCTGAAGGATCCTGAGAAAGGAATTTTGATTTGCTTGAGATCACATCCATGAGTGTCTCTCTATATGGAGCTTTACTGTTCGTGATGAACTCATTCAAGTATATACATCCCTTTTCATTTTGAGCCAATGGGATGCAAAGATTTACAGCAGCTTCATATAGTTTCTGCAATGAAACCAAATTAGCTATGTAATTAGAAAGAGTGTTATGCTATTCACATGCATGGATCAAAAAGAGAAACCTAGACGAATTACCTGATTTTTCTCAGTATCGAGGAGGTTTAAGCACTTCAATATAACAAAGGATCCTGAGCGATTGGTCATCAGTTCTTCAAATCCACAGGATAGGGCTGCTATGACAATGTCAATCAAGGGTGATTTCTCAAGCACCTTGATCAGCCTCTGAACCGATTTTGAGCTGCACAAAGAAATCAAAAGATTCATCAATCCGTCCAGCAGAACCATAAGCATAAATGAAAGATATATAGTCAAGGGAGATAGATTAGATACCCATATCTGCCGACTGATATGTTGATAAGCCATTGGACATTCAAAGTTATCTTTGCTACAATGAGGCCTAACTGGTTATCGCTGCATGACTGAACTAGCTTCCCAAAAAGATGATGTCCATTTGAATCATTCATCACCTTGAATAGGAAATCGAAAACACCTTCAAATATAAAATTTGTAACTACGGGGTCCCTAGTCAACAAGCTATCTAGCAAGTACTGTGAGCCATATTGAGTCATAGCCGTTTGAGCTATATAGCTACTTCCCAGCATCGAGTCATTGCCAAAGCTTGATTGGTTCCCCATGTCATTCAATATTCCTGAACTTCGATACCAATTATTATTTGAATACATTCCACTCTTCTCAGCCACTTCATGAGATTGAAAACCAGCATATGCATCTAGTCTAGGGTTCCCATTCCTTGTTAAAACTCGCCCATTCAGGTTGTTTGAACCCAAAAGTTGTCCTACAAAATCAACCATGCAATATAAATTACTCAAACAGTCACAAATACGTGTATGTACATAAAAACGTATAATCCTCACGCATGAACCCTAAGTGCCTGAAGTGTGAAGATGAAGGATTTACCTGCAGCGTTGTCACTTTGACCTCTCCAAATATCTTGTGAATATAATGGAATTGGAACAGAGTTAGCCTTTTCGAACCCGATTTCATGTTTGGGATAACAATAAGCCTCTGATTGTTGTTGGGGTTTGGTTGGAGGGACATCAGAAGACGAAACTGGAGAAGAAGAGTTGGTGTCTTTAGAGTCGTCCATGTTTACCCGAAACTTACCGAAATAAAGGCAAAGGTCTTCTTCTTGAAACGAGGAATCCACCCAAGTTTTTTTGGGGTTGAGAGGTCCACAAGGACTAGTGCCACCTGAAACCGACATCGAAATCGACATTACAGAACAAAAACAATCGAAGGTTGAGGATGGATTTGCTATGCACAAAGTGCTTCTTTTTGAGTCTCTGTTTCTTCGGTGGTACCCTGTTTTATAGGATTCCAATCAGAGATAATAATTCGACTAGGATTTGTATTGTACATCTACAAAGAGATGGAGAAAACGAAAAACCAAAGGCTATTTCCAATAGGAAATTACACCGTTTCAATATGGGAACAAATAAAGGCGGCGCCTTATTTTCTCGATATTTCCCACCCTTTCTTTGCCCTTTAATTAAAAGACCCATCAAGGGCGCTACCCGACCCGGCCCCCAGTCACATGTATCATTTGTAGTATGTTTCAGAGTTGGGATTTGCTAGTTTTTCATGAATGTTAATGCTAGTTCTCAACGAGTATTGAAAAGAATATGTTTGACAAAGCCGAAATGTCGTCTGTAACCTGATAAACAAGTAAGAACTGATCCGAAAACGGGCCACGGAACATTTGGAAATAATCTACAAAAAGAAATCAACAATCCAAAACAAAAACCTCAAAAAAATTTGCTTGCAATTAAATTTGTATAATGAATTCCTTCAGAATCTGTCTACATATATAGTCCTGTTCAAGGCCCTTATAAATATTTTCCTTTCTCCTAGTCCAAAATCTGCCTGCAGTGGAGCACTGAACGATAGCTCTAGTTCATGGCTTTGCCAACTACATGAAACTCAAAAAGAGTGGTCAGATCAGCAATTTTTCTGGGAAGCTCTCCTCATTCTGTAAGCTTTCTCCGCTTTGCAATCTTCAAATATACTAGAGAAGTGAAACAAACAATACATTAAGAGAAGTTGCCTGGCATATATTTTTTTTTCATTAACGGTAAGACTCAAACATATTAATGTATGCTATATGAAACAAAACCAAAATAAAAGAAACACAAGCAAAGAAACATCTCTTGTTACATATGTAAAAGGAATGTAACTTGATGGAGACAATAGCTCCTACTTATGATTCTCCATACACGGAATCCTCCAAGTTCTCACAAGTTCGTCGCCTCACAACACATAATGCCTCCTAAAATAACTCTTATCCATTAATAGCTCCTGGCCTTGGTTCAGGTGGTAATGTAGAGAAGAGAAGAGGGATAGATAAAGGCAGATTTTTGGGGTGAAAACATGAATTAAGTTGTTTGGCACTTGACAACCAGCCATATCAATGATCATGAATCTTGAGGTGAAGATAACACCCCCTTGTTGACCTTAAAGTTGGCTGCACAAGCCACAATCAAGGTTAAATCTTTACCAAATCCATTATCTACCATGTGCTGATGATCAATGTCAGCAGCCATCATTCTTGATGGCCCCTCCCATAACTATATAGATTGTAGATAGGACAAGGTTATAAACTTTGCATCTTCATGGAGGCAACTGTAAGCAATCTTAATGTCACTATCTTCACACCTTAATAGACAGTGTAAATCCCTTTTCTTTTCTTACAGAAAAAAAAAAAAAAGAACAATATATGACATCCATGATGTGCACCAACAATAAAGAAGCACTAGATGAATACACCTATGCACTTGTACATGCAAGTACTTAATGAAGTTAATCTCAAGGACGATAACAGACATGTATGGAAGCAAAAGATGATGAATGGTTTCTGACTTACAAGTCTGTAATCAAAAACCTGTAAAGAAGAGCTACAAGACATCCATTTGTCGTTTGCAGCTAAAGGTTAACTCTCAACATTAGCCCATGCTGGGTGTTTATCCTGAAATGTGACACCAAATCTCAGTAAGCACATCTACGAGTTGGTAGTATATCAAATGATCATGCACACAAACACCAACCATTCCTTTGATTGCACATAAAAAGTAGCTTTTAATTACCGTCCATGTTAGGTCCTTCAACTTCACCTCTGCAAGCGATAGTCTGTCCAAATTAGAGCTGTCATTACTAATCCCTTGACTTTCTCCCTGGAAATGATTCTGATCCACTGAATCAGAGGTGCAACACGAACAAAAGCAAGGTTTAGTCAATGAGTGATAAATGAGCATGTTAATACAAATCCAGGCAAACATAAAAACAACCAACTCACTCGTGTTTTTTTCTATTACTTGACCATTAACAGAAGCCTCATTCGAAGCAGTATTTATTGCCCGTGCAAGCCGCTTAACACGATTCAAACGTAGTCCATTTGGCAATCTACCAGAATCAAAATCTCCAATTTGGAAACCTATGTAGTAAAAAAAAAGGAATCAAATTTACAAAAGTTCCCACCTAACTACATCCCAGCATAACACTACACAACACTGTCAAAACTTACAAGACGTATTATTGGCATCACCCTTTACTACCACCTCTCCTCCAATTTGGTGATCAGCAATAACCTCACACCCTAAACGACTCCCCGATCGTGCAAGCCGCCTTACATGACTCAACCGCAGCCGTTGGACGTTCAAATTAGAACCTTTACAAGCCACGCCATCCAAACCTGGTAAAAACCAAAAAAAAATGTACGGTAAATAAAATGTTGCCAGCAAGTAAAAGTAAGCAGTACATAAATACTTACACTCGGAGTACTGCAAAGGCTGTATGCTCAAGTTTTCACCCTGAGTAACTTCCTGAACATCACTCACTGCTTCATGTTGTTCATTGCTGATTTGATTAGAATGGAAATCCACCTTGGCATTTTCAGCTCTCAGTCTTCTGAGCTGATAGTTCCTACGACGCCGAGCCAGATGTCGTTCTCTCTGTTCAACCGTCATGGACTGCCGTCTCTGCCGGTCCCTGATACGACGTCGTTCGCGCTCTTGCTCTCTTTGCATTCTCCGCAACTCTGATCTATCTAACGACTCCTTCATTGTTGTTGTTCGCATCCGTTGGTAAAAAAAAAAATCCAACGGACCACTCCAATTCGTCAACCAAAATTTATTTCTCGTCCTTCAATTTCGTAAAGTTTTGATTTTGATTAATCATCAATGAATTGAAGCACAAACAGAATCATATAAACACAAAATTGGAAATTGGAAACCAAAATTGAAGATAAAGGCATGAAATTTATGGATATGGGGGAACGGGATGTTTGAATATGAATATGAACATACCTGGAATTTCATGATGAGATTTGAGAAGCAAGGAATTCGTGCATTTTGATTATGGAATTTTCGATTCGGTGGGTGTAATTTTTTTTTTTTTTTTTTTGCTTGGATTTTTAATTTTGTTTTCGTTTTTCACGGGATCAGTAACCGTATTTTCAGGAAAGTTACCAAAGTGAGTGGTCGCTTTTACCGTGTAATCAAAAACTAATTATGTGTCCATCTGTTTCGTTTTTAGTAGAAACGAAACGTGCCAAGCAAGACGCTTCGCTTTTGATCAAAACTCTAGAATTTGTCTCCGCATTTTGGTACGTCCAAAGTTTTGAGTACGAATTTCTTCTATTTTGGTGGTTTTGTGTTTGACTTTGCATTTTAAAACTTTGTTATAATTCGACACACCGAAACATGTCAAATCCGGTTTAGTTCTAATGCTCACTAATTTAGCTACAGACTTGCAACTTCCAAGTTCAAATGGTTCGATAAGAGTCAGAAGACACTTTGAATTTGCACAGGAAGAACCAAGGTAACTCTAAAAGTATAACTGAGAGCTAATCTCTTTCTTTTCAAGCATACATTTACATCAAAATTACGAGATCCAGGTTTGCCCCTACGCCTACAACTGGGAAGTAGGAACTTTTGCATGAAAGCTAAAAGTCTGGAATCCTACAAAAACTACACACATCACTGTCTCTCATGCTCTCAGTCTCACATCAGAAAAGGAAAATAAAAATGTTACAGAGATTTTGCAGTCATCAATAAGCTCACCTCCATGCGGACGAGGTTGCCAAAGCTCTTTTCTTCCAACCAAGGTAGAGAGCACCGTCAATCTGTTCAACTCGGTAATTCTCATTGTAGTCCTTCAACATATTCCTGATCTCCCCGATCCCAGAAGGACCAAACGGGCATGGAGTAAACCCGGCCATCATCAGCCTTGACCTCCACTTCCCAAGAAGTTCATGCCGCTCCACCCTCTCAGCATCCTCGCAAGCAATCATGTTCACTATGTCTCGAGCCACACAGTGCATCTCAGCACTGATCCGCTGTTTGTCATCTCTTGGACAACCAGCATCAATCGACTCAAACATTGCTGTATAATAATCTACTGACTCAACAAACCTTGAGTAGAAGGAGGAAGTATTGGTGTTTGATTCTTGTTCAATGAGTGTCATGACTTTCGGTGATAAACTCTTAACCAGCCGTAGCAAACGGTCTCTGTGATTTTCGGTACTCACACTCTCATCTGGCATGTGGTGCAACACGAACGGAAAAGTAACAGCTATGGCTTCTCCGGGTTGAATCCTGAGATTTTCTAGTTCAACTTCACACCCGGACATAGCAGCAGCATTGAACTCGAATTGCACATTGTATTTTGCAGCCACTTCTGAGAGCCTTTTCCCTACAATATGAAGTCCCCCACCACGCGCATGGTTTGATTGGGTATCATCAACACCTGTGATTCGGATAAGCGGGGGCCCACCAGGCTGACATGCTAGATGCTGGATGAGAGGCACCCATTGAGTGCCCTGCGCAATCTGAAAATCGATGATGTGGACTCTTGGTTCATTTAGCAAGGCTTCCCTAATGACAACATTTGAAGACAAGTAAGCAAACTTCCAGTATGGGCAGATCCGATAGAGGATGGACATGTACGTCATAAGTTCCTCGCTTGTAGGTACTTCGCATTTGAGGGTTTTGTAGATCATACTACCCGATCTTTCCAACCTTGCTCTAAGACCTTCCAACATGTAAGCACCCAATCTTTGCATTGGCTCCCCAGAGACCGACACCATATGCCCCAAAAATTCCATGCAATTTGCTGCTGTGTACATATCCTCCTCTGATATTGCTTGTGCACAGCGGATGAGAACATCCTTAAGGTTCAGCTTGGGTATCGTTTCAGCAATTTGTTTCTCGGTCCACCTCGGCATGTCACTCTTGTAACAACAATAGCGGCTGTCAACAATATCTGATTCCGGCCCTAGCAGTGAAACTTCAAGTTCCCTGAGCTTGTACTTCAAATCATTGCCATCATCAACTCCGGAACATCCACTTACCGGTGATCCAGACGTGGTGTCAGAAAAATGATGATGATCAGACGAGTATGAGTGAGACCCTTGCGGTGAAAAAGGACTCCGATTAGACAAGCTACTAACAGCTGAAGGGGAATCACACGCTATAAAACCATCATTGACAGGGGTTGATTCCAGGGTAAAGTACTCTTCCTTGTATGTCTGAAAAGAAACATTTTTGCCTTGGCTGCCAGTATCCGGGCATACACTGTTCTCTAAAATTTGGAAATGCGGTGAAATTGATCCGTATTCCTCCTGCATAGGCTGGTGATGCAACATGTGGATAGCTGTACTTCGGTGTTGTTGAGATGTTTGCATTGAAAATACAAAATGAGCGATCCAACTGAAAGCAGACTCCCCCCAATATATGTTTGACAGCTTGACCAAATTGCCCAGTCTGTCAAAACTTGAGCCGAAACTCAGTAAGCAGTTAGGTACACTCCAGTCTCAGTGAGCTGCTATGTAATATGTCTGTCGTAATCATCATTGGTTACCGAGAGTTCTACTGTGGAAATTGCTGGAGAACCACCTTAATCTGCAGACAGGAAAAAAGTCTATATTAATAAACACGACCAATTTACGTGATATACAAACCTAGAGGGAATTTTTTTTTTTTAAAAAAAAAGGCTCATACAAGTAGAACTAATATAGAAGTAGAACTAATAGAAGTAGAACTAAACTAGGATATACATGTACTCTGGTAGAAAAAGAATCCTGGATCAGCCATTATATCATAATATCTGGATGCTAAATGATTCCATCATTTGGAGACATATGGGCACAGGTTGTTAACAGACGTATAGTATATGCTTTTAGTTTACATTTGTGGTAAATGGTTGCTGTTAACATGTTCCAGCTTTAGTTTGTTAACATGACCATTCTAGACAGCAACTCAATTCAGACTCACGGGGCTCATACATGCCAATTCAACTGGTCAACTGACATGACTAAACAGGATAACCTCCAAAAGAAAAGCTTGCTCAAGTGGGATTAGTTCATGGCGTTAACTATATTGACTACAGATGAAGAAGTAACAAGTTTTAGAAGTCTATGCAGAGGAATTTGAATCTCATACACAGTACTTAAACAAAATATTTAAAAGAGAAGATTTTGTACTACTGCGCCGGTTCTATATAAATAAATAAAAACCTATTCAAGCCTAGGATTCGTATAGGGAAGTTGAGATCTACAATCTACTCTGTTCTTCAGACTAAAGTCAATACCAAACACAATACTTCTAGAAGGACTCCAAAGCTACATGAGGAGCCAGACCAATCATAGGTCGGTGCCATAACATCACCATAACTTTGAAGATAAGAGGAGCAAGAAAATACAATATTGATAACAAGTAAAGCTTGATGCTTAAAACCAACAAATTTCCGACTTACAAAACCATTAATTGAAATCCAACTACACCTCTTCATTTCTCCTACAACAAAACCCACCACATGCATATCTATAAACAGCTAAAAAGTGTAATTTGCGGACGGTGGACAGACGCGTTTTCTTGTCTTTTTCAAAAAAGGTTATCAAGTAAAATGAAAACGAGGAAAATTAAATCAGGTATTGGAAATGAAAACAAGAAGTATCCCAACTTAAAAAGGGCTAACTTGAATTATCAATTTCCTATATCTTTTCATTTCTCAGATGTTAAATTTTCAAGAAAAAGGGATGAATTGATCAACGGAAGAGTTAGCTCACAAAAACAATAACCACCACGTACACCTAATACGACTAGAGACAGCCAAGATATTTAATTTCCAGACGCCAAGTTAGAATTCAAAATCAGAGAAAGAAAAAAATCCATCTTTCACAAATTCTAAGAGAAACCCATGTTCCCAGATCAAAGTTGAATCCATATCTTAAATTCATCAACACAGTAATCACACAAGTCATACAACACAGGCAACGCATAAAAAAATATAAATAATAATAATACCAATACAGAAACCCCTAATTAATCCAAACCCATTTTAGAAACCAAAGGCTTTCGAAAACTTTGATGAAAGCTGAGCTCTGACATACCTTAATCAGAGACAAGTATGTCTGTGCTCAGCTCAGGTCAGCTCAAATTCCGGCGGTTGCCTACTTCAGATTGAGAACTCCTCACTTTCCTCTTCAGAAGCCGCAAAGTACAACCGTTGTGCTCTCTCTCTCTCTCTCTCTCAGAAGTCCAGAACAATTTACGTTTCTGGGCTCCTTGTGTGGAATTTTCTAGTTATAAACTCCTACCTGAAAACCAACCGCTGTAAGTGCCCTCGGTTTTAGCTTTAATTACACAACTATCCTTTGAATAGAAGTTTTGGGTGACCCGTAGAGAAATGCGTCGAAAAGGACGTGGTTCCGCCAACGACGTCATAACGTGTGGTCAGTGCAATTTCCCAAGTGGTGCAAAGGAGTATCATGGACTAGTGTACTTTGTGGACTGTGGGGGAGAGTCAAACCGATGTGAATGACGGAGAAGTATTCTTCTTCTTCGTTCCTCCCTATTATTTGTCACCTCCGCGGTTCTATAGAATTGAAAGTCCTTCTTTGGTCGCCATGATCATGTTAACGCGGCCAAATTGCATTTACAGATCATGTAATCATGCGTCGTCAAGAGCCTTCATTATTTTCAGTACACTAATTTTTTTGGTTATAAAGTATAAGTTGTCTATCTAAGGTCTTAATTATATAAGATTCTCAAGTTATTTTATTTATCATGCATGGATGAACCTTGTGTGTATTTGATAACGGTCTCATTAAAATATTTAGACGAACATAATTTAATGAGTATAAAACTCTGCTCTAATTGGATTTTTCAAATACTATGCTCCAGAAAAATTTAATTAATACATCATTAAGTGTGTAAGATCACATGAGATGTTTTTATTTTGACAACTTTGCCATGTGGGCAAGTCCGCCCAATCAATAAAAGTATCATGGTAAAATAACAAAAAACACTCATATTTTCATTTATGTTTCTTAAATTTATTACACAATAGCAAAATATTATTAAATGATTGGACCATTATTTGAGTATTCAATCGTTTTCTTTAAGAATGATGGATGGGATGCTAATAGCCTAAAATAGAGTTCATGGCCTGCAAAACTCTCATTTATAGCAATTAATTTTTGCTTCATTTGTTTCCTATATACTTGTACAGAACTCTAATGACTCTGTATCGACGGGGCAGTTTTAAACAGTTACATATATAAATAGCTGCTTTGAGGCTTTGAGCAACAGAGAGAGAGACTTGGTTGCTACCTGCATGCTAAGGGCATGCAGTGAGATTTAATACAAAACAAAACCAGGGGCGTTTTTACGGCATATATAATTATATATGGTTTAGTAGTTTACCCAAATTTGGAGTACGAGGGTCAAATGGCATTATCGTGATTATGAGGAAAAGAAGGGCTGTCTTTACAAAGTGCGCGCTTGCCTGGAAGGTTGCTACGCCTCGCGTCACGGTCACGTTCTGCGAACCTGCGATGTAGGTGGAGCTTACTCGTCTCATGAGATTTTTATTTTTTATTTTTTATTTTTCTGAAAGGACGTCTCATGAGATTATATTTTATAATTTAGAGTTTAAACAACGTTTTCAATTCATTCTCAACAAAAAAAAAAAAAACGTTTTCCATTAACTCCAATTCCAAAAATGATTAAGGTTATATATATACACGATGACTTAAAACCTATCTATCAAAACACCTCCTGCTCCACCGACCCTAACGATTTTTAGAACACTAAAAATGCAATGCAACAAAATGTCCATTTAGTTTGTAATTATTAGATCAAAAATTGGCACGTCAAGATTCCAAATGAATTTAAATGTTTGTAGTCATTGCAATATTGGTCCATGCATGGGATTGGGTGGCCCTTGTCTCCTTTTTACTTTAGCCTAAACCATGTGATCTGATGTGATGTCACTGATGTGCATGCGTGCAACGCGTTTTTCCTTTCCATCTTTGTGCCCTTACCCTAGATAGCTAGTCTGAGAGCCACTGTTTCAGTCGCTGTGAGTGCAAGCACGTACACGACGACCAAAACTCGAATACTTGTCTCTCTCAGTTCTCACGCGTTTTTCACTATGCCTGCTAATACTGGTAATGAACTAGAGCTAGTGATCGATCGATTTTTTTTTTTTTTTTTTTTAGCTTTGTTAAGGGAAACCAAAATGCTTCTTAGACCCAAGATAAACTCCTTTAGGGCATGTGAAATGCTCAAACTGTGCATTACAGCACAGTGTCTGACCACTTTGACAGCTTCGAGATTCAAACTTAGGTTGGGAAGCACACCCAACTAAACAAGAACTACTAGACCACTTGCGGTGATTATCGATCGATCTTTCATAAAGCCTATAAAGCGGCCGGTTAAAGGAGCTAGCTAGGGATGAACACGATCAATCGATCAGGAGCTTCCATTCCTGGAGCTTTATTTATTCCTGCACGTTTTCAAAGGGAATGGAATTTGGGCACCCACGGATCAGGTATAAGTAAATGTTTTGGGAACTGAGATCTGATAATGATTGATGATTCATAATCAAGGGTTCATATAAAAAAGAGAGAAAGATCGATGGAGCCTAAGAAAAGGAGAATCTTGTTGCCTGGTGCTTAATTTCCTTTCCTGTCAAGTAAATAAAGAGAAGGACAAATATGAGGGGCAGCTTCTTGTTGTGAGTAGGGTCCTACTTTCCTTATCTTCAACACATCAGCATTTCATTTACATACATAAAGTATAGTCAAAAGCTGAGTTTCATTATGAGTAGCTTATTCTGGTACAAGACCAAAAAACAAAAAAAGCTTATTCTGGTACCACATCCTGATCATCTCCGCCAAGGTTTTTTGTTTTTATTTTTTATTTTTGATATGGAAAATAAAGTCACCAGTAAAATTCTCTTAGGACAACTCGATCCTAGTCGGTCGGTCGAACAGATAATCAAAAATCATCATTATCATCTGTGTAATATGATATGATGAATGGTTCACATAATACAAGCCGTTTCCTGTTTTGGGTGCTTCCAAGAAGCTCCTTGTGTTGCATACAACAGTACTACCTAAATATGTAGTATCTTCACAATAAATATATATTTTCAGAGAGATGGAGAGAGAATTATGTATATATAAAAAAGACTGAAAATAGTAATAAGCACAAGAATGCAACTTAATTTTTCATGTGATGTGGGTCGTTCTTTGTCAAAACAAAACCAACCACCACATTAAGGCATCTTGTTATAAAACGCAATTGACATTTGATCAAACGTCACATACATGGTGGATGCAAAAGTCATCTACTACGTCATACAAATACAAGCCAGCCCTACGCGCCAGGGGGAGGGGACGACTAATTCAATTCAGCCACACCGTCGCTACCTAGATTTGCTGTTGCTTAATTATTTGGTACGTATAGAAAGAAAAACACACCCTCCATTTGTACGTATACTGGGCGATTTCTTATTGGATGGTCATGTCAATGTATCTGTCGCGCCGCTTCACTCAAGACCTTCTCCCTGCCGCTCTGTTATGATGGAAGAAGAAGAAGAAGAAGAAGAAAGCTATTATCTCCATCAAATCAACTACGATTTGTACTCATCTCAAGCGGTAGTGAACAAATAATGGAGGACGAGGAGGAACGTTCCAAATAAAGCTACAAAACGCAAATCTTTGATCCTTTGCTACCCTTTCGTAAGCAAGTTAATTAGTGGGTGGATTTTTCTTTTTACTTCCTGCCAAAACACAAAGTCCAAAAGCTTAGTAAACAACAAGCACAACAACCAACCCATAAATATCAAAAAAAGAACAAAGGGTCATGGTGGGATGAGATCAGCTTCCTTTGCTTTACTTCTTTTCCGAAGAAAATAAGACGTACAATGACATGTTTCAAATTAACAACCATCCATGTACTTTTGAAAGGCTCAAGCCACTCAACAACTTAGCAAGAAACAAATCTAGAGCAAAGAGAATCTAATACAGTACTGTATTTGTTTTCCAGAAAGACGTTTGAGATTGAGATTGCCTCCTTTCCAGTACTTTCTCATTTCAGAAAAGGTTACCAGGCTTCTCTAAACAATGCGTCCCTATGGCCCTGTATATTTCCAAGAGTAATAAGCCATTTTACCAATCAACAATTTTGACCACAGTTATTCATCCTTCCTTCCTTGACACCAAGCCTGACTTCATATTGCTTTCTATATTTGCTTTTACTACTGGATAAGACTATTGTAATCTCAACTTGTTGTGGTTACAAGAACAATTCATTCATCTGCAAACACATGCGAAAACCTAGCGGCATTTGATTAAGTTTAGAAGGCTCAAAATGTATTATAATAATATGTTATCACATCTGTATGTCTTCTTATACAGAAGTCCATGATGCATATCAAATTATCAATCATACACAACGAATAATACGTCATACATACAACAATACACACAATGCAATACCATTCACATTCCCAAATCTGTTGTTCCCTTGTCAAATGCACCCCACTGGTACACTATCCTACCCATATCTCCATCCAGTGTAATTTGTGTGTCAATGGGCTTGTGCGCGCGCTTCAAGATATGCAAAAGAAGGGAGGCCCAATCTTTCGGTTATTTATTTTACTGGCCCTAGAAGCTACGAGCACTTGAAGGCCTTCTTGAGTTTATAAATAAATGAATAAAAGAAACATAAAAACAAAAACAACTCAAAAACCTTGTGCTACTTAACACCAATACCACCAGAGTACCATTTCCACATACATCAGACAATACTACTCTAATCATAAAGCCCCATAAGTTCATAGCTGGAAGTTGACATCTAATTAGAACCAACCTTTGCTCAAAAGGAAAATCTTTTAAAACTCCCATTTTCACATATGATGACTACTGTTCTTTGCTCACAACCAAACTTATGGTCATAAACGTCAAAAATTCACGTAATAGTTGTTAAAATCGCAGCCTCTGAAGCAAACTGCCATAATCATGTAGAATGATCCACAAGCTGCATACAAAAGCAAATTCTTCATTCTTTAAACCAAGTCCCTCTTACAGAAACAGGATTAATTTGGTCAGCATTCCTGTACAGGGAACAATTAGCTTGTCACACTCCCTGCTTCACTGCTTTACCTATCTTTTCCTTACTCCATGCTCCATATTCTTCAGCACTCAGTGTCATGTACTCCTTCATCCACCTTTTTTAGTCTCATCTAGGAAGAGTACATAGGCTCACAAATTTCATGAATTAACCCCTACAACTACTGATCATCACTTGCTATGTCGAGCCCTCATTGATCTACACTCAAAGCAATTTTTCCCAGATGGAAATTATGTCCTCAAGTCCCAATCACAAACAAGAACCAGAAGTTTTACTACAGTGCTCCTACATTTAAGGATTCAATTTAACGTTGGCAGGAAAGAACAAAGCTATTATGAACCACACTTTCTTTCTTACTACAAGGCTCCTAAGTTTAAAGATTTAGGAGCCTACCACTAAAGAACAAAGCTACAGTGAACTATAATATCTTTCTTAATGCAAGGCTCACAATCATGATTAGACAACAAAAAATGTGCACGATCAGGTACTGAAAAATGCATACATTCTGTTGAATAATATGAAAAAGTGGGAGGAAAGAAGTTCAAACTTCAAATCCCTGAAAGATGCATTATGCATACAGCGCTTAAAGAAAATCACAAGCCAGAGTATTTGCAAAGCAAAAATCACACAAAAGAGAGCCAGGAATCTGGAAACTAAACTTAACCACTAAACTAAAGTTTCTTAGTTTCTCTAAGTTCTGAGTTAATAAAAGCGCTGCTAAGATAAGCGATGATGAAAACTGAAAAGAGAACATTAGAAATAACAGGGAGAAGCTCGAGAAATTAAGCAGTAAGATAAGAACTGAATTTTGCTTAAAACACAAAATATCAGATAAATTGCATAACACCATCTTATTCGAAGTTCTTCAATGACATTTCAACAGCTCAAAAGCCAGCATTGTATGAATAGACGAACTCAAATTTCAGCCAAAAAAGGAACAATCTGATTATTACAAACCCTAAATAGAAAATGTGCATACAATATTTCATTTCTTGTAATGGGCTACCTCACGGTCGTTGGGGAAAAAGCCCATGATGCGGCCCGCCGAGTTCTGGTAAGCGTACATGAACCCGCCCATCACTCCAATCAGACCTCCGGTCACCATAGACGGCCCTCTAATTCCCGGCTTAATTCCTAAAATTGCAGCAAATTACAGAGATTATAATCAACTTGAGATCAGGAGAAAGAAGAAGAAGAAGAAGTGGTTTGAGAGAGGTACCGGAGAGGTAGCCGACGGTGACGGACACGCCGGTGATGGTGGCGAATCGGAAATAGTCGAGGGTGCTGAAATTGCCGACGACTCTGGTGAAGGGAGGGTTCCGATCTAAGACCGGGTACTCGGGCTTCGTCGACGCTGTGATGTCTGTGTTCATCTTCTTCTTCTTCTTCTTCTCTTAGACGACTCCGTCACTCACTCACTCTCTTAGCTCAGGTCTCTGCGATGGCTGGCTCGAACTACCTCACTGGACTTCTATGACTATGGTATTGGGCTTTCTTTGATTTTTGGGCTTTTTTAAACAACGGGCTAGATTTTGTATAGTCTTCGATGTTAACTTTAGTTTGTTACTTTGTTTAGAGAAGAAAATGTCGAGCACTTGTCTTGGACCATGTTAGAAAAGTTACATGGGGAATCAAATTCATGATAGAGTACATATCCCAAAATATTTTACCAAAAGTGAATACCCGTGCGTGGCATTAGCCACATCAACACTTTTTTTTTTTACAAACACTAGTAAAATGGATTTTCTGATTAGCTTAGGAAATTTGAGATTGAACTCTCTTAAAATTTTCTTATCAAATTTTGAAACCCTAATTACTAATCCCATTAACTCTTCTCAACATGCTTCCCACATAATATGCAGGTACCAAACAAAACTGACATTACCACCATAAAATTATCTACAAACATGAAGCTTTATGAAAAACTATGTTTGTCAATACCAACTCAATTAAGCATGTTTGAACTCCAAGTCTCCAATCTAGCCAACATGCAGTTGATAAAAATTTTATTTTTTGGAACAATGATTTGCTATGCTTCTTTATGGGCTATGGTTATATTTGTCGAATCATAATGAAATATTGTTTCCATGGTTGATCGATCTTCTACGGCAATCATCATATATGCTCTAAGATCAATATAAACCCAAATTGTACAATTTAGACTTCAAAATTTATAGTTTTGAATTTGATAAAGATATGAAAAATCATTTGGTTTTGAGCTTTTCAAATTTTTTGCTTTGGGAAGAGACCCAGAAAATGAGAAATTAGAGAAAATTGAATGTGGAAATTCAATGAATTTAAAAGTTAATGTAGAAATTCAATTAATACAATTTGGAAATGATGTGGCATTTGTAATCCATGTTGGAAATGACGTGGCTAATGCCACATCATTTGGGATAGAAATTCATGGCACGTTTGCTTATCTGGAATGAAAATGAAAATGAAGAGAATGATTTCGATATATGAGATTTCTTGCATTTACTAACATATATAAGGACAAGGTTCTAAAAAACGCTAGGCGTTATTCGGGCGGTGACCCTCGAACTAGCGCCCGCCTAGGCTGGGACTAGGCGGTTTTAATTTTTTTAATTTTTTAATTATTTTTATGACATATTTTATATAAATAAAAATATTTAAAATTTGAAAATGAATTATAAATAGTGTAATTAATCAAAATAGAGAAAAGAAACCACGATACGGTCAAACTACGTCAACATTGACACGTGGTTTAACGCTTTAATTAGACTATGACATGTGTACAATTATTATACATCAAATTGTCTGCTATTCATAATTTTTTTCATTCAAAGCAAGTAAATGTATCATTAGTCCTAACTCATTTTGAAACACACTAACCTCACTTAGACTAAAGACTTAGAATCGTGGTGTTCCCATGCTCTCATTTGTTTCTCTAACTCAACAATGTCAATTTTACAATTCCTACTTAACTTTGAGCTGAAAATCCCCAGTCTTTATCAAGATATAAAACTTTTTCAAAAAAAAAAATAAAAAATCAAGAGATAAAACTTCCACACCAAAAATAAAATGAAAAAAGAGACGAATTTTAGTTGATTAAAGTAGAAAAAAAAATGGGGCGTCCACAATTCACACGAGAAGTAAGACCGCGTTAACGCGAGGTTTTTTTTTTTTTTTTTGAGGAGCGAAAGAAACTACAACTTGAAACCCCTAGGACAACCAGAACTAAAGTTATCAAAATTATAAGCTGTAAGCGCCGAGAGAGGGAGCTTCCCTTTCCACGTGAAAGGGTTCTTCAGACTATGACCATGATTCGCAATCGCATCCGCCACAAAATTGGCTTCACGGGGAGCAAAGGAGAAGTCAATGTGATCAAAGCTGCTAGCCAAGCAGGCTATGTCTCTAGCAAGGGTCCGGAGTCTCCAAGGGATGGTACACTTCTTGTTGATGACATCAATCACAAGTTTCGAGTCCCCTTCCACCAACACTTTCTTGCAGTTGTTGATCAGAGCATGATAAAGACCATCTCTAAGAGCGTTTCCTTCAGCAACAGAAACAGAGGCAATGCCGATGTTCCTAGAACCCGCAACTATAGGGGTACCATGTTCATCACGAAGGACAAAACCCGAGGCAGCATTCTTGTTAACGCGAGTTGCTTGTCGCCACAATTCACCCATATAGAAAATACAAAAATTTCCAACAAGTTTGAAGAGTAAAAGAAAGCCGCGTCCGCAGGGGAAGGCTAAGTCTGTACTCTCGGTCCCATCGTAGATACCATGCTCACCTCCCAGCAACCAATAAATCACAAAAATCTTGCAAGACACGAAAGAATGAAACCATTGCGGATTCACCACGTGTATGTACTAGAAGTTAGATATTTCCAAAAGTCGGCTTCTGTTGTAAAACAGAAAGTTCAAAGACTTCCCTAAAGTCAGCCCAGAAAGTGCACTACGTCTCATTAGATTCCGACACAAAATAAGAGCGTGAAGCAGCTAAACAAGTAGAACAAGGAAGCTATTCTATATCGTCCCCAAAATTCATTGTGTAAATTGAACTAGAATTTCCCTTCACGCGCTTTAACGCTTACACAGATTTCAAACCCTTTAAAAACCAGAATATATAATAATCTCTATCTAACCTGCATTTCTTTTGCATGCATTTTGAGTTTCACTCTCCAAACATTCTGCTAAGCTAGCTAGCTAGCTCATTTTCCTCCTCAGTTCTGCGGCAGGCGTTTCATTTTTCGTCTTTTCATTTTGCAAAAGAGTTCGAAGATGATCAGGTCAAATCACCTGCCAGTTTAAGACCCATCTCACAATCTAGTATCAGTAAAAGGTAATATTCCAGTCTGATACTGACATATACGAATGTTCATAAATTCTTTATATCGAATTATCTTCCCTAGTTCATGGAATAATCCGGCCATTTAATTACAGGATTTTCTAGATTAGACCATCTATATATACGTGCTTCGGGTCAAGGTTGGATTTGCACCAAAGTTACAACAGCATCTATGCCAGACATCGCAAGCCCTGTGCACCAGTTCGACCTCGAGTCTCAGCATACAGTGTTGCTGAAAACCAGTAGTACTAACCCACCAATAGACCACTGGCGCTGGATTTATGTGATTCTCCAAGTGCGCAAACTCCTCATCTCATCCAGAGCCAACAAACCTAAAAACGGGTCTCAACCACCTCACCACCTCTCATTTGCTATTATCAGCACCAGCACTACTACTGGTGATGCAAGAGATGCGGTGAGTTTTCTGTTTTATGTCTGTTATAAGTAATTCGTTATTTCAGATGTACGTACAGTTCATAAGTATATATTCCTGCTCAGAGTCATCTGTCCTGATGCAAGTTTTTGAGGGAATAACAGGTTAATGATGTAATACTACTAATGGATTTTGTGTGATCTCTTTAGTTTCCTTTTTCTGAGCAGTATTTTGACTATTTCTATCTATAGCAAACACCATTCATTCATGTATTCTTTTTCTGTTTTTCCTAAAATCTACATGCCACAACTAATTGTTTATAGCTAGCTATCAAGTATCAAGAAAAGAGTATTAGAATCATGAACTGGCTTTATATATATCTGCTTTGAATCTTATTGCCTTTTACCATGCAGAGTTAGTACAAAGAATTTTAATTGTTCAAGTTCTAAATTGCAATTATGACTTCTGCAGGACTTGCAACTGACATCAGGGACTACAGAAATCTTACCTGCCTCGCCTCAATTTTCTGGAGATGTCCATCAGATCGGGGAGGGTGATGGTAGTACTGCTGCTACTGATGCAAAACTCCAGCGTACAAATATTGCCAAGATAGTCACGGAGAAAGACTTTGAGTCCTTACAGAAGTTTGGATGCGTCCAAGGAATTGCAGAGGCACTTAACAGCGATTTACATAATGGAATCCCAGGCAATGAAGATGTGAGTTCTCGCCGCCCAGTTAGTGCCCTCTTAACCACACAGGCTCCTGTTCAAGGCTTCTTCAAACTGCTCCTGCAGTCCAGCAACAACTGCATCATTTTCCTTCTCTTGGTGGCTGCAGTGCTGTCGATTGGCTTTGGTATGAAGGAGGAAGGCCCAAGCACCGGTTGGTATGAAGGGGCCATCATAGCGTTTGTTCTCATCATACTCGTTGTTGCGCCTTCCATACGCGACTTTTGGCTTCAAAATCCACAGAGCCATGCAATGAGACAGACTGCAGAGGCCATTAAAATGGTGGTTGAGGTCATCAGAGGGGGATCCCGATGTGAAATACCCATATATGATGTTGTTTCAGGTGACATAGTGTGCTTGAAACGGGGATCTATAGTTCCCGGTGATGGTTTGTTTGTTTCTGGTGAGTTCTTGGTATTGGATGATGGTGCAGTGGCAACCATTTATGACAAGAAACCATTCTTGTTCTGTGGTTCAAAGGTGGTTGGTGGAAGTGGTCGCATGCTTGTAACGTCTGTGGGCATGGACACAGCATGGGGTGAGCTGATGAAAAAAGTAGCCAATACTCCTGACCGGGCTCATTTACCAGCTCAACTTGATAAGGTCAGCACAGGCACGCAGATTATAGGGATCTCAATCTCTATTCTCATCCTGGTAGTGTTGTTCTCCCGTTTCATGATTGAAAGGGAAGACAATCACTCCGGCCTCCCAGACCTTAAGGGGAAACCAACTGCAAGCAAGGAGATAATGAATTTAATTGAGAAAATTGTGATGAAACCAAGTGGTCGGATCAGTATCCTAACGACATCTCTGGCCATATTTCTCGTAGGAGTAGTGGAAGGAATACCTCTTTTTGTTACACTTGCCATAAGGTATTGGAATAAGAAGACTTTATCTGGAAAGGCCACTGCTCAAGGGACTTTGGCGTGTGTCACCATGGGCTCTATCACAACTATTTGCACTGACAAAACTGGCGTGCTGACCTTGAACACACTGGAAGTGGACAAGTGCTACATCGGGGATGAAGTCATAGAAACTGACCGTGTCACTGGAATAGACACACATGTTCGTGAAGCTTTGTGCAATGGAATCAGCACACCCCTTCTGATGCCATCAAACCCTCATTGTAGCTCGAGAGAGGACCCGCTCCTTTCCTGCTCTAACTTCAATTTGGGAATGCAATATGAGATTTTGAGGCAAAATTGCACCATCCTGGAGACCAAAGGATTGAGCACCAATGAGGAAGGCAGTGGAGTACTGATGAGAAGAAGCAGTACTGACAACGAAGGAGATATGCGCTTGCATTGGAAAGGACCTGCAACAACAATATTAGCTATGTGTTCGCACTACAATGACAACAAAGGGGAAACAAAGGTCATGGATGAACAAAGTACATTGGTTTTTAACCAAATTATAGAGGGCATGCAGTCCAATTCTCTCAAGACCATTGCATTTGCTTACAGACAGACTAAGGTTCCAATGCTAGAAGAAAACAGCTTAATCTTAATAGCATTGCTAGGTGTGAGGTATTCATGCTGCAGAGATATAGCGGAAGCTTGTCAAGAAGCAGGAGTCAACATCATACTGGTCTCAGAAGATAATGTTTCGGACCTGGAAGACATTGCTAGTGAGTGTGGAATACTTCCGAACCCAAACAGATTGGTAGTTGAAGGTAAAAGTTTTCGAAATAGTGCCCAAGAAAACAGGATGGACATGGCAGATAAAATATGTGTGATGGGAAGCTCCATTCCTTCTGACAGGCTCCTTTTGGTGCAATGTCTGAAAGAAAAAGGCCATGTCGTAGCAATGGTTGGAGTCGGAACAAATGACGCTCCAACTCTGAAAGAAGCTGATGTGGGCATTGCAATGGGGACTTGGAGTAATGGAGTGGCAAGAGAGAGTTCTGACATCATCATCTGGGACGGAAATGTTAGTTTCTTGGTCACCATTATTGGGTGTGGAAGAAGCATATACTATAACATTCAGAAGTACATTCAACTTGAGCTCACCATGAATATATCATGGCTGTTGATAACATCCGCTACCACAATGTGCTTAGGACAAAGTGCAATTGCAGCCATACAATTGGTCTGGGCAAACATGATTGTGACTCTTCTAGGTGGGCTTGCTCTATTGATGGAGCCTCCAACGGAGGAACTAATGAAAAAGGCACCGGTCAAGCAAAATGAATCTCTCATTAGCAAGGCAATGTGGAGAAACATAGTCAGTCAAGCTTTATATCAGACTACCATCTTGGTCGCCTTTCAATTCAAAGGACCAACTATCCCAGGCATCAGCAAGAAGGTCAGTGAGTCCATTGTTTTCAACAGTTTTGTTCTCTGTCAGGTATTCAACCAAGTGAATTCAAGGGAACTCGAGAAGAAAAACGTATTTAGGGGCATATTTCACAATCTGTTGTTTTGGGTGGCTGTGGGTGCCATTCTTATCCTGCAGGCGGGTTTTGTTGAGATTGCACACATTCTGGTTGGCAATGCAAGGTTGAATTGGGCAGAGTGGGGTATCTGTCTTCTAATTGGGATGGTTTCATGGGCAATTGATTTGGTTGTTAAGTTTGCAACCAGTTTCATACTTAGCTCTGCAGGATCCATTAGTATGCCTATGACACCCTCTAATGTTTCAGAATCCGCCCTTAATCTAGAGCTCCCACTCATTAATGAAATTCCACATGAATCCCATCTTAGGCTGTATTAAGTATTAACTTTGCTGTTAATGTAAGAACAGCCTGTATATTAATAATCATATTTTCTAAGGAAAAGTATATTTTCGAGTGCTGCACTATACAAGTAGATTACTGCAATTTTTTTTGCTTCCCAAGCAATTTTTACGAAAATTCAATATGCACAAGAACATACGTATGAATTAGAAAGCAACTCATGGAGTGCAACAAATATATATTGACTAACAAAAAAGAAATTCAGCAATACACACGATCCGTAAACAAAGTAAAAATGCAATTTACGGACCTGTGAGAGTGAAGTCAATGTCTCTGGGTAGCCGCTGGCACGACTATGGGTGTGGAGTGGAATCGAATGCAGAGATAGGGAGTTAACAAGTTGGTTGACCTCTCAAGTCCACGGATCAAATATGGAGTACATATTTCAAATCAAACCCTGCGTACGACGTCGTTCAACCTCAATCCAGTCCAATCTGCCTTTGCATACCGTGTCCTTAATTTTCTCCTTGGCTTAAAATAATTTTATTTCCAAAAAGAACAAAAGTGTAAATTGACTTTTAAGATAATGTTCCGCATCTAATATATGAGCTTTATGTGGCATAGCTAATATAGAGAAAGTTTTGAAGAACTCTTTCGGACAACTAATTCAGTCCGACTAATTAACCAACGAGATAGCACATAAACATCAATTAAAAAGTCATATGCAAAACATTCTAGTAGACAATCTCAACAAATGTTCAATCAAACCAATACTATGATTTGATCTGTCATATAACATTAATTTTTTTGTTACACTGAGTCAATCATTGCATGGTAATTAATTAATATACAAATCAATGAGCCGTGATATGTTGGTTGACATTGTGGAGGTAGATTCGTTAATGAGATTTATCTAGGAGCAATAGTGGGTGGGGATACAACAAGATTAACATATATAAAAGCAAAAGAAGAAAAAATTCTGATATTAAAGAGACTCAGCAACCATTATTAAATTAGATTTCTAAATAACTATGGGCAAAAATCGTCTAATCCAATTATGTATTATAAGAATACAAGTTAATGTCTTCATTAAAAAAAGAAAAGAAAAAAAACACAAGCTAATCTTGGCCCTAATTAGGCCGATCCACTTACCACATGCATATGGTCTTTGCAGCAAGTAAGTACACTGATATTTTGTGAGTCGATGGCCCTGCATCCCCTAAACCCTAGCCACCTAGGCTTTGGGAATCTGAGTCGCTCTAAGGTCGCAGTCGTGGGTTCTCCGGCCGAACTCCAACGTCGATGTTTGTCGATGAATTTATTGCTCTGTGTTAGAATTTTGTTCTTAGTAAGCCTACTTGTGGGTGACTCTCTCTAGTTCATCCACAACAGATCTGGTGAACCCCAGATCGATAATCATGGTGGAAGATCTCAGATTACAAAGATCCAGAAGTCTTCACAAGAAATGGTAGGGACGGTGGTCATTCCATCGCGAGGCGACAACCGAGTCGACATTGAGGGCTCATCCTCAACACTGTCATCGACACTGGTATGGACCTTCAGGAACTATTGGGCGCCGTTCAAGAGGTGGAAATTGGGACCGGCACCGTGTACAGCTAGGGCGATGCTATCACCAATCGGGACTGTAGTTGAATATGAAAATGCACATATCAATGGGTCACACTTGAAACACTATTGCTTCAGTTTGTAATTGTCACCAAGCTTATGACTGTGAGCCCTGGAAAAGTTTATCGAGTTTAAGTGAAATAGTTTGATAATTTACTTATCGATCTTAATAAACGTTAAAGTACTCGAGAATATTTTCAGAAATATTTATAAGTGAAATCCTCAATTTAAGAGTTGGGTAATAAAGTACACGACACAACGAGTTCGTGAGAATTTTCAAAGAATTTTTCGGACACTCAAAGTGTTTATAATGAATTTCCAAAGTTTGGAAATTATGGAAATTCATTTAAATAAAAAGAAACTATGGCGGTGCAATCCTAGCCGTTGATCTATCCACCGCTTCATCCGAGCCCTTGATTACAAATTAAGTTGGGTTAACTTGATCAGATTAAGGATGGGATCAGTTCCAGAAAACACGAGAGAGAGAGAGAGAAAGCTGGGAGCTCTGACTCGGACGCCACCTCGACCCGAGAAGGAACCCGACCAGAGGGACGCCGTCCGGTCACCCCACAACGGCGCGCGACCACCATCTTCTTCGTCCCGCTGTCACCAACAGCATCCTGTCCCTGGATCATCCATGCACTGAACGGAGAAGAAAACCCGACGACGAGAAGCCCGAACCTTCACCGACAACCTCTGCAATTTCCGACGCCTCCGGCCACCTTCTGGGCCTTCTGTGGTATAAAACCTCCTCTCCTCATCATGCTCTACACCACAATATACTTAATTTTTCAATTCGATCGAGTTTTGACAATTTGGTTTCTGGGTTGCTCTCGGCCCCAAAGCAGTTCCTCGCTGCAGGCGACTTCCCCGGCCTTACTAGCTTCGTATCCTACTCGATTTCAGGTCTAGGCGAGATGGTGTGAAGTTTTCTGGGTTGTAGCACGAGGGATTACCAGTTCATCACCATTCTAGTTTCGGCAGTGAGCTAGGGAAGCTGAGTTTGGGTTGTAAAGAAAACAAGACAGAAAACGTGTAGAAGGTTTTCTGATATTTCTTTATTGAATCAAAACTGATTACAAGGGTACACGTTTTTATATAAAGAGAAAGACAAGCCACCACACCTTTAACCTCAACTACACTGATAAGCAACCATGTGTAACAGTTCTATCTTAACAACTAAGGTAAGGTAAGAACAGTGAAAGTTAATGTACAAAACAGAAAAACCAGTAAACTAAGTCAGACCAGTACACTAAGGTAAGGTAAGAACAGTGAAAGTTAATGTACAAAACAGAAAGACCAGTAAACTAAGTCAGACCAGTACACTAAGTCAGACCGGTAGTTGATTTACGATCAAGAGAATCAAGAGAGTTCCCTGCCCAATCAGCATCTGTGTAACCCATGATTTCAGTATTACCATTGTTTTTAAACAACACACCTCTTCCAGCGGAGCCTTTGAGATAACGAAGAATTCGTTTAACAATGTGAAGATGAGCCAAAGTGGGAGAATGCATGAACTGACTGACAATGCTTACTGCATAAGCTATATCGGGACGAGTAATGGTAAGATAAAAAAGCTTGCCTACCAGCCTTTGATAATAGCTCACATTCAGGAGAGGCTTACTTTGTACATCAAATTGGAGCTTGTTGTCAAGAGGAGTGCAAGCTGGCTTGCAGTCCTGCAGATCAGTATCTTGTAAAAGATCAAGAACATATTTTCTTTGGTTTAGAAAAAGACCTTTCTGAGAAGTGGCCACTTCTATACCAAGAAAATATTTGAGAATGCCCAAATCTTTCAAAGCAAACCTATTTCGCAAAGATTGCTTAAGAGTATTAATCTCTTCAATATTGTCACCTATCACAATTAAATCATCAACATAGATAAGCACCATAAGCTTACTAGTTGAACCAATTCGAACAAACAAAGAAGAGTCTGCATTGCTTCTTTGAAAACCAACTTCCTCAAGTACTGAACTGAGCTTGGCATACCAAGCACGAGGAGATTGCTTTAAGCCATAAATAGACTTGTGAAGCTTGCAAACTATCTCAGGATCATGAGATTGAGGATGACCTGGAGGCAACTTCATGTCAACTTCTTCTTCAAGATCACCATGTAAAAAAGCATTTTTTTACATCCATTTGATATAGAGGCCAAGCATGATTGACTGCAACTGATAACAAAACTCTCACTGTACTCATTTTAGCAACATGAGCAAAAGTCTCCTTGTAGTCTACTCCATATGTTTGAGTAAAACCACGAGCTACCAAGCGAGCCTTATGCCTCTCCACAGAACCATCCGAATGAAGCTTCGTTTTGTAAACCCAACGACTACCTACAGCCTTCTTCCCTTTAGGAATTCGAACAATACTCCATGTATTATTGTCATGAAGTGCTTGAAGTTCATCTGCCATAGCTTGCTTCCATACATCAAGCTGATTAGCTTCCTCAAAACTTTGAGGTTCATGAGTACAATCAAGTGCACTTAGAAATGCAGAATGAGCAGAAGAAAAATTCTTATAAGATATAAAGTGTGTCATCGGATACCTTGCAGTGTAGGTTTTATAGTCATTGAGCTTTGACGGAGGAACTCGTTGTCGTAGAGGATTTCTGCGAAGAACAACTGCAGGTGGAGATACCAAAGGGTTTCTTCGAAGAATAACTGCTGGTGGAGAGGAAGGCTCAATAATAGATTGCATATCAACTTCTGCATAAGAAATTACAGCTGGAACTTCTTGTACTTGACTGTCAGGATTGATAGACGAGTCACAATCCTCATCCATAGGAGGATCAGAATGAACATCAGGATTGACAGGCAAGTTGCACTCCTCATCAATAGGAAGATTAGGACTTGGAAACAAATCAGATAGAAACTCCCCCTGACTAGAATCACATGATTTTCTAGTGAAATAAGGAGTAGCTTCATCAAATCTCACATCTCTGGAAACAATTAGTTTTCTGGTAACATAGTTATAACATTTATAACCCTTTTGAGTAGATGAATATCCCAGGAAAACACACTTATCAGCTCTAGGATCAAGTTTATCACGTTGATGTGCTTGAATATGAACAAAACATGTGCAGCCAAAGACTTTTAAGTGAGACAAATCAATCTTTCTTCCTTTCAACATTTCAAGAGGTGATTTGAAACCAAGCACTCTACTAGGGAGTCTGTTGATGAGATATGTGGCAGTGAGAACACCTTGAGACCAAAATTTTTTTGGAACATTCATTTGAAACATAAGTGCTCTTGTTTTTTCAAGGAGGTCTCGATTCTTTCTCTCAGCAATCCTGTTTTGTTGAGGAGTACCAACACAGCTGGTTTGGTGCACAATGCCTTGTGTGCTCAAGTAATTTGACATATTATTGGACATATACTCAGAGCCATTATCGGATCGTAACACATGAATGGAAGAAGAAAATTGATTGATGACAAGTTTATGAAAATCTTTAAAAACATCCACAACTTCACTTTTGAATTTCAATAGATACAACCAAGTAATCCTTGTAAAATCATCTACAAATGTTACAAAATACTTAAATCCATCATAAGATTCAAGAACTGGACCCCAAATGTCTGAATGAACGATTTCAAAAGGATTACTAGCTCTAGAAAGAGAGGAAGTAAAAGGCAACCTAGAGGATTTTGACAGATGACAAACATCACATTGATTGTCTGCTTTGCACAAATTTGGAAACAAAAAAGACAACACTTTGTTTGAAGGATGAGCCAAGCGTTGATGCCACAGATGATGCTCTTGTGTTGATCTTGAACTGACTTGGAAGGCTTTGGAATCAAAAGAGTTCTTGGACAGATAATAGAGACCATTCAAAAAGAAACCCTCACCAATCGTCTTCTTGGTGATGAGATCCTGAAATATGACATTATAAGGAGAGAAGATGACAAGGCATTTTAATGTGTTTATAATTCTTCCAACAGATAGGAGCTGAAAAGGGAAAGAAGGAACATAGAGAGCAATTGACTGAACAAGGTTGGAGAGAATTTGATTTTTCCCTTTCCTAAAACTAGGGCACCTTTGCCATTTGCTACAGACACTTTAGAAGGGATAGACAATTTTTCAAACTCATGCAAATTTGTGATTTTATTTGTCATGTGATCCGTAGCCCCTGAGTCTATAATCCAATAATCATCCATAGCACAAACATTGAGAGCAGTAGAAAAGGATTTTAGAGTACCTGAAGCTTCTTCAAGTGGAACATAGTCAGTCTCTGCAAGGAAGCCAGCAAACTTTCCAAGAAGTGTAGTGTGACCTTCAATCCCAGGCATGGCTGTTTCTTCACCTCCATTATGCATCTGCTTCTTGCTTAGATAAGCAGCAAATTCATTGATTAAAGTAGTGGGATTGGAGGTGAAGTTGAGCCTACCCTCATAAGAAGAGGAAGAAGAAGTTGTTGCCAGGTTTGCTTTTGGTGGATTCCAACTCTTTTGAGAGCTTTTGCCTTCCTTTAGAAATTTTGGCTTCTGCTCAGGATAGAGAACCCAACATCTTTCCCTGACATGTCCAACCCCCTCACAGTAGCTGCATTTCAAGTCAAGCCTCTTGCCCTTGTACACTTTAGCTTCAGCTTGCCTGTGATTAGAAGCATAAGCCCTGGTTTCAGATACACTTGTCTTGGTCTCCATATTCATCACCTTTCTTCGAACTTCTTCTCTTTGAATGGTGGCACACACAATGTTGAAAGATGGAAGCTTAGTATTCATAAGAATATGACTTCTTAAATCTTCATATTCTGAACTTAAGCTTGCAAGGAGCTAAAAAATCTTGTCCTCCTCAGCTCTTTTTAACAAAACACTAGCCTCAGTAGTATGAGGTCTATAAACATCTAGTTCATTCCACATACTTGTAAGGCTACCAAGATGCTGAACAAAGGGTTTACCTTCTTGCTGAAGATCAGCAATATCTCGTTTGAGTTGAAAAACTCGAGCTGCATTATTCTGATTTCCATACATCTCTTTGACATGATTCCAGAGATGCATAGAAGACTCAGAAAAATTGAAAATTTCTGCTATTCTGCTCTCCATGGAGTTGATTAGCCACGACATGACGAGTTGATCCTTGCACAGCCAAGAATCAAATGTAGGAGAGTCGGCTTTAGGCTTCTGTATAACTCCATTGACATAGCCAAGCTTAGACCTTCCTCCAAGAGCAAGTGTAACAGCTCTAGCCCAAGAGAGATAGTTGAATTTATTCAACAAAACAGAGCTAAGACGTTGGTTTGGATTACAATCCACATAAGAAGAATGTGCAAGAGGTTCATCCTCTTTAGAACCAGATTTCCCAGCCATCTTAAGCTGGTGAACTCATGAACTACACAAGAAATAAAGAAACAGACTCAGGCCTTGAATGCCTGCTCTGATACCATAAAGAAAACAAGACAGAAAACGTGTAGAAGGTTTTCTGATATTTCTTTATTGAATCAAAACTGATTACAAGGGTACACGTTTTTATATAAAGAGAAAGACAAGCCACCACACCTTTAACCTCAACTACACTGACAAGAAACCATGTGTAACAGTTCTATCTTAACAACTAAGGTAAGGTAAGAACAGTGAAAATTAATGTACAAAAAAGAAAAACCAGTAAACTAAATCAGACCAGTACACTAAGCCATGCTGCAGCCATACTATTACTGCCAATAGGTTGATTCAAGGGATTTCTGATTTCGAAGGTATAATCTCGAACTAGATTCTTGTGTTGGTGATCAGAAGTTATGGAACTGTGTTTGGTTTGATATGATGAAATGGAAGACATTGGTTATGTGGTCTTGTCTATGGGGTTTCAAGTTATGGTAAGAAAATCTGGGAATTTATATTTGAATTAAGATTGTGGACTTGTTTGAACTTGCACGAAAAGTAAAGAAGTTGATAATGGTTGTGAATGTGGGAAAAGAGATCGAGTTAGGCTCGGGGTGTCCTTAGTAGTTTGGGACACACTTTGTGTGAAGTTGGGTTGATGTGGGTGTTCATCCATAGTAGTTCGACGGAATTACTATGTGACGAAATTGTCAAGTAAGGTTAAACTCATTCGTTGATGAAATTGGGAAGTGAATATAACATTCGGTTGCTTGAGTATTATGTGAAACGGTAATAAGTAAAGAAATGAAAATAATATATTGGGTGGGTCTTAATAAATTGGGTGCACCTGATGTCGCAATTTCCAGTGAATGTTCGATAATTTGAATTAATTATTGAACCTATCTTGATTGGTCAAACTGGTCAATATTGGTCAAATCAAGAAACGTTGGTCAAATGGTCAATCCTGGTCAAACCAGGAAAGGTCGGTCAAACCTTGGTCAACTCCTGGTCAAATCAGGAAAATTTGGTTTGGACGATTTATTAATCGTCAAAATTTCATATAATTGCTCAATGAGATATTAACCGTCGAAATGTCGAAATTTAGGACTTCAGTTACTCAAGGAACTGAAGGTTCACGACTCTCGGAGTACGTGAGAGAAAACATTAGAATCTAGGTAGGGATTTAGGACTCTCCTCGGTTAGTAGTTTTCTTACATTTTATTAAAGTGATGCATGTTAAGTGGTATGGTTTGGTTATGTTACAATGCAATGCATATTAACCAAATCGTGAGAAATGTGATGGGTTAGAGAGAAAGGGGCACTGACTTCTTTGGGCTCGATTCCCTAAACCTCCGATGGGTTAGTTACACTGGTCGTTCGGGTATCCCGATCATAATGAAGGGACCGGTACGTGTGTGTAGCTAGGTAGTGGACGCTCTCGATACGCTTACCTGGATATAAACTAATTTGAGGTAAGGTCGTATAGTGGGTCTATGGGACCGGCCATCAGGTAAATTTAGATTTGGCGCTGTATTTATTTAAGCATATTGCATCAGTTTTCAAGTTGAAAAACATTAAAGTCTGTCGTTTTTTTAAATACTTGGTTTAAGCATGTTTTTCCATACTGGAGCTCCAAAACTTCAATTATCGGTTTCAAACCTAGTCGAGTTAGAGTTCCTGTTGAGCAGCGAGAACGAAAGCTCACCCCTACAACAGTATGGATGCAGGTATTGTGCACTGGTGACGGGGCAATAGCGGATGGGTGTGCAGAACAAGTTCAGTAAATCACTATTTGGGTTTTATTCTAAATTCTATTTCTTGAACTTCGTATTCCGTGACTTGTGAATAGTCAGTTGTGTGTCAAATCTAGTTACACTTTTGTTCTTTGGAGTTTATACCTTCCTTGCGAACATTAATCCCAAGCTTTAGACAAATGAAACAGATTTTCACCTCAAAAGTATTTGTAGCTTCCATAGTGTTTTTACAAAAAAAATTTCAAACAAAGTACTTAGCGGTTCTCTAGAATGTAAATCGAGCGTTTGATTTATGTTTTAGAGATTCGAGGCACAGTAACGAGCTTAAGTTGGTGAGGTGTGGCTTGGGGGGTTACAATGACAGTAGTGATGGCGGTAGTGCAATTGACTATCGTCGGTCTAGCCTTCGTTTTCAAAGTGTGGGCATTTATTTTCGGGGTGTCCACAACAAAATGGAGTCTATGGTTTTTGGGGTTTGGCAAAGTTTGGACCAGTATTGGGCTTTGGGTTTTTGGACCCCAAATTGGAAACTTTGGATCTATAGGCCCATTTCATGATGGAGGGCTAGGGTGCCTTCTCTTTTCAGGCACTGACGATTTGCAGATTTTAGCCAAGATGGTGTTTGCTGAAGAGGTCTTAAGTGTACTGTACTCATGTAGCCCTCCTAGCTCTCGCTTGAAGGGCAAAGAAAAAATATAGGTAGGTGTGGTAGGGGCTTATATACTATGTCTTACAATTCTCCATAGTATATAGGCTCACTTTTAAATAAGTGAGCGGTTAGTTCGAATATAGGTGGTCTGTTTCTATGTATTATAGTAGTTCTCTTACTACAACTTCTTGATCTGTCTAATCGAAGACAGCAAAATAATGTGTAATGGCTGACTTGAATCATGAACTCTTGCAAGCGTACGAATCGTGTCAAGTAAGGAAAGTATTTGGACCTTAGTTATCGTACTTTGGGGATTAGGTGTTGGACCTAACTGAGGTAATTTGCGCTAGAATAACCTAAAACCACACAATGAGAACAAAAAGAACAATAAAAAAATAAAATAAAATATTCACAAGGCACCAAGCCTCGGCAATGCTCGGCTTAGCTCACACTAACCCTAATCAAAGCCACTAACTTGTAGCTCAAATGAGTTATGCACAATGGAAGGTAGAATTTTGTTTGGAAGTTTTGAATTGGGAATTAACTAAATTAAATGCAAACTAAAATAAAAGAAAACAACTAATTATCAAGTAAGAAATTAAATTTGGATTTTCAAATTAATGAGAACATGGGACTGTCGGATGATTTACACTAACTATCTTGTAAACATCGATACTAATTTCACAAATGCATGCATTTCCTATATGTGTCGAGTCACGTATCTAGTACCGGTTAAAGCTACTAAACTAATTATCTTTTCGGTGTATTGACTATGTCTGTTAAGGCCATAATCAATTCTGTAATTTGGGCATTACACCGGTTAAAACCGCAATACCCAAAATTAGAAGCCTAGAGAGCAAGATAATAGAGACCCAAGCAAGCTTAGCTACAATTAAGCTAGCTAATGGTCACCACACTTAAATCCTAGATGCCACAAGACTAATAAGTTGTCAATTTATCAATCTATTCATCACAATTACCCACAACATAATTTCAAAAGTTGACAAAGCCTAGAAACATGTTTCTAAGGACCAATAAATTCGGATTTAAAGCATACACAATGAAAATTGCATTTATTAAAAGTAAAGCACTAATATTTATACAAGATGAGTTAGGCCTTCACAACCCTAGCTCCCAAAATTGAACTACTCACTACCCATACTCAAATACATCATCCAATACATAAGAAACTAAGAGAAATGATAGAGGAGAGAGGGAACACAAATTAAGCTCACAATTTGCTATAGGCCAACATGAACCCAACTTGATATTAAGCCCCCACTCTTTACCAAAGCCAAAATCCCTTGTGGTGATGAAGCCTTGATGATGTGAAGTGAAAGCCTTTTAATTGCTCCTTCCAATTTTGAGAGAAAATGATAAGAGATTTAAAAATGGAGAGAAAGTATGAGAGAGAAGATGGAAAATGGAGGAGAGATCTCTAAATTCGGCCAAAAGGCCTAGGGTGTAAAAAATGGGTCTTAAGCTTGTGCAATGTGTGTGCAAAGGTGTTTAAATACCCCATTGGGTTCTATGGTCAATATTGGACTTGTACCCTAGATCTAATGGCTAAAAAACAAGTAAAAAATTGGTGAAATGAAAAGACTAAAACAACCTAATAAAAATGTAGAGAATTAGAAGTGTAGAAAACATTTTGGAAAATATAAAGAAAATAGGAGGGTAAAAGTGTAAGCGAGTGTGTGCCTAGTGTGAATACAAATAAATATCTCAATCCACATGTGTGATGTGTGTGAGGTATGTGGTCCACTAATTATTATTGTCATTACATCAATTTTGAATTTGAAATTTGAATACAAAGATGTAATACAAATGAGCTTGGGTCTTCACTTGTGTGCTTCTTTGGTCTTAGGTCTCGAATTTCTTGTTATTGGGCCAAGTTGACTTGGTTGACTCGATGGTCAATCAGTTGACTTTTCGTCCATTTGTCGGAAACCCCATTTTGCTCCAATTTCACACAACTTCTTCCAAAATCTACAACTCCACTTATTTACTACAATATAAATAAAAATATATTAATTACATAATAATTACTTTGGAGATTAGCTTAATTCTAGTGTTTAGAACGTAATTACGCTCATAAAAATGCATGTAACCAATGGTCATCTTGACATGCGTTAATGAAATCCACATTTCTTTCAAAAAAAAAGTAAGTACATTGATCGACATTAGCCGTTATGGCTCCAACCATGGAAGCTGGCTTGGGTAAGGTGCTGGAGGCCTTGACATAGGCTGCCAGCCTAGCATCTCCAGATGAATGAAGTAAGCACCATTCAAGAAAACATCTCCTCACGACCTTCAATTTATCTCTTCCACTCTGACTAGCTTCCTGAATTTCTCTTGGTAACCTGATTTGTATAGGAATGCTTAATTACGTCAGCATAGAATCTATTGTCTTGGTTGTTGATGGTAGGGTTTTTAGCTCCACCAATGGCATATAACCCCTACCCGTTAGGGTAGTCATTGTTCAGCACGTGGAACTGCCTACAATGTGGCATTCTCTGCCCGAGTTCTTGTCCGAAATGGTTGTAAGAGTCGCTTGCATCACCTTATCTGGAGTATAAGCATCACTACATCACTGTGCCCTAACAACATCACCTTGTCATGGTCTATGGTGGAGACAGTTGCACACCATAATAGTTGGAGAGGGAATGGTGATCGATCCATATGTTTTTAGCGAAGATGGAGATGGCACCATCACATTCCTCTCCATCCAATATGAGATGGGGAGCTTCTTACCATTGCATCGTCAAGCATGCACACCATGGCTCTAGAGCACCGAAGCTAACCAACTTTTAGAGCAACTTTTCGATCACATAAAAGCACTTCCACCGTTCAGTTTTTAGGTACCTATGAGTATATCACTTTTGTGAATTTTCACTAAATTGATTATCATGTGGGTACCGAACTAGATCAAATCAATGGACGAACCGAATATGATTAACCTGAACCATTCGTGTTCATAATTAGTAAATCACAATTTTGAATATAAAAATGATAATCAATTTGGCTAAAAATTTGCAAAAGTGATATACTTATAGGGAGCTAAAAATTGAACAGTAGAGATGTCGATATGTGTCGAGATGTGGGTCTAAAAGCCAGTTAGCTCTAGAGCGCTACTCATGAAAAGAAATCCTTAGCATTCTTTTCTCCCGTGCTTCGTTGCATTTTTTTTCTTATTTCTTCAATCGTTAAAGATTTTTCTCAAGATTTTTTTTGGGTGGTTCTAGTTGGACCTCCCATACTTAGTATACCTCTAATTTACTTTTTAGAATACTTGAAAAACTAAGTAGACCTCCTTATTTTTAGTAAAACACCCTTGAATATGAATACAATAATCTGTTATTCTACTTTTTATCTGTATCTTCAACCACGAGAATAATAATGAATCAAAATCACATGATACTGCTCTCTTATGAGTAAATCTCTCATCCACCAAAATTAATCGGAGGGTTGGTTCTCGATCTTAATATATTGAAAAAAGTTGGAGGTCTAAATATCAAATTTGGAGATCCAACTAGAATCATCCATTTTTTATTTGTGAAGATACTCTATATCCTTTTATGTCAGTGTCAATTACCTGGCGTCGGATTCTTAGAGGTAGAATGTGGATCAGGTCGGCATAAAGTACATTATGTAGTTTTCTTACAGTTTCATTTTTAGGTTTTTTTGTTTGTTTTAGGGGTCTTGTCCTAATTTTGGTTTCTTCTTGCTGTTAATGTGATGATGAATTGCCCTTACACCATGGTAAGAAAGAGAGTGAAGTGATTCGTCCACATTGATTGCAAGGTCATATCGTAAGACTCTTTAAGTAATCATGTCGAAGAAAAAATATGTGCCTGTCACATTTTTGGGAACACAATTAATCAAAGCTTCGACATTGCTGACTAGTTGTAGCCCTCCTCTTATGGAGAAGATAATCTTTGAAGGCACGCGGAGACCAACTTGGCCGGAAAAACAAATTGGAAGAGAGGAAAGAGAACAAAGATAACTCGGAAATGGAAACCGCGTCCGAAAAGTAAAACTCCCGCAAATGAGTTGTGTACGTGGCCCGGCTGTGGCCATGTATCACCATTCGTTATTCCACCTACTACACGTATACATGATGAGTGTACTAAAAGTCATTACAAACTTTCATCCCTAATTCCTTACCTTATCTCGAACGTACGTGATCAAGATGGGTTAGATGGACGTCGAATCGGCATTGAGGCCGTAGGAACAACCACCGCCGCGTGAAAACATAATCTGGTTAAGGAAAACTAGACAACATTGACATACAACGTTGAAGAGAGCGATCGAAGTAGTTAAACACATCTTCCTCGATGCTTCCTCGAACTATAGGTTTATCATAGTTTAATGGTTGGCTTCCCTTCTTTAGTACGTTAAGACACCAATGCCAGCGACTTTTTATTATCAGGTTGTTTACGACATTAGCTAGTCATTAAAATGCTACTTTATTACCAATTTTGTTCCATCTATGTTGCTATATGCTAAGCCTCTTAATTCATAGACGGCCAACCAGAACGATATTCTTTGAAAAGTCGTCATAAAATGTCTTCCTAAAGAAAGAATATAGAAATACACACACACACACATATGGTAGAATTCGAAGTTTCTGAGAGGTTTCCATGTATGCAACGTAAAATGCGGGCGCTACACACACCCACAGACACATATATGTATATAAACACGTCCCTAGCTACAGCTTCCATCAAAGTTGTCACCAGCTTCTTTTGATCGATAGCTCCAAACACGAATCCCATCAGCTCAAACTCAAAGTCGACAGACACTACTTTACTCATAGGCTTATAAGATCACAAGGTACGTAAGTACATAGAATACTTTATTTGAATACATGATTTCCCAACTCTCTTATCGTTTTTCCTTGAGCCGTCTGAGATTGCGGTTGCAGGGGTACGGTGCACGATAAACAACCGATTGATGGACATGCCAAAGGACAATCCAGGTGGAATTGATCAGAAGGACCTTGAGTCTCAGCAAATACTGTCAACAGAGCTTGAACTGGTGCCCATTGATCCTAACCGCCGCTGGCGCACGATTGTGCTGATCCTTCAGGCACGCCATATCTTCATCACCTTAGCAGCTGCTAAAAACCCTAAACTTGGATCTCTCACAGGGGTAAGTACAATCTCTTGTAATATCTTCCAAATTGACCCATCTTACGTACCGTCTTTTCGTTTTGAATTCGAGCCACGTAGTCTTCAGCTTTATTCCCAGTCACTCCATTTTTATTTTGTCTTAATTCTAGAATTAGGTGGAACGTTGAAATACTAATTATCTATATTTGGACCTTTCAATCTTTACAGATATATTTCGTTGCTTCGGTTTGTTGATTTATTGGTTATTAATTTAATCTTGTCTTAACCTGTAAGTACTGCTGCACTTTGGTTGCTGGCCGGTTATGCATGTGCTCCCGCAACTGCTTCTCAGCTTAATAAATTTGAAATTTGGATGCAAAATTCCTAATTTAATAGATGAATCTGCCGGATTCATTTCTGATTCAGAATGGATGCAGATGATCTCATTCCATCCATCTCAATTGAAACAAGGCTTTTATTCCATTAATATTCTTCTCAATTCATCGGAGCCGAACTCTCCAAACACTGATACCGCGTACGGACGCGGTCATATATAGTTACGTATATAGTCATGTCATACTGATATAGACATATATATGATATGATTTAGTAACCAACCTTCAGATATCAATTCCATCTCACCACGAGAATATACAAAAAAGAATAACAATTATTAGAACTACTCCGATTCTCACGGCATATCATCTCAAAAAGGAAAAAAAAAAAAAGGGGAAATGCTCATTTACCCACTTTTAGCTTAAAATTTGCCCACTTGCTACACTAACAGTTTTTTAACCCCATTTACCCAAAACACTCTAAGAGATCATTTCCCCTTTACCCAATTAATTCTTTTTATTTATTTTAAGGATTTTTTTGCCCTCTCCTTCTTTCTCACTTAGAGAGAAAAGTCATCATCCACCTTGTTGTTCTCCGGTGACCAGTGGCCGACCACGGACTCCGGCGACCGGTGACCGGAATCCGACGACCGATGACCGGAATCCGGAATCCGACAACCGAACTGTTGACCGGAATCCGGCCTCTGAATTTATTGCCTCCTAATAATACCCAGCAACCATATTATTGCCCCCAATAATCATATTATTGCCCCCCAGTAATCATATTATTGCCTCCCAAAAATCATATTATTGCCGTCCAGTGGATTGTATGAACTCCCAAAACCAAAATGAATACACTACAGGCACAATTGATCAATTTATAATCATATTATTGCCTCCCAATAATCATATTATTGCCCCCCAATACAAAGTCCAATGTCTCTACTGCCTCCCAATAGATCACCAAAAATGCACCATTTTGTAGGATTCACAGATAATTTGACTTTAATAAACAGAAAACAACAGGTAACTTATCAAAACACCATACTATAGTGATCCCTGTCCCTCATATCAAAGTCTACTGGGGGCCAATAATGTGTCTACTGCCCCCCAGTAGACCATCAAACAAACCCCACAGTTACATTGCAATGTCAGATTACTCACATTGTTGAACATATAGTAGATCTGCATTCCTCCAATCCAATAGACATTCAAAAAAAAAAAAAAAAGAGATGTTATTCCTTAAAACTCCATAGCCATCTCCACAACACCGTTCTTCAATTCGTCTTCGGTGACCTTCGCTTATCGCCTCCTTCTTCAATCTCTTACGGTTCACATTCACCGGAAGCTCATTCTAGGCCTTCCTGGCCTGGGTCCGGCCCAACGAACAGGAGACCTTCGCCTGGGCTTCAGCCCCGATCGTTCACAGGCGGGATGCTCTACATGCAGAACGACCTCGACATGGCCGCCGCGTCCCTCACCAACACCTCCGTGACCTCGATCTGCTGCTCAGATCTGGCGTGGTCCGTCATCTCGCCCCTCGCCGCTCCAAACTGGGTTACCAAATTGAAAGAGAAGGCGGCAATCACTGTCGAGGCCCTCACCACCGACCCTGAATACATCTGGGCTGTTTCGGCATACGGCGTCGTCTCAGTCTTCATGGGCGCCTCCTCCGGCGATGCAGATCCACTCGGTCGGCTCCTCCTCCATTTGCCGCCTCTTTCTGGAAATATGATGTGGTGCCGGAGATTCTTGCTCTCTGTCATTGTTTTAGGTGTGAGAGAGAGAGAGAGAGAGAGAGAGAGAGAGAGAGATGGAGAGAGAGAAAGAGAGAGAGGGAGCGTCTGAGAGAGAGAGGGAGCGTCTGAGAGGAGTCGAGAGAGAGAATATGTTGGGAGAGTAGTTTGTTAATTAAAATAATGGTAAAATTGTCATTGTCATTTAAATTGGGTAAATGGGGTTAAAAACTCATTGGTGGAGTAAGTGGGCAATTTTTAGGCTGAAATTGGGTAAGTGGTCACGGCCCCAAAAAAAAAAGAGTAATCACTTCGGTAAACGGTTTTAGTCATTCTCCTCTAAATAGACGAGTATGACAACATATTAAGATATGGCGATCAACCGTAATTTATTAAAGAGTTATCAAAAAATCTTACACTATCTTGTTTTTGGCCTATAAGATTGTGTTTTCTCTACTTTTATTCTTTATGACCAAAAATAAAAAAGTTCCTATTTTTCTAATCATTTTTATGTTTTATGGTTTATTTTCAAATATACTTTTTGACTTTTGAATATAGGGTGCGGCTATTGCCACCCTACTATTTTCTTAGTTCACTCTACAAACATTTGAATTATTGAAAAACTATATTACGCAAGTTAAAAATGACTAATAAGTACATTAATTAATCTGTAAGGAAAACTAAATACATAATCAATTAATTAAATCCAAAGACTATTTAATTTTTCATTGGATAACATTAATCTTCATATTCTCCACCCAAATTTGAATTTATTAATTTTTTTTGTAATTCAATTCACAAAATGATTAGTGTTAACTTCATGATCTTTGCAATACCATTTGTAAAACACAAAAAAAAAAAAAAAAATCTTCTCTTTTGCTCATAGTTGTTAGGTTACTAATCTTTTAACATGCATTAAAATAGATGAACATTGAAACTGAAAGAAAATTTTTTAAAAAAATGGAAGTAAAGCATATTATGATTTTATTAGAAAACTTTAATATATTTTAGTTTGTTTCTTGGTATCAATTAAATAAACATTTTCGTTAAAAAATAATATTCTTTATTTTGGATATGTTATATAGGGTTTAGGGATATTTCTAGAAAGAGAAATGAGTTAGATAAGTAAATATAATAATTGAAATTAAAATGTAGGTGTAATGAGCAAGTAAGGTGAGCAAAGAAAATGGTAGGGTAACAACAGCTGCATCCTTGAATATAAAATAGAGGATTAAGTGATAGAACCTATTAATAACTAAGGAAGAGAACCCCAATTAGAGACAAAACCAAATTACAAGAACAGGTAAAGGATAAAAGGTAGATTGGAATGGAGAACATAATAAAATGACTAACAAGATGCTTCATCATAGAGGTTAATTAAGATATATAAAAGTGTCAAAGTCAAATTTTAGAGAAGCCATATTTATTATCTTCCTTTTTTTGGTAATATTTTAATTTTATTTTTTTAAAAGAAAAAAAAGGAAAAAAATGAGCTTCTAATGCTTTTGGACTGTGATTACTTTGGAGATCCAACAGCGTTTTTGAATTAATAAAAAAGATTGAAACAAATTTCAATTTGTTTGGGTGAGGTTTTAAAAAGCACTTAAAAATAATTTAAAAAAAAAAAAACACTTGAAAAGTGGTTCTTCGTTCAAAAATATTTCGGCGAAATTTGAAAAGCAATGAAGCCTTTCAGTACAATCCTAAACAGGTGCTATCTTATAGGAAGCCAATTGTAGTTACTATACGCAACAAGACTATATTCAATGAATACTTATTTTCTGATTAAGGAAGAAAAGACTATTTTCTATTTTATCTCGGTGCTTCACACAAATACTAAGCCTATTGAACGATTTTTTTATTTATCTAATTTTTGGGAGATTAATTCATATTCTAGCGACCGAAAGTTCTATTGGAGGGCAATAGACTATTGGAGGTAATAGACATCTATTGGGGGCCAATAGACGTTTATTGGGGTAATAAACATGTCCGGCAACCGGTGATCGGAATACGGTGAAAGTTGGCCGGAATTCTGTGACCGGTGACCGGAATTCGGCGGCTAGTGACCGGCTCCGGTGAAGTCTCCAATGGTTTCTCTCTCTTCCATTCTCTCTCTCTCTAAGTAACAAATGAGTGAGAGTAAAATGGTATTAAAAAAAAAACTTAATAAAGTATTAGGGAAGACCTTCTTAGAGTGTTTTGGATAAAAGGAAATTAAAAAAACTTAATAGGGTAAGTGGGAAAAAAATCTCTAAAAATGAAGTAAATGGACAAATTTTTTTTTTTTTTTTTAAAGAATTGTTGGTGTGGTTGCCCTCAAACCTTGATTAATTAAATTGTCGAATACAAGGGGCCTACTCTCGCATAGTCGCACTCTTTTTGTTTTATTTTACTCTGTAGTCGAAATTACTTGTTTCTTTCAAGTCAATAAATTGACCGTAGGATTTGAACATAGAGTATTTACTGTTTGATGTCTTGCAGGACTTGGAAGTAACTATAACCCCTAATCCCACACCACCTGAAGGGGTTACCGTCAATGTAAATTCCGACAACCCCAATGACAGTGAATATCAGCTCCAGTTTGCTACCATTTCCAACATCATAAAGACAAAGGATGTTAAATCCTTACGTGACTTTGGAGGTGCCAAAGCATTTTCAGAGGCTCTCGGTAGTGATTTGGAGACTGGGATCCCCACCAACGATGAAGCTACTTGTTGTCGGCTCAAATCCACCACAAATTCCACTGGTTCTGGACAGGCTGCTTCAATAGGCTTCATTCAGCTAGCCAACAAATATTGCAACAGTTACATGATTCTGTTGCTTTTCGCGGCTGCTGTGCTCTCACTTTGCTTTGGAATCGTGGAGGAAGGCCCGACGACTGGTTGGTTTGAAGGGGTCATCATACTTGATGCCATTATCATGCTCGTGGTTCTTCCTTCCATACGTGATTATTGGCGGGAATCTAAAGGGTTGTCCGGGAGGCAAAAACTGTTGGAGAACACAGAGCAAGTGGAGGTTGAGGTTTTAAGAGGCGGAAATGAGGAGAAGATCTCCTTATCAGATGTTTTGTTTGGTGACATCGTGTGCTTGAAGAGAGGAAATCAGGTTCCTGCTGATGGTTTATTCATATCAGGCGGTTTCAGAGTCTTGGATGATGAGTTAGGGTCCGTGGTAGTTGATTCCGATAACCCTTTTCTCTTCTGTGGAGCGGAAGTGATGGATGGCAATGGTCGCATGCTGGTGACATCTGTGGGTGTAAACACAGTGTGGGGTGACATGATGAGCAGCGTACACCATATGAAGAAGACATCATTAGAAGCTCAACTTGACAGGGTGAACACTTGTATACAGATCATTGGTCTCCTAATCTCTATCCTGATCCTTATGGTGTTGTTCTTGCGTTTTGAACTCAAAAAAGAACAGCACACCGGAGGATCCATGGATCCAAGGGGAGAGCCAACTAAGATGAACATGTTTATGGCTGCCATCCAGAAAATTGTCACGAAACCAAGCGGAAAGATCAGTATCTTGACAACTTCTCTTGCGTTGATGCTGGTTGGGATAGTAGAAGGGTTACCTTTCTGTATCAACCTTGCCATCATTTACTGGAACAGGAAAGCTTTGAATGGGATGGCCTCTCTTCAACACCTGTTGGCTTGTGTCACCATGGCTTCTGTTACATCTATCTGCACAGACAAAAACGGTGGGCTAACATTGGATTCAATGGAAGTTGACATGTGCTGGATTGGCGAACAAGTTATGGCTGAAAATTCTGTTATAGCCTCAAATGTCCTCGAAGCTTTTCGTGATGGAATCAGCATGCTCCTTCTCTCGCAACCTCCTCCTTATACCTCAATAGAAGACCCTGTCATTTCCTGGGCGGCACTCAAGTTGGGCATGGAATTGGAAATTGTGAGGCAGAGTAATACCATTGTCGAGGACAAAGAATTGACCACTGATCAGGAAGGAAGAGGAGCAATGATGCGGAAGAACAGAGACAGTGAAAGAGAAAGAATGTACTTGCATTGCAGAGGACCTGCTACAAGTATTTTGCCCATTTGTTCACACTACCATGACTGTGAAGGGAAGATCAACGTCATCGAAGAGCGAAACAGGGTGACTTTTCATAGAAATGTCGAGGATATGCAGTCCAAGCATCTTAAAACCATGGCATTTGCGTACAAGGAAATTGATGTCCCAACAATGGAAGAAAGAGATCTGATATTGCTGGGACTGGTTGGTCTGAAGTCATGTTTGGAAAAGATGAGGGAATCAATCAGAGCCATAAGAAACGCTGGAATCAATATCATACTGGTTTCCGGAGATGATGTGCAGACACTAGTGAGCATAGCTGAGCATTTCAGAATTCAGGGGGTGCCGATTTCAAATGAAATGGTGACCACAGGTGAAAAGTTCAGGAATTGCAGAGAAGAAGACAGGATGAAGATGGTAAGTGAAATTTCAGTGATGGGAAACTCACTCCCCTCCGACAAGCTTCTTCTGGTTAAGTGTTTGAAGCAAAAAGGGGAAACAGTAGCAGTCATTGGAGTTAAAACGAATGAGGCTCCTGCACTGAAAGAAGCTGATGTTGGACTTACAATGGGAATATGGACCACCAAAATGGCTAAAGCGAGTTCAGACATCATCGTAAGGGTTGCAGATATCAGTTGCCTGGTAAGTATCCTCAGGCATGGAAGATGTGCTTATTACAACATTCAAAAGTACATCCAACTTGAGCTTACTATAGTAGCCGCAGGGCTTTTAGTAACATTTATCATAGCAGCATCTACAGGAAATATGCCCATAACAAGTATCCAATTGTTCTGGGTAAATTTGGTAGTGCCAATACTGGGCGGCCTGGCTCTATTGACAGAGCTCCCAAGAAAGAAGTTAATGGAGAAATCACAATCTGGACAAACCAAAGCAATTATTACCATGGCCATGTGCAGAAATATAATAATCCAAGCTTCCTATCAAGCTGTTACTATAGTCACCTTCCATTTCAAAGGACAAGCAATCTTGGGTGTTGATGAAAAGGTTCGCAAGACTATCATCTTCAATAGTTTTGTCATCTGCCAGATTTTTAACAAGTTCAGTGCGAGAGAGCTGGTAAAGAAAAATGTGTTTAAGGCGATCCACAAGAACCAATGGTTTTGGGTGGCTTTGGCTGCAATCCTAGTGCTACAGCTGAGTTTTATTGAGATTTCACATGTGGTTGCTGGCGATGCAAGGCTGAGCTTGGTACACTGGGGTTTCTGCCTTCTTATTGGGATTGTTTCGCTAGGGATGGATATAGCTGCAAAGGGCATCTATGATTACATGTCATCTTTCGTCGAGTGAATAATGGGGTGCATATTCAAATATTAACTGATCAGAACACGTTCTCTCTTATCTATACTTCCAATCTTAAGCTGTTTAGATCAACTAGCTATACTAGGTTATGCCTCTATCTACTGTCAGTGTAAGGCTGTTTTCTATACTTCAAATCTTAAGCTGCTACCACCTAAGCTAGCTAGGAAGTTATTGGCATCCGAGTGAAGGCTCTGCAAAAGCACCATCACTAGGCAGATGTTCTATGTATACTTGTACTTTTGTTTGTTTGGTTGGTTTTTTTCCTTATCATTTCACAGATATTGTTTTACCAATTACCAAGAAGAAAACGATACTGTGAAATTGAGAAAGTTGTATATATCATGACACCACCACAAACATATATATTGAATGCAAGACCGCAAGAGTAAACAAAATGCTGAAGTAAATACTATAAACGGGACTTCTAACAAATTATGACACTAAGCTGCAAGGAAAAACTCAAAAAAGTACCTACCAGTGCAATAAGAATAGCATGGCCGCTAATAATATCCACGCTGACAATGCCTTCACGACACTCAGCACAATTAGAGCAGTTCAGTTCAGCTCTTCTGAGCAAACATGGTAGTCCTTTGTAGGTGGACAAGTTGTAAATTGTAATGATGAAACCGCCAAAATATCAGCAACTGCGTATAGAAAAGCCACTAGTCACTCAGTCGGACAAACTGAATGTATCATTAGCAAGCAAGGAAATGTGCAGCAACATACTCAATCAAGATTTAATTATATGAGATTGGCATGTTTTAGTGATTCCATAGTTGAATTGAGCACGGTGGGTTCTGTTTCTTTTGCTTGGAATGTAATTTCAACATGATCACCACGAATGCTAACTTCAAAGCTAACAGAGTGTTTCAGGGCTAGATTACTGCATGCATTATATTTGCTCCGAATCAATTTTTAGGAAACTTGAATGTGGGGATGAACATATACGAGTAGTAAAATGCAACTCATGGAATTGAACAATCGTTGACTAACAAGAAAGAAATTCAACAATTATTGATCCTAATAAAAAAGAAATTCAATTTAATCCGTAAACAAACAAAATCTGCGACTGACCTTAGATAGTGAAGTCAAGGTCTCTGGGTAGCCACTGGTCCGATATGGTTGTGGAGAATGAACAGAATGCAGAGGTAGTTAACAAATGGTTGACCTCGCAAGTCCACGGAATGTAATTTTCAAATCAAATCCTCAATACGACGTCGTTCAATTTCAATCTCAATCCTTTTTTTTTTTCCCTTCCTCTTCTTCAGTTCAATTTGCATTTGTATAGTCTCTGATTTCTCCTTGGCTTAAAATATTTTTCTTTTTTCCCAAAGAATATAAGGGGGAGCTTTTATTCATACCTCTGAAATTGGCATTTGGACCTCCTCACTTAATACACCTCCAACTTATTTTTACAAATAACCAATATGCTCTTTGCACCTCCCTAATTTTCCCACAATGCCCATTGTCTAATAAAATCTATAAAAGCTTTTTTTTTTTTTTTTGAAAGAGAATAGCCACGGAGTCCATACCCATGAATCAAAGTCTCTCACAACAAGCATGTGATCCATGAATTCAAGGACATGCGGTATATATAATTTTCTGTAGACAGAGCGTCTTGCTACGTTTACATACTTTTCTATAGAGAGGGCTTCTCTTCTTCTCCGTCAAATCATTTCATTCCTCTGCTAGATCTCTTATCTCTTTCTCTAGAACCTTTCCTTTCTTTCCAAAAGTATGATCCTACTATACTAGCTTTTCTTTAAGTTTCTTGTCAATAGCATTTGGCTTTTCTAACAATTTGTCATCTTTCTCCTTCATGTCATTGAATTCTTCTTGATCATCATCATCAACAGCTGGGATGATTTTTTTTTTCTTTTTCAAATCCAGCATCTTCTAGAAGATCAAATGAGGGCTTCAGTTGTTTCTGAATGACTCCATAGTTAGCAGGATCATTTGGATCATAGGCTTCCGAGAAACGAAAATAATCCCATGAGATTTGATAGCTCAAAGCTATTTGCAACAAAAAAAAAGTTGGACTAATTTCAGTTTACCCCCCTGAAGTTAGGAGTCGTCATCATGTTAGTCCCTCGAGTTTCAATTTAATCAGTAACACCCTTATACTCTCCAAATTCATCAGCCGTGTCCAATTTCTACTATTCCGTCCAATTTGGACCGTTAAGTTTGACTTTTGAGGGCTAGAATGGTCATTTCAAGACAAAAAAAAAAAAACAAAAAAAAAGAATTTTTTTTCTTCTTTTTTTCGTTTTTATTTTTTTGCATTTTTTTTTCCTTTTTTTTCTTTCATTTTTTTTCTTTTCCTTCGCTTATTATTATTATTATTATTATTATTATTATTATTTTTTTTTTTTTTTTAATAATTTTGTCTTCAACCTATACACCACAAGTTATAATAGGTTTATAAAAACAAAAAAAAAACTCTAGGTGGTCAAAAAGCAGCTCGCTGGTCTACGATATTTGTGATATATCTCCGATAAAGCAACGAATTTTAGGATATATCCCCAATAAAGTGAAGAAATATCTATAAAATATGATTAAAAAAAATAAATACATATATTTCTTCACTTTATTGGGGATATATCCTAAAATTCTTCGCTTTATCGGAGATGTTCCACAAATATCGTAGACCAGCGAGCGAAGAATTTTAGGATATATCCCCAATAAAGTGAAGAAATATCTGTATTTATTTTTTTAATTATATTTTACAAATATTTCTTCACTTTATTGGGGATATATCCTATTATTCTTCACTTTATAAACCTATTATATTTTATAGATATATTTTACAAATATATCCTAAAATTTTTTGCTGGCTGGTTACAAATAAACCCTATAATAGGTTTATAAAAACAAAAAAAAAAATACTCTAGGTGGTTAAAAAGTCGCTCGCTGGTCTACGATATTTGTGATATATCTCCGATAAAGCGAAAAATTTTAGGATATATTTGTAAAATAAATCTATAAAATATAATAGGTTTAAAATATATCCTATAATAGGTTTAAATAATATAAAATAGGTTTAAACCCTATAATAGGTTTAAAATATAAAAAATTTCGCTTTATCAGAGATATATCACAATAAAGTGAAGAATTTTAGGATATATCCCCAATAAAGTGAAGAAATATATGTATTTATTTTTTTAATCATATTTTATAGATATTTCTTCACTTTATTGGGGATATATCCTAAAATTCTTCACTTTATAAACCTATTATATTTTACAGATATATCCTAAAATTCTTTGTTTTATCGGAGATATATCACAAATATCGTAGACCAGCAAGCGGCTTTTTGACCACCTAGAGTTTTTTTTTTGTTTTTATAAACCTATTATAACTTGTGGTGTATAAGTTGAAGACAAAAATAATAATAATAATAATAATAATAATAATAATAATAATAATAATAATAATAATAATAATAAGCTAAGAAAAAAAAAACAACAAGAAAATAAAAAAAATGCAAAAAAAAAAACAAAAAAAAAAAATTCTTTTTTTTTTGTTTTTATTTTTTTATTTTATTTTGTCTTGAAATGACCATTTTAGCCCTCAAAAGTCAGACTTAACGGTCCAAATTGGACGGAATAGTAGAAATTGGACACGGCTGATGAATTTGGAGAGTACAAGGGTGTTACTGATTAAATTGAAACTTGAGGGACTAACATGATGACGACCCCTAACCTCAGGGGGGTAAACTGAAATTAATCCAAAAAAGTTTATGCGGTTTTGCCGTTTAAATTACTTGGTAGGAGGGTTATGGAACTCTTTGAAACCCAAACAACATCACCATAATTCATCAAAATTATATTCTCAGTCAGCTTTCCTATGTGAGATCATTTGTAGATTTTCATTCTTTTATTGACGTTACAAAAAAAAAAAAAAAATCAAAGCAAGAAGAAGACGAGGGGAAAGTTTATTTTCACCACAAAAAATCTTGGCATCCAATCAAGAAATGTTAATAAACGAAACAAAAACCACATAATTTCTTTAAGTTGAAGACTACTGTTGTTCGTAGAGGTAAGAATTTTTTTTTTTTCTTTCTCCTTTTTTGTGTCTTTATTGGTAATTTAACATGAGTTAACAAAGTCAACTATCTCTTGAAAAAATGAAGAGGTCCAAATGCTAATTTTAGAGGTATGAATAGAACCTCCCATATAAGGGCGTGAACAATCAATTAAAGATCCGTATGCAAAACGTCTGCGTATAGGATTTTTATCATATGTGGTTTTTGAAGAATAAAAGATAGAGAGACAGAAATCGGATATTAAAGAGACTCAATCAACAGCAATTATAGTTTTCATTTTTCATTTCAATTAGATTTCTAAATGAATGTAACAAAGATAGTGTGATCCAATTATGTATTGTAACAATACGAGCCAATCTAGGCCCTAATTAATCTGATACGTACACTTAGCACACATGGTCTCTGCGGCAAGAAAGTACACCGGCATCAGCCGTTATGGCTTCAACCATGTAAGCTGGCTTGGGTAAGGTGCTCGAGGCCTTGACATAGGCTGCCCGACTAGCATCTCCAGAAGGAACGAAGTAAGCACCATTCAAGAAAACATCTCCCGACGACCGCCAATTCCATCTCTTCCACTCTGACTCGCTTCCCGAAATTCTCTTGGTAACCTGATTCGTATAGGGATGCTTAACTGCGTCAGCATAGAATCTGTTACCTTGGCTGTTGATGGTAGGGTTTGCAGCTCCACCAATGGCATATACCCCCCACCCGTTAGGGTAGTCATTGTTCAGGACGTGAAAACTACCATGCCTACAATGAGGCATTCTCTGCCCGAGTCCCTGTCCGAAACGGTTGTAAGCAACGGTCACTTGCATCACCTTGTCTTGAGTATAAGCATCATTGTGCCCTAACAGCATCACCTTGTCGTGGTCCGTAAACAGATTGTTAGAGACGGTGACAGCAGTTGAGGCCTCAACGACATCTACTAGGCCATCGTAACAGTTGGAGAGCGAATTGTGATCGATCCATATGTTTTTAGATCCGAAGATGGAGATGGCATCGCCATCAGCCATTCCTCTCCGTCCAAAATGAGATGGGGAGCTTCGCACCATTGCATTGCCAGTGGGCTTGCAGTGGTGGATATGCACACCATGGATTATAATGTTTGTGACATATTGGATCGTTATGCCTGCTCCGTAAGCAATTTGAACGTTGACTCCGCGGCCGTCAATGGTCTTGAAGCTATTCATGATCAGCTCCTGCTTCAGTGTGATCAACATGTCCCTGGCGAAGACGATCCACAGAGGCTCGATCTGAATGACAGCGTGGCGGAGAGTGCCTGGTCTAGGGTTTACAGCATCGTTGTCACTCGAGTCAGAGACAACGTAAAAGCGTCCATCGCGGCCGCCCATGGCATTTTTGCCAAAACCAATAGCGCAGTCCGCGAGACGCTTTCGGTTGTTGAACCAGTTGGGATCACAACGCCAACAGTCATCGATGGGATTGCCGGTTCTACATGAGGCTTGCTTCTTCCTCATGGTTTCTCTTTCAGTGCCGTTGTTGCGGATACTCATATCCACCATGGAACCAATTTGGTCTGGGTCATCAACGGCAGAACTCGAGCAATTTTCAACGAAGCCAAACACTAGAAGCAACGACGTGCACATGCATGCATAAAGGCAATATCTATTACTCTCAGACACCACCATTTTCTCTTTCAGTCTCTTAATTATGTGCCGATCTATGTGTTTTCACTATTGCACAAGGTTTTTATTGATTTCGTTTTCAAGCTACAATATATGTGTTAACCGTAGAACACTGAATTAGATCAATCTATAAGTCTTAATTACATTAATCTCATAGTTATTGTTGACAATTTAATTAAGGGGAGCAAATATAGGCATATGCATGTAATAGCGGAAAATTAAATGATTCTAGTTCTAATGAAGCCATAATATCCGCCACGAACTTTCCATGCATCTTCATTGATCCCTTGCGTAATAAAGATGGAGAAAGTGAGTAGAGAATAATGATTCTGGCCCTAATTAAGCCATATAGAATGCCATTCTATGTGCAGTACAACCATAAAAATTGATTTATTTTAATTGTAATGAATTCCATGATATTCTCTACTTTTTCCATCTTCGTTGATCCGTATTCAGCGTTGTGGGTTAAAACTCAGTTTTGACACCCTAAATCATTTGGTCGAGTAAAATATATAGGGTTTCCATTTGAATTTTTCTATTGAAACCTCCAAATTTACTCCTTTTTTTTTTTTTTTTTTTCAAAAAACTACCTACCCATCATGGGTAGGGATTCCAAATTTACTCACTTGACATTTATGCTTTTTACACCTCTTATCAAATTTTCAAATACTAAATTTACTCATTAAACTTCCTCAAATAACCTCACTCATATAATTTGTAAACAAATTATTATCTTTAAAATAAAAAATTTAGTCATTTCAATGATTTAATCACTCTATAAATCTTAACTAAATATACATTTCTTAATCAAACTTGAGTTTTAAAAATTAATGTCTAATCAATAAGAAAATGTCATGAACTATTCTGTTTTTTTTTTTTTTCTATTTTAGCTGTGCAAAAAAAAATGAAAAAATCATTTGTTTTTATTCTAAAAAAAAAACCACTTCTTTTTTAATGTTTATTTTTTTTCTGTATTTTTTGTACCACATGATTAATTATTTAAATCTTTTTAGTTTTTTTTTTTCAAATGCTAGTTTTTAAAAAAATATATATATAAGGGATTGACTTAGATTTAGGTCATAAATCATAAGAGAATTTATTTTGTTTTCTCTCACCAATATGCGTTCAACATATATATCATACATTTTTATGTCACATGATTTTAATCATATTTTTAATTCTTATTAAATATATATGAATGCTTTAATGACTATGTAGTAAAATTGAAAAATCAAAATAGATAAGACAAATAATAAGAAATACAATCTAATATTATTGAATTGGAAAGTCTATATAAAATAAATATAATATTATTGAAGTGGCATAATTATTGTCCTTAATAGTCATTTTATAATAGGTTATATATGTCATTTAATAATTCATAATAGAGTGAGGTCAAGTGAGCAGATTTGGAAATCCCAATAGAAACTCTCTTTCCATTTTATTAGTGGGAGTTTTCAGGCCCCGTTTGGATGGTAGGAAAACATGATATGGAATAAGAATTAATTTCACTTTCCATTCAGAGGTGTTGATATCGAGATGGCTTGATGACTGGTTGATATTCGAGGTGTTCATTTTTCATGCAATTCGGTCAAGTATTTATATACGATATAATAGACGTAAGCAATTGCTGTGGTTTTTTGTTTTGATGTCATATTTGTACTTTAAATTAGTAAAAATGTGTTATTGAAAATTACAATTTTATATTTCATTCTTATGACTTACCAAACACTACAATAGGCTAGGAATGGAAAAATTAATTCCATAATTTAATTTCCAATATGTTCCAAGCACCCACATAGAGATTCTAAAACCTATTCCATTAATTACATATCTGTTTGGAAAGGAAAATAAATTCTTTTCCTATTTCGACATTCCTGCAACGGGGCCTCAATGTCTTATATAGTGATGATCGATCGAGCATATAGAAACTAAGATTGTGTTTGATCATTCTAGTAGCGATTCAACTAGAAAACGGTGATACAACTAGCCCAAATCAATTTGAAAAGAAAAAAAAAAGGCCATGTATATCCTTTCTATGGAATAACCGGGCGTTTCTCGTCCAAAAAAAAAAAGGGAGATTCCATTCATACCTCCAAATTTGGCATTTGGATCTCCTTACTTAATAGACCTTCAACTTATTTTTACAAATTGTGAGACTGGACAGAGTGGGTTGGGTGTAGTAGTGAGAGATAGTGTTGGGTCTTGCAGGGCTGCTTTGGCAAGACCCCTACCTTTCGCTGCTTCTGCGCTACAAGTCGAAGGCGAGGCTATCCACGCTGGGCTCCTTTTAGCTATACATGAAGGGTGGTCAGAGGTTGAGTTGGAAACCGATTGTGCTATGTTGATTGCTGCCCTAGCCAATCTTAATGAGGACTACTCAGAGATAGATCGAATTGTGGATGATTGCAAAGAGTACATGAGTGCCTTCAACTTTATACAGGTTCGACATATTTTACGTGAAGCAAATAGTGTTGCTCATCGCTTAGCACACCTTGCTAGTTTATCTTATTTTGATGATGTTTGGATTGAGGAGACTTCCTCTATTATTGAGGACGTTCTCTTTGTAGATGCATGTAATCATACTCAAGGTTTAGGCGCCACGTCCCCCTCGCGGTATAATAATTCCAACAATAATAACATCTAATGGGGCTCTTAACCCCTTTCAAAAAAAAAAAAAAAAAACCATTTTGCTATCTACACCTCTCTAATCTTTCTAAAATGTCCATCGTCCAATAAAATCAATAAAAGCTCCTTTAGTTTTTGAAGATTTGGAATAACAACAATTTTTGTTCTTTTCTTTTTTGGAAGTTCATCCTCCATATACGAGTTACAGAGGTGCTAGCACTTTTTCAATGAATTGTCGACTCTTGATTAGTATAGGCAACAATACCATGTTTGCTCGTCATCTCGTACAAATATGTTTTCCAAGTATTATTTTCATTGCATTTAGGTGTCATTATCCCTAAACTAATTCAATAGTAACTTGAAATGAACATGGTTCTTTTGTTTTAGATATGTATGGGATAGTGGAGGAAATTAAAATAATCAACCATGAGTCTAATGCATTCTCTATAGATTTATATCATAAGGTTGAATTTTTCATCATATCTATGGAATAGTTTCACATAAAATTGCTCTGACTGATGATGTGCGGAAAGATCGATCTTGTGGACAACTACCACTGCTGCATTTATCATATAAACGTGATGGAGTACTGCTTTTTGTCACCACTCGTTTCACATGTTTGTTTGCATTCAGAATGATTAAGGCTTCATCAACTGAGGTGTCTTTGTATTTCCCATTTTCTCTTCTTTTTATTTTTTATTTTTTATTTTTTTATAGCGCAGTGATAGATCTTGTAAATTGTCAGCTGTGTGAGCAAGGAAGTCTATCACTTTATGAGGACAAAGTCAAATTCTGAAAATTTTGACTACAACTTTAAATAACGTTTGGCGATATATATTTTAGCGTTTACATTGGAGGAGAAATTTTTTTCCAAGTTGAAGAGTATTTCTGTTCATAGAGATTTTTTTGTTTCTTTCCTTATTTATGTCTTTATTGGTAATTTGACATGAGTTGACTTTGTCAACTATTATTTGAAAAAATGGAGAGATCCAAATACAAATATTTGAGGTATGAATAGAAGCTCCCAAAAAAAATAAACAGAACAATTGACGTGTTTTCGGCTTTTAGCTATGTGCAAAATTTCGAGATTTACAATTGATAAGGAGATCATATAGTGAGTGTCCGCGTAGTGGCAGTTCAGGCCATCAACTCTTTGGCTGGAGACTTGTCGGATTTGGGTGCTCTTATATATGATATTAAAGGCCCTGTGGCTGCAGTGGGAGGTTATAATTAGCTTTGCGCCTAGGCAAGCAAACATAGTTGCCCATCGTTTAGCTAGCTATAGTACGTTTTGATTCAAACGTCCATCTTGAATAGTTTGTTAATGCTCTAGAGTTTGTACTGGTTGTCCTCATGTACGATTATAATCCTATCTAGTAATAAAATCGCTGTGTCTTTAATTATATATATATATATATATATATATGGAGTGTTTGCTTAGAGCAAGTCCAGCGGGAGGTTTTCTGCCATGGCACCACGTCGTTTCTTGACCCAGGTCATAAACAAAGCTGATTTCCAGCTTCCACCTGGCTTGGGTCACCCCAACAGTGCAAGTACTCCTAGGCCATGACCCAGGCCTCCACTGTGGCCTAAAGAAGGGAGAACAGACGCGTTTTGCATAGTGCTTATAGCAACTTTTTTTGTCTTGTTGCGCCATCAAATTAGGGCTGTCAATGGGTCGTGTCGGGTCAAGGTATTTGTCGTGTCGCAAGATACAAACCCAAACTCAACCCATTTAATAATCATGTCAAAAATTTTAACCCAAACCCAACCTATTTATTAAACGGGTTACCCGTTGCCAACCCATTTAATAAATAGGTTGTGTCGTGTTTGACAAAATGACACATTTAAGGGTTAACAATGCGACCCATTTAACTAAAAAAAATGCATAAATTGATTAAATTCACTAAAAACTCTACAAGACGAAGAATATAAATAATTATATATAATTCATAAATAATTAAATCCAATAATTATAAAGCAAAATATTTCAAATTGTCTAATCCTATGATCAAATACTCTCAACATCTAAAATTTTAGGATGAAGTATAGCATAATCGGGTTATACGGGTTCACTTTGTGTTGGCGGATTGACCCGTGGCCGACCCATTTATTAAATGGGTCATGGCGGGTTGACCCATGGCTGACCCGCTTTTTAATCGTGCGGGTTCAACCCGCTTTATTTCGTGCGGGTTTCGAGTCGTGTTATCGGGTCGTGTCGGAATTGACAGCCCTACATCAAATGATAGGCGCATGGCTTCAGATATTTGTCGGACAAATATCTTATCCTGTGATGTAGTGTGCAGAATTCCACTTGTTCCACGTGGGAGCTAATTATCGGGCCTTTTTGAGTTTTGAAACTAATGGTCATGAAATTTGGACCGTTGGTTTCAATTAATGTATATGGTATAATAGTATAGAAATGGTAACAAAAAAATTCTAAAAAATTCCTATAAATACCCAAAAAAAAAAACTTCGGTATCAACTCATATTGACCTAAAATGTTTGATGATTTTATCGATTGCACTTCCAAAATGTTCATCCATACTATTTATTTACATCATATATTTCTTATTTACACTAAAAAAATTAATAGAATATTCAATGAACAGTAACTTACCCGGTGACCCTAACCCAATGGGTGGAAACATATGTCAAGTGACAGTAAATAGTTTTCTGACCTAGTGACCTGGTGACTCTAACCTATTGACACAACGGGTGAACTTGCTCTTAGCTGAATTCTTTGCATAGATGCAATAATTTTTTGCTCGATTTACAGCAATTGTACTATGAGAATATGAGATTGTTTTCTACATGCAGGGGTATATATATCCTCATCACTTGGCACTCGATCATGCCAAAAACTCAACAAATTGGAAAATGAAATATGTACTTCATGAAAACTTATTTACTTGTAATTTAGCCAAATGATCTTATACCAACAACCGGTCAAATCTCAATAAAATGTCAAAAACTCAACAAATTGGAAAATGAAATATGTACTTCATGAAAACTTATTTACTTGTAATTTAGCCAAATCATCTTATACCAACAACCGGTCAAATCTCAATAAAATGTGCGATCGAGCACGTATGTTTAGTTTCTCTTTCACCTTATAACCATGCATAACTTTTGTCTTCAAAATCAATTGATTAGTGATTTGGACTCTAAATGAAACTAGTTGCAAGATTTAAATTTTGAAAATAAGGAATCAGGTGCAAGTGTAACTTTATGAGGCAAGCATGACCACAAATTATCTTTGGATCTTGGGAATTTGAAAACGAATAATAATAGAGGAAAAGGGGGCTGTTGTGCTGCAAAAGAAGAAGCTAGAATCCAGTCCACTCCATCATGTAGTCTCAGCAACTTTCCTTTCTGCATGCCATTCCATTCCAAAGACTCCAAAACAAACATGCATATATTGAATCATTGATACATAGAGCTCTCTTAGAGAGAGAATGTTGGTATGTTTGTCTTAGAGCTGCCACTTGGTTTGGTAATTACCAAACCGACCGAATACCAACCAATAATTTAGGTATGGTAAACCGACTTTTTGGTAACCGAGACCGATAAAACAGAAATCGAAAATTACCGAAAAAGTTAGTTTGGTTTTGGTGAATACCGAATCTACCGATTATCTAAATATTAGCTTTATATACTATGATTTTCAATACACATACATGTATATTAAGAAATAAACATAAAAGTCTTTATAATACTACATTAATTAATAGTACATGTATTTTGAGTAACCTAGTCCAAGATGGTTAAATAACCTAGTTTTATTGAAAATGACTAAAATTTGATGTCATATATACAAAGAAAGCTATGATTAGTAGATGAATACAAAGTTTACGGTTATAAAATTGAAAAACCTAATTTTGTTCTAAAGTTGGTAATACCGAAATACCGAATTTGGTAGATATGATTAAAAACCGAAAATTTTGGTTGGTAATTGGTAGCTCAATTTTGAAACCGAAAGCTTTGATTTTGAAGTTGGTAATACTTATAACCGATTCGAACTGACCGAGTGATAGTCCTAGACTTTGTCTCATTGTTATACATAATTGTTCACACTGCCCCCACATTTCCCCCTTCTTTTCTTTCACACAAATTAAGTGAAAAGTGTAGTGTAAAGGAGTTTGAAAACCCACCCAAGAGAAAAAGAGAAAAGGAGTCCATTATCTCCACAAAATTAAGGAGGTTAAAAACCAAAAAGTAGGCTTTTTTGGGAGAAACAACATCATATTTCCAATTCCAAACACGCTGTTCCATAGTACTGGCCTCTGTTTCTATACATTCTCCTTGGACTTTTCTCCAAACCTTGTTTCTCACTTGGCCAGTGGCAACTATTGCCTATGTCTCTGTCTCTCCCCCCCACATACAAACTGCCTTTAGATTTGGCCACACAACCCTTTCTGTTTGGACCTTGCAGCTTCTCTGCCGATTCTCTTTCTTTCTTCTTATATCACTTAGAATTTCATCGAAGGACTCAACTCTCACTTATTAAACTAACGGAAGCAGACAATCTTGTAGATACGTGTCAATGTATATCCCCCGATCTCCTATATATGCATGAAGCCTATTTAAGGCTCCTCCTCATAGGTCACTTATTATACCAGTTTTGAATCTAAAAAATATTGAGTTTGTTGTCAAATGGGTAGGGATATTAGCAACGACGGCATAGTAGTCGTTCGTTCCTCCATTGCTCTATTACAGGAGAGATTCAGAGAGTTGCAGAGAGTGAAGGTAATGAGAGAACAGAGAGAGGTTTTGAGAAGGCTTGCTCTCTCTGAGCCAAACCACTCCATGAACTACGAGCCAGAAGTGGCAAGGTTGCTTTTCCATCCTAATGCTCATGATCATCATGTCCAGCTTGCTCATGGTCATGGGTCTTCCTCATCATCTTCACTGTCCCTGTGGCCAACATTGCAGTTGCAGAAGAGAAAGCGTGAGGAGGAGTACTATACACATTGGAGGAGGAGGAAGATCATTAATGAGATCCCGTTGATCAACTTGTGGCCAACGGTCACAGACACCTCTTCATCTTCATCATCTTCCGTAGAAACTTGTTCATTGAACAAGTTGGAAACTTCTGAGTGTGACTTTGATTATGTAGATACTTCTCTGCATCTTTAACTGTAAAACAACTGGCCCGATCATACTTCTTTTGATACTTTATTATGGAGTCTAGTAATTAATAAAACTCTCAAGGCCAAGGAGATTTTCTCTCACCCTGTTTCTCTCAACCTAGTTTCCTCCCCCAAAACCCTAACACGGCAATTTTTGCCGCTCTCCCCTACTAGACTTGATCTATCATCTTTCTTCTTCATCCATGGCTTCCATCGACGCTGTCACTGCTAGCTTTACTGCCTCCTTGGCCCTTTCTAAAGGCGGTAAAGCCCCGGACCTTGGAAAGATGGGTGGAGGTCCTGTGCAAAAATCCTCCCAATCTTTTCTCCTTGGCAAACCTCTTACTCGTAAACCTGTTGATTCTGCTGCCTTCAAATCTCACTTCCTCCGAACATGGATGGTGGAAAAGGACTTTAGGGTTCAAGAAAGGGAGGATAATCTTTTCTTGTTCTCCTTTGAATCAATCCGAGACCGGAATAAGGTTCTTAGAGGAGGAGTTTGGTGTTTTGATCGTTCTCCGGTTTGTCCGGAGGAGTATGATGGAGTCCTCCCTCTTGCTGAGGTTCCACTGAAGCATGTTCGTATCTGGGTTAGGGTTTTGGGCATTCCATTCTATATGAGGAACCTGAGAATTTTACTTTCATTGGCAACCTATTGGGAGGTTTTCTGGATTATGACAAGAAAGAATTCAAGAAAGGAGTTATTCGTATTTTCTTTTTGCATGATATCTCCAAACCCATTCTCTTTTAACGCAGGATTTTTTTGGCGAAAGGAATTGAGCCTAAGTTGAAATTTCTGTTTGAACACCTCAAAGGTAGATGCTCACAATGTGGCATGATTACTCATTCTTGGACCAAGTGTAAAGACCCTAATGCGGCAATCTCTACTCCTAGGGCATTGCACTTTGGAGGCCCCTCTACTGTGGGTGGCTTCCTCTCCTTCTCGGCCCAAGCTAGTCGTGATCCACCTTTATCTTCTCCTACTTTGATAAAGAAAAAGAATCTTGTCATTAAAAGAAAAGAGGGATCGGTTTCAGGATTGGATTCATCTGCTGGTACTGTGCACAGTATGGCTGCGGAAGGGATATTACAGCCAACGACGGCTATGGATGAGGTGGCGGTCTCAGAATCGGCCTCTATGAAGGGTGTTCTGAAACCCATTCCTCCTACAGAGGATGTGCAGGTGGAACCTAAGGTTTACAAGAAGAGAAGCAGGAATGGAGGCTGTACCCCTTCCCCGAAGAAGTTTAAAACTATCTTGGGGGTTAAGTTTCTTACTCTTCAAGCAGATGCTTTGGGTCTGGTGGAAACTAACAAAGCAAGTGAGCAAGGCATCCTGAAGAAGAAGGTTGGTAGGCCTCTGGGGAGTAAGAATAAGAATCCTTGTCCTCAGAAGATGGTGAGTAGGACTCATCTGCGTCTTACTTACCCTACTATTGAAACTGGTCAAGAGCTTAGCCCAACAGAGAAGGGCAAAGGGTAAGCTCTAAGCTTCCTTTCTTTGGTACCTAGCAGTTGAAGCTTCAAGTCTGTTGCTATTTAAGTTTAGTTGCTCTAATGGTACACCAATTGAGGTCTTAAGCGATTAGAGTTACTCTAGCAAGGATTTAGGTAGTGTTGGATTTGTCTTCATTGGCTAGGTTTAGAGTTGTGCTTATTTGTCAACAGTGAGGGTTACCTGTCATATGTTTGGTAGCTTAGCCCATCTAGTACTTTTGGTATGAGACAATATATGATGTATGTGCCTTCTGGCCATGGATAAACTAATGAAATTATCTCTTTCTCTAAAAAAAAAAAAAAAAAACTCTCAAGGTCGGCTGCTATAATATCTTAATTATCATCAAGTTGGGTTTTTGGCCAGCTAGCTAGCTAGTTTTCAAGTTTTTATTTTCCTTAAAAGTACTCTTATGTGTGTGTGTGTGTGTGTGTGTGTGTGTGTGTGTGTGTGTGTGTGTACACACACACACACACACAGATCCTATCCAGAGTGAGGCCTAACGTGTGAGGTAGGAGTTTAGGGTCACTCTTCGGTCTCATATCCACATCTCGATCGTTCAGTTTTTAGGTACTAATGTATAGATCATCTCTACAAAGTTTCAGCCAAATTGATGATTTTTAAGGTATCTAACTCACTTAAACCAATGGACGAATTGAATTTGTCCACCCTGAACCGTACTAGCTTTAAAGCAGTTATCAATGCCTAAACGACCATTAATTTGGCTGAAATTTTACAGAGATGATCTATACATTAGTACCTAAAAACTGAATGATCGAGATGTAGATATGAGACCAAAAATTGATCCTAAACTCCAACCTCACACGTTAATTTCAGAGTGAGGCCTCACTCTGGATAATATATATATATATATATATATATATATATAGACACACACACGGAGCGGTCCCAAAGAGGACGTCCGCACTATTGCTAAAGTGCGGAAGTTGACGCAGCAGCCTCGATTAAGCTTTGACGGTGCGGTGCCGCTTGTTGGACGGAGGCAAAGGGTAGGACGGACCGGTCTACAGTCGAGTGGAGTCGCCGGTGACTAGGTTGCAGTTCTGCCTAGAAAGTTGCAGTTGCAGGTCGAGTCGCTACCCAGAACCTGCAACCTTGACCTCCTCCGACCTCGATCGCTGCCAAGAACCTGCAACCTCGACCTCCTCAGACCTCAATCGCTGCCCAGAACCATCTAGGATGCCTCCGGCCTCTGTCCGCCAAGCCCCGAGCAGCCGTCGCCGCCTGAAACGCTGCTGCTGTGTTGCCGTCCGTACTTTAGCAAATTGCAAACGTCCGCTTCAGAACAGAACTGGCCTGTGTGTGTGTCTATATATATATATCAAGCCTTTAAGATAATTAGATATATCCTGTTAGAAACTGCCATGCATGCACCGAGTAATTATTTTAATATCCCAGATTATTAGAGTAAGTTCACCCGTTGAGTCAGTGGGTCAAGTCACTAGGTCACTATGTCACTGGTGTTTGGCTCGACCAAGAAGGCTAGCAAAGACTCTCTTTTTGCTGGTGTGTGGCGTGCCAACACCATGGGGTGTGAATCGTCTGGTGTCCTTGACCTGACTTATTGCTCAAGCTTGTGGACGAGGAGAGCACTAACCCCGTCACATGATTCTTCTCTATGCCTTAGTGCCTTACAGATAAAGACTTATGGTGTGATCTCTAATGTCACAGAATCAATATTCAATGTTGTAGACTGAGTAGAGCAATCACTGAGATTTTTTTTTCTTTCTTTTTTTTGAAACAAAAACTTGAAAACAATCACTGGGAAGTTGGAAAAAGCGCAAAGGCTACTAAGGCGGTCCTTGACTATCTCTGGGTTCAATGAAAGTTGAGGTTTGCTTCGAGGGGGGCTTTGATCTGAATAAATAATAAGTTTTATCCTTTTTTGCCCTAGAACCCTCGTATATATTTTTACAGGTATGGCAGTTTCCTTGCAATAGAAGGATTATTGAATGATAAATTCCTAATTGATGTCGCCCACATGAATTGCATAAGGGCTCATTTTACTTATCAACCTTGGATTGGGCAAAGCTATAACGCAATACCAACTGTAGGTCCATTTTGGGCCGCTATCGACCTAGTGAACTAAATACTCTTAAGTCTCCAGCCAAAATACTTTTGGTCTCAAACAACTGGGTTAGACACTGTTTAATACTTTTTTATGTTTGTTTCCACCCAGGGTATGAGTCAGTTTCCGAATTGACATCCGCCAATCTGAGTCAGCTTGTAGAGAAAACTAACGACCTAGAAAGTGATCCAGGTCCGTTTGAAAACTGACCCAGTGACCCAGACCCAATGGATGGAAACAAACATAAAAACTTATCTTACCCAGTGACCCAAATGGTGAACTTGCTCTTATGTTACATTGCCATGTGGTGGTCCGAACTAATAATATCACTCGAATTTGGTGGGGACCTTGCAAGGGGTGAAAAAATCAAAAGACCAATTAAAAATAAGTACAAGTCATATGGACTAATGACATCAATCCGGACCATCAAGTATACCATGGTCTGAGACCATATTATAGTCCCCTGCATGCACCATACACATAGAATGTACTAATAATAATGACTTGCACCGTAAGTCTGTAAAAAACTAAAAATCAATAACTAAAAGTATAAACACTACACAAAACTCATTATGAGTATTAGTATTACTCAGTCCATACCGTGCACGAAAAAATAAATATACGCATTATAGTAATGTTACATGTAAGGGTCCCCATTTTATATTATTGCCGAAACATATTTTTGTTCGACTAATTCTTTGCGAAATGCGTTTGAAGAATTTGAAGATGCCCTATCCCCGGAAGTCTAATATTGGGATGGGAAAATCACTCCCACTTTTAGATAAACCATCTCTAACATTTAGGGAAAAAAACATTTATACATTTAAACAATCATATGTGGCATGTGAAAACATGTCAAACTACTCAAACATTGATGGTAAAACCTGATTTTTAAGAGCTTCTCCAATCGTAAAATGATATTTTTTCTTCAATGATTTCGGTTTGCTGACTTTGGAAAATTGTAGAAAAAGATCGGGTTGACATTTTTGAGTTAGTTCTAAAATTGCTTAAAAATTATGATTCATGGGTGAGAAATTTTTGTGAAAAAAAAACATGCGATTTCAGCAAAAAAAAAAAAGAAGCATGTGCTATAATCCACAACTTTAGATCAAAAGTCATGGTCTCAGACTTTTTTTTTTTTTTTGGAAACAATTATGATGGTTTCTGCACATTGGAAAAACATGTGATATCTTTTGATTGATAATCCTCACTTACATGCGCACTGTTAGTATCTCTTGTATGAATGTGGACGTGAGCATCCTTAGCCCCGCTTATATGCAAAATAGGTTAATTCCAAGCCCATGTTGAAACTTTCTTCATTGAGCTTATTACAAAGTGCTTGCCAAACTAGCTAAAAATATGAATATGTCACACCAAAAAGATGAAGGTTTTGAACTCAAACTATCAATGTCTTAGAAACATATATACATGAGACACGGCTGGCAGGCTAAATTTCCCACTTGTACGCATGTGCATTTACCCAAACACAATGCGAATGGATAACTAGAGTAGGAACTTTAATTGCACGCTTTGTCTAGATAAAAGTTCATCTCTATTATCAATATTTCGAGCTTCGGAATCTGAAGAAAGTTAACTATTCAAAAAGATCGGGTTCTTTTCATTTCATGCTCCATAAAAGAAGCATCCAATCCTACTCGTCTACTATGCGCAGCTTTCTTTTCTGCATGCCATTCTATTCCAAAGACTCGAAGACAAAACACACACAGACATATATTGAGAAAGAATGTTGGTATTTTTGTCTTTGTCATACATTATTGTTCGTGCCGCCCCACTTTGTTACTTGAGTGAAATGATAGAGGAAAAGGAGTTTGAAAAGAGGTTCAAATATAGAAAATGAAATCCAATACAGCGCCCCACTAAAAAAAGAAAAAAAGCTAGTTAGTTAGCTCCATCATCTTCAAAAGCTAAAGAGGCAGCTAGTTGTTACTTGGGAATAGCGGCAGCTAGGTAATTGATAGAGTATCATCCAACCTATTATTCCAACAAACGCTTCCTTCCATGCATGTGCTTGTTCCAACTTTGAACATTCTCTTCTCTTTCTCTTTGGACTCTTCTCCAAACCATTTTCTTCTTTAGCAGTAATGCCTTTGGCTGTTTAGCACTTTGCCTCTCCCCCTACATACACCAAACAAACAAATTAAGTACATCCCTTAGATTTGGCCACACGACCCTTTTCTTTTTGGACCTAGCTTGCAGCTTCTCCGCCGATTCTCATCCCTTATTTCTTTACCACTTCGAATTTCATCGAACGACTAAATTTACCACTTCGAATTTCATCGAACGACTAAACCTACTCCTTAAACTAATTGAAGCAGATACAACGCTATAGATATATAAATGTCACTCTTCCATATATATATATGCATGAAAGCTATTTAAAGCTAGCTAGTTCCTCTTCATATCTCTGAGCTAGCTCCCACCAGTACTCACTACTCACCACCCCAGTTCTGAAAGCCAAAGATTCTTCAACTAGTTGCTGATCAAATAAATGGATAGGGAAAGCCATAACGATACTGCTGTCATTCATTCCTCCATTGCTCTGTTGCAAGAAAGATTCAAACAGCTGCAGAGAGTGAAGGCGATGAGAGCAGAGAGAGAGGTAGTGAGAGTGCTTCCTCTCTCAGCACCAAACCACTTCACCACGAAGAGCATGGATCCCAGTATGCATTACAAGGAGCCAGCAAGTTTGTTTTTACACCCTCAGCCTGACCAGTTTGTCTTTGCTCATGGCCATGGTTTTGGGTCACCGTTGTCCCAAGTTTCTCTCTCTCTTTCTTTATGGCCAACATTGCAGACCAAGTATGAGGAGGAGGATTATATACATACGGGAACCGAAACCCAGCTGTTGATCAACTTATGGCCAACAGTCACAAGCAGCCCTTCATCAAACAGTACTAGTTCGAACAAATTTGAAGATTGGGATACTGATTGTGACTCTGATGATGTAGATACTTCTCTTCATCTGTAAACCAAACCATACTTGTGGCGACTATTTATGTTTTGTATCTAGGTGGCATGCCATATCTTATGGGATTACTGTTAAGGATGTTGGCCATTTTACATAACAAGAATAATGAATAGATGATTGTTGATTTTTGGGAGCTACATTTATTGAATCCAAACTCGATAAACCAAACAAGCTTCACTATTTCCCACATAGACTATAGAATGATCTTTGTGTAATTGATTACATCATACCAATGTAGAAATCCAGATAACTGGAAAGCCCGGTTTACGTATCGGACACTCCGAAGATATATTTGCTACAATGAAATAATGCAATTGATTCTTTTCTTCTATTCATTAAGTTCTCTATATACATGACATTAGTTGGAAAAAAAAAATGTCAAAAGAAATATTGGTTCTCTATATCAAAATTTGACGAATCCCAGATCACAGCCTTGCTACACAAACGGGTCCGTCTAGGGATGTTCGCATCTTGTTGAGAAAACTGGAGGTCCAAGCACGGAAGTCAATCACCAATTGTGTAACTGAGAAGTTATGCTTTTCACGATAGGGTGGTACTCTGTGTGCATGAGCTGCCTGGCCTTCTCTGAACCAGGTTTCTCGAGCCACTCATTGTATAAGCTTTGCACTATTGGATTTGCAAAAGGATCAGATACCAAAACCTGTAAAGTATTCAAGGATCGTCAATATATGTCTAAACACAACCATTCAAAGGCCAAAAAGGTTCCAATACCACCAGAGAGCTAAATAAATATATGCAAAGATTGACTGTAAAAAGATCCTGCATGGAAAACCAGGGTCTAGTGGGAACTATGTAAATGTTCGCTCTTTCTTGGACACATTGGACAAACATATCTTTATTGTATTTCCGAATCAAGGAGATTGCCTCTCTTGAGACAGAACAAGGGTGGAACTATGCAAGTATTTGCGTTCTAATCATCTGGTGAAAACATTGGGTGTTTTATATTAACAGTGTTGGATGACGTCCTAAGTTTGAACCCCCATCCTTCCCCAAGAAAAAAAATAATAACAAATGATCCAGTTGAAGACAATATGAGCAGGTTATCCATTATAGGCTTCTCAGGCAATACCTGCCTTGGTAAGAAATATTTGAACTTCAGAGCCCAAGGATCAACATGGTTATCTCAAAGAATAATTATTGGACATTTCTGTCAGGTATAATGTCCCAATAGTCCAACTAATGTGCTAGGACTAGAGAAATATCTTTCAAATATCTACCACATAAAAAGGCCAAGAAATATAAGTATGAGTCTCATAATGGAAGTAGAGTTCACAAAATCACTGAAATTAAGTTCATCAGATACTCACATTTTCCGCATAAGCTGCTTGTAATAATGGAATCAACTGCTTTGCAGATTGCCCAGGTTTTGGCTTTATCTGTCCTCCACCATTCAAGCAGCCTGTGAAAATTCATGTTTGTATAAATTCACAAATTCCAGTTTCACAGAAAGAAAAAGTGAACATATAAACCCACAGAGTCACAAGCTGTGAATAGCAAATAAGAATTTACAAGAAACATACCAGAAGGGCATGCCATGATCTCTAGAAAATGATAATCACATTTCCCAATCTTGATTTTCCTGACAACGTTTTGCAGGTTCCGAAATCCATAACATAGTGCAAATTTCAATACAGTCTTTCCTTCCACCTAAATGAAAAGCACACATCAATGCCTTACACAACAATGAGTAGTGAATGCTTATACATGAAATTAGACACAAGTTATTTAAAAATCTACACACTAAAACAACTTTAGCCTTTAGGGATGCACACACTTGTATAAAATACTTCAAAGATGCATATCAATACCTGGATATACCAGGAATAATGACAAGAAAATTCTCATACCATTAATACAACAAGTTCTGAATAGATAAAAGCCAGAAAACATGGCCAAACAGATCAGCAAACAGAATCATTTCTAGGCTCATTCTAAGGATACAGACAAGACACCCAGTGGGCCAAAAAAAATTTGGTGACCTTCCCCTATTTATTATGCAGAAATACGGATAGGCCAAAGATCAACAATGCTCAAGTTGTGACAAGGACTACACTATAACCCTAGCAAATATGTGGTCAAACTCAAATCCTTAATAACTTCACTTACCTCTAAAGTCACTTCCTGGAAGTCTGAATTTTTAATAGTTCTGAAGTCCACAGGGCCTTCAATTTCTCTTCCAAAGATTACTTTAGCAGCATATCGGAAAATTGTTTCTGCATAACCCCCTGAGCTTCCGCAGACTCCATAAAGATGTCCACCACTAAAGTTTGTCAACCTGGCAGAACAACATGTTAAAAACTCCACAGCACATAAAGAAGGCAAGTTAGAAACATTTGCAGGTCTTACATGCTATCTAGTGGAGACTCTTCTAAGCCCTCAAAATCAACTCCTTTTAACTGCAAGCATCCCCAAAAGAGATTAAGTTGATAGATGTCAGAATCATTCAGAGACCACAAAAGTGGATATGGGAGTAAATATGACCATTTGGGGCCTCACCTGTATCAGATCTAAGACTTCCCCAGTTGTCAACACTGAATCTACCTCTGAAACGCTAAGACTTCCATCCTCATTACTCTTGGCTCCATCAACTTCAAATACGAAGTCATCGCGTGACGCCTCAAGCTTCTTATCATAACAAGGCATCACTGTTACATGGTAAACATCATCTGGCCTGTCAAATAAATGTTTTCTGATTAAATCAGGCATATACAAATATACAATGAAAAACAGACATAGTTCAGTTATATACTTCCTGTTACACCCAGAGAACACTAAATACTTTAAAATTCATACACTTAGGCCAAGTTAGCCTACTATCAGATGTGGACTAAAGTGTTAATAGTCTGCCTACAAATAAAAGGTAATTTCTCATGAAATTAATAGAAGAAAAAAAATTGATGCTCATATACTAGGTCTTACAGAAATTTTTTAATTTCCAGTGTAAAGGTACAGAATAAACCAAGAAAAAGAATGGGGAGGAACACAAAGATAATCCCATGTTTAGAACCTAACTATAGGACTATAGGTCAATAATTTCATGACTTATATGTATTACTCCCACTTAGCAGACTATGGCAACAGCAAAAATTTGAGTAAATGGGATGTGAATATTATCAACATCTAATATTATAGTTCTTAGGAACTACTTTCCAGAGCAGAAATGATTCAAATCACAATTTCGATCACAGTTTAGATGAACTGTTTGCAGACTGCAGAGTAGGGGTTTAGCAAGAAAAAAATTACCTAAGACCCATTTTTTGGCATATATGCTTTTTAACAATAACTCCAATTGTTTGCTGGGGACTCTTCACTGAAGAAATATAAGGCAGTACATAGGATCCAAGTGTTTTTTCAGCATAACATATCCAGCCTGCAATAATAGATAACTTTGTCAAATTTCTTTACCATCAAAAACGAGGTTTCAATGCCGTATTGAACTACTGTCTGATAAAATGAAATTCCCCATTTCAGTTTATGTCCCTCTACTGTGTGCTGAGGAGGGGGAAAGGAAAAAGAGGATGTGATGCAATTATCAAACTGCTGATAGGTTCAGACATATACCTGGACATGCTGATGAAATCATGGGCAACAAAGATTTACGGCTTTCATCATCAGTTGACTGGTTGTACCTTGTGATGAATTCATTACAAGATTCAATAAGACTTAGATCTCTACTGCAACTTGTGTCAAATATAGCCTTTACGCCAAGGGACTTAAAAAGAGTTGTCAATTTCCTAAAGACCTGAAAAATGGGAACAAACTGTGATGTTAAAATTTCAAAGTCAACATCTAAAACTAACTTACTGCCTATATCTAAAAGTCAATAGGAACAGGTATTAGTACAGGTTCAAAATATATATACACATATATATGTATATACTTATATCCTATAATTCTAAATACTTACAAATGTGCACTGGAGGCATAGATCATGATATATGCATAATATGATCAGCTTTTCCCTCATAAAAGTCAAGTTTAAACTCATAGGAGGGAGGGAAGACAAACTAAATACAAGTTACAATATTACCTGAAGTTGCGAAATCCCAAAATGAACTGCAAGTGAAGCTCTTGATTGGGGAGATAGGGAGACAATGACAGCTTTTCCTTTATCAATATTCAAAAGAAACTCATCCAAACTTTGCTTCTCCAGCATAACCGTCTCGGCCGATGTTATGCACCCACTGCACAGTCACACCAAATCAAAGACATTATCCCTAAGAACGAAACTTTCAACAGATAGTCCTAATCATAGTGCATCCAATTACTTCGTAAACAGTGCCTACTCTTCACAATTATGTGCATATTTCTCAGTCTCTCAGTAGTTCCTCAACTCTATGAGTTCTAAATGTTCATTCTTTAATACATAAAAAATAAAAACACAAAATTCCAACTTCACCAACGAAAAAAAAGATAAACTCTAATCTCATTTCTTCAAAATTATATGGAATTGACGAATTACCTGCATGCTAAGCAATCTTTGAGTGAAATTTTAACCGGTTCTGTTTTCAATTGCTTGCTGGAAGTTGCAACCTGCACAAAGTAAAATTGCTAAACAAGCTTAATTTTACTAATCCACTGCAGTAACTATAAATTCGTAGATCAAACCGAAACTTAGTGAAACCACTAGGGAAATGAGAGCACCAGAAATTGACCTGAGACTTATCAGAGGGCTTTGTAGGGGTGGATTTGAGAGAGACTATGCAAGCCTGAGAGGGAGCTATGTAGTCGTTAAGGTCTCCGATTCGAAGCGTGGCGGAGAACTTCTCTGACATCACTCTGACGATCCAAATCGAAAGGTCGAGAGAGTTTCTCTGAAAATTAGGGTTTTGGGGAGGTGGAAGATGAACAGAGAGATCAAAAGCACAGAGGCGGTGAAATTTTCCAGAAGGAAGCTGCGGGAAAGAAGAGAGGAGAAGAGAGGTGTGGCTATTAGCCCGCTTGTATGATCGTCTGTGGTTTGGTGACGATACTGTTTCGTCCAGCCACCAATGAGATTGTGGGAGTTTGTGGAAAAGGAAAGTCAATAAGATATTTTTGCATCCTTTTACTTGTTTCGTTGTCCAATGGATTCCCGGTACTTTTTGTGCTTCCGCCTCGTCAGCGTCTGAGACACGTGCCGACCACGAGCACAGCTCCTTTTTTGTTTTTGTACATGTTTATGGAGAAATAGTTGTACTTTCTTGTGAGGAATTTTTTTATCATATGGTTAGGTAACTTTTTTGAATGAAATCATAAATGATGATCACAATCGTTGAGGTGTACCGTGAACACTACATGAGCAGAACTTAATCTTCTTCCTTTTTAGAATAAAAGAAATTTCATTCATCCAAAATATTACAACGACGGGAATGACACTGTAAAATCCTAAGAAAATGACATATCCCAAATATAGAACTGGCGGTTACAGATACCATGAGCAAACAGAAGCCCAACGTTAACCACAAACATCAACTTATTCCAGGAGTTCTGATACATCCTTATAATCAACCTCAAGAAGAGACTAACCCCTTCCGACACCATATACCAATACCGCCAATATATGTGGAGGGGCAACTCCCCATTACATTGACCACAAGAACACAACAAAATTAAAACGATTAGTCCCTGGAGATGACACCATAAAACGACACACCACTTGTTCAGACCACTAACACCCTCACTCAAAGGAGGAAGGACTAATAAAACCTAAACAAGAACCTTAAAAAACCAAAACAAAACTCTGAAGAAACCACCAACACCCTCACTCAAGGGAGGAGGGACTGATTAAACCTAAACAAAACCTAGAAAAAACAAAAACCCTAATAATAACGATGACTAGCCCTCGCAAACCACCTTACTTCTCGGCCAGTAGTCGACTGTCGAAAGCGATCATCTGAGATTCCAGCCAGATCCAAGCATAAACGAATAATCTGAAATTCACCAACTGCAACCAACCAGCATTCCACAATTCCCACCCAGACCTCATCCAACATCCACGTCTCCACCACAAGTCCACCGCACACCACCACCCCCTTCGATCCCACAAATCCCAAACTCTAGCGAGCAATCCGATCAGGAATAACATAACGAAAGAAAAGGATCTCTGGTCAGAACCCAAAAGTCGATCTGAAGCCACAACCAACTCAGGTAGAAGAAGGAAGAGAACGCGACTCACCAACCACCGGAGAAAACATAGCAGCCCGTCCGGCAACCCTCAAACCACGCCGACGAGGCCGGAGGCCGGCGCAGGTGTGGAGGGGTCGCCAGACAAACCAAGAAACCGAAACTATTTACTTCCGAACTCTAGATCCTTTTTTTGCTGAGAGTTTAGAGAGAAAATGGGCAATTAATTTGTAAAATTTAGGCAGAACAAATCATAAATTGTTAGAATGATTGTTCATTTATAAAATTTAAGTTCACTTCTTAGAAATAAAAAAATGATACAACTACTTATATATTCTCGTCTTAATTAAATTTCACTTCCTTATTTGGAGAGTGAAATTTGCACTTCCCTTTTAGTAAACTACACTCCTTATCTGAGGAAATTCTCAATTTACCCCTTACATTATCTATATTCTATCATCTTCTTTTTTTCTTCTTCCTATAATAGAAGAACCAGATGCAAATAAGAGGGGGGAGAGAGAGAGTAGTCAGAAAGGTAATTGTAGAAATAAATATATTAAAATAAAAATGGGAGTGTGGTTTACAAAAAAGGGAGTGCAAATTCCCCTATTTATTCAACCTTTGATGTGAACTTCATCGGAGTTTCATTCTAAAAGTCTCCTCTCTTGTCAATTTATTATTGATTCAACAAGAAAAACACATACCAAATTTGCTAATTTGCACTCCCCTACTTATTCAACCATTGATGTGAACTTCATCGAAGTTTCATTATAAAAGTCTCCTCTCTTGTCAATTTATTATTGATTCAGCAAGAAAAACACATACCAAATTTGCACTCCCCTAATTATTCAACCATTGATGATTTGATGTGAACTTCATCAGAGTTTCATTCTAAAAGTCTCCTCTCTCGTCAATTTATTATTGATTCAGCAAGAAAAACACATACCAACTTAGCTTATCAGTTCAGTCATTACAGAAAAACAAAAAGTATCTACAGTTCCGCAATTGAATGCATAAAATTCGTATACGGTTCTATATGGCTTTTCCCTCAACAGAAGAGAATACACATTGCTAAAATTGTGATAACCCAAGCCCAATAGTAAAATGGTATCCCTATGCACATGTTGGAAACATGGAGCCCAATTAGGGCATCTCTCCCTCTCCTCTTGCAGAAAGTTACTAGCATTCCTATTGTAAAAATTTCAACTTCATGATCAGAGCATATTAGGCCAGTTAATCTCATTTACTTGGTACTTTGGTAGCTGGGATTTGAGAAGTCCCCTACCGATCTCTTGCCTCAAACTTGAAGCTTCTAGACAGCTTAATCCATTCCATTCACTAATTTGAGAGAGAATACAGTTCCAAAACTAAGCATGAGTTTCCATGTATATAATCATTTTTATGTTAAACTGCGGTTGGCTAACAGTAGGCACAACTCAAATACATGGTCCCCCAAACTCATATCCCTCTTGTGGGTTCAACTGCATGGAATTATTAACTGGAACAGCAAATACATGGAACAAACTCACTCTACACAAAAAACTTGAGCTCACATTATTATGAAATTTAAAGGTAGCCAAAAGCCTAAACTTACATGATCATCATTCATCAGTATAAGCTCATCATCACACATAAGAAGGGCAATGGTCAATATACCAATGGATTTGAAGGGTGAGTAAACGATAAGGTAGGTAGAGCAGTAAAGTTTCTAGTTACACAAGTAGTTGGTGGCTGGTGGTTGCTATGTATAATAGACAAAAGTGATGATCCCTCCGACCTACTACCACCTGGAGCTGCTCTTGTTCTTGTTGCCACCATACAATCGGAAGAGATTGAAAGCAGAAATGCAAGAGATGAGGATTGTGCTGAGGCCAACTAACACCGCGCTCGCAATTCCCTCCCCAACTTGGTTGCAGAACTTGTCATACATGTTGCAGATCTTCATCCATTGTAGCTCCGACTGCCCCAACTTGGCCAAGGCCGCAGACTGTGCCGCAGCTCCTATTGCAGCCACAGCCACATATGCCATCACCTTAATTCACAGAATCAGCAAGTTAATTATTTCATCACACAATCAAGACCAGCTACGTACTTAATTTGGATGAGGATGAGTTTCTTCTTCAATTGAAGTTACATATGCAAAATCACAAAACCAGCTAGCAAATCTAATTACATAGTCATTAGTAAAGGGAGCTAGAAATGATGATTATCAAGATGCATCTGTAAATTAATCGATCATACCTGATCAGCTGAGAATATAATCCAAGCTAAGGGCTTGCTGAAGAGAACATTTCCTCTAACCATGCTCATAACACAGCGCAGTGCTTGCAGCAAAGAGTAAGCAGCAGCTATTCCATTGGCTATCACCAAAAACCTACACAAACATATATTTAAGCAATGAAATTTTTGAGTAAAAGAGAACTAACGGGAGAGATTGAAGAGTTGAGGATTTACACAAGGGCCTTCATGTCCGTGAACTTGGCCTTCTTCTTGACCATGAAGATCTCTTTGACCTGAGTATCAGTGGCCACAAGAAGAGCAGCGGCGAGTCCGAGACCACAGATGAGAAACCTCAAGACCAACTCTGCCACCCTCACTCTCCGATCGATCACTTTTAGATTTGTGGTGCTGCTGCTGCTGCTGTGAGACACTGGGACATTCCCAGGACTAACACCCACACCCAAGTAGCTCATTCTTAATTTTCTTTTGTTTTCCTTTGCCCAAAATTAAGAGCACACTGCAGTGGTAGCTAGCTCAAATTAAGTACTGAAGAGAGTAAAGAAGAGCTACCAACAAAGAACCAACTTGAATCAATCCCACCCAACAATATGCACTTGGAATATCATCATCAGGATCACTCACCTACCATCAATACCACCATTCACTTCCCACTAACTACTTTATATATATATAGAGAGAGAGAGAGAGAGAGAGAGCGCCACAGATGGTCACAATTTAAAGCCTTTTCATTTGTTTGGTATTTGCCAATTAACCCCTTTACTCCCAGCCAATTGATGAAAGACTGAGGTTTTCTCTAGAAACTCATATCTCAAGAATACCTAGCTCACCTCTGCTTTGCAATTAATGACCCTTTTCTCTCTGAGACTAGGAAGTTGTCAGTTTTATTACTTGAATAATTAAATCATGGTGTGAACATAAATTGAAGGTGCAGCTTGAAAGACATCAATCATTCAGCGGTAGAATTCAAGTCCCCCACCTTATCTCCCTCTCCTCTCTCTACCTATTTACTGCCCTTTCTTGGGACCAACTATTGCCTCTTCCTAGAAACAAAATAAATTATATTTCAACCAAAATCATAAGTTCACTGGGAAAGAATAAGCTAAGCTATGATTACATTGTTGCGTATACCTATATTATTAAGAGAATAAGCTTTTTGTTGAAGGAAAACCTAATTTGTGTTTAGCCCAAACTCTAGGTTACTTGACCTAGTGGTAATAGGATTTAATTAGAAGGATCTAGAATCCTAATCAATGTAGAATTACTTTCCTTGTATGATTGAGATTCTATGCATTGTAATCCTCTATATAAAGAGGCCCCTATTATCAATGAGAACACACAGCAAATTCCTCTCAAATTCAGTTTCTCTACAACACGTTATCAGCACGAGCCCTAACCCTGAAATCCTAAATTCGTAGCCTTCAAATCCCAGAAACCACCGCCGCCCACCTTGAAGATCTCAACTCCAGGAGTCCAGAACCGGCGGCCCCGTCCCCAGAACCGGCCGGAAAATATCCGAACCGGCCACCGGAAATATCTTTACCCTCCCTGCCCGGTTCGAAGCCTTCCTCCCGGCCAACTGCTACCAAACTTCACCGGAACCTGCAACCAGACCCCAGATCACAGGAGCCGAAAAATCTCCACCGGAACCGGCCTAGAACGGTCCGAACCGGCCACCGGAAAGGACTACTACCGAACCAGCAGAAAGAAAAAAAAAAAAAAAAAAAGGGAAGGCAGCAGATCAGCCCAGCCCAACGTCCTGCCCAAAACCTCACAGCCCAAGCCCACCAGCAGGCCCAGCGAAGCCCACGTGCAAGCCAAGCCGCCAAGCCGCAAGCCGCAAGCCACCAAGCCGCCTAGCCGTAAGCCGCCAAGGAACCTGCCACGTCAGCAAGCCACGCAGGCATCCAGTCAGCAGCCACGTCAGCCACCTGTGCCACGTCAGCAGATCGGTCAACCACAGTCAACCTCCGGTCAACCACAGCCGGCGACATTTCCGGCAGACTTCCGGCCACTTTTCCGGCCAACTTCCGGCCACTTTTCGACGATTTTCCGGACACTTTTCCGGTGACTTTTTCCGGCCAAATTTCCGGTGAATTTTCCGGTAGCTACAGTAACTCCGGCAGCTACAGTAAATTCCGGCCGCTACAGTAAACTTCCAGCGACGGTTTTTCCGACCATCTTTTAAGGTAAATTTTTCTAAAAGTTCCCGTTTTTGTGAAGTTTTTCAATTTCTTCTTCTTTTCTCGGGGACTTCCAAAATCCCTTCTTCTACCCCCCTTTCTCTACATAGGGGAGACCAAAAGCCGAACTGTGGGGGTTCGCGCTCACTCCAAGCTTAGAGCTTGTAGAGTCCTCCAAACTTAGAATTTGTTGAGAAGAAAACGATCGACCATATACATCGTCGTTTCGATCTAATCCAAAACCCCTCTTGGAATTCGATTTTCTTGGAAGCGACTACGCTCAGAAAATCCCTAATTTCTTGGAAGCGACTACGCTCAGAAATTTAATAGTTTTTCGTGGTAGCCTTTTCGCTCCGAAACTAACCCTAATCTTGTGTTGTTTTTCAGGATGAGTTACCTGAACAAGTTGAGCTTTGTCCCACTCGAGACAACTGGCGCAGGATACCATAGGTGGGTCCGAGATGTGCGCCAACATCTTAAGGCTGATGGAATTCTGGAAACCATCCAAGAGCCTGGTCAGAACGTGCTCTCAATCGAGCAAGCTACTGCTTTTGAAGCAAAACAAGCTAAGGCCATAATTCTCATGACAAGGCACATGAATGACGCGCTCCAAAATGAATACCTCAATGAGGAAGACCCAAGAAAGCTATGGGTAGAACTAGAGCAGCGATTTGGCAACGTTCGTGACTCCCTGCTTCCTGATTTAGAAGTGCGATGGCATAGCCTCCGCTTTTGTGATTTCAAGTCTGTGCTTGATTATAACTCGGAAGCTCTTCGTATCAAGTCTCTGATGGAGTATTGTGGCCAAGCCATAACTGATACGATGTTGATCGAGAAGACTCTCTCTACCTTCCCCGTCTCTGCATTGATGATTTCAAAGAATTATCGGATTGATGTAAATGCAGGACGTATCACAAGGTTTCATGAGCTCATTGGCGCCATGAACGTAGCTGAAAAGCACGATAATATCCTTGTGAAGAACTATAATGCTAGACCCGTGGGAACTAAGCCTATTCCGGAGTCTAACTATAGTCGCGCCCCCAATGGAGGACGCAAGGAGCGAAACCCTAAGGATAGGGACTTTTCTGGAAGTTCTGGTCCATATATTCGCCCTAAAGAGGAAGGAAATCGCCAAGAGAGGCGTGCACGGAACCGTAGAGGTCAACGTGAAGAGAGAGAGAGGCGGAGCCTCCGACCATGGTGGTAACGCCACCAACAACGTTCAAATCGCGCCCCAATGGCGCCTCGATCAAGGGAGCCTGACCATGAGATGTTTGTTTTCGATGTGGATCAACTGAACATTGGGCTAAAACATGTACCGCACCCCAGAATGTTGCAAACGCATACAAGACGTCGCGAAGCAAGGGAAGCAAATTACATGGCACAAGAAGATCAAGATGGTGATCTAGATCTAAGGGTGGAAGACTACAAGGATCAAGACCCAGAAATTGGCGATTTTGATTGAGTCTTTTTATTTTCAAGAGATGTAGGCGATTGCCATATTCCTTTTATTGGATTAGATTTTCTTTGATCATAGAAACAATGATGTATTTCGTTGGCTTATGAATAAAATTTCGAGTTCTTTTCATTATGACTCAATTTTGATTCTGAGCATATGACTTTGTGACTACGATGGCTAGACCATCCGTATTAATTTAAGGACATGGAATAGCCCAAGTTCCACTTGCCAAATGGCACCTTGATTACAGTTGTCACAGAAGCTCTCTACGCTCTTAGGGCAAATAATACCCCATGAATAGCCAACGAATTCCATGCGAAAATGCATGTAGAGAACGGAAATGAGTTCCTTTGCATTACCTCTAATGATTGCGAACAAAGACGCATCTTAGAGACGTTTATGTGTCTCTCTAGTGGACTTTATGTCACTATTCGAGATCTTTAATCCAATAAACTTATGAGAGAAGCTCTCTTGGATTTAGACACATATTGGCTTTGTCACGACAGGATAGATCATCCTAGTCATGATATGATGATCCGTCTACAAAAGACTTCACATGGACATCATTTCTTTTGAGCAAAATGAAGCAAGATGCCGCCATAAAAGGCGCCAACCATGGGCATCATGCCATGGTTGTTCCTCCTTGTGGCCATGACGCCATACATGCTAATTTCCATGGCTCCCACGCCATGATGGGAGATGTAGTCACATATTTTGCTTCTAATAGCGCTACAGACGCTTAGGCCTAACCAAACTCCTCATTGGTTGCTTCTAAGGCCTCTCGCTCGTTTTACAAAGCCCATTCCTTATGAAAATTAGGACTGAGACCGTCCTATGCAAAGGATATGACAATACTCATTATGTTCTTACATAGAATCCGTAGGGATTTTGTGGATTGATTCAACCAACTTGCGGACGCTTAAATATTTCATGATGTTGGTTGACACGCAAACACGCCGGTCACGTGTTGCGCCATTGTCCACCTATAAATGCTACTTATGCTACACTCCTAGCACATATCATGTGACAACGGGCTCACTCCCCGAATCATCCTATCCAGTCAATTGGATTTGACTATGCTAGAGAGTTTACATCGAAAGACTTTCGATGGATATTGCAATGGGTTTGATGTTGGACATCACATTCCCATGTACACACCCAATTGGTCTCGCGGAAACGACTACGATGGTAGTCCGCACATTGGTAATGCGCACCAATCTTCTTCCATCCGCTTGGGGTGATGCGATATCGCATGCAGCCATGCTAATTCGTCTACGACCTACCGCCACTCAATGTACCTATGCGTTACAGCTAGTGACTGGGTACACGTATTTTGTACTTACGCACATTTGAGTGAGCCATTTATGTGCCAATTGCGCCGCCACAGCTCTCCATGATGGGTCCTTACAGACGAATGGGCCACTACGTTGGATTTGCGCTTCCAACAATCGTCCGCCACTTAAATGCCCTTGCTAGGCGATCTCCTTACCGCTAGATTTGCGGATGTCACTTTGATGCGACAGTCTTCCCGTCGTTAGGGGGAGATAAGAACACGAATGTTCAACAGGAACGACAGGAATTGTCGTAGTCTGTCCCCACTATGTCTCATCTTGATCCCTATTAAAGTGACGAGATCACACAATTATGCTGCAAACATGCCTGCAAGGAAGGACGTCCCTACGAGAGGACGTACGCGCCACCCTACACGGAGGTAGGCATGGCGCCAATGCCAAAGAAAGTGGCACTTTGGCGTTACAGGCCATGGCCCCAGCTAGGATGCGTGGGAGGCCCGTGGGTTCGAAGGATACTTTGGCACATTCCAATCCTTTAATCATCATGACTCAAAATCCGTCTCATGAGTATCTTCCGGGTTATGGTTATCGTTGGGGGACGCCTCAACGTCAAACCCTATTCCTGAGAATATAGAGCTCTATGAAACTTACACTAGTGTACATGAGACGTGGGATAGAAACTCCATCATAATTGATGGTGTAGTTACGCATTTTGTTGCGCATGAGTTTGCTCAGTCCGATGATATCGAACCACGCTCCGTTGATGAATGAATGCCAACGTAGAGAGTTTTTGGCCTAAATGGAAAGATGCGATCCAGGTTAAGATGATTCTCTAACGAAGAGGAAGGTTTTCGAGCTAGAGATGCCAACACCTCCTAACATAAAACCTGTTGACTAATGGGTCTTCGTTAGAAAGCGTGATGAGAAAAAGAGATGGTAATCTCGCCTTATGGCGCAAGGCTTCTCACAAAACGCCCTGGAATCGACTACGATGAGACATATTCTCTCGTAATGGATGTCATTGCACTCCACTACCCTGTCAGTTTGGTAGTTTCCGAATAACTGAACATGCAGCTTACAAATGTGGTCACTACGTATCTCTATAGGGATCTAGATACGGAATATACATGAAGATTCCTTGTGAACTTCATTTACCCAAGTCAAGTGGCTCTAGACCATGGAGCGCGTTTACAAAGAGGTTGAAACGCTCACTAAAGTGACTACTTGATTGGGAAGGGATATGCCCACGCGTTTCCATAACAAGTTTCGGATTCTATCACGGTTCATGTTGGACATGATCTTCATTAGAAGCCCTTAAAGAGTTAAGGGAAACCGCTGAACACTTGAAATCCAACTTTGAGATGAAGGATTTTGGGAGAACACGATTATGTCTCGGTTTGGAACTTGAGCGTCGTGTAGATAGATGCTTAGGCATTTTGACAAGGTCATGCCTTCAAGCACCCCCATGATCGTCCGTAGTCTTGATCCTGAAAAGGATCCTCTTCATCGAAAGGATGATGATGAAGATGTGCTAGAGGCAAAAGTGCCTTACTTAGTACAATAGGCGCATTATTGTACTTATCTCAATGCACAAGACCGGACATCTCATATGTTGTGAACTTGTTAGCTAGATATAGCTCTGCGCCAACGCGACGCCATTGGATTGGTGTAAAAGATATCTTTCGATATTTGAGATGTACGATTGATATGGGCTTGTTCTATCCCTACGAAGAGATGATGGATTCGGACCCATCACACACCGGAAACGCCGCCAACGCTGGCCTGCGTTCTCTATCCCCATCCCAAAACGACATGTGTTTTGGAAGGTTTTGCTGATGTTGGGTATCTGTCTGACCCACACAATGGTCATTCCCAATCCGGTTAAGTGTTCACCATGGGAAAAGACCGTGACATCTTGGAGGTCTACATATTAGACCCTAGTCGCTATATCTTCGAATAATGCAGAGATCGTTGCTCTTCACGAAGTGGTTCGTGAATGTATATGGATTGGATCCATAATTACGCATGTTCGAGTAGCTGTGGTTTGAAGTTTACCACAGATGAGCCTACGAGCATTTAGGATAATGCTACTTGTTTTGAACAAATGAGGCAAGGCTACATCAAAAGCGACAACACCAAGCATAATCAGCAACAACAGACACTCCTCGAGATCAAAGTGAACTAGGTTCGATCTGAGGACAGTGAGGCAGACTTGTTTACTAAGTCATTGCCCAATACCACGTTCGAGAAACATGTGGCAAGAATTGACTTGCGGAAATTATCTGAACTCCCATGATCGTAGTCATCAGGGGGAGGTGCAGACATCAGGGGGAGATGTCTACATGTTCGTCTCGAATCGTGAAGGGTGTGTTGTGCTCTTTTTCCCCTTCGACCGAGGTTATTTTTGTCCCACTGGGTTTTTGTTACTCGGCAAGGTTTTTAACGAGGCAACGAGAGAAGCACCGCGTTTGGGCAACACAAGGGGGAGTGTTGAAGGAAAACCTAATTTGTGTTTAGCCCAAACTCTAGGTTACTTGACCTAGTGATAATAGGATTTAATTAGAAGGATATAGAATCCTAATCAATGTAGAATTACTTTCCTTGTATGATTGAGATTCTATGCATTGTAATCCTCTATATAAAGAGGCCCCTATTATCAATGAGAACACACAGCAAATTCCTCTCAAATTCAGTTTCTCTACAACACTTTTTAAGTTAAAATTAAATTTTTTGACGGAAATGCCTTAAAATATTAAAATACTTTGAGAATTAATTAAATCATAAAGGCCATTATGACAATTACAAATTATATTTTTATTAAAAAAATAAACAAAATAAATCCCACAAATTCCACTTTTCTCTCCTACTAGCCTCTCTCTGCAATAACTGTTTTCATCTTCTTCTTTTTTTCTGAAAAAAAAAATACATACATACAGAGCATGTGTAGAGAAATGCTAGTAGATATATATATATATGTCATCTATGGTAGGTTAGGTTTTGTCTTTTGAGAGCAACTCCAACAGCTTTCCTATAATTTCTGTATAATAGGGAAGCAAAAGTTAAAGCTTTAGCATCTTTTTCTTTTCCAACTCTAACAGATTCCTTATTTTACTGCAATCTCTAAAAATCTCTAAAACTCTATATTCTTCCTTAAAATTTTAGAGATTGTTGTAAATATAGGGAATTTGGTTTTTTCTTTCCTCACTTTCCCTAAAATAGAGAAAGTTATATGGAATCTGTTGGAGCAAAAGAGACTATTTTTTCCTTAAAGTAGAGAAAAATCAAAATATGGGGAAATCTATTGGAGTTGCTCTGACTCTATATTTCCTTCACCTATGACCATATAACCGACGTGTCCTTGCACCGACATAAATGGATGGTTAGATTATATTAAATACACTCTTAGGTTATTAATAAAAATATTAATTATAAATATCAAGGGTTGAGATCATCTTATCAGTGTTGAATCAGTTACATATTCGGTGCATAGAATAATTTCCTGTGAAAATGGGATCGAGCAACTAGATAGCTAGACTAACTTGGAAGCAAAACTACGCGGCTTTCTTTGGTAAGGACACCTAATTAATGTAACCCTAACATGCATATAGCTTATTAATTTGTAGGAATGATCATGATCATGTTAGTTAATGACTTTAAGGCTTGATCGAGATCACTAGCTAGCCTGGATATATAAAAAGAGATGGAGCTAAGTATCGATCCTCGTCACCACTGTAGCTAGCCATAATTGAAAGTGATACTACATATACGCGCGCAGGCGCAGAGCGTCCTAGTGTCCTACCTTATCGACCTTCTTATTAGTGCTTCTTCTTCTTCTTTTCAAGGCCTAGAGATCGAGGCGAAGATGATATGATACATCTGGATAAATGTTCAAATACAATCATATATGATGGAGATGTGGCTCTGCAATCTTCATTCACCACTTCAGATGTTGATAACTTGATGAGATAACTATCCATTGCAGGCCCGGAGATCAAGGAATCCCACTCCTCATTAATTATGGTCATCCATAGATAGATGTTCAGACTTGGCCATCACACCTAGCACAGAAGCTAGCAGTAAAGAACTCTGCAGATCGGTATGCATTGCTTCGGCGGCCTAATCAACTAGCTACATGGCCCAAGAAAGCTAGAATATTGGTTTATATATGAAACTCAACGACATAACATTCAACAATCAGAGTGGCGCAGCGGAAGCGTGGTGGGCCCATAACCCACAGGTCCCAGGATCGAAACCTGGCTCTGATAAGAGTGGCTTCCGAATTTTTTTTTTCCTCAATTCTTTTTATTTTCGAGGCTTCCTAGTGCATCTCATTGATAACTTCATTAAAAAAAAAAGTAACTTCATTTGATTTTAAAGTGATACAAGAATGCTTTCACAAAACTGAAATATTAGATGTGCTTCCACCTTGAAACCTCACTGCAAATCCTCTATGTCTTCCCTCAAGGAAGATACTCAAACTTGCAAGGGTTATGACCTGTCAGTCACCAAAGCCAAATTAGGGAGGTCAATTCAATAACACACAAACTCAAATGACTAATTCAGTAGTGTATCTTCAGAATTATATTACTTGGATCAAGGGCAGTGACAAATGCAGCAGCATTGAAGTAACATGTTGCACCTTCCTGCTTGAACTTTTGATAGTAATTGTTGAAAGCATAAGAGGCATGGTGCTCCAGAGTATTAGGCAAGTAGCAAGCTTGGTTCTCTTGTATCTTACTGCAGTCTGCACCTCCCTTCTCACAAGCCCAATCAAGTGCCATCTTTAGCTCGTCCGCCGGGGTCTGCTTATCAGCTATGCACCATTCCTCTCTAACTGTCCACCTAATTTTATTACACAAACAAAATATACAGTTAAGTTCTTGGCAACTAAGAAAGAGATCAGCTTAATGAATTGTACGCGAGGAATTAGTTTTACCAGATCTTCGTGGTGTTAGGGCTAAACACAGCAGAGCTAGCAGAAGCCATAGAAATCTTGATGGCATTGTTTAGCAGAAGTTGTTGCAAGAGCTTTAGTTGTGCACTATACCATACACTTGGAACTGGGAATTCAAAGATCTCGACCGACGATAAGCACTATATTTATGGACAAACTTTTTCATGAAATATTCTCAGCTTTAAACAAAGTTGAAACAATTCACATGCTCTATATGCGTTCCTTCAATTCTACGAAATAAGAGAATCAGTTTAGACTACCTTTTTCTAAGTTTTGCCTAAAACACCCTCATTCCTTTAGCACCAAAGTGAAGTAGAACCCCCCCGCGTCATTTACCAGTAAGTTGAAACATGATTGCAACATCTTTATGAAAGTTTGTTTAGCGGTCGATAAAGATTATATGGTCATTTTTGGTTCTCTACCGAAACATCCTATTACGTGATCCAGCTTAAGCAAACTTAAAATAATTGAAAATTAAAAAGTTTGAGTTCACCAAACTAATAAACCTATTTTTGCAACAACAAGAAGAATGCTTCTACCAAGCTTTTGCCTGCAATTCATGTTTTGCTGGTCAAATTTCCATGAGAATTGCTTCCTCGTGCATTACCTACCTAAAACTTGCCTCTAATAAAGTACAATTTCATGAAGCACTCATGCATGTGTAGTATTCCTGCTTGCATGTTAAAAGGCCCTTTCCTATTTGTTTCTGTGTGGATTTAACACATATAAGTGCCTTCAGCTCCAACACTGCCCTCCATTCTCAGATCTCAAAGCAATTTCGATGTATCTCCACCCTAAAATGGATCCTCTATTGTTTTTGTTCGTCCTACTTGTTGCTCTCTTCCCAATATCAGAATCACAACTAGATGGAGAACCAGAGCTCATCGCTCGCGGTTTCAACTCCAGTGATTTGCAGGATGCAGTAAATGATATGAGAGCAAAGTCTTACTATGGATTTGCAATCCTTTTGCAGATGGTGAATGGACTGGCACAACAAAACCGGCCCTTAACCTTCTTCATGCCAGCTGACTCACAATTATCTGAATCCCCAATCTCGGTACAACACCTTGAAGAGTTCATGACAAGCCATGCAATCTCAATGCCTCTCTCGTTCAATGACCTTTTACATTTTCCAACTGGGAGCCTTGTCCCAACTGGTGTTGATAACAAGATGATCAGAATCAACAACCGGGGAAGAACTAGTTTCTATGTTAACAATGCACACATTGTCACACCAAATATTTGCAATGGCACTTCCTTCAGGTGCCATGGAATTGATGCAGTATTTCAGTTTGGCAATGTTACAGCTACATAAAGATTGATATGGACCTAACATCCTGCTGGTGTAACTGCTTATAGAAAACTTTGTCCACCGTTACATGTCCTCCCAAATGAATGTATTCCAATTAGTATGTTGTATTTGTTCACGAAAACAGCTAAAAGTAAGTTAAGGTGATTCCTTTAACTCAATGAAACATGTACTCAAATTGAATAGGTAGTATTTTACTAGAAGTAAAACTGTGTACAACATTAAGTAACAAAATAACTTTCATTATTCATGTTCTTCAAGTGCACCATGTACAAGCACTAAGCAGTAACTTCAACTCCCTAAACGTACAAACTCTTCCACTGTAAATTATGGACTTTCAGCATTTTTTCAGTAAATGTTGTGCTTGTGAAAAGATGGTGACTAATATGAAGCAACATATGACAACTGATCTAAAAATAATTACGGTGAGTTCGATTGCCATATGTTCGTTGGGCATCACCAGATCTCTGATTTGCATGAGCTGTTCTACTTTCTGTTTCAGAATTTTGGCAGCAGTCAGAACTTCGGGTCAACTTCCTCGCACAAGAGTTAAATCCAAACTCCACGTTGTTTTTAGATAAGCTTTCATCATAGCCATGTGGAGAGTAGTAACCCATCTCATCAAATTCCTGCAATGAAAAAATCAACCTCCAGTTTAAACATTTATGAATGCAATCAATTTGCAACGGGATGAGAGATTTGGGAGTCATCTAAGATGATATCAGAACCCTCAAGGAATACAATCAATACATAGTACATAAAGCAAAATAAAATTTGACCTTGGACTTTGATTTAGCACAGAAAGGTGTTAAGCATGGATTTAAATCCTTTAGGAACATGTCATCTGGACTACCAGGGCTGGTTGGATCACAAGAGCTGAACTCCTGTTTGAATGCAAGAGATAATCAGTAAAAAAGAAAGAAGTTCTTTGTAAATTGACTTGAAAGCCACACATCTGCTGCTGATTTCTATAGACTTAAACACTAAAACTCACCAACAAAAGTAAAAAAGTTGCTGATAGCGGTTTGCTTACCAGAGAATTCAAAGATTCTTTCTTATGATACGTTGGAGTTCTGGGAATACTGTCATCACTTTGAAAACATGCCCTAACCGAATGTTTGTCTGCTTTCACCTACTCAACCAATATAACATTTGTCAGTACAACCTAAAGCAAAAGATACACATAATAAACAAAATCTACACACCAGCAATTGGCTCCCTTCACATTCACATTCACATTCAGTTCACCACAATCCACTCATAAACATTATAGTCTAAACTTAACAGAGGACATGACCGTATCTATGTAATTTAGTCGGAAGTAAACTTTCCGAAAATAAGTACAGAAAGTTGAGTAGCAATCAATACCTCAGCAAGATCCACTGCAAGGCATTGGAGCTGGCCAGTGAGAGAAGTGACCTGCCTTTGAAGATTTGGGATTACTTGTTTGGCTTGCTTCAGCTCCGACCCTTGCTTCTCTAGCAACTCTTGAAGCTGAGAATTCATAACATCCGGGAACAAAATCGTGCTCTTCAACGATTTGATTTCCTCCCTTTGCTTCAAACACAAGTCCTTCAATTTGTCCACCTGCAGTTTTCGAAACAAGCCCCACATTACAAAAATTGCAGTCAAATTACACTACTCCAGTCTCCAGTTCAAGTAAAATGAATCAAGATACGGAATTTACTGCGAAATCTTTTCAAAAATTTTGGATTTGGGGACATTAGTTATCAACTACATAAATGTAACATAAAGAAGTTGGAAAAATTCAAAATTCAAATGCTCACTTCTTTGTTCTTCTCTTCGAGCATCAACCTGAGCTCGGCGATGTCCGATTCTTGGCCCTTATTCAGACTGAGAAGCTCTCTCTCGCTTCTCAACACCATGGCCAACGTCCTGGTGTTCCCTTTGACCTCGGTCAACGCCTTGACCTCCTTCTTCTTGTCCGCCGATCCCGTGGCTTTCCCGAAGAGCTTCCTGTGCAGCGCCGCGAAGTTGGAGCCATTTTTTGCCGTCTTTTTCAGGTCGTCGGCGATCACATCGGACGGAATCACCAAGGCGGTGCCGTTAATCGGCTTGGGCTTGGAGGAGGAGCGCTTTTCCATGAACTTTTTCACCAGGGTGGTGAGGTTGGGATCCGGGGAGGGCTTGGATTTGACGACGGCGCGTGAGGAGGACGTGGCGGGGTGCTTGGGCTTGTATTCGGCAGAGGAGGACTGGTAGGAGTGGTGGGACGCGGTGGAGGAGCGTGCATCGTAGGAGCTGTAGCGCGACGAGGGCTTCATCGGAAGAGAGCTCTGCTCTGCTCTGCTATGCTAGGGTTTCTGAGGATGAAGGAGGCCGAGGGAGGGAGTGAGGTGGATTTCAAGTTTTGAATAGAGGGGAAGGAGGTGAAGGACACGTGGCATAGAGATCAGCTCTGTCTCGTGTATTGTGGCGCTGTCTGAATTCAAATTTTTGCGCCCTCCGCGCCGCTCGGCTTCGATTTTTGTCGCCCTCGGTTATCTTCTATATTACGGAAATACAACACTGAAATATCTTATTCATAGGATGCCATTCCGTCCACGTGAGAAGTCCACGTAACGACTCAGCCTGCCTAGTAGACTGTGAGAAGAATTGTCATCCAAGTACTAAAACGTTTCTTCTAAAAAAAAGTACACATATTTTTTTTAAATCAAATTTGAATAAAGCTAGTCAAAATGTAGAGAAACTTTAGGTGAATCAAAATGTTAAACTTGGATGTAGTCCTGCATTTTCCTCAAGTGGAAGAGGCTGTAGGCACCTCGATAGCCAACTTGTTTCTTTCACCTCTTTATATTATGACATATCACAACATCCTTCAAAACTTTGTTTTTAGTCTCGGAAGGTCTTCGTATCTTTTTCTTGTTTTTCTCCCCAATCAAGTTACATGTTCTAGTCTAGTCGTATTGCTATTTGGTATATTGATATTAGAACTTAAGTTCAACTTATAAATTACTTGTTGTACATTCTCAATTGTAACATTACCACCTTGAGGTGTGGGTAGGAAAATGACATGCGTATGTGGAACCCTAGACCCTTCTATTTTGGTATGGAAAAAAGACAATGGGAGTCTTTTCTCGAGGTTTCTCTTGTGTGGTTAATCAAAGAAACATCAATGCCCTGTGCGTCATTTCCAATGCTAATACCCCTAAGAGGATTGAAGGTGGTGCTGCCCATATGATACAGGGGTGTGCAGTTACTTGTTGTCCTTGCCTCTCTTGCACAACCCAAGATTTTTTATTGTAACAAAAAAAAAAAAATGTAATATTACCAATTTTAATGGATAGGACTCCAACCACAATCTTCTTTAGTCTAATTTCATATTGAAAAAATATGGTTTGCAAACTTGATCCTCATATGCAACACATAACAAGTATTCAATATTTCAACATAACTTACATATTGTGACATTGTTTTTTTTTTTTTTCTATCTTGATTGTAACAAGCATTAAATTAATCTAAATGTAGGGTTAGACAACAAGAATACATGAGAATCTAAGCAGCATTATATATACATATTTTTGTTTGAGCAATTGAGCTTTTCATTTTAACAACGGAGTAATAGTTTATTTTGGATAGCTGTTCGTACCAAATTATAGAGAAGTCAATTTTGAGAATCATGGTATTGCTCATAAGATTGCTCGCTTTTATCGTTCATAAACAGGTTTCTTTATTCGGTAAAATCAGAATATTGACAAAAACAAAATGTGGCTCACGAACCCAATTAGCCTAAAACACCAGTCCCCCAGTTAAGCTGAGACAGCTCGGCCCAAATCAAGTCATCTCCATTCTCCAAGCAGTGGGTTTTTATTGTTGAATCAAATTTCTTCTTTCAGACCAACAAAAGTCAAAAGCCATTACTGTTTCTGAGCTCCCAAACAAAGAATTTCAGTTGCCTGTAAATTAGTGCAGTACATAGATAGATACACAGTGATAGTCAATTTTACCTTACACCAAAATTCAAGTCACATTGCATTACACCCCAGAGACCTAGTTTGGTCTGAAAAATCCCAATTCCTAAATCCTCACCAATTCAGCAGCAGATAAAATCTCAAAGAATTTGGCACCCAATTTACACCGGTTGAAATCCTTTCTGGGTTTGAAGTCCCTGTATATAGATTAGATACCAAGTCGTTGTTTGAAGAGACACAGAGTGGTGGTGCTGCCCGTGCTCGTGAGCTCACAAATTCAACAATGGGTCGTTCTCGTGGAAACTTTCACTCCGATGAGGACCCCACTCAGAGGTTTCAGTTCGTTTTCGATTAAAAGTTTCGTGCTTTTCGATTAGATTATTGGTCCAAGTTGCAATTGAGCTGCTGTGGTTAGGGATTTTGATTGCTTTTGTTGCAAAATTGGGTATTTAGTGGAGCTGTTATTGTGTAATGAATGCTTTGAGTTTCTTGCAGTTTGAAAGCATGGATAGATTTTTAGTGTTATAAAGTAGTACAAATGTGTGTGTGTGTGTGTAGTGAAATGGAAGAGTTAGTGCTACATATTGTGGCTCTTGATCATTCATGACCGAATTGGATTTACTCTGAATTTCGACTTTTTGATCGTGCAGATCAAGGAGAAAGAAGAATGCATCCAGTGGAGAGAATTTAGAATCTTCAGCTGCAGGTGCTTTCCCACTGTTATGTAACTGTATAGCTGTGAGAGATAATGCGACCCGTTTGTTGTTTTCTTTTTAAGTTTTGTTTCTAATTAATTCTCTGTACTTTTGGACGCAGGTCAGGGGAAGAGTGAAGGAAAAAGGGCTTATCACTGCAATTATTGCAACAAAGACATTACGGGCAAGATCCGAATCAAGTGCAATTCTTGCCCTGATTTTGACCTTTGTATAGAGTGTTTCTCTGTAGGAGCAGAGCTGACATCTCATAAAAGCTATCACCCTTACCAAGTTTTGGTTAGTATTAAGAAATCAGTCTCTTTTTCCTATAATCATGTTATTCAGATTTGTCTATGGTTCTAGGTAAAGTTGTGCATCAAGTGTCTTGTTGTATAGAAGTGACTTTATTCCTGTTTAAGCGGTTCTCTAACAATTAGATAATCAGACTGTTTGGACTTACCCTCTCAACAAATATTCATCATATATATACAGGGCCTGATCCAGTAAAAGGAAAAATAGATAAATAAAAACTTTCTAAGTGTAAGACGTATATGCAGACATAAGACAACCTGATTTTATATTTTACTTTCCGTTTTCAGTCAACAAGGTGCTCAGTCTAGTTTTCATCCAGATATGATGCAACGCTTGATATGAGTGATTCTGGACAAATGAAAGTATCCCTCATTGCATTTTCTTGGCTGTTTTTATATCTTCATTTCAACAGGACAATTTGTCTTTCCCACTTATCTGCCCAGACTGGAATGCAGATGATGAAATACTGCTTCTGGAGGTATTTTATTTCATATTTCATCCGTCAAATGATTTGCTACTGGGTCGTTGTTGATCTGTTCATCAAAGTATTTGGACTCTGGGGGTAATATTTGACTTATATCTAATATCAGTCTTTGTTCTAAAAATTCCTTCGTGTAGGCAACTGAAATGTATGGACTGGGGAACTGGGCTGAAGTTGCTGAGCATGTTGGGACAAAGAGTAAAGAACAATGTATAGAACACTATACGAATGTCTATTTGAACTCTCCATACTTTCCTCTTCCGGTATGATACATTTTGAACAAGTTGATTTTCTTTCTATCTTATTCTTTCATATCAATAATGAAGTTTTGGCGTGTATCTGTTCAAGGACATGTCTCACGTTGTTGGAAAAAATAGAAAGGAGCTTCTTGCTATGGCTAAAGGGCATGGTGAGGACAAAAAAGGTCAGCAACAACTACTTCCTCTCCAAGTTTTGTTTTTATGTTTTTGGTTTCCTTGCATAGTCGTACATATTACTTGACTTCTAGACAGACAAGTAGGATGGGCTACTGCTCTGCCCAAGTCCTTGTCACCCACGCTATATAAAATATCTCCTCATAATATAATGATAGTTCTTACACAAACTAGATGAGTTTTGTGCACTGAGCTTCTGTAGGTTCCTCTTCTACTAGAATGGGAACAGTAAAGTATGGCATATTAGGAGTTATATACTCTAAAGGGTCCTATTCTTTCTCCTTTTATTCTACTTGGTGTTACTTTTTCTTAATAACAATTTTTTTCTGTCTGCTATAGGATTTCCTATGCTCGGGGATCACAATGTGAAGGAGGAATCTTCATTTTCTCCTTCAAGAATCAAGTATGTTCATTATTCCAATATGCACGTTTATGTTACACTTTCAGTACACATATGATGTACCATTTCATTGAAATTTTCTTGATTTACTCAGATTGGAAGATTCACACAAAGGTGGCCCCTCTAGCCGTTTACTGTCTAGCATCAACACTGGTAAGATAAGATCTATTCTTGAGTACCTCTTTATGATTTATCAAATGGATCCTGCCTTTCAGATTTGATTCTCAAACTTCTTCCTTTTCTCACACTTCAGATGCAGAATCCGGAGTTCGCTCTAGTGGTGCAAGTGTGGCAGCAACAGCTGGTCACAAGAAGCCATCCAACATGACACAGGTTAAAGATGGTCCTGGTGTCTTTAAAGTGGAAGGTTGTACATAATCTTCACCTACAGATTGCAAATGACACCTCTGCTTTATAAAATTTCACTTTTGTTGGTTTTAAGCTGTAACAAAATTGACACAAGTTTAAACACTAGAGCTTAGCCATGGTTGTTGTCTTGTTTGTGCATGTGTGCCGGACTGGGCGAGTGTTTGTGTCTGTTTTCATCCTACTCTTATTCATTCACTTTATAGTTATTAACAAGTTAAATGAATTGATCCGAGATCCATAACTTAATGTCTTAATATGGTCGAGATAAAGTTATTAACTCTTCTTTCTTTATTGTTCTTAGCAGAACCTCAAGTTGGCAGGAAAGGCAAGAAACCAAGTTCTTTGGTGAACGAGGGTCCTTCTTTAGTTGAGATGAGTGGTTATAACCCCAAAAGGCAGGAGTTTGATCCTGAATACGATAACGATTCTGAACAGTTATTGGCTGATATGGAATTTAAGGATAATGACACTGAGGATGAACGTGAGCTGAAGTTAAGAGTGCTGCGAATCTATTCAAAGAGGTACTTGGTCACTATAAGTTAAATAGTATGTTAAATCCATCTAGACCTTCTAACTTGTGATGTAGCCAAGTGTTAGCTTAACATGCATGGTGACAAGTGAATGGTGTAGCTAAATAAGGTTTTAAGTTACTGGTGCAATGAGGAGGGTTTGTCTGAGATATATTTTTCCTTTCCCTTTTACATTTCTCTCTCTCTCTCTGCAGTTAAGAAAATTATTTTGATGCTTTGGATATACATAGAAGTTTTTTCTTCACATATTATAGTTACGACATTGAAAAATCTTCTCTTAAAAAAAAACACAATAACTTGAAAAACTCCAAGCTATGGACACTTGTTGCCTTAAACAGTTAAACCTATTGAGTACCTTTTTGAGCATATATAAAGTTCCTATACTCCCTTTATTGCTCTTTAAAATAAACTTGTTGGCAGACTTGATGAGAGGAAGCGTAGAAAGGATTTCATACTAGAAAGAAATTTATTATATCCAAATCCTTTTGAAAAGGACTTATCTCCGGAAGAAAAGGCGATATGTCGACGTTATGATGTCTTCATGTGCTTCCACTCCAAGGAAGAGCATACAGAATTACTTCAAACTGTTATTGGAGAGCATCGAACTCTGAAAAGGATCCAAGAACTTAAGGTATGACTCTTGGCTGACTTTGGACTTCTATATGTATTTGATTCAATTTACCTTACTTGAGAACAAAATGCTCTTGGAATCCACTTTCAGTTACTAATGGGAATATATTGTACGCAAGCATGTTGCGTGATCTGGCTGAACTTTGTATGCTACAGCTGATTTTGGTTGTGTCAAATGTCAAATCTCCTAACCAAAGTAATTTAATTATGGCTTACCGTCCAAACTCTAACATGTATGTCTAGTGTTAAAATTAGAATGCATAAGATCAATAATTTGTCCTATAATTGGTTTCCATTCATCCTTAGCGCATTGTGCTCTTTCTTTTATAAGCAGTCATCATATAATCTCAGACATAAGAACCCACACAGACATGATTATGCTTTATTGATTCTCTCCTAATTCATATAATATATTCATACAGGAAGCCCGAAATGCTGGTTGCCGTACATCGTCCGAGGCAGATAGATACCTTGAACAGAAAAGGAAAAGAGAAGCTGAAGAAAATGCTCGCAGAGCAAGGGAAAGTGGCGAGGTTGGCCCAAGTTGTCAGGGAAATCCAAATTTAAGCTCCGCCAGTGAAATGGATATATTGGGTGTTTATGGATCAGATTTACTGTCTGAAGCTGTAAGTATACATTACCAACTTCTTAGTTTTTGTCACAATGACACAGTTCTGGTTGTTTTCTTTGTTATTTAAGGTTCGCCGATGGTCCTTCATGTTAATAGGTTATTTCTTTTAACTCATCATACTATCAAAAATTCTGTTGTAGGATTGGAGAAGATTGATCATGCTTTTTCATGTACCTAATATTAACTCAAGTGTCTATTGTTGTTGTACCAAGACTTCACTGAAACAGTCTACTTTTGTCCTATGGCAGGAGAAACGTCTCTGCAGCGAAATGGGGTTACCCCCACCCTTTTACCTTAAGATGGAAGAAGTCATCTCAATTGAAATCTTCAGCGGCAATGTCACCAAAAGATCAGATGCCCATCACCTGTTCAAGATTGAACCTAGTAAAATTGACAGGGTCTACGACATGCTTGTGAAAAAGGGGATTGCACAGTCTTGATGTGATGCCTGGCTTCTTGTTCTTTATGTTGTAAATTATTTCATTTTGTATCAAATTTTTTTTTTTCCAAAGAAATAACCAAAATGCAAATGCTGTATTTATCCTTTTCAATTCAAAAGTAAATCAGTATTTTGTGCTTGCATTGCTTAATCACCACGTTAGACCATATGAACATTCATTAACAACGACATTAAAGTATCCCCTAGGTGATTTAAAATCACATGTCCCATGCTAGGCATTGGCATGCCTCTCTTATGCTTTTAAAGCATTGAAGACTGAAATTAATCTTATAAGCTTTACCATTAGATCTGAAATCTTGAAACTATAGGTTAAAACATACGAAGGATACAGAGCGCAATGTTTAGAAGTCGCTACACACCAGGTATGGCTGCAAGAGCATAAACTAATTAGCTCTTAAGACTGAATTGCACTACTGCCATCAGCTTACATGTACTTCTGCGCTTGATCCCAAAGAAACTTAAATCTATCAGATATATATAGCTGTACACCTGCCAATTTTCATGGTGCTAGAAACTAGTTTATCATTCTTTTCATATTCCTATCCCGATACTTCCTTTTATCTACAAAAACTAGGACACGGTCATCAAGGTAAGAAACTCCAAATCAGTCCTGAGCAGCCACTTCCATGGCTTCTGGTGTTTCACATTTCTCATAGGCAGGATCAACTTCTTCCTCGAAAATAGAATCATCCTTGTTGCAAGTACCGCCATCACTAGAACTGTCATTTTCATCTTCATTACTGGTACATGGCTGCTTCCTCAAATTGACTCTCTTCTCATTTCCAACTCATCACCCATTGGAACTAAATTTCGTAATTCTGGTTTTTCTTCAAAAACTTCAAGTTTAGAAGATGTATGAACTTTGGAGCAACACCACTCTGCCATAGCACTAGCACAGGGAGTCGTGATTTTAATGCTAGAACTGACATTTTCAGCTATATATAACAGTATATCAGGCTTTGCTTTTACATGAACCCATTTGTTGTCAATCCACTCTCTCGAAGCCCTAATATCCTGTCTCTGGAAAGTCAGAAGCTTCTCCTCACCTAGGATCATATTCAAAGAACTAATAATGATAACTGTCTGGCAAACAAGATAACATACTTTACTAACAAGACTAACAAGTTCAAGTCAACTTAGTCGTGCACTATTGTGAAAGGTGAGAAACATGGTAAAAAATGGTTTCCATCTCAGAGCATACCAGGGAAGTAGACTTGTATAGCAGTTCCAGAGACGTCCACTCCAGCAACAACACCTTCCCACCAGCCATCACTCCACCATGCATCAACTGGTATTCCAACCTCAAGAGAAGACATGACAGAATCACTGGGGTGGCAGGGCCGAATTGTCAGGCGGCCTGAGCATCTCATGCCCAGTTTATCAGGAGCAGCAACTCTAAAAGCAGGGACCCATTCCTACAGATTAACAAAAATGTGAAGATCTAAACTTCTTGTGTGATTAGTATAGATACACATTTCTTGAGAATTACTCATGCTAGAACACAATATTGTTTCTTGGGATGTACACATACTACAACACAATACTGATAGAATTAGAGTGAATCTATATGCACACCATGCACTCAAAAACTCATCATATGAGACAAGCAATGAAGCTATGTAATTTTTATGTACTTGGAGAAACGATCGCTTTCAGATCTATATATGAAGCAATGCCATTACAAAGGTATATACCACCCAATGTCTGCCCAAGCTCCCCTCTTCCATCGTGAAGCCAGAAGAGAATTCAAAATAAAGATAGACATACCTCCAAATTACCAGATCCATCTACATCTTGCACATCATCATATTGAACTTTGAGAAGCTTCTGAGATGTCTGCAAAACCTTACACCTAAACCAGCATCCTCGAATGCCACTATCTTGACAGAGCAGTTCTATCTTCTCATCAACCTTAAAAGACACTGGACATTGGGGAACAGATACAACAGTCTCAACTCCAATTGCTTTCCTTGATAATTTTATTTTCAACTTTGGGTATGTTGGAACGCAGTTTTTCAGCTGACTCTGGGTATGCAAGTTTCTGATACTAGAATAACCGGATGCAAGTCCCTGATGCTCCTCATAGCTTCTATTTCTCTTACAATTCACCCTCAGGGGATCACCAGGTATTGGCTCTTCCTCATCTTTATCATATAACAAATCACACTTGACCATTTTCTTGGAGACTTGGGGAAAATGTAAGGAAGAAAGGATTGCTTGATTAGAATACCCCCGCAACTTAGCAAGACTGAAGGGCCTAACCTCATGGTTCTTAAGCTGTCTAAAGCACATATGGACTCCAGATGAAGAACTGTGAGCAACACTAGCCAAACATTTCTCATAATGCTTAGGAGTTAAAACTGTTGCAGGACCGTCAATACACTCAGCACTAATCACCTGTACATGAGGTGTGATAAAAACTTCTCTCGGGTGTGGGTTCAGATCAGGGATTACATCCTCCACTTCCTTACTGTGGTGAAACCATCGCACTTTAACTTTTTTCTTCCCTTTCCTGTCTTCATACATGTCTTCCACATAACCAAGGTAGTAATGCTTTTCTAAAGCCCTAATGAAGACAAAGGAATGGACCTGAAAATCAAGGGCAGTAAAAAAAAAAAAATTACAGACTGAAAAAAATAATAATAAAAAGAGCAATCCTACATGTTGAATTGGTAAAGTATACAATAAAAATTCTTTAATTAAAAAAAAAATTGTAAAGCAAAAGCAATAGAAAATCAGTTGTTTGCTTACAGAAACAGTAGTTCCATTCCTGCAAAATGCTGGGTAGTGCTTCAGCTGCTTGCCACAAATCCAGGCAACACCAGACCATTCAATATGTGAATTTTGACCTTTCAGTTTCCTTGGAACCTGAATCAGAAATGGAAATTACTTCCTAAAAGAATTTGAAAACCCAAAACCCAGACTTAGCAAAAGACAATTAGTGGATACCATCTGATCAGTTTGACGAGCACCGACTCCATTAAGCGATAAAGCTTCTGTTGTTTCATTTGACGGTGAATCTGTTAGAGGATGAGTAAGCTCATCTTAAATTAAACTTCAAGCTCAAATAGCAAAGAAATGTGATAAAAAGATCACAAATGAATTAAATCAGACAAAAAACAGAATTTAAAATAATGACTGTTCTAAGGCCTTGAAACTTCAAAACTGAAAGAGCAAGCACATCAACAAGTAACAAGGTAGCAGTAAGTTTCAATCAATACGGAGTTTGCTGAACAACATGCCAATCTTAGTGTACTTTCTAGACGACAATGGACAGAAGACTGGAACACTGCATCCAAACCAACAATTCACTCTGATTGTCAAACAGCTATCCAAAATCCCATTTCCCCCCTATCTTTTTGCAAATGTATGGGCAAGAAGGCAGACATAGGAGACTCATTATTGTTTATGGTAACATTTGGCTCATATACGATTGCCAAACAGTAAACTGAACTACAAAGAGGTTTAAAGTCTTCATGATCAATGTGATAAGAAACTTCAGACAATGTGTTTTGCCAGAACCAAAGATAGACATGACTTCCTGATATAGGATACATGCCAATGATAAGTACTCAACTCAAGCACCAGTTTTTCACAACATTGTTTCTCTAATAGATTAAACTTAGAAAACAGAAGTATCAATTCTATAGGTGACAAGTTTTATTCAGCCCAAGTAATGACCAAATAAGTTAATGCTTCCAATTAAGGTTACACCTCATATGGAAACTCTGGTGAATGCCCAGAGGTCGACAAATTAATTTCCAAAACCAAATAGGGAAGCTACAGAATCAATGAAGAAAAAGATATTCCTCCTAATCAGCAATATCATGTCAGTCAACAGACAAATAATTTTCAACTTAACTAACTACAGCTACCCTGCGTACTGACATGATGTAGATACGTCCGACAAAACGAAAGCAAGGAATCCATAGCCAGATTTTGAACTGGTAGGGGTGTAAACAAATATACAATTGACATGTACTAAAATCTTAAATTTCAATGACTCGATGGGTTTGCCAAAGGTCACAGATTAGGGTTTACAACAAGTTCGATTTCAAATAGAAAACAATGCACACTATATAAACATATAATTGTGCAAAGCAGCAGCAAAAGTGATCGATATGTGTGAGATTTAAGGTATGACATGGTACCAATTCTTTCATTTGAGCTTGAAAACAAACTCATACTTGCCCTCTCCCTCCCTCCCCCTCCCTCTCTCCACTTCCCTTTAGTGGGTGCAGTGTATTTGTGATACAAGAAGAAGTAAAGGCAAGGATGTTTAATGTGAGAGGAGAGCAAGCTGTCCAAGAAAGTGCTCGTAAAAGAATGACCATATAGAGAGTAGAGACACGTGATAGCAAGCCTCTCTATTTCGAAAAGATGCTGCAATATAATTGGGTTTATACATATCTTCAAAAAAGGTTGTTTTTCTGCTCATCAAAGAAAATCTACATAATAAAACCATTCTCCTTTAATGATACATCACAAAGATATAGAATTAACTTACTGCCCTTTTACTGATTCTGAATCCAAAAAGAAAAAAATTAAGGCCAAACCAGTACTTCAATTTGGAAAGGTAAGCCAGGTGACATGTTATAATACAAACAATTGTATATTATTTGAAAAAAAAAAAAAACACTTTATGTAAATTTAAAACTTTTTAGAACAAGTTGCAATCCCCTTTTAGCTAAAGGACTCTGCTACTCAATTTACAAAATATTGAATTCAATGACATAAAACCTGCAGTGTTCCAGGACCACCCACTAATGCTTGTCCTAAACAGAGGAAATAACACCAATGCAATAAAAATCACTAACGCAACGTCAAAATGCCTCCATTATTCACTATGCACAGGAAATTGCTTCCCTTAGCAATGTACAACTGTGCAAGCAATTTGTATCCTAAACTTGGTAGATCAAGTGCTACTCTTCTGCCATGTTGCTATTTAAAGCTAAACAGTACATCTAAGCAATGCTTATCATAAGCTTTATTGGTGAGTTTAAATTCAACCACAAATCACAGCAAAGAATATAGTATTCCATCATACTCATTTAAATATATATATGTATACCATGATATGAAGCCAATAAAAAATTGGTCATATATAGCTTAAACATACTTGAAACCTCGGACCAGCAACGCTTGGAGAGCAAGGATCCAAGCCAGTGTACAACTTCTCTTCTTGCTCGCCATCTGGTACACGCATTGATGAATCCCTCGGAGCCGCAAGTGTCGAGGAACTCGTCTGAAACAACATACAACATGTGCCTTATACTCTTCTCAGTCCCTATAACAGCAAGGACTGATTCCCCTGATGCCTTCTTCAAGTAATAGTGCACCACACGGTTACCACGCTCATGACACAAAATGTGCTCCTCCCACGCCACAAACCTTTGTGTTTTTGCCATCATCATATTACTTGAAGATCCCTAAGACCACACAACAAGCTCCCTTTATCACATTACCTGCAAATTCCCAAATGTTTAAGCTTTCCGAAACTAACAACACAACTGATTATAGCACCATTGTTGCAACTTTGGCTTCTACAAGAGATCAATCCAATTCAAGTAAAAATAGACCACTCTAATAATACACATTCAAATGAAAAAAAGAACCAACCTTGAGGCAAAGCAAAAGGTGGGTAGGAGTAAAAATAAACAGTGAAAAGGTGAAAGCGAAGAGAGAGCTAGAGTTGTGAGCTGTAGACCCAATTCGCAGAAACGAACCGGGTCTGTCACCCACAGCTGGGTTCAACAAACGGAAGCCTGAAACGGCATTCACGGTGACGGCGTGATTGACAAGGCAAGAAAGCGGCTATTGCAGTGAGGAAGGTAAAGCAAACAAAACCCAGAAAGCGAAAGCGAAAAGCAGAGATGGTGTTTCAGGTTGCGGTGGAAACAAGAGTGAGGTTTTTGGGTTTAAGAGAGGAGGGAAGTGGGTTTTGGGGTTTATGAAAGTTAGGAGGGAGAAAGAATGAGCTAATGAGAGGAAGAGAGAAGGCGGCGGGAGAGCTTGGGGGCCAAGGCAGAGCAGCGGCCAATGACATTCGGTGAAGAAGAAGAAGAGGAAGAAGGAGGGCGAGGGTAGAATAGGGAATATGGTAGATTTGAGTCAGGTCAGGTACTTGACCCATTGACTAAGTGGGATTCTTTGGACACGTGTGCTCAGTACTTATTACACCCTACGTCGTCGTTTATCATTTGTGAACTAGATTGAAATACATAAACGAGCGAGGCGGACACGATGTCGTAATTGCTAATTCTATACGAACTTACCTCTACGTCTTTTGTTTTTAAAAAAAAAAAAAAAAAAAAATTGTTCAGAGTTTTGATTTTTTTTTAAACCAAAATCATGGATTATAGCACACGGATTCTTGGTGAAAATCATATTTTCTTATTTATACTTTCAAATCATGATATTTTGCTCACTGACAGAACTAGAAACTTAATTTTTTTTTACAATTTTTCAAAGTCTGAAATAAGAAAATTCATTAAAAACAAAAAATGCGGCAAAAGATTAGCCCATGTTTGGGCAAGGGAGGCTACAAACGTCCAACCATGCGGTGGTATCACCCTTAATATGTCTAATTTTGCAGAAATGAACTCGTATTGTTTTTAAAAAAATTATTCAAATATTTGATTTCTCACTTAAAATTGTGAATTATAGAAAAAATCACGTATTCTTAATATTTGAGATCTTCTCACTCTTGAATTATAATATTTAAACACTTTTTAAATTGAAGGAATTCAAAAAATCTCAATTCGGTTTTTTCTTATAAATTTTCATAGTTGGAAAACAAGTAAATTTCACCAAAAAAAAAAAAATTATGTGAGCACTCTATTTTACCACTTGCACTCTATTTTTAACTGTATATAAGGAATTGAGTACAAAGAAGAATTGGTGAAATAGAGTGCCAAAATTATCACACACGCACAAAAAAGTGCCAAAAGATTGGTTGCAGTTGCATTATAGATGGTACAAAACTTTCACACTGAATCAGAACTCATCTTATCTTGTATAGTTGTATATATAGACTAGAGAAAAGATATGGATATGCAAGAATGCAACCATGTCCACATATTTGTAACCCAAGAGGATAATAATGAACACACAGAAATAGACTAGCAGTGAGAAAACCCTTCGAGGCTTTGAGCTATCTTTGAGCTCTGGAATTGGGGGATCATATTGGAACGAACAATATGAAAATGTCCACACTGAGCAGCTCCCAATTACACCTCTTGAAATGCACCGCTACCACTCTAGCAAAATCAACCTCCTCATCAAATCCTTCATATCGGTTTCTCAATCCCATCTCATCATCGCAACAAAAACACCCTCCTTCATATCCAACTATATCATCAGCATCTTTACCTGCTAGAAAATGCAACATTGGAAAAGCCAGTAGTCCCAAATGCCTTGAAAAGTCATCCAAAATTTCTACACGAGTTGATAATGGGAGCTTACAATCATCCAGGTTTTTGATAGTGGGAGCTGTTTCTGTAGGAGTTGCGATGCTGCTGATGGGGATTGATGATCAGCAAAAGGCACTGGCTTTGGGACCAGAAGGTCCACTGATGGAAGAGTTTTGGGACAATGTAAGGAGATATGCACTGTATGCTCTCACAGTGAGTACAGGTGCTCTCTACACTGTCTTCCTCCCTATATACGAGTTGTTGAAGAATCCCATCTCTGCAGTTCTCGTCTTGGTCATTTTAGGTGGAAGTTTCTTCGTTCTTACCCAAGTCGTTTCAGCCATGATTGGTGCCACAGACTTTGATTATCAATACCAATATTAATGATGTCCATGAGTTTAATCTGATGATGAAGAATAGGTACTTTTTGAATCCATCTAGTTATAGATAGATATGAAGTTTACTTCTATATATTACAATTGAAGTTGTATAGAAGCAAATTAAGAGCGTACAAGTTTCTTCCTTATCTTATTAATTCAGAGGAATCAGAGCTTATATCTCTTATCTTATCCAAGTTTCGACATGGTTTTCTGCATACATGATTTATATTGTAGCACATGACAATTGGGATGTATCAGTGCTAGAGATATATGTAAGATTTGAAAACAAATTAAAGGTAGCTAGCTAGGGATTAACAAATTCTCTGCTTTGACAAATGACAAAGCATGTGATTCATTTGTGCATAGGTACGTACTTGACTGCTTAACTAGCATTACATATGCTCATAATAAGGAACTAGGAACCAATAACCATTACTTAACAGCTGGTATTATATATCCGGTAGCAAGCACTAGTTAATTCAGTGGCTAACAAGCTACAGACGAAACAGAAAGAGGGTAACGAAAGCTATTGGCATATTGGAAAGAGAGGGTTTGTCCAGGGCCAAGAGGCTGACCATCATTGACTAGGCAGTCGTTGTAGTCCATGCGCCTGAAGACTCTAGGATTGACAAGGCGGGCGGAGCTAAACCATCCACAGTTGATGTGAATGTCAGAGATGCTGCAACCTGAGACGCACGTGTTGAGGATCTGAACTGTGTAAGCCGGAATTCCACTTGGGAGTGGAGCCGTTTCCCCTTGGAAGATTGTTATGTCGTCCTTTGAGCATGCTTTCCCAACTCGATTCATGTCACCCCCATCTGATCCATCTCCATTTCCATTTCCATCTGATCCTTCCCCATCTCCATCTCCATCTGCAATTAATGAAAAAGTACAACAGAATTGAACACTTTTATACACTCAAAAGGCATTAGAGAGCAATTTAGATCGGAGACAAGTCCATGTGCAGTTTTGGACCACATCTTATCATATATATGTTGGTTACTGGAAGGTCCAACCAAATGATCAATACTGGATTGCATTGCATCAAAGCTAGCCCAGATCGATGCTCAATAACTAGTTGACAAATTAATCTTGGGACACAAGGCCCAATCTTGTCTGAACCTCCAGTCTTCCACTATGTACTATGTATGCAGGCATGCAGCTATAGCTTGAGTACTAATGATTAATGAACCACGTACATATATCATTTGCATGCAGCTGGAAACAGATAAAAGACTGATCGAGAGGGGAGAATTAATTAAATCAACATATATTGAGGCCAGACTACCGTGCAGTAGTTAGCTAGCTGTCTAGCTTAGTCAGGAAGATAGAGGCCGGCCGGAATAATTTCGAGTACGTGAAATAATGACTTAGAATTATGACTGACTAGGCTAGGGAAGGGATCGAGGAGGAATGCGATCGATAAACCAAATTCAAATCAGTTAATTTATTACATTACCAGATGACTGCAACAGCTTCCGACCAGGTCGAGGTCCAAATAGGGCGGCAGTGTTGGTGTTTTTCTTGGTAAAGACCACTAGTCTCTTAATGCCATCTATTTCCCCAGCTGCTGCAGTACCCTGAGTTCCTCCCATGTGAAGCAAGTCCTCCACTACTGCCATATAAATTTTAAAATCTTCCTTTGATTAACACAGAAAAATGTACGTACAATAGATAAAGCCAACAGAATATCAATTGGTCAATCATGATCGTGGAGGGGCTTAAATTTTAATTAAAGACCTTATTTTAACCACTTTAGTACTTATTACAGCTTGTTCATTAATGTATGAATACTCGTGAAAAGAGGATGACAAACATAATTATATATATCTGATAGCTAGCGTTCAGGCATGCATATATATGCATGGTCAGTCAATGATCATCTCGGAAATTAAATCAAAATATTTTATGTTGGGTCGAAATGGCACATAAATTAGCAGCGTCTGCACTACGAAGCAAGCTATTATATTTAACAATTAATTAATTAATTAATGGTCCTCAAAATATAGCCATATATATGTACTAGCAAAGCAAGCGGAGAATTAAAGAAAGCAGATCTATCGAGGAATTGCTGAAGGAATGTATGTGTGTACCGAAGAGCAAAGGAAGCATAAAAACGAAACAGAGAGCCAAAGAAGCTATGCAAACTGATCTCCATCTGCCATTCACTCTTTTCAGTACTCCTCCTGAACTCATGATGATCCCAGATGCCGTCTCCTCTATCCGATCGATCTGCTTCAAACATATACATACACGCACATCAGCAAATATTTAAGTATCTATCGTCAGAAATTAAGCTAAAACAAAAACCCAGCCAACTGATATGCATAAAGAGCTATGCGCGCATGAAGGAAAATAAAGAAGAAACAGATCGAGTTAGATAAATTAACCTTATGGTACTTCAAACAAAAAAAACAGTATCTTACTAACTAGCTAGAGCCACAGTGTAGGAAAATAGCTAAATAGACGTGAATCTATCAGATGATCTGGATGATCTGACTCTGATCGCGGCTAAAGGGAGATCGAGCAAGCTGAAGCTGAACTGCTAAAGTGAAAGATCAAGTCTTTATAACGGGAATTGGAGTGCTCGAGGTTACATTCATTCCCAATGAGCCATTTATATGCGATTTATTACGAAAGTTACCACTGCCAGCTTCTGAGAGTCTGCATGCAAAGTTTTTGACTAGTTGACTGCAAAATTAAGAAAAAGGTCATTAGAATACAAAATTAAGCTTAAGCTTATTATGATTACATGTGTATCAATTATGAACAACATCAAATTATGATATTTTATTTTCTTTCGTCACCTCTTATTTTTAGGAGTAAATCTGTATACGTTAAGAGAAGCTATATATATATATATATATATATATATAACAAGTATAGGCTTAGGGTACTCATTATTGAGATTGATGTAGAGCTTCATGAAATTGATGACAAAGTTGCAATGAAGTCCAATAAATTAAGATAGCTTTAGGAAAGTTTCCTAGCTAATTAGGTCTAAGTGTCTAGCTAACAAATGCAGCTGACCGGATCATGGTGCTTTGCCTGCGCGCAGAATCGTACGTGCATGCGGCTATGTATAAACATTTCATCCAACTTTTCTTTTCTCTTCGTCCCTTTTTTACGCACTATATTCCGATCGAGTCGCACCAAAGTTCCTAATTAATCTTGACCTCCTGGCAGTCCAGGTCCTCCTTAGTAATTACTACTACTAAGTACTAACTGATCCTGGAAACTTTAAGCAAAGCAGTAGTTGGGCATTTACTGTATGTGTGAGCTAAAATGCAGCAACATTAATTGAATATTGCTTCTCAGTTCTCACACTTGCACAGTCAGCTTTTGTAGTTGTACATTTTCCCAAGAAAGTTTGCAGCTGATGGATAAGGCAGCACCCAGCAGGCCAGCAACTGAGCAAGCAAGTTTAATTCGTCGATCATTAATTTGCATGTATGGTAATTAAGATTTTAATTAAGAGAGGGAACTAACTAGCTATATAGTTAAGAAAAGTAAAAGCCCAGCCCCTGCAACCTAGCTACTAGTTACAGTTTGCTGCACTAATTAAGCTTTTTTTTTGTGTATATTACATGCAGAAAGGGAACATGCATGTGCAAAGCCAATGACAACCTTTAGCAAAAGAAAAGAAAAAACCTAGATTTAATAGGATCGAGTATGTCAAGAGACAGAAATTAAGAGATTCAAAAATGTTTTGTTGAAAAGGCTAATTAGCTAGCTAGGCTAGGCCAGGATTTGAGTCTTTAAGATATGAGATTGATGAGATGGTAAAAATGAAGATACAAGAAACGAAGGATGATACAGCCGCCAAAAGGAGCATGTATGGCTTTAGTAATGAAGCCATTGATCCATTCCAAGTTACTCGAACGGCCATTAACCGATCATGTAATACCGTGCAACCAGGCATAGTTACTGCACTTACTTGGGGCGCGTTTACTTGTCACATGAAGTAGCAAGAAAAGATAGAAGTTATCTAATCTGTCGTTATTATGTAGTTCAGAGATATCTTTGAGGTTAACATTTTAAATATTATTAGGCCTGATTTGGCAATCTCCAACTATATAGTCAATTAGTTTTAATGTGTGGAAAGCATATCATTTTTTATTATGGTATCAAAGTAGGTTAGCTCACGTAAATGATTTGAGAAATCACTAAGTGCTCTACTTCACTAAATTGAATTTGTCCATGTGTATGTTTTGAGAATTCGCGAATAAGGCATGTTGAGAATGTGATCTTGACCATACGGTGATTGTTTTATAAATTTGATCTTGATCTGGAACTAGTGATGGATCTGACTTTGAAATTGGTATTGACTCCGACATGTAGCCGTTCTTCCCCTCACCGATTGCTCTGGTTCGTCATTGATTCTAGATGGTTCTTTGCCGAATCTTTTTAGTAATCCAGCTCTAATTTTTATAATGTTAATCATTGGTATAGGCATCATATGTTCTCTAAATCACTAATTATGTTAACTATATATTGGAGGTACCGTGGAACAATGATGATTTCCATCTCAAGTTATATGTAGTGGCGTGTCACGCCATCCCGATTTTAAGGAAGAAACTTGTCTAAACTGACTAAAAGTCATTGCAATACATACTTGGCGGATTCGGACACAAGCAATCTGGTGTACCGAAGTAAACTCAAGCCCACGTTCATCTTTGAAATAACCTCAACCCTATTCAATGCATATGAATTAATTAAAATCACGTTTCTTCATATAAGCATCTATGTGTTAACAATTTTAATCACGAGGGTTCGCGTATTCGATCTCATTATGAATCTATTTTGTGCGTTGCTTAATTAACATCCTCGGATTCGTATTACTGGGGCGCGCTGTGGAAACGTGTATGTGCGGGGTCTTGAAATAGAGTAGCAATGCAGTAAGTGGTATTTGATTAGTATACGACATAACCAAACCTGGGAAAATTTTCTCAATCATTACATACATGCACGTATTTTAATTATTCATGAGTCTTTCTAGTTTTGTTCAGCCAATTATCTTATAAATCCATTTTGCCACAAATATAGGGGCCCTGAAATTCATAATCTTAGGTAAGAATCGAAGGCACTTGAAATTATTGGAAACTTGGTGTGAATTAAGCTAGAGGGCATGGTGTGTGTCAAATCTCAATACGGAACTCAATGATTGTGTTTGGTGTATTCATTAAGAAAAGCGACTAATAACCACTCAGGATATGTGGAGTTGCCAACGTTGGCACACCAAATAACCATATAATGCAAATACAAGATGAGCACTCGATCCCTCTCAACACCCGAATTATTAAGGATCCACCAAAGTAATTAAATTCCAATCGATCCATCTACAGCTATTTTTCACGCATTTATTAAATTGAAAATATCGTATGGACTACTTCAAGCCCAAGTAACGTGAATGCGACGTAAGGAAGTTTTGTCCGCATTCACACATACTGCTATATGAATCCCTATATATATGGGCGGGACGATATAAACCTTCTGCAGAAAAAACCTAGCTCTTCCTTGACTTCTCGCTCTGGAGCTCTCCCCCTTCTTTGGCTTGAGAGAGATATGGCGGCCGCCTTGAGTTGGCTTACTGTCTTTCTATACCCGAAAAAGGACTCAAACCCTAAAACTCAAGATGGTGAGCATGTCAAGGTCTCCAAGATTGGGGTTGGGGGATTGTCCTCAGCCTATAGTTCAACTGCTGCAGGATTCCAAATGCCTCTTCACTATCCTCGGTACACGAAGGCTGACTACGAGAAGATGGAGGAGTGGAGGTTGGATCTGCTTCTCAAGCAATATGGCCTAACTGCTGTCAGCAATGGAACTCTCGAGGAGAAGAGGGCTTATGCAATCGGAGCTTTCTTGTGGCCTGATCAGTATTAAGAGACGTACTACCCTGTATAAATAATTCCTCTAGCTATATAAATCGCATACATATCTCATATGTGTGTGTATAGAGCTAGCCTGGTTTGTAATGTCTAATTATTCGATTTTGGTCTGTAATTTGTGTCGTATGCGTACGTAGTTGCATTCCAGCTAGCTAGCAAGTACCAGATCGATGCAGCTGCATGTCGTTTGCAAACAAGGAGAATAAGCCAGAAATCCAGAATAATGGTTATTAATAGTAGTTGCGGATGTAAAATATATGGGCATGGCTACCGGTACCTGACTTGATAAATCTCAATGAATGTCAATTAGTTATTTAGTAGTAGTTACATGTATTCACTATCTTACTGTTTATTTCCTTGATTAATTTTTTTTCTTTTTTTCTTTTCTTCTTGGGAAATTCTTTTCGTTAATTACTTTGTCCGGACAAATCCACGTACGTATCACGGTATATATTAGAACAATTCTTAGGTTCACCCCTAGGGTGAATGAGCATATTCACCCCCATTGTCGATTAACATACTTTTATTTAATAAATTTATAATCCAACGGTCCATATCTTAAATTAGCATTTAAAGATCATCTCTGTAAAAAATTAATCGAATCAGAAATCGTTTAATTATCTAATTGAATCAAACAAATGGATGGTTCTAACAACACTTACTACTATTATGATGAACCGTCCATGTATTTCATATAAATGAATAACTGAAAGGTCTTCAATTTAATTGATTTTTTACAAAGCTAATCTTTGTATTACGTTATACAACATGGGGATTACAAAATTATAAAGTAATGACAATGGGAGTAAATATGCTCATTCACCCTAGGGGTGAACCTAAGAATTGTTCTATATATTATCGAAACATTCGAAACCATAATTAATCTGCTGTTCTATGAACTTTGCTTGTGTTAGTTCGAGGTGCTGATCCTTCTAGATTGCAGTTTTCTTCTATTTTTTGGTAACTCCATGCCAGAAGCTTTGATCATACCTTTGTACACGATCAAATAAATGAGAACCACTGATCTTCGTAACACTTAAAAAAAAAAAAATTAAAAAAAATAAAAAAACTGCTATCCCTCTTCAAAAATTAGTTAGCCTTCCCCATCAGCAGATTAATTTATTGATCTATTGGCGTGCCAAGTGTCGCAACTTTTAAGATGCTTCATTTTCATACCAATTAGATGGATAGATTTCTCCAGAAAACATGGTCGATCACGACCCTAGTTAATTGATAGATTTTTCCGGAAAATGCTCAAATGCCTTATGAGGTTATATGTTGCATATCCAATTGTAAGTAGATCTAGCACTGTAATTTGGTACAATTTCCCCCCATTTTCAGCCTGGTTTTACAACTAAACAAAATATTGGTGGGGATTTCACCATGCTTTAATCAAATTGCTATCAGTTGAAAAACACAAACTAAAGTTGTTACTAAATGCTTACCAATGAAATACAGGGTCATCGATCACCTAAGTTGCCATCTCCGCATCCTCTGCTGCCTTGTGCTATTATACATCCGCAAGCTACCATGGTGATTTGCAACTAAAAAAGAACGGTTCTCCATCTTCCACCTGTTTTTGTGAACTTCTTCCCTAAAATATTGGAGAATAACAATACAAAGACGTCCTATTGTCCTCTCATCGCCATTTGATCATATAAGAATGCATTCGCTACAAACACTGTACACAGCACCAACTGCTTGAAATTAACCAGCAGGGGAAAATGTCAGATCCATAGCGACTCCTTCAGATTCTGGCATGTTTCTAACCTCATTAAGAATCCTTGTGAGATGTGTTGTCACTTCCCTTTGAACATACTCAGAACGCTCCTTTGTGATTGAAGATTCTGTAAACAGAGTTTCAGCCAGACACTGATAATCTTGATACCATTGATCATCACTATTTTGAGTAATGTGGGGATCATAAAAATCAAGAGAGCTTTCTCTCTGCCATCTGTTCAAATAGTACTTGTCAGGAAGCTGAAAGTAGTTCTTTACTATAAATACCCGCAACAAATGTCTGCACAGTAGTCCTGAAGATTCAAACTCTTTACAGGAACAGTGAATCTGTTCATCTTCTGGTATCCAAATCACGAGACGTTCTCCATCTATCTCCTTGAAATGGCGAACAATACATGATCCATTGGGCATTTCAGATACTGCATACTGCATGGCCAGTACAAGCTCACGCTGCAAAGCATTGAAGGCAAAAGGCGTCAAAATACTCCTTGCGTGCTCTTCAATGGGAATGCATGTTTTTGTATGCATATACTGCATCTCTCGACGTGCCTGATTTTGAAAATTGGCAGAAATACCAACCTGCAAGTGTTTGAGCATAAGAGCCAATACCAATTGAACTACTGGCATGTATCAAATGTGATAAGTTTTTACCCAACATACCTGCTCGAAAAAGCTGCGCAGACATGTTTGTGTGCTGAAAACACCTTTTAAGAATGCTTCTATAGACTTTGAATAATCTGTTGTTGCCATTCTAGCGACAAAGCAACCCCTCATATAGCACAGAGCCCAAGATGCCCGAAATGAATGAAGTAAAGCAATGTGCTTATCTGTAGATAAGCCATATATTAAATTCATTTGATTCCATTGGAGTTCAAAATCCTCTGTACTCTCCACCCGATACAAAACGTCAAGCTCAGATTTAAACTCTGCATATCGAGATCCAAGTGATACAGAGAACCAGCTGGATACCTTTGGAAGAATATTCCACAGAGAAATGACATGCTTAGTGTTAGGCAGTTCACTTGTTATTGCATCTCTAAGCCCGGTATCAAGATCAGTTATAATTGTTTGTGGCCATCTTCCTCTCATGAAACGAACAAAAGTCTGTATGCAAAAGAAAAAAATCATTGCAATTTAAGAATTAGATATCAAGACACAACTAATCCAAAATCAGTCCAGATAACGTTGGATGGTAACCTGTAAAGCCCATGAGAAGGAACGAGGTGTTTCATCTTGCAGCAGAACACAACCAAAGAAAATGGTTCTTCCATGGTTGTCGATGCCAAGCCATGCTCCAAAAAGCATGCCATATGTGATTGATTGATACATAGTGTCAAAATAAACTGCATCACCAAACATAGTATACGCATTGACTGAATCACCATAAGACCATGCAATGTGTTCCACCTTATCATTCTCATCAACTGTAAAATCATAAACAAAGTCTTCATCAGCCTCCTTTGTTACCTTGCATGCCTCAAGAAGTTCTAGTGTATCATTTTCCCTTTTTTCAGTGATCAAGGCATCATTTTCTTGAACAACCTTCTTACGATTTTGGACAAAGTTTCTGACATCCCTCTCTAAAAAGGGCAACTGTCCGCCTTGAATCCCCTTTTCCAACTCCAACACCTTCACTATCCGATGTATAGGGAACCCAGCTTTAGAAAGTAACAGTATCCGCTGTTGATCCGCCTCTTGAATTTTACGATAAGCAGGAAGGAGGCGTACTTGATCATCTTCCAAAAGCTCATGATTATGCACATTACTAAATTGGACAACAAACCATTGAGAAACCCCACCAACAACCTCCTTTGACAAATACATTTTTGCATCACATCCACACCGAACCGACTTCCTATCCCTATGGTGTTCCCCTGTTGGCTTCTTCTTGGCCGGAGCAAACCCAGACCGATAGCAAACAAAGTCACGCTTATAAATACCCAACTGTGGGCTAAGTCTGGACCTCTCTTTCCTAATAGAGAACCCATTTTTTCTAGCGAAATTGCCATAATACTCAAATGCATCATCATCACTCTTAAACACCATTCCAACATAAGGTGAAACCATAGCTTCTGAGGTTGAAGTATCATTCTTTACCAATTGGGCTGCAAGGGAGGTCTCTTCAGAGTCTCCCTCATATGTAACATAACACTTCCAATCCCCACATGGGCATTGTTGCCGCCGAATCCATATGTTTTTCGATGGCATACAATTCATCTATTACACTGCTTGATTTTTTTACCTATAAAGTTTCAACCTTTTCAGTTCCCCACCACTGGCAGCATAAACCCTTCAATTAAAACGGAAAATAATACATGGGTAAACTAGAACTACATGAAACACGGTGTGGTTCTAGGTTTCTAATGGATTTCACAAAGCTGAAAATCAGGTACCAGAAACTAAAAAGACAGCTTTTTTTTTTATGAAATCATGGTCAGTGGAATCGATATTGTATGGGAAATACGTACCAGTGAAAGCAAGTGAGCTTAAACCTTTGTTCCTTGTTCGTCTTCCTCCACAGCTGCCCCGGTTTTGTTCTTGTTCTTTTCCCTCTACTGTGTCCAAGTTTCACAAATGGTGAAGCAGAGAGATTGATGGGTCGGGCATGTTTATCTTTTGGGCCTTTTAACGACCAAGACCAGTGGCATTAGGCATAGTCCATTATATATCTTATGGGCTTTACTCTAGCTGAGCCCTTCTCAAATTTTCACTCAAGTTTGTTTTTGTTTTGGTAACGACACACTGCAAGAGATTCCTCGCTACCCAAAATTCGTAATCTGCTATTTGTTGAGACTATAGATCTCACATAAGAAAAATGAGACTTTGAGCCACTCCATCCATTGTCAATTAGTTTTAAATGTGAATACCAGATTACTTTATCACTGTTAACCATTAGTATCGGTGGGATTGGAGTTATATATCATGTAGGGTTGAACTGCATCATGATTGGGATTAGCAACGATTAATATAAAACAAAGATGTCCAAGACTTCTATCTAACCTTGTTTTTATGACAAGCACATATGAAAGAAATGGCATATTTTGACATATGAGAAAGAGAGGGTCAAGCTGTCATCAAAAAAAGAAAGAGAAGGTCAAGCATTAAGCATGCGACGCGTCCAAGGGCGTTTGATTTGAATAGCTAGCGGTGAAAACCTGTCCAGTTGGAACTACAAGAGCGATTCTTGCTTGCCCTTTTCTTTCTTTTTTTTTTTACCTGTTCCTGCCTTTCTTTGTAGTAAAACTAGTGCTTTTCCTAATCGTATGAATGACTCAATAATGCAGAACAAGATACGCACAACATGCATTTAATATTTATTCCTGCTCCTCTTTCTGTCTTTGCCTGCAGCGAATTTATGCCATCAATGTCACTCATTTGATCTATGAAGCTCTGGACTGAGAGAAACAGCTTCCTCACTGGCCTAAGGCAAATCTAATCTCTTATGTTCTGTTTTATTCTGTTTGCCATCACATGATTATTTAAGTTTACACTTCTGAATACAAAAGTTTTCCAACGTCATTCATTTGATCAAAGCATGTACAGTAGGAGGTTATGATTTTACGAATTAGAGTTCATACCATATATATCAGAACTCAATTAAGATGGATGTTTAGGCAACATTGATTTTTATTTCAACTGACTTTGATTTGTTAAAAGCTCTGGAGAAATCATGGCATTTCTAGTCTAGGATGCATTCTCATTTTGATGTTCATACATAAATATGCAGGGCAGCTCAATGGCTTTGAAGGCAATTTCAAATGCTGAGAATTGGAAACTGTTGCTGACTTGGTGAGCAGATTATTCAATGCCCTGATGGCTAGTGATCATGATGTTAAACAAGCCTTGCTTTCTGAGAAGAACGATCGTTCTCAACTTAGTAACGAAAAGAATGTAGTCGTCAAGAGAAGAAAAAACCGCCAAGAGAAAAACCACCTCAACCAAAATGAAGTAGTAATACAGACTCCTGCAGATTGTGAGCCAATGTATGTGAAACCACAGTTTAGTTTAAAGCAAGTGGTCTTGATGTTGATTTCATACATAGGTGGAGGCACCTTCTGTTTTTTCCTGGTCAGGAATCAGATTAAAGGCGAAAAAACAAATCCAATTCTTGATTCCATGTACTTGTGTGTAGTCACAATGAGCACTGTAGGATATGGAGACCTTGTTCCCAATAGCCCAATGGCAAAGCTACTTGCGTGTATTTTTGTGTTCTCTGGAATGGCTCTTGTTGGTTTGATTCTTGGCAAGGCTGCAGATTACATTGTAGAGAAGCAGGAGGTGCTTTTGGTTAGGGCCATACACTTCCACGAAAAAGTTGGCCCTGCCGAGCTTCTTAAGGAGGTTGAATTAGACAAAGTCAAGTTCAAATGTATTACTGCAGGAATCCTTCTTGTGTTACTTTTTGTAATTGGAACTGTGTTCTTGTGTGTGGTTGAGGAACTGGAAGTTTTGGATGCTATCTATTGCGTTTGTTCCACCATTACTACTCTCGGTTACGGGGATAAGAGCTTCTCAACTGCAGCTGGTCGAAGTTTTGCTGTGTTGTGGATAATTTCAAGTACAGTTTGCTTAGCACAATTCTATCTCTACCTTGCTGAACTCTACACTGAAGGAAGGCAGAGATCACTCGTCAGGTGGGTGCTTACTCGAAGATTGACGCCCTCCGATCTTGAAGAAGCAGATCTTGATCACGATAAAGTCGTCAGGTATAGACTAGTTATTCTCATATAAACATATAGTCCCTCTTTTTTCTATAATAATATGAGCATTATCATGTCCTCTGATTGCATTCTTTTTTTTAATATCATGTAATTTTATGTCAGTGCTTCCGAGTTTGTGATATATAAGTTGAAGGAAATGGGGAAGATCAGCCAGGAGGATGTTTCCCTTGTCATGGAAACTTTCAAGAAGCTTGACATTGATCACTCAGGAACTTTGACAGCATCTGATCTATTACCGCCAATACCCCGTCAAGCTTAGCTTTGACAGCATCAAACCGATGAGTGGTACACAACTTAGCACCATTACTTACTGCCCTTGACAATTGCTATATGAATTTATTAACACACTTAGGGATGAAACACAATTTTGGCTAGTGCATGTAGTTTCCATTGATTCGATCAATAGAGCAAGGTTGCACAGTTCCATTCTTATTCCTGCATGCTCAATATGGTAATCAAAACAACGGCCTTTCCATTTTTATTTAAATTTATTTCATTATAGGTCTCATTGCCAGAATATAGCTGGAAAGATAAGATGAATCCTATCACATATGTACTTGCACAAAGTACAGAAGAAATAAAGGTCATACTAGTGAACCATACTTCCTTGCAATTATTATTTTCTGAATTTACATTTCTAATTGCATTTGGCATTCACATTCTATGCATTGGTACGATACTGGAAGAGTCTTGTACTGAGTTGAAATTAACTAATCATCTAGGTAGTCTGGGCGGCCAGCAACATAATCAATGATTCCTTGACCTTGCGTTTCACCATGAACTTCGGTTGACAGCTTCGAGACACCACCAAAGGCGATTATCGCCACCAAAAACAGAGTTGTGGAGGCCAGGAGAGGCCAAAAGTAACTCAGAATGGTTAGAATCCGAGGGGCTGCATATAACAGCAAGGAAAAGACTAATGAAACGAAGATTGCAATTCCAAAGTGATATCTGTACTGCAAAAGCTGTGGTGAGATATCCATGGCCTTTCCCTGCCTCATGAAATATATAGAATCAAACTGTTGTCTCTCTAGAGAAAGAGAGACAGAAATAGAGAGAGATTGTGGTTATATCTGTTTAATTTCTTTAGGCGCTTGTAATTTGCAGAATATGGTTATATCTCTCTTTCATGGAGTTTGTTTGCTTGGTCCTTCTGTCACTTATTTTCTTAGTATGGCATTCTTTCCCCAAAATATCCTTGTTCAACCAAATTTTGGAGATTATCTGCATAAGGAAAACTGGGAAATGAAAACCTGGTGGAAGGGTCCATTTGTCATTAGGCAGAAGCATTATTTTTGACATGGATAGATTGAGAGAGATGCCTTTGTCCATTTCTTTGATTGGTCGGTTACTTTTGCCACTTTTCAAATGGGATGAAGATTAGTGCTTAGGAAAAGAATGGCATCTCTAGTTGTTCACCTTCGTGGTTATAGGTTTCAGGAAAGAGATGGTCAGATAATAAATAAACAAAGATGGTTTGTGTTGGCTAAGTTGATTCCTCCATCTTTTGCATTATACAAAAATTGATGAAATGAAAAGAAAAGAAAAATATTTCTTGGTTTGGACAGAATTGTATGAACTTCATTTTGTAATGAATAGGCTTTTTCATGGAATCGAAATATGTCATTTGAGTGTTAAAAGGTAGTATACCACACATAAATTTCGTAAAAAATTAAATTTTGTTGTAAATATTATTATCTATATAGTTGTCCACGTAAATACTCATTAGTTGTGTACTTTGATGCAAACCCTACCTCTATATAAAGGAGGCTAATGAGACTGAATGATATACTTCTACTTCCTCCCTACTATTCTCTCTCCATATTCTCTTTACTTTATAACAAATTTATATTTCTCTCAATTTTAAAAGAATTAGTGAAAGTTCATTCTCAAAAAAAAAAAAAGAGGAAAGTTATGCTAAAGATCATAATTTTTTTTTATGGCAACTCCAATGACATCTCTATTTGCAGCCAAATGAGAAGCCACTCCCCCCGGAACACAGAATCACAACCCCATTTGTACCACATTGACGCCATCAAGCCATCGTGTTACATGGTCTAAACCTTAAACGGCTAATTCAAGAAAGGGCGGTGCTAGTGATGATGGACCTTTTTGGAGTCTTTGTTTGGTAGGCCTACAAAAAGCAGCACAGTGTAATGCTGGAGGGCCTGATTTATTGCTCCGCCAACATTGGACTGCAAACTCACTTAGCCTCTTTATAGCTCGGCCAATTTTGAAATCACTTGATATCTATATTATTATTAAGAAAAGAGAACTTGTTCTTTAAAATTGAAATATTTGACCAATATAACCCTCTAATATTAAAATTTTTTAGAAACTGAAATAATTAATAGAGATAATAATGTCAATTTAAAAAATTAAAAAGAAATTAAATTCTTTAAAATAAAATAAATAGTAGTTATTGTTGTAGAAAACTGCTTTGGTTAAGAAACTATCCACTTTCTTATCCAAAAAAAAAAAAAAACACCCAGACACAGAGTGTGGGCACTTGCTAGTATAAACAAAATTAGGATGAAATCTGTATTGGGGCCCCTACAGTTACACAACAAATCTAAAGATGACATGCTTATAAGTGTAGAGGAGTTTTTGAAGATTATGGAGTCAAAGGAATCATAGTTTATTTGCCTTTGACACAAAACAAGAAATGACACAACCTATTACTACAAAGTTGTTATTCTAATAATATAAGTTTACAGTGTTTGAAAGTTAAAAACACATAGATTTCACTATTTTTATGTATAATTTTGTAAGTGAACACAAATAACACTAAAGTTGGAAGAACCTTGGATTTTAAACTTTTGTTCAAGTTGCAAGCAAATGAACAAGGCTGGGATGATCAGAAAAGAATAAGTTGCTGCTGCCTGCAGGACTCGGTATTTGAAATTTTGAAGGCAGGCAGGGAGTGACCAGGCTAATAAGGCTAAAACTGCAATCATAGTTTTCTTATTGTTTGGGATATCATATCCCGGATATGACCTATTCTATTCTATATTGATCAGGTACTGCCCTCTTTTCTGTTCCTAATGCTGGACATCATTAATCAGAACGAATGCTTTTTAGTGTGTGAAAATAATTAGCAGCAGTAGTTCATAGATAGATATATTAATCTACCTACTCTTCCATCCAACCAATAAGGAGCACAGGACAAACAGAAGACCCCAATGCTTAGCTTGATCCCACTTCATGATATCACTTTCAAAAAACAAAAAATATACGATCTAGAATTCAATTGAAAAATGATTTGACATAATTAAAAGTTAAACCGCTCAATAGAATTAAGGTTATACTGATCACCCAGTTGACTGTTTCCGCAGTATACATCAGGGTTTGGTCATGACTAATGGTGCTTCTGTATTTTTTGAAAGGGGTTTCTTTCGGTTGTTGAGGAGGATAGGTAGAGTCTTCCCTTTGTCGCCTCACCCAAAAAATACGTACTATTATACTAGCGCCAAGCTTTGGTACATTTCCAAGTGTTGCCAAATGGCTAAGGGTCTGAAGAAGGCAAACAGCTATAGCTGGAGCTTAATTCGTATACATGTTTTCTGATATAAAATCTGAAATAAGATCATACTTCAAAGCAAAGATATCATACTCGATCTGTTCTTTGTACGTAGGTACGTACAAGCCAAAATGTGCATTTGTTATTTTGTTTTTCCAAGCTAGTTTGGTTTGATTAGTCCCTTTCAGCACAATGTCATGAGTCATGACTACCTCATTTTCTTGCCCAAGTTCAAAGTTTTTCTTTGAGTAATTGATTACCCCTAAGTAAACAGAATTGGCAAGATTTAAGCAAGGTTTAGCGCTTAAGCAAACAAATTAGTCCAAAACAAGAGCTTTCCTCAACATATACAGATCATGACAAGCCCTAACCTTATCCTTACTTCTTATTAGGTATTACTGATAATTTTGAAGTAAGAAAACCCAAGTGCCTCTTTTCTTTTCTTCTTTTGATTATAATTAAGGAGAAACTATTTTCCTTTGCATACATAGTTATCATTATTCAAGTTTAAGGTAGAAGAATCTCATAGAACCTGATGCCCATCTGTCACCAGGAGCATGACAACAATTCCAATAAATTTGTTGGATATAATAGAATACTCTGTCTCTATTGGTCAGTGACTTCCATCTTTCAAAGGAATAACAACGGAAAAGCAACATTTGGCGCTTTTTCACAAAAAAAAATCACCAAATAATAAGGTTTCAACAAATGGCACCAACAAATAAACCATTCTGCCCAATAATACGTGAGTCAAATTGCCAGTCCTAGAATGGTCCAAACGAAATTATAATCATAGATTAGGTAGTAGAAACAATTAAATGCAACAGTCGGATTAGAAAACAATTAGAAATAATACTATATAACTTTCTCCTTCACTGCAGCACTGGAAAGAGTCACCATCATCAATCAGAGAAACCAGAACATGACACTTTAAATTTTTGTTAGGGATTTTTAAAGATAATATTGTTTGTTATTATCATAATCTTACCCAAATAATAAGGTTTAAAATCGATAATTAAAGTGCCATAAATATAAAAAGATATGGTTGAAATTTTTGAAAGTAACCGTTACTGTCAATAAAGGAGGGAAGAGAGAAGAGATCCACACAGCTACAAAGAAGCCGGAATGGCCGGCGTCTCTATGATATGATAAGAAACTTGTGCTTGTCAAATTTTGCTTCGCAGCAAAATAAGGCACAGTCCATATCCCTCTCTTTACGGTCAATTCCTTAAAACTCACACTCATACCAATACCATCATCAAAATCCTCATTAAAACCCTTGCGAATTGGCATTACACACTCACTTAAATCCTAGATAGAGAGTTTATACTTGTTAATATTCTCTGCATTCTAAAGTAAAACCAAATTAGGGAGATATGGTGGCGGGTCATGAACAACACGTACAACATGCAGCAGGAGGAGGAGGAGGAGAGGACCACTCTCTTGTCTCCGCAGACCCTGTTGTCTTAGAGCTCAATCGTATGCAGAACCTATTCAAAGGTCTCTCTCTCTCTCTCTCTCTCTCTCTCTCTCTCTTTTAGTTTGAAGCATGCATAGTTGTCTCTGTCATGAAATGGTTTTTTTTTTTTGTTCAATAGAATATCTAGGACTATGAACATGAACACCTCATAAATAGAATTCCGCAGTTACCTAAAAGGGTTATACGTAGTCATTAAAAAGAAGGTGATGGTGAAGCAGGTGGTATGATTGTTTCTTTCTCCTATACACTAACGAATTCTATTCGTGTCTTGGTTGATTTGATAAAAGTCTCTTAAATCAATGTTTGCAGAAAAGAGCCGCGAGTTGGGGATTGCTCAGGGTGAGATCAAGGCTCTCAGAGCTACTGAAGTTCTAAAGGATAAAGCTGTAGAAGAGGTTCGTACTGAAACAAATATGTGCTTGTCTCACTTAACACATTTGACTTCGGAATTTATGTGGTATTTCATGAGAAAATGATTCAATTGACTCTCTTTTTTCTTCTTCTTGTGTTTTCCAGCTAAGTAATGAAGTAGAGAAGCTGGATGAGAAACACAGGCTCACGCAAAATCTTCTAGAGCATAAGGTGTGTTTTGGTTCTTTTAGACTTTTTGGTATCCTTAATGATAGTGATCAACTTTTGTTACTTAAGATACTCTTTTTTGTCCAACTCGGATGAAATGCAGAACCTTGAAATTAAGAAACTAACAGATGAGAAGAGAGATGCATTAGCTGCACAATATGCTGCAGAAGCAACTCTTAGAAGGGTACACACAAATCAAAAGGATGACGAACTTCCTTCTCTTGAATCTGTCATTGCTCCTCTCGAGGCTGAAATCAAAATGTGCAAGAATGAGGTACAAGAACTATAGAAATTTCCATATTTATAAAACTGATGGATTATGAATATGAGGGTCTAAGTAATTCCTTAGCTCATACTCGATGACTTTTCCTCACATTGGCTGTTTTCAGATTGCAGCGCTTCAGGAGGACAATAAGGCTTTGGAACGTCTCACCAAGTCGAAAGAGTCAGCTCTTCTTGAGGCAGAAAGGATATTGCGAAGTGCACTAGAAAGAGCTCTAATAGTTGAAGAGGTCCAAAACCACAACTTCGAATTGAGGAGACAAATTGAAATCTGCCAGGCATGACTTCACACCACATCTTGTTTCAAGTTAACAAAATCAAAGTAGAGTATTCACTCATCTTGTTTCAATTTTATTACCATATGCAGGAGGAAAACAGAATCCTTGAGAAAACAAATCGTCAAAAGGTTTTAGAGGTTGAAAAGCTTAGCCAAACCATTCAAGAACTTGAGGAGGCCATTTTAGCTGGAGGGGCTGCTGCCAATGCTATTCGTGACTACAAAAGACAGATAGATGAATTACATGTATGTTACGATTTATGGTTATGATTAATTGGCAGGACTTTACAGAACCAGTTTACTTCTTTGAAGATTCTGACAATCTGATAAATTGAGCCAAATGAACCAAGTACTTACCACGTTTTCATACTAATTACTCAGGAAGAGAAGAGGACTCTGGAGAGGGAGCTAGCAAGAGTGAAAGTTTCTGCAAACCGAGTAGCTACTGTTATTGCTAACGAGTGGAAGGATGAAAACGACAAAGTTATGCCTGTTAAACAGTGGCTGGAAGAGAGAAGACTTATGCAGGTATATCTGGTCCATTCAATTCAGCAACAACTCCCAAGATACACTGCTTTTTATTCATATAGTTTTCAATCCAATTTTAAGCCTTTTATGCATGTGTAGGCAGAGATGCAACGTATAAGGGAGAAGCTAGCAATCTCGGATAGAACAGCCAAGGCAGAGGCACAACTCAAGGTGAAGTTACAAATACAAAACTAAAAATCTACGAGTCACTTCTCTGAACATATTTTATTTGTGACCTAACGAAATTACTCAATGTTCTCTGCTAATATATTTACATCAGGAGAAGCTGAAGTTGAGGCTCAAGACTCTAGAAGAAGGGTTAAAGCATGTTTCAAGTTTCTCTGTCAATCCTAATTCATTTTGCCGTTCCCCTAAAACAGAAAAGTCCAGTAACTTCTTAGGATTTCTGACAAGCCCTGGTGGATTAGGAAAGAGATCAACTTCACAGCCAAGAGCCTCCACTCTTAGAAGTTCTCCTCTCCAACAGCCAAATTCAGGCAATGAAACAGCCAATGCTGCCGAAGAGCTAAAAAGATCAAATAGCTTTAAAAAGAGATATGGTTCAGGAGAAAAAATGCTGAGAAAAAGCTTATGGGCTTCTAGAACTAAAGTTGTTGATAGTGGTGAGAAGGAGAACACAGAACAGAATGCAAATACTGATAACAACAAGAATGATGATGAGACAGTTACTGCTGATATAAAAACTAAAGATGGTGCCAATGAAGACTCACCCAACAAGATAAGCATTAACTGTGAAAGTGAAGATGTGGTCTCAGGATTTCTCTATGACAGACTTCAAAAGGAGGTCATCAATCTGAGGAGGCATTGTGAAGTCAAAAAGAGTGATATGAATGCGAAAGAACAAGAAATAAAGGTAGAATTTCAAGTATTCCTCTTTCTCTATTTGTCTCTCTGTCTCTCTAAATGTACTAATGCATAATATGACTTTTCCAGATGCTGATGAAAAAGGTTGATGCACTGACAAAAGCCATGGAAGTGGAGTCTAAGAAAATGAAGAGAGAAGCCGTAGCTAGAGATAAAGAAGCTGCAGCAGCCAAGGTGGATGATAACAAAAAGAACAGAACTATAAACTCATCTAAGAGGTTGTAACTACTTTTCAAAAGCTTCAATACCATTCTTTCCTTTTGTATTTTGCTTCTGTAGCAGCTTCCCTTCCAAATACTAGAATATATGAATGACTTTATGGTTTACTTCAATTGCTGCAGGGTAACAAAAGCATCTTGAAAGTTTGCTTACATGGGATTTTATTGAAGATTGATTTAGTGTTTATGAGCAGTGTGTTCCGATTTTTTTTATGTAAATACAGAAAGAAAAGTTTCACCAGTGATAGCTAGCTGAAATAAGATTCTGGATGCAAATGGAAGAGCTTCTCTTGTACATTTTAGGTTGATGTGTGTTTTCCTCTGCTTGAAATCTGCACATAAGCAATTCATACATGTATTTTGTTTGACATTATGGATTAATTATATTCTTTAGATTTGAGAATGGTATCAAAGAGTGCTACTTAACAACAGATCATATATAGGGAAACTGATTGGAACCAGAAGAGGTATTACACTGAGAAAAACTGTACACCCCTTTGGTATCCAGAAGGCTAGAACCCATATACCCCTCTAGGCCTCTACAGTCATTTGAACTGTAGAATGATCATGGTAAACTGGGGTATGGCACAACAACTATTACAGGGTAAGAAAAAATAACCCCCAATCCTATCATTCAAAACTTTCGCACCTCTGGAATCATAGCCAAAGAAGGCCTCCATTTGCGAGGCTCTTGTGACCCACGACTCCCAATGTTTAAAGACCGGATCTTCTTTGCGCCATTCAACAACAGCCCCAATTGCTCTCTGGTCACCACAATCCTCACCTTCTGTCTTTTGCCGCTTTCTTGTTCTTGGTGGGCCATTTTTGAAGGAACCGAAGCCTTATTGAGCCATACAAGGTTTGGCACAAGATGGTAAACCTCTCCAGGTTCTAGCTTGGTACTGGGTCGTAATGGTGTATATGGGTTGGCCTTGTGCACCAGCTTGTAACCCGTGTAAGGGCCAGATGTGATTTCTTCGGCTGTTGTCGACGCACTGAATTCTTCTACTCCCCCATTAAAGACTACTACTTTGATCTTCTCTTGGGGCGGATGGAACTGAACACGTATACAGTTTCCCATGGTAGTTACTAGTGATTGAATATTGATAAGCGGTACTGCAAAAGAATTGGGACTCTCATCGTTTTATAGTGTGGCTCTGGCTTTGATCACATTCCACATGGGAAGGCAGTTTGACGTGCAAGCCATGTTTACAAGCTCCTACTTCCGCAACAACAATACTAATATATGGGTTATTTTAGTTCACAATGTCAACTAGTTGTGTGAGTCTAGAACTATGCAGTCTAAACAAGCATTATGATTATACTAACTACATCAAAGTCAAATGGCCGGTCTGTGCATTGTTCATTGTATATCCCCAGCCTTAACGAACAAACTATATCGAAGTCAAATGCCCAGGCATTGTTCATTGTATCCCAGACTCAACGAACAATGTTAAAAGTCAAAACTCCAATAGAGAACAGACGCATGGGGTCATCCGCAATTTCCTCATTCATTTCAGTCTAAGCAGTTACCCCAGATATTGGGACTTCGTTTCATAAACAATCTTATGAGTTATGAGCAATGTGAAAGAAGGTAAATACTCAACCATGGTTTACAGGATCTAATTGATAGTGCCACTCAAAATTACAGCACTATTGTAGGTAAAGTAACCAAGCAGTAGATGCATGAATTCTAAGAACTTCAATAACTCTATATAGGCACCCATGAAAGAAGATTTGATAGTTGAATCTAATAGTACAAAAATGTTCTCTACCAAGAGAGAAAATTCCAGATCATACAAGTAGCGAAATGAGAAGCAGAACATACCTGTTCTCTGCATAACATATCAGTGTAACAAGCTTTCTCAGTAATCTAAACAGCCAAAACCTAAGCAGCAACTACTTGTGGTGACCTTCTAGACTCCAACCATGACGTCACTGCAACCTTGGTGGTCAAAAACCAGCCAACCTTGTCTGGGGCCTCATGGAACGGAGCATCTACTTCCTTCAAATGTGACTCGAACACACTCGCTAGACCTTTGTCTGAATATTTATGTTTGCCATGTCCGGTATTAATTCCTAGCAGAGGTGGAAACTCCTCCCCAGATTCCAGCGAACGAGACAAGTCATTAATCCAAACATGTAATGCAGTAAGAGCTGCCCCAAGAGAGAGACCCTTGAGATACAGAGACCACTGGGTTGGAGACCTTGACTGTATATCTGTGTATATCTCAAGTGTAAGGCCCAGGTCTAGAAGCTCACAGGCTCTCTCCAAGAGATCGAGGTTCACACAAAGATCAATCAAGCAATTGCAGTAGGCCTTCTTTACATCGGAACCAACTGAATTAAAAAGTTCTGATGCTTCCTTCCTGAAGTTTTCACTACTGTCTTGCTTCTCTACCAGAAGTCTTACAACATATCCAAGCTTCTCATTGCCCCGCTCAATGCAATCAGTCAGCTTAGATAGTTCATCCTTTGGTGTTTGGGTCATCACATTCAGGAGACAACCACAGAAACGCTCATCAGGAGTTATGCCCAATTCTAGTAGTTGATTGAATGACCTGACAACATCATCAGTACGCTTGGCCTTCCCATAGCATTGTATTAGAGATGTCAAAATAAAGATATTAGGCTGGAAACCAGCTTCCACCATCTCATTCAACGTCCTCTCTGCCTCTGAGACTTTCCCGCTACAGGAATATATGGTAATCATGGATGAAAATGTCCAACTATCAGGCTTCCAAGTTTCGGAACTCTTCATGTCTTTGAAAATCTCAATAGCTTGATCAGTGTAGCCAATATCAGCACACATAGACAAAAGGGTGTTGTAGAGAATGACATTCAACTCCATTCCCTTCTCCTTCATCTCCTTGTACACATTCAGAGCATCATCACCATAGCGAGCTCTACCAAAGGCCCGTAGCAGAGATGCATAGGTCACCCAATTTGGCGAAGACCCCTTGCTGATCATCTCTCGGTAAATTTTCTTGGCCTGCCAAGGCCTCTTAGCTCTTCCCATAGCATCCAACAAGGTATTATAAATAACCATGTTCGGCTTCACCCCAATAGCCTTCATTTCCTCGTAAACATTCAAGCACCCATCATAATTCCCCGATTGCCCGTGAATCTTAATCAACGTTGCAAATGTCACTGGATCAATGCGCCACTTCTCTGTCCTAGCGCGGTCATACAAGCTAAAAGCCTTGTCAACATTACCGGCACGACCATATGCGTCAATCATAGCTGAATAGGTAACATCATCGGGATTACACCCAAAAGTAGGCATCTTCTCAAACCACTCCACAGCCTTATCAGGCAGAAAACACATCCTAGCACAGCTAATCATAGTCGAAAATGTAACATTATCAGGTTTAACACCTCTCTCAAGTATCTCATAAAACAGCTTCTCTGCTCTATCCAAATCCTTACACTTCCTAAAAACTTTCAAGGTCACATTATAGAGAACCACTTCCCTCTTTGGTTTAAACCTCCGCTGAAAGTACTTGAGAACAAGCAACGCATTTTCGGGATTAACCATATTATTGAGAACAACCACAGCATCTTGTTCCAAAACCCTGTCACCTAAACCCTTTAAAATACCGATAACATCACCTTCACTTAGACCAGTAGAGTTCAAGGACTCAGCCGCTTTGACTAGAGAAGCATACCTGGAATCATAGGATTTCTTCCTGAGCTGTGAAGCTCTGGGGCTGCTGGGATTGACCCAGATATAGCTTTTGGACGAAGACTCGGAATTGCCATCTGGGCTTTGAGGGTTTTCAAGTTTTGGGCTCTGGGTTTCTTGTAAAGAAACATGGTTTATTTGGAGAGAAATTCTGGAGTGAAGTGTAGGGAAGGTGAGATTGAAGGTGTGAATATCAGAGGTACTTGGCCTGAGCTTTCTAGAGGAGGAAGAGAGAGAGTGAGAGAGGGTGTGGCGGTTATGGAAGAGCGAAGAGGGTGCGGAGCTTATCATGTTCCCTCTTTGTTTTGCTCACTCACTCACTCCCGTCTGTGACTATGAGAAATTGAGAAGGGAGGAAGGGTCTCGTTTTACTATATTGACCTTGTGAGTGAAAGTAGCGTCCTGTATTCCACTGGGTTAAAAATGTCTATCTACCGTCAAAATATCTAATTGCACCATGAACGGAGTCATGGGTTTGAGCCAGCCACAAGTTGGGCCATTCCTCAACTCACCTTAGGCGATGTAAATAAGCCATTTGAGGACCAAATAGAACCAAACAACTGGATCGGCCCATTTATGATCCTGCCTTAGAATTTCTATGGCCTGGTTTATAAACCCTAACTGCCTAAGCAACAAGTCAACAACATTTAGAAAATGCATGTCAAACAAGATAATTAAGTTGCAACATACATAAAAAAAGCACTAGGAAAAAGATGGTCTTATGTAGGCAATGGTTAATCGACACATAAATGTTCTCGCTACATCTTGGCGAACAAAAAATTGGATTGGAGTATGTGGCGCAACTAAATGTTTTATGGCTCTATATAAACACAGAGAATATAATGAAGTAAGTAGTAATCCATCAAATCTATGGTTACTTTTCTCTTGATTGGAGGATTACACTACTAGCAAAATACCAATTACCCACATATTTAAATCTGTGTGAAAAAATAAGGCTATTTCACACAGATTTCAGTATGTAAAGGGCTTTACCTACGTCACAAGCACGAATTCTTTTTCGGTTGCCTTTAGAAGGGGCGCTAATGCTTTATTCACATGATTTTGGGAGTCCGTGTGAATATTTATCGTGGGGCCCACTATCGATCAACATGCATAATTAAACTTAGATCAATTTGTGTGAGTTCAAAATAATATTTTAATATTTTAATCAGTGTGAAATATCTTATTAACTCACACGGATTTCAATGTAAGAGACTGATGGCATTCAAAAACAAAAAAATTCAAAATCAATTAATGGTGACGGTGTTCGTATAATGAGTGACTGTGTTCAACTCTTGCATCCACCATTCACCGCCTCACCCACGGCACATGCTGCCTTCTTGATCGCGTCCTTCTTCGCTCTCTCTGGTAAAACTAATGATTTATTTATTCCCTTAAGCAATCCATTTGCAACCTCTAAACTACCAGCCTTACAATACCCATCAATCAAAGAAGTAAAAGCAAACAAATTCAGCGACACCTTAACCTTCACCATATCACCACAGACTGATCGAATACCCAAATCCAAATCCCCCGTCTTGCAAAACAGATCTATAAATGTACTATTCGGTTCAAAACTCTTTCACATCAAACCTATATACACAAACACTTCTCTCTCCTACAATAGTACAATACACAACTTGTTTAAAGAAAACTATACATGATTCGCCAAAATGAAAACTTTGGGTTTAGAGAGAGAGTCTCCCTTCTCTCTAGCTTTGCAAAACAAAACCCCCAGTTCCACTACATTTGTTTCTGGTTTCAGCACACAAACAGATCCAACATTTCATACTCTTGATTAGAGAAATGATATCAACAAAAGGGTCGAGCCCTTCTTGATTCCCAAGAAGGGAGCAGTCTACTCTGTGCTTTGATTCAACTCAACTGGAGTTTTCGAATCTACAAAAGAGACAGACTCTTGACCTTGCGTTTGACATCTTTTTCTTTTCTCCTTTACTGTTGGTGATTGTTTTTTTTAGCTTTTATCCTTCCCTCTCTCTTTTCAAAAGAGATTTGGTCCCCTTTGTGGTATGTTTTTTCAGAGCATCTGTCTCTAAGAGGTCTGTTCCCTTTGTGGTTGTTTTAGAGCTTCTGTCTCTAACTACTAAGATGGCTTCATCCTCAAATGGTGGTGGTGATATTCCATTTGAAGATGAGGAAATCATTGAGGCTATGTCCATCAATTTCAAAAATAGCGTCGATTTCGTAGACCTGGAGTATGGGATAAACCTTGTGGGTACCCTAATTGCAGATGAAGAACCGGGTCTAGGTGGGACTAAGGCAGCTATCATGAGTATGTGGAAGACACTTGGTCAAGTCAGAATCATCAGGGTTAAGAAGAATGTCTATTCCCTAACTGTTGGTTAGGAAAAGCTTGCAACCAAGTTAATCGATGACAGTCCATGGAACGTCAAGGGTTATTGTTTCACGGTACGTCACTGGCCACCTCGCCATGCTATTGATGATCTTGAGCCACACAGAGCTACCTATTGGATACAAGCACATGGTATTCCAATGGACCAGATATCTACTCATAATGGAAGAAAGCTGGGCAACCTCTTGGGCTCAGTTATTGATGTGGAAGATCCTCGAGTCTATGGGAACAGAGGATTTATGAGGATTAGAGTGGATTTTGATACCAGAAGACCTCTAGCTACCTTCTGCCAGCTTCCTAGAAATAACTCTGCTACGACAAAGATCAGACTACGTTATGAGAACCTGAAATGCTTCTGCTTCAAGTGCGGGAGGCTAGGCCATATGGTGACTGCGTGCAGATACCAGGTAAACCCAATTCTGTTGAAATTTGGGGTTGTGTATGATAACTCTCTGGTTGCTGAACCTCTACAGAAACCAGTGTTCACACAAGCACACTTTCCACCGGATTTCCCTTATGCTCCGATAACCGGAATATTCCGAAGGAGCAGGAAGGAGATTCCAAACAAATTCAAATATATGGGTGTCAGACATGATGTGACAGAGGATACCTGTGAGGGAGAAGGGTCCAAATCTAAACTCTGCTCAAGGCTTGAAAATGATGGCTCTTCCTCACCAATTATGTCAGATGGTCAACTTTCTGTGTCAACAAAGGGGATACAAGGAAAAAGAAACACTAAGCAGTGGGTAGACATGTGGGATCCTGACACACATGGCTCACTATACAGGAACGGGAGTGTTACCGTTGCAATGAATGGGCTGAGCATCAAGCCTAACTCCTGGGCTGATCCCGAGTCCATCCCTCCTTGGGCCTTCAAGAATAAGGAGGACTTCCTTAGAGCTAACCCAATGTTTCCTATTCCTGGCTACATTGAGGTTGAGCTGGAGCCCACTATCACCCCACCCAACTTTACCTCACCAAAAATTGTTGAGTTACAGCAATCTGCCCCCCCCCTCTGGACTCATCCACTTTTCGAAAAAGGAAAATAATTCTGGAGACTGGAGACGAGGAGGAGAAGCACTCCAAAAACAAGAAAACAAAGAAGATGTGTTGCCCAGGGCTGAATCCCTCTACAGGAGGTAATAGTGGAAGAGGTAGAGGAAGGGGAAGTAGAGGGAGAGGAAAGGGGGGACATGATGTTGCTAATAATGATATGAAGGTCACTTTGTTAGAAATAAAGAACAGAGGAAGAAAAAGAAGCAGGGGGAACAAAGGAGGAAAAGGAAAAGGGAGAGGAAGTGCACCGGTGTCGGCTGAGTTTATCTCTGGTTTACTCGATGAGTCCTACTCAGCACCCACAGCTGAAAATACTCATGTGGCAGTAGCTATTGTGGAAGAAGGTATGGAGGACGTAACCCACCTCCAGGGCTGTGGCGGCTGGCCGAATTCAGCTGCAAGGAACCAATGAATTACATTTCCTGGAACTGTCAAGGCTTGGGGAAGCCATTGACAGTACAAACCTTAAGGGAGGTTACCCGCTCCCACAGCCCAGCTTTTGTTTTTCTCTCTGAAACACATCAGAGTTATCATTTTGTAGATAAAGTTAGAAGGCAGTTTGGTTACAGTAAAGGATTTAATGTCGAACCCATTGAAACAGCTGGCGGTCTAAGCCTTTGGTGGAAACCTGAATTTTCAGTGAGTATCTTGGATTACTCGATGCATTTCATTGATACTGTGGTAACCAAGACTGGCTCATCACGCTTCAGGATCACTTGGCTTTATGGTCCACCCTATTTTGCTGATAAGGAAAAGTTTTGGGATTCCTGGAATAGTAAAAATTGGAATGATGGTCCACCCTATTCAAGGGCAGAATTTCACTTGGGCAAGGAAGGTGGATGGTGTAATTGTGCTGCAAGAAAGATTGGATAGATGTCTTGTTGACGAGAATTGGCTTCTAGCTTGGCCAGACACCACCTTGTCGCATCTGACTAGGATTGGTTCTGATCACAATCCTATTCTCTTGGAAACAAACCCAGTTTTGATCAAGCCCAAACCCTCCTTTAAGTTTGAGGCATATTGGGCCGAGGATTCTGATTGTTATGAGATAGTTAGGGATAATTGGAGGAGTAGTGGAACTGCTTCACATAGTTCCACTTGGTCTTCTAACTTATCCAGATGTAAGCACAAATTAAGGAAGTGGAGCAAGACACGCTTTCCCAAGAGCACTAATTCTGAAATAAAAAAATGCCTCTTGGAACTTGAAGATCTACAAATCTCGGCTCCTTTCACTAGTAATGTTCAGCAATTGGAAATCACAAACAAGTTGAGCTCTCTTTGGAGATTGAATGAGCAGTATTGGCACCAAAGGTCCAGGATTAATTGGCTAAAAGCTGGAGACTCCAATTCACGGTTCTTCCATCTCACCACGATTCACCGAAGGCAAAGGAATCGCATCCTAAGGATACAAAATGCTAATGAAGTTTGGGTGATTGGAGAAAGGTATATCAGGAGGGAGTTTGATTTACAGTTCAAGGCTATTTTCAAAAGCCAAGGTCCTCGTCAGTGGGGTGAGGCACTCTCGGGTGTTAATCACCTGGTCACCATGGAGATGAATGACAACTTAAATGCTCCCTTTACCGTGGAGGAAGTGAAAAAGGCGGTTTTTCAGTTGGGAGCACTAAAGGCCCCGGGCCCTGATGGCTTCCCGGGATTATTCTATCACAAATACTGGACTATTGTCAATGAGGTGATTCGTGCTACATCTACTGAGTTTGAAGCAAGTAGAGTCAGACTTGAAGCTCTAAACTTGACTCATATTGCTCTAATTCCTAAAGTCTCAAATCCTGAGAAGACCACACAATTCAGGCCTATTAGTCTTTGCAACAACTCGTACAAGATTCTTTCTAAGCTGCTAGCCAACAGATTAAAGGTAATCCTCCCTCAGATTATCTCTTCAAACCAAAACGCTTTCGTCCCGGAGAGGCAGATACAGGACAATATCATGCTAGCCCATGAGACCTATCATTACCTTCGTTTGAAAAGGGAAGGGGGGAATCATGCATTTGGTCTAAAGCTAGACATGAACAAAGCATATGACAGAGTTGAATGGGACTTTTTGGAGGCTGCTCTCCTAAGTTTTGGGTTTTCTAGATCTTGGGTTACATTGGTAATGAGTTGTGTTTCTACTGTATCATTTTCAATTGTTTTGAATGGTAAAGCAGGCCCTTTTTTCAAGCCCAGTAGAGGGCTTAGACAAGGCGATCCACTCTCGCCTTATCTCTTCCTCATTGTCAGCGAGGTCCTATCTCTTCGACTCACCAAGGCAGTTTCTATCGGAGTAATAAAGGGTGTTAAACTTAGTAGGGGTTGCCCGGTAATCTCACATCTTTTCTTTGCGGACGACTCCCTCTTCTTTCTGAATGCTACACTACAAAACTGCTCGCAACTTAATGCCATACTTATTGAGTACTGTGAAGCTTCGCGACAAAGGATAAACTTTGATAAGTCAAGTTTATACTTCTCTCCTAATACACCAAGTCAGATGAGCAGGTTAATGTGTGAACTACTAAGTATCAAGGTGGTGGATAATCCGGGTATCTACTTAGGACTCCCAACAATCTGGGGGAGGTCCAAAAAGGAGGCTCTTGGCTACATCAAAGATAGAATTAGCAGGAAGATCGAGGGCTGGAAACAGTGTTCCTTGTCTATGGCTGGAAGAGAGATATTGATCAAGTCTGTTGCCACTGCCATACCATCTTATCCGATGGCCTGCTTTAAATTCCCTGCCAATATTTGTAATGGTATAAACTCTCTACTCGGGAATTTTTGGTGGGGATCAAATGACAGTAGCAACAAGATTCATTGGAAAAATTGGGAGTCTCTTGGTCTTGCAAAAGATGCCGGGGGCATGGGATTCAGGGATTTACAGGATTTTAATATGGCTCTACTAGCAAAACAATGCTGGAGATTAATGCAGGACCCTCACTCTTTATGGGCAAGAGTTCTCAAAGCCCGGTACTTCCCCAATTGTGAATTTAAAGATGCTACTAAGGGGTACAGAGCCTCATGGGGCTGGTCTAGCTTGATTGAAGCTAAGGATATCATTATGAAAGGTTCTACTTGGCAGGTTATAAATGGGTTGTCGATCAACATTTGGAAGGACAACTGGCTCCCTCCCCCCTATGTTGGCCCTATCTCATCTGGTCAAAATGGTCCCATAAACTACCCTGATCGAGTCTACTCTTTGATTGATTGGGATATCCGGGCTTGGTCTCTTGGCCACATTCTGCACCTACTTCAACCAAGGGAGATAAGTCTGATTCTGTCTTTACCTATTGGTGATGGGGAAGGTTCCGATCGCCTCATATGGCCATGGAACAAGAATGGTGCCTATACAGTTAGATCTGGTTATCATTGGATGCACTCCAATAGACACAGAGCCATCCCTAGCTCTAGTCACTCTTCACACATAGTGGACAGAAATGTATGGAAAGTGATTTGGAAAATTGATACGCTTCCAAAAGTCAGAAATTTTCTCTGGAGAGCTATATCCAGGGCCATTCCTACCCTTCTAAATTTGTATAGAAGGAAAATCTCTCATCACCTCTCTGCCCGATTTGTGGTGATTATGAAGATCTATTGAACATATCCTACTTTTCTGTTCTTGGGTTGATCTATGGTTTGGGTCACCACTTGGTATCAAAATTGAGAAAAGAAGTATCACAACAATAGATAAATGGCTACTGAGTTTTTACAATTTAGTATCTACACCAACAGAAAAAAAAGAATTTTCTTACCTTGATAAGCTTCTTTTGCTGGAAGATTTGGACTGCGAGGTGTGAATTTATTTACCAAAAAAAACGCGACTCCTCAATTGATCATTAGAAGTGGATCAAATTTGGCTTTTGAATATTGGGGAACAAGAAGTTTGATCTCAGCCCCTCCGCTTCAACCCCCTGCTCAATCTATCAGATGGATTCCCCCCCCCCTCCTGGGTTCGTAAAGATCAATTGTGATGCTGCGTGGTCTGGCCCCTCCTCTGCTTGTGGTTTAGGAGTAATGATCCGAAATCATCAGTGTGCTGTGATGGGTGGCTCTGCTAGATCGGTCTGCTGCAGCTCCGTCCCTATTGCAGAGGCAATGGCTGTGTTGGACGGCATCAATTCTGCTTTGGAGCACAATTTCACAAAGGTTATTGTGGAATCGGACTCACTAGGAGTGATCACAGACATCAAATCAAAGAAAAAGAGTAGAGTTTGGGAGACTTACCCTTTAATTGAAGAGATTAGAAGAAGAAGCCTCCAGTTCTCTGAAATTGCTGGGGATTGGATCCCCCGAGAAGCGAATTCAGTCGCTCACACTGCGGCTTTGCTTGCCAAAGGATGGGGGTCTAAACAGATGGGCAAACACGCCACCACCATCCTTACTTCGAGTACTGAAGACTGATGGCCTTCCTTGCCCTCCGCTAGATAGCAATTAATCAGCTAGTTTCAATCTTGCTTTTGTCCAGTTAACTCTCTGGTACCTGGTTCAGTTTGAATTAGGTGGAGACGTTTAACTCTTTTCTAATTTGTTTGTAGAACTGTTTTGGGCCTTTTCTTGGCTCTCCGGGCTAGTCCCTTAATGGAACTATCTGTTCAACCAAAAAAAAAAACACTTCTCTCTCCTTATCTTAACCTTACAAAACCCACTCAACAATGTATTGAAAAATGAACTGATCTACACAAACACTTCAAATTGCACTTACCTGTCGCCATGTCTCTTATGGTAGTCTGCATGGACCCAATCTTCGCATAGAATCTCCACTGCCAAAGAAACTGCTATCGAACAAAAAGATCTGCACCGACATCGATGCTTAAGAACCAATGACTATGGAAGAACAAAAGATATTTAGTCAAGTTGACAAGTACCTCATGAAATGGATTTTGTCAGATTTAGATAAAGAAAATGCTGCTGAAGACTCTGTGACTGTACTCAAGGTGGATTCAGACGAAGATGAATTGGCTGAAGATGATTCAGATGATGAAGAACTTGGACTTTGTGACATTTGTTCATTTTGGATAAGGCGACAAAGTGAGGGGAGGGGGAGGGGGAGAGATGATGAAGTAAATGCAGTAGTTTAATGGATCAAATTGCTACAGAAATCTGTGTAAAATGAATTTTCAATTGTTTAATGGATCAAATTGCTACAAACATCTGTATGTGTGTCTTTCTTTCACACAAATGTCTGTATCTTCATATCATGCAAATATGTGTAATGCTCATTTCACACTGATATTTGTGCCAAATAGTTTTAGCCACAGAAAACCGTCACTATATAATTCACATAGCATAATAAAACAACAATTTTTTAATAGACTAATATTTGTTATATACAAAACTATGTGTGAATTAGGGTTCACACAGACAACCGTGTGAGTAGATCATAAAGTATTTTAGTTTTCACATAGAAGTCTGTCTTTGATGTTGGTTCACTAGGACTTTTGTGGTTATTGTTATTCCATAAACTCTTATGGGCCCTCTTATACTTATCTCACACGATTATTTGTACATATTGCCGATTCACACAGATATTCGTGACTTTATAAAATCTGTGTGAGATGACTATTTTGCTAGAAGTGTTAGTATGGTATGATCGGCTCATTTACTTTTATGAACCCATAACCTATAGCTCGATCTATAGTACCCGGAGGTTAGGTCCGTCCTATCATTCCCAACTGATAATATTTTAGCCTTTTAGGTATGGGTGTATGGCTAACTTTTCCGCCCTAAAATAAAAAAGAAATTAAACGTCCTAGGAATGGAATTTACTGGTTGACACGCATATCAAAGTTGCTTCTCTAGTAAAAAAGCAGTTGGTACTACCAACCATTATTATACTCATATATAGTGTTTTACGGAAAAGAAAAGAAGTTTGAAAAACAAACTCCGATCCAGATTTTCAATAGAAAATGTAGTTGCGTTGGACTTGTCCTACTTCTTTGTCGGCAATGTAGGCGAGTGTAATCGGAGCAGCATTTAATATTTTAACCAAGTTTGTAGGCTTGGGGAGTGTTCTTTCATGTGAATGAACAACCGCACAGAGTTGACCAAATATTCACAGATCATCCCATGGAGAAGTGATCGATGGACAAATAATTGAAGAGCATATATGCATGTGCACAGGACAAAATATGCAAATAATTTTTGGAAACTTTTATTTCATTAATTGAATAAAAATTGTAACAACTTCATCTTGTAGCTATATAATTAATGGATGGCTGGATAATCTGATCTGATCTGATCGTGACCTGTCCAGGCCACCACCATCACGTACCAACCATTCTTTATTATTTACTTTCGTTCTATCAGACAACAACAATAACAACAACAACTTTTAACACTGTAAAATTAATGAAGGCCGGATCACTCAGCTGGAAACTTTTTCCCATGCCATGCCACAAAGGCAGCGAAAGGCACAGGATGAGCTAGGTAGGCAGGTACGGTTTTACATGATGGCGCACGCTTGGGGATTTTCTTCACTGAAACAATCGGGGCGGGTCACGCAGAAACTAGTAGTATAGTTCCTCCCACCGCCGTAACTATCATAGACCGGCCTTCCATAGTAGCCATCGTACTCTATGTAAGGGGCAGGTCCACCGTAACCGTACCCAGTTTGGCAGGGACCACCAGGATGCCCTCCGTAACATTCCATACAACACGGGTTAACCATCACCACAGGTGGAGCTTCCTTCGGCTTCTCGGGATCTTTGGGTTTCTCTTTAGGTTTCTCGGGCTCTTTGGGTTTCTCTTTAGGCTTCTCCGGCTCCTTTGGTTGCTCTTTAGGCTTCTCCGGCTCCTTTGGTTTCTCTTTAGGCTTCTCCGGCTCCTTTGGTTTCTCTTTAGGCTTCTCCGGCTCCTTGGGTTTCTGATCTTTAGGCTTCTCCGGCTCCTTTGGCTTGGGCTTCTCGGGCACTTTGATCTCGATGCTCTTAATGGCGCCACCTCCTTTGCAGCATAGCTTGTCCCTGATCTTTTCAGGACTGCAGCAGACCACTTTGATGATCACCAGGTTGTTCTTCTCGTCGTACGTCTGGTCTCGTATTTCTCTTGTTCACAAAATCCAACCAATTAATACCACAAATCACTCAGTTTACGTTTGTTGTTCACAATATATATATTAATGAACCGAACTAACTGGAAGAGAAAAGAGAGACTCACGAGGGAATTTACAGAGAACTTTCTTGACCTTCCTGTAGCATTTTTCACACTGAAGGTCCACCTTCAGAATCATTATCGTCACCTGATGAATCATTTGCAGAAATTAGATAGATCGATCTAGAAAGGAGGTTTACTTTTTTTTTTTTTTTTTTTTTCTGCAAAACAAGAGGTGCGCGCGTAGTTAAGAATTGATCGAAGTTGATGTTTTCTGGTTTGAAGATGAGGAATCGAATCCATCAGGTTCTGTGTTTCTGACAGAAGAATGATGGCCGGATTGAGTGATGTGTGAAAAAATATTGAAAAGAAAGAGCCAAAAACTTGAGAATTAAAATAATTAGTAGCAGCCACAAAAAAATAGATATTGAGAGGAGCAGAATTGATTAAATGGCTTATCTACTTATCTCTATATCATAAGGAATCGAAAAAGAGATATGGAAAAGCTAGCATAAACAACTTTCTACTGAATACTATTTAGAGAAATAATACCTTTTCCTTTTCCCCCATTGTTGTAGCTAGAAGTGAGTGCTCGATCTGATACTCTGAACACAACCTCAGCTAAAATGATTGAATAGGACGGGAGTCAGTTCAGTGCATGAGCCGAGTTGGCGTATATAAATTGGGCTACTGGGACTGAGTGGAAGAGAGGAAGAGATAGAAGGAGGAGGAGGTTGTTATAAAAAATTATGACAAATTGTTTCTCAAGAAACAAAAGAGGTGATGATTCGGTTTGTACACCAAAGAGCCAGCCAATGAGATGGCGACACGTACGTCGTTATTGGATGTTGAATTCATGCTTCGATCACCGACGTTGTCGCTATAGGGAAAATAGTGGCGTTTCTGATGGCTAAAGTTCGCAAAATTCGCAGTTGCATGTGCTGGCTTTGATTCACCCACCTTACCTTCCAGGATCCAATAAATAATATTCATTATAGTACAAATATTGCATCAAATTAAAGTAAAATTACATCCCAAGCGAAGCTGTATCATATAATTCGGACCAGAAAAAGAAGACTCTAAATCCATCATAATAAGGGTGCGCATTACCAATAGGGTTAGTTTGTTGGTCAATACCTCAATTAATTGTTACATATATGATCGTGATCATAATCAAAAGTGGAGTAAAATTATATTGCAAGCTAGCTTAATTAGATGGTTGGTTCATGCTGAAAATTATTTTATGCACCGACGGTGCAAATGACTCAACATTTATAAGATAATCTCAATTCTTGATATTTATAATTAATATTTTTATTAATAATCTAATAATATATTTAATATAATCTAACTATCTATTTATGTCGATGTAAGTGCACGCCCGATTCATACTGAGAGAGTTTAGCTAGCTAGAAGAGATAGATGTAATTTATTGGGTCAAATATTGCAATAATTATGGGATCATGCACCCACATGGCACATGGAACATCCCACAGCTGTCCCCGGATCGATCCAGTTGCCCCATCCATCTTGGACTAGCTAGTTAACTAATTAACTAGGTCGACATAGTACTCGAACACCTCAACTTAAATTATTCTCGATCCTTCTTCTTATTATGGTTAAGTAATTGATAGAGAATACCCGCCAGTAAGTACAGGTTCTGGACTGGGAACACTCAAGTCAAAATTTGTCACAGCAATTCAAGATTGCAATGTTGACATATATATATGCATGGAAATGATGGATTGAAACTTTCAAAATCCGGGGGCTCCAGAAATTGACGACTGCATGCGCTGTCCTGATAGTTAGTAATACAGAGACATTATACACCCACGGGTCTTCTAGTTCCTCATCATCACACCAATCTGCTTCCATCACTATATGTTTTTTTTTTATCTGGGCTTCCATCACTATATGTATGATAACTTTCTTAATTTCCGGATTAACCTCATCCTAATTCAAAATTAATATTATACAAATGATTTTATTGTCCTTTGTCTCTTTATTAAGGGTTTATTAAGGATGCTTTAACTTTGCCTCCTTGATTGATTCTTCTTTAAGAAAAAAAAAAAAAAAACAACAAGAATAAGAAAGCTAGGCCTGCACGCATAATTAGTCTGCATAATATCTTGCCCGCACAAGCATATTCAGTGTATTTATTTCAAGTATTACTATTATTTGTTGCACAGATTATATGGTTGGTAGTACCAACTACTCTACTAGGTACTAATTACTTATTGCACCAAAAGAAATTAGTAAGCAGAAGCGAATTAAGTGTTTGTCTTGATCGGTGGTCTCAACTCTCACTTACGTAACTCGATCACTCACGACTCCACCTAGACCTGGACCTGGTGTCTTGATAAGAAAGTGATTTGTTAATAGAGCCACCAAATAAATTCAACAAAGTCCTCAGTGGTGGGCATGGGACAACAACATTACGCAACTTAATTTGGCTCCATGCATGCGTGTGATGCTTTACAAATATTTCTTCTGCCGACAATTTCAGAAATGCTACAGGCCCATGCCAAAGTCCACACATTACCAAGAGTTTGCCTTCCACTTAGCCCAACACAATGGACAGAGGCCTACAACCCAAGGCTTCCAACTAATTCAACTGGGCCTGATCCATGCAATTAAGAATCACACAACACATTACTCAAGTCTCATCTAAATATTTCCCGACCTGGGCCTCCGTTAAATTCTGAATAGAATAACTCGATCCATACACGATGAAAAGGGCCAAATATATCGACGACAAACACGACCTGCTTAATACGAAAGTACAACCCGTTAATGAAACAGTAAAAAGTTTGAGCCCAAAACCAATTTTTCAATATTATCAATATTCATGTTCTCATATCTTTACTTGCGTCTTGCGACGATGCATATTGAACTCTAAACGACTCATTTTCAATCTTGTTTAGACGCCATTTATGCTCCACTGGAACTCGTTAACATTGTCTCGTTTCCAAGTCGTGATAACAATTAACAAAATTAACCATCTAAAGGAAGAAATAAAAATGGAAATGAGCTCTCATCGGTTAATGAATGATACAGTTGATGTCGCTAAAATATCTTGCCGATACCAGTCTAACTCAAATCAAATCATTACTCTGAAACTAATCGGAGTGGTGGGGTGGCTTGGCTTGGCTATAATATGCATTGTATGGCAAATAGGGCAATTTAGCCAACTGTATATATCGACCTGCAAGTCTATATCGTACGGCCTTTGTTGATATATTGGTAGACGAAATCGATCCAATCCATCGGTTTCTGTATGGCCAGGTTTGGATCGGCTTAATCATCATGCATCCCCAATTTATGGCCTTGTGTTTATTGGTGTACTCCGTCCTTTGCCCCTCGATCACCTCTTCCCTCCATTAAGTTGCAGTAAGCTCGCCGGGAAGGACCACCAGTTACGTCAATTTATGAAGTTTTGGTGCTCTGGAATTATAACGAGCTTTTGCTTTCAGGATTCCAGGAGATGAGATTTCAGAATCACCCTTTTGATCCATAAACAAAAAGCTCTGCTGCTTTCGACCTCTTGGCACCATCGTAATATCATTTTCTTGCTTGTTTTGTAATAAGCATGCATCTGATCTATAACTAAATTAAACGAGCCATCATTTAGGCAAATTCATGCAGCAAGACCCATGCAAGCACAGCATCGATCCACTAAGGCCTCGTTTGGTTCGCGGAAAGGAAATTAGTTCCTTTGTCTTTCCCATGGGAAGGGAAATGAACTTTCCGAAGAATTTTCCATTCCGATGTTTGGTAATGTAAGGAAAGTTATCTGGAAAGTTGTTAAAAAGTATGTAATTAATGGAATAAAATAATATGTTGTGAGTAATAAATGCAAGGAAAGAAGGGGGGAAAGTGATTCCTTTGGAGTATGGAATGAACCATTTTCCCCCCTATTTTCCTTTACTTCAGGAAAGTATTTCCTATCCTTTTGCATCCCAAACACAAGAAAGGAACAACTTTCCTTTCCTGATGCTTACTTTCCGCGAACCAAACGAGGCCTAAATCTATACAGGAGCTGCGGAGCTAGTTAAGAATGGGCTAGCCGATCTGCTGATCGAGTGCATTTGCATTCATCTTCAATTGTTAGTTTGTTAGGTGCTGTGTTCGTTTATGATTATTACCAAGTACTTAAAGAACCGAAAGTGAAAGAATTAAGTACCATATAGTTCTAAAAGGGATCGTTAGGGATTGGGTAGTTAAATTTTTTGGCCTGTTTTCGGTGTTTGCTAGCAGTCCTAGTATTTGCCCTAAAGAAACCCAAGATTTTGCCTGGGATACTTTCATGATTGATTGAGTGTCTAGTGGGTTGTGTAACAAGAATGGCCAATATACCAATCACATCCATTCTTTTCTCTATCTTCTTCTTTCTTGTTTTGGTTACCATGCTTTCTGGCTAGATTAGCTCGATCATGGCCTCATGAGTCACTACTACTCTCATTCCATCGGACACTAGATAATACTGATGATGTTAATGTCTTAAGGTGAATGGTTTTGGCTAGATGGTCCCCACTGGATTCCCGCCACCATAGTTAGGGATTTTAGTCCACAAGATAATCACATTGTTATGTGCTTTAGTGCATGGAATCCAAAACCCCGGGACCCCGGCTGGTCTCCTTCGCAGTCACTGTGACACCCTTTCTTTCCTCCTCCACATAATGCTTCTTATTTTTCTTCGGCTTAATTTCTTCTGCAATCTATCATAATCGTTTCAAAATATGATTTTAACTCTCAATTAACAAGTGCAACATTGTAGTTTGTTCAACAAATTTGTTTGATTATAATTGAATGATTCAATTATATATTCTTAGTCTTTGAAATCATATCAGATTAACATTTTGTGACAAATTTGAACTAAGTAGTTAACTTTGTATCATTTTATGATTGGGTTAATTCCCTCATGATCAGTGCTGCTGCTACTGATTGATGATTTCCACTACAAAACTAAAGAAAAAGATTAAGCATATTGACATTTGATTTGAAAAGGGGTCTTTTCTGCACTATGTCTTAATTAGACTTGGTGTAAAGTGAGGATAGCTTTTTGTTTGATTATATAGAAAGTGATGCATATGCATATTCTTAAAGGAAAATGATCTGTGGCCTAAATGAGACCTAAGATTTGTGGCCTTAATTTTAGTGTCATGTCATGATACCTGTACATATTACTTATTCGTCAAATCATGTCATGTAACTCTTGAGAAAAAAATCATTTTATCATTCCAAAATCTAATAACTCTAAGTTATCTTGGCTTTCTAAAAAAAAATATTTTAGTTTTTTTATTTTCATTACACTCATGCTTAGATTTAAACAACAATTTTTTTTTCTTCAATCAAGAATAGAAAATTTTCATGTAATTCAGTCAATGGATTTGCACATATATTCGATCACAACAGATTTGCATAACACATGTATATGAATTCAATATTTGTTGGGTTCTTGTAATATGATTATATATAGTCTTTTGTTCATTTTTTCTCTTTATGTAGCTAGGATTTAAAAGTTATATTTGAGTTTATTATTTTTTGTTTGTTTTTTCTCATATATTTAGTTTGTAGACGATACTTAATGGCTGCTACTAACATGAAATTTTTTCTTACCTCTTAATTTAGACATACATATTTTCTAAAATCAATTTTTCTTGTTAATTGCGGTCCAATGACTCAGCTGCCACCTCAAATTTATTTTTTTTTCTATCGTGCTGACTCAATCGTTATTGATTTTTCTTTTTTACATGACTAATATGTCCTTATTGAATGTCTTTGCACATAAAAAGCAAGAATTAATAGGATTAAAATTAGCAATCTGATTAGTAATTATATAAAATTTGATGCAAATCTTTCTTAAATTATTCTTATTGATTTGGTATAAAATTATGGAATTGATATGAAATTGAATAAGATATTTAATGTAAATCATTCCAAAAAGTGTTCTAACTTAAAAGATGTCTTCAACAAGTTAAGAATCTTTCTAAAGCAATATTTTGATAATGTTTTTCTTCAACACCGAAGGTTCTATGGTCGTGGCTCTTATATGTAATGTCAAGAATTGTATGAACGTGGTTCTCCTTCTTTAGCATTAAGATTTCTATGGTCAAGAAATTTTCTTGTCGGCCCTAAACGATTGTGGTCCTTTTGGTGTAAATCATTCCATCGACGATGGTAGCTATTCTTCTTCTTCTTCATTTTTTTTTTCCACATTTCCTTCTCAACTTACCTTTAACCTGGAAAAGAACATGCGTGTGTGTGCTTATATTGTTGGTTGACAAACTACTATTGAATCTTATTCTAAGGTAAACATTACTTAATTTTTGTAGTATTGTATTAAGAGCTCAAAATTTCAGTATACCTCATATTAGGTATCTGCATATTAGGTATAATACGTGGCTAAACTTTTACCTTTGTTTTAGACATATATAGTGAAAAACATACCTCTTTATGAGGTGAAAATAATTATACCACTATATGAGGTCTAGATTTGCATATTATTTTTTATGTTGATTTCGTGTTCTATAATTATATGTACCTTATAGGTAGGTTTATTTAATGTTCTTCACTTTCCACTTTTTAGTTAGGTTTATACTAGAATACCATATTTTCTCTTTGCGAGGTAAAAATATATGCCTTTTTATGAGGTAAAACACTCATGCTTGCATACTTTTTGGTTAAATTGATTTCAAGTTCTTTAATTATACCTCGTAGTTAGGTTGACTTGATGTTTTAAGTTTTATATTGTTTAGTTATGTTTATTTTATATTTATTCATGATTTTTGGAATGATTATGTATAATCAATAATTTAAATTTCAATCTTTGAAAATTTAAAAATAATAATAATGAAAATTTCGCAAAATCAGGTAATTTAAATTTGTTTCCTTTCTTGACTTGAAGGGGCAAATTGGACTGAACAAATAGTCAATGGGCCGCAATTAACAAAGAAAAAGTGACCGGACTGCATCCACTATTGAACTACGAAATTGGACCTTGATTTAAATATCTCATTTATTAATGCCATTTTTTTGGATGAAATTAATCAATATTTGGAAAGAAAAGTTAATGCCTATTTATTGACACCTAATTATATATATTAATGCTATTTGGAAAGAAAAATTATTGGAAAGAATTTAATTAAAAGAAGAATTCTACAACTGATCATTCAACTATGACTCATTCGACACTTTGATCACTCAAGTTTTAAAATATATCTTTGGTCACTCAACTATTACACTGTCAATCATTTTAGTCACCCAAAAAGCATTTTATCTCACTTTGATCACTTCTCTCAATCATTATAATCCATATTTATCAATTTTTCAGAATTGATTGGACGAAAATATCATTAATATTGTGGCAAATAATTTTTTTTAATGAAAAAATTAAAGAGGTGACTAAAGTAAATAACAGAGTTAAAGTTGAGTGACCAAAGTGATATATTTAAAATGTGAATGACTAAAGTGTTGAATAGATAAAAATTGAATTACTATTTGTGATATTCTCTCTTAATTCAATGAAGAAAAATATTGGTAAAAGAATTTGCAGACATATCTCTTAATATTGAAAATAAATTTTATATTTACTTACATGACATGACACCTAAAATGCCTCAAAATCTCAGGACTCATTGAGACCCAATATCATTGCCCATTATAAAATCTTATCACCATTACTTGATTTACTTCAATAGCCTTTTTGGGTTAGCTATTTATCCTTAATTTGCTGATTTATTAACTTTTTCTGTATCTTTTACTTTCTAGCTAGCAATGAATGCCAATGATCAGATAGTATCCAAGAGATTAAACTATCATTAATTTGAATATATATATACTTCTTTTTTTAGTTGAGTTTTTGTAGATAGCAATGGCTTTTCTTCAACATAACAAAGTAGATACATAGTGATCGAGTTTTTATAGCAAAGGAATAGTGTTAACCTTTCTGTTACCCATTCATCAGGGTTTTTTTTCTTCTTTTGAGAATCATTCATCTGGGTCTGGTTAATAATTGTTTGTCCTGGTCTTCAATAAATACAGGCCGGTGCTGTGTCCTACGTAGACCCCGATATAGAAGCCATTTAGAGGGAAATGAAGGGCAAATAATGAACTTGTGAGTCAGCATGGACGTATTGTCTAGTCTGCATTAAACAATTCCACGTCAGATATGGGGAATTTCCCACGTAAAATAAATGTCCTTGTGTCCCTTCCTTCTCCCCACTCCACTCCCCAAGATTTCAATTCAACAACCACAGCAGAGTGAAAAACTAGTGGCTATATTTCTCTTGCAGTTGCAGAAGGCAGAAGCAGATCCAACTTATTATCTGATCTTCCAATCAAAAATATTCGAAGCTAGCCGGCCGACTTTCTGAACCAAAAGTACTTTTAGAATCAAGCAGCTCAGCTCAGCTAGCACAGAAATGGGTGAAGTAAGTATTCATGTGAACTGAATGTCCTCTTCTTGATTTGTCTCAACGTACAATACTCTTGTTTTGGCTAGCTCACAGTTGTTCTCACCATAGTTTTAAACAAAAATGTTTGATAGACTAGTTTTCATGCATCCTCGATCTCCAACTCCGGCTTTTATTAGTTGTTGGTTTCACTGGCATTTCTACTTAGATGGATATAATTAATGTCGTTTGGATCTGAACAGGAAAACAAACCAGAGGAGAAGAAGGAGGAAGAAAAGAAGGAGGAAGAGAAGAAGGTAGAAGAGCCACCGGAGATTGTGCTCAAGGTCGATATGCATTGTGAAGCTTGCGCCAGGAAAGTTGCTAGAGCCTTGAAGGGTTTTGAAGGTCAGTTCACTTCAGTTCTTCTTTCAGCTTTTATTAATATCAATTATGTTCTATAATATTCATTCAACCTTAAATTTTGAATTCTCAGTCTCTCTCATCAACTTCTCTAACTCAGTTTAAACAATAATTTAAAAATAAAAACAGACTGAGCTAGTAAAACAAAAAATTTGGATTCATATATATATATATATATATATGAACACACCACACATATATATTATATATGTTTACATTTTAGACTTTATGTTTAGCAATTTTCACGTTTAAATTTCTGAGAGAAAATGAAGATTTTGTAATTAATTAAGGATTAGGAAAGGGTAGGTGGAGTTAATATATAATAATGAATTGAATCTGGGTGCAGGAGTTGAGGATGTAACTACAGATAGCAAAGCGAGCAAGGTGGTGGTGAAAGGCAAAGCAGCAGACCCCATAAAGGTATACGAGAGATTACAAAAGAAAAGTGGCAAAAAAGTGGAGCTGATTTCACCTTTGCCTAAACCAGTCGAGGAGGAGAAGAAAGAGGAGCCCAAAGAACCAGAGAACAAGGAGGAGAAAAAAGAGGAGGTAACTAATTGCTCCATCTCTTACTTTAATCAACTCCATCAATTCCTTCATTCTTTTTTACCTCATTGATCTTCCAGGGAAGTAAATAGTGAAAGCTTGCTCGGATTGTTCAAGTAGTTCAACTTTTTGGCTTTTACTGGCTGTGGACTCAGTTCCCTAGCTAAAACAGTGAAATTTGAAAATGATAGTGGCTAGCTAACTAAGCTGTGAGTGTGGGACTCGGTGTTTAAAATGCTGACATGAAAGTAACAATTCAAAGTCATCAGCAAAATGACTCCCCACCCATGGCCACCATTCCACACAGTAAGCTAACTAGGCACACTTCACAAGATTATATCAACTAGCCAGTCACTCTTTCACTACCAATAGCAACATGACACAATTAATTTTTGTCTAGTGCTAGCTAGCTTTGACCCACCACCTTTCACCACTCACCTCTCACCATGCTGTGTTGTTTCTCTCATGTTTAATAACCACGGCCATTTTCCATACAAATCTTTTGCCTGATTGCCTCAAAGGGGTAGGAAACTACCAACAGTAATTTGATAAATAACTCCAGGGCTCCAGGCCATGAGGCCATGCCACAAGATTTATTATTAAAAGCAAACTAGCCTGATTCCTTGTTAGGAATGATATGATATAATGAAAAAGAAAAGTTGAAAAGAGGTGATGTGCATCTAGATGTCTAGATTCTGGATATAAGCAAAAGAAGCCAGCCAGCCAGCCATCCACGTATCATCGAGACTGCTTCTTCATTGTCGTACCCGTATGGTTTTTACTATCCTTTTCCCACTCGCATTGGAAGTTGCGTCGACTCCGTTGGCATGGCCTCACCATGCATGTGACTCCACCTTAATTTGCTCTCCCCGCTCCATTGATCCAGCTCTTTTTTTGATCCTTTGCCTTTTGCTAATCCAACCTTTACCCAAAATCCTGAAACCAAACTAGTCTCGGATTCTTGTCAAAAAAAAAAAAAAAAATCTCGGTTGCACAGGACACACGCAGTCAGCTTAGTTACATACAAGCTAGCCTTTCTCTGATCATTTTTCTAATCATAATAACGGCGAACACTCGCTAACTACACCGCCTTCTGTAGTTCTGTCTACACTTATAATTTGTGACAGTTCTACGGAAAGACTAAAGAGATGGTTCATGATGGTGCTTAATTTTGTTTCTAACTTAGTTTCAATTCTCTTGTCAGCCTCCCGCTGTTGTTACAGTGATTTTGAAAGTTCGAATGCACTGCGAAGCATGTGCTCAAGTTTTACAGAAGCGAATCCGAAAGATCCAAGGTATGCATTTATGCAAAACCTATTGTACGTTGAACCTAATTCTAATATGCTGGATCTTTCCACTAATACGTTCTTTGCGTATGTATAGTGCATATATATATGATCAAGTTAGACTGGTACATTTTCTTGTGTGGATATGATTATATTTTATATATTTGAAAATGAATTTGGAGTTTGTGCATTTGTTGCAGGAGTGGAATCCGTAGTAACAGACGTTGGTAACGACCAGGTTGTAGTAACAGGTGTTTTGGATCCAGCCAAGCTTGCAGATGATGTCTACAAAAAAACCAGAAAGCACGTTTCCATTGTGCCCAAGGAGGAAGAGAAGAAGGAAGAAGAAAAGAAAGAAGAGGACAAGAAAGAAGAGACCAAAGATGGAGGAGGGGAGAAGAAAGAAGGGGAAACAGAAGAAGGCAAGGGATCCGATGATAACAAGAGTTTTGATATCAAGCGGAGTGAACATTGGCCATCAAAGTACTACTCGGATTATGCATATACCCCTCAGATTTTCAGTGATGAGAACCCTAATGCCTGCTCTGTCATGTGACTAGAACAAGTAGTCATTCCTGTAACATTTTGCCTATATATGCCTAGTTATGAATCAACTAATAAGACGCCGGCTGTAAAATATATAAATTAAGACTACGTACTTTCATTGTGCCATCCTTTGGCATGCGTCCTAGCTATATGTCTGAGTTAAATCCTGTGATGTTTAGGAGGTACGGTTTTTGTACTTAATTGATATATGCCTGTAATAATGAGTTACTTGTTGGCCTGTGTAACTATGTAAGTTTGTACTCTGAACTGTGAATTATGGTGTATGTTTGCAAGTGACTAAGTCGATCGAAAAACCTAGCTCATTTCATATTTCGATGCATTACTTCTTTTGTTTATCTCTATATTTTTTTTACTTCTTTTGCTGTTATAAACTATTAATGTATCGGGGAAGAGCAGTAAGCCCTCTGACCCCAAATTATTGAAAGAAATAGAAGAAGTTACATGCGTCCCAACCGGCAAACAACGAAGAACAACGCATGGGGACAATATCCGATAGTAGTTTGATTTTGTAGTGATCGGTGATTCCGGGTGGTTTGAAGGCCTAATATTTAGTGGGGATAGGGATTGATATTCCGTGATGATTTTGTTGAGGAATGAAGAAGGAATAGAGACGGCAAATGGATTAGGTTATGGATAGGTCCATCGCCAACAGGCCCGTTGCCAGCCTTGATGCTGGGCTGCTTTCACATGAGGAAACCGGGCTTATTAAGGAAAAGAGAGGTTCGATGGAATGTGTCGAGTCTAGCTAAAGAGAGACCAGAACGTGTTCATATTGAAGTAGGATATGACTTAACTGCCCGAAAAATTAACTCTCTCTAAGGAATAATTAAAAAGCAATTAAGACAGGATATGATGGGAATCAATACTAATACGACGGAATGGTCGGCAGGTCCAATTCAATTTTAAGTGATTGCCATTAATTGTAATGACAGATAGTACAATGACAAATTTAGAATCTTAGCTTTTAAAACGTCGCAGCATGTGGGCACTGGGCAGTGTCCTCGATTGATCAGATTGAATGGCGGAGACAAAAAATTCCCTTGATTGATTTGGAGAATGAATTGCAGTACCGCATTAGTACGTAGTAGTGTCCCAAGTGTTAGTACGTAGTAGTATGTTTGTAAAGTGGTTTGACCACGCACATACCACCAGAAGAGCGAGGCAGCAGTTGCGAAGCTAATAGTATCCGGCACTCCATCAGTAGCTCACTTACCCGGCCCTTTCTCCAACATTAAGTTGCCCGCTGTCCATGTGCGTCGATATATCGATTAGGCTGGAGTTCTTGTCGATCGATCTGTCTGTTTTACCTACCAACCAATCTTCGGCAATACTGCATATAATTGGAACGCCGAACGCGCGCACGTACGAATGATAATTGCAAAGGAAGCTAGAAAGCTAGGAAATGTATGTATATACGTCGGGAAACTTCTACTGCATTTGTCTAGTCTAACTGCGTACGTCTTCATGCATTTATATGCCACTACTTAATTAATTATGATCTATATATCAATCCATCGAGATAGCTAGCTAGGGTTTGAACCACGCACGTGGTCACAACTTAATTTATATTCGATCTATCGTTACCCCAGCCCCCAATTAAGGAAACTAGCTTCATTAATTACTTATAACGATTATTTTGTGTAGCTGAAGCTTGTCTTCTTCCCTCTCTGATCGGAGTTGTTGGAACTTATCCCCAGCCTGGACCCTCCTGCAGGCCTTTTACAAGTAATGTGGTCAACGCAAGCATCTAAATTTGGACCACAAGGGCACTAGTTAATTGGAATGTGGCCGGTGGAACATATGGTACAAATGTACATTCGATCATTTGCAGCTTGGAATTGCTTGGCCGATCGATGGAAAGCTGAAATAGACGGGTAGCTGGGTGGACGACTAGCACATATATACCACGGCTGAATGGATACATGGGATTGGGTTGGGTGGTACCTAGCTAAGCTAGTTTAACCTTCAGCTTCAAAAGAAAAAACGAGAGAGAGGGAGGGAGGGGGGGAAGATCGCAGTAGCAATCACGTCTGCATGTCTCCATCGTTAACTAGTAGTAGTATTAGCTACTATTTTCCATCGATATGACATCGGTCCCAACTCCAGAGTCCAGACCAGTGGCCTGTAATATATTTAGGACTGCAATTGCTAGCTAGATGGAACCTAGAGGAGGGGACCTAATTATCATGCTTGCTGCGATTCCAACTTCACCTTCTCGATCGATCATCTTATAAAGTTGGCCGTGTTAATTGGGTTGGGTGCTTAGTTGCCTGCCTACTAATTTTTCTTTGGGGATTGATTCATATTTAGCTAGGATATCAGTACTCATTAATGGAAACAGTTAACAAGATTAGTTAGCATATTATAATGTCATGTGTGAACGAAAGTTTTCAATTTCCATAAACTTTTAAACCGTGCTTAGCACGCATGGATTGATGAAAATGATAGAAAGGATGATTTGAAATCTTGAATTGATTTGAATATATATGCTCACCATGTATCTACCTTTACTTCTTTATCTGGTGGGCACTGATAACGGACGGCAATAATATTGGGTAACCACAATTTCTAATTAAGTGGATGATTTTTGCCCAACCTTGCTAGGCGGAAAGAAAGACTGACTTTGTGAGAACATATGAATTAGGTGACTGCTGCTACTTTGTGAACGAGGTACTGATTGGAAAAATGTATTTGTTAAGAGGTGACCCATGAGAAGTTGATCGAGGGAGATCGATATATATATAGTCCGACCTTGTTTTGTTTGCAGTGGTAGATGTAATGTCTTCGATCTCCATCTGTAAGATGTGAAATGCCTTGTCCCATGCAAATAATAAACTATATACCAGATTTGTGATAACCCTTCCATCATCATCATCAGCATCACCATCATCATCCAGCCTTCGTAATAGATTTTCTGGGAAAGGCTAGCTAGGGGAGGTTGTGTATATATGTTTATATGTCAGTAACCCTTCTTTATGTATAACGGACAGCCTTCTTAATCAAGACCTGCATTGTTTATATGTTTTGGTATCTTTCAACCGTCTCCTCCTAGATTTAAAATTTGAGTAAAGTATATATTGTGTATTATTCTAATTAATAATACTGATCAAAACTCATTTGATCAAGGGTTTAATATCCATCAATATCAGTTATAATTTAACGTAACTAATTATCTATGCATGGTGCTACTGGCTACTGGCGTAATAGTTTGCAGCTTGATATAATCCCAATAACTAGTACGTAGCTCTATACTTGTATTTTCTTTTATTGTTCATCGCTAGGATCCTGAATTATTCGATTCTCAATGATCAAATAATTGTAATCATCATCATATGAAGTAATAGCCTAATAAAAGGACATAATTAATCACGTGCATGTTTAGAGTAATAATTTGTTGAATTGAATGGCCAAGATATATATGGCTAGGTGTAGTAATGAATTGAGAAGGAATGTAACGAATTAATCAAAGAAAAAGTAGATAACAAGAGAGGGGGACAAAATCAAAACCTCTTGAAGCAAACTAACAATTAAACAAACCTAGCAAAACCGAAACTGAGGAAGACCCATAATGTCACTATTACAATAGGACAAAATAAAAGAATAAGGCACATCCCACCACACCGGTTGAGTTAACGACGTACCATAATTAGCCAATGCATCTGCAACTTTATTCCCTTCACAAAAAATATGAGAAGAGCGAAATGTCATATTTGATATGCAACTTAAACAATTAAGCCAACGAACATGAAGTTGCCAAGGTACAAGCAAAGGAGAGCGTAGGTAGTGTAGCACAAGTGATGAGTCAACCTCCAACCAAATGTGTTTCCAATCACGAACCCAAGCAATCTCAATAGTTATTATCACTGCCCAAACCTCTGCCGCTATAGAACTAGGAATGTCAATGTTGGAAGAAAAAGCACCCAGAATCTGACCATTAAAGTCACGAAATACCACACCAAAACCTCCAATACCCTCTGCATGCTTCCAAGCACCATCTGAGTTAATCTTCACCCACCCAATGATCATCGGAGGATGCCAATTAAACAACCTCAATTACTGTAGGGGCTCTCCGCAACCGACACTCTGCTCCAATGGAGAAGGAATCTAGATGAATATTGGTTTCATGCATTAATCTGTTAGTATAATATATAGACCGTTTCTTTATTTGGTGACCAATGGAATATATGAACAATTTGCCATGAAGCTCTGAGATCTCTCATCATCTCAGCAGTCAGCACTATGATGCGAGTGTGCGACTCTCTCTCTCTGTATATCTTATTTGTCTTTTTCTCTTCACTCAAACAGCCAAGTGAGCCAACTAAGCTTCTTTTCGGTTCCATTTCAGCCAAAAAGAAAATATGTGTAGGTTTAATGCTGGAGTGGTGATCAAATCTAAAGTGGACTGGTGTTCTACAGCAGTTCAGATTAGAGTCAACGCTATCTTATAATTAGTCGGGGGAACGGAACCTGGCCTCCACTGTGAGTGTGAGTGTGAGTGTGAGCTACCTCAATGGAGGGTCTGTGTCTTCCCTCTGTCTGTAATCTGACACGTACGTTAAAGTGCATCAACCGGAGACCCCACGGCAGCCACCACCGGCCGCGCGCGGATGAGAAAGGATTGCATAAAGGATTTACCGTTTACGTGTAAAGGAGTCATAAATCAATCATATTCAAATTTAATTCTTGAAATATAATGTGACAACAGTTCAAATATAATCTACGTGGTTGTTACGCGATATTTTTCACCGGAAAAGTGTAATTAAACTGAGTTTGTCAAGCACACCAAACGCAGTGGCTGACATACTACACTTGTGTTAAACCTATAATTCTATAAACGTACAGAAGCTTATCTAATACTGATACAAGTGATAACTGTATACAATAAAATATTTGTCTTAACCAACCAACTTAGAGCGAATATCTGATAAGAGAGACTTAATTATTACATTTACTCACAGTATATAAAGCTTGTGTGGATAATGATTTATCCTTATTTATAGCAACACAATGATACATATAAAGGTAACTCGATCTCATACTCAAGTGGAGCGACGATTATAGAGATCGGAATACCACATATTTATTAACAATGAAGAAACATGACCTAGCTCATGACGTAACAACTAGGTTATGAAAGCGCATGACATCCGGTATTTAATTAGGTATCTCAAGGCTCATATTTCGAAAGAAAAGTACTGAACTCCTTCCCTAACTCTACTAATATCAAAGTCATCTCGCTAGCTCGATGTAAAATGAAGTTTTAATTCCCTAATACGTGAACAATCAAACAAATTCTGTAAATCTCTCAAGGGCTCCCAAAAATAATAATACCAGAACTCGTCGAGTGTACGATCATCCAATAAAAACTCGTCGAGTGTACAAGTCATGTAAGGGTTAGACGGCCACAGCTGGAACGTGAAACACATCGGACATACATATGGATGGCGGGGAGGACCCACGGTGTCCTACATGGACCATATAAACCATGCGTAGATGCGATGTGGCTTTTGGTGACCACAAGGCAGTTGTGTGGAAGACGTGCCGAGGCTCGTGGTGCTCACACGCGCCGTAAAGTCTTGATTACCAACCATTAGTTGCGAGTGGCAAGGAGTGAGAGAAGCAAGACCCACCACGTGGCAATCATGTCAATGCCTTTTCGTTTGTGCGTCTTTCCGATTTCTATGATTTTTTTTCCTTACGTAGACACAGAGAGGTGGAAGGAGCATAACGCCGCCAAAAGTACACGAGCTTTTCGTCCGACGTGCCCGATCGTAACGGAAACTGACTCAATTTGCTGATACCGGAGACGGGCGTTGACTGGTCATCCACGTTTCTCTTCCTACGTGGACCCTATCAACCACGTGTAAATTCGAGTCAACGAGACGTTTGTGGCGCTACACGCCTCAGGCCAAGTGACTCTCACACGCGTAACTCCCATCATTTACCGCCATTTGTCACTTCAGGTTTAAATTATGCTCTACTGTCATGCATTTTTTATTCGGTGATTTTAGATATACCTCCGATTCACTTTTTCTAATACTTAAAAAGTTAAGTATGCATTTTTTTAATTTTACCAAAACATCCTTAAACTATTAAATACGTATTTTTAACTATATTTTTGTTTTTTTTTTTCTATTAATTTAATCAAAAATAATTTTGTAAGGGAGTTATCTTCATTTTTTGTGTACTTTTATCCAGTGGAAGAACAAAAAATTCATTCTTGGAAGGGCCGAAGAAGTATACAATTATAAAGATTTTTTTTTGTTAATCCAAATCATAATAATAACTATACTAACATATTCAATGAATTTAGTTCAAGAAAATTTCAAATCAAATTATATGAAGGGGCCATGTATATAAATTAATTATTTTTACTTAATCATTTAGGTAACTTATATTAATAGGTAAAAAATATTCTTTTTCTCTATTTATCCTTATTTGTCTGTTCATATGAGTTGACAAAATTTAATAACAATTGGAAAAAAAAATAGAGGTCCAAATATCAAATTTGGAGGTGCAACTAGAACCACAATTCTTCATTTCATCTCCAAAAAAAGAGAAAAATCAAACAGATTTTTTAATTTGTCATTTAATAATTCACCCAAAATTATAAAACATCCCTATGTACGTAGTATCCACAAAGAAAAATAAAAAATGGTTCACACGGTTGAATTTGCCATGGTTGTACCTTGTGGTAAATGGAATGATTAGTCCAAAAAAAAAAAACAAAAGTGAGGCCAAGGCGCTAAGCCTAAGGTAGAGTGTGGGGGAGCTAGAGATGTTGATGCTGCACAGTGATATGCTCAATCTCTTTGGACTTTGGACACCAAACACTCACAAACTTCCAAGAAAGAAACAGTGCTATAGCCTATGGAATGCTTTATCTTCTTAACACTCCCTTGAAGAATAAAAACTAATGTATATTAAGGAACCCTAAAGAATGTCATAAAATTCCCTCACTATTGTAATACAATAATGTAAACGTTGTTTTTGTCACACTATACATAATTATGAAGCAATAATAGTAGTGTGAGTTGTTAATTTGTTATGGACACCCAAAAGGAGGCGTGGCATGTAGATGTAAGGGAAGGGCAGAAATGTCAGAGAGGAAAGGAGGGGAGCCATCTTCTTCTTGTTTTAGAGGAGGAGAAGACGAGTTTGTATATATAACTCACCCCTCCCTCTTAACTCGCCACTTGAATTTGAAGCCATAGTCTTGGATAATAGAGAGGGACTCTCTCTCTCTCTCTCTCTCTCTCTCTTTTGTTTTTCCTGGGGTAACAAGAGAACAAGAGTACAGAGGTGGTTTTCTGTCTCTGTTGGCTGTTTGGTTTTCACAATTAATTAAGTACGCAAATCAATGGCGTCGAAAGTCGATCCCGAGAAGACCAACGGCGCTGACTCCGAGGAGGAGACCCGAACATGCGAAATCGAAGAGGTGGCGCTGGTGGTGCCGGAGACCGACGATCCTTCACTGCCGGTGATGACATTCCGGACTTGGTTCCTGGGCATCACCTCATGCACCATCCTCATATTCCTCAACACCTTTTTCAGCTACCGCACTCAGCCCCTTGCCATTTCCGCCATTCTCATGCAAATCGCTGTCTTGCCCATCGGAAAGTTCATGGCCAAGATTCTGCCCAACAAGGACTTCAATCTGATGGGCTTTAAGTTCAACTTGAATCCGGGGCCCTTCAACATGAAGGAGCATGTCGTCATCACCATTTTCGCCAATTGTGGGTTCTCAGGTGGCGGAGGTGATGCCTATTCCACCGGTGCCATCACCGTCATGAAGGCCTATTACCACCAGAGCTTGAGTTTTCTTTGTGGCCTCTTCATCGTCTTGACCTCTCAGGTACGTACCTCCGATCAAAGTTCATTTCTTTTTTTTCATTTTTATTTTACTGGATAGAGGATTTTGGAATTTGAGGTTAGGAGCAGATGGACTGTGGGGTTGCTTTTCTTTGTTTGGACGATGAGTGTTCAACCGCCGAGGTTGACAGAATGCTCTGCATTAATCTCTAATATTTTTTGTCTCTAAATTAAAAAATTAGTCAATGGTGGTCTTTTTCAAATAAACAAATTGTCAACAAATACCAAATTTTGCATCAAATAATAGACACCATAGATTTTTTTTTTTTTTTGCCTAATACATTTTCGTTTTTATCAGCTTTCCTAGTTGTTTTTTCGTTTTTATTTTTTTTTATTTTATTTGTGGGTTTTGATGACTTGCAGATGATTGGATATGGATGGGCTGGATTGCTGAGGAGGTACCTGGTTGACCCCGTTGAAATGTGGTGGCCTGCAAATGTTGCTCAGGTTTCTCTGTTTAGGTAGGACTTCTTTCTTTGCTTTAACTTGGTCGATCGATGTTTCCTTTGGTTTCTGACGAAAAACTTGTTTAGAATAATAGCTTAAAGTTGATAACTTTGCCCTTTAACAATTTCTTATTGTTTTTTAATTCTACTGGTTGCGCATGTTTTTCTCAGAATATGTTTGTGAATGAGCAGTATTTAGGAAAGAAAATAAACAAATGAACCGAATTGCATCAGATCAACTAGATTTTTAAGATATGGGAATGATATGTCTACACTTGCATCTTTTTTTCGTAAAAGTTTATCTTTTTTATTGTTAATGGATGAAGTCATAAGCCATGTGAGAAATGATGCTACAAGTCATAAGCTAGGTGCTGGTTCAATGGTTGAGAATCTGTTTTTCATTCTGAGTCTTTTGCCTGATAATATTCTCTCGCAAGTCGCAACGCATAACGCTACAATCGTGAAAATAAAGGATCATGATCAGAGTCCTTTCTTAAAACTCTCAATTGTTTGATGGTAAAGGCAAAATTAAAGTAGAGAATTTGAATGTGTGTTGTTACTGCTCTACTCATATCATTTTGATGCTCTTGCTGTGGTTTTTGTGATTTTTACAGGGCCCTCCATGAGAAGGAGCATAAAGCCAAGAGCATGAAACGGATGAAATTTTTCCTGTTTGCCTTTGCAGCAAGCTTTTTCTATTATTTGTTCCCTGGCTATCTTTTCCAAATCTTGACATTCTTCTCATGGGTCTGCTGGGCATGGCCACACAGTATCACGGCTCAGCAAATCGGCTCAGGTTACAAGGGACTTGGGATTGGTGCCTTCACCCTCGATTGGGCTGGCATTTCAGCTTATCACGGCAACCCCCTCGTCACACCTTGGGTTTCCATTCTCAACGTCGGAGTTGGTTTTGTCATCTTCATCTACATAATTCTCCCTCTGTGCTACTGGAAGTATAACACTTTTGATGCTCAAAAGTTTCCTATATTTTCCAACCAGCTATTCACCAATAAAGGCCTTAAATATGACACTACCAAGATCACGACACCACAATTAGAGCTTGACATTGCAGCTTATGATAATTATGGGAAGCTCTATCTTAGCCCTCTTTTCGCTTTATCCATTGGATCAGGATTTGCAAGATTTTCAGCAACCCTTATTCACGTGGCACTCTTTCATGGCGGGTATGCTTGCTCAATTCTAAACTTAAAGACATATATCACAATAACATAGCTTCTCCTCTCTTAGTTTATAGTACATACTGTTGCCATGCTAATAAGGTATTGCATGATTTTGTTTTGCTAGTGCTATTTTGAAGCAAAGCAAATCAGCAGTGAATAATGCAAAAATGGATATCCATGAAAAATTGATGCAAAGCTACAAGCACGTGCCTGAATGGTGGTTCCTCATCATACTCCTTTTTAGCGTTGCCCTCTCCCTGCTCATGTCTTTTGTATGGAGAGAAACTGTGCAGCTGGCATGGTGGGGAATGATCTTCGCGTTTATTTTGTCTTTCATTGTCACTCTCCCAGTTGGGGTCATTCAAGCAACCACCAACCAAGTACGTAATCTGAGACTTGAGAGTGTTTGTTTTGTCTTTCATTGTCACTCTCCCAGTTATAACAAATTGTGACATATCATTCGTTCTAACATCTTTGATTCATGTTCCTGCAGCAACCTGGATTTGACATTATAGCACAGTTCATGATTGGTTATGTGCTCCCAGGAAAACCCATAGCAAACCTGCTTTTCAAAATCTATGGAAGAATCAGCACTGTCCATGCTCTCTCTTTCTTGTCTGACCTTAAACTCGGGGTCTATATGAAGATTCCACCTCGGTGCATGTACACAGCTCAGGTCTTGTTAATCTCTCGAAAGTATTGTATGCTTGCTTGGCATTTGATTTTGTTCCCAAAACTTATATTTCTACTTTTCTTTTTTTGTTTGTCTCCAGCTGGTGGGAACTCTGGTTTCTGGTGTTGTGAACCTTGCAGTTGCATGGTGGATGTTGGAGGGCATTGAGAACATCTGCGACACTGAAGTACTCCCCCCCGACAGTCCATGGACTTGTCCTAAATACAGAGTCACCTTTGATGCTTCTGTTATATGGGGCCTAATTGGACCAAGGCGACTGTTTGGACCTGGAGGACTGTATAGGAACTTGGTATGGCTATTTATCGTCGGAGCTATCTTGCCAGTTCCTATTTGGTTGTTTAGCAAAATCTTCCCCGATAAGAAATGGATTCCGCTGATCAACATGCCAGTCATTCTTTACGGCTTTGCTGGGTTGCCACCAGCAACTCCCACCAACATAGCAAGCTGGCTCATCACTGGAGCTATCTTCAACTATTTCATCTTCAAATACCACAAGCGTTGGTGGCAGAAGTACAACTATGTTCTATCTGCAGCATTGGATGCCGGGACGGCTTTTATGGGTGTCTTAATCTTCTTTACGTTGCAGAACAACAACATTCTTGTCCGTTGGTGGGGCAATGAACCTGATCATTGCCCTTTGGCATCGTGCCCTACTGCACCAGGCATTATAGTCAAAGGATGTCCGGTTTTTTAATTGCTCTAGATACATATAGCAGTGAAACGTAGGCATAAGTGCTTGAATCTTCAAAGCTGAGGAAGGAAAGTTGTAGTTATGGAGAAGTGGATTGCAAATGTGGGAGTTTGCACTTACGTGCATACTCTTGTAAAGGGTTGGTCTCCTACTTTGATATTCAACAGATGAAGTTTCTCTTTCAGAGGAAATGCATGAATCGCTATTAGTTATTTCTGACTTCAGTTGAGCTTCTGTTCCATCTGCTCTTTTAACTTTTGCATTTAAAAATTCCATAGATTTTCAGCACCACCAGTTGAGAAAGAACAGGAAATCAAATAAAAGGAAGAAAAAAAATTATAAATGGTTCCTAGTCAATACACCTATATACTCGAAAGCAGCTCACAATAATTTGGTTTTGTTTGTATGTGCTGGTTAAGAATTTCTTGCAGGCTCTCACGTACTGTATCATCTCTGATTCACAGATCTTCTTCTTTATTTGTTACCCTTCTACTACCTCCAATTTACTGAACCATAATGCACTGGGTACTACTTCAATCTTACATTTCATTTAGTGAAATTGACAATTTTTACCTGAAAAGCTAACGTTTGATAAAGTTGTGTTAAAAGGAGGACAAGATAATTACCAAGTCTGTGACTTTGTCAAAGGTAGGTTAGCTATCCTTGTTGGCAAATAGTATAGATTGGTGTTCACGTGGTCAGTTGCTGACCAAAGAATTTATACTCAACAACCCTTAGATTTACATCCAAGGGTGGAGAACAAAACACCTCAACTTAATAATAATTCTCTCTGCCCTTGGATTTTCATCCAAGAGTGGTTGAGCATTATTTTCTTGGTCAGCAACTGACCAGGTGAACATTTTCGTTGCAACATGTGTAATGGACTCGTCTTAATTCTGGCACCGTACTTATTACCTACCCCCCTATATGACAACTACCCATCTAATTAAGAGGTTATGAAAACGAATTTGATGACCCATGGTCATGTCAAAGGAAACATAAAGACGTAAAAGTAATCGAAGGAGTCGCCAAACAGTTCATTGGAAAGAATTTCAATTTTCCTCCATAAAAACTCAAGTGAAAGAACTGAACGGTTAATAAGTGCAAGTACGAGTCTCCATGTAAAAGCAGTTGGATCAATGGTCATTAAGCAATGGCACTGCGTGAAAATACAATCTTCAAGTTTCACCTGGTATCCTTCCTCAACATACTTTGAGCCATAAAATGGCTTCACTTTCAAATTCATATAAACTAACCACATAAAAGGGATCTACCGAGTCCACGATAGTCGTTCTGTATGTTTATCTCTGCAAAGACTTGTAGAGAACAACTGTCACATACTTTGCTATAAACCTCTCTGTTGTGCCAAGTGCGACCACAGATGGGCCACTCTTCCCTCTCTGCATGTACAGATGATTAAGTACAACATGTTGAGGTCTCGATAAAGGAGGCGGCATCTCCATGTAAGATGCTGGGGCATTGAGCAGCGTCATCTGCAGATGTGGAGGTACCAATGGTGGCTCCTTCGCAAAATCTTCAGATCCAAGTTGCATGTTGCTATAACTCGAGTCGGGTGACTGGGGAGGTTCAAAACCAGAAATGCTTCCAATGTCTTCTGGAACATAATCCTGCACAATAAACCAATATTATTAGCTTCAAGGACTCAAGCATCCAACCATAGTTTCCCAACAAATTTTGATCACTGATACTTTTTTGTATAGGTCAAGTCCTCAAATGAATGTGCGTTTTCGATTAAAAGATACACAAACTTTTTTACCACATGCGTTTACAGAAGTGGTTCAAAGCTACAACCAGTGCATAACAGTTTATCATTATTCTATTTTCAACGAGGTCAGTATTTCTTTTGATGTTACAGAACTACTTTGGATTAAACTTTCTCCATTACTAAGTATGCATGCATGCCTAAGTTTTCAATTGAACGCCATTTATTATCTGATGTTTTTTTTTTCTTCTCCCTTTTTTCCTGAAAAGTAACAGATGCTTGGGTTCTGAGAAAGGACAAAACTCACTACCTAAGGCCAACGCGTGAAGTAAAAGGGCCTATTAAAACTCACTGGAAGAGACGAAGATCTCTGGTAATAAGACCTTTTAATACATCATTTCTTTTCATTTGTTTCAATAATTTCGGATGAAAACTGTATGAAAAGACGCTGGATAGGAGAACAATGAAGGTGAACAACCAGTCCATCTAAGTTGAATATTCATGTTAATACCGAGGGTGTGAAAATACATATATATTGATATCATGAGGAAAAACTACTGTCAATCATGAAAATATTGCATCTCAAGTTGATACTAGCTAAAAAGAAAACATAATCTACTGCACCGTACTGCATTCATTGCTCAATAGCTAAAGGAAAACAAAAATCAAGAACAGTAGAGCACTTGGATTAGAAGAAAAAAATCTAGCCAGTATGCTAAAAAAGTCTCAGTCAAAGTTTAACGGAATTCATACACAAAAAGCAATGAAATATCTGAATGATGATTATAATCTCCATGTTGGACCTAGCTCTTAGTTTACTGCTATAGAAGATTGAACTCTGTAGAGAAGTTTATAAATATTAATCCCTGGTCGAATCTCAAGACAAGGTTATGCTATTAATCTGGTCTGGCTAGCAGTTTCTTGCTCTTAATTAGATCATAAATATATGCAAGCATTCTATACTAGGGCTGTCATACTCGTATCACTCACAGCTTTCCTGTTTTCAATTTCAAACCAATTTATGCTATTAATGGGACTGTCATATTCATATTCATAACACCTAAGAAGATATGGCAATAATTACCTGCAAGTCCAAAAGGTTGTAAGAATTTCCAGCATCATCTTGGGCCAAAGGCAAGTCTGGAGCACACCTCCACTGCCCATCAACAACAAACCTATACTGGTAAACACCGGATGGCAGTACTTTCATAATAGTGAAGTCCTTCCCTGATCTCTGTAAGGCCAACCTGAAAAAAACAAATTGCATGTAAAAACTTGGGCAGGAGTCCATGGAGTGAAAACTAAAAGGATAATCTAAAGAATCTTGTTTTTTTTTTTCCTGGAACCTTGTCTTCCAATCATCCCATGATCCCTCCACAGCTACGTCCTTCCCACCATAGCTCCACGTAATCATGGTTGGAATTCCTTGCTCACAGGAGATGTCTTCATACGCTGAAGTCTGCATCCATGAGGGGTTTGGGATCTGCATCTCATCAGGTCTTTGTAACGGAACAACGGGGACCTGGAAAAAGAAGAAAAATTAGAATTGAACAAGGGAATAAAATTTATGGATTACCATAGATAAGCAATAAGACAACAAGAATCTAATTTCGAGGGATTAGGCATATCATATATCCTTCAAGATAACAAGAGATTACCAAGAGGTTAACAGTTAATTGTATCAAAAGGGCGTACTTGAAGCAAACTCCTGTTAGAGCTGGGTAGTACTAGTGGAGGCGGGGGCTAGATTTGTATCTATTAATCTGTCAATCTGAGGGAAAAAGGGTTTCCAAGGGGAATCATGGTAATATTCTAGTATCAGAGGCAAGCAGTACATAGAGGGCTAGATTCATGTAAAAAAAAAAGCTTTGAATCTAAGGGGAATAATGAACCTGCCAATTCCGGTAGGAATCGACCATTTTTAATTTCCTAACAGAGGCTTCTGGCCACAGGCAATGCATCAAAGATAGCAGATTGCATGATGATAAAGTTATGGGGACCCAAGATAGAAGCTTTAAAACAAAGAAACATGAAATTGCATCAACACAAAACTGAGGAGCTTGTAAGAGAAATAAAACAGTGATTTGGTGTTAAATTGAAGAAGCTGAATCACATAAGAGCAGCAATTTGAAGTCAGTGGAGTAGAATCTAAATCTATGTAGAGGAATCACAAAAGCAGAAGCAGATGGAATTCATATAATAAAGATAGAGAGAGAGAGAGAGAGAGAGATTAGGAAAAAGGAACTGACTTGGGGAGTGAACATCAAAGGGGAGTGAGTAGCCCTAGGGCTATGAGGAGGTGACTGACCCATCAATTCAGCCACCGCGCCTACGCCGCCTCGGCCGCCGGCGCCGGCGCCAAGTGGAGGCGGAAGGGGGTGATGACCCTCCTGCTGGGAGGTCCCGCCACCGGCCTCTTCCTCTGCCGCCGCCGCCGATGGGCTTCCGCCGCCATCTTCTCTCCCATTCACATTCCCCATTACCACGATAGATTCTCTTCTGTTACAATTAATCCCAACAAGGGCAGCAGCCAGACCACAAAATTGTAATTGGAATTCGAAAACTGTGCAGAATTGGAATCCGAAAGTGAATACAGAGAGAGGGGGGGGGAATCAAAGCGAGAAATTGAAGGAGGGAAAAGGGGCCATGGCGAGAGCAGAGAGAGAGAGAGAGAGGGAAAAAGGGGGGCAGATGGAGGAGGAGCAAAGAAGAAAGTGAAAAAGGGGTTGTGTGTAATTCGTAATTAGTTGAATGATGATGAGTAATAATACAAAATTAATCCCCGACGAGTTTGGAGGATCGATCGAATTGGTGGCCCAATGATGGTGTTGGTTTTATGGGGGGATGCTCTTCACGTCATCTCCCTCTCTCTTATTGACAAAGTCTCTTCTTTCTTTTCCGCAAGCCACACAAACAACAACAATGGACACTTTCATGATCATCCATCCATCCATCATTTATTATATTTCTTTCTCCCCCTCTCATTTTATTTAGTTTTTGCCATCCAACAGAATCATCCATTTTTATTTTGTTACTTGCTCACTTGCTTGGAAATGAAATTTAGTGTAAAAAAGATTTTCAGAATTGTGTATCGTCTCTTTTTTCCATCTAATTTTATTTTGAGTTTTTGTCTATTTATCCCATTTCTAGGGATTTTTTTCTCACTTACCCTATTAAGTTTTTTTAATTCTCTCTTACCAAATACACTATAAGGGAGTTTTTCCTAATACCCCATTAAGATTTTTTTTTTTTTTGTTTTAATTTTTTTTTAATACTATTTTACCCCTCACCCTTTTGTTACTTAGAGAGAGAGAAAATGGAAGAGACAGAAACCATAGGAGACTTCACCGGATCCCGTCACCGGCAGTCGGATTCCGGTCATAGGTTGCCGGACATGTTTATTACCCCAATAAACGTCTATTGCTCCCCAATAGAGGGGCAATAGACCTCTATTGCCCCCAATAGATGTATATTGACCCCCAATAGATGTCTATTGCCTCCAATAGTCTATTGTCCCCCAATACAACTTTCGATCGCCGGAATGAAAACTAATTTTTCTACATTAAATAAATAAAACTTCCATTAAAGAAAAAAAACAAAGAGATTACATCAATTCAAAACGTCTATTGCCCTCCAATAGACGTTTACTGCCCCCTAATAGACCTTTTACGAGCCTTTATTGCCCAAATAGAACTTTTTTTTTTCCTTTCATTTTGGGCTTTTGACCCATTATACCGCAAAAAAAAATGCTATGGCTCCATCTTCCATAGTATTCCCAGAAAGCCACATATCCATCTTCCTTGCTTTTCAACTTATTATAAACAACAATATCAATACAGCGAGAAAAACACAAAGTTGTTGTTATTTGTATAAGCTGCAATTACTTGATAGACCTGCATCGAGACATAGATTCACATATGTAGACAATATCCAACAAAATTTATAAAACAAGTTTCGTAAATAACTAAAGGAGGATAATTCATGCAATTATGCAGTTCTGATTCAGAACCATCTGCAATTTTCTAAATACAAAGCAAAATTCCATTCTTGACTGCATCAATAGTATGCAACGGAAGCAATTTTAGTGTGCAATCACAAACGAACTTCTCTTACCACAAAACACGGAGCAATATTGCTTCATTTGCCCATAATCGCAATGAATCCCAATTTTGGGATTGAGGCGAACTCTGATGACACATACCCATCAAGAACCAATTTTGACCGTTGTAAGATAATGGGCAATTCGTTCTTGTTTCGTTTTTGTTATCAAATAGGTTGGATATATGGGCTTTCCTCTGCCACCGGTATAGCAGATCAACGCTTTCCTCTGCCACCGCCCTGTGTCGAGCACCGGAGGTCGAGCTCGAGCGCCAAATCTCGCCGGAGATGAGCTCCGGTTTTGATTTCGCTGGAGAGGCAGTTACCAGCAACATTGAGAATCTGTAGACCTTGGCCGGAAAAGCCTTCCAGAGGCCGAGCGTCATCGACGGAGCTTGGGAGTTCTTCTTCACGTAGCGACAATGCTTGGAATCGGAGACGGTGAACCACAACTCTCCGAGCTCACAATTCCAGCGGACCATCAAACTCACCGAGTTTTTGTTTCTACCGTCGATGAATCTTCCGGCGCCGTCTTTCTGAGCCGAGAGAGAAAGAGATCAGAGAGAGAGAGAGAGAGCAGATCGTGTGGAGAGAGAGACGGCAGATCGTGAAGAGATAGTGGCAAATGTAATTAATTAATTACTTTAAGGGCAAAATAGTCATTTTACTTCAAATAGGGTAAGTGGGAATAAAAATCTCTTGCTGAGTTAAGTGAGATAACTTTGACTCATTTTGAGGTTTTTGGTCAAGGACCCTTTTATTTTTAATGATACTTTAGTGAGTAAAGTTTTAAATTTCATATTGCTCTCGTGCAATGAATCTTGATGTTTTAGGATCTCCTAGTTCTGAATACGACAATATTCTTCTATATTTATATTGTCGGATTGCTTTGAATTTCTTTAAATCTATGTTGTCGAAGAGTGAGTCTTTAGACAATGATTTCCTGTTGTAGGGAGCACCTTCATAGTCGAATGATGGTTCGATTTAGCCTATACACCATAGCTACACTAACATATACTACGAGTCTTTTGTCTCGTACATCAAATCAACTTGCGTGTTTCACCGAAAGTGCATTTTGTATTGTTGATAGTTGATGACTTGACGTTGAATGAAAATATTTTCTATAGAACAGAGGAAAAAAAAAAAACAGTAGACTTCTAACAAAACTGTCATTTGTGATCGATTTAGGTAATCACAGAGTGTTGTTTAGATTTTAGAAGGGAAAAACAAAAAAAAATCGACTTTGTTATTATGTATGTTGGGCTTTTCATATAGGGGGCAATAGATAGATTGGCCTATCTGAGCATCCACTCTATAAAGCAAAGCGAGACCTGAAAAACGGGGAAAGCAGCCAAAGCTTTGTTTCGCGAATTTGTTTTCAGCGGCAGCCCTCGAGCCTCGTGAGTGATCAGTCTCCTTTTCTCTCTCTTAGGTATGTTTGTCTCTTCTCTCTACTAGCTCTTAACGCCGCCTGGGCTTGTGACTTCACTTTTATCTAATTCACTGCTTCTGCTTGCTCTATCTCGTCGACATTGAGTAATGCCAATATCGACACTGGAGAGCTCGTTTTAGCTAACCCAAGTTGTAAGCGAGCAAGAATACACTAGTTTTTGAGATTCTGGCTCTAGTATCTTGAATTCAAGGTTTCAACTTTTTCACTAATATATAGAGCAAAGAAATCTCCTTTCCACTTTTACCTAAGGGCTTAAGCGGTGGAACTGTGCTTTGGATGGATCTATCATTTGTCATAAATTTGAGTTCTTGATGCTTTCAGGTAATTCAAAATGCAAAGCATTCGAAATTCCATCTTGTGGCATGTGAGGATGGGCTCTTCGCCACAAAAATTGATGCTCGCTGAAAGAGGGAATGTGCTTAAATGTTTGAGTCGCCATCTGTGTGCATCAACAAACACTGATCAAATTTTGGACCGAGTGGTTGGACTGGTGAAGAAATTTGATAAAATCGAGTCATCTAAGGTACCTGTTTCATTCTTACTAGTTTGTTTTCCCTCTGTTTTCTGTGAGTTCTTGTTTGAATTGAGAGACCATCAACCACTCTTGTCCATTACAGCACAGCATGTTGAGTTCTGGTTATTTACTTATTGTTGACCTTCATAGTTGATACTTACCTTAATTTTCAGCCAATATTTAATAAGAATGTGAGAAACTTGATATGCCAATGTGACCCTTGAAACAGGTTACCAAAACAGCTGATTTCCACAAGGACTTGAACCTCGATAGTTTGGACAGGGTGGAGCTTGTTATGGCCTTTGAGGAAGAATTCTCCATTGAAATCCCCGAGGAGAAAGCAGATAAGCTCACCTGCTGCGCTGATGTTGCAAGATATATAGTTTCTGAAGCTGAGAACAAGAGTGCTTAAAGTCGTGAGTCAGTTGTTTTTATGTATGATGAACAAATGTCTCTTAGGATTTTTGTTAATGTCATTCCATTAGTCTTATCATCTAACTTAAAATGTTGGCAAATCTCAAGGCTGGTTGATATCACATCTCATATTGCAGAACTTATATGATATTCATGACCCAAAGCTGTGGCCTATACAACAAAATATGAGGTTTTTAGCTTTTACATGCATGATATCTCTCATGCTATGAATTTTTAAAGTCATACACACATGATTTCTGTGATCACACTTTTTTTCTTAGCTATATACATCTGATAAGTAGAATTCAAACCACTCAATCTCAATGCTGTGACTGAAGCGCCGTTCCAGATGAGCTGTGGCTCTTTAGCTACGAAACAATGGGGATTACTTCTGTTTGTTGTTGCTTGCTTTCTTAATGCATGCTTGTGGAGGTTTAGGTGTCAAATTCTGGAATCTTATCCTTCCAGCACTGTAAGTTCTGATACCATTACCAACTGATGATAATTTCAGTCCCTTGTGCCTCTTTACAAATGCTGCTTTGCACTTTGTGTTCTTTGGTACCCGAATAACTCTTGCGCAACATAGTTTGTCCAAGTTGGGAACTGCGTGTAGATCGGAAGGTAGATCAATCATGAAATCTCCATATTCATCTGTGACACCTTGTGACCGACTTAATTTCCTTTTTCTCCCACCCACACGGCAATTGACAGACACCACAGCACCTGCAGATTTCGAAATAGACCAAATGATGTTGGTGATGAATGATGGTGCTGATTATCAGCACCTGATATAGAATTGAACTAGCCAAAATGAGTACATGATTTGCAGTCAAATTAAAATGCCTCTAGTTAAGTGCGGTGTTCTGTAAGGTTTGTCAGTCTAAATTATAATTACATGATTGTCTTGCATTGAGTCTTTCAATTCTTTTTCAGCTGAATGGTCGTTTTCAACAGACCCTATTCCGAAGAATTAAACAATATCATAAATGTAAAACGCTGCTTTTGCTTTGCATTAAAGTTATATTAAGTTAATCTTGATTGTTTATCAAAGTTGATTGTGAATTGCTTTCTGTAAGGTCGAGAGTAATTGTTAGATGCTGATATGCTGAGGTCTGGTTCCAGTTTCTCTACTCTACATTCTGCGCAAGCCTCATATGAATTGTCCCGAAAGAAATAGAATATGTCAAGATCATTTAGGAGTCGTTGATTTTCACTGGTCCAACTTGAACATAAATTTTTTATGTGATTGCTTTAAAGAGCAGTTATGCAATATTGACATATATCGAAAGGAATGTTCTGAATCTACGAGGGCGACCCTTTTCGCTAACCTTCATGACAAACTAAAAGAGAAAGAGCGAAGTGATCATTCATACCTAACCGAATTCTCAGGGTGTTTAAGTGGGTTAGAGAAGGGATGAGTTTGAGTTTGAGTTTGGTTTTTAAGGAGTGGTTGTTCTTTTTTTCGATTGGGGTCCAACCGTCCAAGTATAAGGCTCTGCTGGGATACCCTCAATGCGTGTGCGCGCGTTGCTAACAAACGCTAAACTCCCCCGATAAAAAAAAAAGTAAAAAATATAACATATATGTTTATCAATGGATAGAATATAGTTTACCAAAATCAATCTCGAAAAAAGAAAAAGAATATCTGACCAAAAGAAAGAAATGGATTAAATATGTTAAAGTGTTGCTTAACAAAATGGGAAAAATTTTTAGCCCACATGAATTCTTCAAACTGAATCAAGACTATTAGAATTGATGCATAGAGCCATAGATTGAGTTGCAAGGATTCAAACATCGGGTGGAAGAGATCGATATTCTTGTTTTTAAGTTTCAATCAAGAAACTGGTATACGTTAATCGATGTTTTCAGTTTTGATTCTCAATATGATCGACAATTTTGCTAGCAGTGGAAAGTGAATTAATTCCTAGTAATTTTCAAGTTAGTTAGGACCTTTTTCCAGTAGCCTACCATTAATTTGCATGATGCATCTCCATAAGAGCATAGACACGCTCAATATATCTAGCCTGATGATCGATCGATCACATGCAGTAATGATATTACTTGAACAAACATATATGTGTGTGTGGTAACTATAGATATAAGGGAAAGAGATAGACGAAAACGAACCAGTTAACTGGTATTTGGAATGATGAAGATATATGATGACATTACTCATATATATATATATGTTGATATGCATGACAAAATAGAATTCAAATAATTAAGTTTCTCATATGTATAAGCATTAGACTGATTACCTGACACAGGCCATGCATGAAGATGAAGCTGATAAGCTTGATGTTCTTGATCATCGGACAGACTACAAGCCTCTTCACAATGGACGGAGCCAGTAATTAGTACTGTAGAAAGCTTCTCTTCTCCATATCCAGCAATCTGCACCAGATCTTTTCGGCTGGAGAGTAACTGGTGTAAAGGGTTTTGCTGCTGCACTGACACTTGATCATGATCATCCGCCCTTGAAACTGTGATGAGACAGCAGAAGAAGAAGAAGATATTGCAGTAGTACATGTTGATGCTATTCCTCAGAAGCTTATGGTTGCTGCAAAAGTATGAGCTCATCTTGTTTGCGCTTGTTTTACGTATGGATAATATGATGCAGGAATTAGTTTGCACACAATAGCATATATATAGGAGGATCCTCGCTCCAAAGCTTAATATAATTAATTGGTTTTATAATAAGCAATCCATTTTCCATATTGATTACCAACAATATCCTAACAGAGTTACCTTTTTGCCCTCCCAAAATTGCTCAACATCACGTACAGGAGGCCTGTCATAATCATCTCCAAATTGGGCAAGGGGTTTCTTTGGTCATTTACCAAGTTATTTTCGAAATAAGAAGGGTGCTATAGAGAGATTGAGAAGGTGGAGTAGAGAGGGCAAGGAAGAATTGAAGTAGGAAAGTTAGAGGGGAAGTTAATTTGTTGGTTGGTAGCCTACTCTTATCTCGTACGTATTGTTTTGTTAAACACAGATTTTAAGGGGCAAGGACACGTACATAATCCGCTTTACTTTACTAATTAATATCTACAGCTTATTTAATTCATTCGACCCAGACACGTCCATAGATCTCTTATTGTTCACCTTCAGTCTTCGGTCAAACCTCTCAGGGTCTCACTCCATACCAGTAATAGTCAACAAGCGCGCAGCACCTGATCCATATTTGATACTAGTTAGCTTAGGTAGGTTTGAAAACATGAACATTCTGAATATTCGTACGTTGCACGTATGCATTCCTATACACACACACACATTTGTATATTTGTTTTCTCTAATTTTCTGGGTGGGTAACCCCATTACACTTACTTTGCAACAATAATTAATTAATTGTTGCGCATAAATATTAGCGACAGCTGATGGTTCAACACTTCAACAACCTTTCCCAAGCATGCCAAAAGACCAAAAATGGATTAGGACTTGGAATAATTATTTCTCAGGTGATCAAGAATCAAAACTAACATAATGGTAAGATAGAATTAATGAATCAATCGAGCTAATTAGGCCAGGAATGAATGAAAAGGGGATTATTTCGAGTCATATATATTTGCCTTTTGCCGCATGTCTTGTTGGAGAGTGCAACTCTGGAGCTATCGCGCGCTAATTAAGCTAATTGACATCTTTCAAAGTGTGCACTATGACATGTTATCAATGGTTAATGAGTTTGTGTGTTAATGTTTTCTTCGCTAACAAAAGCATAGAACATTGCCTTCAACTTGAGAATTATTTTGAAAACGACTTGTTAATTGTACATTACGTGGAATTATGATCGAAAATGTCCTGCCAAATGCATTTCTTGCATCATTTTCATGCTTAATTAATTAGTACTTTAGATAACAAAAACATGGGTTTAATTTGTTTTCTCAAACTATCATAACTAATAAGGGTCAAGAGAGGTCTTAGGCTGCAAATAAGTATGGCAGCGGGCTAATGTCGAGTTATTGTGGGACTATTTATTTATTTATATCGGAAAAATTAAGTTTTTCATAACACTTATGACACCTACACATTTTTTTAACTTGAATCTAAATTTTACCAGCTACCTACAAATTGTCCATCAATATAGTGCCTATAATACCCTTCAATATAACTATCAAATTAAGTTAATAAAATATACATAAATAAAAGAGTAAATTGAAAAAAATACCCAAGCCATCACTATTTTATGTCCAAAAAATAAATAGTCGATCTATTTTCTATTAATACCACATTATCACCCGCGAGAAACGCGGGCACGTTGCTAGTTTTTTTAACTTGAATCTAAATTTTACCAGCTACCTACAAATTGTCCATCAATATATGGTGAATCTGATAAATGTTATGATTAATATGTGATTGATGCTTCAAACAATTGCTACCCTCAAAATTAATTTGTATGGCTTAACTTATACAAAAATACTTGAGATCCCAAATAATTTTACCAAATATTACTACCAAATGATGTGGCAGGTGCCATATCATCAAACTATTTTTAGCATGTATTCTTATTTTGTTTTAATTCTTTAAAATAAAAAGAGCAATAATTAAAAATTATTGTTGTTTAATTAGAAAAATGTATATGATCGATAAACAACAGAAAAAAGAAGAAAGAACCCTAAACAAAACCCTTCAATCATGGAGACTTTAACATGCAATTGTAGGTGAAGGCTATCAGTCAAAACATAAGAAATAGAATACGAAGTTGTGTGTGATTTAATTCATTTGTTGACCAGCAATTGAATAATAATGTATTACTATTAATTAGTGGTGGTAGTTTTCATTCTAGAAATAGAGATATGTAGTGATGGAGCAAGGATGATTTTCAATTGATAACCGGATCTATCTCTACTGGGTTTCATGTTCTTACATTATTAAAGGAAGATAGAAACAGATGTACTACTATATATGCAGTCTACTAGATTTGATGTAATTTCTTTTCGCTAGTCTCCTCCAGATTTCTCTGTTATTTTGATTCTGCAGATTTGGTTGTTTTTTGGTTTGAGGAAGGGCGACAGCAAATTTGGTTGTTTGGTGAACCATGTTTTTTTTTTGGCTGATTAACTAGTTTCTAAATAAAATCAATGAAATTTGTTGGAAATTATTAAATTGAATGTCTTGACATGTAAGACGCCAACTCAGATGCCACATAATTTGGTATTGATTTTTGGTATAATTTTTTGGTGTCTGTAGTACTGCTCTAACTTATATTCATATATAGTTAAAAATAGTTAAAAGTGAAATATAACTAGTAAACTATTGAGTTATGCTCCAGCAGAATACCTAAATTTCAAGTTAAATTTAAGTTTTAGTTAAATTTTCTCTCATCTAAGCTAAATATAGCTAAAAAATGTAGCAAAAGTTAAATTTATTTAACTTTTGTTTAAGTATTCTGTCGGAGTAGAATTTTAGCGTAAAATTAGCTAAATATTAAATTTATTTTGAAATAAGTAGTCTGTTGGAGATGTCCAGGACAGAATATTTGTGGGGTGAGTGACTGACTATTACGTATTGATTTAAAAGGTAAGGAGTCATAATTCATCGTCTCACATACATCTCATTATAATTAAGTTAGAGAAAGACAGGGTCTAGTGGCTTAATTCTCATTTATCAAACATTCAATACTAGTCTATAATACCTATATTGGTATAAATTCTAACTTTCTGAAAGCTGTTAACAATTGGGCCTATTAGCTCAGCTGGTTAGAGCGTCGTGCTAATAACGCGAAGGTCGCAGGTTCGAGACCTGCATGGGCCATTTTTTTCTTTCTTTATGATGTTACTATTTTTCACATATTTATTCATGATCTGAGTATCTGACTATGATGATGAAGACTGAATGAAGATATCTGAATAGTCATTGAACACATTGATTCTCTTTACATGCTAGAAAGATGAAGGATACGAGTCAGATTGGCTTCTTTGATTACAACATGAACCTTTCAACTTCACTGTCGACTCTCGTTCCATTACAAAATGAAGCCTTTGATCGACTAGAATATCTATCAAGAGGTAGCTAGAATCACACTTCAACTTTACTTTCTCTCTTTGGGGCCCAACTACTATTCAAGTACAAGTAGCTCTTCTCATCAGAAAAACTAGTTGTAGTTACCGGAGAAAATCCAGAATACTCCCCCTCCATTTTTGCCTTGCATATTGCATTGATGTACTTTAGAAGCTCATTGTTCTGGAGAAAGGGTTGGGCAGCATATTCTTCAAATGGCATCCACTGAAAGCCATTACAAACAAGTTAAAAACATAGTTTAATTAGGAGCTAGAATCTGAGTAGCTTGTTCAGAACATTGAAATTTTTCAATGCAGAAAGCGCACATCAGTTGAAGTAAATATATATCAGAAGGGGATCGATATGGGTAGAAACTGCTCATGATTGACTATGAGCTATACCACTAATACCTATTTTAGATAGATAATTATGGATTTTGAGTCAAGTTCTCAATATATCACCGTTTGGTCATTCACATTGTGAATTAATCAAATGAGTTTCAGGAAATTCTTACTGGTAAAAAAGGGTATTCAATTGCAAACCATGTCAAGATAAAAACTAAAGTTTATTAATTCTTGACCGCTTACTACCCTGTATTCACCAAAATTTACCTGGGCTGCTTCTATCTCTTGTTCTTGCTTCTGGATGTCAGAGGAAAGGGCTTGCAACATGCATACAAAAAATAAATCTGATTTCTCAAAAAATGATTTGTGGCTTTGTCTGCAAGATATATGGTCAGAAAATGGACTGTTATAATGTCTTGGCTCCAAAAATAAAAAGAAGAATAGAGTTTCCAAAAGAATAAAACAAAATGGTTCAAAACCTGAAATGAGCAATATTGAGAATCAAGCAATAAACCTAAGAGATGAGCAATATCTGAAATTTCTACCACAATGCAGCAGGAATTATTCAGAAGACCGAATACTAGCTCAGGGTAGCAGGGCCAGATATATGAATGTGTTAAAAGCTAGTTTGCTTCATTGTTGTAGGAATAGAGTCCTATCATTGCAAGTCATTGTTTAGAGAATTTTCATACTTATTTTATGAACTAATGTGTGCCTCGGTGCGGTTCATAGAGTATATATATCTTGAGAATTAAATATGAACTACTTAATTTCTTGAGTAAACATCATACCTGAACGCTAGGACTTCCACAAACTCTGAGTCAATCTGAAACAACAGAACACACAGATGAAGTGATGAACAAACAAGAACTGCATAACTGAGCTCGTATTAACACACTCACTCCAATGACTGAAGCTCAGTTTTCCACGAAAGAAGAAGAGTTACTTGTAAATGCATGTGGTAAATACTTACTCCAGTTTCTTCTTTTACTTCTCTCACAGCAGCTGCATAGATATCTTCTCCCTGGAGATGATGAAGTTTAATTAAATAGTTAGATTTTACTAGAGTACTCCACTGCTGTATAAACAGAAACCGATGCTTAGCGGAATGCACACACCTCATCGACAACTCCTGTAGGGAATTTCCACACACCTGTACCCTCGAACTTTCCGCTTTTTTCTTGGACTACTAGCACCTGTACATCGTTCATGACATTTCAGAAACCCAAAATTTCAGCCATGAAAGCAGCTAGCTAGAGTCAAAATAACAACTGCAACGATCAACTGATCGAGAACTCAGATAAACGAATATAACACAATTAACTTAGGATGCAAAACGCCAATATATAGTAGGAGATCGAATGAAAGTCTGGATACTTGGAATACATGTGAAAAGTTCCACACACAATCTTAAGGAATGGCACCGTGCAATCCAAGACTATTCTAGAGAATGAACACAGACGTACACAAAAGTGTACGTGCAACAAGTGAATATGTGATTGCAATGTAGATGAATGTAGCGGAAACTTGACTTTACATATATAGTACGTTGATGAGAAAAGATAGACGGTGGGGGTAGTAAAAATTGAAAATGAATACCTCTCGGTTTTGATTGAGGAGAAATGCACCAATTCCGACTCGGTGGGAAGCATTTGCTGGAAGAGTATGAGGGGAAGGAGGAATCCAATTTACCAGCATCAAATAAGTAGGCTCTGCGTGGTGATACCAGAATCCTTTCTGCATTCCATTTAGGCCCAACAAGTGATCGATCAATATCTTACATGAATGATTTTCAAATTCAATCATCTATTCACCTAAACATTAGATTAGGAACACAATGATGAATAGGAGGAGGAGGAGGTTGACCATCACTGCAGGTTCAACAAGATTGACTCGCTGGATGGGCAATTTGATCCAAATACCCTTCTTGCCCTACGCCAACAATTAACATTCATTCATTCATTCGAGTGTTTACATCTTTCATTCTAGGCTAGAAAATTTGAACGTTGAAGTTGATTAATTACAATTAATATAAATTTACCTCAAGTTTCCAATGTGCAATTGAAGACGCAAGAAATGAAAGGAAGGAGGCAGGGTCGATAGGATCGATGATGTCGACGATGACACCTCCGTACTGGTCACTGATACCACTGAGTAGCTTCACCCCACTCTCATCACTACCTTCAGCTTTAGCGGCCATTGTTGATTAATATTTCATGGATCTCCTATGTTTTTTCCTACTCGATTGATTTTATGCTCCGTTGTCCTTGTTCTTGATTGATATTAAATTTAAATTCAAGGGAAAAAAAAGGGGAAAAAGTAATAATGATACAGATATAGTGCATTTACTTACATCTGTTATATTCACCTACTCAATTAAAAATTTAATATACTTACCTAAAGTCATCACTGCAGGTTCAACACGAATGACTCACTGGATGGGGCAATTTGTCCAAATACGTACCCTTTTGCCATACACCAACAATTAACAGTATTTACATCTTTTACCGTATGTGAAAATTTTGAAAATTGAAGTTGATTAGAATTGTATAAATCTATCTCATTCATAGGATAGTGGTAGAGGAGAGGACTCTCTCTCTTTCGCCAACAATTAACTTACTACTCTGTTGTCCAAGAATATTTATATGGCGGGAAGAGAGTATGTTGCGGTGTCGCCGGTAAAATTAGAGTTTGTTTGTTTATGTATCACTTGGTTTTCTGTACTAGCTTAAATAGGTCTGCAACTGGTTTTCTCTGCTGTAGTCCTGTATCAAAGGAAGTTAAGTTAATATAATAATTATTTGTTTACAGACGACAGTAAGCAAACAAAAGAGAGTTTCTCACGTCAAGGTAGTCTAGGCACGATAAGAGTGTTATGCAGTTGAGAATTCTGTTATGACCGTTAACTGCATGCTAACTCATATAGAATTCAACTAACACCTAGGACATATAGCTAGCTAGCTAAGAGATTAAGTTTAAGACTAGTATTTAAAGGACTCATTAATTGTAATAAGAACTGCTCCATATTAATTTCACTCTTAATTTTGTGGGTTCTGTTTGTGTTGTGACTTATTTCAAACAGATTGGAGCACATACGTGTCTCGCGTCGCAGTGTTAATGGAAAATTGGAGAGTGACAAGTCTGATAGAGTTTCTTGGGAGGGAATGGAACTTCATTGATGAATCGACTTTGATAACAGTTATATTTTTACACTGCCTTGGTCTTTTGGCCCCATTTCAGTTCGCCTGGGGTGCAGTTTGGCTGTCTCTGGCACTCTATTTTCTTTTAAGTCTAGGTATAACTCTAGGTTACCATAGGAACCTTCCTCACCGGAGTTTAAAGCTTCCAAAATGGTTTGAATACTTTTTCGCCTATTGCGGTGTTCTCACACTCCAGGTGCGTTCAAGGATCCACAATGCTAATTAAAGAGTTCACAATTCTAATCAGGTGTTGTCGATCGAGTTTTATTTATACTTTTTGCGAACCTTAATCTTGTTTGCAGGGAAGTCCGGTTGACTGGGTTAGCACACACAGGTACCATCACCAGTTTACGGATACAAAGAAAGACCCTCATAGCCCCATTATGGGACTGTAGTTTAGTCATATTGGCTGGATCTTCAATTACCGTTTAAGGTTTAAAAGCGTACGTACATAACACACACACACGCACACTCTCTCTCTCTCTCTCAGCTGAACAAATAATGGTTTTGTTGTTGGCTTGTAAAGTAATAAATTGACATTGCGCAGTATGAAAGACAGCTAAGGAATGCTGCTGATTTAAGAAGGCAGGCGTATTATAGGTTTCTCCATCGTACCTACCTACTACATCCAGTTGCTCTTGGAGTTTTACTTTAGAAAATAGTTTCTGATTTACATTAGAAAATAGTAATTTGATTTGTGGAATTAGGTTGCTGGCATTGCCTACACTTGGAGAAGGGTGGCACAATAACCACCACGCCTTTGATTATTCAGCTCGACAAGGCCTCGAATGGTGGCAGATTGATTTGACATGGTATTTGATCAGATTTCTTCAAGTTGCTGGTTTGGCAACCGATGTGAAAACCCCAACTGAGACCCAGAAGAAACGAAAACCTTTGTACAACAAAACAAAAGAGCAAAAATTTGAAGAAAAAGTCTATTGCTCTTGAGATACATTTGCTTTTATTATTGATGCATATAGTCTATAAACTTTTTTTGCTTCTGACGATGTTATGGCTTCTGCGATTCAAATTCTAAGTTCTTTCATCAAATTTAGATATTAGATAGAAGTTCATAATAGTTATCTATCCAAGTTTGTATTGAAGAAGGTTGAAATACACAAATTACATGAATTTGTTATTTACAATATAAGAATCCTTTGAAGTGGTACGTATGATATCAAGGCATCTGACAATCAGAGTTTACTATATCTCTTGGGTGCTTCGGTACTATTCAAGTACAAGTAGCTCTTCTGAACAGAATAACTAGTTGTAGGTATTGGAGAAAATCCAGTATAGTTCCCATCAATCTTTGCTATGCATATGTCATGGAGGTACATCAGAAACTCATATTTCTGGGCATATGGTTGAGCTGCATATTCCTCAAATGGCATCCACTGCAAGCCATTACAAACAAGTTGAATCATGTAGTGCATGAGAGAGCTAATTCAAGTGCTGTTCGAGTATGTGCACCTCTTTATATTCTCTTATTCTCGGCCAAGATTTATGCAGCAACAGTACTTGCAAGCAGAGTTATGCAATAAACATGAATTAAAGCCAGGAAATGGGAAAGCAAATGATAATGACTTCATGAGGTAACTATTTAGATTGTTAAACAATTCCTCTAATGTGAATGCGGTGTTGAATTTATTCATATTACCCCCTTTAACCAAATATTACCTTGGCTGCTTCTATCTCTTGTTCCTGCTTCTGGATGTCAAAGGAGAGGGGTCGCAACATGCACAGAAAAAACAAATCCGATTTCTGAAAGAACGACTTGTGGATCTGTCTGCAAAGTATACGGAGTGTAAGAAGCTTATAATTTCCCATGTATGTAGCAGGTGAGATTTGTATGGAGCTCATATTTATATTCAATACAGTGAATTGAGATGCACATAAATACATGTCCGAAGAGAATACGATCACGCCCTACTCATGAGATTGAATGAAAACTTTTCCCTAAGTTACAACTTTGTGCTAGAAAGCTACAAGAAATTCCATTAGCAATTCAAAATTGTTTGTTTTGTAACTTTCTACTTCTGTTCTGTATATCTATTCACGACAATTAATTTAAGTGATTCTGTGACTTATCAATACACAGCACACAAGTCTACTGTACTATCTTTACAATGTCACATTAGATTTTACTCTTCCAGCTGTAAGTTGTCATATAGTTCTTAAACTTGTGCGTGACAGGATAATAATTTATAATAAATTCTGTGTTTAAATGTAAACCAATGTAGTTTCTCCCAAGCAAACATCATACCTGAATGCTAGAATTTCTATAAACTCTGAGTCAATCTGAAACAAGAGAAAGCCAGAAGCATGAAGAGTGTCACATTAATAAACTAGTATCCGTACTCACCCAAATCACAGCAGTGCAATAGCATAGCAAAAACTTACTCCTGTTTCTTCTTTAACTTCTCTCACAGCTGCTGCATAGATATCTTCCCCCTGCACATGATAAAGGATATTATGTGGGATACACTGGACTAAACTCAGAAGCCCTGATAATAGAAGCCAAATAATGCTTCCACGAATGCACACACCTCATCGACAGCTCCAGTAGGGAGCTTCCACACGCCTGTCCCACCATACTGTCCTCCCTTTTCTTGGACTACTAACACCTAGCTACCATAAAATTTTACAGATCCAAAAACTTGAGCCATTTGAGTAATGCCGTGGAAAGTAACAAATACACGTACTGAAAGGACTGAAGCATTGTAGGCTATATGAAATTCTTGTGTAAATGAGCAAGGAGATCAATAGAAAATAATTTTAGACATAATGAGCCAGGCAATCATATATAGTATGTAAATCCAATCCAACAAAAATAGAAAAGAGTTGAGCAATGTACCCTGATTGCCACTCACAAACGTAGAACCAGAAACGCCTGGCCACTTAGTCAGATGAATTATAGTAAAGTTGTAACATATAGAATTGTTCAAGACTACAAATTGTTTGCTTGAAGTAGTGAAGAGTGAATAGTATGAGTATATGTGGAAAACAATTACTAAGTAGAGAGGGGTGGTTTGGATTTATGCTACTAATTAAGCACTACCTGATCATTTCAGCTGATCAAGTGATAGATGGCGAGGATACATACAAAATACCAAGATTGAGTATTATGAATGTAACTATATATGTAGAGGGTATACCTCTCTGTTTTGATTGATTAGAAAAGCACCAATTCCGAGTCGGTGTGTGGCATTTTCAGGAAGAGTATGAGCAGACTTGGGAAGCCAATAGACGAGCATCAAATAATGAGGCTCCGCGTGGTGGTACCAGAATCCTTGCTGCGGTACAGTCCATGGGTTTTGAGTTTTGAGTTGAAGAAGAAGATGATGGAAGAATATTTAAAGGCTACAGACCTGGACTGCAGCTTCAACAAGGTTGGCTCGTTGTATAGGCAATCTGAGCCAAACACCCTTCTTCCCCTGCACGCACCAGCACCACCACTACAATATTATTATTATTAGCTCCATCAGAAAGACTGAAAATGAAAGTATGTGCGTACCTGGAGCTTCCAAACCGCAATTGAAGAGGAAAGAGATGAAATGAAAGTGGCAGGGTCCATAGCCTCATCATCCATGTGGACGATCACACCTCCATACTCATCATTCCTACCCCTCAGTAGCTTCCCCATTCATCCAATTCCAATTCCAATTCCAATTCTAATTCATGGATCCTGCCTTATTTAAATTCCAGTTCCTAGATGTATCTCTGTCACAGTGTCACCATTATGATCGGCACGTGGGCTACTGCGATGGCTGGGTTAGGGGAGGCAGCCGCGCACGCTTTCCGCACGTGAGAAAGCTCTGCTAATTCTGTAAATTACTTCAAAGCCTCTTTTAATTTACCCTTAGTAAATTGGATTAGTACTGTGTATGCCCCCCACTTCTTTTTACCAAACCTGACTCTCTCCCTCCTCCATCTTCATTTTTCACCCACTCTCAACCCAAAAAACAAACCCTCGCCGCTATTACCGTACCACAACTTCTACCTCCCCTGCTTCTTCTTTTCCATTTTTATTTTTTAATAAATTACCAATATTTACTGTCTGGTCTTCCACCTGAGGAGCCTATGGAGGTGTTGACCGGCGACCGGAATATACCAGACCCAGCAGCGGCAGCAGAAGAACAAGTCTTCCCGGCGCACATATCCCCATTCTCTGAGACACACCAAGTTGTCTTCGCCAATCCAACGGCGGCTGCTATGACTATGACGCCGCAGAAGCTCCGTATCAGGTGCAACGGAAGGTCTCCTGCCGTCGACGCAGCACCAACTCTACCAGATGATGCTGATCCGCCCCAACTCGGCTCCGCTGACAACGGGTCAGTTTCTTCAGCTTCTTATCTCCTCACTCTAAAATTCTTTTTCCTTATTATTATTTTTTTTGTCAATTTTTTGTTTTTTGTCAATTTGTGTGTCAACTTTAAAGGGTTCATCCATTTTCTATTATTCTTTTCCACTTTATAACACTTGGTATATGATAATACTATGGTTTTTTTTTTTTTTTTTGGTTCGATTAGGATAGAAAGTACGGGTAGGTCTGCTCGTGTAAAAGGCTATTTTGGAAAAATAGCATAAAAAAGAGTGTATTGAAAATCACTGTCATATGCTAACAATGTTTTAGTTCCTAAAAATGGTTACTTTATTACAATTTTGTGTATGATTTGGTTAATACATTATAATAATAAGCTCAGCTCATGTGTATTACAACTTAGTTTTTTTGGTTTGGGTATGACACTGTTAGAACTTGACTGTATCTGCAGCTTGTCACCACATAATGCTGATGAGCATTTTAAAGCACAAGGGGTAGAATTCGTGAATTGGAAGCAGAAGAGGAAGAGAACATCGTCTTGTAGTAGTAGTACAAGAAAAAAGAGCAAAAGGCTTGAAATGCTCGAGCATTTTCTGGAAAGTCTGGTAAACAAAATGATGGAGAAGCAAGAGCAGATGCATAAGCAGTTGATAGAGATGGTACAAGACAGGGAAAAAGAGAGAATAGCCAAAGAAGAAGCCTGGAAACAGCACGAGTTGGAGAGAATCACAAGGGATGAGGAGGTAAGAGCCCAACAGACATCGCGCAGCCTTGCCCTCATTAACTTTGTACAGAGTTTGTTGGGCAGTGATGTTCAAGTTCCCCAACCAGCACCACTCGTAGCACAACCAGTGGCAACAGTACAACCTCCTACTTCCAATCAATATCATGATCAACGTGTGAAAGAAAATAAAAATCTTCACAAAGACACAGCGATTGCCAAGTGTATTGCAACACCAACTGATAGAAGATGGCTCCAATTTGAAATACGGGCACTCATAGCGCTGCGGACTAGTTTGGAACATAAGTTTCGCACCCCAATTAATTCTAGCCATGGATCTCTATGGGAGGAGATAGCTCTTGGGATGAACCGTATGGGCTTTGATCGCTCGGGAAGGAAGTGTAAAGAAAAATGGGAAAACATGAACAAGTACTTCAAAAGGGCAATCACAAATGACAGGAAGCGTCCTACAAATGCTAAGACTTGTCAGTATTTTAATGAATTGGAGTTGCTCTACAAAAACGGACTTCTAAATCTGGGGAATGGCTTTAGTCCCACAAGCAGTATGGGGAATGGCTTTAGTTGCACAAGCAACCAGAAGGAGACCAGGAGTGAAAACGAGTCCCAACAGTGCGTGCTCAGCAACGTTGACACTAGTCTTCTAACTTGTGCCACAATACCATCTGTGTTAAATTCAAATGAAGCTGCCGAAAGAACGAGAGCAGTGGTTTCTCCTGCTCTTTAATGGCTTATCAATGGATAGCGTTCAGTGTACCTGATGTTGATCTCCTGTCCTGTCTGATTTTATGATTGTAATTTTCGTCCAGTTGTGTTATATCCCTGTTGAAGCTAGCTTTAATTGTATGTTCTTTTTACTTCATTATATCCCACCAGTATTAGAGCTTTTAAGGAATTAGGAAGGCGGGTGAGTGTTGTTGGCAATTGAGTCATTGTTCTGTTTGTGAATGCTTGGATGCAATGAAATCTAATGAAAGATCAGGCTCTTTAGAGGTTTAATCTTTATTCTTGCATGGTTGTACTCTTTACCGGTCACAGATTTGACATTTTTTTACTCATATAAATCAAAGCAATGTTCTCGGGCTAGCAAAATTTGAGTTTATCAGTACGAGGAGTGCCATGGTGGGAAGAAAAAGTTGATTCCTGGGAAGTTCTATTCCTAATGCGTGCATTGCTCTCTTCTGTATCTTGTTTGGTTAAACCAGAAAAGTAGAGAATTGCTTTCTACATCTGGTGCCGATGTCTCTAACCCGGTCAAAATGTTTAAACAAGACGTTGCTTTGGTTTGTTGGTCAGTTGGTGTGCATGCGTGTAGCGGCAAGGAAATGAAATTTAAGTTTACAGAAGTGAACAATCACTATCTAAAATGCTAAATGCAAACTGAAATATGATGCAACTCAATCTCAACCATGATCATTCATAGATGGCCAGCGTCACAATATGAGTAGAGAAAACACATCACTTTGTAACCAAGATCAAGTAAACGAAAGTAGAGAAATGTACTAATAGCAATATAAATGTGGCTTAAATTTCATTCAATACTTGCAGATTACATCAAGTAGATAGATGCATAAACGTGACGGAAGAGTACACGACGTCACTTCGATGCTTGGTGGAGGAAAATGATAGCCAGCACCAGCACAATCGGAATCACAAGCAGAATAGGATACGATGGGGGGTGAAGAGGCCCCATGATCAATGGCAGAAACAATACTGAGGCTGCCACAACCAAACACAGCAATATGGCTACCATGCTGCAGTCATTTAGTTGGTCCATCCTAACTTCAAACTTCTTCAAACTTCAAACAAACAATGTATGTGTGTTGTGTGTTGAATTTGAATAAAAGTTTCCAGGGAAGGAGTGAGGAACCCCATGGACGTTGGTGTATATATAACGTTCATGGTCTCTTTTGGTGTAGGGTTACAACGTTCGGCTAGTTAGAGATGCATGCAAACTGATTATGAAAGTACCCTTTCGCATGTACTGTACAGTCGCTTCATTATAAGGTGGAAGGAAGGCAACTGTTGCCGGATGGAAGGCTACGTCGGATCGGAACAAGCCCATTTCAGTTTGACGTATGGGCCATAAAAGCCCACTGCTTGAAAGTCCATTCGGTAATTGAATTATGCTGTCGAGCAGTGAAGAGACCATTTATTACCGGGCTCCTCGTTCAACTCGCTTTGCCACGTGGGTTTTATTTGTGAATTTTGAGCACTATAATTAATGTTTTTTCTTTTCGATAACAAGAGCACTATAAAGGTTGACACTTGCCAGCTACTAGCTTCCCACTCCTAACTTCTTTCCCTTACAAATCAAGTTTACTAGGCGAGAGACCCGCGCGATGCTGCGGGTATACTACCGATATGATTGAATTTAAAACAACATTATAGGTATATTATACAATGAAAGTACGTTATAGGTACATTATATATTAAAACTACAATATACTTGTCACAAAAAGCTGCTGCTTTAGCCAGATTTTGAAATTATACATTAAAACACCTTAGATGTATCAGCAGTGCTTTTTTGGGTCTTCAAGTATCTGGAATTAAACTAATACCCGAGCTAACAGATGATGCACAAAGAGATGAGGAGCCCAAAATATTTCGCATGAGAACCACAAAGACTTGCAGAAGAAGAAGAAGAAGTCACATAAAACTATTAATGCCATCATCATGCAACAAAAAAGGGGGAAAAACAAAGGAAATATCACATTAGGTGATGTAGAAGCAAACTCCAAAAGCAGACACACACACACACACACTTTGGATCTGCAAAAGCACTGATGCCCCTTTACCCAAAAACTACACCACATTGTAGGAGCTTTGGAGAACACAAAGATGAGCACAATAGAATCCAAAGAGTTCCTCTGATGACAACAAAGCTCACCCAATAAGCTGATCAAAACAACTCCACGGTCTCCACCTCTGTAAAATTGGTTAGTTTTTAGTTGTTGGTCAGTCCCAAGCATCCAATACACCCAATCTCCCTAATCTCCTCTATCTAACCAACCATTAATAGAGAAACAAAGAGACCCAAATCACTAAGAAACCCACTTCAAATATAATACCCAATTGGCTAAACATCCCTCATTTCATACCAATCATCTCTCTCTCTCTCCGTCTCTTTCTCTCTCTTTCAGATCCCAGTAGTTTCAATGTTATTGCTTGGCCAACCCCAATCAACGCAAGCTGAATCATAAGCAAGTTATATTGCAAATTTTGAATACAAAATCTCATAACCTTAAAGGAATGGATGAAAATGTACTTCAAAATTGTATAACACATAAGATGATTAACAACTTTTACAAAATTGTAAAACATATAAGAAAGATCATAACAGATAAATTGGATGCCAATGGAAAAATTCCTACCTCAAAGGGCAGTGTAGTTTGTCAAACATGTAGTATAACATTCATGTCAAAAGTTAAGTGACTTTATTTACAATCTTCATAATTCAAATGGTTGATCCGCTTACTATATCAAAAATCTGTTCCCTCTCCTCAGGTAGCAACCATTTTAAGCATAAGAATGCATCTTTACAGGCTGGAACATAAGAAAGATCAGAATTCAAACCAGAGATGTGATCTTGTCAAAAATACAACTATACACAACAGTAAAAACCAACCATTTGAAAAAAGAAGGGAAACACAAAAAACACCCTGCATCTAAATTAAGAGTTTAAGACCAACATAAAAATAATCCTACTAAACAATAATGCATGTGATCAAACTCCAAATCAAAATTGCTATGGAAATGGCAGCAATCTAAATAAAGTATATAAAGTAAAAACAGATGTAGACATACCCCATATGGCCACAACCCAATACCTAAGCACACCTATATCACCGAAACTCCACTAATGTCTGAACAATTGGAGAATTCATCTAAAGAAGTACTATTAAACTAAAACCAACACGGCAACATCACTTGATACACTTGAATTTAATATGAAAAGGCTCTGTTGCTACTATAAGTGAACAATGAAACAAATATGCAAAGTTTTCTCTATGAAATAATAATTACATAAGTTAATGACATCAATTACAATGCAAAACCCGTAACTCCAAAATATCATACCTGGAATTGACACAAACAGCACAGATAGATGGAAGATTCTTAAATGTGTTTCTGAATATGTGTGTGAGATAGAAAGGGCACAAACCTCAATCATAGGATTATTCTTAGGAATGTTGCAAGCCACAATTATGTTTAGTCCAGTCCTCGACACTGCAAAAAAAGAACTCAGAATGTCAGGCCCTTGTAGCAGGGATAAAAAGCTACAAATTCAAACCCAACTTTATCTTAAGAAAATTGATAATTTAACCAATCTCCGAGCAATGCTCGACCCTGTATTATCAGAACTCCCACCAAGTATGGACGTAACACTCACTGTACTCTGTTGTGCATGTCATCAATCAGCAAGACAATGCTTACTAATTACTTACAGTAAAAAATGTCCAAAACGGTAAAAAAAATGTGACAAAATTACAAACTTACAGGTCGAGTAGGTGCTGCTGCATACAAATGTCCCAATTTTCCTGGGTTACAACCAATCCATACATATATCTACACTGAAAAACAATGAGAAAATATTACCCAACTCAAAATTTCACCATAACTGCAAAATTCCCTAGATTTTTTCTTGACCCCGAACTTCATACACATTAGTTTTGCAATTCCTAGTCAATAAAGTCAACAACTTGATCATCTAAATTGCCTAAATTTGACTTGGGCAGTCCAATTTTGAAGTAATAAAAAATTGAGGCGGAAGAAGCAACCTGCTTTGGAAGACGGATGATTTGGACGTGGAGGGTAGTAGCATAGTGATTCTAGGAACAACCCAATTTCAATTGCCTCCATCCCATAATCAAGATAGCTGGAAAAACAGAAAAAGAAACACGAACTCAAACAACCAACCAAAACAAACTAATCTTGCAATATGAAAGAAGATTGAAATACCTTTGTTTAACATGAAAGGATTTATTACTTCATAAGATGTCGACCCAATATCTCCCCCTCAATCATGTCATTCGTAATCTCAACCTAAATTTTCAATCTCTTCAATTACCCACTAAAAAAATCCCAGAAATTAGAAAACCCACTTGACCAAATCAGCCTCCTTTACCAGTGCCAGACAATTTCACCAGAAATTGGAGCCAATTTGATAGAAGAAGAAGAAGGGACTGACCAGAGAAGCACCATCGGAGGCCATTGTTGATCGAGAGAGAGAATAAGAAAAACATTCTAAATGGACCGAGGCGGTGGAGTTTCTCTCAATTTGACAACACATAGCATGGGCTAGATGGAAACATGTCTGAGGTAAGCATGTAAAATAGCAAAGAACCAAGGGCAAAAATGTCATGTTACTGTTCATTTCGTTTGTCCTCTAGCGAGTTGGGTTTTAGTATAGTTATAATTAGAGAAAAAGAGAGAGGGAGAGTTTTAGACAGGCAGAGGAGAAATGGAACAGGGAGGTTTCCATGGCTACCAAAAGACCCAAAACACGAGCTCCGGTAATGTTAACAACTTAACATATATTTGTGCCTTTGTAGATTTTTCTTATTACTTTGATACATTTCTATTATCTTGTTTGATTTTAGGAGGGGAATCTTTCTAAAACGACTTTTGATGTTTCTTTGTTTCTTGCATGAGTGATCATATGTTGTGACAATTCTGATCTATTGCATGTATATACGTTTGAAGATGCTTGTTAGAAGGGAATTTCTACAATCTTTTAGTGCGTTGACCTCCAAATGAATTCCCCTCATCTTGTTTATTTCACTTCCAATCGATAGAACATGTTTTGGCTTTCTTTATCCCTTGATTTACCTCAACACGACATCCCACATTCTCTTCCCCCTTGGTTCTCCAAGCCTAGATCGCTCCATTTTTTTTTTTTTTGTCTATGTATAGAGTAGTAAATATTCTTATTAGTAATTGTAACTCTGGATTTTTTTTGTGCATTTAATTAATTATGATGGAAAGTTCTGTAAATAAAGAAAATAAGGTTATGATGGAAGATGGATGAGGCGTGAATTTAGATTAGAAAATTGAAGGTCGAAAATGAAAATGGGGTGATGAAAGTGTTAGAAAACTATTTACAAGTGGCGAGCATCATTCATGCAGTTTTTAACCCCACCTGAAACAAGTGGCGACCATGCATACATTCTCAAGCCTCTTAGGGCCCACTCCATCTGTCTCCTGGATACCTTTGGCCTCGATTTCTGCATGAAGTTGCAGCGGTTTCTTTCTTTCTTGATTGATTGATGAAGCTTTTCCAGTAAACTAGGTCTTGACTCAATTAATTATTACTAGCTAGCTAACCCATTCGTCTAATCCACAAACCCTGTCAGTTCCTGCTCTCCTTCGATCTTTCCCAATTCAGGTTCAAGTACTCCCAGACCACTTAAAATTAGATTCAAAATGAATTCAAAACCTAGATGAAATTTATGATTTGATTCCTCGATCATGAGCTTGGTAAATCCATGTGCAGGGCTGAAACTGTCAGAGATCAACATGAAGCTGGCTGAGATCAACCACACCAAGAATAGCGCTGCTATCACCAACAATGGTGCTGCTGCTGCTGCTACTGATGAGAATGAATGCACTGTGCGAGAGCAAGACCGTTTCATGCCCATTGCCAATGTGATCAGAATCATGCGCAAGATCCTGCCCCCGCATGCCAAGATCTCAGACGACGCCAAGGAAACAATCCAAGAGTGTGTCTCAGAGTACATCAGCTTCATCACAGGGGAGGCCAATGAGCGTTGCCAGCGTGAGCAGCGCAAGACCATTACTGCCGAAGACGTGTTGTGGGCAATGAGCAAGCTGGGGTTCGATGACTACATTGAGCCCCTCACTCTCTACCTCCACCGCTTCCGCGAGATGGAGGGAGATCGTGGCTCCATGAGGGCTGAGACTTTGATGAAGACTAGTAGTAGGGCAATGACTGCGGCGGAGTATCATGCCGCTGCAGCAGGCTCTTTCGCTGGTTTTGCTCCTTTTCATCACCATGGCTTTTTCGGATACTTGAAGGATGCGCCCATATCCAATGGGGCAGCTGGTACATCTTTGTCCCAGCAGGCTAATGCTGTTGCTGCAATGGCAAATGGTGATCACCAGGCATCACATTCCCAGTATGATGATAACAATAAGTGAAATAGTGTTGAAAACAATAAGCAGTACGTACGTTGCTTCATGAACTACTAGCTAGTGATCATGATGAGTACTGTTTTTAGTCACCACTATGTACTGGTGAAAGAACCTAGCTAGCTTTATTGGATTTGGGGTGTTGTTGTTTAACAAACGCAAATGCACATTTTCAATTTTCAATTTGATTTCCAACCAAATGAAGTGTGTCAGGCATGTTTCTGAACTGGTGACCAAAAAAGGTCAAAAAGATCAATACAAGCTAGCTCCCAGCGAGGATCGAACTCGCGACCTTTCGCTTACGAAGCGAACGCACTACCACTATGCTATGGAAGCCAGATGTCACATTTTAAATAGCTTACATTTTAATAATATGTCATTACTCTTCCACCCTAAGTTCGAAGCTTTGTTGGGATTTTACAATTTTATTGTTTTTTCTTTGGGGGAAAGCGAGTTGGGCTCTTCCGGATGATCACGGAGATGCCTCAAAGCCTGTCTCTTCCTCCTTTGGCATTTTCCTGTTGCCGCTTCCACTTAGGGCCTTTAAACGTTCTCTACTACAGTATCTAAACAACATCAAGCAGTTTTGCCAAGCAACCCAAGTTGTCATTAGATTTAGATTTAGATTTAGTGATAAAAAAGATCTCAAAAAAGAATAAAGCGCGCAGCTAGATACTCACTATTCTCTATCCTTCCCTTTAAATCCAACCATATTTGTGCACAATTCAGTATAAATTAATTGACCAATGAAACATGACTTTCGTACTTTTTATATTGTGTAAAGTAAACTTAAATGAAGTTGAGAAAAAATTAGAAAGTAAGATATAAACTGCATTTTCAATATCAGTTCTATATTGTTTGTTTATAGGGTCAACTTTAATAAGCATGATATTGAAAAAAGAGCAAAGAATGACTATATGTATTCTCATTATCATTCGGTCATTTATGCTCGACACATAATCCCAGTGTGACCTATTTTAATATTATTGTATCTTCCCACCATACCACCATTTTCTAGCTTTACGAACATTCCTCTCTGAAATGAGACTTGGGAGACTGGATGATGAATATCGACCAAGAAGGATTTACCACTAGCAAGAACATTAAAGTTTCCAGCTAAGATGTACTTCTTACTTAGAGACTTGAAGGACCTATGTTACTACTGAATCTCCTTGTATTTGGTATACAAATATTATTTTGTGCATGCCTTGCTCCTACCATTGAGAAGCCATCTCTTTGAATGATAAGAACACAAATGAACCGAAATCTAGTTGATCATGCATTAAAACAAGCAAAAGTTTTGAGCGTACCCATAGTACGAGACACATTACCCCACCACAATCCACAATATCATACAAGTAGACGTCCCCTTCCTTCATGAGTTTCTAAGGACAGACATACTTGAATGGTTAGTACTTTCCTTCAGAGGGACCAATGAGTCTCATGGACCATAAGCATATCATTTCGATCGATAATAAATTTTCAAGAGTATTCTCTTAGATTCTGTTGGAGAGGAAAGATCCCACATTGGAAAAGTGACAAATAAAATATAACTTATAAGTGGGTGGATCTCACCCAATTGTACCGAGGCCTTTTGTGATTAAAACCCAACACCTATCGGGTGGTTAAGTTGGGACAGTATCGGTACAATAGTGGGCCACGGGCCACGCTTGTCGCTGTTTAACATGGTATCAGAGCGGGTCCTTCTCCAATTGCGTCTCCACGTAGGCAAGTATCATGAGCCCAAATTGGGGTTCCCTGTATTGCCATTGAAATTACCAAGTGTCCAATGAATGTGGGCCTTGGATTGTATTGACCAAGTCTCTGATATGAGGCTTGTGTCCCAATTTCCAATGTGAAATTGGATTAATTAATTTCACGTGCAGACCTAGAGTTAGGTTGCACGTGAGGGGCGTGTTGGAGAGGAAAGATCCCACATTGGAAAAGTGACAAATAAAATATAACTTATAAGTGGGTGAAATTATAAGTGGGTGGATTTCACCCAATTGTACCGAGGCCTTTTGTGATTAAAACCCAACACTATCGGGTGGTTAAGTTGGGACAGTATCGGTACAATGGTGGGCCACGGGCCACGCTTGTCGCTGTTTAACAGATTCTTTAGGGGCACTTAGCAAGCATATAAGTCGATCTTTGTATGTATAGGGACATGTCTGAATCTCAAACTTTCGCATCAAGTGAAAGAAAACCCTTATCTCATCTCAACTTCTAAGATATAAGGCATGCTCTTCGAAAAATTAGGAATTATTATTTTACCAAAATCGCTATTCGTCAATGACTTAAAGATAACTCCAAGGATTAATTAACCTATCTCTCTTTTCCTCCGCAATACTCGGAGCAAAACGTAGGGTTTGGAAAACAGAGGGGCGGGGTTGTGGCTTGTCCGGCGGCATCCCAACATCGATGACGCCTTTTGCTTGCGTCGATGTGTGGTGGGCGTTGCCGGACAGGGCGATGGGATGGTTGGCTCTGCCTTGGTGGAGCGATCTGGTTCTTTTGGCTTGAGGGGATATAGGCGGCAGCAACAGTTTCCTCTTTACCTTCAGACGACGGCGAGTGGTGGATGGGCAGGCTTCACGCCGGGGTGGAAAGGGGCAGAAAGGTTGGTGGTGGATGGTAGATCCAGGTCTACGGTGGCGATGTAGACCGCTCTCTCTCATGTTTTCCGGTCCTATGCGTTGTCAATGATCCAGGCTTGGTCCTGTTTTTGGCTGGAGACGATGCAGAGAGCGGCGGTGGAAGGCCATACGGTAGGCTTGGGTGTCTGCAATGGGGTGAGCCGGTGTGGATGGGCTCGGCGCAGTGGTTTGCTAGCGGTTGGAGTCCAACGTTGTGGAAATTGGAAGCATGTTGCAGTGGCCGAATTCTTTGTTTTATTAGGTATTTAGGTTTTGGCTTTTGGTTAGTTCTAATAAGTCTCTCCTCAATTGAGCGAGGGTGTGGTTGTCTTGGTTTCATGGTTGTGCCATTACTATGGTGTCTTTCATGTGGATGAATTGGTTCAACTCTGGTTTACTTTTGTTGTTAATTTATCGACGAGCGATCATTTACATGTAATCTAGTACTTTTTGGATACGGTGTTGAAGAGGACGACGTCTTCTGTGCTGTTGACTACAGGGTATTACTGGGACTTTCGAGATCACATACTCAGGGTATCCTTGGAAATGAGTGTTTTGTAGTTAGAGTTTGGGCCAATTGGCCTGATTATATCTGTCCCCCCCCAATGTATGTGTTTTGGTTGATTGAATGAAAGTTCTATCTCATTCTAAAAAAAAAAAAAGGATTAATTAAAATAAGGTAATTGTCGTAGTGGTGTATACCTTGACGGGTCCTACAGTACTAGTATTAGAGACTTTAATTTATACCCCCACCGATCTCTCTTAATAATTTTATATACTTTTACATGTAGCTCAAATAATTAGAAATTCACGATTATAGAAACATTATCACCGTTCATAAATGGAAAGTAAAGTTATAATGTTACTTTAATGGGGGTAATGAATGTTTGCCGAGTAAAACTAATGAACTAGCTTTTTAGGTAATTGAGTAATGCAAGAGCTTCCATGAGAAGAGGAAATAGGACACGAAGGAAACTGGAATGCATGATGTGTGTAGGCAGCAAACGAGGAATCAAATCATACATAAAGCATGTCAAGACGTTTGTACCAATTTTCCATATTTATTGTTACATTTGGCCTACGATTTTACAATTATAGCCCATAAATAAAACTTGCAAGTCACAGGACACAAACGGGGAGGTTAGTTCAGAGTTCTGAGTTCTGACTTGTGTCTACGGATTTTGAATCTGTTACTCTGGTATATTCTAGATCTAAACAGGCCGTATCGATATGGTTAAACTGGCTGCGGTCCACGGGGGCATGGCGGAGAAAGAACTAAAACCACAGGGGCACAAAAGGAAGACTAATATTGAGTAATACAGAATTATATTGAAATTTCACTTACATTTGAGTTCATTTCGCAGTATTGTTCGAAAACCCAACCCCTGAGATTTCATTTTGAGGAAGAGAGAGAGAGTGTCTCAGGCACAGTGACAGCCAGAAAAAAAAAAAAAAAAAAAAAACCCTCCTCTTCCCGTTTGTTTCTTCCTCGGACAGCTTTGAATCTCACCCTTATCGACTTCCATGATAGAAGAAGCCTCACCCTCAGTGCTGTGAAACGACGCCGTTGCCAAGAATGGCCCAGAAGGTTGAGCAGCAGCTCAAGGAGGTGGGATCCAAGCTCGAGACCCCTCATTCGTCCAAGGACGCTCTCGTCAAGCTCCTCAAGGTTTTGCATTCCTCTTTTTTTCTTACTTAATTCTGTTTCTCTTATACCTCCTGCTAAATTATTCACAGACAATTTTATCGTTTTCTTCAGAGTTCGCGCTCGGTAATATTAGTTAATTTTTTTTTCTTTTTCTTTTTCGGTTTGCTCGGAAACCAGTGAAAGCAAACCATGCTAAAGCGTTACGAAGTTGGAGTTATGCATGCTATTTATATTCGCTAACTTCTTTTATAGCTGCTATTTCTTAGGCTCTGGCAACTAACCTAGGTAGTAGAATTAGGGTTTTCTTAGGGATTTGACACCAGAAGCCTTTTAAGATTTATAATTGGAGCTGCCTTTTTAGTTTGGGGAATTATGCGGTCTGTTTAGTGAAACGTAGTCTGTTTTTGAGTTTATGAATTCTCCACATTCAAACATGTTAAGGGCTATTTCGTTGATTTTGAACTACAAAATGATTTCAAGAAACACAGGAAGAAAGTTTAGGCTAGAGTTTATGGATGGCTTGAGAGCTAAATTTGGGAGATGATTAGTAAGATGGTTAAAACTCCAGAGTTACTAATTTTCATAGACAGGTATCGTGAATTACGTTGATGATAACTAGACAGTAGAACATGATAGTAACACCGAAACATCCATCCAAATTCGCACAGTCAGAAATTCATGATCCGCCCATTGGGAGTTGAATCTCTTGGTTAACAGATTAACTCTCGGCACTTATGTCTTCTGGTCCTGTGGATCTCAAGTCCTGTTGATCACCATGAAGCCAGGACTTTTCATTGCCTCATTCTGATCCTGTAACGTTGGAAGATCGTCAGAGCCTGATTGAGTTATATATTATTATTAGGTTCTGTCTGGCCTGGGACTGAGCGGGGATTCATCTCTGTTGTCTAAATTTGAATTGCATTGAGAGGAGCTTCTATATCACTATCACCTTATAATTACCAGTGGATTTTATTTTGCCTTACTTTTGTCTATCGACTCTTATCTGTAATCAGTAGTAGAATAGAGAAGATACTTTTATCAAGTAATCTGTATGCTTATGCTTGTGTACTCTCTAGGCAAAGTTGGGTTTGATTAATGATGACATGTGTACTATTTGTGATTATTGTCTTCCAATTTGCAGCAAGCTCAGTTATGTCTTTCTGAGTTGGATCAGTCACCTCCAGCATCTACCTTGGAGTCAATGCAGCCTTTTCTTAATGCAATAGTCAAGCCAGAACTGTTGAAGCATCAAGATAGAGATGTCAAGCTTCTAGTAGCAACATGTATTTGTGAGATAACCCGGATAACTGCACCAGAAGCTCCTTATAGTGATGATGTGCTAAAGGTGCATTTCTTAAAAGGCAACTGAGTAAAGGACATACTGAGTTTTTTTTATTTTTTATTTCTTATTCTTTTTATCAACATGCTATGGAATTTCACTCTACTGTCCCACCTGATTGTTCTGTATATCTTTGCAGGATGTTTTTCACCTGATTGTGGGCACTTTTAGTGGATTGAAAGATACAAGTGGTCCATCATTTGGTAGGAGAGTTGTCATACTGGAGACTCTTGCAAAGTATAGGTCATGTGTTGTAATGCTGGACCTCGAATGTGATGATCTGGTGACTGAAATGTTCAGTACATTTTTTGCTGTTGCCAGGTTTGTTTTCTTAACAACAAGTTCGTGAGTTTTAGGAATTTCTTGTTTTTGTTGTTTTATGATATCCATTCCACTGCTGTGTATTTTCTCTTGTTTCATATCAATAAAGTCTTGTTTCTATTCAAAAGAATTTCATGATATTCCAAAAGCCTGTTGTTATCTCTGTAAGGTGGTCTGTATTCGTACCATTTCGCATCAAACAATACACTTTGATCAAGTATTTGATCCTTCTCTTATAATGACATGTTCAGTTCATCTAATTATGTTGGCTATTACACACTGACCAATAATGATTAGCTGTTTGCTGAAATTTCATTGGGTAGAGGTGTTCACTGGGTGTTAACAGCTCTTTTGTTTTCTTTTTAAAATATATATGTATTTTTACATGAATAACTAATGTCTTGAAATTTTTCTACACACAGAGATGATCACCAAGAAACTGTACTGTCATCAATGCAAACAATCATGATTGTTCTTATAGAAGAGAGCGAGGATTTGCAAGAGGACCTTTTATTTGTCATCTTGTCTGTATTAGGTCGTAAGAGAAGTGTAAGAGTCTTCCTCTCATTTTATTTTCGTGCTGTATAGATATTACATTAGATGTCTGTCAATATTTTATTTTGCTGCTACATTTCTTTTTGGCTGACCTTGTGGAATTCAAATTGTAGGATATCAATGTGGCTGCTAGGAGACTTGCTATGAATGTTATAGAACAGTGCGCAGGAAAGCTTGAATCCGGTATCAAACAGTTCCTTATATCATCAATGTCAGGCGACAACAAGTCAACCAGTCATCAAATTGATTACCATGAAGTCATCTATGATGTATATCGTTGTGCCCCCCAAATTGTGTCAGCAGTTGTCCCTTACCTAACTGGAGAGCTACTGGTAATAACCGACTCACTGTTCAGCTCGTACTCTCTCTCTCTCTCTCTCTATATATATATATATATAATATTGAGTTTGGGGACTTGAAGTATTTGTGCAACAATGGTCAATGCCATTAATAACAGTATATAACTCTTGCTTTTGTGACTTTCTCTGAATCTAAGATTTTTATGGAAGACAGATAAATTTTTTCATGCTTTCTTAAAGTTTAAAATCATCACAAACACTTTTTATTTTTTATGCTGTGGGCATGTATATTTCGATCTTTGATGAACAAAGTCTCAGTTTTGATTTTCAACGTGCAGACTGATCAGCTCGACACTCGTTTAAAAGCAGTTAACTTAGTTGGAGACTTATTTTCACTGCCGGGCTCTACCATTTCAGAACCATTTCAGCCAATTTTTTCAGAATTTTTGAAGAGGTTGACTGATAGAGTTGTTGAGGTTCGAATGTCAGTCCTTGAACATGTCAAGAGCTGTATGATGTCAAATCCTTTCAGAGCTGAAGCTCCCGAAATAATCTGTAGGTCCATCTGATTTTCCCTTTTTCTTTCCAATATTCATGCTTGTCTTACACATGCTGATTGTAGTTCCTTTAACATTTTTTAGCTGCCCTCTGTGACCGGCTGTTGGACTTCGAAGAGAAAGTTCGGAAGCAAGTTGTTGCTGTAATTTATGATGTGGCATGTCATGACCTAAATTCCATTCCGCTAGAAACTGTACAACTTGTTGCCGAGCGCCTTCGAGACAAATCTGTATATATGCTAATCCCTCTTTATGTTTGTTTATGCTCATCTGATTTTTACTCTATTGTTACCATAATACTCCATTTTCTTTCTCCAAATCTTAGGTACTTGTTAAAAAGTATACCATGGAGAGGCTGGCTGAGATATACAGGGTTTATTGTGCAAAGTGCTCTGATGGCTCGACCATTTCCAGTGAATTTGAGTGGATTCCTGGGAAGATTCTGAGATGTTTTTATGACAAAGATTTCAGGTAACCCTCTTTAAGGGTTTTTCATTTTTTAAGGCAACAGCCAAGTTTTCATGGTGCTGAATCACTGTTTATAGACTTGTGCCTTTTTTATTTGTACATGAACATCATGGAGAATTGACAGGTCATTCATGCTTGTAATGAACATCCTTGTGAATTTTTTTCTTTTTAATGATGTTTGTGTTTCATATAAGAAACACTACTGCTATATGTTTGTCCCCCCCCTCCTCCCTTTTTCCCCCTGTTTTCCCTTTCTTTCTTTATTGGTTTACAGAAGCTATTTCTGCTTGCAACGATGTTTCTAATGGTTTTTAAGAATGATCAAAGCTCCTGGAGTGGAACTTGACAGCAGATGATTTATTCTAGTGGTAGCTTTAACTGCAGCAACTAAAATATTTACATTCAATTGTATGATGAACATCACATAAGATGATATATTCTAGTGGTAGTTTTAAAACCTTTTAGTGAGCTACTTCTTAGGTCTAAATTGTGAGCATGTAAAATTTTGCAGATCTGATACAATTGAAAATGTTCTTTGTGAATCTCTATTCCCAACTGATTTCTCTACCAAAGATAAAGTTAAACATTGGGTAAGGGTCTTCTCAGTATTTGATAAAGTTGAGGTGAAGGCACTTGAGAAGATACTGGAGCAGAAGCAAAGGTACATTGTTCTTGCTTGGCTTTGAACCCGGGCTATGACTTGCAATAAGCCTTTCACCTTTCCAATCTTGGTATTTGCTGAATTGTGCACTGATTTTCAGGGAATTTCCTCTTGGATTGATTGCAGGTTACTACAAGAGATGCAGAAGTATATGTCACTTAGGCAGGTGCATCAGGTAAGCAAATGTTGGAAGGCTAGTAAGTTTGAAATGCCATGTATGATATTCCAAGAAAAGTGACTCATTTTGATTACAGGATGGTGATGCTCCTGAGATCCAAAAAAAGATTCAGTTTTGTTTTCGTATAATGGCACGCTCGTTTGCTGACCCTGCAAAGGCTGAGGAAAATTTTCAGTTTCTTGATCAATTGAAGGATGCTAACATCTGGAAGATTCTAACGAACCTTGTTGATCCAAACACTAGCTTCCATCAAGCCCGAACTTTACGGGTAAGAATTAACATATTCATTGATTCGATAATTTTATCATATAATTAGAGGTAAAAGTGGTGAAAATGGTTTTGGCACTGGAGTTAATTTAGCAATCTGTACATACTATCAGTGCACCTGGCAATCCCCGGTTGGTATCCATGGTCAAAGGCCTCATGCCTTACTCTCTTACTGCTATGCCACCAATAGCTGCTAGTCTCACCTTTTACCCTTCCCCACTTCCAACACACACGTAGACAAGTATATTAAATCTTGGGCTGTCATACATGTCTTAAAATTCCTGTTATGTCACATTGTTGTTGGTGTATGTCTATCCTCAACTTGTCATTTCTACTATTAAAAGCTAAGTCCAGTCTTTTTAAACTTGAAGTCAGGAGCCTAGTATGTGATTTAATTGTCTGACCCTAACCTGCTCTCACCTTTCTTGATTAGTACATGAAAAGCTTATTACGGTGGTACATAAAATGATAGTAATGCAGCCTTTCCTTCTTGCAGGATGAATTGCTTAAAATTTTGGGCGAAAAACACCGACTATATGACTTTCTTAGTACTCTCTCCGTGAAATGTTCTTATCTACTTTTCAACAAGGAGCATGTGAAGGAAATTCTTCTGGAGGTTGCCATGCACAGATCTACTGCAGATATACAATATAAGCTATCTTGTATGAATATTTTGGTGGTAATGACACATAATTCCTTGTCCCTCCTCTATAGATGAACCTATAGAATGTTTTTAATCAATAGTATCAGTACCATCTGCTGCTTCTCGCCTTACATTAGTGGCATCACTGTCTTCTTCACATCAGTATATCAGTATCTGTTACTTTCGTCTTTTGCTTCCCACTAATCTATATGTTATCATTTGAGTTAGGAAGTTTTACAATGTTTGTCTGGCCTCAAGTATAATAATTTCAATAGCTTGCAGTTTTTTCACAAAAGTTTAAGTTAAGCCAATGTTATTCGAGTATTTTCAAGTGTCTGTTTCAAAATCTCCTTTGTTTTATTTCCAGATTCTTGCTCGCTTCAGTCCATTGCTACTTAGTGGAACAGAAGAGGAACTGGTAAATTTTCTCAAAGATGATGATGAAGCTATAAAAGAAGGAGTTTTGAATGTTTTAGCAAAGGCTGGTGGTACCATCCGGGAAAATCTTGCAGTGTTATCAAGGTTCGACTGTTAAATTCTTTAAACTATCAGATCATTCCTCTTTTATATATTGCTCATTATTACTTATTCTTCACTTGCAGTTCGATAGACCTTATATTGGAGAGGTTGTGCTTGGAGGGCAGTAGAAGACAGGCAAAATATGCTGTACATGCCTTGGCGGCTATAACAAAGGATGATGGGCTTAAATCACTTTCTGTTTTGTACAAGGTTTAAGATCATAATTACTTTATGCATCACAACTAGATCCCATTAATTTGTAATTTTGTAGAACTTGATCATTGTGTTAGCAGTTGGGATGTTGATGTTTTTAAATTTGCAGAGGCTTGTGGATATGCTCGAGGAGAAGACACATTTGCCTGCTGTACTACAATCTTTGGGGTGTATAGCTGAGACTGCAATGCCAGTCTTCGAAACTAGAGAAAGTGAAATTGAAAAGTTTATAATAGAGAAGATCCTAAAACGCAATGATGTATGCCTTTCAAACTTACTGTGTTGTGATTATTTGGTTATGACGTCAGATAATTTGTTTTCTTATATATGGATGCTTTACTCTCAGAAACCAGGTGATAATAAGAAGGCAACTTGGGATGACAAAAGTGAGCTTTGTTCCTTAAAGGTTGGTCGATCTTGTGTTGATTTTATTCTTATGATTACCATATAAAATTCTGTGCTTAAGTTCTTTTTTGTATTCATGTTCCTCAATGAAATAAAAACAATATTGAGTCCATTGTTAAGGATTTTATGTATCGGATTCAAGCTGTACGCCTGTACCTGTTGATGTAATGCTTTTCTGAAAACTCCCTTAATTTTTTATATGTTGTTGCTATTATTATTATTTTCTAAACCCTAAACCCTATTATATATATATTTTTATTTTTATTTTTTATTTTTAACATTCATCTATTTTGAGCTGTAGATATATGGAATTAAGACCTTGGTGAAAAGCTACTTGCCTGTCAAAGATGCTCAGGTTCGCCCCGGCATTGATGGTCTACTGGAAATATTAAGAAATACACTTTCTTGTGGAGAAATATCCAAAGACATAGAATCAAGGTAATAATAAAAAAACATTCTTCCAAGTTTATTGATCAATGTACTTGCCTTTGTTCCTTGTAATATGAGGCGTAATTGATGTGAAGTCTTTTTTATGTACAGTTCAATTGACAAGGCCCATTTAAGGCTTGCTTCTGCAAAGGCCGTTCTCCGTCTATCAAAGCACTGGAATCATAAGATACCTGTTGATGTCGTCCACTTAACCTTGAAGGTTTCAGAGGTGGAGCTCTTGTATTCCAAGATTTTCTGTATTGCTATATTTTTTATTTTTGTTGTGCTTTTTATCAACTTTTATTTATTTATTTATTTTCATGTTCATGTAATAGCTGCATGTCTCTTAGTCTTTATGTAGTTGTGTTTTTGGCTGTTCTAGATTAGCTTCCCTCAAGCAAGGAAACTATTCCTTACCAAAGTTCATCAATACATAAAGGACCGGCTTTTGGATGCAAAATATGCTTGTGCATTCTTTTTCAACATATTTGGATCAAAGTTGGCAGAATTTCAAGAGGTAGCCATACTAGTTTGATTTGTTGAGGGCAATTTTTCATTTACTGTGTTTAATGTGTTTATTGGCTGAGTTTTGGATTTTGTTTAAAATGGCAGGAGAAACAAAATCTAGCTGACATTATTCAAATGTATCACCAAACAAAGGCTCGACATCTCTCTATTCAATCTGATGCTAATTCCTTGACTGCATATCCGGAGTACATCCTCCCTTACTTGGTTCATGCGCTTGCCCATCATTGTTGTCCTAATATTGATGAATCCAAGGATGATGTCAAAGCTTTTGAACTGATATACAGGTATTGTATTTTGTCTCAGTTAAATCATAGATACTATTCCCTGTTCTTTTAGTTACGCAACAACTACTTGTCTGTGAATTGGACTTAGTCACTTCCCACTTACAAAGGGGAAACTTATGCCACTAGACCAAACGGTACTGGGCACATAAGATTTTATCTGAAGTAGCTATCTTTGAATCTCTGGAGGCTAAACTTGAATTACATGCCTTTTTGTTAGCACATGCATGTTGGTATAGATAATTTTTCATACATAAACACTGGCAAAGATTTTGGAGCTTGAGTGATCGAGCTACACCAGACTGAATAATTTGGATCTACAGGCTTTTAATAATTAATAATCTCTTGACTTTTGAAATGCTCAGTTTCACTGAATTTGTCATCTTCTGTACTTTTCAGGCAATTGCACTTAATTCTGTCTATGTTGCTACATAGAGATGAAGATGTCAAGTCGGAATCAGGTAGCAACATTGAAAAGGAGGACCTTTCTGCTATAGTCTCTATCTTTCACAGTATCAAGACCTCTGAAGATATATATGATGCAGTGAAGTCAAAGGTTGAGTATAGTATATCTCTTGTTCATATTGTTTGCTTTTACACAGCTACATAAGCATATTCGATCATTGACTCCTCCCAGTTTCAAGCTTACATCTGTAATAATTTTAACTTGCAGAATTCACATGCTATTTGTGACCTTGGGTTGTCAATTACCAAGCGCTTAGCCCCAAAGGAAACTGATTTACAAGTGTTGACTGTGTCAGTTCCTTTGCCTTCTATGCTATATAAACCGTATGAGAAAAAGGAAGGAGATGATTCAGTGGTATGGAATATTATTTCTTTACTCTTTCTGGATGTGACATGTAATGATCAAATACTCTCACCTTTCTGCTATATTTAATTATGTACTCCATGTGTTTGATAGGCTATTGAAGCACAAACGTGGTTGGCTGATGACAGTGTGCTGACTCACTTTGAATCACTTAAGTTAGACACTATTGAAACGGTATGTTATCCTGTGGAAGGACACTTGTGATCTCTTATAATATGCTATAATATTTGGTTCCCCTCTGATCTTTAGTGACTTATGCACTGCTTCTTTTGTCACCACAGGGAATTTCCATAATTGCTGAGGATGAAGTTCTGATAGATGGTGAAAAAGATGGAAATGAAGTGCCTTTGGGAAAAATTATAAAGCACTTGAAGTCTCAGAAGATCAAGGCTAAAAAGGTGAAAAAGAACAAGGTTTCATCTGCTAATCCAGAGAAGGCTGAGAATGATGTTGATATCTTGAATATGGTCCGGGAGATAAATTTGGATAACTTGGGAGAATCAAGTAAGTTTGAATCAAGTAATGGTCATGAAAATCTGCCCGGCAAGAAATCAAGAATAGATACAACGCACCAAAAGGGTAACAAAAGAAAAGCTAGTGATGGAGCATCTGTTCCAGTACCTAAACGGAGGAGGTCATCCTCCACTCATAGTGCTATCAAATCTCCCAGAAGTACATCAAAGTCTCCTTTAAGCGCTTCACTTGATGATTCACACAATGTAAGAATTTCATCATTTCAATACATTGTCATAACTTCTGAGGCCTATCCTAAGTTCCTGACAGTAAAGATAAATGTTTATGCAGAGAAAATTGGGTGAAAGCATGGAGTCAGCTTTGTTGGTATCGTGCATCCGGAAGAATGCTACCTCCTCATCAAAACGTAAAGGCAGAGCTTCAGATCCTGGTCTTCATGATGAGGAAAATGAAGTAGGAGAAGACAGTGACCGTGACGTGAGTTCTTATTATTGAATCACATATTTTTGGACCGAAAGTCACGTGCCTTCAATGTTCCGCTAGCTGTCAGCATGATAATATACTCTCTCTCTGTATTTCAGGAGCCCAATGTGCTTGAGACTGGCAAGAAGGACCCAAATAATGAGTACCAGTCTCCCACAAGACCCATCAAGAAGCCGAAAAGAAAAAGCATGTCAGGATCTGCAAAGGTGAGTTGATTCAGCCCTTCTGAACAAGCCTAATAGTCTGAAAAGAACAGAAAAAATTAAATAAACAAACTAACAAATTAGTGGTGATCTCATCAACTGGATGAGCCTCTATATTTTTGAACTGATGCAACTTTCATACTTTCTGTAGTCCAAATTCAAGGAAGGTGGAAAAGATATCGAAGACTTGATTGGCTGCAGAATAAAAGTGTGGTGGCCTATGGATAGGAAGTGAGTGCTTATATGCTGACAATAAATACAGGATGCTTCTCTCCTTGTTGTTTATTAGCAAAGAATATTCTCAAGTTTTACTTAGATTTTATCATACCAGTAACTGCAACAATTTGATTATTAACTATCATGTAAGTAAGGACAACAGTACTCTATTGACTTATTTTACCGGCAAAATCTGCAGATTTTATGAAGGGACGGTGAAGTCTTATGATACACTAAAGAGAAAGCATGTGGTAAGTTACAACTTCTTGCTTGTGTTCTCTTATAATGTTAGATTACATGATGTAAAGTTCACTATAATTGACTTGCATCATTGATGGAAGGTACTTTATGCGGATGGTGATGTAGAAGTGCTTCGGCTAGAAAAGGAACGGTGGGAGCTCGTTGACAATGGTCGCAAGCCCACAAAGGTCTGAAAAGTTTTTTTTATCGTAAATCTGCTCTTTAGCTTTTTGTCCTTTCCAATAAAGGAATTAGTGCCGACATATTTCTGACACATAGCACGTCTTGTCATTTACAGAAGTCAAATTCTTCAAAGAAATCCCCTTCAAAAGAAGTGTAAGTATATTCTTTCTGATACCAACTTCTTAGAAGGTTTTTCAAAATGATTGAAAAAGGGAGAATCATTGCTGGGCTTTTATGGAATATTAGTGCGTCCCTGGGCATTATCTCTTCATGTTCTTACCTTCCTTTTATTGTTACAGGACACCTGGTCAAAAAAGTAAAAGTATGGGTAGTTCTAGTAAGAGCAAGAAATCCACTAAAACGTGAGTGAAACGCGCATCGTTGGTGCTTGCCTGAGAATTTTATTTTACTTACTAATGGAAGTTGTGAATTGATTGATTTTGATTTTCCAGAGTTAAGAAGAAAAGAACACCGAGTAAAAACTTGGACGGGAAAAAGGGTGGATCAAAGAGAAAACAGTGGGGAAGTAGGGAAAGAGAGAGTTCTGATGTGTCGAATATTGAGCCTAATTTGGTCTCTAAAGTGGATGAAATGAACTCAGGTAAGGTTTCTTGCATGGCTGATGCACGTCAGTTCCTCAGCCAAGCAGCAATTACACATATTTAAACTTGGCGTCTATAAAATCAGTCTTTCCGTTTGCAGGTAGTTCAGGAGGTGCTGAAAGAAAGGATGTGAATGTGTCAGAGGAGGTGGACTCTGACAAGGAAGTGAAGTCAGTTTCCAAAGGAAATCTGCTGGAAGAGGCAGAAAGTCCAAATCCAAATATTGAGGACTCTGATGAAGAGATGCCTGATTCTGAAGTGAGGCCTGCTGGAGATATGGACAGCATCGGACAAGATACTGAAAATACAGCTGACAAGAAGCTTCCTTCAGAAGAGAAACAAACAGATGAATTAAATAGATCATCCTCGAGAGAGGAGAATGAGGAAGAGTCGTCAGATTCTGAAGGGAGTAAAGAAAAAAATGATGTCCATGGTGACCGTACAAAACTGAAGAAACCCCATGTACCTGTGGAACCCTCAAGCCCTTCTGATGCTGGGGATCTTGAACTTTCCGATGATGAACCCCTTGTACTCTCTCCGACCTTGCTAGCTTAGTGCTTTACTAGAATGAAGTTTTGTTTGTGGTTTTTTAGTTTAACTTTTTTTTTTTTTTTACCCCTGGATGCAGAGCAATTTTACACTCCGTGTAGGGAAAAGAGCTTCAAAGAGAGTACGATAAGTGGTTCAGCAACTTTTATGAGCTAGGCTGTGGGTATGAAGAGTATAGTGTTATCTGTGCAGTCTCTTGTTTTGGCGTGGGGCGGCAGACAGCAAAAGAAGATGAAAGACATTCAACAATGGGAAGGAGCAGCTCTTATGTAGAATGTAAAAATAACAGTAGGCATCCCACTCTAGGTAGAAGATGTTAGTGCGCGTGTAACAATGTTGGGGCGACATTTTGCAAGTGACAATGTACCGCTAGTGATAGATGATAGGTTTTGACGTATGATTGATGGGCCGTAGTAGTCATAATGTTAGCTTCAGTGGCTCACATGTACAGTTATACGTGGGGAATAATCATATGCTCTCTGTTTGAATTCTAATGTCCATGAAACAATACTTGGACTGCCTACTTTTGTGTAGCTTTGAGTTTGATTTACCATTCGTTTGCTTGTGCAGTTACATGTAATGTAATTGCCTGGATTGGATTGGATTGCTTTTTGGAACTGAATAATTTGCACACAAGGCATGGTAATACCAGCAGTCAAGACGTGTTGGCTGGGACCGTGATGTCTTCGGCTTCAAAGATTAATTTGACCATCCATCTCATCTCATCTCTTCGGCTTCAAAGATTAATTTGACCATCCATCTCATCTCTGTTTCTATGGGGTCAAAGTAATCTATTTTAGTCATAAAGCTAAATCCGGCAGTAGACTTGGATGGCACGTAGGATTGAGGATGTTCAACGTGTTGTTTGGCACCAAAGCAAATGCGTTTACATTCAAAGTTCAAATCCAGTCTCACCAACCATGTTTTGAAGTTGAACCTTGACTTATTATACTGTACATACAGCCAATGTCTGGTTTTTGCTAAACAACTACTCGATCAACTAGGATGGTTGAATGCATTATATATATATATTATACATGGCATCGCAGTTAGAACTAAGTAAGGGCAACAGCGATTCGTTCAATTGTTAAGCAAACATAAAACCGTAGTAGGGTTGAGAGTAAACCCTAAAATGCGTTCAAGATCTGGTTCCTGATAGTGATAAGAATTTAAGGAATTGTATTGTATGTTTTTGAGGAATTAAGGAATCTTAAGTAAAGGGAGGGAATGAAAATAAATAATGTGTCCAATGACTAAACAGTAAGGAGTAAAGAGAACTGACTATTGAGAGTACGTATTGACCGCCTGACCCCCGATTTGTTGGGTCAAGATTATCTCACCGACACGCGGCTGTTGAATCCAGCGGGAGCTGCCGGTAACCAGGTACCGACTACTTTTTGACGGTGAATAAGGAAGGAAGGAAGGAAGGAGGAAGGAGCCAGCTCAGAGAAGAGGAGAAGCATATCAAAATCAAATCAAGGTGACTTTGCTTTCTCTGTTTTGGTTGCGGTTGCTCTGCTCTCTCTACTCTCTAGTCTCTATTTCTCTACATGCTGCTATGCTTGGTTCGTTTAGTTTGTTTTACACCAACTGCAAAGCCTCCGTCTTTTCTTGCCCTTCATCTACAAAAACAAGGACAAGCTAGCTAGGTTCTCTCTCTCTCTCTCTCTCTCTATTTATTCTCTAGTCTAGGCTGGGATTCCGGTTTTGTTTCAGTTCATGTTTTCTTTGTTGGAACTTTGGCACTCATGATATCACAAATCAATTATTTATTGTTGATTTGATATTTTCAGTTACCCTCCTCCTTTCAGAATTAATTCATGTTCTTCTAGTTCTGGATCTTGTACGTCTTCCTCTTACTCATTTGCCTCCCTCTGGGCACAGTTTGATTTAATTCAAAGTGATAGCTCTTTGCTTTCCCTTCCTTAAATATATATAATTGTCTCTTTTTATGTGCATGTGCAGTAGTTTGAGAAACAAGTATGGGAGATCAATTGGGTTTGCTCAAGGTTACTATCGTGCAAGGAAAAAGACTGGTAATTCGCGACTTCAAGAGTAGCGATCCTTACGTTGTTGTCAAGTTGGGCAATCAGGTAATTCGCGACTTCAAGAGTAGCGATCCTTACGTACGTTCTTGCAAAGAAACCCCCAAAGCTCACTTCTGACCCACACACTACATTGTCTTGCACTTTTCAAAACATATATTGAATGGAATGAATGCTTTGGAATCTCTCTCAAATGCTTAGTGTTAGTGAGGCCAGGTAACAGATTCTATTGAAACAATAAGCAAAGGGGACTATCTAGCATTTTATACCCTATCTCCATCTTCTCAGCCAAACAGTTTATATTTATTTATACTATATGCTTTGAACCTTTCCTTTTTGTTTTGGTAATAATCATGTGTCACTCTGTATTTACTTGTGTGACTTCATCAAGAGGCCAAATTACTGAAATACAATTATTAAGGAGTTAAAGTTAGGAGATCAGCACAGCTGTATCTACATACTTGCAGATTGGACCTTTAATATCTGTGAAGAATTATGGTTGTTCGCAACCGTGCATAGTTTAGAGATTGTCTTGTCTGTAGTTCAAATTTCATTAGATGTACACAGTTTTGGCATATTTACTTTAAAATACAATTTGAAATTCTTGAAAGCACCTACAGAAGTGCTTACAACATCGGATGGTTGACCATACAAATGAGTTGTTTACTAAATTATATATTGAAGTGATTAATTACTATTATGTGTACCAGATGGCAAAAACCAAGGTTATCAACAGTTGCCTTAATCCTGTTTGGAATGAAGAGCTAAGCTTCTATCCTACAGAACCCATCGGAGTTCTAAATCTGGTACGTAGGCACTTGATTTTAAAAGTAGCCGTTCTGCTTTGAGCTTGATATATAAACTGTACTGTTTAAATTTTTGTGAGCCCAGTTCTTTGAATTCTTGTTAACATGGCACAGAAAGTAAAAGGGGATTTAGTGCAACTGTAGTCCACTAAGTTGGTAATTTGAACTTGATGTCTGCACATAGCCTGCTGGAATAGTTTAAGGCTCGTAGATGTGTAGTTTTGTTTGTTGAGGTTGAATTGAAAATGTTGTCTTAATCCAAAATACTTGTAGGTTGAGTATGTGTGTAGTTGTGTTAATCATTTTGCAAGATTTTCTGGATAGCTGTATAGATTGATTATATAGTTGGTGGAAATAACTTTGGAACTGCTATCGAATTTACTACTCACTCTCTTATGTTTACATGGATGATGACAAAAGTAATTTTTTTTTTCTTCCACAGGAAGTGTTTGACAAAGACTTCCTCAAGACGGATGATAAGATGGGACATGCTCACCTGAGCCTTCAGCCAATAGTCTCGGCTGCTAGATTGGGGCAAATATTACAAGTTTCTTCTTCTGGTGAGACAACATTAAGGAAGGTTGTCCCAGATAGTGACAACTGCCTAGTTAGGGAAAGCACCATAAATTGTGTAGATGGCGAGGTGGTGCAGAGTGTTTGGTTGAGGCTTTGTGATGTCGAGTCTGGGGAAATAGAATTGAAAATCAAGTTGTCTGGTGCGCCTGTTGCTCCCTCACGGTAGTATCACATTTACTATTGGCTTAGGTGTAGGCCTCTGTAGTTTGGTGATTGTGCAATGTAACTCCTCTAGGATTACCGAGGAGATTGTGAAAGTAGCTTACCATAGATTTAGTTTGGGAAGTCGATTGTTTGAATGTTTGAAGTCTGTCTGATTAAATTGAAAGTCCTGTTCATGTTGAACTGCTATAGGAAATGTTATCTTCTTTTGGGCTTGTGTTCTTAATTTCTGCCTCCGGTTCCAGTTCTGCTGTGTCTCCAATCAACTTCATTTTCACAGTGAGTTTGCAGATATGCATTACTGTAAGATAACTTGAATCATATGATATTGTACATTAAACTTGCAATATATAATATACTAGCAGCAAGCCAGCAACTGAGGACGTTCCTTATTATCAACGTGAAAAGGTTTTGACCAAACAAAGAATTTCACTTCTCATTTTGTAATTACATTTAACCTTATTCTTCTACAAAATTAAGCATGCACGTGATCTATCTTTCCAATGCATAGCCAATCCAGTACATTGATTGTTCCCTCTGAGCACTTGTAGCTCCAATGAACTATCTCTTTCCAACGCTTCAAGTACAGTACAGGTGTCTATCCTTCAATGAGATAATCCAGGTGAAGAAATCTAAGTGACAATCCATATAAAAAATGATGAGGATCATTAGGATTGATGAAGCTGTTTTGTCCAGTCAAACGGCGCCCAATCTTGATTAAACCTCTTAACGGCTTGCTTTTGCGCTTCCACTGGTTCATGTCGTCCACGGCGATGCATGTCTTCTGCAGGCAACTCTAGCATGCCTCTTATGACATTCAGGCCAAGGCTACTATTGAACTGTGTTTCATCATCAATCACGTGGACAAACCCCTTCTTTAAACCAAACTCCACGTGGAAATATGGAAAATTAGCTGGAACTGAACCTCGCAATCCCTTTACACTTGTATCAATAAGTTTTTTGGCATTGTGTTGGCTCCACTCATCTTCAGCTTCATCAATTGCCTGACAGATTTTTATTTTCAAATTCACACAGAAAATAAAATCAGAGACTGTAAATACAGCAATAGATTAAGATATGAATCACATATCCATTCAGGGCATTCAAAAAGAAAACCAACACACAGGGTGTGCTCATGTATGTGTATATTTGAGATTTAATTCATACTATCACATTTATGGTATATAAAAGATGATTAACGTGCTTCATAATGTTCCACAAAACAAGGAATGAATGATATGATGAATTTCCAGAAGAAGAATGAACAAAGCCTTTTCAAAACAAACAGCAGAAACGCAATGCCTTCTAGAGGAAATAATAACCGTTTACCTTTTTAAAATATAAGGGAGCGTCTTTAGCTATATCCTGGGGCAAAGGAATACACTCAATTATACAGTGGCGGCGCTGTTGAGCTAACCCCATCACTGTTTCAAGGAAGACAACATCCTTCTCTTGCTTCGCAAACATCATAATAAGGCATTTCTTGAAATTTCGAATTTCTTCCCACACATGATCATCAAGAGTTCTTGTGGCTGGTACATGCTGTTGAGAATTATATAGATAGAGTCAAACAACACATACACAGAAAAGAATATACTAAGATTTATGAGATCAAATTTGATATTTCACATTAGATTGAGACGAGTCACCATCCTTTCCAAATAATGTGGACGAATTTAGTACAAATTAACCCTTTTTACAGAAGTGATACTGCTTGCATATTTATAATCACTGATTAGGTTCTATTAACCCTTTTTTATTTGGATTGAAGATGCTATACTTATAATCCTTCTGGTGCAAAAAAAAAAAAAAAAAAAAGAAGAAGAAGAAAGAAGAACAAGAATGGCTACAGCTACCTATCAAAGAACTAGAAAAACGAAATAAAGCAAGTGTCTTCTATCCAGCTTACCTGCATCGGCAAAATGTAGCAATGACCATCCACAACAGGCTTCTGCTGTGGCAACATCAAATATGAATAATTTCCAATTGCCACAACCAGATGCGCTGGTCTCTTTGGATTTTCAAAGCAGAAAAAGCAGCGTTCTTGCTGAATGGAGAAACGATTTGCAAATGTATTCTTCTGGGTTACCTTGCGATCATCACTTCCCTGCTTCTTTTTAGACTTTCTGATTGGACCATCATCAAAGTCGTATTCATCATCTGCCTGACCGGATATACTATATTTTTTGTTCTGCATTATCTTTTGGGCTAGATGCATGTCACCATCATCATCCTTTTTCTTTTGACGAAGAGACATATCCTGCATGGCATATCTAGATAAAAGGATCTCTTATCAGAACAAACATACCAACCAACATTTATATATGAAAAAAAAAAAATCCCATTGAAATGGTTAAGTGCATAGGCAATCAAAGAAATGGTTAACAGTCCTTTTAACAATGCAAACAGGACCCAAAAGAGTTGACCAGGTTTGTTCTAGGAATACTACATTGCAGTACAGTTCCTTTTTATAACTCGATGAATTCTTGGGGAATTGTGGCATATTAACAGAGGGTAAACATGACAGGAAACAGAACAATGTTTGAACACTCTTTTACAGGAACTGCAACAGTACATCACTCGGAGCTTGCAGGCCCTTGTTTCCAGAAGTACTACTTTCGCTATATGAATTCTTTTTATAAACTAGAGAATCCTCCCAAACTGCATTATTCAAAGAAGCAAGGAGAAGCAGCATTACCTGTTTGTACCTCTTTCATATTGTGGTCTCATCGGATTATCTCCACCACCCTGCTTTGCCTTTAGGTTTTCTATTTCTTGCTATAAACCCAAAAAAAAAAAGGTCAATTAATTACTGAAAGAAACAAAGAAAATCTTGATGTTTTCAAATGAGTGTCTTTCCAAATCAAAGCTTTTTGACTTGTCAAACATGTGGAGTAACATATTGTAATGGTTATAAGAAAATAATTAAAGTATCCCAATAGGTGAGCATAAGGATCACTTTTCAACTAAATAGATGCATATAAAACCAGTAGGGTGCAAGTCAAGCAAGTGAATGGTGCATTAATACCATGAAGAAAGAAACAGGTACACAAAGGAAAGTACAGTTCCTGCACAAAGATAAGACCAAACAGCTTAACTGCAGAAGAGCATTTTCAGTGCACCATAGATTGGATATGATTTTTATTCCAAGTTGCTAAAGAAACTAAGTTTTCACATCAGATGTTGATGACACATTATGGTTTATCAATCCACTAAAACACTAGCTTAAAGCATATCAAGCTGCATAGTACAGAGAGAGAGAGAGAGAGAAGAGAGAGAGAGAGAGAGAGAGAGAGAGAGATGTGTCTTACCAGAAGTTCTTCAGCTTCTTCATGCTTCCCTTTCATACGAAGCTGAAAAGCCTTAGCTGCCAACTGGTTCGCACTCAGTTCACCCTTAGAGGCAGCAGCACTGGTTTCCCTGGGTTTTCTCGTGTCAAGTACATTTTCGTTAACAGGATTCCTAGAATCATTAGTCTGATTACGAATAAGTTCACTCAGGAAGCTTCCATCATTGGAAAACCTGTTTATGCTAGACACTGCATCCGCTAGAAGAGCAGAGTCCTTGGTAGAGACATCCCGACTCTTTTGACCCTTTTGCTTTCCCCAGGATAAAGAACCTTGAACTTTAGGCTCCTTCATTTTGGGATGTCGGATAGATACATCCTTTAGGTAGGGCCGGCTAGTGTCCTGGTAGCCACATACATGTAGCTTGTAAGAAAGACCGCAACATTGCCTATTACCTAACATATGGCTTATAAACTTTACTTCACATTTCACCGTTATAAACTTTCCAAAAAATAAAAAGCTCTAGGTTATTCCCATATACCTTCTTATCTATGTCATTGTTGGAACCTGGCTGCTGTTCCTCACTCACCCCTTTCTTTCTACTTTGTATTGCATGTAGATGAGCACGAGATGGGGCTGCTTTATTTGATCCCACAGAGGCTGCTAGTTTACCAAGAGAACCCCAACGCTCCTCAACAACCTGTAAAATGCCAATTTCCAATTCATTAACAACAGAAGAATGTGGATTGTGATACTTGCTAAAACCTAGAAGGCAAAGATAGCATACCTCGTGGAGCCCTTGTCCTTCTCGAGTTGCTTGCTCTTTTGCCCGCTTCAATGCTTTAAGTCTCCAACTTGCACCTCCATCCCCAACAACAGAGGAAGGTAAAAGTCGGTCCCCACCAGCTTTAGGTTCATCATTGTCTTCTGGATAACCACTTCCCTCATCCTTAAAATATGGATTTAATTCCCTAGGATTGACCTTCTTTATTGGGTAAGCAATAGCACAATATTACAAAGTTGAAAGAAAACAAACATAATCATAGAAATTTGTTATTGGCAAGAATAACATTTCACCAAAATATCCCACAAGAATATACAATTTCCCCACCATTTGAGCACAAGCCGGAAGGGATAAGTACTGTATGTTGCCAATAGCAGAGTCCATATGCATACAACTCCACAAAGTAATAAGTTTATAAACAAAACAACCAACTCATAGTAACAAAATTGGGTAGCTAAGAATTTAGGTTTTCAAGATGACCCTGAAATCCTTGAACTTGAAAGGTAACAGCGTCACTAACAATAACATATTTAGTTGGACCAAATAATAACTAACTTTTATTAACGCTTTGACAGAAGTGGTCATGTGAGTAGAACAAGATGACATAGTTAAGGAGAAATGCATTGCTGATCTGCACCCTCAAATTAAATTAATTCCAGATTTATCTGACTAAAACATAACCCACAAGCCTACAGCCAAAGAATTTAGGATAAGGTTACAAATATATGGTTCTTGAGTACATAAACTCTGTTTCTACATTTATATTAAGACCAGCCAAAGCAAACAAGGATATAGTTGCCATATAATAAAATCAACAGAAGCCCAAGTCATATTCTAGAACTACAAAGATTAAAAGCTCGCCTAGCGAAATAAATGCATACCTCTTCAACTGGAGTTTCTTTTGGTTGGTCCTCGACAGTAATAGTAGGTGTTCTCTCTTTTCCTTCAGGTCTAAGCATCCACTCCAACCCAATTTTCTTCCTCACAATTTCCCCATCTTTCACTGTACTAGTTCCTCTACCACCGTCTATATAGAGGAAAAAACATTAACATGATCAATACCCTATCATTAAGTTAGAAAATTTTGGAAAGAAGGGAAAGATTACTGACCAGAATATTCATCATCCTCCATGCCACCCTGACTTCTATCTCTACTCTTTTTCTTTCCATCTTTTCGGCTTCTCTTCTTGCGCTTGTCTTTCCTATCAGAATAACTATCAGAAGCAGATGAAAGATCTTCTGAACTATAATCTTTTCTACTGCTACTCGATCTCTTCTTTTTCTTATTCAGACGCTTCTTTCTATCTCGGTCAGAACTTTCCTCACTTTCATTTCCCGAAGAATATGATGATGATGAGTACTCATCCGATGAATACCACTTTTTTTTAGATCCCTTCTTTATTCTCTCAAGCTCTTCGCCATCCGAACTACTATATCCAGAACTCCTTTCCCTCCCACGCTTACCCTTCTTATTACCTGAGCTCTTCTTCTGTTTCTGTTTCTGTTTTGCAGAAGCATTCAAATTCTCATCCTATTAACAGTAATGGAAATACAATTAAACTACTCTTTTAAATAAATAAATCATGATTTGTGAAACAAAACAAAAGAAGAATAGAGTCTGTACTTTATCAATCTGGTCTCGAGGTATGAACTTGACTCCAGCAAGCATGATTATTTACAAATGGCTACAATTTGGAGAAGGTCGATACAATCAAACGACCTGCAGACAACCCCCAAAAGCATCAGTAGTTGCTAAAATACCATTTCAACATATGTTACTCTTCAAAGATGAGACTCAATAATGTCATTCTAGAAATTGAACTTGGGAATAAAACCCAAACGCAGAGTTTGATTGAGTTTTCCACCCTACATTACATGTTTTAGTAATAAGCACTTACTAATTTTCCAGATTTGTAACCATATCAAGTTGAACCACCAGATAATATGAATACTTGACTTAATCTGGTCAACTTAGAAATATCTGAACTATGACTAACACTAACACCATCAACCCACCACCAATTTAGATACCTATTATAAATTGTAAGTCTGAACCAATCAAATACTACTACTTTGTTCCCTGGACTCTAATCAAACAGAATTGATTACATTATACACTAGTCACAGCATTACTTGACCAATTTACTTATCTCCAAAAACCAAATCAGTTATCCAAATTTCCTAAAGCAACAGTCTTTTCCCTTGAAAAAAAATATTCAATAACCCTAACCCTGAAAGCTAATCAACAAAATTAAGGCCTAAGATCAGAAACCAAACGCAACAAAATCACATACTTTTTGCTTCTGGGTTTCTCAGCTTTTATCGAAAAGACTTGCTTCATTTTCCGGTTGAGAAGAATCGGATTTGAAATCTGAATGAACAGTCGAGGACAATAGGAGGCCCCTGTTTTGATGAATTTGAAGGCCCAATAGGTTATGCGCGGCCCAATATGCAACTTGTCTTTAAGTAGATGGGGGTGGGGTTGGCGCGAAACTCGAGCTGTAGTTTGAGCCATGAGTTTGAGGAAGCTGGTGGTGACGAAAGCAAACCCTAATTGTAATTGTAATGAAAGTGAGGATGAGGATGGTAAGGCGAAGAGAGAGACGAGGGTGGCTCTGGGCAACGGAAGCGAGGTGGTGTTGATTCCAAGGTTCATAAGCTTCGATCGGGCTTGGAATTGGTTCGATTACCTCAATACACATGTTCCCTGGACCAGACCCACTATTCGTGTCTTCGGCCGATCCTGCCTCCAGGTCTCTCTCTCTCTCTCTCGTTGTTTTTTTTTTTGGGTCTGCATATATATATATACATTTGGGAGAAAAATGATGGAAGTTTACAATTTTATTTTATATGCCTGAATGAATTTAGGATTGATTGAACTGTGAACCCAGCTAGCTAGTTTGTTTGTTTGTTTATGTTTCAGCCTAGAGATACATGTTATGTTGCAAGTCCGGGACTACCACAATTGGTTTACAGTGGATACAAACCTCATGCTTATTCATGGGATGATCTCCCTCCTCTTAAGGAACTCTTGGAAGCGGTACTAATAAATCAGTTGCGTGTTTATAATCCCTCTGCCCCCCATATTATTCATTCCATCTCATTTGTCTTCTCATCTCAGGTCCATAAAGCTCTTCCTGGCAGCAGTTTCAATAGCTTGATCTTAAATAGGTATAAAGGTGGTAATGACTATGTTGCTTGGCATTCTGATGATGAAAAGGTTTATGGTTCGACTCCTGAAATTGCGTCCCTGTCCTTTGGATGTGAAAGGGAATTCTACTTGAAGAAGAAACCCGGTAAAACATCTCAAGGTATAATCATCCATCTTCCATCTCAGCTGTTTTCTCCATTTATATATTATACACAAGGAACTTCTAGTTTCTTATTCTGTCTTTGTTATGTTCTTTACGGTGTGCATGACTACATATTTAACAGCATTACAATTTGCACCATGTCTCACCACCAGATTCTATGTCATACCATAAAACAATGATTGCACTCGCATTCTTATGTTGCATGCTTAATTTTTCTTCTCTTGTTGATGCTTGCCAGAAAGAAAAAGTGATCAAGAAGCTACAAGTAAGCGATTAAAGAGGAATCATGATGATCAGCACTCTTTCATGCTTAAGCATGGATCGCTCTTGGTGATGAGAGGTTATACTCAAAGGGATTGGATGCACTCTGTGCCTAAGCGGACAAAATTAGAGGCTACTCGTATCAACCTCACCTTCAGGCATGTGCTCTGATATAACTGTTCTCGGTAGGATCAGAAGAGAATGGTTGTTCATCTTGCTCTCTTCTTTCGTGTTCTTCTCTGTGGATGAGTTTTTGAAGGTAACCTACTCCCCATTGATAAGAGGAATGTATAGGTTTCTCCATTGCTTGAGGACATTCTGGATGTCTACTTATTGCCATGTAATACTTATTCCTGTAAAACAGGTTTTGGTGGAGAAACCTAGTTTTTTTTTCTCTGTTTATTTCGTTAAAGAGTAGAGGCCTCACTGTTGTGCTAAGCTAGTTCATTGTTGTATTGAGCCAGAGTTTTTGCAAGTGCAGTTATTAAGTCGAAAAAAACTACCCATATATTACAGAAATAATCTGAATTTTTTTAAACACGAGCGAGGCTATGAAGGGTCAAACCCTGTGGGATCTTGCTTAGGGATTTTTAATCCAATATATTTTTTTTGGTCAAAAACTCATTTTTCACCCAAAATTGTGGGCTATAGCACACGAGTTTTGGGGCAAATTTCACTTTTTCAAATATACTTTTTTTTTTTTTTGTCCATTCGTGAGTGCTTACGTAGACTCCTTAACATTAGAATAACCATTAAAACATCATAAATTCGTATACTTTGTGATTTTCCGAAGGATCGAGATCAAAATATTTACGAACTTAGCATTTTATTAAGCAATTGAGATTGATAACTTTTTGAGGTATTGAGTGAACTTTTAAAGTTGAGACATGTTTAAGCAGTCTTAGAAAAGATTACGTTTCAGCTCAAATCTTTTCCTTGCCCAAGCCAGCCGGCTCTGATGCCAGATATTAGGTGCAAAGTTATAAAAGAAAGGAAGGCAGATATTCAAAGTTTAAACATCATCTTCATTGCCAACTCTGGACATTTTGGTTACATGATTTAGATGGCATCCCATCTAGACAAAACTCACAAAAGTAGAAGAAGACAGCAATGGTACAGATTACAGAACCACCGTTGTATAGTAACATCTGGGCCTACTGGGGCAATACAAAAGGGATTAAGGGTGATTAAGTGGGCTGCTCCTAACAATAACATACAGCTCGGACAGGATACCAATATATACAAACAAAATCAACTGAGTAGCAGACTATTCACAGGTGCCTCTACTTCGTCATATTTCTCCACTTGTCCTTTAGATCAACCTGTACACAGTATCCTCAATGGTCTTAAAAACGATATAGATGCTTAAAGCTGAACATTTTAGATTTACACAAAAAAACTTTTTACATGCAAGTTAATGTACGCGGCTAACAGCTGTTCCAAATACTGCGAAAAGTGGTTACCTTAGTTCTCTCTTCAAATACATCTCGGTATGTATCTAAGATCAACTTCCAATTGCCTCTGCCATACCTGCATTAGAAAGGAATACATTGGTGAGAACTTTGAAATTGCTTAAAAATAATCATGATTGCCACTTACTCAGCCAATAGAAACATGATTGCTAGTAAGCACTAAGGACATAAAATTCTGGTCATCTTTTCAGAGATGAGAATTATGAAGCAACCAAACATTACGACTAACGCGCTTGACAGGATTGAAAATATATGCATACCCTTACAAATAATCTGACAAGACCTACGCATTGATCTAACCCCAACTGAATAAAACTTTTAAAATATGAAGGTCCCTTTCACAACAAGAAGCTGGAGAAATAGAGAGCAAAAGTGCAGAAAATATAAAAACAAGTACATACTTCTGCACACCAGTCCTTAACGTATCTTCTTCATGTAAGCTCCATCTCTTAACTTTTCTCCTCTTAAAAGATCTTTTATCCTCGTACTTCTTCAGCGGAGAAACAGCATTCCTTTTTGGACTAGGTAGATGAAGCCTCCCCTTACTATTTGTTTGTTCAGGTGACATACCTAGCGAGTCATCCCACTGAAAAATTACACTCATTTAATACAAATTATAAACAAACAGAACCACCACAAATTTTACAGCCCGAAATATTGGCCATTTTGCACACGTGCAACATAGTAACTTGTAAGGAACCGTAGGACTGGAAGAGCAAAGTATGAAACTACCTCATAAGTATGGGCAGTACTATTACGTTCCATCAAGCCAGCTTGGGAAACATTATTCGGAAAACTGCAAGATGGATTTCCAGGATTGGCATCACCCGTCTGAACATACTCCGTGCCCTTTCCCTTGTCAACAGAAAGATTTGGTGCATCAGTTTCTTTTCCACTAGGTTGGGAAACATCATTCTGATGACTGGTGTGGTTTCCATGATTATCATTATAAAACTGATCAGGCTCAGTGCACTTTGCAACAGATGGATTTGCTGCACCTCCATTTTCTCCACTTACATGATCCACAGGTCTTATTCCCAACTCAGATCTTACAATTTCCGACTTGCGCAAAGCATAAGGAAGTGGGTCTGTCACTGCAGCGGGTAGAGCCAAAACACTGGACTTGAGTTCTTCTTGCACTTTTCTAACTTCAGCACTAGACACTGAGTTATATATGCCAGCTGATGCTTCCGTACCCACATCTTCAGCATCTCTAATCTTAACTGGTCCATGCCTGCGTCTAAGTCCCGCGCTCCTTGGAGTTTCTACAAGAAATAAACAGGAAAACTGAAAATAGTGACTATAACATGTGAGCAGTAATGAAGCATTATTAAAAGGTGATGATTTTGGCGCTCCACAAGTGGTAAAGCAGAGTGCCAAAATCATCACCCATTATTAAACGGGCATATTTAAAACTTCAGCTATATGGCATTGGCATAAACGAGAAAGAGCGGAATAATTGTTATCAGTGTATCCCCAAACAACACAGCCTAAGAATATCAGATAGTCACAAGTTGGGGAAAACTCGGCAAAATTCAAGTTGATGAAAAAGCATATAGAAGGAAAAAAACAGATAAAACAATATAGAGCACACTCTCAATATCAATGCTGTAAATGAAATCTCTCTCTCTGCTACTGAACAGAAGTATACCTTTCTCTTTAGTGGCAGGTTCAGAGCTGAGGACACGATGGTTTCCATTAGGTGGCAACCTTTCTGCCCCCACTATCTGCAATTGAACACCATTCATAGTATGGTAGTGACCCATTTCAGACCTAGAATTGAAATAAGCTACAGTCACAATTTGTGATTCAGACTCATCACCCACATTAGTATCATGCGCCTCCCGTTCACAGGCATCACTAACATTAGCCCCCTTAGCCCTTTGCGGCTCCTGTTCAGACCTAGCACTACCATCATTTGCCCCATTCACCCTTTGTGCCTCTAATTCAAACTCCGAATTGACATTAGGCCCATTCGCCCTTTGTGCCTCCTGTTCAGACCCAGAATTGACAGTAGCTCCTCTCTGCGCTTCCAATTCAGACCCATCACGCACATTAGCCCCATTCACCTCCAATTTGGAGCCATCACCCAAATCAACCCCATTCCCCATTTGCACGTCCAAAACAGCCCCATTTGCCATTTGCACATCCAAATCAGCCCCATTCGCCGTTGGAACCTGCACTTGACAGCCATCACCCGCATTACCATCACTCTCCACTGCAACCTGATCAGCTTCCGAGCTTAAACTACCCTTGTGCTTATTAAATCTAACAGCCAAGCAATAAACGGAGGACCCAGGATCCCCAAAGCTTCCTCGACATACGCCGCAACCAATGCCAGCGCATCATTTCTAGTGTTCAGGCTCGCTAGCTTCTTAGAAACCTTGATATCCCAAATCGCAGCCTCCACCTCATCCCTTGTCTCCTTCATCTCAGCCGATACCAGCTCGCAACCCTCAGACTCCTCCAAAATCCTAACCCTACCTCTCCAAATCCGATCGACTGCCTCCATGTACTTTCCACTCGGCTTCCCTCTGAAAGCAGACAAAAACTTGACCGTGCAATCCGTCGCCACGGCGCAGTAAGCCGCTCTCATTGAGTGCGTGATCGGGAGCCCTTGGCCGCGGTCCAGAGCCTCGATGGACTCCAAGGATTCGAGGAGGGTTTCGGTGACAGAAGCCTCGTCCAAGATTTGGGACTCGATTGTTCGGAGGAGGAGGGTCTTCTTCAACCGCCAGTCGTGGTTCGAGAGCGGCAAGACGCCGAGGACTCGCTTAGCGACGCTCTCCTTCTCGCGGTCACGGAAGAGGAACTCGAGGACCCACCGCGAAACGTCGACGTCTAAGTCCATCAGTACGGCAACCGGCTGATCGAAAAATTGAGCCTGATCGAGATTGGGAATTAGGGTTTCGAAGCGCGGGAAATGTACTTGAAATTGCGTTTTATTAGGTGGGAATGGATTGAAATAAATAGCAAATATCACCCTTTACCGTTAAAAAAAAACAGGTTAATTACAACTAATTTTTTTTAGTTATAAGGTCACCAACTAATTTTTTCTCTCATAATATCACTAGATTAAAAAATGTGTTATATTTTGGATATTAAAAATTAATATATTTACATAAATGTCACTAGAGTACAAAATCAACAGTCATTCTCTTTCCTCTCGAGCGAGGTCTCTAGTCAACTCCGGCGAGTCTCTGACCGACCTCTGATCAACTCCGGCGACCACAAAAGCTATTGTCACTAACACAAAAGCTATTGTAGCTAGCAATAAGAGCTACTTTGATGAGATTTCCGACAACCTCCGACGAAGTCACAAAAACTATTGTCACTAGCAATAAAAGCTACTATTGTGAGATTTATATGTACCTTCAGCGAGATAACAAAAGCTATTATCACCAACAACAAAAGCTACTCCTTACCAAAAAACCTACGCTCTCCAAAACGAAAAGTTATTATCCTCACAAAAAAAGATACTGTCACCGATATCAAAAGCTACTCTCACCAACAATAAATGCTACTCTCACTAACACTAAAAAACTACTCTCATCAACACTAAAAGCTACTCTCACTATAAACAAAAGTTACTGTCACCAACACCAACGAGCTACCATCACTAACATTTGAGAGTTACTCTTGTATCAAAAACTACTCTCACCGTCAACAAAGACTACTCTCACAAACGCAAAAAATTACCATCACCACTGTAAAAAACTACTTTCACCACCGACAAAAGTTACTCTCACCAACGTCAAAAACTACTCTCATCACTAAAAAAAAGCCACAATCATCACCACCAAAAACTACTCTCATCACCACAAAAAGCTACAATCATCACCACCAAAATATACTCTTATCAACATCAAACCAAAATAAAACAGATCACATGAAACAGATAAGTAAATGATATCCTTTTTTCTATAAAATTAATGATAGCCTGATAGGCCATTAGAATAGAGACGTGCATTCACTTAAGCATGAAAAACTTCTTTCGTCAAAAGCTATGATCTCCTTGTATGAAAGAGGTATGGCCAAAATCATTTAGGATATAAATGAAACAACATAGTGATAAAACCATTGATGATTTAGCTCAAACAACGACATCAAAACAAGACATTAATGGTTTTCATCTGCTTCACATCCATGGGTCACAAAATCATCAAACAATTCAGATTAGACCTCAACTTCACTGTCTCCGACAGCCACTTTCTTCATCGCCGGAGAGATCAGAGTTGGACTCTAGTGAGAGAATTGGAGAGAATAAAGATGAGAAGAGAATCGGAGAGATCTGACTTGGACTCCAGTGAGCTAGCTCCGATCGGATCTTCTTCGTTGTCGTCGTCGTCGTCTTCAGGCATGGTGGCGCCGTTTTGAGGTTTTGCAAGCTTAGGTCCATTGCAATCTCACCAAATATAAGGCGGTGGTCGTCAGAATCGGGGTGGGGGGGGGGGGAGGGAGGTGGTGGAGAGAGCGTCGTGCCTTAATCGGCGATGGGGTGGCTGGGCTTTGGTCGGGTTTGTGTTGTGGTTCAATTAATGGTGACGGTGATGAGAAGAAGAGAGAAGAAGAAGAGAAGAAATATGCAGAGGGAAGAGAAGAAGAAGAGAGATCGGGGAAAGAGAGAGAGAGAGAGAGAGAAAGGGAATGAATTTCTTTTCATTTTGGCTGGATGATCATGGAGTTAGTGGAAAGGTAAAATTGTCAGGTTGAAAATAATTTAAAGCTCCAAGTGGCCTTATGTGTACAAAAAACTTTGATGGTCTTATGACTAATTTAAGTTTCAAATTGACACTTGTGTGTAATTTTCTTTTTATAGAAAATCACCCTATCACCCTCATATAATGAAATGCCTTATGACTAATTTAAGTTTCAAATTGACATTTGTGTGTAATTTTCTATAAAAGAAAATCACCCTCTCACCCTCATTATGAAAGTTGGAGGTCCCAAATTTGGGCTGGGCTGGGCTGGGCGGGTGGGCATGGATGGTCCAATGCATAGCGAGATGGCCCGAACCCAAAATGAGGACCTGTGATGGAACAAGTCAGTAAGAAAGAGATGCGTGTTGCAGTTCCCGGCGTAAATGATATGATCGAATTATTATCCAAATTCAGACGGAAATGGAAAACGGATTGGATAAATAGGATTGATGATCGTCATCATGACTCACTATCTACTTCTAATTTTATTTATAAAATAAAATAAATAAGATTGTTAGCTGCTCTCGAGCTTCCTTGTTGTTTTTCTCTGGCGACTGCCGGCGTGAATTGAATTACCTTCTTCTTCTTCTCTTGAGGCTCTCATCTCTCATGGCTTCATCATCGTCTTCTGTTAAACCACGAGGTAAAAACTGCTCCGAATTGCTTTAGTTTTCTATCATCATCATCATCATCATCTTCCTGCTGAGTTGTGATTGATTGAAACAGATGTTTGTATAGTGGGTGTGGCTCGTACCCCCATGGGCGGTTTCCTTGGTTCCCTCTCGTCTCTCTCAGCAACCCGCCTTGGCTCTATTGCCATCCAATGTAATAACCTCTGCTACTTGTTTGCTGTGTTTCAATGAATGACTCACTCACTTGGTTTTGTTAAATGACAAGGTAGGTGCTCTCAAGAGAGCAAATTTGGACCCCTCACTGGTGCAAGAGGTCTTCTTTGGGAATGTCCTAAGCGCCAATTTGGGCCAAGCTCCCGCCAGACAGGCTGCTTTAGGTGCAGGCATTCCAAACTCTGTCGTTTGCACCACTATTAACAAAGTCTGTTCGTCCGGCATGAAAGGTCTCACTTCTCTCTCTCTCTACTCACTATTAACTTGGCTGTTTAATTTAGCTTTTGTCATTACTTACTTGATCCTCTAACTTGTTTGCTCAGCCGCTATGATCGCTGCACAAACCATCCAGCTGGGTCATAATGATATCGTTGTTGCTGGTGGCATGGAAAGCATGTCCAATGCCCCCAAGTATCTACCAAATGCCAGGTCAGCCTTCCTGCCATTCCAACTACACCCTCTGCTATTTGTTATTTTGTTCACTTGTTGTTCCTGACACTAATTTGCAAACAGGCAGGGATCCCGGTTAGGACATGATAATATTGTTGATGGCATGCTTAAGGATGGTTTGTGGGATGTCTATAATGACTTTGGAATGGGAGTTTGTGCTGAAATATGTGCTGACAAATACTCCATATCCAGGGAACACCAGGTACTCTTTCTCTGGATTAAACATATTCATGCCTCTTCACCTATACCTGTTACAATTGAATAATCCTGCATTCCTTTGTTGGAACCTCATCTGTCTTTGTAGTGACATCGCGTACATAATTTAATACATGAGTAAGAAAAGCTACTCGGTACTTTTGACAAGTGAGACGCTTGTGAACTGCTGATTTATGCTTGTTTTTATTTTGCGTATTTACTTTAATTCTATGTTGTAGTGAGGGGCGTAAAGTGGTCTATACCCATGTTTCCTTGCAGGATGGTTATGCTATTCAAAGTTTTGAGCGTGGAATTTCTGCACAAGATGCTGGTCTCTTTGCATGGGAAATAGTTCCGGTGTGATTTAGTGCTTTCATGAATAGCAGAAACTTCTAACTTTTATTATATCTAGATCTCGATTTTCAAATGCAGGTTGAAGTTCCTGGGGGACGAGGAAAGCCTTCCTCAATTGTTGACAAGGATGATGGTTTACAACAGGTAAGTATGATAGATGGGCTTGGTAATTGACATATAAATATATTCCTTTTAGAACAGTAATATGAAATTCTAGTTTGCAGATCAGAATTTAGTTTAAATGATTAAAATCTATCAGCTATATCTGGATGTCAACAAATTTGACCATTGCTAGTGTCTTTGTTTTCACTTCCCTTCTTGTTAATGTCTATGTTTTCTTTTCATGTGTACCTTGCTAGTTTGATGCTGCAAAATTGAAAAAGCTTCAACCAAGTTTTAAGAAGAGTGGGGGTTCAGTTACTGCTGGCAATGCTTCTATCATAAGGTTATCTCTGTGTGTGTGTTTAGGTACTTCTCATGTTGGCGTCTCATTTTTAACAGTGCATAGTGGGTTCTGCTTTTCTCTTGGACAGTGATGGTGCAGCTGCATTAGTGCTAGTGAGTGGGGAGAAGGCACTTGAACTTGGGTTACAAGTAATTGCTAAGATAAAAGGATTTGCTGATGCAGCTCAGGTACTGTGAAATGCTCGTTCTCGTTTACCTTGGTTGGATGGAACTTTAAATTGTGTAATTGCTGAAACAAGATTGTCTGGACAGGCACCTGAGTGGTTTACAACTGCTCCTGCCCTTGCAATACCAAGGGCTATTTCAAATGCTGGTTTGGAGGCTTCTCAAATAGATTACTATGAAATAAATGAGGCATTTGCTGTAAGAATACATGCTCTTGTTCTTTGGTACATCATTTTAATTATAGAGCTTTTGGTGCATATCATTGTTTTAATCTCTGCAGGTGGTGGCTCTTGCAAATCAAAAGCTCCTTGGCCTTAATCCTGTGAGTATTCATGAAAAACTTTTAAATCGAAATTGATGATGTGCATTCTGAGTTCTGCAAGCAAGTCATTTTGGCTATTGTTTCACTCTGCTTCCTTCAGCCCAGTATGAGCAGCTTCACTTTGTTTTCACAGTCTGTCTTTCTTGAATCCAGGAGAGAGTTAATGCCCATGGTGGAGCTGTATCTTTGGGACATCCATTGGGATGCAGTGGAGCTCGTATCTTGGTCACTTTATTAGGGGTAATTTGTTAGGGTTTATGTGTTCCTGTGCTTCACTTTTTGTGCCTGTGTTTGTGCCTGACTATTTAAAGAGTTGCGGTGATCCATCCGTTTGTTTTTTTATTTTTTGCCCCTGAGATGCATCTGGTTTCTAGATTTTCCTTCCTTTTAGACGTTTGTTACTTTTGGGTGTCTAAATTGCAGAGTCATGTTCTTGCAGGTATTGAGGCAGAAAAATGGGAGGTATGGGGTTGGTGGTATCTGCAATGGGGGAGGTGGTGCATCTGCCTTTGTACTTGAGCTCATGTAAGAACTTTACATATGTTATGTTTTTAGCATCTAGGGCCTTATGGTTTTCTCTAAGAAATTTTTTTGTTTTATCCTTCAAACTGAGCCATGCTACCATCTAGCATATGATTTAGCAACACTGAATGACTGAATTGAAGAGCATCACTTGTTGAACTTGGGTTTAATTGAGCATTACTTGGCTAGATATTGCAACTTGCTCTCCTAAATAATTGGAGATGACCAAATTGTAGGGAAATAAAGACAGTTATCAGTGCATTAGAACGAGGACACAGCAACATGAGTTGCGTAAGGTTTTTTAAATTTTTGAATAAGAATAGAGTGGTGGAATGGTTTGGAAGCGCATTAGAGAGCTCCCAAGTCCCGCCATAGATCCGTGATTTAAAGCTCTGTGGTTGCTGATAAAACAGATAGCAAATTGTAGAATCAATTAGAGAGTCCGCCTCCTGTGTGTTTTGTTGTCAAGATATCATCCCTACCGCGTACCCTGACCTTTCATTGCATTTGCTTGTATAGTTTATCTTGATTGATCTTTGTGGTTTCAAGTGTTGTTTAGATTCTGTGGTTTTAAGTTTTGTTTTAGTTCTGCGAAATATGATCTCTTTGCCTATGAATTGTTTTAGAAATTTCATCAAATCACTAAACAAGTTTGCATCTTGCAGGCCAATTGCGAGAGTGAGACCTTCCAGGTTATGATAATTCTGTGTTGGATCGTTTTGTTAATAAATTGTGCCTTCACTAGAAGGCCTGAATCGAAGGGAGCCAGATGTCATGGCGAGAAACAAATAATATGTAATGACGAACACATTTGTACTAAATTACTAATAAAGAGTAGTATGATTTCTCCTCTTGGCCTTTGGCTTCAAATCTCAGGGTGTTATGTATTGTAACTTGAAGCAAAATGTGTAGAACAGAAAGGCTCATCAACAATCAACCTCCCCCTAACAAAGACAAACATGGAGACAATATTGCCCCAAACATGAATCTCAGGGGCAACGGTGGAGGTCATTTATGTCTTTCCCCAACTGTCAGCAGGTGGCATTTACCGTTAGCCAACGCGTACTTCTCTGTGTTTCCCGCTAAAATAGGACGTACTGGAGGTGGATGTCAAAATCTTGGACCTCATATTTTGGGCAAAGCAAACCAATTCTACCAATATTCTTTTTCTTTTTCCTTCGGATCTTTGAGAATTTTTTTTTAGATTTGTTAGCTTGAGAAAATTTGAACTTGCTGTAATGATCCTTCATGCTGGGGATTGAATTGGAGTCGATCGGTCTTGCATTCAAGGTACGTGCCCTCACGTTCGATCTATGTACAAACAACGCGTCTATTCATATTTGTTGACATCCACTTCCACCTCTTTATCTAAACAAAACCATATGAAAATGATATTGCGCTTCTCCAATCTCCAGCATTAGCATTTAGCATTACATATTTATAGTCTCATAGATATATAATTAGTGAAGCTTTTTCTTATTCTCTCCGAAAAAGAAACCAAAAATCACATTGACTTTCTCCTCATTATACTGTGCTACCAATCCAAACATTGTTTGACTGGTAATTTTGATGAATATTACTTTTAGTGATCGGTTTTCTGCTATCAATTTGATTGAAGCTGATCGATATATGATACGTACGCATATGATGCTAACATATCAATTAAATGTTTTTCAGAGGAAATCAAAATGGCCAACGTCCGCGTAAAGGATCAGCAAAAGGCTTCACCAGATTCTGCAAAGGCAGAGGTGGGAGAGGTTGACACCAGAGCTCCCTTCCAATCTGTCAAAGCTGCTGTTAGTCTGTTTGGTGAAGTCGCCGTTTCTAAAGGGAAACAAGCATCACCTACCAAGAAAAAGCTATCAGAGGTAACAACACTGTTCAATTCTCCTTTTGAGATAATTATCTCAAATGTAAAGGCTGCTAGCTAGCCCATCGACTCTGGCTTCCATTTTTCTACCAAAATTTATTTGCATTGCATGTCTGTCTGTCTGTGTTGTCAGAATGATGAACTGGACATGGAGACGCAGCTTCTGTTGGCCCGGAAAGAACTCACCAAGGTTAAGCAACAACTAGAGAGTGCTGAAACCACAAAAGCTCGAGCACTCTCTGAACTTGACAAGGCTAAGAGAACACTAGAGGAACTAAATACCAAGATCAAAAGTGTAAGCGACTCCAAGAAATCAGCAATGAAAGCTGCCGAAGAAGTCAAGGCTCGCGCCAAGAATCTGGAAGAGGTGAAAGCCAGAGAATCAATTGAAGGTGCTGCTTGGAAACAAGAATTGGACCATGCAAGAAACGAGTACATAAGCACGGTCACCCAACTTGATGCTGCAAAGCAAGAGCTCACCAAAATCCGGCAGGACTTTGATGCCGCCTTGGAAGCAAAACTGGTTGCGTTCCAACAGGCAGGAGAAGCTCAACGTTCAGCAAAAGTTAACTCCGACAGGGTCACTGAGCTCCGAAAGGAAATTGCAGCCATGCAAGGATCCATTGAGCAGCTAAAAGTCGTCTCTATACATGCCCAACAAGAGCAGACAAAGGTTGTGGCCGAAAGGGAGGCCCGCCTACAAGATTACAAAGCTGCTAAGCAACAAGCAGAAGACAAACTGCTATCTCTCAAGGAGGAAGTTGATCCTGAACTAATCAAAGATCTGGAGGCAAAGCTTGGACAAACAACAGTGGAAGTTGAGGTCTTACAGGACGAAATGAGAAAAGCCCACGCGTCCGAAATGGACTCTGTGAGAGTTGTGACAATGGAGCTGAATGAAGCCACAAAGAAGCTGCAGGAAGTTGCTGAAGAAGAGAGCTCTCTTCGGAGCTTTGTGAGCTCCCTCAGGCTGGAATTGGAGGATGTGAAGAGGGAAACCGGTGAACTCAGGAACAAGGAAATGGAACTGGAAGCTCTTGCTACTAGTCTGACTGCTGAAATGGAGAAAAACAAAGCCGAGGCTGAGCGGCTCAAGGAAGAGGCGGATCGTGCGGCAGTCCAGAAGCTGTCATCAGAAACCGAAAGCGCAAGACTGGAAGCCGAGAAGATGAAACAAAATGTTGTTCAGCAGAAGCGAGAAGCTGAAGATAGTCGAAATTCAGCGGAGGAAGCAGAGAAGAAACTGAAACTTGCACTGGAAGAAGCTGAAGATGCAATAGAAGCAGAGAAAAGAGCCCTGGAACAACTGAAGGCCTTATCCGGGACACATCATGACACAGCAGCTTCAGAGAGCACTACTCCTAGTACAACTGGGAAGATCAAATTATCATTGGAGGACTATGAGTGTTTGAGTAGGAAAGCGAAGGAATGTGAAAGCTTGGCTGAGATAAGAGAGGCAGAGTGCATTGTCCAAGTAGAAGCGATCAGTGTGAGAAAGAATGAAGCAGATAAAAGATTGGAGGCCTCCTTAAAAGCGATAGAGGAAATCAAGACTGCAACAAACTTGGCACTGAGAAACGCAGAGTCGGCAGATTCAGCAAAATCGGTGGTTGAGGGTGAACTTCGCAAGTGGCGTCAAGAAGAACAAACGGTGGTGGTAGGCGAGTCATCACGGCCACCCTTCTAGCATTTTGCTTCCCACTTTTCAAGTTCACCAGTCAAGGCAGATCAGATGGGATGGATCTTGATATTTTATTCATAAAAAAAAATATCCTTAACGATGGTGTAATTGTATTTCTCTAACCCTCATCTGTCTTCAAGAATTTCATGTCCCGTTTTTCATCTAGGGCCCGGCTCCTGTTCCAAAATGAAAAGAACTGCTTGTTATAGCACACGGTTCGGTGAAAAATTTTATGTGGAATTTTGGCACTGTTTTAATCCCAAAGAAACCAACCACATCGTTTGAGCACTGTAAGTGTTAATTTTGATTTAGAATGCACAATTAGATAAACTTCCCCAGGCGACCATAAGTTAAGCATTGAATTGCTAATAAGTGATAACAGGTTAATCTGTGCAATTACTACATAATTTACAGCTGTGCAAATAAAAATGATAATTGTCGGCTGCACTACAAGTCTACAACACATACTAGCTACCGATCACCCAGCTAAATGTCAGCTTACACAAATTATATTTGCTTTCCCTTGTGGAATTTACTTGGATATAATGTAAGCAACTGCCATTACAACCAATTAGTGTGCAGCACTGCAACTGTAGTACCAGTACAGCAATATTCCTTGTCGAGCATCTTTTAAACCGAGCAACCATGATTGGGTAAACAACCATGATACTGCAAAGTACCAAGGTGTGTGGTTCAGTCACCATTGATTTTGAGGGCATTTAGAGAGTCAGATACCCCATCGCCGTTACCAAATTTGTTGAACTCAGATTCTATTGTCATCTGTGTTCCTTCTGCAGCTCGCTCAGGTATGTCCGCTTGAAAAGAACCCTGCTTGATTGGTTGAACAGATTCATTGATCAAAGATTGCTGCTTGATGTAGTTGTAGAGCTGTTGATGAAAATGGTGATCCAAGGAGAAGCAATTGTCAGTTCCATTCTGTGAATGCCGAGATGATCCAGAACCTTCCCTTTTACAGAAATGGGGAAGAGATGCATAATCCATTATCTACACAAACTCAAAAGCAACTACAAGATTAGTCCATTGGAATACAAGACTTGACTCTTTAACCTATGTCTATCATATGTTTTGCCTTCCATCCAGTTTCAAATATCAATCAGAGATTGAACTTTTGCAGAGAAATAGACTTTTAATCATGGACATAAAATTGCAAGGGTTGGTCTAGAGAGAAATTTTGAAAACATGTGGTTACTCGGGAGCATGGAGGGAAATAGTTTATGGCCCATGAAAAAAAAAAATCAACTATTAGAGACATGATTTGTAAATAATTCACACATATTCAAATTCTCAATACTAAAGCACTAACCATCACAGGAAAAATATCTTACCTTCAACAACTCATCTGTACCACAACCAGACAGTACTTGTACTTTTTTTCTTGTCCTCTCCTGCAAAAGGGGCTTGACAACCTGCCAACAATCCCGGAATTAAACCACTGCTATTTCCAAAAGGACCTAATAAATAACATTTTAGGAACAAACATGAGCATCATACCTCTATAGCGGCAACATTGCTCATACAATAAACTCAGTTAAATACAACACAAGAATTCAGTATATCACAAAGATCAATAATGTGAAGGCTGACCTTCCAACAAGCTGAGAATATGTACGGCGCATTTACAATGCAGTACGTATTTGTCTTCTCTCGGTAGTTCAAATCATCAACTGTTGATATAATTGTCAACAACTGCGCGGAAGTAAAACATAAAGGTAATAAATATTACAAGGTTTAACAAGATTTGCATAAAAGAGCTCATTTCTATACGTAGAAAGTAGAATCTTGACAGTTACGCGTCCCCTGAGACATGAAACCAACCTGACTTTAGTTAGTTTCCAAATATAAAATTATAATTTCACCAAGGGATATTGGAGTATTGGACAAATCTTGCTACGTGCATACAATGGGGAAGAACAACGCAGTTCAAACTGTAATGAATTAACTAAAATTAAGTTAAATTGATTCGTACCTTAATTTGGTTTAGTGCTGAAAGCTTCAACCCAGTCATATCTAAAACCTTCACACACCTGGTAATAGGCTTACCATACTTCTTCGATGCAGACGGCTGCAACCAAATGCACATATCAGAAAATTACTTGAGAAACTTCAGAGACTCCAAGATCTAATACTAACCAAAATAACACGATCTCGATATTCATTGATTTGAATGTGTGACTGCACATAGTAATGAACCTGCAATGAAAACAAACACCTATTTCATATGGAGCCCAAGCATCAAGGTGAAGTGGCAAAAGCACACAATTCAAATTCAGAACTTTTGTCTTAGAAGATGGTATACATAATCATAATACTTACAGACGCTTTATTAAATGTACTTAACCCAACCCCAATAGCAAAGACTGGCATACCCTGAAAAGAAAGAAAAATGACATAAACACACTACAGCACACAAAACGTGAAAGTAGCACTAGCAGTAATAATAATTATCAATGTGATTATTATAAATATTAGGGTCCTAAATATTAACAGTAATAATGACAATAATAATCTGTTTTAGAGACACAATAATCATAATTCAATCCCTCATGCCTCCCTGAAAATGGAGCAGGGTATTGTAGGATTGAATTGCAGACAGTGTCAGGGATAGTGAGAAAACTGTAAAGATAAAAAACAGGACTAGTTTCAGTAAGAATGAGCACCTCTCTAGAGTAACCTGAAAGGCCTATGAGCTGTGAGTCTCGCACTCCTCTGTACAATTCAGTTGGAATTATGGGTTTCTGCACGGACGAATAAGAGTCTGATAATGTCAGCATTCATTGACCACCACAGGGACTAAATAGATTGTTAATTTGGAAGTCACTGAAAAAATAATACGATGCTAGGCAAAGCATGAGAATAGGAATAACTTACGGCCAATATACTGTCAATCTCATTTTGTACCCTCCAGTTTAAACAATCCATCAACTGGAACAGCATACAGATATCATTTAATAAATAAAGAAAAGTTGGGCAGAGGATTTAATTGCATGAAATAAAATTTGAAGCAAAAGTGGGCATGTTACCATTTTATGGGCTTTGACAACATTCCACTCTCTTGCTTTGAGAAAACGAGCAAAAGTCTCAACTAGAAATCCTTGGTGAACATTCTACGAATCAAGTAACAAGTTTTGTGATTATCCATGCAACTCAAAACAAGATTAGTGAAACATTAGGAAAAATATCCAGCAAAGGAGAAATTTGAGTAGAGTATCTCTTTAGCAAAAGGAAGTTTTCGTTACTGAAAAATAGCTAGACAGTAAATGATAAAAACAATGTCCATAATCTGGAAAGAAAATAGGAGCCGTTTGATTGCTGTCATCGGAGATTAGATTGTGAGATTGGGACTCCTGCAGACATGGTTTCAGTGGCACTAAATGCAATCAATCACTCAGAAAAGATTCAGCATTGATGATCGAAAACCGAATCAGCAAGTGGCAAGTATCAACTCAAGCTCACTTGTTCACTCGACAAACACAAACACAAACCCCACACAAACACACAAAGTTTAAATAAGAACAAGTGATCAAATTAAAGTACTGAAGTAGAGAAAAACAGAAAGGGGAAGATGGTAGGTGGTAGAAGAACCATCTTAATTGTTGCTGAGGTGAGAAGAGATCGGAGAGAGAAATTAAAAATGCGCACCTGAAATGTTCTCTTCAGTGGTTCATCAACTGGCATTTCAAGAGTAACAATGAGCAACAGAGAGAGAGACAGAAAGACAAGTAAATAAAAGGAGACAAAAGAAGTGACCTTGATCCATTAAAGCTTGGAATTGCTTGATCGCCTCCTGAGAAACGATCCCCATTATTATCTGGGCAAAACAATCTGATGAAATTGAACTAGTAAAGCACGAGCAGCAGCAGGAGGCTTCACTTGTGATTGTGAACTGTGAACTAGTAAAGCAGTCTCCCCGTACCTTTTTGACTTTTTTCTCTCTCTTTTTTTTCTTTTTCTTTTTTTCTTTTACCGGAAAGGATTTGTTTAGTAAATTCTGGGGAAAGACAAGAACAGCCACACACTCCCCCAGACACTCGCTCACTCACTCACTCACTCCGCACAGAGAAGAAGAGAGGTCAAGATTCAACAAAGGCGGGCCTACGAACCAAAACTACCTCCATTCCTCTTCTTTTTCTCTCATTCGAATTATTTGTTTCATTTTTGGGTCTTCTTCTTCTTCTTCTTCTTCTTTTTCCTTTAATATCACGTTTAATTCTCGATCAAAAGAAACTATTTTCAAATATTTATTTTTACAAGTTTAATTTTATTTTATTTTTCTTTGAACGAGAAAATATAATTACAAACTAGTTCCCCTGATTTTATACAAGCTCTGATTAAAACATAACAAGGATTGAGCATGGCAAGTTGGCAACAGAAATTATTGCACCATATATACATAGTTTTGGACGATGCTTTGATCTATACATGCAAATAGTCGGCCACCATATTAGCTTTTATAAAAGCGTGAAGTAATGAAATGTTGGTAAAATTGATAAAAAGCTTAACTTGATCTCTCAAAGGATCACTATTAGTCTCTCTTGCATGACATGGGCATGATTATCGGTAGTCTCATTAGACATGGATACATTTAGTCTCGCTAGACATGATATGTTAACCTCTCGATCTAGATATGAACATTGTTCGTCTTAATATATGGACGCGAGCATGCCCACAGTTAGCCTCACATCTCTTACCCACCGTAAATGATTTACTTCTTATTCATCGTAGACTTCACCGCATAAACAAAAAGACAAAAGAAAATAGTAATTTGGTCCCGCTGATGAGGCTGTTAAACTAGAGATTAGAGTGCAGCGTCGGGAGGGCCGCTTAACGAAAGATTTCAATGAAGTGCCAATGGCCCTCCTCCCTCTTCTACTATTAGCTATGACGGAAGTTAGGTAGTCGTAGACTCGTAGTCTTGGATTGGACCCTCAATTTTAGAGAAAACATCACCAATGGTCATTGAGTTATGATTTATTCGACACATAACTCACTGTATTTTCAACTATATCACTTAACTCACTCAGTTTTACATCTGTCTTTCACTTAACTCATTATCCGGATTACATGAGAAAGCTGAGACTGGAGCTAGGTTATCTCAACTGTGAAGCTGTTTTTAGCCAGGGCCAGTCCGGTGGTCTGGCATTGTTTTGGAGTGATGGAATTGATGTTAGGTTTCGGTCAAAGTCGCATCATCACATTGATGTTGAAGTCTGGGAAAGAGATGGTTCTGGGATTGCTTGGAGACTATCGGGTTTCTATGGACACCCGACAACCAGCGAGCGTCACCGGACCTGGACGCTCCTTCGTGAGCTCTCTACGCAGTCTGCGCTTCCATGGATTGTGGTGGGTGATTTTAATGAAGTTCTGCATGTGGCAGAGAAAGCTGGGGGCTGTGTACGTCGTGAAGGACAGATGCAACAGTTTCGTGATGCTCTTGCCTTCTGCGACTTATTTGATCTGGGTTTCTCAGGCTCGGCTTTTACCTGGAGTAGGGCTGGCACTAGATGCCGGCTAGATAGGGCAGTGGGGACGGCGTCCTGGACAGATATATTCCCAGCTGCTCGGGTTTTTAATCTAAAACCTATTCATGGTGATCATGTTCCCATCCTCTTGGGGGTGTACCCGTCTCCCCTAGCCACTGTTCAACGTCGGCGTAAACGTTTCCGTTTTGAGAGCTTCTGGGTAAGGCATGAAGCTTGTGCAGAGGTAGTGAAATCTGGTTGGGTGTGTGAGCCACAGAACCAACCTATGTCCCAAGTTTCTCGGAAGATTATGCATACGCGTTTCGCCCTTAATGATTGGCAGAGGAATACTTTTGGATGTAGACGCAGGGAGATTGAGGTCTTGCGGGGCAGACTCCAGGCTCTTCTTGATTTACCTGCTTCCGAATCTAACCAACAGGAGAGTCTGTCTTTATCCTCAAAATTGGATGGTCTGCTTGCGCAGGAGCACGATTACTGGAAGCAAAGGGCGAAGATTACTTGGCTAGCTGAAGGTGACCGCAATACTAGGTTTTTCCACCGGAAGGCGTCCAATCGACGAGCAAAAAATCGTTTACTTGGGCTTTTTGATAACCAGGGAGTATGGCAGTCCACGGAGGGGGGTATTGAGGCTGTGGTTATGGATTATTTTGGTTCGATGTTCAGTGCAAGTGAGGTTGATTTGTCTCATATGCAATCTGTAGTGGCACTGGTTCAGCCAAAGGTCACACCAGGAATGAACTCCATGCTTTGTGCTCCTTACACGGCAACTGAAATTAGGGCTGCTCTCTTTCAGATGTATCCCACCAAGGCTCCCGGTCCGGATGGGATGCCTCCTTTATTTTTTCAGCAATATTGGGATACTATTGGATCTGATGTGGTGTGTGCAGTTCAGAGCTTTCTCCATTCTGGTCAGTTACTTGCTTCGATTAATTACACACACGTTTGTCTTATTCCAAAGATTAAAAACCTTGCTTGCATGTCAGATTTGCGTCCCATCGCTCTGTGTAATGTCATCTATAAGATTTGCTCTAAGGTGATCGCCAATAGATTGAAGGGTATCCTATCCCAGATTATTTCTCCTTTTCAGAGTGCTTTTATTCCTGGGCGTTTAATATCTGACAATACTCTTATTGCTAATGAGGTTTCTCATTTCATTCATAATAACCGTTCCAGTAATGATGGAGTTTTGTCTCTTAAGCTTGACATGAGTAAGGCTTATGACCGCATGGAGTGGATTTTCTTGGAGGCAGTCTTATTTCGGTTGGGATTTGATGAGTCCTGGATACAGGTCATTATGCAATGTGTCAAGACTGTCCGTTATTCTTTTTTGATTAATGGGCAGCCTCGTGGCTACTTGGCACCCACCAGAGGTTTGAGGCAAGGTGACCCTTTATCACCATATCTATTCCTGCTTTGTACTGAAGTGTTTTCCGCTCTATTGGAGAATAAGGTTACTCAGGGACAACTTCAAGGGGTTCAGATTTGTTCAGGGGCTCCTACTATCCACCACCTGTTATTTGCAGATGATAGCCTTCTGTTTGGTAAGGCTACTTTAGAGGAATGTTCTCATATTCAGGATGTCTTGTTGGATTATGAGTTAGCTTCGGGCCAGAAAGTTAATTTCTCTAAAAGTAGTATAGTCTTTAGTAGGAAGGTGTGCCCTTCTTTGCAGCAGCTGATTGCAGGTTCACTTGGGGTGGTTATTGTGGACAAACATGACAAATATCTGGGTCTACCTACTTATTTGGGGAGGAATAAAACTGAGACTTTTGCTTACATACAGGAGAGTTTGAACAAGAAGCTTGAGGGTTGGCAAGGCAAACTTCTAAGTAGTGCAGGGAAGGATCTTCTTATAAGGGTAGTTGCTCAGTCCCTTCCTTCATACACTATGAGTTGCTTTTTATTACCTAAGCTTTTTTGTGATTCAATGCATCAGAAGTGTGCTAAGTTCTGGTGGGGCAGTAAGGGTGAGAATCGGAAAATTCATTGGTTGTCTTGGGACCGATTATGTCAACCCAGAGAGGTTGGAGGAATGGGTTTTCGGGATTTGCATGCACATAATTTGGCTCTTTTGTCAAAGCAGGGTTGGAGGTTAATTCGTAATCCGGGTTCTCTTTTGGCTCGATTGTATCAAGCTAGGTATTTCCCTAATGGTGACTTCTGGTCTAGTGAGCTTTCCTCATCACCTTCTGCATGCTGGAGGGGTATACATGCAGCAAAACATATTTTGAGGAGGGGTGTCCGTTGGCAGGTTGGGAATGGGCAGTCAGTAAGGATTTGGGAGGATCCATGGATTCCAAGACCCTTTACTTTTCTTCCTATTATCCATCGTGTGGATGGCCCAGAGAGGGTTTCCGATTTGTTACTTCCAGGTTTTACTTGGAATCAGGCTCTTGTTAATCAGTACTTTGCAACTGAGGATGTGGATTTGATTCTTTCCATATCTCTTAGTCAGCGTGATGTACCCGATCGGCTTATTTGGCATTATGATAAGAGGGGAAGATTCTCTACTAAAAGCGCTTATGCTTTGGCTTTTAGTGAGCTTCATGACAGTGGGGTAGCTACTTCTCATCCGGGTAATCTTTCTTCTTTTTGGAAGCAGATTTGGTTTGCTCAAATTCCTGGTAAAGTTAAAGTTCATTGGTGGAAAGTTTGCTCTTCTATCCTTCCCACAGCTGCTACTCTACGCACTAGACGAGTCTTGGTCCAGGATGGTTGTTGGTTTTGCAATGATCAGGATGAATCTATTAATCACATTACGAGGGATTGTCAGTTTGTAAAGGATCTGCTTTCTTTCTTCCCTGAGTTGCATGGCGTCCTACAGATTGTTTGCAGTGAAGGTATGTCAATTGGTACTTGGTTGGCATCTTGTTTTGAGGTTCTCTCTAAAAAGAATGTGGCCCTTTTACTGTTTGTTGGATGGTTCGTATGGAAGGAGCGTAATCAGAGAGTGTGGTCAAATAGATTTGTTTCTTTGACCCACTTGCAGTTTCAGATAAGATCCTCCTTTATGTTGGTTCAGTCTCATTTGGTTACTACTCGGAGGACTTCTGGGAGGATTAGGCCGGTTTGGTCCCCGCCTTCTTCAGGCTGGCTTAAGGCCAATTGTGATGGTGCTTTTGACTTGTTATCTAAATCTGGTGGGATAGGAGTGGTTATACGTGATGCATTGGGTGACATTGTTGGCGGTGCATGCATCAAGGTTAATTATGTTGCCTCTCCTGAAGCTATAGAAGCCATGGCTTGCAGGGCTGCTTGCTCCCTAGCAGTCCAATATCATCTTTCTCCCATTATTTTTGAGACTGATTGTCAGCACTTAGTCTCTTCTGTTGAGTCTGGGGGTGAAGAAACCTCACCATTGGGTCGTGTTATTGAGGATATCAATTCCTTTCTACATGTGCTAGTTGGCTCTTCTTTGAGGCATGTGTACCGTGAGGCCAATACTGCTGCCCACAATTTAGCTAAACTTGCTCTACTTTCTTCTTTCAATTTATCTTGGAGTGGGCATGTCCCTCCAGATATTAGAAGCTTTATTGCTTCCCAGTGTACCCATTGATTGGTCAATATAATCAGTTCGTTTTTCCCCTCAAAAAAAAAAAAACTCATTATCGTTAATTCTGCCGTTAAAAGCTATTAAAATTGAGGGTATATTTGTCTAAACACTAAAAAAATGCATTTCTAACTTCTTCTTTAAAAAAAAAAAGACAATTTTTTTTTTCAAATTAAATTTAAGTTAAAAAAATCATTTTTTATTAGAAATCTCAGAAATTTAAAAAATTTAAAAAAGTCTAATAAGTGTAAATTGAGGGTATGTTTGTCTAAATAATAAAAAATGCATTTCTAACTGTTTTTTTTTTTTTAAAAGACAAATTTTTTTTCAAATTATATTTAAGTTAAAAATATATATTTTTTATTAGAAATTTAGGAAATTTAAAAAAATTGAAAAAAAATCTAATAAATGTAGTTTTTTTAAGTTAAAAATGATTTTTAAGTGTTTTGACAAATATACTCTCAATTTTAACGGCTTCTAAAGGTAGAATTAACGGCAGTGAGTTAAGTGAAAAACGGATGTAAAACTGAGTGAGTTAAGTGAAATTATTGAAAATACAGTGAGCCAAGTGTCGATTTTATTTAATTATTACAAACAGAAATAGGATTAGGTGGGTATAATTGACTGGCTAGTAGAGGAGCAGAATTTTAGTCCCTTAATTTGGCGGGAAGTGTAACAGATTTTTAGACTTGTTTTTCTTGCCTATCACGGGACCTCATCTGCAGTCCTTTTATCTAAGGAAGCTTCCCTCCTACTTTCATACATGACCGATGACCCCAAGTTATAATGTATATGAGTATGAAAGATAAATGGTTTGTGATCGATGTCACCATCTACCAACCCCACACCAATCATCATTAAGGGAACCGTGGTCGACGGTGGTGCCGACTTGCCCATCTCTCATCGGATCGACGGTTCTCGACTGGCACAGCTAGCACGGTTCCCATATATAGTCTAGATCTAAAGAGATGGATGCTCAATGCATGACAATGTGACATGACCCTGCAATCTACACCAAGTCATTTTTTGTTGCTACAGCTCGATCACTGCTAGGTAATACTGGAAGATGATGATCATCCATGCATAAATTTACACTTTCACACCAGCCTCTAGCTTAATTAGATCGCGACCCTAAAATGTCTCTGGCGATGAATTCATTTTAAAAGTCTAGCGGCAGCAACGCCAGCTGAATTCAGAAAGCTGTTATCTGTATATATTTAAATGAATGAATACACAATAATTAATACGTTGTGTGCGTGCTGATGAGTTTCGATCGAATTCTAGCTAGCTACATGCTTAGTTATAATATATTAAGTATATATGCTCCTCTTCTCTGTAGGTATATACGTACGGATATTCTGTAGGCGATCCGTTTCGTATATGAGCGTGCACAGGGATATATGGATAACATTATTGATATATACTTTAAGCAATATACATATATACACACGGCGTATATACTGAGATCCTTCTAATAATTGGTCGAGAGTCTAGACTCTAGATCGAGTACTGAAAGCAACGGCCATATACGTACTTGGAGAAAGTCAATGTGAGAACTACCATATATCCTCTAAGCTAGGGAGACTTTTTCGATGTCCACAAGAATCTCTAGGCTACAAACATACGAGAAAGTTATCGGTGCTTGGCTGCTACCTAAAACAGTAAAATTAAGAAGACCTAGCCTCATTTGTACTTGCTGGTTGCCTGTATCTAAAATATGTATATATCTTTTACCGGCGTCATCTTTTACCACATAAATGTAACCCCATGTTCTTGTTAATTACATGCGTAAAAAGTATCAACGTACCTGGCATTTTTTACACACTTCAGAGTTATTTTTGGTTTATATTAATTAGATTTCTCCAATTGGCTTCTCCAAGTTCAACCTCTCGGCCTCTCACTTTTTCAAAGCCAGACATGAGACTTAAGAGAGACGTGAGCTATATAAATTAGACAATTATAAGGGGGGGAACGCGCGGTCAAACCAAAGCAGCTAGCTGCTACTTAAATATTAATTCTATATCAATAACTCTGGCGTCCGTGGTTCTTGTCCCTCGATATATCAATATTCCAAACAAAGAAATTAGCTAGATAGCTTATATTGTTGAGACTTGACTTGATTGTCAGGAACCATCGGGTGAGTGAAAAATTGTTATGTCAGTGTGGTTGACGACGAAGGAGACCGGGGCGGCCTTGCCCTTGCACTCAGAATAGATCATGATGAAATTCGTCGGACGAGGAACACCACTGGCCATGAAGGAAGCGAATACCGTCAGCCGCAGCAACAGTACCACCGTGATGAAGATGAGTACCAGCTGCAAGGCCAGTTTCAGCACGAGTGCAATATCTCAAGGAATAGTGTATGGGAGATAGAAGAGGAAGAAGAAGAAGATGATCATGAGGGTTTGAATTATTCAATTGGAGGATCAAATACTAGTATCCCAATTGAGATCAAAGAGCTTTTCGGGGCGAAGCGCTACTTTCCCATGCCTTCCATCAAGGAAGAACAATATGATATTAATGGTCTGCCTCATTCTTCTTCATCGTCTGACATTGTTGACTGCGTTTATGTGGCCGTCGGAAAGAGCGAGTCAAGCATGGACGCCTTAAACTACGCCGTCAAGCAGCTGCTGCTGTCATCCAACACTATCCTCTATCTCATACACATTTTCCCTGAGATCAAGTACATCCCAAGTCCATGTAAGTTTCTTATTCCATGATCAATATTATTTATTCAAAAAAAAAAAATCTCTGTTTCTTTGATCAATCAATTAGCTAGCTTATCCCTAAGCTGTGATCATTATTCTCCGTCTGACTTAGCTAGCTTAAAGACAAGAATGATATATTGATATCAATATATCATATATATGTAGCTAGCTAGCTCCTCGGCTTTTCGATCACTCTGGCTAGCTAGCTCCCAATCAAGTTTTGCATAAATCACGGTGAAAACTGAAAACCAACCTGCCCCTTTGACCATTTACTTTTTGTTATGAATATATTGTTCTGATGATTTGTATCTTCTGCGCATGCATATGAAAATATAATTAAGTTCCTTAAGCTTAAGAATTGACATACACAAGCAATTTAGTGGCATAACGATCAATCGTTAAATCAGAGTAAAATTATCGATTATATATATGCATCTTGATAATTATTTTGTGTACCAATTATATCTTCGGGGATATTATAATTCGTATATGTGTACATACATTGTACATGCAGTAGGAAAACTCCCAAAAAGTCAAGTGAGCCCAGACCAAGTGGAAAGTTTCATGGCCCAAGAATCAGACAAGAGAAGACAGCTCCTTCAGAAGTATATTGATAAATGCTCGGCTGCAAAGGTACGTACTTGCATACAATGAATGATGGATCGATAAATGCCCGCGGCTATGTACATTTATTAATCATACCTAAATGGATGATCGAATGCAGGTTAAGATGGATACTCTGCTGATTGAAAGTGATATGATCGCCAAGGCTATTGTGGACCTTATCCCTATTCTCAACATCAGAAAACTGGTGCTTGGAACGAACAAATCTAATTTGAGGTAAATTTAAAGTAGGTTAAGGAATCATCAACCCTGCTACGTACTTCACACCCTCTTCATTTGATTAAACTCGTTGGTATTTGCATTTAGTAGGAAATTGATGTCCGGGAAGGGAGCAAGGGGAATAGCTGATCAAGTCCTTCAAAGTGCACCCCAAGGTTGTGAGATTAATATCATCTGTGAAGGAAATCAAGTGATGACTAATGACTCGCTTTCCCCACGTGGCGTTGCCAATGATCGCATTGCACCAAATACACTTTCCCCTAGAGGAGGTGGCAATGATGACAACCCTAACTCTATCCTAGACCGCGATCAGAGGAATGAAGCCTGTTCATTCCTGTGTTTTAAACCCATGTTCTCCCAATAGTGTATTATTAATATAAGAGTTATGTACACATAGCGGGGATAGCTCAGTTGGGAGAGCGTCAGACTGAAGATCTGAAGGTCAGGTGTTCGATCCACCTTCACCGCAAAGTAAATTGTAATTTTTGTTTCTCTTTTTGTGATATGAAAATCCAGTTTAAAAACTGTTTCAACTTTTTAATTGTGAAACAATACACATGGTGCAAAACACCTATTCTGCAGCGATTTACAACCAATGAAGAACAAACCCCTTCACCACAGAGCCTTAGACACCTGATCTGGTGCACAACTTGAAAAAAAGGGAGTGAACTGATTCATCATGCCTACACTTCACAGAGAGTTCACGCAATGATTATGCAATTTAATTTTGAAAGTGTCAACAGGTACAAACAATAACAACAAACATACAAATCTTTTATCAGAAACCATTTCAAATCAATACAACTATTGCTAAAAGAAATCAAACTCTAAGTAATTATCGGAACCCTTTTGATCAGGAACTGATTTCATGATGGTAGGCGCCTTCTCCTTATCAGTCGACGATATTATTGGCACAGGCATCCGCTCAATCTCAACAGGCTTTGGGATCTCAGGCGGGGTAGCACAACGTATCAATGCCCAATTCACGCCTTCAAAAAAGGGGTGTTGTTTTATCTCAGTTGCCCCTCGTTTGTATGCCAATCTGTTCTGGGGTTCCTTTACAAGCAATCCCCTGATGAGATCTCTCGCAGCAAAACTCACTACCGGTGATTCTGGAAACCGCAGGGGCTGACCCACAACATTGAACAATGTTGCTCGATTCCCAGAACCCTTGAAAGGAGTCTTACCAAACAACAGCTCATACAGAAAGATTCCAAAAGTCCACCAATCAACAGCACTTCCATGACCTTCACCCTTAATAATCTCAGGTGCCAAATACTCATGAGTCCCAACAAACGACATAGACCGGGCATCGGTTGGCTCTGCCATGAGCTCAGGTAATGGTCGTACTTGGTTACCAATTTCGTTCTTCGGTTTTTTGTCCTTTTTGGACTTGCTAGAAAACAGACGCGGTGAGAAGCACGTTGTAGGAGCTACACAGGATGGTTGGATGCAGGAAGGCGGCTCAATGCAAGCTGGCTGAACACAATAAACAGGGTTTTTTCGCAAGGGCTCAAACTCCATTGAAGAGTTGACAAGAGTTGGACTAACAGCACAACGGAGTGAGAGGTCAAAATCAGAGAGCATTATATGTCCATCTTCCCTCACCAGGACATTTTCTGGCTTAAGGTCACGGTAGACAATTCCAAGCATGTGGAGGTATTCCAGAGATAGCAGGACCTCTGCAACATAGAATCTGCAAGTTCAAATGAAATCAACTTGTTACCATCAAGCGCTATGCGAAGGCATGATTTAAGTCCCAGTTGACAAGCAGGGCCATTGCTCCGATTAGTTGAACAATTGCAGATAACAAGACACAGCAGCCTAACATTACATCAGTGTTGAACCCTTAAATCTTGAAAACAATATCAATCCTTGGTAGGATCACATTATTTACTAAAAGATCATATGATAGTTGAAGGCTGATGTTCAGATTCATCCGCCTATAATACAAGTTCCTAGCTTTTCTGAGGGAAGAATAGGAAACATCATTTACTCTCGGGATAAAATTGGGAAACCATACAAAGAACTTAAATAATGAAATAATACAAAGAATTTTTTTTAAGAAGAAATAATACCAACATTGTTCTAGATAATATGCATATGATTTGATCAGTTCGGTATGGCTTTCTATATTTTATCCTTTTACGAACATAATGTGAACAAAAATACCCCAATGTGGATAGAGAAGTAGGCAACTGTAACACTGGAAATTTAAATAAATATATTTCAAACAGGAAAAGCATATGGGAAAGGCCAAAGGGCATCAATAAGCCAAATTTGTTGTAAAATTTTAATGAATTTACAAAACTAGCAAGAGCATTTTATAAGAGAACTAAAAACTTGGAGCATTTTCATAGTATGATGTTTAATTAACCAACTATGCCTATAGAAATAGAATATATATAATTACTACTTAGCACATCAAAACCATATATGTTTACTCAAAATGCATCCCTGTTCAATTAGGCCATAACAATGTTAGAATCATATGACCAAGCAAATTGAACAGGTAAATCCTAACCAGATGTACTTCCCAAGCAGCATATGTTGGAGAGCCCAAGATAAAGGGGACTAAAGAATTTATCATTTTGTGAAGAGAAAAATAAACCTTCTTTTCTTTCTAGTTAAATTTAGTTTCTTAAATTAATTAAAGATGATATGATGTGCAAGTTTAGTGAACATACTTTACTGCCTGCTCAGAAAAATGCTTTCCCGGCTGCCTCTGCCGAAGCGTGTGCAAGTCTCCTCCAGGACAGAACTCCATTACCAAGCATGAAAATTTATCTGTCTCAAAGTGGGTGTATAATGTTGGAAGGAAGGGATGATCCAGAGATTGTAGTATCTCTCTTTCTGTCTGAGCACGAAGAAGCTTTTTACGACTTGCTAGAGATTCTTTATCCATAACCTTCATTGCAAAATAACATTTGGTTCCACTCAACTCCGACAGATAGACACTGCCAATATCCCCACAGCCTAACCTCTTTAGCAATCTGAAATGACCTAAACCCAGAACCCCATCTCTTGCTCGGACAGCTTGTATGGCTTCCCATCTCAAGTCATTTGCTTTGTGTGGCTTGCTGATGCTGGTACTAAAGCTGCTACAAGTGCTCTCATCACTGACGTCACTGCTTGTGCTTCCTCTACACATACTGCTCTTTCCACTTTCAACAAAATTCTTGGCACTTCCGCTGGTCTTGGCAATACTGCTGGCTCCATCGCTAACCTTGGCAGAACTGAGCTGTCCTTGACACTTGCATACTCTGATATCTTCTTTTCTTGATCAGCATGATTTTCCAGTGAACCTCTAGTGTGATTGACAGCTGAATCTACTTCCTTGGCTGACTTATCAAGGTTGGCTGACAACGAAATCGAATTCAATTTAGTAATCAACAAATCAGCAGATCCTGTTTGATTGGAATTCTCTGGGCTTTTATTGTCAGATGCTTCTACTGCAACAGGCTTTGATGAATTTTGTAGAGATTTCAGGAATTGCTCGGGAGCTAACAGGTCCGATTTGGTTGCTTTCATAATGTGTGTGGGAAATTGCAATTGCCTGAGATCATCAGATTCTACCGTTTGAACACCAGCTGCTTTTGGTTGCAGTCTCGAGGACGGTCTAGCACCAGGTTGTTTTGAGGCCATCAAGATTTCAGAGGAAATAAGGTTTATGAAGCAGGAATCTCTTCCCTTCTTCCACTCCCTTCCGAAGAGTAACCAGGACCAATTCAGTCAGATGGAAAAAAAATCCACCATTGACTTTAGCAACCAAACACAGCTCCTTGTCAACTCTCAAGCAGCAGCAATAGTGAATCTAGAATAAGGTCATCATAAAAACATTTAGATGCAATTAAAATAAAAGGAGATCCTGCATGCATAATTTCATGTGAATTAAAAAGAAAGAGAGTTGTTTAAATCAAGTAACAAATTTGTAGGAAATATGCGATCCTAAGACTGAGAATCCCTTTCCATGAGCTCATTAAGTAGATTAAGCAATAGAATGAGAGAGAGCAAAATGTGCATACGCAATGATATTATCCAACGAGTCAAAATGCAAACTTTTAAGAGCTCCCGGTGCACAAGTTTCGTTTTTCAATTTCATTTTCATTTTCATTTTCATTTTATAAGCAGCAGCACTAGCAGCCAAATTGGTAAAACAGAAGATAAGGCCAGGTGCAGAGGTTAATGAGAGATGATGCTGAATGCAAATACTGACTCACCCACTCGGGGCAAATTACAATTACAGAAATTGAAAAGAAAAATTAGAAGAAATTGTAACAAGGATTTAAGGCACCCACAAGGAGGAAGTAAAAATGAAGACAAGATTCAGATCTATAATCAGGGAGGTGTAGAGAGAAGATTCAGATCTATAATCAGGGAGGTGTACACAGATCGAGAGGAGGAAAAGCCAAACCTTATTCGCACTCAACTGTACAAACAGCTGCTCGCAATCTTCATTTTGCTGCCGCGTCAAGAGAAGCTCCCTTGCTTGCTTCAGACTTAGAGAGAGAAAGAGTCAATGTAAAACCAAACCGGACGGACTGGGCCTCCGCTTAAGGCGCAGAGAGAGAGAGAGACAGAGGCGGGTCAAAGTTAAAGAGAAACAAAGCTTCTTTGATTAAAATAGTTTTTTATTTTTCTCATTCAAAGGGACTCGGAATTTTATTTTATCTTTTCGTTGGTATTTTGTCCCCCAAACTGAAGGGACTTGGAATCAACAAAGTGTTCATTAGCCTTCCGGCGCGCCCTAACGGCATCTTCAACAATGGAGTCAAAAACCAAAATAATTAAGGTTTTTTTTTTTCATTATCTCCAACCCAAATTAAAAGGGTGTCAAAATGGCTTTTGAACCATACTTTGAATCAAAATGACTAAGGAATGAAGGTAGAAAGCCAAAATGGCTTAGGGAAAGAAAGCTGGGCCCCACCTTCCACTATTCAAAATGAGCGGCTCTGATTCACTCCTCATGAATTCGATTCAAAATGAAATGTCAAGATTAATTGATACCAAAAATTAAAAAATAAATATATAATTGTTTTAGGGAATCAGAAATTGAGAGATAATCGCTGTGTATTCTCATTGATAATAGGGGCATCTTTATATAGAGGATTACAATGCATAGAATCTCAATCATACAAGGGAAGTAATTCTACATTGATTAGGATTCTAGATCATTATAATTAAATCCTATTACCACTAGATCAAGTAACCTAGAGTTTGGGCTAAACACAAATTAGGTTTTCCTCGAACACTCCCCCTTGTGTTGCCCAAATGCAGTGCTTCTCTCGTTGCCTCGTTAAAAACCTTGCCGAGTAACAAAAACCCAGTGGGACAAAAATAATCTCGGTCAAAGGGGAAAAAGAGCACAACACACCCTTCACGTTTCGAGGTGAACATGTAGACATCTCCCCCTGATGACTACGATCATGGGAGTTCAGATAATTTCCGCAAGCCAATTCTTGCCACATGTTTCTCGAACGTGGATTTGGGCAATGACTTAGTAAACAAGTTTGCCTCACTGTCCTCAGATTGAATCTAGTTCACTTTGATCTCGAGGAGAGTCTGTTGTTGTTGATTGTGCTTGGTGTTATCGTTTTTGATGTAGCCTTGCCTCATTTGTTCAAAACAAGCAGCATTATCCTAAATGCTCGTAGGCTCATCTGTGGTAGACTTCAAACCACAATTGTTCGAACATGCGTAATTATGAATCCAATCCATATTCTTTCACGAACCACTTCATGAAGAGCAATGATCTCTGCATTATTCGAAGATATAGCGACTAGGGTCTATTCTGTAGACCTCCAAGATGTCACGGTCTTTTCCCATGGTGAACACTTAACCGGATTAGGAATGACCTTTGTGTGGGTCAGAGAGATACCCAACATCAGCAAAACCTTCCAAAACACATGTCGTTTTGGGATGGGGATAGTGGACGCAAGCCAGGGTTGGCGGCGTACCTGGTGTGTGATGGGTCTGAATCCATCATCTCTTCGTAGGGATAGAACAAGCCCATATCACTCATACATCTCAAGTATCGAAAGATATATTTTACATCAATCCAATGGCGCCGCGTTGGCGCAGAGCTATATCTAGCTAACAAGTTCACAACATATGAGATGTCCGGTCTTGTGCATTGGGATAAGTACAATAATGCGCCTATTGTACTAAGTAAGGCACTTCTGCCTCCAGCACATCTTCGTCATCATCCTTTGGACGAAGAGGATCCTTTTCAAGATCAAGACTACGGACGATCATGGGTGTGCTTGAAGGCTTGACGTTGTCAAAATGCCTAAGCATCTATCGACACGATGCTCAAGTTCCAAACCGAGACATAATCGTGTTTTCCCAAAATCCTTCATCTCAAACTCGGATTTCAAGTGTTCAGCGGTTTCCCTTAACTCTTTAAGGGCTTCTAATGAAGATCATGTCCAACATGAACCACGATAGAATCCGAAACTTGTCATAGAAACGCGTGGGCATATCCCTTCCCAATCAAGTAGTCACTTTAGTGAGCGTTTCAACCTTATTGTAAACGCGCTCCATGGTCTAGAGCCACTTGACTTGGGTAAATAAAGTTCGCCATGAACCTTCATGTATATTCTGTATCTAGATCCCTATAGAGATACGTAGTGACCATAATTGTAAGCTGCATGTTCAGTTATTCAGAAACTACCAAACTGACAGGGTAGTGGAGTGCAATGACATCCATTACGAGAGAATATGTCTCATCGTAGTCTATTCCAGGGCGTTTTGTGAGAAGCCTTGCGCCATAAGGCGAGATTGCCATCTCTTTTTCTCATCACGCTTTCTAACGAAGACCCATTAGTCAACAGGTTTTATGTTAGGAGGTGTTGGCATCTCTAGCTCGAAAACCTTCCTCTTCGTTAGAGAATCCATCTTAACCTGGATCGCATCATTCCATTTAGGACAAAAACTCTCTACGTTGGTATTCATTCATCAACGGAGCGTGGTTCGATATCATCTGACTCAACAAACTCATGCGCAACGAAATGCGCAACTACATCATCAATTATGATGGAGTTTTTATCCCACGTCTCATGTACACTAGTGTAAGTTTCATAGAGCTCTATATTCTTAGGAATAGGTTCTAATGTTGAGGCGTCCCCCAACGGTAACCATAACCCGGAAGATACTCATGAGACGGATTTTGAGTCTTGATGATCAAAGGATTGGAATGTGCCAAAGTATCCTTCGAACCCACGGGCCTCCCACGCATCCTAGCTGGGGCCATGGCCTGTAACGCCATAGTGCCACTCTCTTTGGCATTGGCGCCATGCCTACCTCCGTGTAGGGTGGCGCTACGTCCTCTCGTAGGGACGTCCTTCCTTGCAGGCATATTTGCAGCATATTTGTGTGATCTCGTCACTTTAATAGGGATCAATATGAGACATAGTGGGGACAGACCACGACAAATCCTGTCGTTCCTGTTGAACATCTGTGTTCTTATCTCCCCCTAACGACGGGAAGACTGTCTCATCAAAGTGACAACCCGCAAATCTAGAGGTAATGAGATCGCCTTGCAAGGGCATTAAGTGGCGGACGATTGTTGGAGTCTCAAATCCAACGTAGTTGCCTATTCGTCTGTAAAGACCCATCATAGAGCGCTGTGACAGCGCAATTTGCACATAAATGGCTCACTCAAATGTGAGTAAGTACAAAAGACGTGTACCCAGTCACTAGCTGTAACGCATAGGTACATTGAATGGCGGTAAGTCGTAGACGAATTAGCATAGCTGCATGCGATATTGCATCACCCCAAGCAGATGTAAGAAGATTGGTGCGCATTACCAATGTTCGGACTACCATCGTAGTCATTTCCTCGAGACCAATTGGGTGTGTACATGGAAATGTGATGTTCAACATCAAGCCCATTGCAATATCCATCGAAAGTCTTTCGATGTAAACTCTCTAGCATAGTCAATAAACTCCAATTGATGAATAGGATGTGGGGAGTGAGCCTGTTGTAATATGATATGTGCTAGGAGTGTAGCATAAGCAGCATTTATAGGTGGATAATGGCACAACACGTGACCAGCGTGTTTGCGTGTCAACCAACATCATAAAATATTTAAGCGTCCGCAAGTTGGTTGAATTAATCCACAAAATCCCTATGGATTCTTTGTAAAAACAGAATGAGTATTGTCATATCCATTGCATAGGACGGTCTCAGTCCTAGTTTCCCTAAGGAACGGGCTTTGTAAAACAAGCGAGAGGCCTTAGAAGCAACCATTAAGTATTTTGGTTAGGCCTGAGCGTTCGAAACACTATGTGAAGCAAGTTGGTGATTGCAACATCACCTGGGGCGCCATCACCATGATGGACGCTATCCATGGCATGATGGATATGGACTACGCCAGCCCTAGGCTGATGGTGGACGGTGGACGGTGGCGGTGCCCTAGGCAACAGCGTCGGTCACACTTAGTCTAGGAATCAACTTTTGATTCATGCTTCATTTCGCTCGAAAGAAATGATGTCCATGTGAAGTCTTTTGTAGACGGATCATCATATCATGACTAGGATGATCTATCCTTTCGTGACAAAGCCAATATGTGTCTAAATCCAAGAGATCTTCTCTCATAACTTTATTGGATTAATAGCTCGAATAGTGATATAGAATCCACTAGAGAGACACATAAACTTCTCTAAGATGCGTCTGTGTTCGTAATCATTAGAGGTAATGCAAATGAACTCATTTCCGTTCTCTACATGCATGTTCGCATGGAATTCGTTGGCTATTCATAGGGTACGATTTACCCTAAGAGCGTAGAGAGTTTCTGTGACAGCAATAATCAAGGTGCCATTTGGCAAGTGGAACTTGGGCTATTCCATGTCCTTGAATTAATATTGATGGCCCAGCCATCGTAGTCACAAAGTAATATGCTCAGAATCAAAATTGAGTCATAATGAAAAGAACTCGAAATTTTATTCATAAGCCAACGAAGTACATCATTGTTTCTTTGATCAAAGAAAATCTAATCCAATAAAAAGTAATATGGCAATCGCCTACATCTCTTGGAAAATAAAGACTTAAACAGAATTGGCGATCTATTGATCCCAGCCATATTTGTAGTCTTCAACCCTTCACTCTAGATCATCTTCTTGATCTTCTTGTTCCACATAGTGAGCTTCTCTTGCTTCACAATATGCTTTGTAGGCGGTGACAAGTTCTTCACGAGCTCTACAAATGTGTGTCCAATGATCAGACACTCCACATCGAGAACATACATCTCTTTGCTCGAACTCCATTGATTGAGGCACTTTGAAAGCGTCATTTAGATGGCTCTTAATGTTGGTGGCCACACCAACTTGGCCAGAGGCGTTGCCTCCCTCTCACTTTCCACTTTTACCTCTTCGGTTCCGTGTTCGCCTATTTTGGCCGTTACCTTCCCAAGTAGAGCGATTATATGGATCAGAATGTCCAGAAGTATACCTAAGATTAGGGTTTCGCTCTTGGCTCCCTCTCTTAGAGGTGCGACTATAATTGGATTCCGGAATATATTCTGTTTCCACGGATCTCGAATTATAGTTCTTCACAAGGATATTATCATGCTTTTCAGCGACATTCATAGCTCCAATGAGCTCATGAAACCTTGTGATCCGTCTTGCATTTACATCGATTCGATAGTTTTTAGCATCCATCAATGCAGAGACGGAGAAGGTAGAGAGAGTCTTCTCAATCAACATCGCATCTGTGACCTTTTTACCACAGAATTCCATTAAGGATTTAATGCGAAGTGCTTCCGAGTTATAGTCAAGAACTGTCTTGAAATCACAGAAGCGGAGGCTATGCCATCTCACTTCTAGGTCAAGAAGCAAGGAGTCACGGACGTTGCCAAATCTTTCTTCGAGTGAGACCCACAACCTTCTGGGGTCTTCTTCATTCATATACTCGTACTGGAGCGAATCATCCATATGACGAGTCATTAGGATGATGGCTTCCGCCTTATTTGCCTCTAAGGCTGCTCTATTTGCTTCCAAAGCTTGAGCTTGCTCAACAGTTATCACGTCCTGGCTAGGCTCGAGAATCATATCCAAGATTCTATCGGCCTTGAGATGCTGGCAGATATCACGAACCCACCTGTGATATTCAGAGCCAGTTGTTCCCAATGGAGCAAAGACCAATTTGTTCAGGCTACTCATCCTGAAAGAGAACAAGAAATTAGGGTTAGTTTCGGAGTGAAATAGGATACCACGAAAACATATAAAATTTCTAAGCGTAATCGCTTCTAAGAAATTAGAAATTTCCGAGCGTAGTCGCTTCCAAGAAATTCGATTCCAAGAGATATTGGATTAGATCGAAACAATGATGTAAGTGGTCGATCATAAATTCTCTACAAACTCTAAGTTTGGAGATCTCAACAAGCTCTAAGCTTGGAGTGAGCACGAACCCCCACAATTCGGCTTAATTTGGTCTCCCCTATAATGAAGAAATGGGGGTAGAAGAAGGGAGGTTGCAAGTCCCCGAGAAAAAGAAGAGAAATTGAAATAAAAACTCAAAAACGGGAACTTTTAGTAAACCATACCTCTTAGGATTGCGGATCGCATTTGATCCTCATTGTAGGATTGCAAACAAGGTTCAGTTCTAGGCGAATCAAACTTGTTGAAATTCGGAGCAGATTCGCTTCTAAATAGCTCCCACTCCGATTGGTGTACAGGTCACAAAATGTCTCAAATAGGGCTGGAATTTGGAAGTCAGAAAGAAGAGACCTAGGCAAACAACTTTGATGAAGGAAGAATTTTGATCTGAAAATCCGAAATAGAAGTTTCGGGGCTTGCAAACTGACTGATATGCACAGGAATGAGCATGCTGAACAGCTCCCACCATGAATACTGTACAGGTCTCCAAACGTCTCCAATAAGGCTGAAATTTTGAGGTCAGATAGAGGAGATAGATATGACCAACTTTGATGAAGAAAGTATTTTGATCAGAAGTCCCGAAAAAGACGTTTCGGGGCGTGCAAGCAGGCTGATCTGCACAAGAACGAGCGAGCTGCTATGCTGCAGGGGCAGCAGGAGTGCCGCAATGCTGCATGGGCAGTAGGTGGCACATGGGTGCGCAAGGGCTGCAGGGGCAGCTTACGGCATGGCTAGCAAGGGCTAGGAGCTTGCGGCTATTTTGGTGAGAAGAGTTTTGGTTTTTAGGGCTAGGGTTAGGGCTCGTGCTGATAACGTGTTTTAGGGAATCAGAAATTGAGAGATAATCGCTGTGTATTCTCATTGATAATAGGGGCTCTTTATATAGAGGATTACAATGCATAGAATCTCAATCATACAAGGAAAGTAATTTTACATTGATTAGGATTCTAGATCCTTCTAATTAAATCCTATTACCACTAGGTCAAGTAACCTAGAGTTTGGGCTAAACACAAATTATGTTTTCCTCGAACAATAATTACTTAATTTCTAATCTGACAGTCAGAAAAATGCGATGAATTAAATTCAACGGCTAATAATAGAGTAATGTAGTTTTAAACGAGAAAAACTTGAAAAAATAAAATAAAAATTCCTAAAAAAATTTTAAAAGACGATATATTATATAAGATTATTATGTATGATATATAAATTCATATTGTAGTTAAATAATTATCTAAAATAATTAAAATTATGAAATTGCTATGACTTTTGACTAAAGGGGGTTGGAGATGCAAAATATGAATGAATAGTAATGACATTAGGGGTGTCAAATTTTCCAAATGACTTTGGCTTTTGACTAAAGGGTTGGAGATGCCCTAAGGAGCTTGTAAAAGGTTTACGCTCGAATGTACAAAATTTGTTTGTAAGTTTTTACTTATTAATTAAAAAAAATATTAAAAATTTACACATATAAAAACACAGCATCCATAAGCACTGCTCCTTCGATAATACATATTATAGAAAAGATTAATAATTGTAACTCAATTCCTATAAGGAGTCAGAAGTGGCAAATCCAACCTGGTAAAACCTCATATATATGTGTCATTGACGTCAGTTCCTCCGAGTCAATGCCTTACGGAGAGAATGTATATAGAGAAAAATTTAGTCATTGTTCCCAAATTATGCTACCAAGGCTAATTTAATACCCAAACTCTCAAAAGTATCAATGTGATACCCAAAGACCTATTTTGACATCAACGTGATACTTCCGTAAAAAATCTCTAATGGTGTCATCTGTTTGCTGACGTGGCAAGCACATAATGAAATGGCCAATTTACCCTTTTTTTTTGTTAATTCATTTTTCTTCTTCTTCTCCTTCGATTTTGTTCTAGCGCGCCAAACCACCGCAAGCTCCGCTCCTTCTCCCAAACCATCTCTCTCTCCTCTCCTTCTTTTCCGCCCAAACCATCACCAACGCTGCCATCATCCTCTCCAATTCCTGCTACAAATCCATATTTTTCGCACTCAACTCCCGGCGGACAGACCCAAAACGAAAGCTGGGTGACATGATAAAAAAAAAAAATCAAATCTTTTTGCACCCAGAAAAATGCTCTGGGCACCCAGCAGACGCCCATGTCTTCTTCTCCACCAAAACTGATCTCCTTCTTCTCCGCCCAGCAGCTCTCCTCTTCCGGCGCAACCAACCAGGAAACCAGTTCGCTACACACCAAATTCAGGCAAACCTTAGCTCCACCAACCATCTTCTTTCTTTGCAAAGACCGTCACCCATTTGCTGACAGCACCTCCATTCATCAAACCCCCTCCTCTGTCGCCATAGCCTCTGCATCCTCCTCTTCCACTGTCGCTGTCATGTCAGTAACAATAACAGTAGCAACCGGCGCCGGCTCGTCTTCGTCCTCCTCCACCTCTTCCTTCTCTCCTCTCAAAATCGCGTCTTTCATTTCGTCCACCGCCATTTTGAATTCAAACATGAGCTTCTCCTTCACCGCCTCGAACCCTTCATCTTCTTCGCTGTCTCTAGCGCTCTCGATCCTCTGCCTCCTTACCCTGCTCTGCCTATCGAACTGCCTCTCTAATTCCCCTCCCCGCCCCCGAACCACCCCCACAGCTGATCGCCGATCAAATGGAGCCGCTTCGCTATCAGAATCCATTTTCATGTATTGCAGGTGCTTTTGGTTGGGCCCATAACACAACCGAAACCGACCCGCCCCGATTCAAGAAATCGGCCCAACCGAAAATTCGGCCCAGGTGAGCAAAAAAATGGTGTTCGGTGCTAGAAATGGGATTTCCGAATATTTCGGTGGGTGTTCGGTTTGGGTCTGAACCGACCCGACCCAACTATGCCCAGGCCTAATGAGATTGCAAAAAAGTCTTCTGTCTTGGAAGCTCTCAAGATGCAAGAAAGTTATTGGAAAGAAAGAGCTCGGGTTAAGTGGTTCACTAATGGGGATAGAAGTACTTCTTTCTTCCACACTTATGCCAAGGTTCGTGCAACTAAGGCTCAAATGTTTTCCATCCATGATGGGGAAAGGTTACTTACTGACCCTTCAGACATTGCAACACATGCTGTGGCTTTTTATCGGAATCTCTATGATATTTCCTCTCCTTCTACAAATGTGGATCAGGTTTGTTCAGTTATTCCATCACTGCTGACAGATGAAGAAAATGCTGTGCTATCAGCAATTCCTACAATAGAGGAAATTAGAAATGTTGTTTTTTCTATGGATGGATCTAGTGCTCCAGGGCCTGATGGCTTTTCAGGGTCTTTTTATCAAGCTTGTTGGGATATAGTTGGTTCCGATGTGGTTGCAAGTGTACCAGCCATCCCGAAAGTCGTTGGGAAAAAGAACAATGTAAAAATAAATGCAAAGTTGACTCTGCAGAACCATTACATAATTGACATATGGACATAACCGGAATCCCACATCTTTTAAGCCGATCATCAATAGGCAAGCGATCAAAGAGAATCCTCCAAGCCAGAAAAGAATAGCGCGGAGGGATGAAAGAACGCCAAATAGTAGAAGCCCAGTCTCTCAAAATAAAGTATAGTCTAAGCAAGTTATAGCAATCAGAGAAAGATAACTCTCCATAGGCTGTAGACTCCCAAATGAGCATATCAAGTTCCGTGTCTAAAGGGAGGCAAATATCAGAAATTTTGCTGTACAAGTCGGGAAAGGTATCTAGGAAAAAAGGAGGAAGTTGCCAAGAATGATCTGAGATGAAATCTGCCACTTGTAAATCACTGAACACTGACCAATCTGAAACTCCCAAAATTTCCAAAATAGGATGACATGACCCACCCCGAATTTCACCTTGAAATCCGAGGTGGCCCTGTGGGGCCCACCTTAGGGATAACTCTACCAAAAATTCGGCAGAGTCACCTCTAAATGGACTACCCAAAAACCTGTACAACACACGAAAACACTTCAAGCAAACCAACCTTATACTCCTTGAGCCACCCTGCTCCCAATTACTAACAACTTTACCTTCACATAACACAAAACAGAAAACTCAACAATACTAATCCCAAAGGTTATCAGAGCAATACTACTATACACAGGGATATAAAAAAGAGAGTAAAGGATCAAGGGATCCTACACTGCGGAAGTAGTGACAACTATGCCTCAAATGTCATGTACGCCCGACCTCCACTAATTCGCCTGCAAACTGGGCATTAGAAACAGAAAGACCCAGAGGAAAGTAGACCAAAAATGTTAGCGTGAGTGAACAAAAATAAACAATTTAAAAGAGAAAGGATTTCATACTTTCCCACATTTATTTCATTAAAAACCGATGCATGCAACAATTAGAAAAACACATTTAGCTTTAAATCCAAGAATTCCAAAATGATAAATCGACTAGCCTCGCTAGTTACCACATTCGAAAACCATATTGTAAAACTGAAATCTCGTTTCTCAAGAAGATAAGACCAGCCCCACTGGCTACAGTGAAAATCGGACTAGCCCCGCTAGTCAAGCAACGATAAAATATGGGGAAGAAGTTTCACCATACGAAAGAAGGGAGCCTCCCAGGCTCGGGTCGGAGTGTCCCACACTCTCGAGCATCCCATGCTCTGCTCTTACTCACCCACGAACACATAGTAAGCAGGGAGGAGTACTAATAGGCTAGCTAGCAATAAATATGACGACCCAGGTATGGTGGGTTAAAATCATACGAAAATCGAAAATCAGTAAGGCTTCCCCATAAGTCCCGCGAATAAAGAAAACACGGGTACGATTCCCAACCGTACCAGGAAATTCTCGTAGAAAGTCGCATAAATCGACAGCGTGTCCCACATGCTAAAAGAATAATTAGATCATCAACAAGGCATTCCCAATGCCAAAACCGAAAGTCGATAGATAAATAAGAAATAACTTCATCGAAATCCCATTTCGAAAACCTTTCCAGAAATCTCAAAACAACGAATAGAAATATAATTAATTCCAGAAATCACCTCGGAAAAAAATAATTTGTCGAAATTCAATTTCAATTATAAATTCAAATCCGAGCATAACAATTTAATATCCAAAATTCACAACCGGTAAAAATCATAAATACTTCATGAAAATCATTATTGAAAGCAAATCCACGAGATAAATCGAAATCAAATTCCGAAATCAATTCATATGCTTGGAAAGTAATATGTTAATTAAATAAAGCATTAATTCAAGAAAATAAACGCATGCATCATTATTTAAAACAAAAGTCCACTCACAGTACTATTGGGCGACCACGCAAACGAGTTCCTTCATTTAACCGTAGCTCGCGGCATTGCCCTGTACACAATTATATTTCCGTAAACGGCAATCCGATAAAATAATTACGAACCTAAACGAAACCTCGAAAATCCCTATCTCCATTACTTCTCAAATTCAACCCAAATCTCTCCCACAACACCAATTCCTCAATTAACATATTCCACAACGAAAACGAGGGAAATCTGACGGCCGGATTTCCAACAATTCAATCACAAAACTTCAAACTTCGGAAATTCACAAATAATTCCAAACTCCTCCATAATTCACCAAACTTCACATACAAGCTCTACAACATATATACAATTTAATGGGCTAAAAACCGAAATTAAAACACTGCCCTACACACCTGCACGCGCCACCGGCAACCACCTCCGATGGCCACCAAAATTTGGCAGCACCATCTACTCAACAAACCCAACCTCTTTCTCAACTACAACAAGTTCCAATTTTACCTTTAAGTGCACGAAATCGCCGGTGAAATTTTTTCCAGAAAATTCAAAACCCTAGATTCGGGTTTCCTTCGATTCTCACTCTACACCGTGAATTGGAGCTAGAAACTTGAGGGAAAATGTTGCATGACTCGAGGCGCTCCCATTGCACTTGGTTTTATCGCTGGATCGGAGATGGCAGAACCGGAAGAATTTGCCGGAAATCCCAATCTGCTACAGTTTTCTTCAGGCCGTCAATTCTCACTTTTCCGGCCAAATCGCCGTGACCCAAGGGTACTAGCGTGTAGAGGAGAAGGAGGCGCACCGGCGATGGCCTACGACTCGTCCCCAGGTGGTCAGACGGCAGCAAAAATAAAGGAGAAGGAGAGAGGCCGATGCGGGGGAGAAGAGAGAGGAAGAGGGAGGAAGAGGGGTAGGTTTCCCGAAAATGAAAACTTACCCTGGTAACTTTCTATATATATAGAAAGTTACCGTGAACAGTAATTTTAGTATTTAGGCTATAACTTCCACATATAAGCTCCGATTTTTACGTACCACATATGCACGCGCTTGGTTTAACGTCCTCTACAACTTTCATGAAGGAAATTTTCTCAAATTTTGACCCAAACAAAAAGTCATATTTTAGGGCCCCCTAAAAGTACTGAAACGACAGTAAAAGTGAAAGTAAATGTCGTTTACCGTCCTAATGATTAGTAAATCAGTAAATTCTGGTTCGGGACGTTACATAGGATCTTAAAGCCATTTATCTTTCCAAAAAGACACTGAGCCACCATTTCCAATAATCCAATGACAATGTTGGGTAATATGAGGAGCAATAGAATGGAAACCTGGCCAAATTAAAGATTTTCGATGACTCACTATGGTCCTTGATAATAAAAAGTAACAGGTCCGCATATAAACACCCCATTGAGTCAAAGAAGTGAGATAGTCCCATGCAAACCTCAAAATAGCCGCAGAATTAAGAGTTGTCAAGTTAAGAATACCAATCCCGCCTTCTTTTTTCGGAGCACAAACTTGTGTCCAATCAACAGTGACAATTTTCTGAGTCGCAATATTACCAGGCCATATAAAATTACGCTCCCATGTAGATAACTTTTTCACAAGATATGTAGGCCATTGATACACTGAAAAACTATGAAGAAGCATACTTTGGAAAACAGGTTGCACAAGTTGAGTACGCCCAGCCATTGAAAGAAGCCTACCTTGCCAACCTATTAACCTTGACTTAGCTCTTTCAGCTATAATTTGGAGATGGCAACTGCGGGGCTTTCCACAAAATATAGGAACCCCAAAATAAATAAAAGGTAAACGCCGTGCATGAAAACCCAATATACGTTGAACTGCAGCTTTCCTGTGTCGAGAATTAGCTCCAAGATAGAAAATACTTTTCTCTGCATTAATACATTGCCCTGAAGCTGCACTATAACGATCCAAAAATCCACGCAAACGGGTAAGAGAGCGTTTGTCCCCATGGTAAAACACCACAAGGTCATCTGCATATAACACATGAGAAGGTGGAGTGCAGTTCCTAGGAAAAGATATTGGCTTCAATTGACGGGTTTGGAGAAGTAAGGATAGTCCCTGGCTAAGAGCCTCTTCCGCAAGACAAAATAAAAGTAAAGAGAGAGGATCTCCTTGTCTAACACCACGAGCACAAGTGAAAAAACCTTGGGGAGAGCCATTGATTAAAATAGATAGCCTTGCCGAATGAAGAATAGAATTGACCCAATAGTGAAAATGGGAGAGAACCCAAAGTTGCTCAAAACTCGGAGCAAAAAATCCCAATTCAGAGTGTCAAAAGCCTTTGCTATATCCACTTTGATACCCATATTACCACCATAAGCCTTTCGGTCCAGTAAGTTGAAGCATTCAGAAACCATACCAATACACTGATTAATTCGCCTACCAGGCAAAAAAGCAAATTGCTCAGGAGAGATTATACGTGTAGCAATAGACCCCAAGCGAGAAGCCAAAATCTTTGGAATAATCTTGAAGAGAAAATTGGCTAAAGCAATTGGGTGAAACTGAGTAATAAGCTTATCATTTGGGACTTTTGGAATGAGAACTAAGAAGTTGCAATTCATGTTGGGGTAGATCTAGTTTTGCAGAAAACATTGTCGTACATATGTGGCTCTCTGTTGGATTTATGGGTTGGTTTTTGTCATAAGGCTGTTTCCCCTCAGCTTTATAATTTGTGGTTAGCAGCTGGTTTGCTTACTTTCATGGAACTCTGGAAGTCGCGAAATAGACTCAGGTTTGATAATCGATCCCCTATTTTTTCTACATTGTGTTGTTCAATTATGGCATTGATTCGACAATTTGGTTCTCTTGTTCCTGGTAACTATAAGGGTGTTCTTGATTCCCGACTATTATCTTCCCTTGGGGTGTGTCCCAAGCCCCGTAAAGAGCCCAAGATTCACCATGTTCTATGGCAACCTCCTCTCTTCCCTTTGGCGAAAGGTAATCCTGGTCCTGCAACTTGTGGGGGAGTTTTTCGTGATGCATCTGGGGTTTTTTTTAGGGAGTTTTTGCCAATCTCTAGGTTGCAATTCATCTTTTTATGATGAACTTTATGTGGTTATTGTGGCTATTGAAGTTGCTTTCACTAGAGGTTGGCTTACTCTATGGTTGGAAAGCGATTCTATTAGTGTGATAGCGTCTATTTCCTCCAAATCTTTCTCTCCTCCATGGGACTTGAGAGTGAGATGGCAAAACTACTTGAAGAAAATTCAACAAATGCAATTTCGTAGCACTCATATTTTCAGATAAGGGAATGCAACAACGGACAAAATGGCAAATTTAGGTGTTTCAAGTGACTCGTTTACTTGGTATGCTAGTCCTCCTGCTGAGCTTCACAGTTACTTGCAAGCTGATTTTTTGGAACTCCCAAATTATCATTTTTCATTTTGATAAATGGTTGCTTATTTAATGTCTGCAAGTGGCATGATGAAGGAAATTATTATGGTTGCCGAGATGATCCAGTTGGTTTGTTATTATTGCTCACGCCTTGTCAGAGGCTTATATTTCTAAGAAGTTGTGCGCAAGGTTACCTACATGATCAACTGCATGAAGCTGCAAGGGAAAATTTGGCATATTTTGGGTGCTAGCCTTTTAATTTCATGGTTGTTTCTTTCTTTTAGGATTTGTACATGAGGGGGAAGTTCCCCTTCTCTCCTCTTTCGTTGTCTTTTTCTTCTTTATTTGGACTTTGTATTTTTTCTCTTTATTATTAATAAATTGAATAGGGGGACGGGCGGTGGGTTCCCAGAGTGGGGCAGACCATTCGCCTTAGAGTTTGAGGCTGGGACAAATTCCCTACATTGTCTGTCTTCGAGGAGCTAATATCGCCTAATCCCTTATTCTTAAAACCAAAAAAAAAAAAAAAAAAAATCATGCATGCTGCTGGTGGCATATACAGAGTTAATTAATTTAAATTTTGTCACGATCATGAAGGTGGTCACAATTAATGGAATCCAGCTTATTTATAACAATAACTGTGTGGTTCAATATTCATCACTTGGACAACTAGTGGATCAGTACTAGTTAATTTGGTGGATCCAAACTCGCATATACACAATCCATGCACTGCAGAAGTGCAGATAGCAGTTCCATCCACAAATTAATAATTTATTAATTGCTTATTTTCTATATCTCTATATGTACCACGTTATCCCTTGGCCCTTGCTTCAACGTTTTGCTATATATAAATATATATATATATATATATATATATATATATATATATATATATTGGCCCTTGCTTCAACGTTTTGCTGATAGCAATTCCATCCACAAATTAATAATCTCTATATGTACCACGTTATCCCTTGGCCCTTGCGTCAACGTTTTGCTATATATATATATATATATATATATATATTACAGCATTCGTCTTCGGCAGCTCCAAACTTCTTTTTCCATCATAAAAGAAAGTGTGTTGTTTATCAAGGAAATTTACTTGTTGTCAACAATTTGATGAGTTGATGAGCATTAGCTAGTGAATATCATTTTTGTTCTTCATTCCTTAATGAAATTAAAAGGAATCAATTTCGGGCTTGGGAAGTTGAGATCTATTTATAATTATTTACCATTGTACAAGTTTGCTGGTCTCAATCGCAATCTAGCCATCCAGGCAGGTAGACATGCATGATAGAGAGAGAGAGAGAGAGAGAGCAAAATCTGCTGCAGAATTGCAGATGCATCTCTGTGATCAATTTTATTTTGTATTGAATAAAGAATGCTGGCAAGCTAGTTTCTAACTTCGCATGCAGTGCCAGGTACTCGTCCTCATATGCATGGTCTCCTTATTAATATAGATAATTTATTTGGGGTCATTATTATATAACCAATGATTCAAAACTAGCTAGTAAGATGCCAAAAATATTGAAATTTTCACTCTTCGTTAGATCAGTTGCGTACTCACGGTTTGATTCGCTCACAGTTACCTCCTCTTTTGTTTTCGATACGGAGCTATATAGCTATCTCTGGCGGGTTTAACGGTGCTGTGTTCCCTTCAAATAATATAACAACTTGACAAAGGTTTACATATCATAGACACAATTTAACAGATCAAATAATACATCCAGTGTTACGTTGCAAACACTGAGGAATTTCTTTACTTGCTAATGAAACCAAAGTATCTGATTTTTGAAGTACTTTACTTTCAAAGAGTATCATCAATTCACCATTTTGTTCAGGGGCAATGATATAGGGCCTCAATGAGACCTAAGATTTGTGGCCTCAAATCCTAGGTGTCATGCCACATAAGTAAATAAAAATTTATTTTCAATTCCATATAATATATCTTGCCACATCATACTATTTCAACACCAACTTTACCCTTCTACATTTCCTTTTAGATGTTAATTAGGGGGTGAATCAATTTCATTAATAAATTTAATTAGATGACAAAAAAAATATCAGCTATTATGTCTACAGATTCTTTGATCCATATTTTTCTTCATTTAATTAAATTATTTCCTTTAATTTTTCTTCCCAAATGGCATTAATATATTGAATTATGTGTCAAGAAATAGACGTTAACTTTTCTTTCCAAATATTGATTAATTTCATCCACAAAAATATAGCATTAGTTAATTGAATTTGAGAAATACTTATGTCTAAATTAAGAGGTATGAAAAAATTACACGTTAGCAGCCATTAATTAACATTTACAATCTAAATATAAGGGAAAGACAAACAAAAAATAATAAATTCAGATTTAACGTTTAAACCCTAGCTACATAAAGAGAAAACAATGAACAAAAAAATAAATACAATCATATGAATATGTATTTTTCACCTTATATTTTCAAAATTTGCAGAAACTTAACAAAGGTTGAATTCATATACATGTGTTATACAAATCTATTAATCGAATGTACGTGCAAATCTATTAACTGAGTTACATGAAATTTTTTCTACTCTTGATTGAAGAAAAAAAAATTGTTGTTTAAATCTAAGCATGAGTGTAATGAAAAAAAAATGAAAGAAAGCCAATTTTTTTTTTTAGAAGAAAGCCAAAATAATTTAGAGTCATTAGATTTTTGAAGGATAAGATGGTCTTTTTCTCAATAATGACATGGCATGATTTGACAAATAGGTGATTTGTGTAGATGACATGACATGACACCTAAGATTGAGGCCACAAATTTTAGGCCTCATTGAGGCCACAAATCATTTTCCTTTGATAAACTTTATAGACATACATTTCCCCATTGCTAAACTAGGTAGCTTCAACAAAATTTATAGCGCCAGTTCATTAATTAGAGAAAAAGAAAAGATTATTTCACTTCTTACAAAAAAGTACGACAATGAGAGAACCTTTTTGCATCACATCCGCCTCACCAATAAGTATCTAGGTTTTCTTTATCTTTCACGAAGAGGAATAGCAATCAAGATGTTTTATGAAGAAAGAATACAACACAATATTTGAGGCTCAGCATGATCTAAAATTTGGCCTCAAAGAATGTCCAAAGACAACTGAATAAGCTATGGTTGCATGAGTTCAAATATGTCGGACAACTTGCTTGTATAATAATCTGGATGAGTCTTATTTGAAGCGTCTTGAAGAGCGGATAGCGTTGTAACACCTGTTGTTGTAATTGATCATCAAATCACTACTTCATTTCATTAATCTATTGATGTTAATGAATATGAGCATATCACTCACAATTCCTGTACCTGAAAGAACGAGCAGAGTTCTGCACCCAGCATTCTGTCCAAACAATATATCAGTATCTAATCTATCACCCACCATACACATTTTGGAGCAACTAATGTCGAATCTGCAAAAGAATACAATGAATCAGACACCTCATAAATTGGACCCCTACATATAATTCTAGTTCTGCAAAGCCACAATAAAACTGTGTACGTGACATGAAGTTGAACCAAGGTAGGTCTACCATCAATCCTGCAGTTGTGTAATTCCAGTCTTGGCATATACTCATATGTGATACCACCTAAAAATCACATTTTCATCTAATTTTGGCATTTGATTAACTATATGGATTCAAATCAAATGACATTTCAGATACAGATTTCTTCTTTATGATTTTATTTTTCAAAAGTACATAAAAAAATATGAAATACAACTGTATTACATATATATGTGTGATTCTGGACAATGATGCTTTGATAAGATTTCTTACTTCTTTAGTAAAAAGTCCATGAGGAAAGTGGATGGCTTTCCAACTACAATAGGCTCCTTCTGAGTGGTTCCACATATAGCAGCTACCATACACCCAGCACCTGAAAACCAAAAGTGGACAGCCAACTGTAAAGCCTAAAGTTCCTGTAAAGCCTAAAGTCACATGTGTTGATTATTTTCTGAAGGACAGGACAGAAAAGAACCAGGCCACTCTTGTAAGTCAGTCATGTGTCCAACTGCATCACGATTGGTCGCAATGAAAAGGCATCCTGGATTTTCACGTATACAAAGAGTTCCATATCTGCCAAGTGAATAACAAAGTATCTTAAGCAAAGTAGGGAATACCAAATAAGTCTTGCATTTGAATCTCACCAAACGAACAGGTTGTAAAGATGCTGACAGTAACCGTTTTATTATCAAACTTTTGCATTCTACCAAATTAGGAACTACATACGTAGAAACTTAAATGTGATTGCAAGTACCAAGAATCATAGTCTGAAAACTAGAGAGAAGGGAGCAGGGATAATAACATTCTTACTGAAGTTTGTAATAGTTGATATACTGGTCAAGACCAACAACAACTGCTCCAACCTGAGAATAGGAGTTGCATAACTTTTATGCTATGCAATGCAGAAAGAGAAACTACAGAGCTAAAAAGTCTATGGCCAAGAGGTTACATTACACTTTTATCATGTTCAAAGAGGCAATTTGATTTCAGCTGTACTGTCTTTTTACCATCTTCCTGCAATGTAATGTTCATCAGTGTCTCTGAAGGGTCAGTAAAATCAACACATCAATGTTGCTCATAATTCTCACACCCTAGGAATATTAAAAAAAAAAAAAAAAAAAATTGAAAAACAAGCACAACAGCTAACAAAAAGGGAAAATTGAAATCATGCTTGCACATTGTAAAAGGCTATTGCCAACTTGAATAATCGTGCATGGTGAATGTATGACCATCAAAGAAATCTGAAGAGTATGTCCCAGAACAGATTGATATAGTTTGACAAGTATCATTTTTGTAGACAAAAACACTGGGGTGCCAAAATGCCTTATCTGGCTTACTTGAGCTGACTGTTAAAAGAATCTTAACAGGGGAAACTTCTCGGGGAAGTTACTTTCCTAGGGCATTCAAGCATGCCCTCTCAAATTAAAGCTTACATAAAGAACTGCAGACAACCATATGCCACACACAAATTCACTAGGTGGCGAAATGATCCATCCATTCTTCAGTGGTGGTTTAACTAATTATAAGAAGAAGGACTTGTTATGATTTAGAGACTTCCAAGTTGTTAAGCTAGAGAGGCCAGGGGCGGAGATGAGCACTTGGCTCCAGTTATAAAACTAAGTAGAAAAAAAACACCACAGTCTCTCTTAAGATAATTTCAACCAAAAAGAAAAAGAGAGGGAAAGATTGGGCATTAAGCTTACAGGGCCACCAAGAGCTGTAAAGCCAGCAAGCTGCAGCTCTTCTAATATGCCCTGTTCACCTATTACATAAACCTGCAAAGAAAGACAGCAATGTGAACAGACAAACGGGAGAAGACGAACACGAAGCAGCAGCAGCAGCAAAACAAACCTTCTTGTGTTTGGGAAAGTGAATGAGTTGCAAGTACATTGCGGCAGCAAAGGATGAAGAGAATATCTCGTCCTACAGATTAATGGTTCAACAAGCAAGATAGATATACCACTGAAGAAAATAAATTGAGTAATTATGAAAGAGAGAAGAGAAGAGAAGAGAAACACCTCGGTAACCGAAATGCCAAGGGAAAGGAACTTGTTGGCGTATTGCTTTCTTGATTTTGTGGAGTTGTTTGTAACGAATACCAGCTTCTTCCCCTGATAAATACTATAGATGTTTAGTAATTAAATGATGATTGGCTTGAGATGAATATCAGAATCGGGGGAAAGAGAGTGGTGGTGGTGCCTTTGATCGAAGAAAGTCAAGTGTATGAGGCACGCCATCGATAAGCTTGTCGCCCTTCCAAATCACACCTGTTCTGGTTTGGTTCATCATGTTATTATTGCTCAATCAAACCAAAAAGAAATGAAGGGAATGGAATTACCATCGCAATCGAAGAGAAAGGCTTGGGTGGAATCTAGAAGATGCTTCACTTTCTCAAGAGACAGCAGCTGGGAGCCGGAGTCGGAGGGGAAGGAGTTCATCGTCGATGGCGTTCCAGGTTAGACAACCAAATCGAACCAAACCAGTCAGACGAGGAAGGACGACCGAAGGAGTGGTAGCGGAAGCACTACCCGTACGTTCGTATGTATATTCTTTCTCGTTATTTTTAAGTATTTCCAACCCACTACTTATTTCAAAATAAATTTAAAATTTAGCTAATTTAAAGATTTTTTTTTTTAATAAATTAATTATCTTCATAATGAAACACATCCACAAACATTCTTGGAGTGCTATCAAATGTGCTAGCCTCACGCCTCACGCCCCATAATGACTACTACATACTCTTCCGCTGTTATCTATAAACAGAATAAGAAGATGTGGTAGTACCCACGGTAGTACATAGAGATAGGTCAATTCATTGAACATCCAATGCTCTACTATTACAGAATAGTTTGAATCCTCATTTACTACTCCAGAAGAATTCACTAGTACCACCTACGTTGACCAGAATCATAGCATGTTGAATCAAACCTCCGGAATCCCAAATACGAAACCTTAGAGAGCTAGAGCTAGAGTGCATCAGTTTAGTCCGCGAAAGAACTCAAGTCCAGCTTAGAGCTCGTAGTCAAAAACTAGCGAATCCAGACCAGCGAATCCATGCATTTGGGTACAAACCAAAAACTAGGCTGCTAAGGATTAGCACAGTCATCAACCCCCTCAGTTGATTTGTTGGTCACTCCGCAAACTGCCTTGTCGCTAATCATAGGCTATCCACTGCCCTTCTCCTTAGCATCTACAAATCGGATGGCCTAGACATCCAATAGTGTTCGCAAATCCCTAAAGGCCTTAAGGTGGCCTCTACTTGATCAAACCCTACCCGGCTAACACAATCAAGTTCAAGAGGTCAATGACTGCAACACCATCCTCTCCTTCGAAATCATCTACTATGGAGAAAGATTCCTGTTGAAAATTCGCCGACAGAAGTTGATGGTGGATCGTCGCAAGAAGACAGTGAAAGGCAAAGTGGGAAGGTCTGCTTGGTGTCAATGCAAATCGCTGTTGTTAAGGTCTCCAACCATGGCGGCTAGGGTTTGTTAGCAAACAGAGGAGGATCCATCTCATTTTTCTTTCTCCGCTTTCTATATTTCTCTCATTCAGTATACTCCCTTTGTCTTTATTAAAGGATAAAATTCTACTCCAACATAATACCTTAATAAAAGTTAAATTTAACTTTTACTAAATCATCTAGCTATATTTAGCTAGAGAGTACACAGAATTTAGCCAAAAACTTAAACTTCCAAATGTTTTAAAGTAATTTAACTTGAAATTTAGCTTACCTCGCTAAAACATAACTCAAAAACTAGCTAGCAATATTTCATTTTTCAGTTACTTTTAACTATGAAAATAATTATCACTGTTAGAGATTTCCTTTTTAGTTACTTTAATCTGGTGTAAATAACCTCATTTCATGTAAGTTAAGCTAGCCAATCCTTTGCTAGCAAAGATCACTCTCAAGAGAAGTATCTTGACAACAATAAATCCCTCGGGATGCCAAAAAGGTTGGGCCGAAAACCCAATAGCCCCCTTGCTCGCTAAGTGCACCCAAATTGCTTTGGACACCCTAACAACTCAGGGCACCCAATAAAGAGTACCAGGATCACTTGCACATCGTTGTCCAATTTCACCATTCTCCGCCACCAACCTAATATCCTGGCCAGCACTGGCTAGAGCAAGATCCGGCTAGTATTCAGGAAACCGCCTTCTCCCTACTACATGTTAACCCAAAAATCCAAAACCGGGATAACAACCATATCATTGTTGGTTGTCGATAACAATTCTCATGGGTATAATTCCGCTGTAATTGTTTAAACAACCAAATTGAAATGGGGGCCATCCATCATTAAACAGAGAAGCAAATGGATAATGAAGGGACAATTTTTCGAGTTGAGATCAATAGTGAATCTCCAATCAGAGCCACCTGAGATGGACATGCCACAAGTTTGAGAAGACAAACATGAAATTGTCCAAGGATTGTTACATAGAATGCGGCAGCCATGACTGCTTGAATCATATCGGAGAACTATGAGAGATGGAGAGACCCTGTGAGATCCCACATCACCCGGGGGAGAGGAGGTGATGTGTCATAGATATGCAAATTCCTCTCCCCATAATAGACACATTTTGGGTGGGAGTCTAAGAACAAAACCGTGAAGACGAGACTCAAAGCAGAAAATATCTTATCATGTGGACTGAGCTGTGACAGACATGTACTCGAGTTGTGCGACAACATAAGTACTTGAATAGATCTCCATTTGAGATGGAGGCAGGAGCAGAGAAGTTGACTGCTGGGGAGAAACCCTAGCAACCACGACTTTCTCATTAAGGTTTTGCTAATGGCCTACCTAACTTGTCAACTTGTCATAAAAATTACTAAGATTTACATGACATTATCATAGTCATTGCTCATTAGCGTCTTTTTGATATGATTTGTAATGGTTCCATGTAATAGGAGTCAAACTGTCAAAGACTCAAAGTAGAGGAGAATTGCAAGTGGAAAATCTTTATTATTCCTAATAATTAGTCAAAATGGCCAGGGAGGATGGATAATTAACTTTAAAGGTTAGTCGAGAGATCTCCTAAATATCAGTATATAGTTAAAAGAAATGAAAATCTGTAGGGTGTGGCTATTGCTATCTTATTATTTTCTTTATTTTCATTACACCCTACATTTTAATTTCAATTATTAAATTTATTTATATGGGTTAATTCCCTTTCCAACAATATCCTTATATGACATATCCAATTAAAAAATAAAGGGAAAACGTCACAAACAGTACCCAAACTTAAAGTCATTCTATACTTTGGTACCTCATCTCCTAAATATATCACTTTGATACCTCAACTTATTATTTATGCATAAGATTCATACACGCCGTTAATAACAGCATTAACTCAAGTGACATGTAGCTTTCTGTCATGGGTATTTTCGTCAATTTATATTTTCCCACCAAAAATCTCATGTTATTTGCCATTTAATAAAAACTCACTCCGTTTATTCATATTTATATTTATTAAAAAACAAAAACAGAACAAACATCTTTCTTCATTGCCGATGAAACCAAATAACCATGGATCTATATTTAAAGAGTAAGCAAATAACTACTACAACCACAAGTACTAAAAGTTTCAAGCAATTTCTACAGCTCTACTAGAGACAATCTGCTATGATTGGTATTGAAATTGATCATGCATAATGAATTGAACAAGCATTTTTCCTTCTTTGTATGAAGAGTTCTTCAATTCAAAGGGGAAAGACTCAAACCCTAAACTTGAAAGAAAACTAGTATCTACCCAACAAATTACATTTGAAGAGCTAAAATAAGATGATATAGAATCAACAATTAATAAAGCTAGTAGACAATTTGATCTTATCCAAATCACTCTCTATTTGTGAATTAGCAGGCTGAAAATGATAAATCTCTCACCTCTTCTCATTTTAATTATTATGTTTCCTGGGATCATAACAATAAGTCAAAATTTCTAATACATTAACTTAAATTGATCTTCCATAAACCCAAATATAATATTTTCCTTGATGACAGATTTATTTTTAGCAAAAAGAAAGGAATTTCAGATCATCTCCCATGGAATTTTTGGTGGGAAAACATAAATTGAAGAAAATACCCATAGCAAAAAGCTACATAACACTTGAGTTAATGGTGTTATTAACGGCGTGTATGAATCTTATGCATAAATAATAAGTTGAGGTATCAAAGTGATATATTTAAAAGATGAGGTACCAAAGTGTAAAATGACTTTAAATTGGGGTACTGTTTGCGACTTTTTCCCAAAAATAAATGCTTTTAACGAAAATATCTCATTTAATTTATACTCATAAAAATAATAAAATTTATTAAAATTTCCTAATAAAATCATAATCTGATTTACTCTCATTTGTTTAATTTTTTATTTCAATTTCAACGTTCGCTATTTCAATCCATGTAAAAAGATTAATAAATTTACAACTATGATCAATGAAGAAGCGATTGATTTTTTTTCTTTGTGTTTTAAATTTTTACTTTTGGTATTCACAAAGAATATTGCAAAATTTTTGATGAAGTTAAAAATAATAGTTTTGTGAATTGAATAACGAATTAACAATGAAGAAGCAACAAAAAGACAAAAAAATAGTAATAAATTCAAATTTTGGTGGAGAAGATAAAGATTACTGTTATCAAATGAGAAATTAAGTAGTCTTTGTATTTAATTAATTACTTATATATTTATTTTTTCTTATATATTTGGATTTTAGAAAATTAGTGTACTTATCAGTCATTTTGCACTTTGGGTAATATAGTTTTTCAATAATTCAAATGTTTGTAGGGTGAACTAAGAAAATAGTAGGGTGACAATAGCCGCACCCAAATCTGTATTGTTCCTTGAGAGATTCTTTAGGTAAGGCACCCGTACCACTTGGCCGTGTGTTCAGCCAATCATTGCCTATGCAGGGGGTGTTTTGGGTATTTCATTATAATTAAACATGGGTAATTTTAAAATTCAATTAAAAAATAGAGATATATGATTAGCCGGACATAACACGTGGCCGATGTTTGGTAATGTAAGGAAAGTTATCCGGAAAGTTGTTAAAAAGTATGTAATTAATGAAATAAAATAATATATTGTGAGTAATAAATACAAGGAAAAAAGGGGGGAAAAAAGGGGGGAAAATGATTCCCCCCCCTATTTTCCTTTGCTTCGGAACTCGGAAGTGTTATAGTCTAAAACGGCGGCTGTACTAAATTGAAGTCGGGTGGGCATCCCTACCAGTCACTATCATGTGGAACTCGTGCAAATTATAAACTAATGCCATATTTTTCAATGTTGATGGCTGGCCGGCTGCTCACGACTATCAACCGCCGTTGGATATTGCCAAATTACCTGATCCGGTGGTTCAAACTTAAAAAGAAAAACAAACAAAGTGTTGAAATAATTAAAGACTAGCATGGCAGGCTGGCTCGTGTGAATGGATAATATTTGCGTTGGTAGTCGTAGGGCCTAGTCTGAGACTCTGAGTATGACTGACTAGGCTGGTATACATATATCATGATCATGATATGTCGATATGATATGAAACAGACAAACAAACAGTAGAATCTTTCTACCTAACCCAGCAAGCTATTAGTCCCCCAGTCACCAATTGGGTGCTGGCATGCTGCCCTGCCAAGAGGAGGGCCAAGCACTCCTCGTTGGACTTTGTTATTCGCTCATGCCCTCGTTTTCATCTTTTAATCACTCTTATGCCATTGCCACCATGATTAACCATCACTATATTATCATAAACAACCACGCAGGGGAGGTTTTATACTATTCTTTTTGCCAAAAGTCCAAAACCATCTCAATACTCCTTTTACGGTTTTACCTAACAAATACAATTTAGAAAAACCTAAAGAGGATGCAGGTTGATTCCCATTCCCAGCTTTCTTGCATAATTGATTTCTTTCTGTATTTTCGAAAGAGACAGTTTCCTTCTTAGAGCAACTATAACAATTTTTCTATAATTTATGTATTATAGGAAAATAAAAGTCATGTTGTAGAGAAACTGAATTTGAGAGGAATTTGCTGTGTATTCTCATTGATAATAGGGGCCTCTTTATATAGAGGATTACAATGCATAGAATCTCAATCATACAAGGAAAGTAATTCTACATTGATTAGGATTCTAGATCCTTCTAATTAAATCCTATTACCACTAGGTCAAGTAACCTAGAGTTTGGGCTAAACACAAATTAGGTTTTCCTTCAACACTCCCCCTTGTGTTGCCCAAACGCGGTGCTTCTCTCGTTGCCTCGTTAAAAACCTTGCCGAGTAACAAAAACCCAGTGGGACAAAAATAACCTCGGTCGAAGGGGAAAAAGAGCACAACACACCCTTCACGATTCGAGACGAACATGTAGACATCTCCCCCTGATGTCTGCACCTCCCCCTGATGACTACGATCATGGGAGTTCAGATAATTTTGGCAAGTCAATTCTTGCCACATGTTTCTCGAACGTGGATTTGGGCAATGACTTAGTAAACAAGTCTGCCTCACTGTCCTCAGATCGAACCTATTTCACTTTGATCTCAAGGAGTGTCTGTTGTTGCTGATTATGCTTGGTGTTGTCGCTTTTGATGTAGCCTTGCCTCATTTGTTCAAAACAAGTAGCATTATCCTAAATGCTCGTAGGCTCATCTGTGGTAGACTTCAAACCACAATTGTTCGAACATGCGTAATTATGGATCCAATCCATATACATTCACGAACCACTTCGTGAAGAGCAATGATCTCTGCATTGTTCGAAGATATAGCGACTACGGTCTTCTGTAGACCTCCAAGTATCACGGTCTTTTCCCATGGTGAACACTTAACCAGTTTGGGAGACCTTTGTGTGGGTCAGAGAGATACCCAACATCAGCAAAACCTTCCAAAACACATGTCTTTTTGGGATGGGGATAGAGAACGCAGGCCAGCGTTGGCGGCGTACCTGGTGTGTGATGGCTCCGAATCCATCATCTTTTTGTAGGGATAGAACAAGCCCATATCATTCATACATCTCAAGTATCGAAAGATATCTTTTACACCAATCCAATGGCGTCGCGTTGGCGCAGAGCTATATCTAGCTAACAAGTTCATGGTAAATGAGATGTCCGGTCTTGTGCATTGAGCTAAGTACAATAATGCGCCTATTGTACTTAACTAGGGCATTTCTGCCCCTAGCGCATCTTCGTCATCATCCTTCGAACGAAGAGGATCCTTTTCAGGATCAAGACTACAAATGATCATGGGGGTGCTTGGAGGCTTGACCTTGTCAAAATGCCTAAGCATCTATCGACACGATGCTCAAGTTCCAAACCGAGACATAATCGTGTTTCCCAAAATCCTTCATCTCAAACTACAGATTTCAAGTGTTCAGCGGTTTCCCTTAACTCTTTAAAGACTTCTAATGAAGATCATGTCCAACATGAACCGCGATAGAATCTGAAACTTGTCATAAAACGCGTGGGCATATCCCTTCCCAATCAAGTAGTCACTTTAGTGAGCGTTTCAACATTTTGTAAACGCGCTCGTGGTCTAGAACCTCTTGACTTGGGTAAATGAAGTTCGCCATGAACCTTCATGTATGTTCCGTATCTAGATCCCTATGGAGATACGTAATGACCACATTTGTAAGCTGCATGTTCAGTTATTCGGAAACTACCAAACTGACAGGGTAGTGGAGTGCAATGACATCCATTACGAGAGAATATGTCTCATCGTAGTCGATTACAGGGCGTTTTGTGAGAAGCCTTGCGCCATAAGGCGAGATTACCATCTCTTTTTCTCATCACGCTTTCTAATGAAGACCCATTAGTCAACAGGTTTTATGTTAGGAGGTGTTGGCATCTTTAGCTCGAAAACCTTCCTCTTCATTAGAGAATCCATCTTAACCTGGATCGCATCTTTCCATTTAGGCCAAATTTCTCTACGTTGACATTCATTCATCAACGGAGCGTGGTTCGATATCATCTAACTCAAAAACTCATGCGCAACAAAATACGCAACTACATCATCAATTCTGATGGAGTTTCTATCACACGTCTCATGTACACTAGTGTAATTTTCATAGAGCTCTATATTCTCAGGAATAGGTTTTGACGTTGAGGCGTCCCCCAACGATAACCATAACCCGGAAGATTCTCATGAGACGGATTTTGAGTCTTGATAATCAAAGGATTGGAATGTGCCAAAGTATCATTCGAACCCACGGGCCTCTCCACGCATCCTAGCTGGGGCCATGGCCTATAACGCCAACGTGCCACTTTCTTTGGCATTGGCGCCATGCCTACCTCCTTGTAGGGTGGCGCTACGTCCTCTCGTAGGGACGTCCTTCCTTGCAGGCATGTGTGCAGCATATTTGTGTGATCTCGTCACTTTAATAGGGATCAAGATGAGACATAGTGGGGACAGACTACGACAATTCCTGTCGTTCCTGTTGAACATTTGTGTTCTTATCTCCCCCTAACGACGGGAAGACTGTCTCATCAAAGTGACATCCGCAAATCTAGCAGTAAGAAGGTCGCCTAGCAAGGGCATTTAAGTGGCGGACGATTGTTGGAAGCTCAAATCCAACGTAGTTGCCTATTCGTCTGTAAGGACCCATCATAGAGCGCTGTGGCGGCGCAATTGGCACATAAATGGCTCACTCAAATGTGCATAAGTACAAAATATGTGTACCCAGTCACTAGCTGTAACGCATAGGTACATTGAGTGGCGGTAGGTCGTAGACGAATTACCATGACTGCATGCGATATCGCATCACCCCAAGCGGATGTAAGAAGATTGGTGCGCATTACCAATGTTCGGACTACCATCGTAGTCGTTTCCGCGGGACCAATTGGGTGTGTACATGGGAATGTGATGTCCAACATCAAACCCATTGCAATATCCATCGAAAGTCTTCGATGTAAACTCACTAGCATAGTCAAATCCAATTGACTAAATAGGATGATTTGGGGAGTGAGCCCATTGTCATATGATATGTGCTAGGAGTGTAGCGTAGGCAGCAGTTATATGTGGACAATGGCACAACACGTGACCAGCGTGTTTGCGTGTCAACCAACATCATAAAATATTTAAGCGTCCGCAAGTTGGTTGAATCAATCCACAAAATCCCTACGGATTCTTTGTAAGAACAGAATGAGTATTGTCATATCCTTTGCATAGGACGGTCTCAGTCCTAATTTCCCTAAGGAACGGGCTTAGTAAAACGAGCGAGAGGCTTTAGAAGCAACCAATGAGAATTTTGGTTAGGCCTGAGCGTCTGAAACGCTATTGTGAAGCAAGTTGGTGATTGCAGCATCACCTAGGGTGCCATCACCATGATGGACGCCATCCATGGAGTCATGGATAGGGACTACGCCAGCCCTAGGCTGGTGGTGGACGGAGGCGGTGCCCTAGGCAGCAGCGTCGGTCACAGTTAGTCTAAGAATCAACTTTTGATTCATGCTTCATTTCGCTCGAGAGAAAAGATGTCCGTGTGAAGTCTTTTGTAGACGGATCATCATATCATGACTAGGATGATCTATCCTATCGTGACAAAGCCAATATGTGTCTAAATCCAAGAGATCTTCTCTCAAAACTTTATTGGATTTAATAGCTCGAATAGTGACATAAAGTCCACTAGAGAGACACATAAACGTCTCTAAGATGCGTCTTTGTTCGCAATCATTAGAGGTAATGCAAAGGAACTCATTTCCGTTCTCTACATGCATTTTCGCATGGAATTCGTTGGCTATTCATAGGGTACTATTTACCCTAAGAGCGTAGAGAGTTTCTGTGACAACTGTAATCAAGGTGCCATTTGGCAAGTGGAACTTGGGCTATTCCATGTCCTTGAATTAATATTGATGGCCCAGCCATCGTAGTCACAAAGTAATATGCTCAGAATCAAAATTGAGTCATAATGAAAAGCACTCGAAATTTTATTCATAAGCCAATGGAGTACATCATTGTTTCTATGATCAAAGAAAATCTAATCCAATAAAAAGTAATATGGCAATCGCCTACATCTCTTGGAAAATAAAGACTTAAACAGAATTGGCGATCTATTGATCCCAGTCAGATTTGTAGTCTTCAACCCTTAACTCTAGATCATCTTCTTGATCTTCTTGTTCCACATAGTGAGCTTCTCTTGCTTCACAATATGCTTTGTAGGCGGTGACAAGTTCTTCACGAGCTCTACAAATGTGTGCCCAATGATTGGATACTCCATATCGAGAACGTGCATCTCTTTGCTCAGACTCCATTGATTGAGGCGCTTTGAAAGCGTCATTTAGATGGCTCTTAGTGTTGGTGGCGCCACCAACATGGCCAGAGGCGTTGCCTCCCTCTCTCTTTCCACGTTAACCTCTTCGGTTCCGTGTTCGCCTATTTTGGCGGTTACCTTCCCAAGTAGAGCGATTATATGGACCAGAACGTCCAGAAGTATCCCTAAGATTAGGGTTTCGCTCTTGGCGCCCTCTCTTAGAGGTGCGACTATAATTGGATTCTGGAATATGTTCTGTTTCCACAGATCTCGAATTATAGTTCTTCACAAGGATATTGTCATGCTTTTCAGCAACATTCATAGCTCCAATGAGCTCATGAAACCTTGTGATCCGTCTTGCATTTACATCCATTCAATAGTTCTTAGCAACCATCAATGCATAGACGGGGAAGGTAGAGAGAGTCTTCTCAATCAACATCGCATCTGTGATCTTTTTACCACAGAATTCCATTAAGGATTTAATGCGAAGTGCTTCCGAGTTATAGTCAAGAACTGTCTTGAAATCACAGAAGCGGAGGCTATGCCATCTCACTTCTAGGTCAGGAAGCAAGGAGTCACGGACGTTGCCAAATCTTTCTTCGAGTGAGACCCACAACCTTCTGGGGTCTTCTTCATTCATATACTCGTACTGGAGCGAATCATCCATATGACGAGTCATTAGGATGATGGCTTTCGCCTTATTTGCCTATAAGGCTGCTCTATTTGCTTCCAAAGCTTGAGCTTGCTCAACAGTTAGCACGTCCTGGTTAGGCTCGAGAATCGTATCTAGGATTTCATCGGCCTTGAGATGCTGGCAGACATCACGAACCCACCTGTGATATTCAGAGCCATTTGTTCCCAATGGAGCAAAGTCCAATTTGTTCAGGTTACTCATCCTGAAAGAGAACAAGAAATTAGGGTTAGTTTCGGAGCGAAAATAGCTACCACGAAAACAAATAAATTTCTGAGCGTAGTCGCTTCTAAGAAATTAGGAATTTCCAAGCGTAGTCGCTTTCAAGAAATTCGATTCCAAGAGGGGTTGGATTAGATCGAAACAATGATGTTTGTGGTCGATCGTTTCTTCTCAACAAACTCTAAGTTTGGAGGACTCTACAAGCTCCAAGCTTGGAGTGAGCACGAACCCCCACAGTTCGGCTTAATTAGGTCTCCCCTATGATGAAGAAAGGGGGGTAGAAGAAGGGAGGTTGCAAGTCCCTGAGAAAAAGAAGCGAAAAAGAATAAAAAATTTCAAAAACGGGAACTTTTAGTAAACCATACCTCTTAGGATTGCAAAGCGTATTTGATCCTTGTTGTAGGATTGCAGAGCATATTCGATCCTCGTTGTAGGATTGCAGACGAGCTTCAGTCCTAGGCGAATCAAACTTGTTGAAATTCGGAGCAGATTCACTTCTGAACAGCTCCCACTCCGATTGGTGTACAGGTCACAAAACCACTCCGATTGGGCTTAAATTTTGAGGTCAGATAGAAGAGACATAGGTGAACAACTTTGATGAAGGAAGAATTTTTATCTGAAGTCCTGAACTAGACGTTTCGGGGCTTGCAAACTGACTGATATGCACAGGAACGAGCATGCTGAACAGCTCCCACCTCGAATGGTGTACAGGTCTCAAAAAGACTCAAATATGTCTGAAATTTGGAGGTCAGATAGAAGAGACATAGATGAACAACTTTTATGAAGAAAGGATTTTGATCAGAGGTCCCGAACAAGATGTTTCGGGGTGTGTAAGTAGCCTGATCTGCACAGGAACGAGCGTGCTGCTGTGCTGCAGGGGGCAGCAGGCGTGCGTCAATGCTGCAGGGGCAGTAGGCGGCACACGGGTGCGCAAGGGCTGCAAGGGCAGAGTACGGCATGGCTAGCAAGGGCTAGGAGCTTGCGGTAGTTTTGGTGAGAAGAGTTTTGGTTTTTAGGGCTAGGGTTAGGGCTCGTGCTGATAACGTGTTGTAGAGAAACTGAATTTGAGAGGAATTTGCTGTGTATTCTCATTGATAATAGGGGCCTCTTTATATAGAGGATTACAATGCATAGAATCTCAATCATACAAGGAAAGTAATTCTACATTGATTAGGATTCTAGATCCTTCTAATTAAATCCTATTACCACTAGGTCAAGTAACCTAGAGTTTGGGCTAAACACAAATTAGGTTTTCCTTCAACAAGTCAAAACTTTAGTTTCTTTTTCTTCTCTAAAACTCTAACAGATTTCATATTTTACAACAATTTCTAAAATCTCCATATTATTCCTTAAAATTTTAGAGTTTGCTGTAAATATAGAGAATTTAGTTTTTTCTTTCCTCACTTTCCTTAAAATAGGGATAGTTTTAGAGCAACTCCAACAGTCAAAACTTTTAGAAGCAAAAATTAAAATAAGAGTTTCTGCTCTAACTCTAATAGATTCCCTATTTTACAACAATATCTAAAATCTCAATATTCTTCCTTAAAATTTTAGATTTTGCTGTAAATATAGGGAACTTGGTTTTCTCTTTCCTTACTTTCCCTAAAATAGAGATAGTTATAGGGAAACTGTTGGAGCAAAAGATGCTTATTTTTCCCTAAAGTAGAGAAAAATCAAAATATAGAGAATCTGTTGGAGTTGCTCTTAATAGGAAATATGTTGGAGCAAAACATGCTTATTCCCTACAGTAGAGAAAAACGAGAATCTGTTGGAGTTGCTCTTAAGAGCAACTTCAACAGTTTCCCTATCATTTCTGTATTATAGGGAAGCAAAAGTCACAGCTTTAGCCTTTTTTCTTCTCCAACTCTAACAGATTCTCTATTTTACAGCAATCTCTAAAATCTCCACAATTCTTCCTTAAATTATAGAGATTGCTGTAAATTTAGGGAATTTGGTTTTCTCTTTCCTCATTATCTCTAAAATAGGGATAGTTATAGAGAATTTGTTGGAGTAAAAGAGGCTTATTTTTCCCAAAAATAGAGAAAAATCAAAATATGGAAAAGCTGTTGGAGTTGCTTTAAGGTGCATATCGATTACCGAGCATACCAGTATGATTGGTATCACAATTCCCAATGGCATCTGATGCGGATTTATGACATACTAGCTAGTATACTACTTACTATAATAAGAATCAATAGCGGATGCATAAATTTATGTATATGAGGGCAAAAAAAAAAATTTCAAGGAACAAATATTAAAAACTATGATGAACAAATCATAATTTTTCAATATTTCGATATTGATGAAATGTTTAATGAATACATCCTAACAAACAAAAAACTATGAATCAATATATCTCTCGTTGACATTGGCCACCTTGCTAGTAACATAATTCTCACCCTCAATAGCGGGTGTCTGATTTTCTCCTTGCTTAGTTGACATGTCTGGTGATTGCATGTTGAGAGAAAATCTTTGAGTTACTTATTCTTCAGAAAGACCATGACAGTCTGCACGAGAGTGTGGGCTGTAACTGGAGGTCTTGTGCTTCGGGTAGTTAACATAAACCTTTTGGTAGGGGTTTGCGCTTGACTTCCCAATGGTCGCGATCACGAAGAAACGCTTTGTAGAGTCCCACCGGGCGTGCCAAAATGTTTGGCTCCAGTTTTGTTGTAGCTGGTTTACAGTCTCTTTTCTGCATAGGCGTGTCAGCAACGTTCTGGTTCAGTCTTCGGGGGTGTCCCTTGACCTGACTTCTTTTGAGCTATTGTGGACTAGGAGAGCACCAACCTCGTCGCAGGATTCTTTTGTGCCTCACTATGGAGGACTTTACTTTGTTTCTTCAATATTCAACAATCGATACTCGACATCGTAGATCGAGCAAATCGAAAATCACTAGGAAGTGGGGAGAACTTGCTAAAGCTTGACTTTAGCTTGGCTGGTTTGCTAGGGCGTTACCCTTGCTTGGTTGGTTCCGTAACGGTTGTGGTAGCGGTACTACAGTCGGCTCCCGAGGAGACTAGGATCGAAATACTTTGACAGAAGGTTTGGTGACACTGACAGTCGGCTCCTGAGAAGACTAGGACTGGAGTGTGATCATCGGTAAGAGAAATATGGGGGTTGCTCTGGAGAGGCTTGGATAATCGTAGAGATTAGTTGATGAATTGTGTGTCTTTACTTTGTCATAGCCTCTATATATAGGCTACCAAGCCATAGTGGTTGACCTTAAACAAATTATGATGGGTTAAGCACTCAAGCACTAATGGAATTGTTAGGTTTAATCACTTAAACACTAATGAAATTGTTAGGTTTAAACACTTAAACACTAATGGAATTGTTAGGTTTAAGCACTTAAACACTAATAGAATTGTTAGGTTTAAGCACTTAAACACTAATGAAATTGTGATAGGTTTTCCAATTAAGCCACTATAAATAGTTGAATGTTTCCCTACGTGCATGCCATATTCCTTAATTGAATGAAGTATGAATATTCGCATTCTTGCAGCTTGCATAATCTTCCATAATTCTACAGGTAGGCTTTATTTAGCCTCTAAATAATATATTTCTAACTTGCAGTGGCGGACCTATTAATAGGCCCAAAGGGGTCCGGAACCCTCCCCAGATTTTTTGGTATACTTCAATTTTAGTTACTTATTTACCTTATTAATATTAAAAATAGGTTTAATTTAAGTATTAGATCCCCCAAAAACTTCTATAACCAATCAATTTGAATAATAAATTAATTATATTAAGAAACATAATTATTAAATTGATTGGTCGTAATGTCTGAATAAGTAAAGTAATTGATTTGTTTTATTTGAAAAATAGTAAGTAATTAATCTACCAAGAAAATGTAAAGTAATTGATGAATAATCTATTACTTTATTCACATGAACATTTGTAATATTTATATGAGTTTAGGAGATGTATAAAATAGAATCTTGCTTGATTTGAAGATGAACATCTTCTATAAGGGAAATATACAAAACATTAATTTTTTGCGAAATTTTAATATTATATACTAATACAGTCTAGACCCCCGGATGTCAAATCCTGGTTCCGCCCTTGCTAACTTGTCGACAATATATAGCTTGAGCCACTGACATTGGCTCAATTTCTCCAAGACACGCCTTGTCAGGTCAAAATGTTCATTTTGGGTTCAAACAACTAAAGTGATATATTTAAAAAGTGAGTAACTAGAGTGTTGAACATGTAAAAGTTGAGTGACTATTTGTGATATTATGTCTTTACCGAGGGAGATCCCGCGTATTATAATAAATCAATAGTGTCTGGCTTGGGAGGATGGCAGGGAGTGCAATTAGTGAAAACTTGGGACCCAATTGTAGATTAGGATCAAGTTTTATTTTAAAGGGGGAAAGTCGTTCCCCTCTTTATAGTTCGAGACTTGAGAGTGGTGCGTGAACACCAAAGTACGTCTCTCTCTCTCTCATAATCAGAATCAGAATCAGAGTGTGGCAATGGCGGATCTCAAGTCAAAGTTCCTGAACGTCTACTCTGTTCTGAAATCGGAGCTCTTGGAAGACCCTGCCTTCGAATTCACTGACGCCTCTCGTCAATGGGTGGAACGGGTACCATCCCTCCCATCTTCATCTCTGCTTACATTTGCACATTTCCTTTCTTCATCCAAACAAAATGCAGATATCGCCAAACTTTTCACACTCAGATTCCCTCTAACTCTACAATTCTAAATTCAACAACCAAATTGATTTCAAAACACACACAAAGCTTTGAGATCAATTGATGGTATGCAGGATTTACAAGTTTGGAGATTGCAAAAAAGTAAAATAGTCGAAATTACTAGCCAGCTATTCATTTTGGTTTCTACGTGTATGTATGTATGTATTTTCAGTTAGTAATCACTAACATTAATATGTACATCTCTGTATGCCTGCTTGTTGAGCACAGGCCTGATGCCATTAATTTAAATCTTTGTTTCCTGATTGTCTAATTTACTTTTGTTCATTACAGATGCTGGACTACAATGTGCCCGGAGGTGAGGCTTTATAATTCATCTACTTTTTAAGCAATCGAGTTTTTGCACACTTATAAGTTCAACTTTTGAGCTTGTTCCTAAATTTTTTTTGTTACTGACTCTTGTTTGTACGATGCAGGAAAGCTGAATCGCGGACTGTCGGTTATTGACAGCTACCAGTTGTTGCAACAAGGAAGGGAACTGACTGAAGATGAAATCTTCCAAGCCAGCGCTCTTGGTTGGTGCATCGAATGGGTATGCAAATAACACGCTACTGGGTTCTCTGTTCAGCCTGGAAATAATTCTGTCTTACATATTACTTGTTCTAGTTCTTCTTCATCAATCTACAAAATTGAGTAAGAAGCTTACATTTCTACTTGCAGCTCCAAGCATTTTTTCTGGTTCTCGATGACATGATGGATGGCTCTCACACACGGCGTGGCCAACCATGCTGGTTTAGATTGCCCAAGGTTTGTGCCAAAAATGAACATCTGAAGATTTATATATATATATATATATATATATATATATATTTGTTCACATTGTTGGTAAAGCTAACTGGTGAGCCTTTATCTTGTAGGTTGGTTTGATTGCAGCAAATGATGGAGTTCTACTTAGAAACCATATTCCAAGGATTCTCAAGAAGCACTTTAGGCAAAAGCCATATTACGTGGATCTTGTTGATTTGTTCAATGAGGTAGTGGACTCGCACAGTGTTTGCCTGATCATTTTGCACTACAACATAGCACGAAATGCTAACATATGTAACGTTTTCTCAGGTGGAGTTTCAAACCGCTTCAGGTCAGCTGATAGATTTGATCACTACCATTGACGGAGAAAAAGATCTATCCAAATACTCATTGTCAATGTGAGTGAAAAATTGGAATCAATCTGTATCCATAGCACAGATGCTTAGATCTTAGAATAACTAACCAAATCACGCACAAATTTTTCACTAATACAGCAGTTTATTATCTGTCTAGTATGTCACAAGATACAATAACTATTAAGAACTTAACAGACTCTTCTGGGGAAAGAATATAAGAGTTTGCATGAAAACACAAATGTATGCTCGTGATTGAAGATAAAATCGTTACAGGGACTGATCTATCTGCCTTATTTTACAGTTAATCTATGCTAGTTTGTATCATAAGCCTTTACTGTTGAGCAGTGGGTCATATGTATAGCTCATAATACTACACTCCTTATTTATTCTGTCATCTATGAGGTATAAAGGTTTAAACTACTTTAATTCACTACCCTCACGAAGCAAACTGAATATGGCTTTCCCTTTTAGTCAATGTATTGATCATATTTCTATCATGTCATACTGTTATGTTATATAATTCTATTTGTTAACTTTTAATGGTTTGGGTTTCTTGCAGTCACCGCCGTATTGTTCAGTACAAGACTGCCTATTACTCATTTTACCTTTCAGTGAGTACATATATTTATAGCAATTAAAGAAACTACAACATGAAGTGTAAATTTCTTTCTGCTCCAGTGTTCATGAAAACATTATTGTACTTTGTAAACCAGCATCTTTGTCCTTTTTGTTTGATTGCTCAAGTGCCTTTCCTTATCCTAGCTTCATATACCTAGACTGCGAAAGTTGATGCAATCCAGTATTTGTAAATTTCTTGTCTTTTTTCTTACATAGTGATGATTTCTATTCATGCAGTATACAAAGCATTTTTCATTTCTAGCATTCATAATAACATTAATAGAGGATGCTTATTTGGTTTTGTTGTTTTACCTTGAAAGATTTTACTGACTGTTGGTATTGACCTGTATCTACTCAGGTTGCATGTGCATTGCTTATGTCAGGTGAGGAACTGGACAAGCATATTGATGTAAAGAATCTTCTTGTTGATATGGGGATCTACTTTCAAGTACAGGTAATGGTTTGTTGATATCTTATATATGCAAAATACCTGTAAATTTTCTTTTTAATTGTTAATCAATAACTTGATATCATTTTTGTCTTTTGCTTAATAGGATGATTATTTGGATTGTTTTGGTGATCCAGAAATAATTGGAAAGGTGAGTTTAAGGAAAGATGAAATACAGTAATAGTGTAGTTGAATATTTAGTTTGATACTTGTTTGATGTGTGGTGGTCTTACTCAAGTTCTCTGTGCTATCAGATAGGAACAGATATTGAAGATTTCAAGTGCTCTTGGTTGGTTGTGAAAGCTTTGGAACTTAGCAATGAGGAACAGAAGAAAATACTACATGTATGTGATACCATGCAATTAATAGCGACTCTTATCGTATCTAGTTGCTGGTTGGTAATAAAAGATTGATTGATTTATTAAAAGTTCCAACTTATGTTTCCAGGAGAACTATGGCAACCCTGACCCAGCAAAGGTGGCCAAAGTAAAGGCCCTTTACAAAGAACTCGATCTTCAGGTTTGAACATGATCTTATGAAGTTATTCCATTCCTCAATAAAATATATAGCAGTATAACATTTTCTACTAGTAGAATGAGTACTAGTAACTAGCTAGGTGCTGAAAAGGTGGTGTTGAATCAAACTTTGTTCTGATGAATGATAGGGTGTATTTGAGGAGTATGAGAGGCAAAGCTACGAGAAACTGATAAGTTCCATTGAAGCTCATCCTAGCAAAGCAGTGCAAGAAGTGTTGAAGTCCTTCTTGGGTAAGATTTACAAGAGGAAAAAGTAGAAATGTGGGTCATGGAACTTGGAAGGAGTACTTGGATAGAGCTTGAGAAGGGCATTGTAGGCTAACTGGAAGATATGAATTTTTCCGGGATGTCTAATTTGTGCCTGGCAATTGCAATTCCTGACAAGGGAATTCCATTTTTTTGTTGTATTTGTGTCTTAAATCTGAATAAACATCAGGGCTTGTTTAGCTGAGTGTTGAATAAAACAATTTTATTGATGATTCTAATTTTGGAATTCGGACCCCGTGAGCTCTATATTCACACATATTAATTATCAGAAAATTACAGAAACCATATCCTTGTCTAAGGAGGGCAAATGCAAAATGGTGACTACCGGAGCTGTCAACATTGGCAGTTGACGATTCCATTATAGATAATGACGAAGAATATAAAATCTGGGAAGTAGCAGCCAAAAAAACCAGCACCAAAACATAAACTTTTTGTTGACAAGAAGTGTTCCCGGTTGATTTGTATTATTAATGTTTAAGGAGATAAAATACATGTTTAATGACATGGATGATACCCCTAATCTGTTTTCAACTTTCAAGTCGACAATGGTGGGTGGTACTATCTATGCACGGCACTGGATTGATTGGAATATCTGGGTCATAGTAGTACACACCCCAAAACAACAAAAAGTGACTCTCGAGCCTCAACAAATGTTATTTTTTATTTTTTATTTTTTTACAAATAAGATAAGAGTCAAAATACGAGAAAGAATAATGTGCATAAATCAGAAATTCCAATAAGCGTCAAAAGAAATGCTCTATTTATTTTGACGTGAATTTGAAGTTTCTATATGCAAAAGAAAGAATGAAAGATAGAAAATGTTTCCAAAAAGAAAAAAAGAAAAGAAAGAAAGAAAGAAAGAAAGATTGGAAGTGTGCGTGGGATGCCAGGTGTGAAAGAAAAAAAAGTGAATGATTGCATGGCCCCATATCCACAAATAAACGAAGAGAGCGAGGCCGCTCAAACGCGGCAAAGAAGAGACTCTCGATCATTAACAAACACCGGTGGTCAGTCACGGCCCCACGCCCACCGGCGTCTGTCTCTCTCTCTTAGGATTTGGGAAACACTAATCACCATTAATTAATTATAAATTATATTATATGCAGTGCAAATTATGCAATCTATGAATAACTCGTAGAAAATAGAAGTTTAAGGTAATGCGTGAATGAATGAAAGTATTTTAAAAAAAAGAAAGTCAACAGGTCAAACCTCCTACGCGCTGTAGCAAATTGAAAAGAGAGGAGAGAAAGAAGGAAAGAGTATCATTAAAAAAAAAAGAAAAAAAAAAAGGGGAGCGAACGAAAAGTCTCCGACCTTTATTGATTGATTTCGAGTTTTCAAACTTGAACATCATCCATCTTTCATCATCATCTCTCTCTCTCTCTCTATTCAGATATTCTTACCAAAGATAACAACAAGAAGATTTCTCATCCTTTCTATTTTGGATATCTCCCCATAATTGCTCCTTGTTTGTTTGGAATTTGGATGATCTATCCCAAAACGGCTGGGTCTCTCTCTCTCGCGATCTCATTCTGTTTTCTGGCGTCGTCCAAATTTTGAAATCGAAGAAACACTCAATTTGTTTTGTATTGGGAGTCGCAGATCAGCACCCATTTACGCCGGCATTGTCAATTCAATGTCACTCACCACCAGTTGCAGATTTCTCTGAATTCCCATGATGCCATTCATTCCCGTCCTCCCTTGATCAATCTCAATCTCATTCTATTTTGTATCTTATCTGCAACAATTGTAACACTTATTGGTTCTCTGTTTGTGTGATCATACGGAAGGAAGGAAGGAAAAGAGGAAGAAATGAAGCTGGTGGTTCAAGTGATGGGGGCTCGAGATCTGCCGGCAATGGATCTAAACGGGCTGAGTGATCCGTACGTGAAGGTGAAGATGGGAAAGCAGAAGTTCAAGACCAAAGTGGTGAAGAAGACGTTAAACCCATATTGGGGTGAAGAGTTCACGTTTCGAGTCGACGACCTCAACGACGAGCTCCTCATCTCTTGTTTGGATGAAGATAAGTACTTCAACGACGACTTCGTGGGCTGCGTCAAATTCCCTGTTTCCCAAGTCTTCGATGCCCCCAACAAGTGCCTCGACACTTGTTGGCACCCTCTCCAGCCCAAGAGCAAGAAGCCCAAGCACAAGGATTGCGGTACGCATTTCCTTAATTTCTTGCATTTTCTTTTCTTTTCTTTACTTGATACTTGATACTTGCATTGCATTGCATCATTTCCCAAAAATTCAATGTGTAATAATATGCATTGCATTGCTTTCATTATAGGCGAGATTCTTCTTAATATCTCTCTCAGTACAAACAATGCATTCTCCGACTCCGCTTCCGATGGTGATCACATCAGGAGGGATTCCGACATTGGAGGTGAATCACCCTCAAGGTTATCCGAAACGGCTTCGGCTTCCCCTCAGAGAGGCAAGCTTGATGAACTTCCATTCTCCAAGGAAGATAAAGAAAAGGAAAAGACTCTTGCCCAGAAATCCCTTGCTGGCCGACTTGTTCAGATGTTCAATAAAAATCCTGACGCACCTCCAATATCTTCAAACCACTCTAGCAAAGCTGACTTGACTGAGCTTGTTGAAACCAAGGCCGACATTTCTGAGGCCACTTATTCTGAGGATCACTCCTCTTGTGTTCCTTTTGAAGAGCTAATGAAAACAATGCAGTTACGCGATCAGGCTACTGAAACCCCGAGAACCTACCGGGTGGAGTGCTTCTAGATCAAATGTATGTTACTGAACCCAAACACCTCAACACTTTACTCTTTTCACCGGATTCTACTTTTCCAAAGGCGTTGGCAGACCTGCATGGAACTACAGAATTGGAACAAGGACCCTGGAAATTTGAAAACGACAGCTTAAAAAGAGTGGTTACATATGTTAAGGCAGCTAGCAAATTAATCAAGGCTTGCAAAGGAAGTGAGGACCAAACATATCTCAAAGCCGATGGGAAAGTTTTTGCAGTTTTTTCAAGTGTAAGCACTCCTGATGTTCCATATGGGAAAACTTTTAGGACCGAGTTGCTCTACTGCATTACACCTGGGCCTGAGCTGCCATCGGGAGAACAATCTACACGCTTTGTAATATCCTGGCGCATGAATTTTCTGCAGAGCACCATGATGAAAGGAATGATAGAAAATGGAGCTCGGCAAGGTTTAAGGACAGTTATGAGCAGTATGCAACTTTATTATCGCAGAACGTTAAGCCAGCTGATTCCAAAGACCTTGGATCCAATAAGGACCAGGTTTTGGCATCATTGCAGGCTGAATCCCAGTCTGATTGGAAGCTGGCAGTACAATATTTTGCTAATTTCACTGTGGTCTCCACATTTTTTATTGGATTGTATATGCTGGTACACATCTACCTGGCTACACCCAGCACTATTCAAGGGTTGGAGTTTGTTGGGCTTGACTTGCCAGATTCAATTGGTGAATTCATTGTTTGTGGTGTCCTGGTACTTCAAGGAGAACGTGTGCTGGGTTTGATCTCACGCTTTATGCAGGCCAGAGTGCAGAAAGGTAACATCACCTTTCAGTGGTTGCTCTTTCTAATTTAATTAAACTGTTAGCCTGCATAGCTATTTACCTTTCTCCAGCTGAGCATGATGTCTCTATATCGCATTATGAATTTTTATTATTCATATGTTTGGAGTGTGTTAGATAGATTGGCAATTTCTATTACTCTAGCTAGACAGCCAGGTTATTTTAACTAAGCAAGTTTCCGTATTTTTCAATCAAGAAGTGCATTTGTCTTTTTGTTTCGGTCAATTCCTGCTTTGTCTTGCTCATCTTTTATTTTTCTCCTCTTTTAGGAGTGCACAATAATTTTCATATCCTGAACTGTTTCAAATCTTTTAAGCCCCAGCTTCCTTTATGTTGGTATGATCTTCTCATTGCTTCCATCTTCTGTCTTTCTGATAATAGGCAGTGACCATGGAGTCAAAGCCCGAGGAGATGGTTGGTTGCTAACTGTTGCCTTGATTGAAGGAAGTAATATAGCAGCTGTTGATTCAAGTGGGTTCTCTGATCCATACGTGGTGTTTTCTTGCAATGGAAAAGCTAGAACTAGCTCAATCAAGTTCCAGAAATGCGACCCTCTGTGGAATGGTGATTTTCATTTCCTGTTAATTGGGTTCTCTTTGTATATTTGCTTTGATCTAAACTTCCAAAGCCATTCTTAGTAACTGTTTTACAACAAGGCGATTTTAAAATAGTTAGAGGACACCTTAGATTTTGCAACATTTTACTAGAATGTGACTAATCTTTTGTTGATTTTCACAGAAATATTTGAGTTTGATGCAATGGATGAGCCTCCTTCTGTGCTGGATGTGGAAATTTATGATTTTGATGGTCCTTTTGATGAAGCTACCTCTCTGGGCCATGCTGAAATCAATTTTGTGAAAACCAATATATCAGATTTAGCTGATATGTGGATTCCTCTTCAAGGAAAGTTAGCTCAGGCTTGTCAGTCAAAACTCCACTTGAGAATTTTCTTAAACAATACAAGAGGTGGCAATGTTGTTAATCACTTTTTAAATAAGATGGAGAAGGAGGTTGGAAAGAAGGTACGGATGTTCTATACTTTTGAAATTTGCATTATCAATGTTCCTTTTCTTCTGTCCCTTAGTAGTGGTGCTTTACACTCTTTTTTGTATTCTTACTCATCAGTTTAGTGAAAATTAATGCAGATTACTGTACGTTCTCCTCAAACAAATTCAGCATTCCAAAAACTCTTTGGGCTTCCACCAGAGGAATTTCTTATCAACGACTTTACATGTCACTTGAAACGAAAAATGCCCCTGCAGGTGCTGTTGATGTTGCTGTACACCATGCTGATTTCTTAATGACCTTAATCTTACAATTTTTTCTTTTTCATTCTTTTTGAGGCACAGCTAGAGAAATAATCTCTCTCTTCTCATGAACTGCCATATGCTTCATAATCTGAATCTCTGAATAACAGTTTTTCCTGTCCAGGGCCGCCTATTTCTTTCTGCGAGAATAATTGGGTTCCATGCAAATTTATTTGGTCGCAAGACAAAGTTCTTTTTCCTCTGGGAGGATATAGAAGATATTCATATTGTTCCTCCAACTCTGTCATCTATGGGTAGTCCAACTATAGTCATGACTCTGCGGCAAGGTAGAGGTATGGATGCAAGGCATGGTGCAAAGACACAGGATGAGGAAGGCAGGCTGAAGTTCCACTTCCAGTCCTTCGTATCCTTCAATGTAGCGAACAGGTACAGAAAGGACATCCTAGATATCATCGCATCACTTTATCAAAATTGGAAATTTTCATTAATCCTTCTGAGCTTTTTCTGTCTTTGATTATTTGGTTGAAATAACCGTTGAATAGATCTCTGTCAATTATGCTCTTTTTTGTGCTTATTGAGATGAATATCTCATCTCAGCTGACGTTTTCATTTTCCAATCACTGATGCATGCATTGACGTAGTTGATGTTTCTATTCAGGACAATTATGGCCCTGTGGAAGGCTAGATCTTTGAGTCCTGAGCAGAAGGTGCAAATAATAGAAGAAGAATCAGAAGTCAAGAGCCTCCAAACTGAAGAGAGTGGGTCTTTCTTGGGCCTTGATGATGTCAGCATGTCTGAGGTTTATTCATCCTTGCATTCAGTTCCTGTGAGCACTTTCTCTCTGGACCATACATGTACCCTTTGTTGTTTTTCTTTCCTTCCCTTTTCGGTACAAATATTCACATGTGTTTTTTGGACCTGCAGTAAAGCTGCATCTCCTTTAGAATTATGAATCTATCTGCATCTCAGTTTCTTTTCACCTTCTGCCTGGTTGTTAGTTAAACTACAGTTTCCATCTTGATCATTCATCTCCCATATGTGTTACTCATGACAATACACATTGTGGTTCAATTATTTTTGTTTGTGCACTTTCTGAACTTATGCTTTCGTTGACCATCAAATTTGTCTTGTTTGCCATTTTTTTAGACAAATTTCTTCGCAGAGCTATTTGGTGGAGGTGAATTGGATCGTAGAGTTATGGAGAAAGCTGGTTGTCTTAACTATTCTCACACCCCATGGGAATCAGAGAAGGGCGATGTCTATGTGAGGCAAATATATTACAGATATGACAAACGTGTTTCCCAATATAGAGGAGAGGTGACTAGTACTCAGCAAAAATCCCGCCTTTCCGATAGAAATGGTTGGCTTTTTCAAGAAGTCATGACCCTCCATGCAATTCCACTTGGTGACTATTTCAATGTATGAATAACCTGGAACTTGTGCAGAATTCTTAAAATAGTCCTTCTCATAGCAGTTGAAATTTTCTCCGAGTCACCTCTCCTTTATCATTGACCAGTCCCATTTCATCATTTGCAGGTTCACATCCGATACCAAATTGAGGACTCGTCCTCAACACCACCAGGGTGTCTGGTAAAAGTATACTTTGGCATTGAGTGGCTCAAAAGCACTAAGCATCAGAAAAGAATTACAAAAAATGTTCTCAAGAATCTGCAAGATCGCCTAAAGGTCTCCTTTGCTGTAGTTGAGAAGGAGTTCACATCAAGATAGTGGGTTATTTGGTGCATTTCTGGGATTGTAGGCATTTGACATGGAGAGGGCTGATATTCATTTTATAAAGCACCCTTTTCCTGATATTTTGTCTTTCTATGGACAAGCCTGGCAGAAGTGGCTTGACTGCATGACTTGTCAGGTTTGCTATCATCCAAATCCGTTTAACAGCTTTGGCATGCAGAGGTGCAGTAGCACTTATATGACAGGCTTGGTGTATTTGAAGGTCCAAGTGTATATCTAGATGCTCTTCTGTGTACCAATGGTGAAGTGAAAAGGCAGGCATGATTATGGACTGTGCGAAACACTGTTTAGTGCCTTTCAGAAAGAATCTGGACTAGTTTAGAAAGCCTAGTTGATAGTTCCTTGTTGTGAATAACTGATGCAGATGTGCAATAACTTGGGTCATCGGATTGTGAAGGTTAAAGCCTTGAGCCTTAAAGTAGATACAGAAGTGGCAGGTCTAGTTTTTGTGGTCTTGCCATTGCAGGCCAAACAACAGTTCTACTTAACTGTCAGTGGTGATCATTCTTTTAGAATAGCTCAAACTCGAAAGGTAGTACCAATTGTAGTTTAATGAGGTTGTTCGAAACTTGTATAAGAAAGTTTTGCAATGGCTTAGCTTCATTTAACTTGAGCATATTAAGAAAATAATTAAAATCATAGATTTATTATGTTTGCCTTTCTCTTCTGTGCTAATCAGATGATCCAAATGACTTTACTCATCCTTATTCCCTTGAAAATCCATTTTCAACCAACTAGTTAAAAAGTGAAGATAACAAGGATTGAAGCTGTTTCTTAGTAAAAGCTTTGGGCCTGTTTTTGAGATAATAAGACAGAGGCTCCCTACGTGAGGTGAGTACGTTTCACAGAAAACTTGAATAAAATAATCCAAAAATGATTGTGGGACGTTGGCAGAAATTAGAATGAAGCTGCAGTACCTTTATCCAAAATTGGCGTATGCATATGTAGGTTAATCTCTGGTTATGCTAACCAATACAGATATATGCTTTGAATTTCCACCGCATTACTGACACAGTACTATATTGAATAGGGCGCACAACACTGTTCAGAACTCCAGAATTTTCCAAAACAAAAAACTTAAATTCATGTACATGTGCAAAATAAGAAAGGGAAGAAGGATGAATGTTGATACATATATTTAGTTTGCTATCTGTCTTTGGCTTTGTCGCGGCCATGGTCTGATGATCTACTTCCCTTTTGTATCATCTTGCTGGCGTCCAACTTGCTCCCAGCTGATAATATTCCCAGCTCCCTGATTTCTCTTGCCATATTTACTTCTTCCACTTGTATTTCACCCCTATTCACAGCCCTTCTTTCCGTGAATTCCACTGCAGACTTTGCTTCTGATCTTTTCCTTTGCTCATAAATATCTCTCTTTCCAGTAGCATTCGTGGTTTCAGAAACGGCATTATTGGTTCTTCTCGTGCCTCCCCCCTACTGAGTTTTTCATCATCTCCACCCAATCTTAGCTTAGCTGCGTGATCTTCACCCCTGCTGGTAGTTGATGTTTGTTTTCCTGAGCTGGAAAGTTGCTCCAGCTGGCCCGGTAGTCTATGAGATGTCGCTGCTGCCTTAGAGTTGGAACCTCTCTCTTGCTCAAAGAAGAGGACTTGCACAACAATCCTCAATGGTAGCCTCTCATTTTTGACAGCATGAGCACGTACCTCTGGCGACAACTTCTGGCAGTCTAAAATGCGGCACAAGCGCTTCTTATCTGCCTTGCTCAGATCAGAGTGCTCCTGCTTAATATATATATATATATATATATATAAAATTAAGAAGCCACAACATGAAATTAAGTAGAGAGGAACCGTGAATGAAAACTAGTACCCAAAAAAAAAAAAAAAAAAACTACTTTGTGCACTGCACAGCATGAAATTAGACAGAGGAATTATATGCATGTCTACTGTCCATTGCCTGCTTAAGAGCAAATTATATTTCAATTCATTCTTATTGGTAGCTACTAACTAGTTCAATATATATGATTCATGTATGGTAATTAGTGACAGAGTTTAATTATTTACCTTTAAATAAATGTTAATAGCCTTGTAGATGTCATCATGGTCTTCCCTAGCCATATCTGGCAAAGCTTCAGCAAGAGTTGCCACTTTTGATACTGGCATGTTGGCATCCCGTGCAACGACTTGAAGGTAAGAATCAATGATCTTCCCAACCTTTCTTATTGTCCTGAAAAAGTGGTGGCTGTTTTCTGCAGCTGCTGCAGGGGATTGTCTTCTCCATATCACCAAGAAACTTTGCAAGAGTGCCAACACCAAGTCAATATCATAAAATTCAGGGTCATTGGGTGAGTGTGAAGGAAAAAGCAGGTCATTCACGGTTGCCTCTTCAAGTTGTAGACTGGATCTCCTCAAGAGTTCTGTCTTTGTCACTGGAGACACTCCTCCTAGATAATTTGCAATAACAAGAAGCCTTAGCAAGAAACCAACTGAAACCGATCCCTTATCTCCAGGAATCATACTAGCAATGGTATTAACAATCCTTTGATTCTTTTCCATTAATTTTCATCATGATTATAATCGCTATTTTGATCCAGAGGAGGTCTAATGTTTGTGGTGTCTGGTAGCCAACGACAAGCATAGACGTGCAAAGCCTCCCCAATGAGCTGTGGCGGCAGCATATAGGTTGATCTAACAGCAGTAACTATACACCGAAACAGGTCTATATCAAGGTCTGATATATCCTCTGTCCACCAATCCTTGGGGACAGAATGATGATGCTTTTTGTTGTAACCAGGTCTGGTATAAGTGTATGACCATGTCACCTGAATTTACAGATTAATACCCAATTATATACATTAGCTTTAGCAAACAAGTAAAAAAAAACTAACAAGTTAGCTTCTAAAAGAAGAGAATCAAGGAGAATAATAAAAGGTGAAGTACAAAGATAAATATGACCTGTGGTGGGGGTGTAAGGATTTTTTCAACAATTGAATCGATGCACTTCCTGATGATTCCAAGATTCTCAGACCAGTCAGGCAACTTAACAGTAGTTTGTAGTGTGACGATGGAGTCTTTCCAACCTTCGAGAATGCATGAATTGAGGAAAGCCTCGAGTTTTAGGACAAAATTTCCCTTGTCTACAGATTCAGTCATTTCAAGGAATTTAGCAGCACAATATGCAGGTAAAAAGTTATAGGCACTGAGTTTTATTTTAATTCCATAACAGAACTTAGCACACAGTTCAAAAGCTTCTTCGCCTCCTGGAATGTCGTGAAGCTCTATGTTCATTTTTTCCAGATCACCAGAATCACAGCAAAGCCGTTGTAAGAGACCGCATTTTGGAAGCAATGGAAACTGCAGCTAACAGAACCACAATCAACTATATATCTCAATCTTCACCTGATAACCCCTACACAAATTATTCCTTAACGACAATCAATTCATACCTTATGGAGAACATAACTGATGCTGTTGATTTGTATGAGAAGGTCGCTGGGTACATCTGAAACTACAGACCTGCAGATAAGTTATACATAGTGAGCAGTACCAGATAAGTGATCAATTTCTCCTGGCTCCATAAAAAGAATCCAGTACTATATAGGCTTCTTTTAACAATTTCATTACTGCTATTTGTGTGAGAATGTATCATGCTATGTAATATGTACCTCTAAAGCATTTTCATATTCATCTATGAAGTAAATAGATCAAGCGGTAATTCCTAACAATTTATAAAGCTATAATACCTGGTAGCTCGTTCAGTGTAGAAGGTATCCGGCTTGGTCCCAATTTTCATAAACTTCATCTTCAAATGTACTGGTATATGTATATATATTCTTAACCAATGATCAAAGCAGCACTTGTCCCATCAAATCTGAAAACTGGTGCAGCATGCGAGCTGTTTGGTTGATTTCTAAATTCCGAAAAAGATTGAGACAGCCTAAATTGAATGATTTATAGGAATGATTTCAATATATTCAAATATATTAGAACATTTAGGTCAATATGCAAATAGATTTCTGAAAAGAGATTCTATATATATATATATATATCACCTCATTAATTGAGGTCAGATTTTTCTGAAAAGATTCTATCTGTATCACCTCATTAATTTTGGTCAGATTTTTTTCTGAAAATATTCTGTATATATCACCTTATTAATTAAGGTCAAATTTTGCAGCAGAGTACAATGTTCAACATCTAAAGTGTATGTATTTATGTGGATCAAATACAGTGACGTTTACTTAGACACTTGCATTTCACCAATTAGCTCCCCCGTATCAGAAATTTGAATTGAGTAGTTGAGAAAAATCAAAATGATATAGAGGATGCAGCAAAGAATAAATATGCATGCTGTATATATACATCAGTACATGCAAATATGGATTCAATCAAAAGCTATGCGGCATAAGGAATGAATTCATTTGTTTGGTAGAGATAGGGGCTAGCTCTCGGCACTTACCTAATCGATCACCTTAAACCCTGAAATCTAAGGACTAAGGTTCAGTCGAGACTTGAGGACCGCCACCATCTATCTTGTTCCTGCAAGACTAGCAGCGGCAAGCCACCCCTTTATGTTATACAACAAGCTAGGAGGAGATGGAGTTTCTAAACAATAATTGATATCGAGGAAATTAAAGAGAGTAAGGGTGGAAGTTTAAACTGCAGCAATTCGATCTTTGCGAGGTGATACAACCAAAGAACAGAATTACTGTGAGAGATGATAAAAGATGAGATCAAATGTATATATACATGCAAGGGCGTCTAGTTGATGAAGCTGCTCAATTAAATCTTATTTGGACGTTACTGAAAAGTTAACTCAAGTGGTTGAGCCTCATTTATATCGATCCTGCCAATTAGTCAAGTCAATGACTCACTGGCCCCTCCTAAAACGTACGTTACTAGTCAAGAACCAGCAAGCTAGCATTGTTGACTTACCATCCTAGCCTTAAGCTAATTTATATTAATCGGCTAATCAATGACATGATGAACTGAGATGAACTGATCATGACTTCATGCATGAGTTCATCATCAGTACTACTAGTTGGACTGAATGACTAATAGTATTGATTAAATGATTCAAACCAACAGATCAGATGAATATCTGAATCAAAGCAGATGATCAATTTGCAGGTGATTGAACCATGCATGGATATCATTGATCTTAAAACATAGCGCTCATCTGTTGACAATGAAGTACATGCCATAAAAAAATCATGGTCGACATAAAATGGGGTGGTATTCAGATTAATATTAAGTGGACAAAAGAACATTTATATAACACATAATAAAGAGGATAATATTGTATAACCTAAGAAAAAGGGACAAAAGGAAATGGAAAGAATAGTACTGGCTTGAATTGAGGATATGATCATATCGATCATGATCATCATGTCAGCTGCCAGAAGCCTTTTAATGTTAATTATCAGCACTGATTGGTAGAAGACCTGAGCTTAGGCTATTGTGGTCTGTGCTTTCCCAGACAAGTGGTGGTAAAGAAACACAGCACCCATGCATAGTCGTATATATATCAACTCTAATGTAATTAAGCAGCATAAGCCTTGCAACACACCTTTTTTTTAAAGGTATCAACTTTACTAGCTAGATCCCACATCATATATAAAAGAAAAAGTAGCCATATCAAAGTGAATTAGGTCAGCCTTGCTCATCATGAATCAAGTAATACACACGTACGAACATTGCATATGTAGATGGTCATGTATGAGTACAAGTGCGACCTAAATACATACATATATATCTTTGAATTCGATCTGAAGTTGGGAAAATTATTAATTGGAGGCCATTTGATCACCAACATGCTCTCTCTTTAGCTATTTTAGGCGGCACCCTCTTTTGACATTTATAAAGGAACCCCTGCATAACCTTCTGAAGGTTTTGTTCATTTCCTTTTGTCCATATTATTCTATTGGAATTTTCTTTTCTTCCACTGTTTGGCTGATTTACTGGATTTTTATGTATATGTAAGAAAAAGCATGTCTAGCTCACAGTATGTTTAGACATGATATATTTAACCTCTAGCTGGCTACCAAAGTAAGGGCAGAATCTTTCTTTCACAATTTCATCTGTAATATACAGAACAAAAGGCCAAGCCACAATGATCAAGCTTTTGAATTAGTTAATTACTTTGTTGGGGTTATTTACCAATTACAACATGTATGCAAGTTAAGGTGAATGTTCGATTCCTATGAAATTCAAATATCATCGCGTCAATCTCTCTCTTGCGTATATAGGGTAACAGAATTTTAGTTAACAGCAATCCCACTATTCCAGAACTGCAGATCGAATAATAAATTAAGCCTGATGAAAGAACGTACCGGCAGTAAAGAAATGAATTGGTTTAATTCCAAGCCAGCAGCAGCAGCATTTTGCAGCGGATCAAATTCAAAGCAACAACTTTAGCTTCAAACTTCCCAGTCCAAGTGATGAGTCACGGATCGATCAATATATATAATTGCAGAAAGCCAGTGCGGATACCAAAGTGGAACCACTTAATAGTTAAGTACTCGAGCGATCATGGCAACAAGGAGATAGCTAGCTAGTCAGCTGGACTGCTGGAGGGGTTAGTTCCAATTAATAAGCATGCACACGCAGATATATATATATGCATGCATATATATAGTACTCAGAGGAAAGGCAGATCGAGATGGATTGATAGGGAGAAAGAGGGAGACAGAAGGATCGAGCTCATGATCGAGTTAATAATTATATATATACGAGTATGTGTTGGCTAGAATGATATAGAGCAAGTGATCGAGAGACAGTACTGACTAAAGATATTAAAATGATCGATCTGGCTTGGTTGAAGTTGTGGGGAGGGAGCTACCTAGCTAGCTACAAAGAGAAAGGAGAGAGAGTGTGTGTGGGGGTGGTTGGGATTAGTCAACATGGTAATGTATGAAAAGCAAATATCATTAATATATTGAGTTTGGATGAATAGATGGATACAAGGCTGCCATGCTAGAAAGGAATATCATGGATCAGTCGACTCTTGTTGTAGGAATGAATGAATTATGAGCAATTTTGACACCCAATTCCTGTTCACCTCCACTGCTTGAGCTGGATTGAAAATTCAGTAAACAATGAAATAAAGAAGAAAGGCATATATATGAAATAGATGGATATGCAAGTGGTAAGTGGCCGGGAAAATAAGACCAATGCTAGTGCCCTTGCTCATCATGTAGGACCATTCCTTTAATCTGTAGCTACTTATAGGTTGGGCAGTCTAGTCCAGACCAGTCTCTACAAGTTAGTGAATATTGATATCCAGAATAGGAAGATCCTGCATTGTGTTCCTCATCATGCTTCCCCCCACTACGCAGGTATATTCTTCTTCTCTTTCAAAGGAGTTGGTTCCCCTTGATCTGCATGTCGCCCACGTGTCTCCTCCTCTACCGTTGCTTACATCTCATACCCTCACTGATGGGATGCCCTTGTCGGTTGCTTTCAAGGCCGCACTCGGACAAGTATTTCTTTCCTTCCTTCCACTCTCAACTCTCCAAGTGATTGACCCAAAAAAAAAAAAAAAAGAAGAAAGCAAAGCGTCGAAGCGTCAACCTCCATCTATCTAGAATTTAGTTTTACGCACGTTCCAATCTGTGCAACGTGTATATCACTCAAGGTTGATCATCGACCTAATTAGAGACAGTCATGCCCCACCCAGTCCCTTCAATCCCTTCAGTGTTGAAACATGATCCACCGGCTTGCTCACCCGAAGCCAAGGTTGATTTGTTCTTGATTAACCTGCTTAGAGCTAGCTTAATTGATCCAATTATATTACGATGACAAGCTGCTGATGATCAGCTAGTCTAACATGATATCATCTCTTACGTTTGATTGAAATACGTAAATCGATCACCCTTTCCGGTCTCTTTTAATTAACTGATCAGATTTCGTTATCATTGTCCATTATCTAAGATTAATCTTTGCAAAAGGCCAACCATGTAATCTACCGTAATGTGCCTTTCATACTCCTCCTTTTGTTATAGTACCTAAACAATTATGCATTAACTAATGTCCATTTCCCCAGTGTGGACGTGCATATTACGGACTGTAAGCGTTTCCCACACTTTATGGTATTATCACCGATTCACCGCCACCACAAAGATTCCTCCTCTCTTCCCAAACTTTTGTAGGAACTTTCTACCCTTTATAAGGCCTTGCTCACTATATTCTACTAGGCACGCATGCATATATGACCGTTCAAGTGAAACCCCCCATATATAGCACATAAACTTTTGATTAGAACAGAGAACATGCTTAGACTTGAAGGAAGAAAAGCGACTAGAGATTATTTACAGAATGAATATATAATGTCAACTTCCTGCATCTGCATGTGCAGGTCATGTAAAATCATAGCCTCAATATACCTGCTATATGGGAGTAGTCAATATCTACTCTATCACAATGGCCCCTAGCTAGTACTGAGTTCTCCAAAAAGCAAGGATCTTCCAAATTTTGGCAATCAGGTTCAGTTGGGTACACCACATTGCCCATGCCTCATTCCACAATAGGGGCACAGCGCTTGTTTGCATTTGCAGTCTGCAGGGTCATAAGACTCATATCTTCTTTGACGTATATGCCTCTACCAGATTCTCCTACTATTAGTACCACCTTACTTTTCACAATTCTTGTTTCTTATTTGTCATGTCTGCATTAAACTACATGCATGTATTTTGAGTGCGTGTGTGTATTGTTAGATCCCTATACTGTCATACATACATGAAATGTCTCCTACTCTCAGGATTTTCTTTGGTTTTCAAAATAATTTCATGCGTTGGATATGTGAATTATTTAACATGCAACCTATCTCTTTTCCATACATCAGATTTTGCCTTCATGTATGTTTACCTAGTTTTGACAACGCTTAATATGCTAAAGATGTGCAACAATCCATAATTTTGACAAGCCTACAAAGCAATTGAGATACTACAAAATACTAACAAACCCCCTTGCCATATCATTATCAAGAAAAAAAGTTGAACACTGTATCAGCATCTCACACCAGACTTGCACCACCATAAACATATCATATCAGGTTTGAAAATGAGTTAAATAAATGACATACCTGGCAGCATCATATACGGCCTTTCCATTCCCTCTATGGTTACACAGTTTCGAAGCCACAATCTCAGACAGTAACTGGTTTGGAGATTATGAGGCAGAGCATGCCAATACAAAGAAATTTGTTGATGAATTACAACAAAAATCCCATCCACAAGGGAAGCAAGACCATACAATTTTCATGCATTACAGCTTTTCAACCTCCAAAACATTCCCAAACCCAAAAAGAGGAGAATAAAACAATCCATCCACAAGTTCTTGCTTCAATCAATCTCCAAATAAATCATCCTCGTCATCATCAACTTGGCCCGAGTTAGTTCCATGGTTTGCATTCGATGGCTTTTCATCAGAGTCTTTACTTGGAGAGGCAGTGGAACTAAGTGAAGGATATGCCCAGGAAGTGCCCACTTTGCCCGAATAAGATTCTCCATAAAGGTCATCATATATCCCACCTTTTGGAGCAGTTTTGACTCTATCTAAGACTTGTTGTAATTTTTCAGTCATCCCCTTCTGGGAATTATTTGCTTCCTTGGCAGATGATTGCTCCTTCCCTTTGGGAATTACTGTAGTCTGTACAAGGGATCCATATTTTCCAACAAGACTTTGCCCTTCTTTTACACCTATCGGACCAGGTTCTGTTTCTACATCCACACCATCTGATATACCAACAACTTCAACCAACTCTCCTCCAACTTGATCCCTGAATGATACTCTTGCCTTCTTAATTCTCTTAGAGGCTCTCTCCGGATGCTGGGTGTCACCTTTTTTGTTTGCGGAGTTAGCTGACTCATTGGGCCTAGGCAGTTTGCTAGACCTGGTCAGACCATAACGATTTAGAAGCGTATTATAAGCGACAACAGCTTCTTCATCAGATGGATCAGGTGGTGGTGGCAGGTCAACCTCGGAAGGCATTGGAGGACGAGGAAAAAGAGCTGCATCGTTCTTTCTTAAGACATAAGTTCTAGTTGATGCAGCAAACCGCAAAGACTGCCCAACTTCAAGCTCAACAGGGGTGTCTTTAGTCACCCGTTCGTTTGCAACAAAAGTACCGTGCGCAGATCCCAAATCAATTACATATATGCTGTAGAAAGGATAAAAGCCAGTAAATGGCATGAAGACTGGCAAACTAAATGCAAGAAGGTTCAACAACATGAGAAACTATGTAAACATGAGATTCAAGAGGCATCATCCCAACAAAAAATGTAGAGATGAGAGCACCCGTGATGGGGGAAGTTATCATGAAATCTATCTGAAGCTCCTAGATGATCTCAATTGAATCATAAAAATTGAATTGAATGTTTAGTTCAATAAGGCTACTCGGGACCAGATTCGAACGCAACAAACAATCAGGGATCCTAATAAGGGCAATCAAGAGCAAAACAGAAAGACAATTTTGATTCAAACAATAACATACAAGTCTCAGAGTAAGATGGATGTTAAGGCAGGAAACAGAAAATGGAATGAAGAAGATGTAAGGGAGAGAGAAGTGCCAGACCTTCCATTCTTGTGAGGAACAACAACAGCATGCTGGCGGGAAACAGACTGATGATCAAGCACAAAATCACAAGTATGAGATTGGCGGCCAAAGATGTTGCGGCGCCTATCAAGAGGAATGCGGTCGAGAAGTTGACCATCCTTCAAGACTTGAAGAAAATAAACACCAGGGCGGGGATCCATTGCCCACTCGGGGGGCTGCCAACCCGACTGACCCTCACCAATCTGAGTCAGATGCTGATGCTGAGGGCCGGCCTCCTGAACAGCACCAGTGGGGGGCTTCTGAGCTGGAGCGGAGGATTTGGCATTGGCTTTCACATTCACTGAGAAGGGTTCCAAGGACTGAGCTTTCCTAAATCTATCAAGCCCAGCTCTGCCGTACATGATGGATGCAATCCTTCCTTCCTTGTTAGCCCAAGACTCTGAGTTGCATCAGCAGCAGCGCTCAAATCTATCTGGGTCCCTCCTCCAAAAGCGAAAGCCTTCAGTCTAGCCTAGGTAAGATGTTATTTAACCATCATCCAAACACCAAAATTTGAGAATCAAAATGGGGGGGATTCAAGAAGGTGAGACCATCGGAAGAGAGCGAGAGTGGCCGCAAAAGGGTTTAGCCTCCTTCTGCCGCCGTAATTACTCTCTCTTTTACTTCAACTCTCTCTCTCTCTCTTTTTGTGGCTAAAACTCAAAAGACACAATTGCCCTGATTTTGAGGGCACGCGTCATTAGTTTGCTATGGGCATTCTGGACACAATGCAAACGAGAGTGTGGGTGGTATTAGTTTGCTATGGGCATTCTGGACACAATGCAAACGCCGGTGGCTTTCTTCTTCTTCTTCGCTCGCTCCCGTTACTGGTACCTCTTCCTTTCCTTCTTCTTTTTTAGGGCTTATCACAACACTAATTAAATGTAATACTAATGCGGATGAATTTTCAGAACGGACAAAGGGATTTCAAGGAAAGAGTGGGCAATGTCGGACAAAGGTGGAAAGGGTTTTACTTTACCCAATGGAAAAGGAGTGAAATCCACTCCTCTCAAGGATGGTCTGCTCTTCTTTGCTTCCTTCCTTCATTTTCTCTCAAAGTAAGCAAGCATCTTCACTCAAATATATTTCTGTTTCTGCAGCTCCTCTCAAAGATAGCTCAGCCAAGTCCAAGAAGGCAAGAAATGTTCAGTTTTCTTCTCAAGGTTCAACCTCTCTCTCTCTCTCCATTTATCATTCTCACCACCATTTGCTTCTTTTGCTTGCATGTGCTTATCTTCTTCAATTCTCCCACTTTATAGGTTCAAAATCTGATAAGTCTGCTCCTGCTTCCAGCAAAGGTCCCATATCGGTTTTAATTCTTCTAATTTTTTTTTTTCCATCTTACTGACATCTCTTATTATATATGTCATGGATCTAAAATTTGTCGTCTTTCTTCCCTAAATTGTGATTTTGAAGCTAATTCGGGAAAGGGAGGAAAAGGAGACAGTGGAATTGGAGGAAAGAAAGAACAAGAACCACTGCAGCTCAAAGTTGAGAATGGTAAACCAGTTCTCTTGCCACAAGAGCATTTTTCCTGTTATTAAACTTGGGTGTTTATTTACCAGCGCCAAGTGGCCCGTGTTTTAATTTCATGTCTCTTGCATAACATATATACTCAGTTAGAGTATATCTTGGTGAACAGCTCTGACAGCTTTCTATATCAAATTAGAAATCTTTTCTCAGTTATAGGCTATGATATTGTAATGTTTGTTGGTGTATGTAGAACTGCCTAAGGGTGCCAAATGTCTGATGGATTGTGAGGCTGCGGATATCTTGCAAGGAATCCAGGAGCAGATGGTCATACTGTCTAAAGATCCTACAATTAAACTCCCTGTGTAAGAATCAAGTTAATTTACAGAAGAATGGCAGAGTCATAATTTTGTTCTGTGCACATGAAATATGCTAAATTGTTTGGTTTCAGATCCTTCGATAGGGGACTGCAGTACACCAAAAAAAGCACCCACTATACAGATCCTGAGTCTGTCAGACGAGTTCTTGAGTATCCTTCATTTTTTCTGTAATTTTGTGTGTGCTTGTATATGCTTCTTTTGCTCCTGGAGTCTGTAGATAAATACATTTCTCTGCTGTTGAACTCTTAACTGGGACATAGGAATCTCAAAACATATGGTGTCACAGACGGCGAGGTTACATCTCAACCTTTGGTACTCATCCTTATTATTTAAGCATTGGTCTTGACTTCAATTCTTCTCTTCTGCAGATATGTGTGATTGCCAATGTGTATCCAGAAACTGCCGATGAAGTTTTTGCTCTACTCCCTTCCTTGAAGGTAAATTAATGTTCAAGTTTGTTGTTTTCAGTTATGGCTAGTCTTTTAACCTTTGTATTTAATTGCGTATGTTGACTCCGAGCTACTTAGGAGATGATTTATATACTTACGTTTAGTTCTAGTAAGTAACATCCCAAGGGCATTTTTTCTTTTTGTCGAAGGTTTGCTTGTGCTTATCTAAAGGTTGAAAACAGCATTAGTGGTAATTGCTAAACAAAAAATAAAAATTATGAAGCTGCAAATTCATAACTTACAATCTGTTGTTGGAAGACTAATATTCCCTGATCTGGGTATATTATACAATCACCTTTTGCAATATTGGAGAGTCAGGATTTATACATTTATCTTTTGCAATATGAGTTGCTCCATGGATGATTCAAATATAGCTACAGTTGCTTAAAGCAACTACGGTGGAATACTTTCTTTACAGAGCTTACATTTGATTTGCCCTTTTGTTTTACCAACTAATTACTTAATTAGGATAAAGTGTATGTATACAGGTAAAGTTGGTGATTCGTTTCTACCCTTATGCAATTAATGTAGAACCAATTACTTGTTGTGCTGCTCTTCTTCATCTTTTCTTTTATCTAAATGAACTGAAACATTCATTCAAGATATCATCCAATCCGGAAAACCATATTTTATCGTAGAGAAGGGACGAAAATAACCTAGGAAAAAAGTAATTAGAAAACTAGGCACTATTGTTCTTCCTTTGATTGATCTTTTGCTCTCCTCTGTTTTTGGTGTGAGAGGAAAGTTTCGAGAGCGCAATGAGTAGTTACTTTTGGGGTGTTGAATTGGTGTGTTACAATGTCCCTAAATAAACTCTTGGCTTTTGAACTTTCCAACCTTCTAAACCAGTGTGTTGCTATATTAAAAGTCAAATTCTATGAATCTCTGTTGGTGTCATATTTATGCAAGCATTCTGCTTTGGAGCTGCGTATTATAATGTTTCGACTTGCAGTTTCCTGATGGAATTGTTAAGTTACTGAATTCTAGTCATTAATATTCTGCCTACAGGAATGTTTGTTTATTTTATTGTTTTACAAATTCTGCTGACATTTCACCGAAATAAAGATTATGTTAACATGAAGTCTAAAGCAATCTGAGGCTGTCACTTTACCCTTGAATGACATTGTCTTTCCAGTCACTTTGCTAGCCTATTCTGATTACAACAAAATTAAAACAATGAAAGAAGCTGATAATCCATAGTTGTTCATTTCATGCAGGCTAGGAGAATCATGCTCGACGACCCAGTCAATGATGTTTTGAGTGAGCTAGCTAAGCTTAAAAAGTCAGCATAATATTTCTGATTTTCTGTATTAGGTGGGGATCACTGCTAAGATATATTAATTTCCATTTTGTGTGTAAATGAGATTATATGGCTGCCTCCTATACAGCATGATTGATCGAGTATTCTGGTAATCCAATGCAGGCTAGTAGATGCAATTGGAGCACTAATATGAGGGATCCTGCTTTGTGGATTTTCCAGGGTAGAGAGGCAGCACGACCTACTTATGCTTTTGTTAAGTTCCTAGTGGTCCTTCGAACTTTATGACCTTAGAATTGGTGATTTCTATGATTGTAAATAAGATTGTAATTCAACTGGCTTCGAGTAGTTTGCTTTTCGCCTTTTCTTAGTGTTGCGGATAGTGAATGTGCATTTTAGCGGATGATATTTCACTTTAAAATCAACACAGATCAGTAGATAGAGGTTTGATTGATTTCTGTGAGGCAAGAAGAGGCCAGAAGGAACAGGGAAAGAAAATAGTCAGAAAAAGCTTTTGCACGAGTATGGTTTTTATAGCATTGTATACATCTGCAGGAAGGAAATTTGAAGAAATGATTGAAGAAGAAAAAAGAAAAATTCTTAAATGAAAATAATAAGTCATATTTAACATAAAAAAAGGTGCTGATTTTGTAATTTACAGCCTTAGGCCAGAGCCAGACTTGGCGGTCAACCCAGTAGCTGAGAAGAAAATGAGCATCAAGCATTAAAGCTTTGTTCGAGAAAAGAAAAAGGTGGGAGGGCTAAAAAAAGGGTCCTGGAAAAGAGAGCGCATTCTCCTTTGCTGCAGTCGTGGTCCTCGGTACCCCCTTGTTACTTTGTTTAGTGAGAAAAGCAGTCGAGTCAACTAATCAACCGTAAACAGAAAGGAAACAGAATGGGAAGAGAAGACGAAGAAGAAGAATACCAACAAGAAAGGGAAACTGATGATGATGATGATGATGATGATGAATCTTCAGCTTCAGAGGAAGAATCAGAATCGGAAGAGAAATGGAGAAAGCACTACTCATCCAGGCATAGGATATTGTTGGTCGGAGAAGGAGACTTCTCCTTCTCTGTGTCTTTAGCCACACACTTCGGATCAGCGCGCAACATGGTCGCCACCTCTCTCGATTCCAGGGTCAGTGCTAGCTTTTATATCTATGTCATCTTATGATCATCACTAACAACCAACTAACGAGGATGATCTGAATTGCAGAGAAGATATGTAGCAAGTACAGTAACGCAATAGCGAATGTGAGGGAGCTTGAAGAAAGGGGATGCTTAGTGCTCTACGGAGTTGACGCCAAGACCATGAGTCAACACTACTTCCTCAGCACTCAGAGGTTCGACAGAATTGTCTACAACTTCCCTCATGTCGGCTTTCTCTTCCGGGAGGATAGCTACTGCCAGATCCAGTATATACTGCTCTCCTTTTTCCCATAGTGGTGATAAATTAACTATTACTATTTGATGATCAATGAATATGTGTCCAATAGGTTGAACAAGAGATTGGTCAAGGGTTTTCTCAGGAATGCTAAACTTCTTTTGAAAAAAGAGGGAGGGCAGATTCATATCTCTCACAAAGAAGGCCATCCTTACAACAAATGGGATTTAGTGAAGAAAGCACACAAGATTGGAGGACTCCTTCTGACCCAATCTGTGCCCTTCTGCAAGGATGACTATCCTGGATATGACAACAAGAGAGCCCATGGTACCCTTTCCGATGCCTCTTTCCACCTTGGGGATTGCACTACTTACATGTTTAGCCTTGCTTAGTCTTTGTTTCCATCACATACTCTGTCATATATTTGCCTAGCACTCTTCAAATCAACAATCGTTTTTAGAGATCCAAGACAAGGCTGCTTGAGGCATCAAGAGGATTCAACATGTAATGTAATATATGTAGAAACGCAGAATCATCAACTACTTTGTTCTGACCACATGTAGATGGTCGAACGTGCTCTCTCTTATTACTTGTCAAGAGTCGACTGAATGTATGCTTTGCTTGCTCAATTATCAATACTATGCATAATTGTTGCTACCTTCATTGCTTAGGGTCAGTAAAAATGGTGAAGTATGTAATTATTCAGCCTCTGAATACTTTGTTTTCCTCCCTTTTCACCTTGATCTGCTTCCACTGCTCAGGGCAAGTTTCAACAGAAACCAGTCTCCACCAACACTCTTCACAGGCATAGTAGCAAAAGCATATTTTGTGTGTTGGCTTGTAGTCCCCAAAGTGCTGGACGGATTGTACTGGAATATTAGCTTGCCGAGAGGATGTATAAGAGACCTGGTAATTGACTATTAGCTTGCTGAGTGAATATATAATTTAAGTCCTGGATGATCTGTTGATTTTTCTCTGTTATTTCCTCCCAACATGGCATTTAGCCAAATAATTTATCTGTAGTTGTCGATGATTATTTCTCTGCAACTTTCAATTCAGAATACTTGCTTTTGCATATTCCATCATTAGATTTGTACATGAATTATATTCAAATAATTCAATACTCCGACTGTTAATACGAATACAATCACCAAGGTACACAGCACCTACACTAACTCTGGAATAATCTATCTAGATCATTATTCAATTATTCGTATCCTATGCTTATCATAAAGAGGGTTACAAGCACCTACACTAAGTCTGGAATAATCTATCTAGATCATTATAGTACTCATATCCTATGCTTATCATAAAGAGTAGAAGTTCCAGACGACGGGACTTTGAAAAACCGTTTGAGAAACCTTACTCCACAAAAATCCAAACCCTCCATGTAATAAGAATCCAAATCCAAACAATGGCTGGACTGTGATGTAGTTGAGAAATGGACGTAGAACTGGATGTAGTAACACCCACAAGAAACCTGCACTCACCCGTTGAAGGGTCTAGGAAAGTGACCATCCCAAGCCCATCAAAATCACAGCTCTGTTCATGCTGCATTTGAACCTGATAGTAACTGTTGAAAGCATATGAGATATTTCCCTTTGCACCAATTCCGTTACATGATCCCCCATAGCTGAGTGTAGTACAATCTGCAACACTACAGGCAAGTTTCATATGGCTTTCGACAGCAGACAAATCCCTTGCTGGGTTTGCCACGCACCACCTAGACGGAAGATACTCAACATTCTTTGCATTTATCAATCGTCTGCTGCCTAAACCAAGGTTCAACGGATACTTAGCCTGGCCATCAAAGGAAAAAATTCCCCAGTGCCTTTCAAAGGTTCCCGGAAGTGTGCTCTTTGCCCCTTCATCAAGCAGACCAAAAAGATATACATCCGCCGGAGGGCACCTGGCCTTAGAGGGGTTCCTTTATTACTTAGAACATGATTTATGAGGCCTTGGTTGAATGTCATTGCAGCAGTGAGATTTGCACTGATGGCTCCATCTGTCGGCCAACCCACCTCCCCAATAACTATAGGCATCTGACCATATCCCAGTTTGCTCAGGGCTGCAACCAGTGTGTCAAAATTTCCATCAAATGCATTGTTGTAAACAGCGGAACCATCTGTGACAGAATGGCTAGTCCCCTCGAAGAATGCATATTCTTGAGGGAAATCTGAGCTTCCATAGAGACTTAGAAATGGGTAAATATTGACTACAAAAGGAGAACCATTTGAGTTGAGAAACGAAACAAGCTGAGTCATAAGTTGAGTTAGTTCAGGTCGAAACGCCCCTTGAGAAGGAAGTGCAGCCTCATAGGCATCAGCATTACAGGGTACCACTAACTTCACATAACTTGCAAGGTTCACTTTAGCCAAGGACTGTTGTAGATTCAGCAATGCAGGCATGACATAAGGCTGAAATTGACCCGAGTAACTTGTAAGGAATGGCTCATTTCCGACCGCAACATACCTGTCATCATAAGCCAAGAACTAAATTATAGAACTCTGGATATGTGTGCCAAAAAAAATCTAATACAGTACCAGTACTTGTATAAATAGATCCAGAAGAAGCAATTATTACATCAGACTGTCTTCTTCAGTTCGGCCTTTCAGCAAAATGAAAGTCTACTGTTAGCAGAAGAGACTTCTTTTCATAATAGAATTGAGTTAAATTTGGTGAGAGATTCCCACATGGAACTGTTAGGCTTCCTGACAGAGAGATCTTCCTATGTGGTTCTGACATACTAATTTTAGATAAGGACTAGTGAATAGCATAGTGCTCCACTGAAACAGCTAAAAAATACTTGCCTCTCTCTGATGTAATATATCTATGTTTTAGCATAAAAGCGGTTTTATCTTGTGGTGGTGTCCTTACAAGGGAACTACAACTTTTCTGTTGGAATCAGATGCTTTGGGTGTAGATATAGAAACTTAGACAATCACTACGCTTAATGAACTTTCCTCTAGTATTATCTTAACTAGGAAGCCCGTTGAAGGTGGGTTAAACTCATATTCCATGACATTAGTGACGTCTGGTTTCACTAGAAGCTTGCTATGAAGAATAGAAGGGGAGTCTGGTTTAGCACGTACAGCAAGATGAGTGAGCCAGATATTAGAGCTTTCTTAGACTACATAACTATATGTTGTGAAAAGCAGGGTAGAATCCAGCTGCATAGGATTATCAGAAGTTCGAATTCTCCAATAAGACTTGTTAAACTCACCATTAATACCGTGTTACCAACTCGCATTACCCTGAACCTCTTATGGATATAAAGATGTACTTATAAAATGCAAATGGAAACACTAGCTCAAATGCCATCTGATCCAGGTTTCCAACAGGGAACAAAAGTACCAGATGATCAACAAAATTTTGAAATATTTCTTATTGATTAATTGTTCATAGTGATTTTATCTTCCATCCAAAATATCCTCTAGAAATGTTAGAAATCTAGCCGCAATCCTGAAGATTTCTAAATCTTCTTCATTTCTAGGCAGTTAGTATTGTCAGCTTCTTCAGAATGGTGGAACTTAATTGTAAACCAGAATTATTCCTTAATAGATTGTCTATTGTCTATAAGCTTCTAGCTCATATCTCAGCACACAGAAATCAATCCAGCTAGTTTATCACCTGATCATATATATGAGAAGTGATCGAGAGGTGATACATAGCAGCACCACGAATTGCAATTTAATTTACAGTATGTTATCAGAAGCAAAATTAAAGTTGTCACCTTTTATGTCCCTAGCTAGTGCTTTTGACATAAAGAGAAACATATAAGCCCAGAAGAGAAGGAAAAGAGACTTGGTAAATGCAAAAAAGAAAGATGAACGAACATGAAATAAAGAAATAATGGAACTTGGAACAAAAGGAGGTTGAGAGGGACCTTATATCGACGCCATTTTTAACGACGTATCTAGAGACATTGCGGCGAACCCACAAATCAGAGGCATCAGTGGAAGAGCTCAAGAAGGCCAACATCTCATTGGGGATTCCAAGCATGACCTGAATCCCAGAGCCCTTGAGAGCCTCAAGGCAATCTGGGTCTGACTCGAAAAGCTTCACCTTGGATATCTTGTTGTCTTTCAAGAGATCCACCACAGTGGAAGGCTTGAGCTTGTGGAATGACAAGGTCCCCCAGTTCACACCTATGCCTGCTTCTGCCCCCCTTGGAGCTGCCAACCAGCAAATCACTATTAAGCAAACTACCCTTGCTGCTGCTGCTGCTTCTAACATCTTTATCTCTGATCAAGTTGGAAAGCCCCCCAAAGGCCCCCAGCTTCATTCATACATTAACCGCTCTAGTTGATCAGCTGCCACCGACTTACTAGTATTTGTTAGTGCCAGATGCCACGCTAGGATTTGCTACAAGAAGAAGAAGAAGAAGAAGAAGAGTAGAGTAAAGTAGAAGCAGCTCCCAGTACATCTGAGATGGGAAATTACTTGCCTATCCTCCCCACCAGTGAGTGTACCAATGTCCCACAGCGGGAAGTTTCGGGAATTTCAATTTGTTGGTCTCATCTCACTTGGCAATTTATCAACACATGATGATGTGCTCCTTAACCCCCAAATGAAGGAACGAAAATGACGTGACAGCCACACCCTTTCACATTTGCTTTTTTACTACACCTATCGACCATCTATTCTTTGTTGGTAATCATGATAATAAAGACGAGGTTAAAGTTCATCAGTTGAACGCATTTTCAGTGTTTCAATTTGATTTATAAGATCACTAATCATTTATAAGTTCGTCCGAAAATATTATGGTATTTTTAAACAATGAACTAATATAACATATCCGAGTTTAATTAATATCTGGAAACACTGGCCGGAACTCTCAAGGGATCGAGCTAAACCCTAAAGGATATTAGCAATATTCACACAAGATAATGATACAATTAAGGGTATATATGTGAGAGTTTTTTAATATATCTGCTAGTGGGACATATTCCTTTATAAAGTTTTGTCTGGCTAGCCGACTTCCACGAGAAAATGGGCTCAAGGTGATCCAGCATGAACAGTCTCTTTCTCTTATCGTTCTCTGTTGCCTATATCCAATTTCTCTATGCATGCAGATGCGGTCCTCACCCTTTTTTGCTGTGGCGTAGAAGAATTTTCGCTTTGGCTCCCAATAATCTATTTGCCATTCTTAAACAAGTGATATATGCGTTACTACTATGAAGTATGAACCACCAGCAAAAGTAGCCTAAAAGTAATTCTAGCTGCTGTATCATATGTTTCCAGTATATATAAGCCTCTGCTTTAGGCATAAGATGTAGGCGAGCTAGGGAGATATATTTGCTTTTAATTGCATGGAATATAGAAGTAGAAGATTTTTTTTTTTGGTCAAAATAAAAGTAGCAGATAAGTCTATCTTTTTTTCTGTTCACTATTGGAGACTTTTCAAAGCAAAAACAGAATTTGAGATTCCAATTGAGCGTATCGCAGAGGCTACTTCAAAGTTCAAACCAGTTAATTGGTCGAAAAATATAAGTGATCCATCTGCGTCGCAGCAGTTATATTATGCTTTAGTTGAGTTTAACACAGCAAACAGAAAAAGACAGTTGCTCACCATTCATTGATTCCTCTAAAAAGAACCAGCATTTCCATTTTAACCTGATCTTTCCTGCCATTTCCATGAAATAAAATCTGATCTCTATATTATTATATAAAGTTACAAACTGTGAAAACGCCACATTATTCTTCAGAAAGATCAATCATACACAATTGACCGTGCATCTATGCGCACTGAGTATTTAAAACTATATCGCATGCAAAGCTAGCTTATTCGATCATCACCAAAACTATTATGATTGGTCTTTAATTTGCAGATAATGCTTAACAAGACATGCTTGAAAATTGTTGTCACAACTCGCAACTAGTCTTATAGTAATTAAGACAGTGGTGTGAAAAGCGTAGCTGGCTTACTCGGCTAGAGATGGGAAAAGATCGAATTGAACTCCCCTACGCATCCAATTAATGGGATCAGTCAAGTCCTCATAAAATCAGGCTGGTTTGTGACGGACCTTACCCACGCCCATTGGTGGTCTCTCGTGTTGACCTCATTCTTAGCCTTTGCTACCTCTTCAACTGGAATGTAAGCATAGTTGCCATTGACAGGGCCAGGGACGAATCCAGTGTAACCAGCCATCACTCCATGAATGGCTGAATGGGCAAGAAGTGTACAGTACAAGTTATCAGTAGCATTTGCAGGGACGGCCCGTATCATGTATGTAGGATCTATGTACTTGACTGTGAAGAGCTCACTGGGGTGATCCCTGCTCCACCAATTCTTGAGCTCCGACTTCAACCATTGGCCAACATCTAGGAACACCGGGTTCCCAGATTCATCCCTCTCCTGTTTCTGAGCCTCGTTCCTTGGAATTATGTCCTGTCCCGCTCCTTCAGCCACAACTAACACTGCATGTCCATTCTCCCTCAGTCGCTGCTCAAGGAATTCAAAAAGCCCTCCTTTTCCTTCCAGGTAAAACTCAGTTTCTGGGATTAGGCAGCAGTCCACGTCTCGGCTGCTCAATGTTGCATGGAGAGCAATGTGGCCTGTACTTCGACCCATCAACTTGACCAAGCCTATTCCATTCACTGCACTTTCAGCCTCCACATGAGCTGCACTGATTGCCTGCTGGGCCATTTCTACTGCTGTCTGGAATCCGAAAGATCTGTCAATGATGCCAACATCATTGTCAACTGTTTTTGGAATCCCAGTAACCGCAATGTGCAGTTTTCGCTTACAAATCTCATGAAATATCTCAACTGCCCCCCGCATTGTGCCATCTCCACCTATAATGTACACCTGCGCCATGATGGAGTACTTTTATCTACTATTTCCTTTCATACATTAATCCATGCAGGTATATGCAGAACGGTTTACTTAATTTGGTTCGTGAATCTGGCCATAACTATAAGGTAACAGACCTGCCCTGAGGCCCTGAAATCTGAAATTAGCTAGCTAGTACTCCATTTACATGACAATAATTTCTGAAAAGATAATTGATGATCATGATCTTCCGTCCATATACAACTTTTATATAAACCAACATCCACCCACTACCTTGGATTGATTAATAGTAACTGATGGATAGCACCTTCAAATTTGTGACATGGTTCATGTGGCTATTGGTGACATATTCATCAATTACTTGCTCTACATACAAATTGATGGCACAAACAAATCTATAAACTAGTTAGTAATTAACATGAAGAATAAATAGATGATAGTCAATTTGGTACCTGATTATAGCCGCGATGTTGGATGGCATCGACAATGTTTTGAAGATGAAAACCACCTCTGGAGGTCTCAAGGACAGTGCCGCCATTCTTGTGCCAGTGGTCGACGAGCTTTGGGTTAAGCGGGATGGGATCCATAGAGTAAAATCCACGATAGCCAGCCTTGATCCCAAAAATCTGACGGACTCCGTAGAGGTCCCAGAGGCCAAGAACCAGCTCTCTCAACACCGTGTTCATGCCCGGGCACAGCCCACCGCATGTCACAATAGCCGCCCTGATGCTCGACGGCTCAAACAAGATGTGCCGTCGTGGGCCGGCGCGATGGTAAGCTGAGGCGGGATGAGCGGGGCGGCGCCGGAGGCGGCGAGGTCGTAGACAATCTGGCGGAGGATGACATCGGATGGGGTTATGTAGAAGCCGTCGGATGGGTGGTAGAAGGGGTTGTGTTGGAGTGGGTTGGTGTGGGTGGGGAGTTGTGAGAGATAGTCGGTCAGGTGGGGTAGTTTGTGGAGCTTCACTGGAGACAATGACAAGATCATCTCCTCTGTTGTGGGTTCTGCCATCGTCGTCTACTCAATCAATTAATCAAAGATGATCTACTCTTTCGTTTTTCGTTTTGTTTGGTTCCATCACTCGACTGATCGATCTATAACCGATCGGAGCATATATTCAATCAAATATTCAATATCATTAATTTTACGATTAACATGCACTTGGAACAGAAAACGTGAACGTGGCGCCCTTTTACACAGCCATCGACACCTAACCCCTCAACGTTGGAACTGTCACACGACATTACATTTTTTTGACTCTTGACACTCCTAAAGATAAGACGCGACAAACAACAACAATACCAGTCATAACTTTTATTCAAACGTACTGGCCGGCGGAAATTTATAGAGCCCCAGTCCAACATTATTATTACATGTCATCAAATTAAAGACTCAAAAACTTGAACATTAATAACTCGAGCAAAGCTAATTTGCTTGCTTCATCATGAAACTCGATCAACCCTAAATTAGTCATTCTCAGCTGGATGAGCAAAACCTTTATCCATTCCACCAATATCGATCAAACCTCTGCAACGGTGATAATGTGAGTGTTCTTGAACTTCTTCCTCAGGCTCTTAGCCAACTTGATGGCGTCTACTCCCTCCCCAATCACCACGACGCTGTCCTTCTCCTCTCCTAACGCCATAAAGCTCACACCTGCATGCACCATCGATCCAGTCCAGCCACACAACTAGTAAATATAATTTTAACTTTGTTGATTACAAGTTAGAAAAAGAAAAATAGTGATCACCTACCATTTTCTTTGGCAACAATTTTGAGCGCCTTCGTTTGGCATTTCCGGCAGTACATCGGTACTTTCATCACAATCTTTTGCTGCAGGATACACATACATTACTACCAATCAGTTCATCCATCGATCACCATATAAATAGTGTCATTAAGAAAACGTTGTTATATACATATATATAAGGATGAGTTGAAATCAGCGCACCTTCATTCTCTCGTAGTCTTCGATTGATCGAACAGACACTGCTGTCTGAGGAGTAGTATCAGTAGTGCCTTAATATACGGATATATTGATCGATGATGGAGAGTCAGATGCAGCGAGACCATATGCATCTTCTAGGCAAATTTAATTAATGTAATTTGTACGAGCTAGAGTGTCAATGGTGTCAACGGTGTAATTTCTACGAGCAGCGTGTCAATGGTGTCGAGGAACATACACAGACATTGCGCTTTAGATATGACCCACCTAGAATTTTCACGATTCTTCTGTCTACCTATTTTCTTCCATCTGGTCTTGCGAGTCGTGCTTGCTAAGTTAGGACGTGAGTCACGTGAAATACTACTGTAGAGATTCATTCTTAAGCCCAAAGCAAAATATTTCCTTAGGCCTTTATCGAAATCTTTTGCCCAACCCAATACTCTCTTCTTCTCTATTTTGGGGTAATTAATGGGGTTATAAAGCAGAACCATGCTGTTTTTTTTTTTTTTTTTTGCTAAAAGATCGTGGATAGGAGAGGAAAACCAAACCTCCTAACAAAAACAAACAACAGACTAACTAAAACGAAATTGAGGCAGACCTCTAATGTCACTATTACAATAAGACACGATAAAAGGTGGAGGATCATCCCATCACACCAAATTAGAACAAGACGTACCATGATTTGCCAACGCATCAGCTATCTTATTTCCTTCCCGAAAAATATGAGAAGCTCGAAAATTCATCTGAGAGATTTTGTACAAGCAATTCAACCAACGAACTCGAAGTACCAATTGACAAGAGAAGGTGTACGGATATAATCAAGTACTAGAGATGAATCAACCTCTAACCAAATATGTTTCCAATCACGAACCCAAGCAAGCTCAATGGCTTTTATGACAGCCATTATCTCTGCTGCAATCGAACTAGAATCTCAAGATTTGAGGCAAAAGCTCCAAGAAATGTACCTGTATAATCCCGGTAAATAGCACCATAACCACCAACTCCCTCTTCATGTTTCCATGATCCATCAGAATTAATTTTCACCCAACCAATAGAGGGAGGGAGCCAATTAACTTCAACTACTCTAAGAGCACGACAAGGTCGACATGGGGCTCCAAAACACTTCAATATTCATAGCTAACCCAAGCAAGCTCAATGGCTTTTATGACAGCCATACAAAACCATGCTGTTTTGTTCAACACAACCTTTAAATTTGTGTGATTATTGATTAAGAACTGAAATGTGATTTCTATAGTGTTCATTATATTAGTTACGTACTATTTCTATTCTAAAAAAACAAGTTAAACAATCATTTGACATGATTGAAGGAGAATGAAATTGTGCTGTCTCTAGCTTTTACCATATTTATACGTGTGAGATACAAATTAAAGACCTCATCTTGTACTGATACTCTAAAAAAATGGAGCAAATATCAATGTATTGATTGTGCACGGGGTGATTGACTGTGGTGTGTCTATGATGCTATTTTAAACTGAATACAAATACAACCTGTCATTAAGGTGATTAAGCAAAGATATATACATGCCTTGAAAACCAGGTTTGATTAGAATTTAGTGTTTTAAGCAGCTTTTGGTTAAATTCTTATTTGAAAAAAATATAATTATTATGGAAGAGTTGTAATTATTAGAGGGGTTGTTTTGATTACATGTACATGTATGACAGTAGAAGATCGATCAGTCCTCCCCAGATACTACTACTCTAAAGGAATATGGTATCCCATATATATTCAACATCAATCTCTCCAGAAGTCAGTAAAAACGGGGTTTGATTAGAATTTATTCATTTGGAAGCAGCTTTTGGTTTAAATTCTTAATTGTAAAATATAATTATTATGGGAGAGTTTTACCATTAGAGGAATTATTTTGAACTTCGGAGTAGTAGCTGAGTAGGACTGATATTCTGCTGTCATCGTAGTTGATGACTTGATATATATCCAACACCAATCGCTATCTGTTACTCTCCATATATAACCTGGTGATCATAGTACTTGAGCGAGGGTGAGATAGACCAGTCTAGGTGATCATAGTACTTGAGCGACGGTGAGATATATAGACCAGTCTAGTCGTCGATCTCTGACAAAAGCAAGAATGTGGTTTCTAAAGCTTTCATGTATTCTCCAATTACTCATCGTTTTTTCTCTGTTTCAAGTACCCGCTTTTGCAATAAAAAAGGTAACCATGCCAACCATCCTGCCTGCTACTCTCTCTACCCTCTTATCCTTTTTACATGCATGTATTGTAAAACTGATCGATTTGGTTTGGTTGAATTAGTCTTATGTAGTGTATCTGGGATCCCATGCACATGGTCCACAAGTCTTAGAAGCTGATCGTGAACGTGCAACTGATTCGCATTATGAATTCCTCGGATCATTCTTGGGAAGGTACGAACGTATCCACCTTTTTTTACGTATCTAGCTAGCTCACTATCTCATTCATATATTTCTTCAATTATTGTTTCTCATGCACATACATATCTATAAGCAGCACTGACAAAGCGAAGGAAGCGATTATTTACTCGTACAATAGATATATCAATGGTTTTGCTGCCACCCTTGAAGAGGAAGAGGCAGCTGAAATTGCAAGTATGATTCTTTCATATTATTTTACTTTTAAGAAATTCTCATGGAAATTAATTTATTCTCATACTGCTGCCACTGCGCACCAATGCAGAGCATCCAAACGTTGTCTCAGTTTTCTTAAACCAAGGAATAAAATTGCATACAACCCATTCATGGAATTTTATGCTACTGGAAAACAACGGAGTAATTCACCCCAGTTCTATATGGAAGAAGGCCAGATTTGGTGAAGATACGATCATAGCCAATCTTGACACTGGTAAATTCACTCGATTTTCATTCAAATTCTGTTTCTGTTAGTTGACTCCATGGCTGCTGATTCAGCAATTTTACTGACGTGGCTGTGGAACCCAATTAGATTATGAATATGAGGGGAATTATAACATGACATGTAACACAGTATACGTGGTGATTCGGGTTTATGTTATTGGCTCAATGATTTGCAGTTATTTTTTATTAGTCTGTTAATTAATTTATTTTTTTCACCCCCATACTGTAATCTGCATGATCCCCGAGTGATATGATTAGCTTGGACCACTATTCCGAGACCACAGAATAATTCCTCTGAATATGAATATAAAAAGCTTTGCCACGCCAGATGATTGTCAATTGCCTTACTTGCATTGCAACAGTGGTGGGCACTCTTTGATTTTTATGGATTGATGATGGGATGTGATTTTTGCTAGGTGTGTGGCCCGAATCGGAGAGCTTTAGTGACAAAGGGTTTGGACCCATTCCATCAAGGTGGAAAGGAATCTGTCAGAACGATACCACTGGGTTTTCCTGCAACAGGTTAGCTCCTTCGGCTTTTATCTATTTCTGCATTCCATCAATTATAGTATTTGCTCACTGGAGTCTAGTATCATCCTATTTGTTTGGTTATACTCAAGTAGGTGTAGGCCAACTGCGGACTGAATGCATATTTATGGCTACTTTTTTATAAAATAGAAGAAAATTATAAGGCTTTCTTGCTTCTATTGTTATAGCAAAATATCAGAACTTGCCACCGCTTCAATTACTGCCGAATCAACTCACCCCTGCTGAAGTTTCAAAATGATTGAATGGATTTGAAAGAATGAAAGAAAGTTTTAAAGCCATCCAAGCATCATTTTGGACCTTTATAGTGGAGGAAGGAAAATTAGCAAAAATAAAATAAAAATAAAAACGAAAAGAACGTCTACAATGCAGTATGCTAAGATTCTGTTTAAAGCTCTAGAGTTCTTCACTGCAATAAGTGAACGTTGATATCCATGACTAATACTTCTATTGACTATAATCAACTATTTTGTGCACTGTGCAACTATGGTTTTGCTTATTTGGCAGCCATGTTTAATTGATGCAAAAAAAATCATGAAGAAATTAATGAAACATTGCCAGACACTTGATGATCTTGACAATTTACCTAGTGTTTTATCTCGTATACAGGAAGCTCATCGGAGCAAGGTACTTCAATAAAGGACATGCTGCACTGGCAGGGCCAGTACTCGACCCTTATGTTTACTCTGCACGAGACTTAAACGGTCATGGCTCTCACACTCTATCGACAGCAGGTGGGAACTTTGTTCCTGGAGCAAGTGTGTTTGGCGTGGGGAATGGGACTGCCAAAGGTGGCTCCCCCAAGGCCCGAGTTGCTGCTTATAAAGTGTGCTGGCCAGAATTTGGCAGTGAGTGCTCTGATGCTGACATCTTGGCAGCGTTTGATGAAGCAATACATGATGGGGTTGATGTGATTTCAGTCTCACTTGGTGCCGACCACCCTCAAAATTACTTTGAGGATGGCGCTGCAATTGGGGCATTCCATGCTGTCAAGCATGGTATAGTTGTTGTATGCTCAGCAGGCAATTCTGGTCCTGATGCTGGAACTGTCACAAATGTTGCACCATGGATAATAACCGTTGGAGCAAGTACTTTGGATCGAGAGTTTGAAGCTTTTGTTGAACTCCGTAATGGGCTGCGCCTCAAGGTCTGATCTATCTCTATCTGTTCATTTTTTTGAGAAAAAAGTATAACTGATCAACTTTCTATCTGTGGGCTGTGTATATACCAGGGAAGAAGCCTTTCTAAACCTTTGCCAGATGACATACTTTATCCACTTATAACTGGTGCACAAGCCAAAGCTGTCAATTCTTCTGCTGAAGATGCGTAAGTATTGTCTGTTTTCAAAATTGAAACTATTGCTGATTTGAAGCTTATATTTTGGTGAACTCATGTTGTAGTAAATGTAAGACCTTATTGAACTAGACATCAACACTTTCTGCTAATTGACATTGTGAGGAGTTTTAGAGTTTCAGTTTGTAACATCAGAGTATTTAATAAAGCTTGTAATCGAAAATAGTTTTATTAATGCAATCTGTTTTTGAATTTGAATTCAAACTTGTATGGTTATTTAGATTAATCCATTCAGATAAACATATGGAAGTTATAAGGCAGTTGCTTAATGGAAGGAACTGCCACAACAGTTTTTTCTGATATAAAGTGGATTGCAACATCCTCATTGATCCCTGCTAGAACACCAAACCTCAAACAAAATTGTCCCATTAACAATATGAGATTGAGGGTGCATCTAGGAGAAGCATCAATGGATTCTGGAACCACAACGTGTTAGTTTCCCAGACTTTTATTAGTTTTGCTTTCTGGATTTAATATTTCATACACTGCAGATTATGTTTTGGTCTTGATTCAAATTGCTGTTGAATTACAATCTTATATTTGGCATAGTCTTCTTAATTATCTAGTATGACGATGAACTTAGAATTGATCATGATTCACATTCATTATCTGCATAACTTGCACAACAGATTTTGACAAAATGTTGTTGCAGATTTGATTGTCTGAGTTGCTATTTGTTCAAGTATTATCATGGTTAGAAATAATTATTTCTTACAATTGGTATCAGAGCCAACTATGCTCAAATTAAGATTGTTAAGATATTCATGTTTTGGTTCAAGTCTCATTATCACATCTTGCATATGGCTGCAGAACAGTTTCATGTTCTAGAATCCTTACTGCAATTCAAATTTGTTCGATTAATGCATAAATGGTGCTTATATATGTTCAAGTTCTGATTTTCAATTACACTACAAGATTGATAAGATCATCATGCTTTATTTATGATACATAACTGCAAGTTGATTAGATGGTGTATTACAATATTCCTGAATATCTGTTTTGACAGAATATATATAGTTTCAGAAATTGATGCATATATGATCACAACACAGTATGCTGCCAAAGTAGCCATGTATTCATGATTATATGCAAACTATAGTGTTTTCTGGATCATCTTATGCATATATATATCCTGCCATCAAAGTGGTTGTTATATAAATGCACAAACTGATTCATTTATCAACAGAAAACAAAAGACTCACTTATACTTAAAATTAATTTGATTCTGGTTTCCAAAGAAATTAGTATTCAAACATTTGGTTATTTGAGTTGCATATACACGTCATTAAACATTCAGATGATGTCAGAGATTAGTGTATCACAAATGATACCAACTTCTTGAAAATATCATGGTTTGTTGATCTATGTATGTGCACTTCATTAAAATGTTGTTCAAAAATTGAATTAACATTTGGGACATATTATTTCTAGTGCATAATTTCAGTTTTACAGCACTAGTATGACTGACTTAGATTGAATTGCATACAGCTATGCATTTTCTTATAAGTATCAATCAGATTCAGTTGCTCAATGAATTGAACTTAAGAAATGGAAAGGTGGTATTGAACTGCATCTAAGAATCCAAGATTTTGATCATATGTTGAGGGAGAAACCACCTACAGAATTAATTGTAAAGCAGATTCAAGAGTCTGCAACATGGAGAGGATGCGTCGAGAAGGAGTAGCCAATGATGATGAGATATGGACAACCGAAGTTGAGGGAACTCAGGCCTTGGGCATCTTACAGAGGACAAACACTTACTCGAACTGTAAAGGGGATGATATATTATTTTCGAGCTCTTAGGATGTTGGCTTTCTGGATTCTGCATCACAGATGGACATTTGGGAAGGTTCACAAGAAATTGGTTCTATGATGCGAGCCATTGGTTTAGACGGTTTGACCTCAGAGAGGTCATCTTCTTCCAAGAGTTTTAAGTAGAACAAGCAGTAGTGTGAACTCGTTGTACAAAGGTCATGAAGTTGGAACTGCTTTGATGACATACATATGTGGTTGCATACCAGATATATGCATGGAACACAAAAGGCAAAGAAAGATCCCCCTGCTGATGAAATTTTGTATCTAATGAAAACCAATGGAGCACTTCAAATTGCCTATGTTGAGGAGGTTTCAACTGGCAGGGATGAGAAGGAATATTATTCTGTTCTTGTCAAGTATGATAATCAATTAGAGAAAGAAATGGAAATCTGTCGCATTAAGTTACCTAGTCCTTTGAAGCTCGGAGAGGGCAAACCAGAGAATCAAAATCATGCCATTATCTTCACTCGTGGTGATGCGGTTCAGATCATTGATATGAACCAAGACAATTATTTTGAGGAGGCACTCAAAATGAGGAATCTATTAGAAGAATACAGGCACTATCATGGTATCCGGAAGCTTACGATCTTGGGAGTTAGGGAGCATGTCTTTACTGGTTCTGTTTCACACTTGCTTGGTTTATGTCAGGTCAGGAAACAAGTTGTCATCTTAGGACAGCAGGTGTTGGTAAATCCTTTGCAAGTTCGAATGCATTATGGTCATCCAGATGTCTTTGATTGATTTTGGTTCTTGAATTGAGGTGGCATCAGTAAAACTTTCAGGGTGATTAACATCAGTGAAGACATTTTTGCTGGCTTTAATTGTACTTATTTGCATGAAGGCAACGTCACCCACCATGAATATATCCAATAGTTGGACTATCTCAATTAGTGCATATTTTATTGAACATTCAGAAAGGTCAAAAATTTCAAATTCTGCAGTTCAGAAAGAGGGATAAGAATTTTTAGAACTCATAGAGCAACTTGTTATAATGAGATGTTCGACCAAAGTGAAATAGAAGAAAAAAAAAAAAAAAAGGTTCAAGAGCAGAACATACAAACCAGAGTTTAGAAGAAATGGAAACATTGTAGTGAGAAAGGTTAGGATATCCAGGATTATATATATTTGTAATATGTGGTAACACAAATGTTGTATTTTGGTCCACAGTTTGGCAGGTTTGAAAGAACAATAAATTAAATGAGTTTTACAGAACTGAGTAAAGCAACTGGCAGCCTTCAAAATATATCAATGTCTTCACCAGTTTCTTTTGGCCAGTAGAACCAAGATCTTCCAGAAACCTCTCCAAATGAAATGTCTCACAGTAGCCCAACTTTTGTGAAGAGAGATGATCGATAGATGAAATAGTTTGAGCAACTGTGTAGCGAGGTATGCGCTCTAAAAGTGGCCTCTTGATATTAAGAACAAGTGATATGTCTTTTACAAGAAGATATTTCTGAGCATCTCAAGAAACAGATTTCTCCACCAGAAGGACATCAGGGTGGCGTGCTTCGATCTTTGCTACTGTCATCTTTAAATGGTCCATCTCCTGCTGTAAAAGAGTATCAAAACTTGACAATAGGTTAGAAACTCGCTGGTACTCAAGACCACCACCAAGAATAATGAACCGAGGTTTCTCCATTTGAGATGAAGAGAAAATGCAGGATCAAACTGAAACTGAAGTAGAAGTTCCAGCAACTGTAGACGAAAATCAAGTTCAAAGTCAGAGTGAAGTGCATATTCCTGAATGCCCTCAAAACACAGAAATTGATGTAAACGACACATCAGAAGTTAGAAAATCAACAAGAACAAGAAACCTGCAATTTCCGGTGGTTACACGTTATATTTTACTGAAGTTGAACTTGATTTGGGGGAAGAAAATAATCCTATATTACTCAAGGAAGCCATGCAGTCAAAGCATCAGTTAATGAAAAATGGCAATGCAGCTTAAATTGTTGAGCAAGTGCAAGAATGAAGTTGGACTTTGGTGGATAAAACAGAAGGACTGCACCCCTAAACTAATCTTAAAGCATGGGCTTGTGTTTCAGAAGAATTTGATGTTGTTATGGTTACTAAAACACCTCTTGAGTCAGCCACTTCCAAAACTACTGATATTTCAAAACTGAATCGTCTTCAAGTTGAGATAAAGGAACAACTCAAAGGAAAGAAGTTTTTGTTTGTGTTGGATGACGTTTGGAATGAGAACTATGATGATTGGAGTCTACTACAGGCTCCTTTTATTTCTGGGGCTGGAGGAAGCAATTTCATAGTAACAACACACAACTTAAGGGTTGCTTCTATGATGACACTCTTCCTATTCACATTTTGGGAAAGTTGTCGAATGAAGACTGGTGGTTGTTACTTGCAAAACATGCCTTTAAAAATGGGAAGCCTTCTGCATTTCCAAACTTGGAAGAAATTGGTAAAAAGATAGTAGTTAAGTATAACGGTCTCCCTTTAGCTGCAAAAACACTTGGGGGTCTTTTACGTGGCATAATATATAGATTCAGAGGATTTGAATAGCATCTTGACTAGCAATATTTGGGAGTTACCATATGATAAGAGTAATATTCTTCCAGCTCTAAGGTTGAGTTACCTTTATCTCCCATCTCATTTAAAATGATGTTTTGCTTATTGTTCAATTTTTCCAAAGGACTATGAATTCAACATTCATAGTAACAACACACAACTTAAGGGTTGCTTCTATGATGACACTCTTCCTATTCACATTTTGGGAAAGTTGTCGAATGAAGACTGGTGGTTGTTACTTGCAAAACATGCCTTTAAAAATGGGAAGCCTTCTGCATTTCCAAACTTGGAAGAAATTGGTAAAAAGATAGTAGTTAAGTATAACGGTCTCCCTTTAGCTGCAAAAACACTTGGGGGTCTTTTACGTGGCATAATATATAGATTCAGAGGATTTGAATAGCATCTTGACTAGCAATATTTGGGAGTTACCATATGATAAGAGTAATATTCTTCCAGCTCTAAGGTTGAGTTACCTTTATCTCCCATCTCATTTAAAATGATGTTTTGCTTATTGTTCAATTTTTCCAAAGGACTATGAATTCAACATGGAGATTGTAGTTCAACTTTCGATGGCAGAAGGTTTACTTCCAGAAACTGAAAGTGAGAAAGGTGGAGAAGAGGTTGCTAAGAAGTACTTTCATGAATTAGTATCACGGTCATTATTCTAGAGATCAAACACAGATAAATCAAGATTCACCACTTCAACATTTCAAGCTGATTATATGTGTGAAGTACTATCTGGTAATGTATCAATATTTTAGTCAGTCAGTCATTTATGAAGTCATCATTTGATATCTATCATTTGAATAAAATTAAGTTTCAACATTAGGTTGCTGTATAGGTAGAACATGTACATATGCAGAACCATGTACATATAAGGAGCCTAATACTGATATATAAATCAGTGAATATGTACATATATGCAGAAAAACTTGATACTGATATGCCAAATCAGTAAGATAATACAGCATTTCATCTAGTTGAAATTGATTTTGGATCAAACATGTTTTACAAATTGATTAATGTAAATAAAGTAAACATGTACAAGATCATACTTGAGGTAGTTTCATGTAATTTTACTTGCTGCATTGTGATCATAGAAGACTAGTGATTTTCCAATTCATTGTAATCTTTTGTAGTTCAATGCAGTTTAGCAAAATTGACAGGACTTTGAAAAACAGATGATGTTCTTGAACTCTTGTGCACACTTAAGAAAACAACTCCACAATATAAGTTGATTTTGTATGATATCTAGTTCAGTGGGAGATTGTAAGACCTTATTGAACTAGACATCAACACTTTCTGCTAATTGACATTGTGAGGAGTTTTAGAGTTTCAGTTTGTAACATCAGAGTATTTAATAAAGCTTGTAATCGAAAATAGTTTTATTAATGCAATCTGTTTTTGAATTTGAATTCAAACTTGTATGGTTATTTAGATTAATCCATTCAGATAAACATATGGAAGTTATAAGGCAGTTGCTTAATGGAAGGAACTGCCACAACAGTTTTTTCTGATATAAAGTGGATTGCAACATCCTCATTGATCCCTGCTAGAACACCAAACCTCAAACAAAATTGTCCCATTAACAATATGAGATTGAGGGTGCATCTAGGAGAAGCATCAATGGATTCTGGAACCACAACGTGTTAGTTTCCCAGACTTTTATTAGTTTTGCTTTCTGGATTTAATATTTCATACACTGCAGATTATGTTTTGGTCTTGATTCAAATTGCTGTTGAATTACAATCTTATATTTGGCATAGTCTTCTTAATTATCTAGTATGACGATGAACTTAGAATTGATCATGATTCACATTCATTATCTGCATAACTTGCACAACAGATTTTGACAAAATGTTGTTGCAGATTTGATTGTCTGAGTTGCTATTTGTTCAAGTATTATCATGGTTAGAAATAATTATTTCTTACAGTAAATGCAATATTGTCCTTACTTGTAACGTATACTCTTCATGCAGGATGCTTTGTCTTAGAGGAACCCTGGATCCTAAGAAGGTGAAGGGCAAAATTTTGGTCTGTCTTAGGGGTATCAGTCCAAGACTAGACAAGGGTCAACAAGCAGCTCTGGCCGGAGCAGTTGGGATGATTCTTTGTAATGATGAGGCCAGTGGTAATGGACTCTCTGATGATTATCACGTACTACCAGCTTCAAACATTAATTATAAAGATGGGGTTGCTGTCTTTGCCTACATAAATTCAACAGAGTATCTCTCTCTGTCTCTCTCTCTCTCTCTCTATGTATGTGTGTGTGTGTGATATGTCTAATCTGAAGACAATTGATTTTTTTCATTGGTTTTTGTCTTAACAGTGATCCATTGGGATTTATAACGGCCCCAACAGCACAGCTGAATAGAAAACCTGCTCCATTCATGGCAGCTTTCTCCTCGCAAGGGCCAAACATGCTCACTCCTCAGATCCTTAAGGTTTGGCTGGTTATATATGCATGATGCGTGATTCAACTATATTGTTTTCCGAGTCAACATGTGCCACTTTTTTTCAATTAGTTGTTATGTTCTGAAGTCTGAGCCCACACAGCCAAAGCTTTATACAAAATTAAAACAATCGACATTGGTTAATGACTATTTTTTTTTTTCTCTCTGATATTCTTGTTCAGCCTGATATCACTGCTCCTGGTGTAAATATCATAGCTGCATACACCCAAGCAAAAAGCCCTACAGGACAAAGCTATGATAAACGTAGGATTCCGTTTGTTACTGAATCTGGCACCTCCATGTCTTGCCCTCATGTAGCTGGAGTTGTAGGCCTTCTGAAGACGCTCTACCCTGACTGGAGTTCATCTGCAATAAAATCTGCAATCATGACAACTGGTGATGAGACTAATGTTGATTCTGTTGTTAATTCTATATTTTAACCATGATGGTGGTGGTTATGACGATTTATATGTATATGCTAATTGACTTGTTGAATCTTTTGGCAGCAAGAACGAGGGACAACACTGTGAATCCAATGCGGAATGGCTCGTTCATTAAAGCAACGCCATTCAATTATGGGCATGGTCATATAAGACCAAATCGTGCCATGGATCCTGGCTTGATCTATGACCTAAACATCAATGATTACCTAGACTTTCTTTGTGTCATTGGCTATAACAAGACAATGATGCAACTTTTCTCTGAAGCTCCTTATAAATGCCCCAGGTTAGCCAGTCTTGTTGACTTCAATTACCCTTCAATAACAGTCCCTGATTTGTCTGGCTCAGTCACTGTGACAAGAAGAGTGAAGAATGTTGGTTCTCCTAGAGGGGCCACATATGCAGTCCGAATTCGCGAACCAGTTGGAATTTCAGTATCAGTGGAGCCTAATATCTTAAAGTTCGATAAAATAGGTGAAGAGAAAAGTTTCAAGGTAACCCTGAAAGCTAAGAGACCTGGTGCAGCTAAGAACTATGTGTTTGGAGGGCTTATTTGGTCGGATGGCAAACACTATGTAAGGAGTCCAATAGTAGTTTCCTCTGCTGCTGGTGCTGTTTAGACATTAAAGCGAGTATGTAGGCTTTTTAGTATTAGGGAGGATCCAATCTTTAATTTGGTTTCTGGCAGTTGGTCTAGTTTTTTCCTTGACCTTTTTATCTGTTTATCTAGCTTAGCCTTGGTTTAGGGGGTTCAGTTTACAATTACATGAGGTGGGAAAAGGCGTTTCACCATCAATGTTTAATCTTTTTTTTTATATTAACCTTATTTTTTTTTCATGAATCATTTGTTAGCTATACATGTTCAATTTCCTACGATTTAGGAGATATGCAAAAGGAAGTGTTATTCTTGTTTCTTTTATCTGGTAAACTGAGCTAAGAGAAGATTGGCTAGCAGTTAGGTCAATGATTTGAAATTATTCGAAACGAGAGGATATTTAAGAAGATTGAAAATGACAAAAAGGGAGACATGGATCTCGAATGTAAAATGTGGTGAGCAATCAAAGGAAGAGGCATTGGAGCCCATCCCACCATCTCTCTATCAATCAATCATCTTTGTGGGATTGGGAGCCAACCAACTTAAACCAACCACAGAGATTGCCCTGCCCTGCCATGCCCTTCTCCTCTCCTCCCGCTTTCATATAACGGTCAAAAAGCTGTTGCCTTGCCTATTGCCAATTGCCAATTGCCATGCTTCACAGCACCGTCGTTTCCCCCAAGGCCCTTCAACTCAATCTCGGCTTCTCTTCATTTCTAGCCACAAACCAGAACCAGAGCAGGAGGAGGAGGAGGATCATCTTTTGTTCACAAACCAGAGATGGTTCTGTGCGTGGTGGAGTTAAGACTAGCACTACCAGTAGTAATGGATGGAGACAATCTATGTTTGTCAGTACGAAACCTGCCCTTGAAGATTCCATTCTGAGTGTCAGTGGTAAACATGTGTTGACAGACGTGCCTCCCAATGTGGTCTTCACACCAATTCCCAACTCATCGGCAGCATTCCTTGGCGCCACTTCTCAAAATGCTACTTCACAATCACGCCATGTTTTTAAGCTCGGAGTCTTACGGTATGCAACTATGTTCATCTACTCTGTTATATATGCATTTCTTTTTTGAATTTCTCGTTCATGCTTATACTGTTGAAGTGTTGATCAAGCAGATACATTCTATTCAATAGTTAATTCTTTAACATCCATATCTTTTCGTCGGATTTTTTTTATCCTTCACCGTTAAGTAGCACTTCTTCTGTTATATTCTGCCCATTATTATTGTTTCTTAGCGACAATAACTAAGGACTCGATTTTTGAAACCATGTCTGTCTTTTTGTCCATGCATGGAGTATATGCATCTTGCTTCCTAGAATCCTAGTCTTACATTTTCATGAAAATCCAAACTAAAAGCTCTGCGGCAATCAGAAACTCTGATGATCTTCTCTTGATGCAGTGATGTCAGATTATTAAGTCTTTTTAGATTTAAACTTTGGTGGATGATACCACGAGTGGGCAGTACAGGAAGTGACATCCCTGTGGAAACTCAGCTGTTGCTCCTAGAAGCAAAGGAGAAGGAGGGAAAGGAAGATAGTACATCTTATATCTTATTCTTGCCAGTTCTGGATGGTGAATTTAGAAGCAGCTTGCAGGGAAATACATCCAATGAACTTGAGTTTTGCGTCGAAAGTGGTAATAGTTTATAATGATGTCTAGCTTCAAATATTATGCTTCGATTAGATACAGTTTGTGATATCAACTCTTTTCCATTTATGGACGAGGAGGGCCATATGATGCTACTTACTATTCTAACCTGCTATGGGTAATTAACTTGGCATCTGGTCCTACCAAGGGAGAAAAAAGATCAATAAAAGATGACTTTGTTCCCACTGACAGTCTCACCCGAGTCACCTCTGACCTCTTCTTTTTCTAGTCTAACATATATATGGCCTTCTTATGCATTTGATAGGTGACCCCGCTATAGTTGCCTCAGAATCCCTAAAAGCAGTTTTCGTGAATTGTGGGAACCATCCTTTCGATCTGGTGAACGAATCTATGAAGTAGGTTAGCTCTCTGAGATATTTACAAATTCAAGTCAATTTACTAAAATAGTAGGGCATGGGCATTAATATCAAGATGGCATTGCCTTTGTAGTTTGTAGTAAAGAAGGCATTGGACACTGAAGCTTATACTAAAAATTCTGTTCTGAACTCAAGCACCGCACTGGAGCTCACACTTGCTGCTTGAGTTCACAATTTAGCTTGAATTTATTGAAACTGAACTTATTCTCTTTAGTTCTAATTCTAATCATATTCAGGAATTTGGCGAAGCATTATGGAAGCTTTGCTCTTAGAGAAACGAAACAGGTGAGGCAGCCAACGTTTCACCTAGAGGCCCAAAATAGTAACCTATATTGGATTTTCTCAGCTATTCTGAATTTGTGATGCATAACACATCCTCTGATTCTATGATGCAGATGCCTGGAATGCTGGATTGTTTTGGCTGGTGTACTTGGGATGCCTTTTATCAAGGAGTTAACCCTAAAGGAATTAGAGACGGCCTCAGAAGGTAAATGTAGTTTCACTTTTACTCTTCCACTCAAATGATCATTCCTTCTATAGAGATGTTACTTGAAGTTCGATTGGGTTGCTAAATCTTGTGACAATACTCCAACCATTCGCTAGCCCTTAATGACGAGGCCACTGTTATGCTATCTTGAAAATGATACGCCAATTGAACATGATACTCCTCTAGAATGATAGAAGTTATACATGATATTCTTTTATAATGTAGAAGTTATACAGTTTATGCAATAGACTTCTTATAGGATTAGCCTCTTTTCACACATTTGAAAGTTCCTTTTGATTTGTTTTCCTGTTTACATTCTGATCTTTCAAACAAACCTACACAGTTTATCAGAAGGAGGTACTCCAGCTAAGTTTTTGATAATCGATGATGGGTGGCAAGATACATCAAATGAGTTCCAAAAAGAAGGGGAGCCATTTGTTGAAGGGACACAGTATGTTCATCATCTTTTCTTGTCAATTTAGAAGCACATTCAGGCCTAATTACTGATTTTCTCTCAACTGCAGGTTTGGAGGCAGATTAAATAGCATTGAAGAAAATAACAAGTTTCGCAGCACAACCAATATGGTTGATAGTGACAAACCAAGTGGTCTCAAGGATTTTGTTTCTGAGATCAAGAATTCCTTTGGCCTTAGGTAAGATTTCTCTTATGCACTTGTTAATCACCTTCCCATGCTATACAGATACGGACATTTCCAGCTAACTGCTTCTGTCAGAAAAGTTTCAGCAACAGTGGTCGTGCTAGAAAAATTCACCATCAACTAGTGCTCTTGTTTTTTTTTTTTATAATTCATGATATACTTGAGAAGGCAGATTCATGTGTATCTAGTTTTGAATATGTAAATTCCAGGATGTTCCACTAATGCTACATTTGTTTTTTTTAAATTCACAGGTATGTGTATGTATGGCATGCCCTTTTGGGATATTGGGGAGGGCTTGTTCCAAATGCTCCAGGAACTAAAAAGTATAACCCTAAGTTCAGACACCCAGTACAGTCACCTGGAAATTTGTCAAATATGAGGGATGGAGCAATGGATAGTATGGAGAAATATGGTGTTGGTGTAATAGATCCTGCAAAGGCATATCAATTTTATGATGATCTACACGGATATCTTGTTTCACAGGATGTAGATGGTGTTAAGGTTGATGTTCAGAACATACTGGAGACAGTTTCAGCAGGTTTAGGAGGGCGAATCTCTCTAACTAGACGATTCCAACAGGCACTTGAGAAGTCCATAGCCACTCATTTCCAAGATAACAGCATAATCTGCTGCATGGGCCAAAGCACAGACTCCATTTACCAGTAAACTTGTGCTCAATGAAATTTATGTGAATAATAAATAACAATATTAACTCCAAGCATATTATTGGATTTAGACTAGGGTAGTGATGAGTATTAGTGAAAAGAACATATTGCTGTGTAGTGAAAATTAATGCATGCTATTTTTATTTTTCTATTTTTATGAGTTTCTACACATTAAGGTAACCTCCCTCCCCCAATTTTCTATTGCAGTTCAAAAAGAAGTGCTATTACTCGAGCATCTGATGATTACTACCCAAAAAACCCAACAACACAGACACTGCACATTGCTGCAGTGGCTTTCAACAGCATATTCCTTGGTGAAGTTTTTGTCCCAGATTGGGACATGTTCTATGTATGATTGACTTGCTTAGTGTGATATTAAGCCTTTGTTGCCTTACCACCTTATGCTGATCTTAATATATTTACAATTTTCAGAGCCGGCATGAGGCAGCTGAGTTCCATGCTGCTGCTAGAGCTGTGGGAGGTTGCGGAGTCTATGTAAGGTAAACATCATGCAGTTGCAGTACTTTCATTCAGTAATGTGAATAGTATCGGTAAAACTGACAGTCCTTCACTTGATCAGTCTTTACTGCCCTCAGACTCAGGCCTGCCATTATATATGATAGTACTATAAAAGAAATCATCACTATTAATCCATTTGTATTATATGAAGATGGATGTCTCATATCTGTTAATAATCAGTGGATATATTTTACTTCGTGGTAGTGACACATCCAACTACAAACTAATTTACTACTGCAGATGTACAAGAATAATTTTCCACTAAACTTCAGGACTATCTGCTGCTGTGACTTGTTTGTTGTTCATACCTAATGTTAGGGTACAAGTACCAGTTTTTCAAGACTATATTAAGGAATCATGCATCATATCATTTCTCATCAAAATGTAAATGGTGTATAGCTATGACTAATATATGCCCCAATTGACAACAGTGACAAACCTGGCCAGCATGATTTCGAGATACTTAAAAGGCTTGTTCTTCCTGATGGAACAGTTCTCAGAGCTAGATATCCTGGGAGGCCATCACGGGATTGTTTATTTGTTGATCCAGTTATGGACGGGAAGAGGTACGAGTATTTCTACCTAGCTCCCACGCACTCCGTACTGACTATGTTGAAGTACAAGAGTAATGCTAAATAATTTTACTTTTTTAACCATTAACAATCTCGTCTGGATCCGTGCATGATAGTCTTCTGAAAATATGGAATTTGAACAAATGCAACGGAGTTATAGGCATTTTCAATTGCCAAGGAGCAGGAAGCTGGCCTTGTCTGGAACATATCGTCCAGGTAAAAGCTAGAGAGGAGCTATCTGGGAAGGTCTCTCCTGCCGATATCGAGTATTTTGAAGAGGTATCTGGAAAGCTTTGGACTGGAGATTGTGCAGTCTATTCCTTCAAACAAGGTATCATCATCTTATTGTAACCATCCCATTTATACGAATCCAAGTGCGTACTTGCAGCATGTCCTATCACCTTTTAAATTGAAATTATTTTTGCATATTCTTATGCAATTTCAGGGTATCTGTCTCGTTTACCGAAGGACAAGTCAGTTGATGTCACATTACAAATTCTCCAATGCGATGTGTTTACTGTATGCCCTATTAAGGTCGGCTTCTATGTAATTGGGGTTAAGTAGTATTAGTAGTAAGCTACAAGGGATTCTGAAATGTTTTGTGTGATTTCACAGGTTTACAAGCAAAATATTCAATTTGCACCTATTGGATTATTGAACATGTACAATTCCGGTGGAGCTGTTGACAGTATTGACTTGTTCAGTGATGCCTCTAGTTGTGTTATACACATCAAAGGAAGAGGGGCTGGTAGCTTTGGAGCATACTCAAGTTCAAAGCCCAAATCTTGCTCGGTGAACTCGAAAGATGAGGGATTTGAATTCAGAGGTGATGACAATCTTCTGACTGTGACAATTCCTGCCGCAACTAGTTCTTGGAACATTAGTTTCTCTTATTGAGGCCTAATTCTTTTCCCAGCTACAGCTTGCAAAGCTTCAACTCTAACAACATTTTGACAGATTTCAAAATTAGGAGATTAGGTAATCCTTATAGTTAATTTGTATCTATACAAAGAAATAGAAGCAATGCATGGAGTTCAAATTCATAATATTAAATGCATCCGGTCATTCTACAATATTATGTCTATGATTGTTCTTACCCCTGTAAGCATATATTTGTTCAGTATCTATGTTCCTTTTTTTTTTTTTGTTACAACTTATAAAGGAGGCCTAAAAACAAAGAAAACATAAACAACTAATTACTCTGCGCATTCACAGTTCTTTTAGGCCTAGCAATCTCAACAATGTCAGCAAAATAAGCATGAATCGCATGAAACAGGGGAGAATCAAAAAGTGATGAGCCCAAACTCATTCTCAATACCATTCTTTGCCATAACATTTGCAGTCGTATTGCATTGCCAATAAATATGGATAAAACTCACAAGTATCTTTGATCTCTTTATCAAAAAAAGTTAAGAGAATAACATTTTTTTTTTTTTGAATCCACCCAAAGCAGGTGCCAATATATGTAGTCGTCACAAGTCAGAATAGACCGTTACATACCCTTTCGCTGCCATGTACAGACAGACAAGAAGATAGCGGTAGTACACTAGTACCCATAATGGTACATACATATAGACTCACTCATTAGACAAGTAAAAAACGTAGACATAACGAGATCCTCCTTTGGTACAACTCCAAAGGTGCTAGAGGTACATAGAGTGCACATAAATGCTTAGCTTCCTAATACAAGGAAATTATTGTAAATAGATAAACTAAAAACATAGGGATGGGCCTAGGGCAAAACACCCCAGCCCAAAGTAGAAAACCCGAAAGCCCAAGAAGGATATTCAGCCAAGGCCCAACAATGAAGCCCAGCCCATCATCTGTCCACAGCGCAGAGCCTTCGAGCTCCACGACTCCATTGCCGCCCGACACGAACACCTCCCGACTTCCTCTCCCCCGACGCCATCGCCTCAGATCATGCGCCCAGCCCAGAAGCGAGTTACGATCTGCACCATAGTTCGAATCCACCAGAACCAGGCACGGGCCACACAATCACCATCGTCTGGAGCAAAACCTAGCCGTTGCCATCAGGAGTGAAAACCAGCCGCCTCCTCGACATGAACCTCCAGCCCCAAGCTGCCTCGATCCGAATAGGTACAGCTACCACCATCAAAACCACAAGCAAAGATCCCATAGGGCTAGACCATGTGTCGCCCGTCCGGCAGCATCTCCACGACGTCAGGGAGACGCCGGAGAGCCACCGGTCGAGGGGTGGAGATGCCTTGTTAATTAAGAGAATAACATTAAATTCAAAATAACTTAAATAAGTAGACATGGACAATATTTTCTAAAATATTTGGGAATGTCATGGAATCAAACCATGAACTAACCAATTTCTGGACTAATTCTCAACCTCCCCCTGCATCCCATCACTGGAGGCGTTGAGCTAAACCGAAAGGCCTAGAATCTATACTATTATTAAGAGAAGAGGATTTGTTAGCCAAAATGCATATGAAATTACATATGGATCCTTACATCATATATTAATTTGAAATTATATTTAATAACTAAGGGATAAGAAGGTAAATAACAAAATCAAAATTGAAAAAAATAAGAAAACAATAATTTACTTATCTGCAGATAACTTCTCACTTACCCACTATGTGCATTTCTATCTCTAAAACAAAACTTCCCACTATCTGTAATAACTCTCCACTTATTTTGAAAAAAGCTTTTCCATATCTATTTAATGAATAATTATTTACACCCATCGGGTGTGTTTTGTTCTAGTGTCTTTGATGTAGCTGGAAAATGGGCCAAGTAAATGGGTAGAAGGCCCAAAAAGGAGTAACGAGTTTCCGTGAAGGAGGAAATGACAGCGAGGAGGACAGATTGCTTCGTTGTTGGAAACTGTTTGCTTTTGCCTTGACCTCCCTTTCCTCTCTCTCATTCTCTCTGTTTACACACGCGCGCGCATAGAGAGAGAGAGAATCATAATTCATAAAGAAACTCCTCTAGTGCTTTCTTTCCTTTGTTTTTAGAATTCCAATTGAAATTCGCGTTTTCAGAAGAAGACGACGACGACTTGAGTAACAAGAAGAATGTCTTACGCCTATCTCTTCAAGTACATCATCATCGGAGATACTGGTATGATTGCTTACCCCGAGATCTTCTTTTCTCTTTCTACGACGATTTCGATTCTGATTTGTTGTTTTCCAGGAGTTGGCAAATCATGCCTTCTTCTTCAGTTCACCGACAAACGCTTCCAGCCGGTGCACGATTTGACAATTGGTGTTGAGTTTGGAGCTAGGATGATCACCATCGATAACAAACCAATCAAGCTCCAAATTTGGGACACGGTTTGTCACCTTCACCTGAATCGATTTCTTTTTCTTTTTTCTTTTTTCTTTTTGGAATAAAGGAATTCTGAAGCTATTCTATTCTCAATTGTTGGGTATGAATTTATCAGGCAGGTCAAGAGTCATTTAGATCTATTACACGATCCTACTATAGAGGAGCTGCTGGCGCTTTGCTTGTCTATGACATCACCAGGTACGCTTTCAATTTCAATGTTTCAACCACACTGGGACTCAACACACTGTTGCACTATTATTTCATATACCGAGAATGCGTTTGCTCATTTGGAAAAACTGTGTTACAACAAGTGTTCTTTTTGGAGAAACATTCACCAGGCACAGCTCATAATTTATCAATCCAGTGGGGTTGGGCATACTAAGGCTCGCTAACAACCCCAACCATAAACTGCATCGATATACAACTGTAGTAAAGAGCATGAATAAGCTTGTTTGATTTCTATTTTTTGCTATCCTCCACTCTGTTCTATGCAATTATGGCATGTCATGCCACTGGTACTGATAAGATGGCATTTTCGTTTACTCTTAGGAGAGAAACTTTTAATCACTTGGCTAGTTGGCTAGAGGATGCAAGGCAGCATGCAAATGCAAACATGACCATTATGTTAATTGGTAATAAGTGTGATCTTGCTCATAGACGAGCTGTGAGCACAGAGGAAGGGGAACAATTTGCAAAGGAACATGGATTGATCTTCATGGAGGCCTCTGCTAAAACTGCTCAGAATGTTGAGGAGGTGACGCACACTGACTTATTGATACAAAATCATTGTCTTCATCATGTTTGATCTCCCCTTAATTAATACTGAATACTATTTTGGTTCATTCCAGGCATTCATAAAAACTGCTGCAACCATATACAAGAAGATTCAAGATGGCGTTTTTGATGTATCAAATGAGGTTAGTTTTTTTGTTTCTTGCAGTATATGTCCTCATACATCTTGTACTTGACATTATAAGAAAACATGTAGGAGATTACTGTGGTTTATGTAGGTTGTCAGTAGTGCCATGTTTTCGATTGAAATCTTGCCTTTGTAAATGTCTAGGAAAATGATTGACTTTATTTACTACGGAGCCATTTTGTGAATGATTTTTATAACAATCATTAGATTTTTATTTGATTGGTTATTTTCATTGCTTAGAATATACTCAATTAGTGTGTCAGCAACTATAATAGGTAAAGCTCTCATTTGAAATATCTCATATCCTGTTGTCTTTGTTATATAAGGACTATGATGGGTTTTGGCTCACACTGTGTTGACTCTGTAAAAACAATTGAGATTTCCATGATTCTGAACTGTTACCATAACACTTAGTATTATTCTCTTTGTAGAGTTACCAATAACTAAAAGCACTTCCAATATACAAGTCAAAGGCAAATTAAAACTTGTTACCGTTTTGAATGAGTGAGAGCTGTTAATTTATCAAGTTTTGCTCTTGTTTGCAGTCTTATGGCATAAAAGTCGGATATGGGGGAATTCCAGGACCATCAGGAGGCAGAGATGGTTCTTCCTCTCAAGCTGGAGGCTGTTGCAGTTGAAGTTTGATTCCATTTACCATGTTTATCTGGGTGTCTTTTACATTCTTTGTTTGTTTTATTGGTTAAATCTGAAGATTACGACTTTCTTTCTTTATATAAAGATTTTATAATTGAAATACCTGTATAATTCTCTTTATGTTTTGTCTTTAATTGTAAATTTGACAGTTGTTTGAAGTAGTATTATTGACGCAAACTGCATATTGTGAATAGACAAGAAGTTTCTTTCTTCTGGGGCTTGCTGAAACCTTGATGGGTTTAATGCTGATTTACTTCTTGTATTACCTCGCTCTTTTATTTTTTGGTCTTAAATTTTGGGTTATTATTAGGGAGATGAATATTCATATTTACCGAGTCAATGTTAGGAAATACACACACTAGAGTCTTAAGCTCCCGCAGCGATAGGCATCTTCTAAGCCCACGGCCTCTCTCTTCTTCCTCGGCCACAGGCAGGCCTCCACCGACCCAACTTTATTCCTAGTCCGCCTAAAATCCATCAGGTTACTCTGCTGCAAGCCTGCAAGAATGGGGAAGATTGAGATCGGGGAACATTTGCTTTATATTATATTGTATGCTGAACTGCATAAGGAATGACTTCTCTGCCTAACAAAAAGTAACACGTAACAAGTTGATTAATTGAATTTGAGCACTTGCATACTATTTCACTCATTAATTTGTCCAGTGATTTAATGTGGTGCAGACAATTGAAAGTGTATGTAGATCCAAAGACGACAACCCAAAATTCAGGTTTTAGTCTTTATAAAAAGGTTATCATGTGATGTGGGGCTAACATGGGAATTGATCCATTTCTTTTCCTGCTGATGATGGTATCAAGAATCAGTACTAAATTCTGAACACAATACACAACAGAGCTAATTAAAACATTAACTTTAAAACCTGTACATTAAAGTCATCCAAGTGAGCAGCCAAGGTGAACCAAAAGAACACACATCATCAAGTTTAGATGAGTACACAACAGATTGTCGAGACTGTAACTTTGATTCAAAATGTAGCATCTCTGTGTCATGTACTGCCCGGTATTCAGAATTTCAGATTGTAGACACAAAAGCGGAATGACAATTTGTAGAACACACTCCCAGATGGTAAAATCAGGGATAAATTATCATCAGTGTTTAAGATCACCCGGAATCAATGCTTTTTTCTGTCTATGCTCTGAAAAACGCAGGAGGTGCTACTTGTTAATCCCCCCCCCCCAATATTCCGAAATTGAAAAACATTGACTACATGTTCCAAATCTCCACTTTGATTTCCTTTACTTTCTTCCCAAATGCCCATTCTGATCACTTCCTTCAAGAAGATGATCCTAGCAAACAAAGAAACGCCCATAGGTCCTTCTTTAACCGGGAGGCTTCTTTCTCAGCTTCAAGATACTCCGTGAGATCTAGATCATATGCACAGAAGGGACAGTAAAAGTCACCGGTCTTATAAGAGATAAATTTGGAACCCATGCAGCTTTCATGATACGCCAAAGGGCAATCACTGGTACTACAAATCAACAACTGACCACCTTCATTACACATTAGACAATGATCTTTCTCTTTCGAATAGTAATAACGAGTCAATGCACATTTAGAGCTCAAGAAATCACGCTTCTCCATGGCGATGAAATCCCAGCGTGAGAGGTCCTTGACTCCATCAGCAATGGTCTTCTTCTGGGATACATCTGCTGATGCAGGACGTGTTATATTAATATGAGAATCATGCTCACTGTTGTAATCAGATTCTTTGGCAAAAACCTTACGCTGGCTTTTACCTGGAGGAGTAACAGGCGATGTTGTTAGTTCAGGACAATGCTCACTAACACCTTTGCCTTTATCAGCAATGCTCTTCTGTTTGGATACATCAACAGATACAGGATGTGGTACTTCAATATGAAACTCATGGTCAATGTTACAACTGGAGTCTTTAGCAGAAACCTTATGCTGCGTCTCATGTGGAGGAGCAATACCTGATATTGTACGTTCAGGACTAAACCCACTACCATCTTTGAATTTATCAGCACAAGGATTTTCTACAAAACTCTTATGGATTGCATCCCCACTTCTCTTTGAGGCAGTATAATCATCATGACCATCCTCTAGTGCCCACGTTTCCACCCTCATATCCATCTGAAATTCTGACAACACACACTTTTCTCTCTGGGAAACTGGAATGTCCCTTTCCAATGAACCTTCCAACATTTCTCTTCCCGCTAAAGGAACTGAGTTGTCCTGTGCCGACTGCAAAACATAAGAGTCATCCATCTTCATCTTCTTGGCATTTACACCCGAACCATCATAGTTTTCATCCGCCACTTTTTCGGTTTCTGAGGCAGTTTTACCCCTCTTGCAAGGCAATGCACTTTCATCATGCCGCGCTTCTTCAATGCCAATGTTTGGAGCAGTAGAGCAGCCACCATTAAGCCCCAAAATACCATCACTCCCATCAACCCTAACAAATGCTAATCCACTCTTTCTTCCAAACAATTCAGCATATGGATGACTACAATCAACAACAGAATCTTTAAGCATGTTCAAAGCACATGTCGGCATAGAAGCTCTTTTGTGCTCAATAAAGGGCTCAATATCCCATTTCCACTTCCCTCCTCCTCCCATCTTCACATCAGATTCTGCAGTCTGACAGAAGTAAACATTCAAAATTCACTCCCAAATCTCAAACATTTAACCCTAAAATTAAAATTAAAATTAAAATTCCAATTCATCATGATTAACACCCAAAAAATTGCTTTCGAATTTGAATCCCTTACCTCATTCACAATGCGTCTAAGAACCTGTTGGCAGCTCTCCGACAATTCGAAGCTGAGTTTGGACCGCCGCCGGACGGGAGGAGCATCGTGAGCGCCGAATAATTCCTCCAAGCATCGCAGAGCGACCCTTTCGTTGACGCTGTTCCGCAAGTCGTCGGGTAAGTTAGGTGGGATTTGGGCCATCAAATCGTGTAGAATCGATACGGCGACTTGTTTCGAGCTTGCGAGGGCTTCGAGGGCCAAACCCCAAGCAATGGCGGACTCAAATGTGCTCATCTTCCCCATGGAGTAAGATCGGTTTTACTAACATTCGCTCGATCAGCTTTATAACTAAAATTCTTTTCGGTCTGACCCGGCCCATCTTTTTTTTTTTTTTATATTTTTGGACCGGTTTTAAAATTGATAAAGAAACTCCCCGTACGTGCAGGTGATCAAATGATTCGGAAACAGAGAGAGAGAGAGAGAGGTCGGAAAGGTAGGCTTGGGTTCGCCAATCCGCATTCGCGGCCATATTTGTTTGTTGGTGAGTTTGATGAAGAGACAGATTTTGTGTAGTCAATCCAAGGCCTTATTATTGTTGTACTTGTACAAGTACAACAATGCTGCTGCTCTTCCTAGTGTTGGTATTCGGAAACTTCCATTATCGGCGCAGATGGGCAGCTCTGCCACTCCGGCTGACTCGTACATTTCAGAAGGCGAAGACCATATCATCCAAGACAAGGACCTTCTCCGCCTCACAGATTCGGGAACAACAGGGGGGCTCCATGTTCTGGAGGATTTGGTTAATCGTGCTTCTTTGGAAGCTGACCGGACCCTGTGCAATAAGCTGCTTAACAAATGTACCCAGACTGGCCAACTTAAACAGGCCAAAATTGTCCATGCTCACATCCTTACTTCCATGTTCAACGATGACCTTCCCATCCACAACACCATTCTCAACACGTACGTCAAGTGCGGCAGCTTGGACGACGCCCAGAAGTTGTTCGATGAAATGCCTCACAGGGATTTGGTCACCTGGACAGCCTTGATCTCTGGCTATTCTCAACATGATCGACCTGAGGAAGCACTTGTTCTGTTTCCTCAAATGCTTCGCCATGGACTGCAACCCAACCAGTTCACGCTGTCTAGCTTGCTCAAGGCTGCTGGTGCCGGGCCTGACCCTGATGATAAGCACGGCAGGCAGCTTCATGCCCATTGCTTCAAGTGCGGTTTTGATTCCAATGTTTATGTGGGCACTTCTCTCGTGGACATGTATGCTAGGTGTGGCCGTATGGACGAATCCCAGATCATCTTTGACGCTCTCGACACCAAGAATGAGGTGTCTTGGAATGCTTTGATCGCCGGGCATGCTAGGAAGGGTCAAGGAGAGCATGCTCTGAGGTTGTTCTGGAAGATGCTGAGGGGAGGATTCAAGCCCACTCATTTCACTTATTCTAGTGTGTTTACTGTTTGTGCCAGTGCAGGGTCTATGGAGCAAGGTAAGTGGGTTCACTCCCATATGATCAAATCGGGTGTTAACCTTGTTGCTTTTGTTGGGAATACTCTTCTCGACATGTATGCCAAGTCAGGCAGCATTGATGATGCTAAAAAGGTATTTGACCGGTTGGTTAGACGAGACATTGTTTCTTGGAATTCGATGCTTACTGGATACTCCCAGCATGGGCTTGGGAAGGAAACTGTGCAGCTGTTTGAACAAATGCTTAGGATTGGAATTCAACCTAATGATATAACATTCCTCTGTGTTCTTACTGCCTGTAGCCATGCTCGCCTCTTGGATGAAGGACAGTATTATTTTCACTTGATGAGGAAAAGGTTCAAAATAGAACCACAGGTTTGGCATTACGTTACAATGGTTGATCTTCTTGGCCGAGCAGGTCTTCTTGATAGAGCTGACAAGTTCATAAGAGAAATGCCGATTGAACCCACTGCAGCTGTCTGGGGAGCCTTGCTAGGCGCTTGTAGGATGCACAACAACATCGACTTGGGTGCCTATGCTGCTGAGCGTGCTTTTGAGCTTGATCCTTATGATTCAGGACCCTATATTATACTCGCTAATATGTACGCATCTGCTGGAAGATTGAATGATGCTGCAAAAGTGAGAAAGATGATGAAAGAGAGTGGGGTGAAAAAGGAACCTGCCTGTAGTTGGGTGGAGATTGAGAATGCAGTCCACATGTTTGTGGCAAACGATGATGCACACCCGCAAAGAGCAGAGATATATAGGATGTGGGAGATGATTAGCAAGAAGATAAAGGAGGTCGGATACGTTCCAGACACTAGCCATGTACTCTTCTTTGTGGACCAGCAGGAGAGGGAAGTCAAGTTGCAGTTTCACAGTGAGAAGCTTGCACTCGCATTTGCGCTTCTTAACACTTCTCCTGGATCCACCATCCGGATCAAGAAGAACATCAGGGTTTGTGGTGATTGTCATTCGGCAATCAAGTACGTCTCAAAGATGGAAAGGCGAGAAATCATTGTGAGAGACACCAATCGGTTCCATCATTTCCGTGATGGCTCTTGTTCTTGTGGGGACTATTGGTAGCGCATTGGCATCCTATAGTTCACATGTGGGACAATTTTCTTCTTAATACAAAGAGGGATTCAAGGCTTCTGCATACATCATAACTTCATAAGTCATTAGATGGTTACTGGTTCTTTCTGGAAGCAACTTCACGTACAAGGTAATGTCATATTATTGCCAGCAGTGGATCTGATGTGCTAGGCCATAGAATGAGGGGAAATGTGTTCCGAAATGCTTTTAGTTATGAATTTCGAGAATAGGCCATACAACCACAAAAGCTCAAGTGCAAGTTCTTCTGTCGTATTTAAGATCATTATTTATCTGGCCCGTAAAGTTTCAGCCAACCGTGAGCTGCAAGGCAAAAACCTAGGAAGAGCTTTCATAAAGATGACGAGGTATCATATCTTATGTTACAATGTTGATGTGTTGAATTACGATATTTTCTCGTCTCGTGAATACAATTGAGGGGATGCTCATTAATATATTTCTTGAATACAGTGTGAGGACATGAGGCTGATTACTATACTTCTTGAACACAATAGATGATATATATACTTCTTATGTGTAAATCATACAGGTCGAGCATATAAAGGATGAATCATGTAAAACGGTTATTGAATTTTGTGCAGATTTTCAGTCATATATACCATCACAGTATTATCCTACATTCTGCTGTGTATGCCTCTCCTATCTAAAGATCTTAACATGAATGAATGCAATGAATGGAGCTTCCCTTTCCCAGCTTCGGGCATGTTTTAATTGAAGGAAAAAAGAATGTTATATGGAGAGATTAGTATGAGCCTGTTTTATCTGTTCAAGACTTGCAGTCTCCAAAACAAGCCTTTATATCTGTGCCTACCGGAGCATAGAAAAATGCTGCTGTATTTTCTGGCCAGCTATATGCCCGAGGGAGAGACAAGAAAACATTGTTAGTCAATAAAATATGGATTGGATCTTCGTTGTTCTCTCTCTCTTTCTAATATTCGAATGTATTGACACGTAGCTGGGAAGTATAATGGTAGGATTAAGGGTTGCATTGCTTGGGGTTAATGACGTGGTAAAACAAATATGGACAAAAACAGAGGGGGGAAGAAAGAGCAAAGAGAAAAAGATGGGATTTGCATTTGCCTGTGGTACTCGAAAACTTTGAAAAGGAAAATAGAGAGAGGAATGGAGCGGAAAAAGAGGAACTAACCCAACCCATCTGTTTGATTTCATTGCATTGTTTGAAGCTGGAGAGAGAGAGAGAGATGGGCGGGTAAAAAGCGTGATGGAGGAGTGTGTATGCATGTGTGTGCGGTTAGAGACGTTTTAGCTTAAAATCGCGTAGCGTGTGATGGTGTGAGCAAAACAGCTCCTTTGTAATCATCATTCTTCCTTCAACAGACGTTACATGCGTTCAACATCTCCAGATAATACGAACTCCTCTCCTCTGCCACAGCCACCCCAATCAGCCTCATACAGGTATGTCATCATCGAAACATAATCTGATCAATATATAGTGGTTGGAACACTAATGATTCCATATTAAATCGATCGTGTTCAAAGTTTCATCTCCCAGCACTACAATTACATCGGGTTTCCTTGTTCTTTATCATATCACTTCAGTTCATCAATCTTTGTTTCTGAAGCTCACAAATTCAAGGTTCGCATGATAATGTGCATTTAGTTATGAATTCATTCACAGATTTCATTATATATATGCATAAGCATTCAGTAGCGCTGCTCTGTGTATATTGAAGAACTTGTCCTATAAATTTATTAATATCTAGCTCACCAACCATGATTTTGAGCATGTCCTTGCTCATGTATAAATTTTAATCCGTGTCGAAATTAAATCCTTTGTATTTCCATATATATATATATATATTGATATTGTACTTAATGTGTGCTTTTGCCTTGCTGGATTTTAATGTGTGCTTTTGCCTTATTGGATTTTATGAGTACTTTTCTCATATAGATGGATTAACAGATCAGGAACAGATCAGTAGATAGAGCTGTAGTAGATATATAGCAGAGATTGTTTGATTGTTTGTAACTTTGTATATACACATCTCTATCAATCTACGTACTATACATAATGTAATTTTCTTTTTTCATCAGCAGATCATTAAGAAAGGCTTCCATATATATAGAAATATGGAGCATGAGCTGCGTGACAGCAAGAAAAGAGTAAGAGAAGGAGATGAAGAACATATGATTTGTTCAGAGAAGCATACCAAATTAGATGATGATATAAATGGTATTTTTGACTTGAAAAATGAGGTGCCTGATTACAAGTGCAACCACAGCAGTGGCGGCAGCAGCAACAGTAGCATAACTGTTAACAGTAGTTGTAAGACATCATCATCATCAGATTCCCATGATTACTGTGACTTGGCATTGGGGGTATTTGATTTCCCGTGGCTGAAAGATGGTGTAATCTCAAAATCAGATCAGGAGTACTGGAATTTTGAAGACGTCTTCTCATCACCCCTAGAATATGACCAGATTCACACATCCACCCTAAGTACTATTTCAGCTGGAGCTCGTATTGAATTTTCTAATTTCAGCTGGCAATGTTTCTATGATGAGACTGATCCGGATAAAAAGGCAGAATTTCCAGAAGACAAGCCCAAGCTTGAGGAAGATGTGTGGCGTGCGCCCTCTTAATCAATTAATTTGAATGAAGACTATGATCATGGGTAGGAGAATGATCGATCAGCATTAGGGTGCAGACAGTTGGAGCGAGCGAGAGCTAGCTCCCTGCTCAATCAGTCTCTGATCATGGGACTTACCAATTTATAGTAGCTGGCATTGCCAAAATTTGCAGCAGAAGGTTACTAAGGCAGTATGTATCAATTTCTTCTGAAACCTCTCTCTCGATCCCCCACTAGTACTGATTTCTTTTTCTGCCTTCTCATGCATTCACCATCTTTGTTACACTTCTGTAGTTTATGCACTTTTGTAGTTTATGCATGTCCATTTCATATTGGATCTTAAACTGTATCGCTTTGTTATCTCAACCATAAAAAGGTTTGAAGTTTTCGAAGTAGCCTGGCTTAATTGAAGCTGGAAATCATTCTAGTAGATTCCAAATCTCTTGGTCTTGTATTCATTACAAGCTAGAGGATTTTTTTTTCTTTTCTTCTGTTTTTCATGGTTTTGTGTGTTTTTTAAGCAGTAGAGTTACAAGAACACCAAATTTTGCAGGACTTAATTCATAGTCATAACAATTCATACATGCGCAATTTCCTTAAATTGCAGTCATCTCTTGTGGACTCTTCAATTATGGTTTCATTCGCAGAGTAAAAATACTTGATCAGTACGTCTTTGCCACCCAGGCCTAGCTCTTTTCTTCCAAGTGTTCAGAGTGTTTCTAAAAACTTTCTGGAGATATATGAACTTGATTTTTCTTGCCACCGTCTTAAAACAAGGACGTCAGGAGTTTCTGTAAGGACAAAAGCCAACGCCATAGATCAAACAGCTCATGCGAAAACCGTGAAGTCACTTTTTTTTTTTTGTGTTAATATTTTGCTTCATTTATAGTAAATCAAGAAAACGTGTCAACTTTAAACACGACACGTTACATCAGTATAAATTAAGAGGTTAATTATTGCTTCATACGAACACAGATGTGACACACGAGACACAAAAATGATTAGTAAAGAAGTCGAATTAGTGTGGTTTAGCTAGCCTTAGAATTAGAACTCCAAATGCTGCTATTTGCCGGTAAAAGTAAGAGGAGTTAACTCACTGTGGGCTGTGCCGACACTCTTTGCTGTTGATTTGAATAGCTAGCTACCTGGAGCCTCATTCATCATGCATACACTGATGGATGAGTGTGCAGTACCTACTCTTATTAGTTTTGGGTTGGATTAAATAAGCATGATTGGTCCCAGAAAATAAATAAAATAAAACTAATCATCTCGAAACGGAGCTTTCAATTTCTATCGGAAAGAAAGAAGAGGGTAGAAGAATAGTCCTAGTTAATTTGCCGTGTGACTGACAGTTGGTAAAAGTTATAATAAGAGCTGAGAGAGAGTCTGAGTTGGAGCCGTCAATCACGCGTGTGTCGATGTTGACGTATGTATGTGCCGATGATCCCTCACGTGTACTTGACGCGGCCTTCCCGCGACTGAATTATACAAAAAGGAGAATATATATAGTTTGCTGTAAATTGTAATTGGAATGTAATAACCCAATATTAGTATTGGCCGTGTCTGTATTAATTTGATCTCTTCTCCTGTGTGTTGTCTGCTTCATTCATTATCTTGTTTCCCGTTCGCAGCAAAAGCGAGGGTTTGGTCGTACCAATTTAGGAAAGAAATGCTAGTGAGTGACAAATCCTACTGCTCTGCTCTCCAATTTCAATTGTTTGGCTAACAAGATCACCATTTCCGAGCGACTCTAAATCAATCCACCGCGGAGAGAGAGAGAGAGAGAAAGTTTCAGGATTGGTGTCTCCGGCTCTGGGCTTGGTCGGAATTTCGTTTTCTGTATAAAAAGAGGAAAGATGATGGTGAGGAATGTGGTGATGCTCATGCTCTTTGTAACAGTGATTGCTCCCATTATTCTTTACACCGATCGTCTTGGCTCCATTCACACCTCCTCTTCTTCCTCCTGTAAGTTCTCTTCTTCGATTGCTTTGCTTCTTTCCTTTTCCCTTTCCCTTTCCCTTTCCCTTTGCTGAAGCCAATTGCCAATTTTAGCAGCCCGAGACGAATTTGCTCAAGATGTTACTGCTTTCGTAAGTTGCTCTGTGTCTCTGGATCTTTTTAACTTACTTTTGCATTTTCTGAATTCAACACTCACCTTTACCTTTCAATTACCGCACACAGCCTTTCAATGCTCAAACTGGCCGTCTAAATCTGCTTCCCCAGGTTATTTAAAATTCCTTTCCCTTTGCCTTTTGTATTTAATTGTAGCACCCAGAGAGGTGAGATTTTTCTTCTTCTTGTTGCCCATAGGAATTATCCACCCTCAAAGAACCCGTTGGAGTCGTATACTCCGACAACTCTACTAAGTCACTTCCAGAGACAAAGGAGAGTGAAGCCAGCACCAATCACTCCCACCAAGGTACTCGAATTTCCTTATTTCTTTCTACAATTGGTCTTTCTAATCAACTTGGCTGCATTGCTTCTCTTACTGATTATTATTATTATTCTTGTTGGATGGGCAATCGATCAGTATCCGCTAGAGTGTTGTCTACCACCACCAACGAACAAGATCTATCTCAAAAAAAAGACAACCCCATCGTACAGGTCACTCAAACACTTGAGCAAGGAAACCAACTTCTGGCCGACTCGGGTGCTAAACCAGCAACTTCTGAGCAGAATACTAATAATGCCTCGCAGAATACGGTACAAAATTATGATATTTTGCCTTTAGTCTTTAGTTTCATTGTCAGTTTGAATAGCATATTTGAATCCCTGGTTACATGCGTTGATGTCTTTAACAGCTTCTAGTTGTCTCACAAATGTAAAGTTATTCTCTTTGCCCTGGGTTTGATGGATTATCATTACCTAAGTTAAGAATAAACTATTTTGGTTTTGGACATCTTCGACTACCAGGCTATGTTTATTCACAATTGCAAATGACTCCCCCTTGTGAGTTAGGTTTTCTTGATACTAAAACATATAGACCAATGCTATATTCATGTTGAGATGTTTGGAAATGGTTGCCCTTTGGCAGACTTCTAATTGAACTATGTGCAATTTTCTGCAATATATAGTATACATTTCTGTTACTTGCTTCCAATTCTAGTTCCTTAAACTAAACGGAATTCTTTTTTTTTTTTTTCTCATCTTTTTATGGCTCTGCTTCTTATTCCCGGAAATAAAGCTTGACCAGCAATCCACCCAAACCTCCATCAAGGTTGATCCAAGAAAATCTGTCAAAACTATATCAGAAAAAAATAATCATGAAACGACTATTCTGGATGGTCGAGTAAGACATCTGAAAGATCAGCTCATCAGGGCAAAGGTCTACCTATCTCTTCCAGCTACAAGAAACAATCCCCATTTCACAAGGGAGATTCGACTGCGGATAAAGGAAGTTCAGCGAGCACTTGCAGATGCAAGCAAGGATTCTGACCTGCCAAGGAAGTATGTCTTCTATTAACAGAAATTAGCATTGCTAGCCCACCCGAGTTTGTCATTCCTTCTCCTTTATGATTATGTTTGTTTTATTAGTCTTCTGATTCAAAAAACTAGCTCTTTCCATATTTCTACCACGATCTACCCCTTTATCTTTCTTTGTTTCGTTTATTTCATCTGGTATAATGGTTTGTATTGATGCAGTGCGAATGATAAGTTGAAGGCAATGGAACAGACATTGGCTAAAGGAAAGCAGATTCAAGACGACTGTGCTGTTATGGTGAAAAAGCTTCGAGCTATGCTCCATTCGATGGACGAGCAACTCCGGGTCCACAAGAAGCAGACTGTGTTCTTAACGCAGTTAACAGCAAAAACAGTTCCTAAGGGACTTCACTGTCTTCCGTTGCGCCTCACCACTGAATACTATTCCTTAAATTCTTCTCAAAGGAACTTTCCTAATCAAGAGAGATTAGAAGATCCCCTGCTGTACCACTATGCACTCTTCTCAGACAATGTATTGGCAGCGGCAGTTGTCGTAAACTCAACTGTTACCCATGCTAAGGTATCCTCTCCCTTGGTGCTGCCCAGCACCAATCAAGTATCTTCCGTTCATGTCTTGGACCTTCAATTTTGGTTCACATCTCTAACTGATCAACTTCTTGGTATCTTGGCAGGACCCTGCAAACCATGTTTTCCACATTGTCACTGACAGGCTAAATTATGCTGCGATGAGAATGTGGTTTTTGGTGAATCCACCCGGCAAAGCCACTATTCAGGTTCAAAATATTGAAGAGTTTACATGGTTGAATTCAAGTTACAGTCCTGTTCTGAAGCAGTTGGGTTCTGCATCCATGATAGATTATTACTTTAGGACTCATCGCTCCAATTCTGATTCAAATTTGAAGTTCCGAAACCCAAAGTACTTGTCTATCCTGAACCATCTCCGGTTTTACCTTCCGGAGATCTTCCCAAAGCTCAACAAAGTGCTGTTCTTGGATGATGATATAGTTGTGCAGAAGGATCTTACAGGGCTCTGGTCCCTTGATTTGAAGGGAAATGTTAATGGGGCCGTAGAGACTTGTGGAGAAAGCTTCCATCGCTTTGACCGGTATCTTAACTTTTCAAATCCTCTTATCTCAAAGAATTTTGACCCTCATGCTTGTGGATGGGCATATGGAATGAATGTCTTTGATTTGGAGCAATGGAAGAAGCAAAACATCACAGAGTTATACCACAGATGGCAGAAGCTGGTAAGTTTAATGGTTTCATTTTTCTTTTCTTTTTTCCTCGAAGTTTTTATTGATTGGCTTGACTGCTTCATTTCCTTAAGAATTACTATGTGTGCAACAAAACTCTTAACTCTTGAATGGAAACTAGCTGATTACAGAAACTCCTTAGCTCTCATTCAATTATAACATGATCAGGAAAACATGGATTTGAGTTTTAGACTTCTGTTCTACTGGATGTAGGCATAATTCAGATCAAAATTTGCATCCCTCTAAGATACATTCATGTTGCCGTACTTTACCGGCCTGTGTTTTGTCTTCTTTACCTATGTGAACCGACTTTATTTTTGTGTGTACAGAATCATGATAGACAGTTGTGGAAGTTGGGAACGCTACCACCTGGTCTCATAACTTTTTGGAAACGCACATATCCACTTGATCGTTCGTGGCATGTGCTGGGGCTTGGTTATAACCCTAGTGTTAACCAGAAGGAGATTGATCGAGCAGCTGTTATACACTATAATGGCAACATGAAACCATGGCTTGAGATAGGTATACCCAAATACAAAAATTACTGGGCAAAATATGTTGATTATGATCACATGTATATGCGAGAATGCAACATCAATCCATAGAATGACTCTTATGGTATTTGGAAGTTTTTGTGCAATACCTTCTAGGCTGGCCATAAATTGTGACGGGTTTTCCTCGATATCCCTCTGTAGGCATTTTTTTGTTCCGAAGTAACAAGCTCTCAAGCTTTATTCTTTCTGTATACATTTTGATTTTTTCCCCGCTCTCGTTGCTCTTTCCTACTTATCGGACTCAAGTTAATGATTACACATATCTGCAGAATTCACAATGTACTTGTAAATCTTTTATCTTATCTAGTTAGTGTATTGTACCAGTTCTCCTTGTGTTGTGCATAGATGTTGTGATATCTAGTACCTCAAATAGTAGAGGGATCCTCTTCATGTCCTTTGTAATGTATATATACATGCAGCTCCGTATTGTTATGCTAATCTAAGTTCATTGCATATTTGTATGAGTATTACCTGATTAGCTATCATGTTTTGTTGTTGGACGGAATATTGACTTATTATTACTTCAATCAGTGTTTTAATAATAGCTTGTTGAATAAACTAAGCATTGGTGCTAACTGTGGAATTAAGCTTAATCATTGGCAGCTGCATATTATTAGGGAATGGGAGTGGGGCCATCTCCTACACCTAATCGTTTTAAGCGTGATATGCGAGAGTGGTTGTGGGTGGGGCGGAATTTGTGTTAGTGGAGGTTGAGCAGCGGGAGATGATGATGATGGCTCTGATGCTATGAATGCTGTTTGGTTCTGGTGAGCAGTGACAGCCTGTTCCGTGATTATTATTATTTTCGCTTTACAAGTTTGCTGTGAAGTGTACTGGAATATAAAGATCAAGAAAGAAGACACAGTGCCCACGCTTTCACGTGGCGGGTCATCCATTGCCCAACGACGTTGATCTCTTTGCTGTCTTCTACCACAGCCCAGAATCTTCTTCGATGGGACAAAAAGAAAGCGAGGATTACTAACTTGCTCTTGAAAAAGGGTAAGAGTAGGAGGACCGTTAACTAAAGTACAAAGTCACTAATGATAGAAATAATGTAGTTTGAATGAATTTAGATCTAAATTTTACCGATAAAGAAGTTTTCCCCTCCCCCTCTTTTTTGGAAAAGCGCCAATATGCATATGTAGAAAAACTGAAAAAGGGGAGCGGGGAAGGAGGAGCAACCATTTGACTTGGGACACGTAATTAACTATCTGAACATGACTCATACATATATACCCTCAGAGGAAGTTGTGAAAATGGTGTTCGGTGTTCCTTTGTCCCATTGGGAGTACAGATCGAGATGAGACCTAAGAATGGTTTATGAATGCCGAATGCTAACCAGTAATCTCCGGGGGAACCTTATATTGATTTGATCGAAATGTATCCTTTTATCCTTATTGCTCAGGACAGACATGTATGTCTTTATGCATCTATATGTGCCAATGTCACGTTCACTCTCCTTGGTTGCTTCACTGGATCAATTGCTTATAATACAACCAAGAAAACAAAAAACTGAAAATCAAAGAAGGCAAATAAGAAAATGGTGAAATATTATCATATCCTGTGTCTCTCAACTCTATCCTTGTTTCAATGCTTCTTCTTCTTCATACCATGTGCTGCTACCACTACTACCAAGTCTGCTGGAATTCAGCCAACCAAGCTTGTAGACGCTGTTTGTCGGAAAACTTATTCGAGCTACTCTTTCTGTGTGGAGTCTCTCTATAGCGACCCAAGGACTCCAACTGCTGACAGCTATGTGCTTGCCTACATCTCCTTTGGCTTGGCGTACCTCAATGCCTCCACCACCCAACAGCATGTTGCCCGCCTGTTAAACAAGACAGCAGCAGGGCATAGCCAGCAGCAGCTGCAAAGATGTTACCATGATTACAACAAGGCCATTTCTGCGCTGCAACTCGCTTACAACGACCTCAATTCCGAAACTTTCTTTGAGCTTGCTGATTTGGCAGGTGTTGCTTCTCTTGCTGCTGATGATTGCCAAGCTGCTTTGAATACCACTTTTTCCCCTCTCACCAACATGAATAGTGATCTCAAGGGTCTCTGTAAAATCTGTGTGGTTGTCTCTAAACTCTTTACTGGACTTACTCTGAAATGAGAGTTTATTTTAATTTTATGATTCATGTGAACCAACTAGAATGCAATCATGAATGTTGATAATGACAAAACAGATGTGCACGTGTACTGAGTGCTCTTCTCAAACAATCGATTATGGCTTAATATTCTGAGGTTACAAATTGAGTTTGTCAGTGTTTAGTTGTTGGCGCTGTGGGTTGAAAACTTGAAATCATGCATCATAAAAGTGACGAAACAATCTTCAAGTTAGTGGTCGGTACTAATAGCGTTGATCGTTGATGTTTTTATTTAACCAAATTACATTTTAATATTAAGAAATGAGAATGTATATACATAGCAATTACCGGCCATAATCTGCACTCATACTTAACCATGTCACCTTGGCGGAGTGACTTGAATGGAGTAATCTCTGTGTTTTCAGAAAGACAACCTTCACCAGCAAACCAGCTCCAGGCCGAAATATGCCTTGACTCGTCGACATGCACGCACCACCCAAGTTGTCTCTGCAGAAATAACCAAAACTTAGCAAACTAAAGGATATCAGACCCACATCAAAAATAAGAGTGAGGTAACTCACTATTTCACCTATAAAAGGTCCACTTCTCTCTCTTCATTGATTATACGTTCGTTTACCTCTATATTTGTTAATACAAGTACATCGTTTAACTTTAGCATTGGAGGAGCGAAGACTGCCAACCGCGGTCTCCCCTCTTGACGCCGTTGTATTTATCTTGACAGATTAGCGGGATTTTGTGAACTACACATATATCGGAAGATTAGACCATTGTCCACGTTATCGGAAGCAGACATCATATGGCGGTATTCTGAGTATTAACATTGGCGTCGTCTGTGGGAATCTCTGAACAAAGAGTCATTTCTCATTCAACCTACCATGGCTAGCAAAAGGGTGTTAGAGACCAAGTAGATCAAGCCACCAACCCTCAGCCCAACCCTACCAATCCATCAACCGTCAACTGTGAATTGTTCACCACACCAATTAACGTGGACAGCCAAAATCTCAACACCCCCTAGATACTCCCAACACAATCTGTCGTGGAAAATCAGACCGGCACAAGCCGTCAAGCACAAGGCCGGGATCTTGCTGCTATGTTAGAAATAGCCTTGGCAGACTTGCACAACGCAAACAGAGATCGAGAAAAGGAACGAAAGGAGAAGGTAGAAGCTCAAAATCAAGTAGCGACGTTATTGTCAAAATTTGACGAGCTGAAGAAAGCGCTAGGAACAAATGCACGACCAAGCCAAAGTGAACACTCCCAAAGCGCAAGGCTCAGTCCAAGCACAGGGACAAGAGCAGCACCGATACCGGTAATCCCAATGGGTGTCGCCCTAAACCCAGCTGAACTAGCGAGATTAGGACCGACACCGCCACTACAGGTAGCACAAGAGCAGGTGGCGGACTCACAGCTGCAATATGATAATTCATTCAGTGCCGGTCAACAAAGAGGAACTGGAAACATGCTTGCACCATGACAAAAGATTGTGGCACCAACCCAACACATGCCTAGACCGATTGTTGACCCCACCGGCTTGATACTGGAAAAATGAGGGAGCTAGAGGAAAGGTTACTCAGAGCTGAGGCTGGCACCCCACCACTAGCGTAGAATCCACTCTTTGTGGCACGACCTGGTCAACATGTCACCGACATCATGACTTCCGATAATAATCGACGGTCATTCACCCGACACAATTTACATTTAGCGGAACATTCCCAACCAGGAATATCCCATTTATCATTGGTACACTGACCTTAACGAGGTGGTGCAGTCAAGTTCTTCTCCTTCGAGAAAGAGTAAGGGAATAGTTAACACAACTTATGGAAGCCACTGATCCAGCAATTAACTTCCCGACGCTAAGGCTCTGAAAGAGTGGGATAGCTACCCACCGCCTCATGCTGTCACACAGCTCCCCTCAACAAACAATCATTCGACCAAATGGAGGTCTTTCTTAGCCGGGGAGTGGGGGACTCTCTGGAGGGCCTAGCAGGGGCCCACCCAAAAGGGCAAAAAGCGCTCGCTCAGACAAAATCCATGGTTGACGAAGCACTCGCACTGATTATGTCCGACATGTAGCTAAATGTTCCTCCTTAGTTGTGGTAACTCCCCAACCAAGAAATTCTTCCTTGACTGGGGACTTGGGGGACTTGTATATACATAGGAATTACCGGCCATAATCTACACTCATACTTAACCATGTCACCTTGGCGGAGTAACCTCAATGGAGTAATCTTCGGAAACACAGCAAGACAACCTTCAGCGGCAAGCCAGCTCCAGGCAGAAATATGCCTTGACGCACCGACACGAGCCACCCAAAGTTGTCTCTGCAGAAAGAACCAAAACTCAGCAAACCTAAGGATATCAGTACCACATCGAAAACAAGAGTGAGGTAACTCACTATTTCACCTATAAAAGGTCCACTTCTCTCTCTTCATTGATTACACGTTCAATAGCTATTTACCATTATATTTGTCAATACAAGTACATCGTTTAACTTTAGCATCGGAGGAGCGAAGACCGCCAACCGCGAACTCCCCTCTTGACGCCGTTGTATTTCTCTTGACAGATTAGCGAGATTTTGTGAACTACACATATATCGGAAGATTGGACCATTGTCCACGTTATCGAAAGCCGACATCATATGGCGGTATTCTGAGCATTAGCAGAGAACAACTGATTAACCGTAAGTTGGCAAAAGGCAGAAGATATAGACTCTCCATCATACAGTCGAATGATTGAAAACTATCAATTTTTGAAAAATTATTTTATACATTTTTCACGCTAAAAATCAATAAACAAATGATCATCATAATCCAAAACAAAAAACAAAAAACAAAAAAAATGTTGCGACCATTTGCTAGGTGAGATGCCTAGTTTGATTCATAAAACTAATACTTGCATTTTTGAATAAACAGAGAAGTAGTTAGGAAGTATATGGCTAAACCTCTATTGATATTTTATTGAAAGAAAATATAATACAACCAACGAGGAGGGGACATAAAATCTAACCTAATATCGATTCAAACAAACAAAATGAATGGCAAACAGGTGAGCTAAAGTACTAGACTAACGAAAGCATAAATTAAGAAGTCTCAAATAATCTTTACGCCAAGTAGATCGAATAACTAGTTGTTGCATAATTAAAGTTTTTTTTTAGGGTTAAATACTATTTACTCCCTGAACTTTTAGGGAAAAAACAGTTCAGTCCCTCCCTTTTTAATTTCACACGTTTACTCCCTTATCTCTCAATTTTGGACCAATAAGTCTATTCCGTCCAATTTCTCGGTTAAGTTACTGTTGTGGTTATCCCTTCCATGTCAAAATGTCTCATATACCCCTCAATTCTTTTTTTTTTAATTAATTAATTTTTTTCCTCTCTCTCTCTCTCTCTCTCTTTCCCTTCTGCTTTTCTCTCTCTTCTTCCTCTTCCTCCACCGATGGGATTGGGTGGATCCAAAACCACAACTCCATCCTCAACCTCCCCTCCCAACTTCTCCTTCACCTCATCTGAATCCAAATTCATATCGATCCCACCTTCTTCAAGCTCAACCTCCAGCTCCTCGACGCCGATAGCTTCGAATTGGTGAGACGAAGAACATAGATGCCAGATTTTAGGAATTTGTAGACTTGGTTTGCAGAAGCACTCGAAGATCAAGACCCATATCGATCTTCTTCATCAAAAACCCAGATTGAAACCCAGCCGGCTGGGACTTGATGGCTTGTGCTCAAATCGGATCTGGAAATACAGCCTGCGTTTTTTTATTTACTGCTTACCATCTCTCCAAAACCCCCAACCTCTTCTGTCTCCCAACCACCACCTCCCACCCACATTTCCCGATCTCAACTCACACAATTCATACACAAAATCAGAAAATCAAAACCTAGAAAATTTTCATGTTCTTGAACCAAATCCAAATAAAAAAGAATAAGAAAAATTGAAACAGTTCCTCCCAAACCCAGATCGATTAGATAAAATGCAAAGAAAACCAAAACGATCCCATCAACAATCCATGAGCTCCATCAAACCTTGCTCAAAACCTTCTTCAAAAACCCCAGTACCATCAAATCCCAATCTCAGGCCAAACAACTCCATGCCAAAATCTTCTTAAATTCATTTACCAAAACCTCCACAGTAATCTTCTTCTACCTTGGCATCGACCTGCTTCAGACGAAAACTCGACACCAGGAAGACCGAGAATTCGGAGGCCCATGAAATGGTTTGTACGCTCATCAGAAGCTTCAGCGACATAGAGCCTCAGGGGATTTGATTCTTCTTCTTCTTTAGCTTCGAACTTGATCGGGTGGGTCTCTGTAGGCAAGGTCGGAGTCCAAAAGGGTGAGAGGCAAAGTGGTCGAAGGTGGGGATGGAGATGATGGAGGTGGAGCTACTTCCGCTCGGTGGTCAACAAGGGTTTTCTAGCATTTGATCGGCCGGTGGATTTGGGGCTATTTTCTGGTGGCAGCTAAGCAAAGACGACGCGGATTCGACCCAGAATCTGGTTCCTCCATGTCTAACATCGATTGAGACCCATATCGATCTCCTTGATCAAAGAGCTCCAAAATTAAATGACTCGGAGAAGCTCCAGGGGTCTGATCTGCTACAGCGACTTTGCTCGGGACTTGGTGCTTTGGGGTTAGATGGGTTTTGGTAGAGGTATGAGTGAGAAGTGTGGGCTGGTTTGGCTTAGGTTAGGGGGGATAAACAGAAGAAAAAGAGAGAGATGGAAGAAGAAAAGAAAACAGAAAAGAAAGGAAATAAAAAAAAGAAGTGAGGGTATAATGGGCATTTGAGAGTGGAAAAATTGCCACGTCAGCTATTTGACAGAGTTTTTGGACGGAGAATAACGGAATGGACCTATTGGTCAAAAATTGAGAGATGAGGGAGTAAACGTGTGAAATTAAAAGCAGAGGGACTGAACTGTTTTTTTCCTGAAAGTTCAGGGAGTAAACAGTATTTAACCCTTTTTTTTACTATGCTTTGAAAAATTTCTTCTTTGGCAATTGTCATCAGTAGGGGTGTGCAAAACACGGTACAAACCGGTCAAAACCAACTGATAAATATGGTTTGGTTAAGGTTTTTTAACTTTAAAAATTGAACCATTCAATACCGAACCAAACCATTTATGAACTGGGTTTGTTGGTTTCTCTTGTACTTTAACCGCGAAACCCGAACCTACCGGTATGTTTGAAACATAAGAGAAAAAGTTATATATATATATATATATATATATACATAATAAATATATATTCATTTGTCCGGTTTGTTCTAAGTAAGTTCTAAATCTCCAATTATAACTTTATTCTCAAATGATATACTATCGTATTGAATTCAAGGCTCAAAGGCCTAAAACCTTAGTATATAATCGCTACAATTTTTTTGATCATTTCATATCACATCTCTGATCTCTCAATCTCTCATTCTTTGACCTTTAATTCTATCATATTAAGTTAGTATTGATGGCTAAGTCGTTAAATAAGTTAATCACTTTGAATCTAAGTTAGGTTTTAGTTTTGGACTATATATATGTTTTGGATTTTAATTATTGAATTTTAAATTTAGATAATTTAACACAATTTCAATTCTTAAGACTGAATTTTTACTATGAATTTTTTTATAAAGAGCATGTTAATATTATATAGGTGAAAACCGCCTAACCGACCAAACCAAACCATCTTTAATTGGATTGGATTGGGTCGGATTAAGTTTTTTTTTTTTTTATGACCGGTTTTCCAAAATGTCTAAACCGCTCACTTTGGCATAGAGATGGTTTGGAGTCAAAACCGATCCAACTCAATCCGTGTGCAGCCCTAGTCATCAGTTATGACCTATTTTTTCATGTCATTAACCAAGTTGGACCTCCGAATTTGATATTTGGACCTCCATTTTTTTTAATTATCAATAGATTTTGTCAACTTATATGAAAAGACAAATAAGGATAAAGAGAAAAAAAAAAAAAAAACTCTTCTTACCTCCCCTATAACATTCAATTTTTTCCCGAAATTCCTTATGTTACCTATATAACTTTATAATTTACCTAAAACTATTAAGTAAAGATAATTAATTTCTATACAGGGCCCTATCATTTAATACAAAAGTAAATTAAAAACAATATTAATTTGAAATTTCCTTAAACTAAATTTATTGAATATCTTGGTGTAGTTATTACTAATTAAGATCCAATCTTATAATTAGATTTAATCGATGTATATATATTATTTTTCTAAGAACCAAAGTCTTTTCTAGAACCATCCATATTGCAAAAAAAAAAAAAAAAAAAAAACTATGATCTGGATTAATAGAAAAATGTTTGTAATTGTCTACTTGTTCGGATCCTCCAAGAATCATTTTCTTGTTTCGTCATTGAAAGTACACTAAAAATATAGACAGCTTGCTCACACAATTCTTCATGATTAAATTGATAGAGATAAGAAAAAAAAAAACAATAAATTGTTGAAGATACATATTTAATTGTTTAAGGGTGTTTTGGTAAAATTAAGGAGATCTACTTAGTTATTTAAGTATTCAAAAAAGTGAATTGGAGGTTTAATAAGTAGGAGAGGTCCAAATATCAAATTTAGAGGTCCAACTAGAACCTCCCTATAATAATAATATAAAAAAATCCCCCCCAAAACCTGGAACCTCGATGAATAAAGTGGTAGCGGTTTATTGCTATATCACCCGGGCCAACCGTAAACCATTTCTGTGTTCACTTGTGACGGTATCAGTATGGATGGGCCCGCCATGTAGTAATCACATCCTCATGTCATCCTTTGCTTTCCGTCCCCGTCTTTGGAAGCTTCCCGCCATAGTTCAAACCGTAAGACAGTTGAATGCTTCTGCTCAGGTGGAGCCAAACTTGAATTCGATTGAAGCCGGTCGTCGTCATCGTCAAAAGCCAAACCTGAGTCTTTGGTGGTATAAAAGTGATACATATAGCTGTAACTGTGAGATTATAAATCTCGGGCGCTGTGGCAAAGTGAAAGATGCAAGGAAGCTGTTCGACGATATGCCTCAACGAGATGCTGTCTCTTATGCGTCCATGATCAATGTTTACTTGAAGAACGATGATCTTCCCAATGCACAGAGGCTCTTTCAGGCCATGCCCGCCAGTAATATTGTTGCTGAATCTGCAATGGTTAGTGGCTATGTCAAGGGAGGCCGTATAGCTGAGGCTCGTCAAGTTTTTGATCGCATGGAGAACAGAAATGTGTATTCTTGGACCAGTTTGATATCCGGGTATCTCAGTTGCGGACAAGTTGACGAGGCCCGTCGGCTTTTTGGTCGTATGCCTGTCAAAAATGTGGTGTCCTGGACTACTATGATCCTGGGTTACGCTCGCAACAACATGATTGATGAAGCACGCCGTGTGTTTAACCTTATGCCTGAAAGGAACACAGTCTCATGGACAGTTATGATCAAGGCTCTTATTGAGAATGATCGATTTGATGACGCACTTAGCCTCTTCAGTGATATGCCACAACGGAACCTATATTCTTGGAACATCATAATCTTGGGTCTTCTTAATGCAAATAGAGTAAGTGAAGCCATCAAACTCTTCAGTTCAATGCCTCAGAGGAATGCAATTTCTTGGACTACTATGGTTACGGGGTTGGCACATAACAAGATGACTAAACTTGCAAGAGAGTACTTTGATCGAATGCCTAACAAAGATGTAGCTGCCTGGAATGCTATGATTGCATCATATGTTGATGAAGGCCTCATGGCAGAGGCCGGTGAGCTATTCAGTTTCATGCACGAAAGGAATGTTGTTACTTGGAATCTGATGATTGATGGTTATACTAAAAGTGGGCCAAAAGAACAAGCCTTAAAGCACCTAATTCTGATGCTTCGGTTTTGCTTTAGACCTAATAGGACTACCATCGCTAGCATATTGAGCTCATGCGAGGACATGATGGAGCTAATGCAAGCTCATGCACTGGTCCAATCACATGGGTTTGAGCATGACACAGTCGTTGTGAATACACTAGTCACTATGTATTCCAGAAATGGGGATGTTACTTCTGCTAGGTTTGTTTTTGATCATCTTGGGGCTAAGGATATGGCATCATGGAATGCAATGATATTAGCATATTCAAATCATGGATATGGTCACCATGCATTGCAGGTCTTCGCACACATGTTAAGATCAGGAGCCAAGCCAGATGAAATTACTTTTGTTGGAGTCTTATCAGCTTGTAGTCATGCTGGTCTTGTCAACAAAGGTCAAAGGCTTTTCAATTCAATGAACCATGTTTATGATATAGAACCAAAGGCCCAGCACTATTCCTGCCTTGTGGACATCTTAGGCCGAGCAGGACTAGTGGATGAGGCTACGAAGGTAGTACGCATGATGCCTGCTTCTGAGAAGGATGCTGCTGTTCTAGGAGCATTGCTTGGTGCTTATAGGTTCCATGGAAATATTACAATGGCAAGTCTTATTGGAGAGGCACTTCAAGAGCTAGAGCCAGGTAGCTCTGGGGGGTATGTACTCTTAGCTATAATCTATGCTGCACGTGGAAAATGGGATGAATTTGCTCGAGTAAGAAAAAATATGAAGGAGAGGAATGTGAATAAGGTTCCTGGTTTTAGTCAAATACAAGTGAAGGGCAGGAGTCATGTATTTTTTGTGGGGGACAAATCTCATCCTCAATCTGCTGAGATTTGGGGACTGCTTCAAGAGAAGCTCCTACCACACATGTGGGAGATGGGATACTCAAAACGGAATGCATCTCAGATTGATCACCAGAAGAGGAATTGAATTAATTAATTTTGCCAACCATGTAAATTGAGATGATGAACATCAGAAAAGATTAAATGTACAATGTACTCAAAATATAATCATATTTTGCTCTTGTGGTTATCAGACAATTACTTGATTCATGATTTCCTTTAAATTTTCAGTAGCACTTGCATGTTTATATTAAACAGTCTGCGATCTCCTCTGCTAATGTGAATCATTTGTTATTGTGATGAAGCACTTTCTGAGGCTTTTTGAACCACTCCATCTATTTGTTCAAGCTGCAACACTGAACTCTTTTTGGACCTAGGAAAGGCCGCGCTCGAACTCTCTGGTTTGAATAACCAAAGCACAAGGTTACAAAATATAGCTAGTTAATTGTATCAGTCTAGGTATCTAGTTATCAAAGTATTGCTGAATTATTAGAAGATGCCAAAAGTTGACCAAACAATGATAGAGAAGAATCTTTGAGCAAAGAGATGGTAAAAACGATGAAGATGATGGATTAACAGCAAAGATAACATCGACCCTATCATACTTATTAAAAAAAATCATATTAGTAAAGACATTGATAAGACAAAAATGATCGAGCAATCCATGTAATTTTAGACCTACAGGCCGTCCCCTTTATCTGTTTAATGTTCAAAATCCAATTGAACCCTTTTAAGTTAATGGATTTGATGGACCAGTTCAAATTCCCGATCGAAGAATATTTGCATTCAAACATAGTTGTGCTTTGTAGGCTAGCAAGTAGCGAGGTATTGTGGACACCAGCAACCTTTGCTCTTTTTCTTCTTTTCATGCACAAGATAGATAAGCACATATCGTTGCAAACTAAAGCTTTCTCACCACATGTCAGTTACAATTCGCAAAAGAGAGAGATTCTCGATACTGTCTGTCAATAGTGACCTTTAGACTTTACTGCAGCATCAGTCGTTTTCCAAATCAAAGTGAAATTTTGTACATTCAGGGTTGATCTGAAATTTCAAATGACATGGGACCTAGGTAGGGACTAAACTAGTAAACTTGATGCGAGTGAGCGAGCACATATGGAAATAATGAAGGGGGAAGAAAAGCATTATTTGGCGCCAACCATTTGCTTTGCTCTGTCCGCCGGCCCCTCCCCGTGACAATAATTTGTAAAATAGTCCAAAGACCCAGAATACTGAAAAAAGAGTCAAACCGGCAACGTTCTTTCCTGTTTGAAACTTCGAAATTCAAGTCCAGTCTAACGGTCCTTTTCTCTTTTTGCCTCTTCTGTCTTCCAATTACCTTGTTTTTCAGACCATGTTATGATGGGCTGTTCCCGTTGTTATTCTTAATATTTTTTATTCTTTTCTCGTCATGCCTCAAAGTTGAGTTTTGTAAAAATAGTAAAATGAATGATAAAGTTGAAGTTGAGTGATCAAAATAATATTTCTCAAATATCAGGTCATCAAAGTGTCGAATGACCGTTTCTTATTCTCTTAAAAAAAAAAGTGTTGAATGACCAAAAATTTATATATCATTAAATTATATGAAGTAATTATTTTTTAGTCTTACAATATCACGTGACAATGGCAAATGGTGATTAGGATCAATAGCATCTTGGACTATGGTATTTGTCATGAAGTAATTATTATATGAATCATAATTATCGAAGAAACGAAAACAAGTATTTGTCATGTGAACCCCAATCACATTGGCTAGAACTACAGTACACATGATAATATGAGACCACATTCATTGTAATGGCCTAATAGTTACAATTTTTGCAAATTTTATCGATGAAGTTTCTCCTAACTAGTAAAGATTTTTCCTAGCTAAACTGAGCAGAACATCTTTGACCTGTTTTTAAGTATAAGAGAATCCTGGAGGGAGAAGATGAAGTCGAAAGCAAACTGGGGAGCTAGAGAAAAAAACAAAAGGTAAAATAAAAGAAGTGGGTTGGAAAAGAAAAGAAAAGAAAAGAAGCCATAGAAAAAGTAGCCCGTGGGAATATTGAGTTGGTAAAGTGGGGGGGAGGTATAATAAGTGGAGTGGGTTTGAGCCAGAAAGAGGAGGAGGAGGAGAGAGAAGCCGTCGACTCGACTGGGATACCCAAAGCAAACATTTCATTTTCTTGTGTGAATTAATCCCATGAAAGAAACGGAAGCGAGCGATTGAGAGGCCATTGCCACAATAATTCATTATAAGCAGGCAACTGGGTTAATTGAAGGAAGCAAGCAAGCAAGGAAGGAAGGAGGGGGATCTGATCCATCCGAGACCCGCACTGTTAAGAATTGAACAAGATGGGAGGAGGAGGAGGACTGCGAAAAGCGGCCAAGAAGATGGTGGTGGCAGCTGCCAATGCATGTGGTGGTTCCTTCTCTTCCAGGAGGAAGCCTCTCGTGGACCCCATCGTCTTCTTCGATCATACCACCGCCACTGCCTCTGTCAGTCTTCAATTCTTATGTCCTCTGTTTCACTCTCCTGTATTTGTTTTTTTTTTTTTTTTTAATTTAGATCTCATATTATATTTACAGATCTCAGGTTCTTCGGCTGTGTCTCCCACCAACTCCACAGCAGCAGAAGAAGAAGAAGAAGAATGCATTGCAAAGGAGACGGAATCTGCAATCACCAATTCTAACAATGTACCTTCCTCTTCTTCTTCTAATAAGGTAACCCCATACATACCATAATCTTCGGCTGTTTCTTCTTCTGCTTTTCTTTTTTCCTGCAACAATATCCGCATCTTTTCACTTACTTTTACGCTGCTCCTTCTATCTAAGTTTATTAATCCTTTTGTTTCAATTCAACCATCTTAATCTCACATTTCTCGGTTCACAACACACAGGCAAACCAATTTCTTACTTCTCCTCTTGCTGGATTAATCATTTTCACACAATATAGTAGGCAATGTTAATGCTGTAACATGTAATCGAGTCAATTGCAAGTGCTAAACAATTTAACTACATCAGTACATCAGATGTATGACAGATTCCATATCCATATGTATCATATTTTCTATGGTCTTTTAATTACGAGTCTGTTTCTAATTGCATAGCTACTAATAGTAACTTTATACTAAGATGTATGCTGCAGCATTAGGCCTACTCCTACTTGTTCAAATGCAGTATGAACCTTGTAACGGCAGTCTTCTAAACCTTTTATTTGTTGATTCTTGTGGCAGAACTTGTGCGCAATATGTCTAGACCCTCTGAGTTACCATAGCAAGGGACGGATCTCAGGGCAGGCTATATTCACGGCCCAGTGCTCCCATGCATTCCACTTTGCCTGCATCTCATCCAATGTCCGCCATGGTAGTGTCACCTGCCCCATCTGCCGTGCCCATTGGACTCAGCTGCCCCGCAATCTGAACCCACCTGGTGGTTCCCTTTCCTCTTGCAACCCAACTGATCCCATCCTCCAAATCCTTGATGACTCTATAGCCACTTTCCGCATCCACAGGCGCTCTTTCCTGCGCTCTGCTCGCTATGATGATGATGACCCGATTGAGCCTCCCGATCACATGCCTAATTTCCCCCGTCTCCAGTTCTCTCTAGCACCCTTACCACCTAGTACTCCACCCCATAGCTTTCAACCGTCCTGGTGCACCACACACCCATATCATCCACCCCCACATCACCTGAGCTATAGCTCCACATCATTGTTACAATCGCCAACCAGGCCAAAGCCCTATACTACTATGTATGCCTCTTCGGACAGAGCTTATCTTTCGGTGAAATTGGCAGAGCAGCGAGCAACTGATTTTGTCTTGGTTGCTAGTCCCAACGGACCTCACTTGAGGCTTCTCAAGCAGTGCATGGCATTGGTGGTTTTCTCCCTTAGACCTATTGATCGTTTGGCCATTGTTACCTACTCATCAGCTGCTGCTCGTGTCTTCCCTCTAAGACGCATGACATCTTATGGGAAGCGAACAGCCCAGCAGGTTATTGACCGCCTGTTCTACATGGGGCAAGCAGATCCAGTGGAAGGGCTCAAGAAAGGGATCAAGATACTTCAAGATCGTGTATACAAGAATCAAAATTCGGGTATCCTGCATCTTTCTGACACCCCAACTCGATCCTACCATGCTGCTCTCAATATGGACGTGCCCATTCCAGTGCATCGTTTTCATGTAGGATTTGGATTTGGCACTTCAAATGGTTTTATCATGCATGAATTTGAAGAGTTCCTCAGAAGACTCATAGGTGGTGTTGTTAGAGAAATCCAGTTAAGGATCAGCACAACTGAGGAAGCCAGCAGTAGGATTGTAAGAATAGGAGAGCTAAGAAACGGAGAAGAAAGGAAAATCTTAGTGGACTTGAGTGTTTGTGGACATATTTGCGTGGGATACAGCTACATAGAGGATGGTGAGATTGACGAACCCATCACAACAGGGGAAACTATGGTGAGCATAGGAGAGGGTAAAAGTAATATGAGTGCAGCTGAAGCAGCGTCTGCTGGGTCAGGGACGAGCGGTCCAATTATTGGTGGGAGGCCCAGTAGTGCAGATAGTTGGGACTACCATGATCCTTACATGGCTAGAAGATGGGCCAAACATTTGCATGGCTACAGGCTTTGAATCAAATCCATTCCAACAACAAAACACGTTCACATGAGTAGATATACACAAATCAATCATCAGCCAGCCTGCATACTTTAGGTAGTCTAGGACCATTGACTTTGTGAGATTTATGCTCCAACATTTATCAATGAAGAGAGAATGTTCACAACACGGATTTTACTTTTCATTTCGTAGCTACAACGCGCTAAGTACTGTATTCTGAATTTAAAAGAAAGAAAAATTAATCATCTTTATGTAGTCTTATATTATTTGATCTTTTTTCAATTGTTAAAAGTTGTTTTTTGCTCTAAAAGTCATGATTTTATCACTCACACTCCACTAAAATGGTGCCGAAACCATCACAGTAAATAAACTGCCACATCAAATAATCAAATAATTCTGATATCATCCCTAAGACTTTTCTCTCAAAAATCAGGAGCCACAGCTAGACGTCCGGCAAGTTTGGATGCCCGGTCCGACGGCACGCCCTTGCGGCGGCGTCGTCGGACGGGCTAGAAGGGACCCTGTGTCCGGTGTTAATGGGTCTAGTCGAGGTTTTGGTTGCAGGATGAGGACGTTGCTGTCCCGGGCGGTTGGCGCGTTTGACGGCGAAGGCTCGAGGCGGGGGGATGACTGGAAGGGGGGGTCGACGTCGCCTTGCCCTCGGGAGGAACACGAACGACCTGGTGGTTGTACCTTGCTGGCGTGTGTCCGGAGATCCACGGGTTCAGATCGGATTCGAGGTGATGGAGATGGCTGGGTGAGGAAAGCCACTGGGTTCAGATCGGATCGGTTTGACCCGACTTGGTTTGGGCGTTTTGGTTCCGAGTTGAGGAGGGGCGGCAAGGCTAGATGGCTCAAGGAAGGTGGCGGTGGCGTTGCTGCCGGAGTCTGGGCTTTGACCCTTGACCCGGTTATATTTTCTATTTTGTCTTATTTTCATTTACTTTTAATTAGCTATGGCTCCTTGCCAGCAATAATTCCCTATCTCTTTTGGGTAGGGCGATATGGGTTTTGTCCCGGAATGCACACTCAGTGTGCCTTGTCTGCTATAGGTTGGCGGCGAGTTATTTACTTCGTTAAATGGGCGCTGCCGCCTAGTGGCAGGGTGAAACTAAGTGTCGTCGGATTAACTTTTCGGCGGCAATATAAGAGGAAAGCTGTGCTAAAGCTGATAATTATGCTATGTTGTAATCGGGTTACATATCGAGTTATCTTTCCGCTGTGTCACTGCTATGTTAAAGCAAATGGAGTAGCTATTTGTGCACTCTTTGCTAGTTGGTACTTGTTAGAATACAAATCTCCTGTAGAGATTTCTGATATTATTTCGGATAATATTCTAGGTGCTTATTGTAATCAGGGGTTTAGGCTTAACGTCCCCCCTCTTGTATTCGACAGTTTCATTAATCAAGGCTTGAGGGCAGTCGCACCAGCCATTTATTCAAAAAATAAAAAAATAAACTGCCACATCATTGTTTGTATTAAATTAAGCACTCTTCTTTTTTTGAACTAAAAAACTCAAATTTTTTTTTAATCAGATAAACAACTCAAATACTACAATTAGTTTTTCGTGAGTCGAACTCACAACCTCCCACTTACGAAGGGCTTTTCTCGAAATTTTTGTATTTTATTAACACTAATATTATTTTCCGATATTTAGGTTTTAATATACAATTTGAATATAATTTAGGGACATTAATATTCGGTATTTCTCAATATTTCTATTAAAAATCTTTTTATTAAAGCAATATCGATATTTCTCTATGAATTCTGGTCATGGACTGGACAGGGTGAATTGGCGTTGTTGACTTGACTGCAAGTGCCAAGTGTTTTGCCCTGTGGATCAGTAAAAAAAGTGTGTTGGTGATGAAAGGCAAAGAGAGAGTCGCGAAAAGAGTGCAGAAATGGACAAATCTCGGAAAAGCGTGAAGTCGTCCAGGACAAATCTGTAGAAAGCGTGAAGCTAGCAGCAGCAGCAGGAAGTAGCACCGCACCTGTGGTGACTAATTGGGACGGAAGATGTTTCCGAGACTGATGCAGCCTCCTCCTCCTCCTCCTCCTCCTCCTCCGCTCGATGGAATTGAAGATATGCAAGGTCACAATCACCGAGCAGACCCTTGCCTCGTCTTGACTTCCGATCCCAAACCCCGTCTCCGCTGGACTGCTGACCTTCACGAACGATTTGTCGACGCAGTCACTCAACTTGGTGGCGCCGCTAGTCTGTTCCTCTGCCCTCTTTCCTCTTTTTCAATATACTGTTCTTGTATTTTTCTTGCTCCTTCCGAGTCTTCAAATTTCATCGACACGCTAGGATTAGATCCCTTTCACTCATCTACAGCATGTAGCTTTGCCCTTTATGGCCGCCTTATTCTTTCTCTGCCTACTATGAAGCTTGTTTCAACAACCAAAAGCAACCCTTTGAATTTGAGGTTGTGAGTGTCACTTAGTGGTTGCCTCTGCTTCCTTTTTGTTACTAGTGAATCAAAGCTGCTGCTTTTAAGTTGGATGGCTGATAATTGTTGCAAAATTGTTTCCTTGAATCTTCTTGCTATTTACTAGTCTGACCAACGCCCTTGGATATATTGCAGAAGCTACGCCCAAGGCCATTATGCGAACAATGAATGTCAAGGGGCTGACACTTTTTCATTTAAAGAGTCATCTACAGGTTTCTTTTTGTTATTCAATGTTCATCATCATTTATCCTCAGCTCAGCCACTTGTTTCGACTTACTATTTCATATTGCATTGCAGAAATACAGGCTAGGTAAGCAAGCAGGAAAGGATATGGATGAGGTATCCAAGGATGGTAGGTTTAATTATTATAACTCTCTCTCTTTGTGCACAAATTTGTTTCGTTAGATAGGTGCACGCAAGATTAAGCTTGTTTTCGTTTTACTTTATTTTGTTCCTTCCTTCTTCAAGAGAAGAGGGTTCAACTTGGGGATATCATCCAACATTGTGGAGAGAAATACCACTAAACTTATAGCTAGTGGGTAAACCTTAAGCTTGTTAGGGACTGACTAACAATATATATTGTGCAAACATGATGCCTCACATTATGTCCAACCTAAACATAAAAATGTTTATGTATGCAGACAGAGAGAAACATATAGGTGTAACCCTACACTTGCCCTTGAAAATAAATGGAGAATGGGCATGAATGCAATGTTAGACAAACTTAGGACTCCAAAAGTTTAAGCTATGAGAGAATAGCCAAGAATCTAGCCCTAACACCCCCAGCACCTATGAGACTGACAAAATACAACTCAGTATAAACTGGGAAACTGCAATTGCAGAAATTCGAGCTGAAGATCTCTGAGACAGTATTAAATTTTTCCTTAGAAGCTTAAATTGTAACGATGTACTAAAAAATTTCTTTATGCTTTAATAGTAGGTGCAAAAACAGTAGTTTCTCTCTCTCTCTTACTCTCCTTTGAAAATAACATTGTCGGCTCAAGTAAATCATACTATGCAATAGAGGCTAATCATTAACTATCTATTTTAAATGCATGTGAAAGGTATCTTTATGATTAGAATATTAAATTTATGCCTGACTTCTTGTGCCAATCATTGTGAGGATTGTCAGCTTCATACCTTCTTGAAAGCCCTGGTACTGGTAATTCTTCGCCAAATTTGGCTACTTCTGATATGAATGAGTAAGCGAGTTTACATCCTCTCTTCATAACCTTTTTTATGATTAATAGATTGTCATTTTGTATTAAAATGTTGGGTTTTACCAAAATTTCATCTTTAGGGGTTATGAAGTCAAAGAGGCATTACGAGTGCAAATGGAAGTACAAAGTAAACTACATGTGCAAGTTGAGGTATAATAACATATTCTGTAGGTTAAAATTAAATGCGTTTTTGTATTTTGTATTCCTGGCTTCTGGATTCCTTGAACAAGCAAGTTTTGATAGTGGTTTTGCGATTATCTCTGGATTTTCTTTAAATATGGTTGACAATTTCGAACCATAATCTTCAGTGTATCTACCTAGCTTGTGACTTTGCTTTTGATACAGCATTTTACGACGCCCCTATGCTCAGGATATAATTAATTGATAGTTCAAAGTGTTAAGTTCACCACCTACTAGGAAGTTGGAACTTCTGGACTTGATATCTGCATCATGCTACTTAATCTTCTTACTATATTCCTGTAGGCTGAGAAGCACTTGCAGATTCGCCAGGATGCAGAGCGAAGATATATGGCCATGCTTGAGAGAGCTTGTAAGATGCTTGCCGATCAATTTATTGGAGGTTCAGTCATTGATACTGATGGCCATAAATATCATGGCTTGGGGAATAAGAATCCAAAAAGTTCCTCCCTCGACCCACTTGGCTTCTACTCACTACAATCCACAGATGTGGCTGGAGTTCATGGTCCAGAAGAAGAAGTGCTAACTAGTGTCCATCCCCAAAGGGCTGATTGCTCCACTGAAAGCTGCCTCACATCACATGAGAGTCCTGGAGGACTAACTTTGGAAGGATCTCCAGGTGGTGGGAAAAAAAGAATGTTGAGCTTGGAGTCGGCAACTGCATCTCTAATTTGGGGTGAAGCCAAGGTGAGAACCCAAGAGATTAATCTAGCCCCAGTTGAGCCTCATGGAATTACAAGGTATGGCATATAGGCCCGAAACATGTGTTTGAATGGTTGATCATCTCGTGATCAGAATCAGATCCTTATGTTCACTCTGTGCATTACAATATTAAAATGTAAAATTTTCAGTCTTCCTGTCCATCTAGTTGGCAGGAATTGGAAGCGGCAACTAGGTCTCCCAACTCCCAAACTGTAAATTCAACATACTAGGGGCTTAAATACCAGAACTAATTGCTTCTGATTTTTGCAAATCATGTGGCAGAAGCGACTGAATTTGACTTTATGCAGCATCTTCAATTATGTATTTTACTGCAGGCTTGAAAACCATAGGATTTGAGAGTGCTTTAATCAACTTTCGCATTTTTGTGATCCTTGAGTAGACTTGAAAGTTTGCCAATATGGAAGTACTATAGCCGTACGAGCCAGCCTATGTCGCTCTCCATAAAATCAGCCTGTATTCTGAGCATACAGGACTCCGCAAGCTTGCACTTGGGAGGCTTCTGAAGCTATGATTTCTCCCCGCATTTTCAGACTTTTTCTTGCTGGATTTCAAGACAAACTTCTCATAAACTCTCAGGTTTTCCCATGCATTGTACAGAAAACGTAATCATTACTATTTTCTTTTAACTATTTCTGTGACAAAAAAGAATTAATTATTTGTTATTTGGCCGAATCAGCAAAACAAGGTGAATAAACGTAATCATCATATCGAGTATTGTAATAAGAAAAGAAAAGAAAACACATTTAACATGCGTCGCTCTCAGACTGAGACAAAGGAAGATGACAAAATTGCCGGAATAATCGTTGTCTTGGACAACAGACGGTATCATGTACCTGTTGCTTTTGTGGTTAGCTAAAAACAAGATGCTTTTATCATCCACCTTTCATTTTAAAATTTTCATTTTTACCCTTGGAAAATAGTGAAATACCAAAAAATAAAAAATAAAATTAAAAAATCTCTACTCCCACAGGTCTTCTTAGCAGTCTGTCCCTTAGAGCAACTCTAACAGTTGGAATGCTCGGGGTCTTGCAAGATTCCGGAATGGCCCTAGGGAATTTTTTGAGGAATTACAAACCGGTTATTACTTTTATTTGGAAACCCACATAGAAGAGTCTCAGATGATTGATTTGGGTGATGATTTCAATCTTAATAGTTTTGCTGTAGGAAGAACTCTAACTGTTGGTGGTGGTTTGTTGTTGTTATGGTCAAAAGATTGGAAGGTGGATGTGTTTACCCACTCACTTGGACATATTGATGGTGTTGCTCTTTCACCGGATGGTCACTCCTTCCGTTTCACTTGTTTCTATGGTAATCCTACGGCCAGTCTTCGACCTCACTCTTGGGAGCTACTCCGCCGTATTAGGTCACTGATATTTAGGGGATGGATCGTTTTTGGAGATTTTAATGAAGTGCTATCTTTAGATGAAAAGACTGGTTCAAGACTAAGACCAATGGGGCAGATGCTGCGTTTTCGGGCAGTGGTGGAGAAATGTGGGTTGACATGTATACCATTTGAAGGATATCCTTTTACTTGGACTAATGGCAGAGATCCACGGGACCTAGTGGAGGAAAGGCTTGATCGAGGTTTTGCTAATAATGAGCTGATGGCGATTTTCCCACATGCAGTTTGTTATCACATTTGTAGTAAGGTATCTGATCATAGACCTCTTCTCTTTGACATCATGAATGAAGTACAGTGGGTGGCTATGAAATCAAAAAAAGAGACGCAGGTTCCAGTTTGAGGAGGTTTGGACAACTGATGATGGCTGTAAAAAGGTTACAAAAGACAGTTGGGGTCAGTCTGTTGCTTTTGGAAACTCATTACAAAGCAGCCTTTCAACTTGTGCTTCTGCCCTTTCTCACTGGGGAGCAACAGGGTTTGGTAATATTCTGTCACAATTGCGAAGGGTGAAACGACGTTTGGATGCAGCTTATTCCAACATAGGAGATATTCCCGATCTTCAGCACTTATCTAAATTGGAATCAGAGTACTTGGAGTTGCAAGAAAAGGAGGAAATTCTCTGGCGACAACGGTCAAGGATTGATTGGTTGCAATTTGGATATCGTAATACGCGTTTTTTCCATGAACGAGCCACAGGGAGGAAAATGACTAATACTATTCATGGTCTCTTTAATGAACAAGGAATTTGGCAATCTGATTCTGATGTTATAGGAGATTTGTTTTGCTCATATTTCACTCAATTGTTCACAAAGACGGGAGGTTTGGGAATGGACAGGATTTTAGGTTGTGTTTCCAGTTTGGTCATGCCAAAGATGAATTCAAAGTTGCTGCAACCTTTTGTAAGAGAAGACCTCGAATATACTCTGTTTCATATGGCCCCATCTAAGTCACCTGGAGCGGATGGACTTACAGCTCTCTTTTATCAAAAGTATTGGATGTAGTAGGAGATGATGTGTCAGCGATCTGTTTACAGGTTCTCAAGATTTAATCATACCTTGCTAGCTTTAATACCCAAGATTGCTGTGCTTACAACAGTGGTGGATTTCAGACCGATCAGTCTCTGTAATGTGATTTATAAGTTGGTTGCCAAGACTTTTGCGACAAGAATGAAGAGAGTTTTTCCGTCAGTAATATTCCCAACACAAAGTGTTTTTATCTCCAAACGGAACATATTAGATAATGTTATGATTGGTTTTGAGGCTATGCATTTTGTAAAACGAATCAAAGGTGCTGATTTTGGTGCTGTGGCAATTAAACTGGACATGGCTAAGGCCTATGACAGGGTGGAGTGGTGTTTCTTATAGGCTCCGTTTGGTTGACAGAAATGTTACGGTGATGAAAGAAAAAATAAAATTTCCTAGATTTACAGCAATCGCTAAAATTATAGGCTCCGTTTGGTTGACATAAATGTTACGGTGGGAAAATGAATTGTACTCATTTTCCTTTCAAGGATGGAATGGAATTGATTTAGCATTTCCATTTGTGGTGTTTCGAAGGATTCAAGACTTGAGATTAGAAAATTAATTTGTTAATGACTTTCCAATAATGCACAATTAAAATTAAATATGAAAGATTAAAAATGAATGAGTGGAGATAGGAATTATTAATTGACCAAATTTTATGAGGGGCTAAACAAGTAAATTTTCAATTCCATTGAGTGAAGGAATTGAAGAAGGAATTGAAATAACACACCCTAGATGGTATTTCTATTCCGCCTCTTTTATGGAATTGAACTCCGGTCAACTCATTTATTTTACTTGCCTCTCCAGACTTATGACTTAACCAAACACGATAATTTAATTGAAGGGGAAACTGTTTCACATTCCAAATTTGATTTCCTAGCTAACAAACGGGGCCATAGAGAATAATTATGGAGACTGTAAATAGAAAAATTATGGAGATTTTGATTTTTGCTTCCCCTTAATACAGAAAATATAAAAAAGCGGTTGGAGTTGCTCTTACTCGGCGACGTCCACCTCTCCGCCTAAGCCATGCCAATTCCTCAACAACACTACCTCTTCTTCCGATAACAGAAGTTTAGAATTGCCTGATCTTGAGTTCATCCTCACATAAGCAATAAGGAAACACACAAGACTACAATCACAAATTATTACCTTATTATCCGTAAGCATTTTAAAGTTTTTACCTCATGGGGTCTCTTAAGCCCTTTTTGGGATTGCTTTGCTTTAAAAAAAAATCAGCTTTTGTTCAAAATTTTAAATTTTATTGTGTTTGGTAAATAAATAAAAAGCAGCTTTAATTGAAAGTTATAGGTCACTGACAGCAGATTTTAGAAGCAGCCCAGATGTTGTTTTTAGAAACTGTTGTAGATCAAAACACACTCTGCAGTTGTTTTATATACTGACAGCACTTTTAAAAATGTTATTTACCAAACACAAAACTTTTTTAATTCACAGTTGATTATTCTCACAACACAGCAGCAACAGTTTTTTTAAAAGTCACAGCAATCCCAAACTAACCCTTACTGCGGAATGTCTGTTGCACTAGGACTTTGTTTGATTCGCAGATTTGATGGTTTGGGAAAGGAAGCCGGTTCACTTCATGTATTTGGTAAGCACAAGGAGAGGAATAAGTTTCCCAAAGAAGAAGGATAAAGCAAATCCTCCAATTCCCAAAGATTCATTTTCCCGCATTAATTACTCACATTCTATTTTTTTTATTGTATTAATTATGATTTTCACAAAAAGATTTTCAATTTTTTCTTTTAAAAAAAATAATAATAACTTAGTTTACCCCATCATTTCATATGTAAGTGAGAATCAAACTCATAACCTTTATAATATTAGAATTATAACTTATCAACCGGCCACAGCTCACTGGCTCTCAATGTTACCAAACTTGAGAATGAACTTTCATTATCTTAATTTCTCATCTAATGAGAAAGACAAATGAATCATTTATTTTTTTCATGAAACAAGCGAGGTCTAGAAGTTTGTTGACCTGATATTAGAATTGTTTAAGAAAAAAAAAAATAATAATAATAAGAGAGAGAAATGTAAACCATGGTGGGATAATTTTCTCCAAGTGGTCCGCTATTGGGTATGGGCGAAGGAGCTAACAGGGAAAAAAAAGGCCTTGTAATTTAGTTTCCTTGTTGGGGTGCGTGGGTTGAGCTGTTTTTTAATACTTGGCGCTAACACAGGGAGAGAGAAACAAAGCTCCGAAATTGGAGGGGGCGGGTGGAATTCGTGAGAGAGGGAGAGAGAGAGAGAGATCTGTCATCCGACCTCACCTGGGTACGTTTTCTTTCTTTGCCCTTATTCTTCAAACCCTAATTTCTTGCCGTTTTGGTTAATGATTGATTTTCCAATTAGCTTAATCAATAGACCTCTCTTGTTTTGGGATCCTTGCGTATTCAGCATTGGGGGTTCGATTTCGTTACTAACACCTTTGTCTTTATGCGGACAAATCATGGACCTTCAACCTGATACAGTCTGACTTCAATAAAACTCGACGACCACTACCAATTCGTTCAAGCTACTTAGTATGAGAATTCTTTCTAATTCTTAGTAATATAACGTCATTTCTTCTTAATTTTTGTGGCCATGGAGTGCCATAATTGGTTTTCATCAGTTTGATAACTTAAAGGGATGAGTCTGTTGTATGGTCAGAAGTGGGGTTTCTGGTATGGTAAAAGTTTGCCTCTGATATGCTTCCGGAGAGACAAAGAACTGAAGGAACTTGAGCTCGAGAATTGCATGTATGCCCTATAAAATATCCCACTCTGAGTTGGGAATTTTTTTTTTTCCATCTTATTGATGTATTATGGTAATCTAGATTGTATTTTAGTAGTAAGTACAGCTTTATGAGTCTTGAAGTTTTGTTTCTGTTTGTTAATGCAGCAGCCACATCCTGCATCATTTGTGCTAAGATCTATTACTCATAACGCCTTTCTTATTTTCTGTTTATAGATAAATGACAAATGTATCAACCAAACGGTGCTCCTAGTTCAGGCTTAATCCAGAATAATTTGTTAGTCCATGATCAATATTTAGACTGTGGCACCAATACAATGGACAATGTCAATGGAGCGAAAAGTCCCAGCAACTCTAATCTTGCCTCAAAGCAGCGACTGCGTTGGACACATGAGCTTCATGAACGCTTTGTTGATGCCGTGGCACAACTCGGTGGGCCAGATCGTGAGTCACCTGAACTTTTTATCTGGTTAACAGGGTTTTTATTTTTTGTTAGTTAGGTTGTGTCTTCATCAAAATTGGGGGTAGTATGGTGCAGTTATAGTAACTGAGTGGAAGGTTGTATTTGCAAATGAAACTTTTGTCTCTTATTTTCTTACTGGAGTGTATGAATTTGGACTTGACCATATGTGTGTTTCCATAGATTCTTACACTGGGGCGGAATCAAATAATATGTTTGAGAACTTTATTGAGATCAGAAGATATGTTGCAACCTGCAAGATTAAAGATCTACATTTTTGTGCATTATGTTTCCATGCACAAGAATTCTAAATTTCAATTTGAGATATATTTTGACTTTTGACGTGTGATATGATATGTACTCACCCCCAGAGGCGTTTTGTTTTCTTTGTTTTTAATATTTTTCTAGGTGCAACACCCAAAGGTGTTTTGAGAGTGATGGGTGTACAAGGTTTAACCATATACCATGTAAAGAGCCATTTACAGGTATACAAAATTGTTCCTGTCCAAAAATTTTCTTTCCTTTTAATCTGTTTTATTTTTATTTTAGTTTTCCTTTTCGCTTTCCACTTTTGTTGTGAGATGGGGTGATGCAAGATTTCTTCTCTCATTGGTTTTTCCATTAATGTAATTTGTGTGTTGCATTCAGAAATATCGACTTGCAAAGTACGTACCCGACTCCTCATCTGATGGTAGGTGTATGCTTCCACTTTTCTATTTATTCAATTATTGATAACATCGGCAGATTGTCTATTGTGATGCATATAAAAGATGTATCGTTATAGGACCCTTCATTATGGTGTATTGATTCTCTTCAAATCTTAATTCAAGGGGGAAAAGCTGACAAGAAAGAACCAGGGGACATGCTTTCCAATGTGGATGGTTCATCGTAAGTAGAGTTGCCTACTATGCACTAACTATTTCATTTTATTATCAGTAGAAAAACCATGTCAATTCAGATTAGCTCCAAAAGCTATAAGCATGCTTGCAGCACATAACTAAATAGGCATCTGGATTCTTGAATAAATTTCTATATCTTAATTTGTTTCGTTCTGTCTGATAGTCGCAAAGTAAGCATGAGAGTATGTAAATTATATACTAAAGAATTATGATTGTATGAGAAACCTATCACTTTGTTTACTATTGACGTATCAGTTGACTGATTGATGTATCTACTAAGGAAGTATGCACTCTTTCTTTGTGCAGTGGAATGCAAATTACGGAAGCATTAAAGCTGCAAATGGAGGTGCAGAAGCGACTGCATGAACAATTAGAGGCATGCTTTCTCTACAAATTTAGCTTTCAGTTAATTAGTATACTGTATCAAGAATTAATTACAATTTACTGCCCTGTGTTCATACTTGTATTTTCAATTTTGACAACTACCAATGGACTTACCAATTTCATGCAATCCAAATATGTCATTGGCAAACCCATAGCAATCCTGTTAGTTATGGGTCCAGAGAACTGCATTTGGAAGCTCGTAAATGCATTATTTACCCCTTTTGTGGGATGGGTAGTGAGGTTAAAAGACATGTTCCCCCTTTCTGTGTGGCCCACATGATTGAGAAACCCTATATTCATTTTCCCCGTCAGCAAATGACAAAATTACTATTGTGTGGATTGCATGAACTTGGTAAGTTCAATGGGCAAAATTATTTTGTCAATAAATACCATATACCTGTCAATAATTTTGTCAAAATTATAAATTTCCAAATTAGCTATTATTAATCTATATGATTCACCTGTCAAGATGTTCTATGACATATCAAATAATTGGCAAGCAAAATAGTGTCAGATCAGAACCTCCCCCACCGACTAACTTTCAGCTCATAGTCAATGCAAAGAGTGGGGGGTGAGGGGAGGGGAGGGGAGGAGAGCCTTATTGGGTCAGCATTAATGAGCTGTAACTCATGAAGCTGATTGTTTCATCATGCACAACAGGTACAGAGACAGCTACAGTTACGGATAGAAGCACAAGGTAAATACTTGAAGAAAATTATCGAAGAGCAACAACGACTTGGTGGAGTTCTTTCAGAAGCACCTGCCCCTGGGAACTCCACCCGTGCATCAGATGATAATTGCCCAGAATCTGACAAGGTTGACCCAGCAACCCCTGCCCCGACCTCTGAGTGCCCCATCCAAGACAAGGCTATCAAGGAACGCGCACCAGCCAAGAGCCTTTCCGTCGATGAATCTTGCTCATCTCGTCATGATGAACCCTCGACTCCAGATTCTGGTTGTCATGTTATTTCTCCAGCTGAGAGCCCAAAAGCAGAGAGGTCGACGAAGAAGCAAAGGTTTAGCATGGGTGAAGCATTTTCTAATCCAGAAGTGGTGCTTACACATCAAATATTGGAGTCCAGCTTAAACTCTTACCAGCAAGCACACACCATTTTCATGCCCAGGGAGCATTCTAATCCCACATCTGGGATTTCTGTCAGGAATGTTGATTTGGAACAAGTTGCTGGGAGTGATATGTAGTTGGTATATAAAGGACTCCAGGATTTTCTCATGTCTTTAATCAAGTGAAAGAATGTTGCCAAGGACGGGTGTTATTTAAATAGTGGTTCCTGCTTCAAACAGGCCAACGGAGAACTGTCTTATTCAAATTGCGTTGTGAACATGGGTGGAAATTAATACTCTCCTGCAATATCACTAACCTAGGGCTTGTTCATCACTGTTCCTCATTGCCTGTTCACATCCAGGTTGTCAGTTGGATATTTTCCTTTATGGCCAAAATTCTTAAATATGTTCTTTTTATGCACAATTTCTTTTGGTATTTTGTGTTTCCGTTTATTTCCTGATTGCAGTGAGTCAATGAGTCATGCACCATTAGCTGCCGCTTGTCAGAACAAAAATACCGTTAGTTGTTATTCAATATTGCAGCCTGAATCTAAATGTACCAGGCAGCCTGTGCTGGATTATAAGCTTCAAGGTGGTATTGCAGGACATTTTGATTTCTATGTTTATGTTTTGCTCTTTGGGCATTGAATTTCCAATTCACCGAAATATACACTTCAAAGCCAAAGAGCCGATGAGTTTTGGAGTTGTACTTGGGGCACCAAATGCCAAACGTAAATTTAAAATCCCAAAGTTTTTCTAAGAAAATCCATTTTGAGGCAGCTCCACACGATCCCTGGCACAGGGGCTATCATTCTGAACACGGTTTACATAAGCACATTATAGTCCGGAAAAACCATTTTAACCATGTTCAGATGTTCTCCTGAATCCTGAGAAGAACAAGAGCAAAACAATACCAAATATAATGAACAAAATGAGGACCCAGCTCCCTAAACAAAGAAAGCCTATTAAAGTCGTGCCCATTCTAGACCCACAACTTCACCTGAACTGTGGTTTTCACTTGGCGACTTTTAAAATGCACAAATGTGAGTTTCTCATGAACAATGTAGATCACGAAACCTCATTTGACGCCAAAGTGACACCGTAATTAGAATAAGACTAATCATTTTAAATAAGGAAAGGGAAAACAAACTGCTGATGCAGAAAGTAATATTTGAAGATGGAACAATCATACATCCTAGTTACAAACACCTTGTATGGGGAAGTCATCATGTGTGGTGCCTCCTATGGTTTACTCGCTTCAGGATGCAAAGACGCAATCTTTTGCCAAGGGCCTCTAACTTTTCAAATTTCTCACTTTTGGGCTTCTTTGGAGCAATTGGAACTTTCTTCTTTTTCTTCACCTCTTTCTTCGGGTCCGGTGATTTTTGTTGCTCACATTGAAGGGTTGCTGCATACACCTTCTACAATCAAAAGGGCCAACTTAAAATCAAGAAAAGCAAAAGCAAAATGATGTTGTCAAATCCATTTTGAAGCATCATGCATCCAAATCAGTGAAGGGTTAAGGCAGAAAACACCACCAAAAGAGGAAAAAGAAAGGTATCTAAGAGCAATATGAATCTAGCTTCCTGTTTACGCATAACTCTGTGTAATTTCCTGTGTACCCATAAATCGTTACCAAATGGAATAAGATAACAAATAACGATAAAGTTCAAATCAACAAAAAGACTAGTAAAGATAATATTCTTCATGGCATTTTAGTGAGTAGGATCTCTCATCAATATGCAGTACATGTTCAGCAAGATCTTGCATCAGTATGCCCAAGATTGGCATAGAAGAATTTATAGCAATATAGAAATACATTGATTGCCAAAACAGGGGCCAAGATTTTAAAACCTAAGCAAAAAATGTATCTCTTATATTCGAACTTTTTTAGTAAGTTTGCAGAAGTCAAGTGACTGAAACATGGGTAAAGCTATCGTATGTTAACATTTCTCATACATGTCATATTTCATGTAATATTTACCACTTTGAGGACTCATGTGGTAACTAGAAAAAGTCCTCATCAAGGTAAATAAGGTCCTCGTTAGAGTTAAGTGGGGTTCTCATTAGAGTAATTAAGTCATAAAAGCGGTAATTGTAGTGTGTTCTCATTTGAGTAATCAAATCCTAAAAGTGGTAATTGTATGTATGTCATATGTTAAAATATTGTAAAATTTCACCTGAAACATATAATTAATCTATTAAAAAAAAATTGAAGATGAGAGTATATGCGCAACATTTTAAATGTATCCAACACATTCAAATAGATTATTATCCAGATCAGCTAGCTATCGGCCTAGTGGTAGTTCTCTCACCAACGTTGGATGAGTCCTGAGTTCAAATCACCCCCAAGGTAAAATATAATAATAAAAATAAATAATTTAATAAAAGAATTATATATATAATACAATTATATATATATATATATATAGAAGAGAGGGAGATACCTGATGACTATTGTCAACAGCTGTGCAATCAGAAGATTCTTCATCACTGCCTTCTAGTGAAGAGCATCTTCCCCAACTCTCTCTATTTGAGCTTGTATATGAACAGCATTCTTCATTCCGACCATTTGGCCGATCCTGTAAAAAATAATATAGCAAAATTTCAGAACTGTGCAACATGATAGCCTTTATTGCAAAATTTCAGAACACCTTTGAAACAGGATAACCCTTATGCCTTCTCATAACGGTCATATATCAACAAAAAGACGGTTTAGTGGAATCGCCAACTCCATGGTTTGCTCCATTATGGTCTGGGGTTTGAACCCATCAAGGCACCTAACTACATTTGCTAGAGTTTCCTGCCTCCTAAAGCCCCTAGTTATGAGCCGGGTTTGGGGGATTTCTGGGTATAGAAAAAAATTAAAAAAGATATAATGGTCAAATTTCAGGTCTATTGCCTATCCCTGGGACATAGATAGCATAGGATAGGTAACAGAAATATATATAAATAAACTAGGTGGAACTATAATCTAATTTGCCTTCTCTTAAAGACATTACACCATGCAAAATCCGGTAATTTCAAACAGTCTGGATGATAAACAGACAACAGTCCTCGAGAACAAACTAAATCTGCACAAAGAACTATCCTGCCAAATCAAGTCAACCAGAAAAATTGCCCATTCCCGACTTCCTTTTGTGATACTTGACCTTAGTTCAAAAGACAAAATGAAAGAAAGAAAAATTAAACTCCCAAATTTTAAGGATGGTACACATTTAAATAACCTGTAGATTTGGTGTATCGTGACAATTAAGTGTGCCATCTTCATCATGTGCAGAGTCCTGCATTACCAATAAAAAGCAAGTTGCACGATGGTTCAACAAAATGGGTACATGGAGGATAAATAAACCTAGGATAAAGACGCATACAACTATAGTAGCCATTGGTGCGATTTCAGAGAGAAGGTCTCCCACAGATTTTTCGGTTGCAATGGCTGCAGGAGCATAAGAAGAACTTGCAGCATCAGTACCAGCAGAATGAACACCACTGATTATCTTATGTAACAGGCCCTGAAAAATCAAAATATGGGAGAAAATATTAATTTTTATCCAGGGAAATAATAGCTTAATTACGTCAATCACTATCAAAAAACAAAGCTAAGGTGAACCTGACTTAAAACTTATGACATCATCAAAATATAATTTGAAAGCCAGCCATTTGGGTTAGTAAAATTTTCATTAATCTCATCACTAATGAACAAATAATGATGAGAATGCCTAATTGTGCATATGTGTATGGTATCTATGTGTCTATGTTTGTTTTCGGTTGACAATGAAACATCGTACCATCATGAACTAAATGCATGACCCAAATCATCATCATCATCTTCATGGTATGTATGTGGTGCACCTCTCAATTTGAGTTTTAGTGAAAAACTCCTTAGCTACAACGTATCGACTGTGGTACTCATTATTTCAAGGAATCTTTAATAGGATATCAGAATTCTTAATATCTTTTATGAAAGAGAAATCACCTCATCCAAACCAGCGCCAACCTTCAAATCCTCTAGATCATAATATTTCTCAGGCTTACATGAATGAGAAGAAGATATTTGCGGGGGATGAAGAACATTGTAAAAGAAAATTGAAACTGAATCATAATAAAACTGTGGCCGAGAGGAATTGTGATCACCATCAAAAAATATAATATTTTTGTCCCCCTGCAAAGAATTAGAGATATAGTTATTTCTCAAAACTCCAACTGCAATGTATCATGTTCCAGGAAACTATAAGATCCTTAATTAAGACAATACTGCATAGGACTTGTAGATGAGATCAGAATGGCTGGTTTGGATGAACTTGTCGTCCTTGGCATGTCCAAATAAAGCAGGAATGAATGTTTTGGATGCAACCTGCCAGCATAACACGAATTCTCATATTCAGTTATAGATATGTTCTATATGTATAATGTTACCTATAAACATAGGATGGGTGTTGTTCTTTATATTATTAAGATTAATCTAGAAATCAAGATTTATGAATGAAAAGAGAGAGAAGGGATGAGGCTGAAGCTGAGGGTAAACAAAGTCATGAGCACAGAATAACCTGTAAGGAATTAAGATCCATGATATCAAACTTTGCCTTCTTCTCAATTATCCGACGCATGTATTGTACTGCCATCTTAACCTAGTTAAAGAGGACATAGGTCAAAGAACAAATAAAAAATGGAGCGGATATATTAAATGCTTCATCCATGGAAATAATAACAACTTCCAGAGAATTAAAGAAACAACTATGGCATTGATATAAGCATATATAGGGTACGTATATACCAAAAAAAAAAAAACATCTGTATAAATACAGGAAGGGCTTCAAGAGAGGACATCCTCCCATGAAGAAACCTACAAATAATAAACAGTACAACTTTCAGGATCCTTTACAAGAATTGTCCCTGCAAAACCAGTCCAGGAAACTATTTGGTCTTGAATCTTTGTCGAGTCTGGACTCTGTATCACAAATACAGACTCTGCGCACAATAGGCTATGGGATAAACCTACAAATGATGATGAAATTAAATGGCTACACAATTTCCGACTTGATTAGTATTTGTAATGATCCTTGGAGGACCTAGAATGTAGAAGGTTCTGAACATTCGTTTGCAGGGTGAGGACACTGTCATTTTTCTTAAAAAGATGATGTCCTCCCTTGAATAAAGTTAATATAATTTTTTTTTTTTTTTTTTTTTTTTTTTTTTGAGAAAGAGATAATTTAGTTGCTAGAAACGTTAAACACTACAAGAGGACAAAAGGGTTACAACAAAAAAATCCAAACAGGAAGAAACAAGAAGGTAAACCAACACCAACTATGTAACAGCAGCATGTGAATCCAACCAGATATCTGACAGAAAAATACCCCAAAACTTCTGTGGAGACAAATGGCCACAGAGCAAATCCAAACTAAGCTATTTCCCATAAATCCTGAGTCCCTACACCAACAAAATCACATATTCTCACACGACCTTGGCCTTCTTTGACTGTTTTTTTATGAATCTCAGAGAAAGGAAAAACCAGCCTTTGGATTTACCCAAATTAGTTTAATCTACCCACATACAACTTAAGCCAAAGATACAAAATGTAGAAAAAGAAGGTCAACCATGTTAAATTTTCCTTGTACAAAATGCACCAATGAGGGGATAAGCAAGATGCCATTATACAGGACTAAAAGAAATCTGATAATCCCCAAATAAGTATGATGCTTGTCTACATGTATATCAATGTGCATGGAGAGAGATAAAGAGAGATAGTACGGTGAATTTAGGAAGCCGGATCTTGTACACATCCACTAGCTCCATCATTAGAACATACAAGTTTGAAAAGGCACTATCCAACACCATTCCAGCAATGGAAGGGTCTTCTGCTCCATAAAGAAGGCTGCATTACAAATATGATATTTAATTATGTCAGGAGTTTCAGGAACATTCTTATGCACAAGCAAGCATAGAAGCCGGTATTTTCTTTTCTGAGAATTAAAAAAGAAAAAATCATGATCATTGGATCACCAATCCAATACTGATTTTTAACACAAAATGAGTGAGTAAACCATTGGAACGTTGAAATTTAACCAGCTGAAGAAGTCCTCAAAAGGAATCTAATATAGTTATGAATCAATTTGGTTAGGATTAGGAGTTGGCATCTCATTGATGCAGAATAGCCTAGAGATTATTTTATATCTTTTAAGTATTTAAATTTTAAGTCTGAGGGGCATGCTTAGGCTTGTGACGCAATCTATCTTAGGGTTTCTATGTTGGGGTTAGAACTGGTATTCTATTCTATTGTAGGGTTCTAGAACTATCTTTAGCTTCATTAAATAGATGCATCGTAATCATTGTTAGCAGAATTGATAAACGAATAAACAGATTAGCTTTGAATCTTTGATTATATCCCCTCTACTATTATTGCTGTCTCCCTGGTCTGTATTTCCCTCATCCCTAGTTTCTTCTACTTCTCCTCCTCAAAAGCCTGTCCTCGGAGAGATATTTTTCAAACCATTCCTTCATTTGCCTCTTATTATATGTATGGGATGGGAAATGGAGAGACAGTGCAGGCAAAAGTACCTCCCGAGGTACGAGTAGCTTGGTTTATTTAATACTTGTGATATAATTCAGAGGAGATGGCCTTCTTGGTGTCTCTACCCCAATTGGTGGGTGATGTGCAAAAGGGATGCTGAAAGTTCAGATCACCCACTGCTCCGTTATCCATTTGTTTTATCCTTGTGGAGAATATTGCTTAACAAAACCCAAATGAGCAGGGGCAATCCAACTTCTTCTATTGCCTTCTCATGTGAAAGGTATAAGTTAGTCGATAGAAAAGGACGGTGTGGTGCTACAGAGATCTGCTACGTTTGCAATTCTTTGGGTGGTGTGGATGGAGAGGAATAGGAGGATATTTGGCGGAGCAAAGGATGAAGAGATGTATATCTTGTCGGATGAAGTATCTTCAGAAAATCTAAGGATTATTCTTTCCAAGTTTTTTCGTATGATTGGAGTCCTGTTGTGTTTATTTACTCTTTTTAATTATTTGTTTGTGTTAGGTAGTTGTTAGTGACTTAGTGTAGCTTGCAATGTGGATTGCTCTACTTCTTCTGGGGTACAACTTGACCCTTGTATTGTTTAGTTTTGTCATTAGAGTTGGAAATTGATTTTCTGTTCCTTTTAGTGAAAGTATGTCTCCTATCAAAGAAACAAAGTAGTGTCAACAAATATAAAAGATAAAGTACCAAGTGACTGCTCCCATAGATCGCCCCCATAGACCTATACGCGAGATTTGTTTGTTGCTTCTTAGATATGAAACCACGATCTTGAGGTCATCTCTCTAACAAAGATGAAAGCAAATTTACAAACTTCACAAAGCAAGAGCAAGTAAAATAATAAAGGCTAATTACAGTTTGCACTCTCCAAGTATATAAGTTGTTCAAAAAGTCCCAAAATCCTCATAAAGTTACAAATAGTATTCTTTTACTCCATTTGAGGATCTGGAATGTGGCTTTAGACTGTTTTTGGTTAACGTGTCAACTAGAGGGGGCAAACTTTGATGGAATAAACATCAAGGATATTTTGGTATTTGTAACAATAAATCCCTCCGAAACACTAATGGGGTAAAACACTACTTTTCGTTACATTGAGGATAAGAATGGAACTCTTTGAACAACTGGTGCCAATTGTAATCCCAACTAATAATAAATGACGCAATATACCTCATGCCAACCAAGGCTGACATAGTCACCATCAGATAAGCCTGAACCCGAAAAATCAAGAGTGAAAACAGTGATATTTGATGGAAGAAGAATTACAGCGGCTTCATTTGCATCTGCTCTACATCCACTGCATCACAGTTGAGAGTAAGTTGTAAGCTCTTTGTCTAAAAAGGCCCGTCAACATATTTAAACTTTAGGAAAGAAATTCATCTATGAAGCAGTAATGGAAAAGTAATTAACACAAATGGAAGTGACATAGACATTTTTCTTTCTTAAAATAGAACTCTCTGGTCTCTACAATAATGGTTACGTACCTGTTTCCATGGCAGTATACAACACAAGGAAGAGAAGAATCCTCTGGCAAAGGTGAAGGAAGATAATGACTACACTGCAAGGTATGGCCTCTAGCATTCCTAAGCTGCAAGTATAGAGGAACATGTTAACCAAGCAAGCTGAGAAACCAAAATGCATTTGCAACAAATAAAAACTACAATGTCCTGGTAACTGGTGTCCATACTTGCCTCCAAGTCTTGTCGTCTGTATGCTCTGCCTGCAAGAGTGAAATCCCTTTCCCATAGGTACTGATCTGGGTTATAGTCTGCCCTGTAGCAGATGCACATAAAATCATTGACAGAGGGACAGGAATCATGGTAGGGTAGCACTGAGGATAAGGGTGGAGGCTAGATGACTTAAGTTTCACAACTAAATTGGAAATAATACGGATGAGATAGTAGCTACTTTTCTTATTTGTCTGATTCTGAGCTGGAAAGCTGAGATGCATTGGCATACCTGGGAGGGCGAATCACAAAATTTATGAATTGATCAATCATCTTGCTTTCAGACGTCCCTCAAAGCCACTCCGCCCCATAAGACAATACGGGATTCACTGAAAAAGGCTGAATCTCATGGTGAGCTAAAAGTATGAATAAAAGGCTTTGAGCTATTATTAACTACTTAACTTTTCCCCAAAACGAAATCAGAGAGAGAGACCCAGAAATCAAGATAGTAATAAATTAAGAATATAATTGGCATTCCCATTCCAGATCTTCAATCATCCAACTCTTATGAAATGCTGCTATTCTGATTGTACAATGGCAAAAGAGAAAAGAAAAAAAAAAAAGAGCCAAAGCTTTTTACCTGGATTGTAGAAATCCCCCGGTGGGCAAACCACAACGACCTTCAACTTGACAACTAAATGCAGCTTTCCTTCCACTTTGCACTCTGCACTTTGCAGTGAGACAAAGAGAGCCAACGACAGAAATCAGAAAATCAAAACTTAGACAAGTATAGCATATTTTGAACTAACGAGATGTTTGTTTTCTTTTACCTGAAATGGAGAATCGGTGGGAATTGAAAATGAAGTTTCTGAAGGTGCGGATGAGATTACCTAAATTTTTTTTTTTTTAGAGAAATAATGAGAAAATGCAAAACTCGCTTGTTTGTCATTTAAATTTTAAGGGAAAATGCTCATTTACCCAATTTTAGCTTAAAATTTACCCACTTGCTCCACTAACTGTTTTTTAACCCCGTTTACTCAAAACACTCTAAGGGATTATTTCCTCTTTATCCAATTAATTCTTTTTTTCTTCTTTTTATTTATTTTTAAGACTTTTTTGCCCTCTCCCCCCTCACCGATCTCTCTCTCCTCCCCCCTCACCTATCTCTCTCTCTCTCTCTCTCTCTCTCTCTCTCTCTCTCTCTCCAGACGACGTCAGATTTCTCTCTCCCTCCCTCCATCCCTCCAGCAAGTCGCCCACGACCCCTGCTCTAGCCATCGCGGCGCCGAAACTCGTCTTCGTGCTCTCCGCGGCCAGGCTCGACGCCAAGCCAACGGTCCTCGTCGCTTAGAAGCTCGACGACGCCGGGGTTGACCTTCTGAAGGAATCGACGACGGACTGAAAACTGCTATCTGCTATTGTGCAGTCATAACCATAAAAGTTGTTACATTAGTGCCCCCCAGTAGACTTTGTATTGGGGGCCAATGATGACTGCTTTATTTATTGACGGACTGAAAACTGTTATTCCAAAGTAAATGTAGTGTTAAATTGCAGTAGTCGATAAATGAAAAAAAATTGTGTGGTTTGTGTCAGTCTAGTTGGGGGCAGTAGACAGAATATTGACCCTCAAAATGTGGGTTTTTTAGACATTATCTGTTGTTTTGAGTGTGAATAACTTCTATAATCTGTGAAACATAGGAAGCGGTGTAATGTTTGATGGTCTATTGGGGGGCAGTAGACACATTAGTGCCACCCAATAATGTCTTTCTTAGGAGACAGTAATCATGTCTTGTTGATTTGTTTGTGATAAAGTGCAATACACTGTGAATCCTTGAAACTGGTGCAAGTTTTAATGGTTTAGTGGGGGACAGTAGACACATTACTGCCCCCAAATAATGTCTTCATACGAAGTCAGAACCCTTCACTTAACTGGTGCAAGTTTTAATGGTTTAGTGGGGGGCAGTAGACACATTACTGCCCCCAAATAATGTCTTCGTTTTAAGTCAGAACCCTTCACTTAACTATCATTGACAGATTATTATACTTTAGTAAACTCAAAACAACATAAGACTTATCAAAACTCTAATTTCAGTGATTAATTAACCACAGTTAAGAAATTAGTGGGGGGCAATAATCTGTCTATTACCCCCCAGTAGACCACAGTTTTGACGTCGTCCAAGACCTGCAAGGGAAGCCCAGACCCGATTCCGGCGTGGAGAGCTTCCCGGACATCTGACGAACAAAACCGGCGAAGCCCAGAGGGGTTGGGATCGTGGAGTTAGATGGCGTCATCCTCTGGTGGTCCAACGGTAGGACAGAGCGGCGGCGGTGGAGGCCGACATCGACGGTGGAGTGGTGGGCGTGGTGGCTCAGAGAGAGAGAGAAAGAGAGCCTGAGACGAGGTTAGAGAAGGAGAGAGAGAGAGAAATCGATGAGGGGGAGGAGAAAGAGATATGAGTGTAATTTGTTAATTAAAATGAGGGCAATACTGTCAAACACTGTTAGATTGGGTAAATGAGGTTAAAAAACTCTTGGTGGAGTAAGTGGGCAATTTTTGGCCAAAAATTGGGTAAGTGGTCACAGCCCCTAAATTTTAATTCTCAAACATTATGCATCGGAATAGTTCTAATTATGACAGATTTACCTCTTTACACCTCTAACTTATTTTTTTCCCATTTAGTCATTGTAGTTGTTATTTAATTTTTTTTTTTTTTAAGAATATCATGTCGATATATATATTAAGGGGAAATATCACCAATGGTCACTGAGTTATGACTTATTCGACATTTAACTCACTGTATTTTCAACAATATCACTTAACTCACTCAGTTTTACATCCGTCGTTCACTTAACTCACTGCAGTTAATTCTACCGTTAAAAGCCATTAAAATTGAGGGTATATTTGTCAAAACACTTAAAAATCATTTTTAACTTAAAAAAAACTACATTTATTAGACTTTTTTCAATTTTTTTAAATTTCTGAAATTTCTAATAAAAAAACAGATTTTTTTAACTTAAATATAATTTGAAAAAAAAAATTGTCTTTTTTTTAAAAAAAGTTAGAAATGCATTTTTTTAGAGTTTAGATAAATATACCCTCAATTTACATTTATTAGGCTTTTTCAATTTTTTAAATTTCTGAGATTTCTAATAAAAAATGATTTTCTTAACTTAAATATAATTTGAAAAAAAGATTGACTTTTTAAAAAAAAAAAAGAAGTTAGAAATGCATTTTTTTAGTGTTTAGACAAATATACCCTCAATTTTAATAGTTTTTAACGGCAGAATTAACGAAAGTGAGTTAAGTGAAAGACGGATGTAAAACTGAGTGAGTTAAGTGATATTGTTGAAAATACAGTGAGTTAAGTGTCGAATAAGTCATAACTCAATGACCAATGGTAATGTTTTCCCATATATTAATACTCATGCTATAAATGACCATTACATATCCTCTCTCTACAATCTATGGATATATAAAGAGTTTGTAGAAAACCACAGCGATACATAGATTATGTCCGATCATTTGACGGTACCAATGCTCACTTATTTAAGCAAGTCTACAGACTATGAAATAATATAGTAAATAAGCAAGCCTAAAAATAAAACTTATAGTTGTCCTAAAAACAAAGGAAATAGAGTTCCCTAAAACAAAAGGAATGAGTGTAACTAGACTAACTAAAACATAAAAATGACTAGGGTGGAAACTTCAACCCAAATTACTTAGCCCAAGAGGGCAGCCCCAAGAAAAGAGGCCCAGCAAAGATTGGCTTGACCCAGCCCAAACTTCATCTTCCGCTCCACTAGCCGGATGTACAATTCTGGTGCAGTTCCATCAGTCCCACCACCTCGGCTCAAGCCGCCATGGACCCAGTCGCCTCGCCGTCCTGATCCCCTCGTTGAGTCGCCCCTTCATGAGCCAGTTTCACCACGCCGTCGTGCCCTCCTAGCCAGCATCCTTCAGCCCCGCTCAGATCTGGAAGACGCACTTGTACACACAACCACTGCAAGGAAGATGGCGTCCAGGACTTGTTGCCAAATCCCTCCAACCCAAAACCCGAGTCAAACCCTCTCCAAGGAGCCCCCAGGCATGTAGAATTCAAATTCCCGTCTAGCAACAGCCCCTGACCGGCGAGGCAGACCAACCGCCGCCCATGAGTGCCGCCGGACAAGAAGAAAATTGCAACCTTTAGACACCGATCGATCCGAGTTTCGCCGAGCAAAACCCTTAACTTGAATTTTTTAGTTGTTATTTAATACTCGATTAAGTTTATTGCTAGTTTAATGAACTTTTTTTGTTAAATTTGTTTTTTTTTTTAATAATTATTTTTGAGACTATTTTGCCCTCATTCTTTTTTAGAGAGAGAAAATGGAAGACAGAGGAGACATAGGAGACTTCGCTGAAGGTAGTCAGGTTGCCCGATACCTCACCGGAGGTCTCCAAATAAGTCACTGGAGACTTTTATTACCCTCCAATAAAACTCAATAAACTTTTATTGCCCCTCAATAAAATAAACTTTGATTGCCCCTCAAAATTGGGAGAAGGGAGACTAATCTCTCTAAAATTAAATAAATAAAACTTTGATTGAAGAAAGAAATTAGGAGTTTACATCAATGCAAAACATTATATTGGGGCAATAAAACCCAACAATTATCTCTAAAGGCCAAAACCCAAATATGCTCTCTAGCAGCGTGTCTCCTCGCGCTGACCCTAACGCCGCCTCCTCTTTCCGGCGTGGCGCATAGCGGCTCTGACCGATTTCAAGTATCAGGGCTCCTCTGCCCTTCCATAGATCTGTTTTCTCCGAATCTAACTCCTACTATGGAGAAGGATCGTGGCGGCGGTGTTGCGGTCCTGGTTATTTGGGCTGGCAAAAGCCATGGCGGCAGGGAAAGGATGGAACGTTTCATCCACAATGGTGACCAGATCTCCTCATCTGGGTCGCCTCCTACAAGGATTGGGATCTATGTTTTGACGTCTATGTGGCTGCAATTGTACTTCCCCGAGGGTGCTGAGGGCGCATGGCTTTGGTATGCCAGCGAAGCCGTCGCGTTAACTAGGCGGCAGAGATCGGATTTTGTTGATGAAGATGCACTGCTCGTTTGCGGCGGAGCAAATAGAACCATTGGACTACCGTTGGGCGAGATGTACAACGAGGCTGCGATGGTCCTTCACGACCCAGAAGACACCGGCAGTCCGGCGACGGAGGATTTGGGGTGCCCAGCATTGGGTATCCTCATCAAACTGGGTCTTTATGGTATTGGGCCTCAGTGGGGCCCATTCTTTGGGCTTGACTGTTCGACATCTAGAGGTCCATTGGGCCTTCTCCCAGGCTCAAGTCTGCAACAGAATGGGGTGAGACTCTGTTGTGTCTCACTTTCCCTACTGCTTTTGTTGGTCAAGAGGTTTAGCCCTAAGGATAAGGGCAAAGGAAAGCTCTAAGCTTCCCGTGTTCGCTACCTAGCATTTGATTCCAGTCTATTACTACTTAAATTTAGTTTCTCTGATTGTACACCAATTGAGGTCCTTGGCAATTAGGGTTACTCTAGAAAGGGTTTAGATAGTTGTTGGATTTGTCTCCTTATGGCTAGGTTAAATCTTTGTGCTCCAGATGTTCCCAATGGGGGTTACCTGTTATGTGCTTAACAGCTTAGACCAACTAGTTATTACTTGGTGTAAGATAGCATCTAATGTACGTGCCTTCTGGCCATGGATAAGTAATGAAATTATCTACTTCTCAAAAAAAGGCCAAAACCCAAATATAATTGCATTATATTTGCACAAACTTTGCCAAAAAAAAAAAATCCAAAAGAAAACAAAGAGGTAAAAGAAAAAATGAAGAAACATAGTCTGATCTAGTCCACCAAAAGCCACAGCGCCATCCTCACCACTACAAGCAACTAAACCATGAAACTTGCTGAAATTTTAAAACAAAAGCTAATTGCTCTTAGACAAATCACCAACACCAACCATATATATGTAAAGAAAGCACATACTTGATAGGGTTATTATCACAAATAATACATGAACTATACCTCAATCTTATCGATGGTACCTTAACTTCAATTTTGATCACAACCAGTACCCGAACTTTTCGATTTCATTTTAAATGGTACCTAGAAACACCTCTGATCACTATTATGACTAAAAATGGCATGGGAGGTGATCATAGTGATGATTTCAAGGGTTGCGATCATATATAGTGATGATTTTTTTTGTAATAGACTTGCCTTGAACTTGTTTTTTTTTTTTTTTTTTTTTTAGATTTGGCTTTTTTGGCAGGAATAGTGATCGAATGTGGCCTTAGGTATCATTTAAAATGAAATCGAAAAGTTCAGGTATTGGTTGTGATCAAAATTGAAGTTCAGGTACCATCGATAAAATAGAGGATAAGTTAAGGTATCATTTATGATAATATCCCATATAATTGAAGAAGAGAAAGAAAAATATAGATAGCGAAAAAGGTTGATGTAAAAAGACACAGTTTCCTACACTAAAGCTTTTGTAGGGATTGTGGCAATAAAATTGGACTGGATTTATATATAGAAACATTCCCAATGCAGTAATCCACTAACCCCTAGTCCACTACAAACGACAATGCATTACAAATTAACCCAAATTTCATCAGATGAAGAGGTCAAAAACAAGCCTAAAAAAAGGGTTAATTTGTAACAAAACACTCATCTCCATCTCCCTCTCTATCAATAACCCTTTTTAGGCTTTTTTCTCTATCCCTGTCACTGGGATTCATAAAAAAGATGTATGATAATAAGAGAGAGATGAGATCTAGCCTCCATTCTCTTGGAGAATGGTAAAGGGGAAGAGAGGCAAACTGTAAGGAAGAGCTAATTAAAAAGAGTAGAAGTGGGTAGCTGATGATTCGATTCTCCTTGCCCAGATCCGAGATCAGCAAGAACTTTAACTCCAGCGACGGGTTTGAGTCTGCAGTCGAGACGAAGCAAAGTAGCCACGTCATGCAGTCTGTGAGAGGGTTTATGAGGAAGTCGATTGAGACGGTGGTAAGGATTCAAATTTAGGTTTCGGTACTTCAAATTTAAGGAAATTTCGGAGAAAGTTTCAATTTTGGTGAAAATTTCAGTTAAAAATAAAGAAATCACATTAATTGCATTTATAATAATTTTGAATGAAACTTTTACATCTGATTGGCAGAGGCGAAGCTCACCCATGCCGTGTCGGGGATGGCGTGTCGATGGCAAAGGTTCGGCGACTCTGGAAAGGCGGCGAAGCTGGTGGTCCGGCAGCAGTGGATGTAGTAGGTTTTGGCCAGCCAAGCCTGGCAGTTCGTGTTCTTCCCGTGTCCTGTGATGAGGCTTGGACTTGGGCCTGGCCTGGGCTGTCTTTTTTTTATTTTTTCTGTCTTTAGTTTTATGATTAAATTCAGTTAGTCCCTTGAACTTATTTAGGGCTAAAAACAGTTTGGTCCATCTTTCTGAAAATCGATCTCGATGGTCCATATACTCTCAAATGACATCACCCGAGTCCAAAATTTGAGTTTGACTCTAAAACTGACGTCAGCTGCTGACTTGGAGCAGACATAGGGCCCAACTTTTTAGTATTTAACCCTAATTTGGACGAAATGTCCAAACTACTCCTTATTACCTTTGACTCAGCCTTTGACCCCATATTCTTTTCCTCATATCTCTTCCTCTTCTTCTTCTTCTTCTTCTTCTTCTTTTTCTTCTCAATCCATCTCTCCGACCCAATTTCCATCTTCAAATCCCAATCCCAAACCCTAATCAAATCCCCAAAACTCAAGAGCTCATCTCTCTCTCTCTCTATCTCTCTCTTCACCTCCACCATGAACTCAACCAAAATTCACATCCCAGAAATTAAAAATCAAAATCAAATCCCAGCAGTGGCTCACTCAACATCGACGTCGAGGACCTCGACACTTCCTCCTACTACTCCATCGCCATTGCATCTCCTCCTCGCTGCCAACACCAAAACTCGCGGACTTATCGCCTGCAACACATGCGTCGGCGTCGCGACCTTAGCCAACAAGTTCCCTGAAGTCTTCGCGGCCACGTGTCTCTCCCCGTCCGACGCCCTCAACGCCCAGCTCCAACGTCCTCCTGTCTCCGGCATGTCCACGACGCCAGAATCTGCCATCGAGATCGTCGACACGTGGCTCAACACTCCCTTCAAAGTGCCCTGTCCTGCGTCGAAGTCGAAACCTTGGCAGGAAATTGGAGTTGATTCTGATTTGAAGGAGAGCTCTTGTTCCATCTGCTGTTTGGTGAAGAATCAGAATTTGAATCTGATTGATATAATGGGTATGGGATTCTTGTTTGGAGCTGATTCTCATTCCTATTTGCTTCAATTCTTGTTTTAGGGGTTTGGATTGAATCCCAAATCTGTGTATGTGATTGGGAGCAGTTTGGAAAATTGGATTTTGTCCAGGTTGAGCTTAGTTTGATATCATGGGTATGGGATTTTGTTGGAAGTTGATGAGGTCGAGGAGGGTTTGGAGTTGGGCGGTGGAGGTCGTGCTATGTATTTGGGTGGTCGGTTGGAATTGCAGGTGTAGAGAAAAGAGAGGACTGTGATTAGAAGAAAAACGGAGGCGAGGTGGTCGGAGGAAGGTGTAGGGGTGGATTTGGATTAGGTGGACGATCGGGTATGGGGATTGAATTGAAAAATAAGGAGGAGCCTAACATATTTGATCCTAGTTTTGATCGGATTGAAGTTGAAGAAGAAGGTTTAAACGCAAAATGCCCGTTTTACCCTTCTTGAAGGGTCAAATACTGAAAAGTGGGGTCCTGTGTCTGCTCGAAGTTAGCAGCTAAAGTTAGTTTTGGAGTTAAACTCAAATTTTGGACTCGGGTGATGTCATTTGAGAGTATAGGGACCATCGAGATCGATTTTCAGAAAGAGGGACCAAACTGATTTTAGCCCTAAAGTTCAAGTGACTAAACTGAATTTAATCCTTAGTTTTATTTATCTAAGCTTGTTAGTTTTGTCATGTCATTGGCGTGTAATAAGTCCCTGCATATTTTTTGTAGCGCTAGTCGGGCTAAATGCATGTGTATGCACTCTAAGTGTCTTGTCTGGCCTTGTGAGGTGGCGATCTATGATTAAATGATTGCAACCTCCTAGTGGCAGAATGAAACTAATAGCACGTTTACTTACTTGGAATGGAAAATAATCATGAATCGGAGACAAGTGGAATGGGAGAAGAAATGAATCGGTATTGATTCCAGAGGAATGATTCCTAAACCCATCTTCTCCCTTCGTAATCGAATTTCTGAGTATTCAGGAATCGATTCCTGATAAGGAGGTGTGACCTACATCAATTCCGATTCCTTTATGTGTTAGTAAACGCATGAATTCTTTTACCCGGAATCATTCCGATTGCTTTATGTGTTAGTAAACGCATGAATGTTTTTACCCCGTAATCATTCTCTTTCCTTCTAAGTAAGTAAACGTGCCCTAAGTGTCGCCGAATCTATTTTCTGGCGGCAACATAGTAGGAAAGCTGTGAGTTTGGTGATTATGCTTCGTTGTAATCGAGTTATCTTTCTGGTATGTCACCGCTATGTCAAAACAAATGGAATAGCCAGTAGAGCTCTCTTTGCTAATTGGTGCTTGTTAGAATACATGTACTTTATAGAGACTCCCGATATCATTTCCGGACGTGTTCTAGATCCTTATTGTAATCAGGGGTTTAGGCTCAATGTCCCCCCCTTGTATTCGACAGTTTCGTTAATCAAGGTTTGAGGGCAGCAGCACTAGCCCTTCTTTCAAAAAAAAAAAAAAAAAAACTAACCTATAATAAACCTATTTACAATGTAATCTCTCTAGGAATTTGTGATATTTAACATGGACTAGTAATTAACTAGTACTTTAGTAGGTTACTAAACTAGTGTTTTAATTATAAATGTGCTATATCTTATCTTATATAATTAAGCCAATTCTTGAGGGAATGGTTAAATTTTTGAACTACCATATATGCCCTCACATAATATAGATATTAATAAATAAATAGATTAAATTCAGTTTACCCCATGAGTTTTGGGAGTATTTTCATGTTAGTCCTTGTCATCTCAATTTAATCAGTTTACCCCTCGAACTCTTCAATTTTCCTCAACTGTGTCCAATGTCTCATTTTCTGTCCAATTTGGACGTTAAATCTGACAAAGAAGCCCACTTTAGGGGCTAAAATTTTCATCATGCTAAAAAAAAACACCACGACCATATTCGATCCCCTTTCTCTCCGCTCTCCTCCTTCTTCTTCGACCCAATCTTCTTCTTCTTCAATCTTCGGCTACCAAAATCACTGCCTCCCTCAAATCCAATTTTTCTCCTAGCCTCCATGAACCCATACCTGCCCACCATCTTCTCTCTGTGGCTAGCTGAGAGTCTCATACTCTCTGTGTCTCATATCCCAAATCCCAAAGATGCAAACTTGAACCCAGAATCTTACTCACCTCAGCCTTCATGGGCTACTCTCTAATCACACCACCACCTTTTCTCAATGGTGCACCACATTCTCTTTCCTCCCGGGGAACAAATTATTGATGACAATCACATCGTTCTCTCTAGAGAGTAACTTATCGATGAGGTGAGACCCAATGAAGCCGGCGCCACCGGTGACAACGATCCTGAGCCTGCTCTTACCGAGGCTGGCGGGGACTCTGCCGGCGTTGTGGGGGAGATCGGTGGAGAAGGAGGCGTTGTTGATTCGGTATTGAACGGAGGAGAAGGATATAGGGATGCAGGGATTGGGCTCGGAAGGGAGAGGCGGGAGAGAATGGGCTGGAGGATGAAGAAGGTGGAGCCGACGAGAATTCCAACAAGGATGAACATGAGGTGTTGCTCTTTGAAGATGTAGTTGATGGATATGGGGAGAGATTTGGGTTGCTTAAAGGCTTTGGTGGAGTAGGAGGAGGCTAGGGAGGTTGGGATCTCTTCGTCCCTCACTCCCTCCTATGATTCATGCTCGATTGCTTGTGTAGCTATTTCATGCTTCTGCACTCAGCCTCGTCTTCTTGTTCTTCTTGTTCGTCGCAGAGATAGAGATAGATTAGGCTTGGTGGTGGATGATGGTGACAGAGTGAAGCAAGTGGATTTTAATGGAAGAAGAGGAGGAATCAGAATACTTGATTAGATAACCAAGCCCTACTCGGTTGATTCTCTTTTCTTTTTTTGCTTAATTGGTTATCTAATTGGTTTTGAATTTCTCTAATGATTTTGAATATGTATATTGCAAAAATTGTTTATTTTTACATGTGAACTTTAAGCAAAAGCAATTCTGGGTTTTTCCGCTTGTGAATTGTGAGGAATCAAATGGGTCTTTGTTGGTGACTTGATTTGATTCTTTAGAATGAGTTTTAGATCTAAAGTTGGAAACTGGCCTTATTGTTTAAGTGTTGATTTAGGGTTTATGGGGAAGAAGAAGAAGGAGGGCGGAGAGAGAGGGGGTCAAATATGGTCATGGTGTTTTTTTTTTTTTTTTTTTGCTTGAAATGACAATTTTGGCTCCTAAAGTGGGTTTCTTTGTCAAACTTAACATCCAAATTGGACGGAAAATGAGACATTGGACACGGTTGAGGAAAATTGAAGAGTTCGAGGGGTAAACTGATTAAATTGAGAGGACATGAACTAACATGAAAATACCCCCAAACCTCAGGGGGGGGTAAACTGAATTTAATCCTAAATAAATTATTTATATATGAGGATAAGATAGTCAATTGACTATATCATATTTCAAAAGATTGTAATACCTTCCATGAAAAATGGAGAAACTTCCTCAAAATCAGGAGAGAAACTGCTGTAACTTTTTTTAATTTAAAAAAATAAAAACAAAAGCCAATTGACATGTGCGGAGCACATGTTAAGGGGCTAGTATTGATAATGTGAATGTTGTTCAAGTAAATCTCTATTTTGTGTCTGACCCAAACGCTCGGATCTTGTTGTTTAGGCTTCAATCCTGTTACGATCGGAGTGCGGGTAGATTCGCTTAGAGGCTAATGTCTGCCTATAGAAAGTTATTTTCATAAATCTCTACCCACCTTTTTGGACGCTGTAGCTTGAAGGTTGCTACAAAATATTCTAGGGTTTTAGATCTTGGGCTGTTACTAGGGGTTTTGGGCACTAGTCTAGGGTGTTGGGCTTGCAATTTTCTTTTTTAATTTTAATTTTTTCAAATTGGTTCGGGAGACTAAAATGTTTGTGACTCATCTCCTTATACAAAAAAGACTTAGAAGTTTCTCGAGTTTGAGATATGACAGTATGACACTAAGAGTACCTGCACCTCTTGTGCTATTTTGATTTCCCATGGGTGAGGTGATCAATAAATGAGTAGACAAGTTTCTTAAAAAAAAAAAAAGTGAGATTTTTTTCAAAACAAAATAACTCAAATTTGAACAAATTTCTGTTCAAATTTTTCTATCAATCCAAATATGATAGACCATGATTTTTTTTTTGTTTTTTGTTTTTGTTTGGAATAGATCATGGTTCTTTGATCCGAGATGAACATTACATGTGACATGAGCGAGCTTAAAGATTATTATTATTATTATTTATTTTAATTAATTTTTTTTGTTATATGGGAGGGGAATTGATGGGGAAGCCCAAAGAAAATGTAAAGCCGAAAAGGTTGATTTGTCTTTGTTTCTCGTTCAGAAAAAGTCAAACATTTCGTTGACTAAGTTTCACGAAATGATATTTATATAAAAAGAAAAAGAAAACGAAGAAAAGGAAGGAGAGCATTGCGGTGAAAATTGAGAAATAGAGTCCGGAGTGGAACTGGCAAGTCTGGTTGCGTGATTGAGCAGAATAGGGAGAGTGGATAAATTGAGCATGGACGACCAACCCCAGCTGATGGCGATGCAGATATCACCGGCCGATTCCAATGGTACCACTCCGGCCAAGGAGCAGCAGGCTGCCGGAGTTGGCATTCTTCTCCAGATCATGATGCTCGTCCTCTCTTTTGTCCTAGGTCATGTCCTCCGCCGCCACAAATTCTATTATCTCCCCGAGGCCAGCGCTTCGCTTTTGATAGGTAACTTTCTTCTTCTTCTTCTTCGACGATGACCTATCCTCCTTCCTTATTCTTTTTCATCATTTCGTTAACAAAATTACTATCGGCAGGTTTAATTGTTGGTGGACTTGCTAACATCTCTGATACCGAAACTAGCATCAGGTCTTCTTCCATACCCTAAACCAATATACAAACAGGAATTTTACCCCATTTTGCTAACATCTCTACTTTGTTTCTCAGGGCCTGGTTCAATTTTCACGAGGAGTTCTTCTTTCTGTTCCTTTTACCTCCCATCATATTATATCCAAAACTTACCTTGTTTTTTCTTGCAACATTTTCGTTTTTTTTTTTTTGTTATATCGGCTGCTGTATGGTTTTCCTTGACACTTTTTGTTCTCACTCAGTCCGGCTTCAGTCTTTCACCTGTAAGTTTCCTACTGCTACATGGTAGCTCTCACATAATTGCTTGGTTTCCTATCGCATTGCAACCCATGTCCTATTAATCTGCCACACTATTTTCGCTTACAGAAACCTTTCTTCTCTAACTTTGGAGCCATCGTCACTTTCGCTATCCTTGGAACCTTTATAGCTTCTGTTGTCACTGGCGTTCTAGTGTAAGTCTTCTGTTTTATCATTCACATCATTCATGGTATAGTATTACGGCATTCCTCACCTCACTATGGTAGACTCATTTGTCCCTCTTCCTTTTCCCGTTGTAGCTACCTTGGCGGTCTGATATACCTCACCTACAGACTTCCATTTGTGGAGTGCTTGATGTTTGGTGCTCTTATATCAGCGACCGATCCAGTCACTGTCTTGTCCATCTTTCAGGTGATCGTTTGCTCTACCTCATGCTACAGTCAGTTCATCACCACATGCTTAGTATTTTATGATGTGGATTTCCAATTCAGAGCACCCAACAGGAAACATGAAATATAGGGAATCCTTTCTAGAAATAAAAATTGATCAATTCCTACTCTATTAGTATATTGTGTTTATGAGCTCCTTGTCAGATCCTAGAGTGTAAATTCATATGTGCCAGGGTACCTTAACATGGCCAAGGGAACACATGTCTTATCGATGTGGTGTTTGGAATTTCTGAATTTCAACTGTTTGTACCTTCTGAATCTTGTCAATGCTTGGCTTTTCTCAAGTATTGAGGCCTCATAATTTAGTGTGCATTGAACATATCAGTGTGTAGGTTTCTTCCCATTCTGATTTTCCACAACTCAAATGAGTTCTAAAATTTGTGTTGGGAGTGATTGCAGGAACTTGGCACAGATATGAACTTGTATGCTCTGGTGTTTGGGGAATCTGTTTTGAATGATGCGGTCAGTTTCTGTTGCTGTGTATTTATGGCCCATTTTGTTATGACATCATTTGGCTAAAGGTTGACCATTTTTACTGGATGAAATTGATTTCTTATGTCCTGCCAATCAACAGATGGCAATTTCCTTGTACAGGTATGTAGAGGAAATTATTCTTGTACCAACCGTTTATATTTGTTTGAAGTTCAGTTCTAATTCAGTCAGTGTTCTTCTATGTAGGACGATGTCCCTGGTCAGGAGTCATGCATCATCTGGAGAAAACTTCTTCATGGTTATCGTCAGGTTTCTTGAGACCTTTGTCGGTTCAATGTCTGCAGGTCAATGTTTAATATCCTTGTGTATAGTCTAGTATTGTTGTTTCCGAGTTCTAATATTTTTTTGTTACTTTTCATAAAAGAAGCTCATTTTGCTGTTCAATTGTCAAATTTGTGATTTCAAATGCTGTGATACCTAGACCTTTTACTCCTGTTATACCAGTTCAATGTGACAGGACATGATACAGGTATGGCTGCTATGGCTATAACACTAGGTTTAATACCTGTAGCCAACACCCTATCTGAGTCCATGTAACATGGATTCTACATGCCTCCAGGAAATACTTTTTGGTGGTCTCCTTGATGCAGAACCAATAGAACAAGAACTGTAGATCTAGGGTTTTAACTCAAGTCGGAACATAAAAGACTACAAAGTGGTTAAGATAGAATAACTAGGATTAAGTAATCCTAAAATCCCTAGGCTTAAAAATGATCAGTAATAATATATGGAAATGATCTTTCCAGTACTTGCTGAAACTGAATCAAGCAATGCCAGATCAATGCTTGGGCCTTAACCTTGTTTACCGCATCTCCTAATTGTTTCTGCCATGTAGGTACTCCATCACTCCTACTTAAACTAGTAAACTGCGACTGCTTTATCAGAGTTGATGCCAGACTAATCTTAATTTAGCATTGTATCTCTTTGGTAATCTGAATGAATTTATCATTTTGAAAATTCATGTTTAGAAACAAAAAGGAAAAGTTATAGAATATAGATGAAAATTAAGCTTCAAGGTGGATACTCATTTGGTTGTGATGGTTGATGGAATCATATATGCTCAGTAGATACTTTTGTGGAAATAGCCTGTAGGTTTGTCATCATTTAGAGAGCAATGCTTGCTTATTCATATGAGAAAGAGTGAAGGTGGTAGAAAAATATTATCAAAATACAATTTACGGATAGTATGGACTATTCAGGTTTAGATATTGGGGTTCATGGGACTAATATATGTAATATGATTTACAAAAGATGGTACACGAGACATTGTGAAGGTTGCAATACCTACTGAAACTGCTAATAAACTTTCATCTAGAATAGTCAAGTCCAAAGGAAATTTGATTGGTGATGCATTGCCAGATTATATTCAGTGAACAAACAGTCTTCAGTCTGTAATGGTCACTGAGATGTATTGCTCAAACAACATTGACAATTTTTTCCCCTCCTTTTGCTTTGAAGTTGCTTATGCTCTATTATATAAATGTCTCCTTGAGTCCGTATTTTGTTTCTTAGTTACTAATGCATTGATATTGCTGTGCAGGCATCGGAGTTGGCTTTACTTCTGCTTTGATATCCTTTTGTTTCATTACTTTTATATTATCTTTGTCAATCTCTATCAATCGACTTTTGATAAGCTACTGTGGGTAGATTGTATTTGGGAAACCTTAATTGTGAAAACCTTTTCAAGTATGCAGGGTTGGATATTGACAAGTGAGTGCTACTTTTATACTATTCTTTGCCAACTTTGGTTAATTACTACATATTGTGGCAATAACATTGTTGTTTCGTTATCTTTCCAGTCTTCAGAACTTGGAGTGCTGTCTTTTTGTCCTTTTCCCATATTTCTCGTAAGTGTTCTTCTTGACTTTTTATTTATTTATCTGTGTAGTAGTTTTAATCTATGCTCTTATATGCAAATTGATGTCAAACTATTGTCTGCCTAGGTACATGCTTGCAGAAGGTCTCGGGCTCTCTGGTATTGTGTCAATATTGTTCACAGGAATGGTAAACTGAAGTATAAATTTTCCTGTTTAGTTACATATCCCGAGTTAAAAGCTCTGTTATGAAAATGCTTCTCATCTTTCAGGTCATGAAGCATTACACGTATTCAAATTTGTCAGAGAACTCTCAACGATTTGTTTCAGCCTTTTTCCATTTGATCTCATCACTAGCAGAGACATTTGTGTAAGGGAGTTCTTTGTTGTCCTCATTATATGTAAACTAAATAATCTATTCTTGCACATAACACCTCCTGCTTTGTATTGATTGAGATATCTTTTTTTTTTGTTTTTTTTGTTTTCCTTTGGCAGATTTATATACATGGGCTTTGATATCGCTATGGAAAAGCATAGCTGGTCACATGTTGGATTCATTTTTTTCTCAATTGTATCCTTTCATGAGTTGTCAATGGTTAAAGTTCAGTTATACTCTACCAACTGAAACTTCCTCTTGTTCCTTAACTTAGTGTGTGATTGCTTCAGATATTTATTGGAGTAGCAAGGTATGCCTCAGTAAACCAGCCTTTGGTTACAAATTTGTTTAATTACCATCTTTAACTTCCTGGGGTATCTTTTAGTGGCCAGTATAACTATTCCATTTTATATCAACCTTAATATAAGTCAACCATAATATAAGTCTTAATATAAGTCACTTTATATCTTTTAGCGGCTAGTATAACTATTTCCACTTTATATCAACCTTAGTATAAGTCACTGTATTGTTTTGAAATTACTGACGACTGTTTCTCATCATTTTGTGCAGGGCAGTTAATGTTTTTTCTTGTGCATATTTGGTCAACTTATCTCGACCTTCACATAGACAGATACCAGTAAAACATCAAAAAGCACTTTGGTACAGTGGTACGATTAGCAGAAATTTGTTGTGGTTTATTTATTTTTATTTTTATACTCTTATAATGAATTACTGGATTGAGTAGGACTTCGAGGGGCCATGGCTTTTGCCCTCGCTCTGCAATCAGTTCATGATCTTCCAGAAGGACATGGTCAGACTATATTCACTGCAACTACTGCGATAGTTGTTCTGACGGTACACAAATTTAGTATTTTTCTTAACATATAATGTTCTAAATGTATGGTGAATTGAATACCTGGTTTCCCTGATAGATATACGATCTGTTTCTTAGAGTCATGATTTCTGAACTGAATCTGTATTCAACACTATGTCACTAATCTCAAACCGTTGAACTTATTTAATGGTAACAAGGATAAGTTGTTTGCTTGATTGTGGAAAAATTGAAACCATTTTAGTCAATTTATTTTCTCTTGTTTGTATGCTATTGTATCCAGACTCTTGCACTTCCAGTCATGTGTCTTAAAATGTCTGTTTTTCAAAAGGTAGATAAATATTGTTTGAAACACTAATTGCTCCATAGTTTTGTTTCTGTATAAAACAGAAAGTCATGTTTTTGAAGAAAAAATGCAAACAATCCTAGCCTCCTTCAGAAATGGAATGCCATTATTTACTTATTTGACACCTGGAATGGAATGAGGAATTACCAATATGATCTATATTTGTAGTGTAATTGTTACATGAATGTGACCTTTTCTGACTAATTCCTTAGGTATTATTAATTGGAGGTTCAACGGGTACAATGCTGGAAGCTTTACAAGTTGTAGGTGATGAGAGTACATTGGGTGAAGTAAGTTCTCGAAATCCACCAAACAAATGTGTTTATTTACTTGTTCTTTGCTAATCTTCTGGCGATTGAGTGTACTATTGTAATGTTATAAGATCTTATGTGGATCATTCTTATCATCCAAGGATACTGTTCACTATGAATAATCCACGCTAGAGTAGGGAGTTAGGACTATGAAGACTGTTTACTACCACTTTGCTTCTCTAATGTCATAAAAGTGCCAAGGGTTTTGGGTCCTTTGCTGTCCTCCTGTTCTTTGTCTGTCAAAGGCTCAGTTATGTGCTCAAGACTATCTACATGCACCCAGCTACCACGCTGATGCCATAGGGCTCTGCCATACCAGGCTGTCCATGAGTTTTGTTCATTTTGCCACTGACGATGGCTTTCTTATTTCATGAACTTTTCCTGTATAGGATTGATTGGTCTCTGGTTCGGTGGTTCCTGATATTTTTTTTCCTTCTTTTTTTTCTACTCATTTCAAAAGATACATACAAACATGTATTGAGTTTCTTGTTCATGCGATATACATTTTTGGTGAGAATACCATAAATGGTGGTATTCTCTGTTTAGCTATTTGTTGGCTGAGTTTTTAACAGCCCGCCTGACGGAGATGGCAGGTTTGGATATTATTCCTTATAAGCTAGTTTCTTAACCTCATGGACACATGTCTATGCTTTACAAGTTCCTCTGAAAGTAAGGATAGGACAACCTTGAGGTTCTGTTAAGCTTGTGTTTGTGAAAGTGGGATGCAGAAATAATATTATCTCTAATACCACGTTTAGTTGTGAGATCAGCACATATGTGGTCTCGATTGCTAAGGAGAAGTTTGAAGTGGCTTGTAACATGGATAGCATTACATGGTTGAATTATGATGCTAATCTGCTTTCATGATTACTGGTGATCTTGCAACTCAACAAAACTGACTATTTTGGATGCGTATATATATTTTCAGAGCTTTGATGGTAACAATGGCTACGTGGCTCCTTCTTATGACGATGACGAGGAAGGATCATCAGGAAACAGGATCAAGATGAAACTGAAGGAATTCCACAAGAGGTAATAGTTGGTTGTTAAATTTCTTCATGAATGAACCTGTTTTTCATCTTGATTTACATTCTAAGCAGTAAGTTTTTCATCCTGCAGTGCAGCTTCATTCACAGCTTTGGATCGAAACTATCTCACCCCGTTCTTTACAAGTCAGAATGGCGATGAAGCAGAAGAGTTTGGTAAGATAGACTTGACGTGGATTTCTTGATCTAACACCGTCCATGACCTGCATTCATTTTTTATTTTAATTTTTTCTCTTCACTGTTTTATGAATCCAGTCTATTTACACTTTTTTTTTTCCTCAACAGATGAGCCTGTGTCTAGTTCTACAAGACCAGTTGGTGGTTTCCACGGTCATGGTTAATATTCACGGTGAAGCAAAATGTTGGAAAATGGACTCAACTTTGTATATAGACTTGCTTTATTAAAAAAGGCTTCCCAGGAACGGCACAGATGAGGGAATTGGTTCGCCTCTTGGAAAATATAGTTGTCCAACTGTGCGTAACCTCTAGCACAGTGTACTATAGCCAGGCTTCTAATATTAATTTTTTTGCTAGTTTTTGATAATCTTACGTCCATAGAATACTAACTAGCATCTGTACCTAAATTTGCTCACTTAATGCTTATACAAATCTGATCGACGTTTTAAAATTGGGTAAAAATTCTTTCTGCAATAACTGAGGTATTGCTACTCGGACGATTTGATTCCTAACTGAAAAATAGGACTACCTTGGAGTTATTCTCTGATGATGCAAGATTTGAAGGAGACGACCAAGATTTGGGTAAAATATGTGCATGGTGTCGTGAGAAATTGGGTGTTGATTCCTTCATGTACTTCTTATTATTATTGTTTTAATTACATCGGAGGGATTGAATTCTTGATTTATCTTAACACCCTCTGATCGCAAACATTCTTTGAGCAAATTCTTTGGTTAGCTATCTATAGACATAAATTATGCTCTTTATTATTTTTATTAATTTAAAATATTTTTTTTAAAATTATTTTGTGTAATTTATAAATATATTAAAAATATTTTTTATTCATTTAAAAAATAATATAACTTGAGAGAATTTATGTAAACGTATTTTAAAAATTGGCTTAGCCAAAATGATATTTTAGCTACATTGGCTAAAATTTGACTAAAAAATGCTAAACATATTTAGAGTATATTTTGTATAATTTTTCTATCTTGGCTCCTTAATTATTTTAGAGAACATGGTTGGCTTTTAAATATTGTGGCAACTCTACCAGTCTCTTAAATAACTCTCTATTATAGCTTTTGACTATATGACTCTTGAATATAGAGAACGAGATGAACTTGTTTATGTTTTTTTATTAATTTAAAACATTGCCTTTAGTTATTTTGTGTAATTTTTAAAATACGATTAAACTATTTTTTTTCTAATTTTTTTTTTAAATGCTAGGTGAACTATTTTTTTAGATACTACATGCATCTCATCTTATGTAACAGTTGATGTTTTAAGAAGCGTACCTCTTTTGGAGGTTTGTCGTTCCCTATATCTACTCTGATCAATGGAGTTACTTGCAGGTTTCAGCCTACCTCTTGCAATCATTCAATTCTCCAATTGCAATGACTTCTTTTGTTTGGTATTCGGTAGTATTGAGTTTGGGACCCTGGCTTAAGGTATATATTTGACATAGATTGTCTACCAATATGGCATGTTCTGACACGCTTGGTTGGCTTCGATCTTTTAGCGGAAGATTACCCTCTACTTTGTGCATTAGATTTGTATGGGCAGTCATATAACTAACTACAAAATTCACTAGGGTTACAATTTGCAGTGTAAAAACTGATGCGTAAAATCCACATATTTCAAAAGTCACTAGTCAAATAACTATTTAACTAAAATTTAATTAAAGAATAACTAACCTTGCTAAAAGTTCTCTTACAATGTTTTTAAAAGATAAACTCTTGGAGAATCTTTCAAATATTAGTAACTAGCCTCTCCTATGCCGTTTTGAGAGTCGTCAACTCCTCTCCAATTTCTTCACCCTCTGTGGTGCGTCTCCACCCTTCTGTGGTGAGGTTTCCTAAGCTTTGGTCTTAGTTTTAATTCTTTTAATGTCTCTTTTTCATCCTATCTCTCCTTGTGCTTGCCCAATTTCTCATCAGATTTCCAAATCTACTATCAAACCTCCCATCCTCCTCCATATCAGACACCTCACCTCACCTCTCATCTTCATTTGATTTTTCTCTTTTTCCACAACCTCATCTTCACGTTCAACCCTTGGAGTCTTGACATGAATTTGTTCAATTAACTTGACACTTGAAGATTGCAGCAGTACCGGCAAGCCACAGAAACTTGTGGATATGGCCGGACCAGTGGTGTTGTGATGCTTGGTGGTCTGCACCTCCACCACTACCTTTACTAAGTTCTTTGTTAGTTCTTATTGTTCTTCTTGTGCATGCAATTTCGGTGTGGAGAATGATGGTGGAGAGTTATTTAGCCTCTGGAAGTCAAGCTTCTGTCGCAGCTCATCTAGTCATGGTGGTACTCACGGCGGCCAGCTTTTGTGTTGTACCGAAGATTTTGGTTTTAGATCTAGGATTTTCTGGTATTTTGGGCCCTGGAACTGACGTTTAGTTATAAGTTTGTCTATTGGCTCTTTGGGCCTAGGACTTCTATTTTCTTTGTATTACCTTTGTAATATGTGTTTCATCTAATGAATGAGTTATTTGACAAAAAAAAAAAAATCTTGAGAGGAGTGACTATTTCTCCTGTTTTCTCTTCTGGATAAAAATCATTTTAATTCATATTGGGGGCCTATTTTTTGAAAAATTGAACCGTTACGACTTACCCAAAACAGGCAACGGCTAGTTATTCCCAAATTCGCACCTGATAGCCTTGGGGAAAGTTTCCATCCCTTCCAAAATTCGCACCTGGTAGCCTGGCGCTCTGTCTGCCTCTGATTCTCTCTTTCTCTCTTAACCAATAACCAGGATTTGAGAGGAGCCCATTAGAAGGTGTCAGGGCAGACCCTAATTGCTCGACCACAGTATTCAAATTAGGATCGACCTGAGGTAGGTGTGGAAATTAGGATCGAGCTGACCTGAGGTAGGTGTGGATTCTGAGATTCTTACATATGTAATTTCAAATATCTGTGCATCTATCACGGAATATGGATCAATTGATGGTGGAAAAGTTGGCATCGGGCACGGGTGAGGGCGCAGCAGCCCCTCATCCTCAGCGGCGGCCAAGGGTGAGGGAGGTGAGCTCTAGGTTCATGTCTCCTGTGGCCGGTGATCCCTTTCCTACCAGATCACCTCTTCCTAAACATCAACAGGGACAGGGTGTCTCAACTCCAAGCCCGTACCTTGCAGAAAGACAGAGGTCATCCTCCGTGAATAAGCCACGGAGGCACTTGGACTTGGAGCCATTCCGCTGCTCTGACGAGAACAGGCCCGCCCGCCCCGAGTCTCCTCTGCCACCAGATCAGGCAAGGAAACAGCGTCCTGTCCCTGTCCCTGTCCCTGTCCCTTTTAAAGAGAACGGAGGAGGCAAACCCCAACTGCATCATCTTCCTAAAACATGCCCTGGGAAAGTAAGCAATAATGCTTTTACTACACCCTCACGACCTGACACACCCTTGGTGACTGCTAGTCTCGATAGGACAAGAATCAGACAGCGTTCTTCCAATTCCAATGTCAGTAGTGCCACAGCAGCTACTAAGCTCTTGCAATCTACCACTGAGGCCACCTCCAGTGACACTAATCATACTCAAATTACCAGAAGGTGTCTTCCTGATGTTCGCTCCTCCATGCCCGAGGCCGATATGTTGTTGCCGACTGTTTCCAGTAGACAGGCGACCGAAAAAAGTTGTAACAGGCCTAATGCAACTGTCAATGGCAGCGATTTTTCAAAATTTTCTGCTTCCCCTTGCTCCCGTTCTCTCAACTTGCCACTGTCAAGCTCCGAGCACTTACTCTTCCAGTCAATCAAAGGCAGTGACAAATTAGAATCTGCTTTCTCCAAGCCATATGCAAATGCAGTGAAGATGGGCGGCCTCTCTCTGCCCCCAGTCCCACCATGTGCTAGTGCAAAGCCAGGTTCAGAAATAAGGAAAGGAAAGAAAGTTTCTAGTCTCCGAGAAGATGCTCATTCCTTGAGATTGCTGCAAAACCGCTATTTGCAGTGGAGATATGCCAATGCAACAGCACAGGCTTCCATGCTAGCTCAGCAGAGAGAGACTGAGGTAAGTAGCTGATCGCCTCTTTTCTTTTCAGTGATCAAGATTGAGATATCTTCATGTTTATTTTGTTTCTGTCTATGTCCTCCACAAGCGTAGTGGTGCTCAGTTGTTCTAGTAGAATCTGATTCTATGTGAGATTGCCAATTGGATCCAATATCGATACAACAAAATAGCTTAGATACCCCTTCTCATGCATTTCTCTCATCACTATTTCCTTTACAACTTCGTTACATTCCAAGAGATTTTATCCATTGCATATGAATGTTCCTTATGTGAATATATATTTACTTTATTACACTTCTAATACAACTAGTTAGGCTAATTTTTTTTTTTGCTTCACTACCTTGCAGAGAACACATTATTCTCTTGCATTAAAGATAACAGAACTATATGATTCTGTGAAGAGAAAACGGATAGACCTTGGCGTTTTGCAAAGAACAAAGACTTTATCGACAATTCTTGAAGCTCAAGTAAGGCTATTGGCTTTAGATGGTTTTGATTGTTTTGATGACTTTTTGCAGCATGTTATCTTGCCTGTGCTTGATCAAATAATTTGTATAAGCATATTGTTATCTGCATCATTCATGACAATTTTTCCTTTTATTTTGATATAAAATCAGTATCTGCTAAGCAACTTAAGTAACTTCAGAGTCATTGCTGTAAAGTTTGGGTTGAGCAGCAGATCATGAAAACCAGTTTGGGCGATAGTAGTTCCAAAAGCACAATAGTTCCACAAAGTAAAGGGTTTAAAAAACATTTGAGCAGTATAAAACTTATTTTTTTTTGTCTGGGAAGGTTTCTATGACTGAAAGGTAGATTCTTAATTCTAAGGATAAGCACACCCAATAGTTGAACTTGTTTATCTTCTTTAATGTTAAGAAACATATCCTAATTGAGATTAGAAGCTCATCTATAATGTAATGTTATGGGGTTTCTACCATTCCCTGTTACCCTGCAACTTTAGTTGTGAAAAATATAGTACATGTGATATCAGATTGCTAATGCCAGATAATGCAGTCCACTGGTAGTAATACAGCTATTACTTAGAGATGCTCAAAATATTTATCATAAACTTTCTTTGGCTCATTCCCTACAACCTTGATCTCCTTTTTCATTTGGGTGGTGTGTGTGTCTCTCTGCTTCTTTGTCAAGTCGCATGGTAGGGCTAAGATAGTGAGATGTTTCTTTGTATTTGCATGTTTCTTCCTGTGCAACATGGGACTGCAAGAGAGGGCAGTATTATCTTGGTATGCATTGAGGGCAGTGCCCTTTTCTCTTCTTTTTTCCCCAACAAAACTCACTTCCACTGTAGTGTTGAGATACCATTTCCTGTTCTAGTTTACCACACAAGGTACCTGAAGCATGCTGTTCAGTATTAAGAAATAGAAGTAGCCTACATTTTAATGTACATATTCTAGTGGACTTAATGATGTTTGTAACTTATATATTGTACTGGACATTATTATAGATTCCATATTTGGATCAGTGGTTTTCTCTTCAAGAGGATTATTCAATTTCTCTGGCAGAAGCAACTCAAGCTTTGTTGAATGCATCACTCCAGCTTCCAATCAGCGCCAATGTTAAGGTATAATTTCCTTGTTTAGTTATAGCTGTTCAACTTATGTTTCTTATATTTTGTTCTCTCACACCAATGATTGCACTGACACAATAGATACTTTGTAGGCTAATAAACAAGAGGTAGAAGAGGCACTGAACTCAGCAATGGAAGTGATGGAGAAAATAGTTTTCCATGTTCAGCAATCTATGCCGAAGGTAAAACGACTCCCACATTATTTTCCTACACACAGAAAAAGTGCAGGACTGTATATTGACACTGTGGAAGTGTTCATAACAACTCCCATTCTAACTTAATTTTAATTAAGTAATTTTTTTTAACTGCATTGAGTTTGGTACTTGATAACATATATGTAGTGTGTTGATTTAGAGTAAATTCACTAAATTAATTTATGATAAGAGAACAAGTTTTTCAAAGATAATTGATTAAATGAAATTAGAACAAGGTTCGGTTCATAAAGTGCAGAATCAAGTTCTCTTCAGTACAATGTTTGTGGATAAATACTAAAGCTCATTGTTTATGTGGTTTTCCATATCACTTTTTCAGACATAAATTTATGACAAAAACTTTTCTCATTCAGGCAGAGGAAACAGACCATTTGATTTCGGATCTAGCAAGAGTGATTGGTGGAGAAAGAGCTTTCGTTGAAGAATGTGGAAATCTGTTGTCCAAGACATATACAACACAGGTTTGCCACACCTCATTACTGCTTATTATGTCAGCCTTGTATATTTATTAGGCTATGATTTTGTGAAGTTTCACCACTGGTTATGCTAATGCTAGTCTATGAGTTTCTGTTTAACTGCGACTGCATCATTGCCAGTTTACCTCATTATGAGAATATAGTACTTATAAAATATGCTTGGCTTTCAGGTGGAAGAGTGTAGCTTAAGGGGTCATATAGTACTTATAAAATATGCTTGGCATCATTGCCAGTTTACCTCATTATGAGAATGTAGTACTTATAAAATATGCTTGGCTTTCAGGTGGAAGAGTGTAGCTTAAGGGGTCATATTATCCAGTTGAAACAACACTGTTGAGTTGCTGTTAGAGTGAGAAATGAATCTAGAGTGTAACAACATTGCAACTGGGTGAGCAATGAATAAGTTGTTGCTTAAGGGGCCATATAATTCAGTTGAAACGACACTGTTGAGTTGGCCATATAATTCAGTTGAAACAACACTGTTGAGTTGCTGTCAGAGTGAGCAATGAATCCAGAGTCTAACAAGTAACAACATTGCAACTGGGTGAGCAATTAATAAGTTGTTGCAGCGTGTCATGTGTGCTAGTTAGGTGAATAGTGTGATTTAGCAATATACATACGTGATTTTTCAACAGAACCAGTGAAGTCCTTAATTATACTTTTCTTTGCAAGGAGAGTAATTCTATTTCTTTTATTCTTTTATTTTTTTTATTACTGTACTTTTTTTTTTTTTTTTTGGAAAAGAGATAATATCATTCATTTATCCATGGCATCGAATGCTTTCTTATACCAAAATCATAAATGGTATAAGCTACCAGGCAAAGGACAGGTGACTCTCACTGTTAACACATGCGCTCACTTATTGAGCCTACATATATGAGATCAAATCCTCACTACAAAACCTCTATTTGAAAAGTAAACCTAGTCGCCTAAAGACCTCAATTAGTGTACAACTAGGGAGAACTAAGAAGCAAATAGTAAAAAACTCAATGTCAAGTACTAGGCAAGGAGACCCAGGAACCAAAAGCTTCCCATTGCCCTTGTCTTGAGAATCCTCCGTCGTAACTACTCTAGAGGATTTGCTAGAGGCACGAAAGTGCGTAGTTCCGTAACAAAATTAGAGGGTAATACAAATCTAGGGTTCCCAAAGCAAGAAATATAATAGTAACTAAAAACAATAAAATATAAAATAGAACATCTTGAACCTAGAGTAAAAAAACCCCAGGCCCAAGATACATCAGGCCCACCACCGGATTAGGCACAAGAGCTTCAGCCATTGAGCCCGGCCCACGACATGTGCTGCATAGACAGCCCAGCCACCACCAACGTGCTTCCAAGCCCGTCACGCCGCTGCTTGCAGATCCCGACTGCCTGCGAAGTCACGTCGTCGATCAGCACATCAACCCACCCTCCACTGCACGCACCGAAGCCAGTCCATACCTGCTCTTCACAGTCATCCGCTGGCAAATACGGCGAGATTTGAACATATCCGATCAGGCTCCACCATCTGCCGCGAACCCTCTGCCTGTGTCGACACTGCCGCCAGCCAAAACCATGGCATAAGGAGCCCATTCAGCCCCAATCGTCGCTCACTCAAACTGTCAACCCATCCGGCCGCACTCTACGAACGCCGGCGAGGTCAGAAGACATCTTCAGCTCTGAGGCGCAGCCGGACAGGCACGGTCGGCAACTTTTCGCTCAAAGTTTCTTCTAGGTTTTCCTTCGAGTTTCTCTCAATTGGAATTGTTGTTGCTGTTAATGACTTTTATTAATGTACTTTGTAAGGGCTACATTAGTTTTACGTTTTAGCCACTGTTTCTATGAAATGCAAGGTAGAAGATTTTTTTTTTTGTTGGTCAAGAAAACGCAAAGATACTAGTTCTAATCCTTTTTTTTTTTTTTTGAATCAAGGAAATAACTTTATAGATTAGAACTCAATAAAGTTGATTACAATCATATCGTAACTCATCCAGAACACACTTTCTGGAGCATCATCCAAACAAGAGAAACTTGTGCTAGCTTCAAGCCAGAATGGTCATTACATACCATTTCGCTGCCATATATAGACAGAACAAGAAGATGTGGTAGTACCCACGGTGGTACATAGAAATAGGTCCATTCATTGAACACTCCGCTCCGCCATTACAGAATAATTTGAATATTCCTTCAGTATTACTCCAGAAGATTCGCTAGTACCACAGGTGACAAACACAGATGTAGTTCGAAATAACCCTCTGGGATCCTAAATATGAAACCCTAAAGAATTAGAGTCTATGAGTTTGGTCCACAAACAGGCCCAAATACAAGAAGTATCCAAAAATAACTTGGACACCCAAAGTGTTCCAACTAATCTGGGTCTTGGACATGAGTTGGGCCACCTAACAGATTTGGGCCACACATTGGGCCTTGAAAGTGATCTGGGCACCCAATTCAAATCCCGCCGTCCTTCTCCTGCATCAATCACTATCGCCACCGCACGTACAGGCTACCGGCCGGCCTGATGTCGAACCCTCAGACGCGAAGCCCTGGCCACCACGTTTTGATATCTTTGCGCTGTCGTCGCTGCCGTGAAAGCCAATGTCATGTGCCTTAGTGACTTCACCATAGATCCGACCACCACAGATTGGAGAGCATAGTATCCCATCACCCCTAGCAGCTCCTTGGATCTGCTCAGTAATCCCAATTTTGACCAAACATCCTTAAGCCGCCCTCGTGGTGGCCGGGTTCGACCTGAAATATCCATCCCAACAATCAGACACTGGAAGGCCATACTGCCCCAACACCGTAGGCAGGTTTTCTTTCGAGATTCCTTTTGAGAAAAACAGAGACCTGAGTCGATCGATTCAATCTACAGGAGAGATTGATGTGGTTGGGAGTTCGCCGAAAAGAGATGGCTTTGGAGGGCTGAAAGGCCATGAAATGTGGAGAGAAGAACTTCCCTTAGAGAGGAGGCCAGCATCGGCCGCCATTGGAGTACCCCAAGAACGGGGAGTCTAGAGTTCTAATCCCTTTAAACTCTAGATAATTTGAGAAATAAGGATTTTATTATTGTCACTTTACATAAAAAATGTTTAGCGAAATTATCAAATTGAGCACGAACAAGAGCAATAGGCTCTCCCAAAAAAAAAAAAAGTAATGAGCCTAAAAAGGTAAAACTAAAAAAATCAAAACTAAACTAAAAAAAAAAAAAATTTGATTATGAATAGGATGCAGCTATTGCCATCCTACTAATTACTTTGTTCACCATAGATTCTCTTCTCACCCTACACATATTTTTTTTAATTTCATGTTTACTCTTTTTTTTTTGGTCAATGAAAAAATATGTATTAGATGGTCCAACTGATATATCCAAATACAAGAAGTACAAAAGACCCCAGCATCAAGAGGCACATAGGCCTCAGCAACAAGAGGCACATAGGCCCAGCAATAGAGGCACTTAGGCCCGTCATAAACAAAATACAACCCATAATGGGTGTGGCCAAATTACAAGTTAGAAGCCCAAAGGTAAACGAAAGAAACCCTAAACTTTCTAAGAGCCACCACATCTTCATCAGCCGCATAGTCTTCTTGCTGCAGTAATCACGTTGTTGCTTGACGTCAATTTGCCGACGCAGCATCAGATCGTATCGCCTTCTCCACCTGTTGTGACACACGCCGGGCTCAAGGCCCAATAGAAACCGAGTAACCGAAGAGGGAGTGATTACGGAGGTAATCTGGACACCCTCTATTGAGATAACAAAAATCCACCAACGGGTGAAAGTTTGTTTAGAGTTGGTGGAGCATGGAGCAGATCTAAAAGCTAAATTGGTCGAACTTGTCAAACAATAACAAAGGAGGAGGAATATATATGCTAAAAAGCTGATGAAGAGTTGATGTGAGATAGGATTTGGGTTGTGGTGATCGAGTGAAGAGGTGGAAAGGTGATGTGGTTGGTGAGAGTGAGAGTGAGAGCTCGCTCAGTCATGGCAAAGCTCATGATGGCAGCAGCAAAAGATGGGTACATGGAGAACTTGAAGGAAATAGAGGGAAGAGAAAGAGAAGGAAAATGAAGGAAAAGGGCAGATCTGGTCAAGAAAAAGGCTGGGTGGAAGGAGTGGCGATGGAGATAAAAGTAGTGGTGGTGGAAATGGAGGTGATGGTGAGACTCTCAAAATGATGGATGATTTGAGAAAATTTGTAGAGAGAAGGAGGACCCTCTCTCTCTAGAAACTTTCCCTATGCTTATGAAAATTGATATGGAAATAAGACTTGACGATTGACTTGTAAAGTTTAATTTCATGTTTACTTTGTTCACCCATTTGTAGTACCCAACATACCCATTTTCCAATGTAGGGTTTAACTCGAATTCTTTTTCTATTTGGCTTCCCCCGCGTCACTCTCAATTGTTTTTGGCTTCCTCCTCGTCTCTCTTAGTCAATCAATCTCATGAAGTCTTAATCAATCAGTCTCACTAGGTTTAACGATGAATGAAAAGATTAAGAATGAAGTTTAATTACATATTATGTAAAGGTAATAAGAAAAATTAATTGTAATTTTCAATAAGACATTGTCCCTTATTGTAATTTCATATAAGGATATATTAGCATTTTAATAAATCAGAAATTTATAGGGCGAAAAAAATAGTTAGTAGGGTGGCAATAGCCGCACCCTTATGAATAATGAGGCCTTTTTTTTTCTTAGTTTTTTTTTTCTTGATGACACAAAAACACAACAGAAAAACTAAAACACAAAACCACGACTGACTCCCCCTCACAGCTGATCATAATGGAATGCTGGCGACACGGAAAGGGGAAGGCAAAAGAACCAAACAGATCGATTCTGAAATTGATGAGCTAAGGATGCGAGATGATCAGCAAGAAAGTTGGCTTCTCGGTATATATGCCGGAAGAAAATTGAATTAAACTGCTGAGCTAGATGCTTAATATCTTGAACTAGAATAAATTCTCCAAGGAACAACAGTTTTTCCTTAAATGCAGTCGATCAGGAGCTTTGAATCCCCCTCAACAGAGATATTAGGATAATGATGAAGTAAGGCAGTATGTAAACCATCTTTGAGAGCAGTTGCCTTTGCAATGAGAACACTAGAATGACCTAATCTTTTGTTAGCTACAACCAAAGGATTTCCATCCGAATTTCGAATAACAAAACCAATAGTAAGGCGGAACCATCAAAATTTAATTTCACTTGCTCTGTGGGTCGGCGAGGCTAGACGCGGCGGAGGTGCTACACGGCCACAGCGCGCAATGGAGATGGTTTTTGGGTGTGCTCTAGCAATCCTGCTAGACCTGGAGTTTGGGCTTTCTCTTTGAGCTGCTGGGCTTCAATTGGGCTAGGGTTTTTGCTCTAGGCCCAATTCTATGTTTTTTAGTTTGTCTAAATTACAATAATTCCTTGTATTAGGAAGCTAAGCAATTGTGCGTATAGAAGTACCTTTGGAGTAGTACCGAAGGAGGATTCCCGCTATCTACGTATTTAATGTGTAATGAATAGGTCTATTTCTATGTACCACTGTGGGTACTAACACTATATTCTTGTGTGTCTATGCCCTTAAATGACACCGGAAGAGTATATAACGGTATATTCTGACTTGTGATGAATATATTGTCTCGCCCTGTAGGCTTATTCAAAAAAAAAAAAAAAAGTTGCCATTTTCAAGGCTGCATTCTTCACACTCGTAACCTTGTTTCTAAAACACTTTAGAAAAGAGAACCACGAGAAGGACAATATATGCGGCACGTGAGATACTTAATACCCTGTCAGCTCCTCGGCTATGGTCCATAGACCATAGAACATTAGAGGGTCTCAGCTCTCTCAGACGAGAACCACAGCTCTGCGCCTCGGCAGTATGAATGCACTTACCCTCTGTAACCATAACCATAATATTTGTATCAATAGCCACCATCATTTCTCAGAGTCGGCGAAGCGCAATTGGCCCAAATTGTTTTCAATTCATCGCAGAAACCTTCGGACAAGTACTGGGCCTTCGTCTCTGGTAATCGAGACGGTGGAAGGCCAAGTTGCCGCTGATTCTGAGCAAACTCCTTCATCTGTTGCTCGTCGTCTCATTCTGCTTCGTCATGCCAAGAGTTCCTGGGAAGACCCCTCGCTGAAAGGTATTTCAATCTTTTTCTCTTTTTCTTTTATAATTTGTTTACAGATTTAAATTCAGTTTGTATTTTGGCGTGCTTATAGATCATGATCGACCCCTGAGTGCAAAAGGACAAGCCGATGCTGTCGAAATCTCTCACAAGCTTCAACAGTTGGGCTGGATTCCTCAGCTTATTTTATCCAGGTACATGTACAACTGACTCGCTCACAATTTGCATTTGATATTGGCCTTTCTAAAATTGGTTTGAACTTCTAAGCTGCCGTGTTTGGGCTGCAGCAATGCAGTGCGAACCAGGGAGACTCTTACCATAATGCAGCGACAAGTGAGGGGCTTCTTGGAAGCTGAGGTCCATTACTTTTCCAGCTTTTATTCCATTGCGGCCATGGATGGGCAGACTGCTGAGCACCTTCAACATATTATCTGTAACTATTCAAGGGATGACATACTCACCGTCATGTAACCTCGGCTCACTCTTTACTCTTTCCTTTTGGGCATTTTTTTTTCCTCAAGGAACTACCAATGAGGTTTGTTGCTTTGTTTCTGCCAATACACATAAAAAAACCACCTAGTTTTCAAACCGATTTATGGGTTTGGGTAAAGATTTGCAAAGTTATTGACCACAGTGAGGATTTTTGACTACTAGCATTTGTTTTGTTGTTTCTTGTCATAAGCCTAAAGATCTAGGCAAAAGTAGATTGCTTCTTATATGAATTCAACTAATATTATTGATCCAAAAGAATCAAACATCTGAAATACTTACATCTAAAATATTATTTATCATCTGTCTGTACAGGAAATGAACCATGTCAATGACTTAGCCCTCACAGGAGTTTCTAACCTTGCGGGATCATGGTCCGCAGGGGAAGAAATTTTCCGCCTGGTACTGGAGGGGAAAGATGCCCAATGTGACCTTAAATTAAAATTTCTAGAATATGTATTTCAAAGAAACCAAGATTATTACTACCTCTTAAGCAACACACTGATGATACTAGTTACAGCTCACTTCTCATAACCTCATTTGTCTATGATTATTATTTTTTTAATTGGCACTCCCAAAAAGTCATTATGCACTCAAAGATCACCAAGTTTGGAATGATACTCACAAAATGAATGTAGAGACAGCAAAATGACGTTCTGCGAGTGCCAATACCATTTCCCTTTTGGAAAAAAGAGAAAACATATGTTAACAAATGTTGCAACATACAGGTGTATGGGACATAATAGGGGTTGGGAGGAGGCAGCATCAATGTTGACAGGTGCCTCCATAGAACTGAAGACTTGCAATGCTGCTTTGCTTGAAGCTACCGGGAAATCTTGGGATGAGGTTAGTCTTCTTTCATTCCACTATTATTTTTTAACTGCTGTACTTCCCTTCTATATGCTATATGTCAACTTAATGTGCATGTTTAACATATTATTCTGTGGAGATTATAACTTTGGCATTGCACCACACGTGGCCAAACTAAGGTAGAGCAAGAGGGTTTTCTTAGTTGTCCTTCCCCCATCCATAATTTCTTGAAGAAGAAAACGTTACGAGAGGTAATCAGCAAGTGAGAGGAAGCAGATCTTTTAGGCTCTATTTGGTTCATGACTGAAAAAATATTTTTCAAACTTAGCCTCCATTTTTAAAAGCTGGTTTTGAATTCAGGGTTTCTAAAAATTTTGAAATTGTTTGTAATGACAATTGGTTTTATTGTCTGCGGTCTCCAAAATACATTTCCAGAATTTCTTCATGTTACAATTCAACCAATTGGTCATACCCTCAGAAATTTTTTGGTATTGAATATGATAATTGGTTGATTTCCCTCAGAAACAAGACAGCTACAATTCAACCAATTGGTCATGTGAATGTTGGTGCCTCCTGTTACCTCACTTGCAGCTAGCATTCATACCTACCAAAGACTTTTGAGTAAGTTCTTAAGTTGAGTCTTTGGACATTGACACTTGCCCAGAAATAATGACCCAAACCTTGAACATACACTTGTGTCCTAGTATAATCTCTCCTTTGCAGTTAGCACTTATGCCTAATAGAGACTCTTGAGAGAGTTCTTAAGTTGAGTCTTTGGACACTTGATTATATTAAAAAGAAGTCTAAGATCATTACCTCCAACCTGAAGTTAAGGACTTTCCCATGCTACTTTTCTATTTTCTCCTATAGTGAATCATGCGACAAGCAAAGATTGACAGGTATTATACACATGTAATTCTCTAAATCTTGTTTGAGTGTGTTCTGATTATATGTCTCTAGTCAGATTTCATTGAATAGAGCTACTAGATTGAGTAGAATATAGTGTTTCCTGCGACTGTTTTGGTCATAGTATTTGGAGCAAAATCAATTTTTTTTTTCAAAGGAATTTTCTTTCACACTGAAAATTGTGCCTTCTTATTGCAGGCATTTGCTCTGGCAGGACTAGGGGGGTGGAAACTGCAGGGCATTGTGAAACCAAGTTAGCCTATAAAAGCCACAACTTTTAAGTTCTAACACATTCATACTAGTAGAAACTTTGCAAGGTGGGCAGGAGCCGGGAAGCACAGTTGCCATCTGATACAGCATAGGAAGTTACCCACGGTTGCTTTTCAGTGGCCGATGTTGCATCTTCTTTAATTGTTACACTCGTTAGAGATAAAAGTTTTGCATTTGCACTGATAGGTAAGTGTAGGTCTTTTATTGTTCAATTAAAGGGATATACGTGAGATTCCTCTATGCAATCTCATTTCAACGATCCGAGCTGTTGATGTTTTAGGTCTCCAAGACTAGATTATATGCAAAAAATTAATCGAATAATAAAATCTTAAAATTATCATGAATTATCCTGATATTAATTATTCTTGAATGGAAAGTCAATTATTTAGGCAGAAATATCACTTTGGTCATCGAACTATGGCTCGCTCGACACTTTGGTCATCCAACTTTTAAAAATTTCATTTTGGTCATCGAACTATATCATCACATATCACTTTGGTCATTCTGTCTGTTTTCTCTGTTAACTCCAAGGGTATTTTGGAGATTTAAAGGTTTACTCGCCATTTTTATAACTTAATCCAACTTTTCCCGCCTAAACATAAAACTTTAACCAATTTTGCCAACTTTTCCCTCCTTTTATAATTCCTCAATTTATTAAATCAATATTTTTCTTCCTATTATATTCCCTCACTTTGAATCATTCTCTGACTCGATTATTTTTCTTTGTTGCATGCTTTGATTATTGATGATGAATGCATGAATAAAAGGAAGGAAAAGTTGGCAAAATTGGATGGAGTTTTATGCTTAGGCGGGGAAAATTAGATTAAGTTATAAAAATGGCGGGTAAAACATTTCATCTCCAAAATACCCATGGAGTTAACAGAGAAAACGGAGAAAACTGACGGAATGACCAAAGTGATATACGGTGATATAGTTCGATGACCAAAATGAAGTTTTTAAAAGTTGGATGACCAAAGTGTCGAGCGAGCCATAGTTTGATGACCAAAGTGATATTTCTCCCAATTATTTATTTGGAAATCAAAGTTTGCATTTCAGACCTCTAATTTCCACATGAAATTCAACATTTCCCGACGAGAAACATCCTCTAGTAGGGATACCGTCATATACCAATACTCTCATCTCACATACCAAGTTCGAGGAGGTGAAGATGACGGTGACGAGCACTCATGTCAAAATGTTCTTGTTAGCCTAATGGGACGTGTTCGGATTTTTTTTTGAATCAAACCTAAATCGGGTGCCAATATATTCATCACAAGCCAGAATAGGCGGTTACATACCATTTCGCTGTTATTTATAGAAAGACAAGAAGCTAGTGGTAGTACCCACAAATGGTACGTACATATAGTCCTACTCATTGTATATTCAAATACGTAGAAATAGCGGATATCCTCTTTCGGTACTACTCCAAAGACGCTAAAGAGACATAGAGTGCACATTGGTGCTTAGTTTTCTAATACAAGGAATTATTGTAATTTAGACAAACTAAAAAACATATAAATGGGCTTAGGGCTAAAAACCCCAGCCTAAATTAGAAAGCCGGGCAGCCCTAAGAGTAAGAGGACCAATCTCAAGGCCCAGCAAGATAAATGGACCCAAGCCCAGACCATGTCTCCACCATGCCTGTAGCCGCCTATACAACGCAGGTACTTTTCCGCCGCCGACGAGCCCTGCCACGAACTAGTACCACCAGTTTCTCCACGAGCCGCGCCGCCCAAGAGAAAAACAAGAAACGCCGAGCTCCACGCAGCCTGTATTGAAGTTGAGCTCTGCCCCGAGCCCTATGCAGCCCACACCGCTGTCGAGTTCAAACCCCGAGCCCCACGAAGCCTGCACTGCTGGATCTGGAAATCCACCATAAGCGCGCCCAGACGCTCAATCCCCATGCTGGATCTGCACAAAAACAACGTCAAAACACCCAGAGACGCTGGCCAAAACTTGCCATGTTACGAGTCAAGTCTTGATCAGCCTTGAAGGAATATTTAATTAGGTTGGGTTGCTCGTTAGCATGTGTTAATGTCTAAATGTCTAGCGGTAGCCGGACCTTAGTTAACGCTGATCCGGTGGGCGGATCGATACTTGTGTTAATATTGTTGTTCCCGTTACCTGTCAAGTAAAATACAATGGGCTTTAGAGGGAGACCGCGCTGGGCGGTCTTCAACTCTCCGATGCCTAAGTTAGTCAATGTATTTATGTTGACAAAGTAACAGTAGGTAAGTATTGAATGCGTAATTAATGAGGAGAGAGGAGAGAACCTTTTATAGGTGAGGAAGAGACTGATCTTGTCTTTGTTTTCGATGTGGGACTGATATGCTTCAGTTCTCAGTTTCAGAAGCTTCTGATGCTAACTTGGCGCGGCGCGTGGCGGCGCGTCGGTGGCGATCTGGAGGCGGTCCGACGCCGAGGCTGTAGCCCGCCTGGCGGTGTGTCCGCATGTCATTCCTTTGGTTGGAATTAGTACCTTTGGCGGTACAATGAGCATGGCCCATTATAGCTAATTATGCTTGCAAATGTACATGTATGTACAGCATGGGACGCACGTGGCCATCATTAATTAGGCAGACTTATATTTTATTACAGCACTTAGTTTAATTAATTAAACTTGTATTAGGGTCTTTTCTTATTTGCTTGTCGGGGGAGACGTGGCTCCATCATAGCCATTTAGTCTAGTATATATGGCTGTACTAGGGTTCTGCGCAACCAGTTCTGAAGAAATATAATTTTCCTTTGCTTGTTTCAATTTTCCTTTCCTCTCTGCAATCGGTACCATCAACTGGTATCAGAGCTCTCGATTTTGGGGAGCGATGGTTAAACACAAAAGGGTGGGAGAAGCTCTTCCTCATGCTTCGGGAGAGCTCACCAGTGTGGAGTTCGATCTACAAGTGCACAAGGATGAGACTACGGCTAGACTTAATGAACTCCAATCTACTTTGAATGTGTATCAAGACTCTTTCAACTCATTCCGGACTGAGATGATGAATGAACTCAGATCTATGAAGGACACTTCAACTGTAGCTGTAGCTCACCTTGACTCCTCCCCACTGAAATTTGGGTCTTTGCCTCCTACGTCTGGCTCACCAATTTTAGCTGCGAGAATGGACTCGGCGTCTTCCACAAGGGCCTACACAACAACCACTGGAACCCCCATTGCTGGTAGTGTTTCTCAACCTCACACTTTATCCTTAAACCCACCAAACAATGAGGTAGCTCTAGTTGTTTCGAGTGAAATTGCTACTGGAAATGTTAATGCCTCTGTGAAATTGGGACCCAATAATGTGTTGTTTACAAATGCTTCTAGAGCCTTGGTACCTAACCCCATTAACATAGACAGTAGAAATAGGGAGGATGTGAATTTAAATCGTTCACAAGTGCAGAGTGAGCAACTTCAAACCCACTATTACCAGCATTCCAATTTTGGATCGCAACCTTTCAATCATTTCATTGGTCCGTCCGGACCTTATGCTATTCCCAACAGCCAACAGTTTACTCCTCACACGGACCAATGGGAAGCAGCTCTGATCCCTTCACTATATCCTATTCGAGACCCTTCTCTCACACACCCATGAGTTTTGTGGATATGCCTACACAACCACGACCAACTATGACAAACCACTGCTACTCACAGTCATTTATGCCACACTCTATGGCCACAACTTACCCTACTTTTGCCACTACTACAACTCCTATGCCACATAATTACATACCAAACTCACTGTCAGGATCCAACTTTCATCAGCAACAGTCTTATGGATATCAACAACAACTATTCCAACCACCCCATCACCATCACTTTGACCCGAGCTTACCAACTATGAAACAAATGAAGTTGGAGCTTAATGTTTTCAGTGGAGGGGACCCTGTGGAGTGGTTGAATAAGGCTGAACAGTATTTTGAATTTTATCAAGTGTCAGAAGATAGAAAATTAACCCTTGCTACTATGCACTTAACTGAGAAAGCCTTTGATAGATGGTTTATGTTTAAACATGAGTTCCCAAACACTTGGCTGGGGTTGGTTGATTTACTCATGAGAGAATTCAGTGGCCATAATGTCGTTGATTACCAAGCCACACTAGCCAGAATGTCACAGGTTGGGAGTGTGGAACAGTATATTGAGCAGTTCACTAAGTTGTCCAGGAGAGCTCTGGGATTCTCTCAACAACTTTTGCTTTCTTGTTTTTTGGGGGCCCTTAAAGATAACATCAGAGCAGATGTGAAGGTCCAGAAGCCTAGGACTCTATATGAAGCATGTGAGATGGCCAAAATATTCGAAGAGAGAGAGAGAGTTGAACCTCAGGCATAACTCTAAGGGAAATTTTGCTAACAGAAACAGCCATGTTGTTCAACCTAGACCTGCCACTGTAACAAATGCAGGTGGCTATTACAGAGGAGCACCACCCACTAATCTTGCTAGGATACAGGCTGCTCAACCAGTGGAGGCTAATAACCAGGGTGGTGGGAGCAAGAGGCTAACTCAAGCTGAGTACCAGGAAAGAAGAGCACGAAATCAATGCTTCTTTTATGATGAGATATTCCGGCCTGGCCACAATTGTAGAAGGGGCCAAGCTATGATAATTGAGGTCATGTAGGAAGAAGGAGAGATGCCAGGCCCGGATCCAAATGCTGAGGTGGGAGAGGTACAACACCCTAAGGAAGAAGTTGAAAATCAGGAAGTGGAATTGCAGGTTATGGGGGATGGAAGTCACACATCAACTATGCAACTGAAGGGGGAGGTTTATAACAGAAAGGCACATGTGTTAATCGATTCGGGAGCTTCCCACAACTTCATTCATCCTGCACTTATTAAGCAGTCTAAGGCCAAGTTTCAATCTATCCACCCTATCAGAGTTCGGCTTGCTAGTGGAGCAATTATGCACACTAAGGGACAGGTTACACTTGAGCTATGTCTACAACAATTTCATTTTTTTTTCTAATTTCTATATATTACCTATTTCAGGGTGTGAAATCGTTCTTGGGGCTACTTGGTTAAGGACTTTAGGAGACATAACATGGAATTTTGAGACCATGAGGATGAAGTTTCACTACAAGAAAAAGGAATATGCATTGCAAGGTGAAACTGAAACCCAAGCTGTCGTGGTAGGTTGCAAGGTAATGTCTAGGTAACTCAAGAAGGAGAGGGAAGCTATACTAGTCCAACTCAACACGGCAATAAATTCCCCGACCAAGGAAACAACTCACCCTGATATTTTGAAGCTGATCCACAAGTATTCTGAGTTGTTCGAGACTCCTAGTTCTCTACCACCAGCAAGGCCACAAGATCACAAGATTGAGCTAATACCTAACACAACAGCCATAAATGTTTGAACCTACATGTATCCCCACTTTCAAAAGGCAGAAATTGAAAAAATTGTGCAAGAATTGTTGGATGCAGGAATCATCAGACCAAGTGTAAGTCCATTTTCATCACCTGTATTGCTGGTTAAAAAGAAAGATGGAACTTGGAGGATGTGTGTGGATTATAGGTCACTCAATGCAGCTACAGTGAAAGACAAATACCCTATACCGGTTGTGGATGAATTGATCGATGAAGTACATGGGGCCACTGTGTTTACCAAACTAGATTTACGATCCGGCTATCATCAAATTAGAATGGCCGAGCAAGATATTAGCAAAATGACATTTCAAACTCATTCGGGTCATTATGAATTCCTAGTGATGCCTTTTGGGTTGACAAATGCGCCTTCCACCTTTCAATCAGTAATGAATGAAGTGTTACAGGATTACTTGAGGAGATTTGTGTTAGTCTTCTTTGATGATATCTTAATCTACAGCCGTACCTTGCGACACATCTTCTGCACTTGGAGCTAGTCTTCTAATGACTATTACAACACTCGCTCACTGTGAAAGAAAGCAAATGCAGCTTTGGCACTTCAAAGGTGGAGTACCTCGGGCATGTCATTAGTGCGGCAGGAGCAGTTGTGGATCCCTCCAAGATTGAGTGCATTAGGAAATGGCCAAAACCAAAGAATCTCAAACAATTAAGGGGATTCCTAGGGTTAGCTGGATATTACAAAAAGTATGTGAGGGGGTTTGGAATTATCACTAAGCCTCTAACCAACATGCTTAAGAAGGAGGGATTTCATTGGACCACGGAAGCTTTGAAGGCATTTGAGACTTTAAAGGAAGCTCTAATATCCACTCCAGTTTTGGCCATTCCAGACTTCTCCAAGGAGTTTGTAATTGAGTGTGATGCGTCTGATTTGGGTCTAGGTGTAGTATTATCTCAGGAAGGGCATCCTGTTGCCTACATGAGCAAGGCATTGGCTCAAAGACACCTAGCCCTTTCGGTCTATGACAAAGAAATGTTGGCTGTTGTCTCGGCAGTGCAGCATTGGTGGCCTTACCTACTAGGGCACCATTTCAAGATATACACAGATCACAGGACCATCGAGCATTTCTTAAACCAAAGAATCACCACTCTAGCTCAACAAAAAATGGCTACTGAAGTTAATGGGGTACGACTACTCTATACAATATAAGGCTGGGAAGAGTAACGTTGCTCCTGATGCCTTGTCCCGCACCGTAGATCTTGCAGCGATTAGTGGAGCTTCACAGCCAATTCACAAGTATGTTTTAGAAATACAACAAGCCTATAAGCAAGACCCCGAGGCCTCTCAAATCATGCAATACCTGCAAATGGATCCCCATAGTAAGAAGCACTACTCACTCGTCAACTCCCAACTATTTTACAAAGGACGAGTTTATGTCCCTACTATTGACAATTGGAGACATAAGGTCATGGTGGAGTTTCATGAAGGCTTACTCGGAGGTCATGCAGGGAGGACAAGAACAAACAAACGCATACACAGGAACTTTGCATGGTCTGGTATGCAAAAAGATGTCAAAATCTTTGTGGCTAACTGTGATATTTGTCAACGAAATCACTATGAAACAATCCTGCCTCCCGGATTGCTACAACCACACACTATTCCTGAGAAAGCTTGGAGTGTAATATCAATGGATTTCATTGAAGGGTTGCCAAAGTCCGAAGGGAAATCAGTGATATGGGTTGTGATCGACAAACTCACCAAGTATGCTCACTTTGTCCCATTGTCTCATCCATATACAGCCGTGTCTGTTGCCAGGGCTTTCATCGGTGAAATATTCAAGCTACATGGGCTGCCTGAGGATATTATCTCAGATAGGGTCCTATATTTCTCAGCCTATTTTGGGAATCCTTTTTCAAATTGCAGGGCGCTAAACTCAGTCGATCTACAGCTTACCACCCTCAAATAGATGGACCAACTGAAAATCTAAATCGAACATTGGAGCAGTACCTACGATGTGTTGTGGGAGATAAACCTCACACTTGGGTGCAAGCCTTGCCGTGAGCTGAATTGTGGTATAACACTGCGTACCACTCAGCCTTGAGGATGACTCCATTCCAGGCACCATATGGCTATGCACCACCTCCCATAATTCCCTACCTACCAGGCTCCACAGCAGTAGCTTCAGTGGATGAACAATTGAGGAACAAAGATGAATTACTAGCAGTGATTAAAAGAAACTTGCAGAGGGCACAATCCAGAATGAAAGGGCTATATGATAAGAAACACACAGAACGAGAGTTTCAAGTGGGAGATTGGGTCTATTTGAAGCTACAACCCTGTAGACAGCATTCTATGCCTGCAAGTGTGTTTCACAAGCTCTCTGCCAAATTCTATGGACCATTCCAGGTGGTTGAGAAAGTTGGTCAAGTAGCCTACAAGCTACAATTGCCCTCCACTGCCAAAATACATAACGTGTTTCATGTGTCACTATTGAAGAAAAAAATTGGTGACCATGTGGAAGTGGAAACCCAGCTACCTAACATGAGTGATACATCCACTTCGAGGTGGGCACCCGAATCAGTTTTGCAGACCAGAATGGTGAAGAGAAATGGTGCAGCTGCTACACAGTGGCTTATACAGTGGTTCGGTACTTCTCCGGCAGAGGCAACATGGGAATTTTCTCAAGAAATCATGCAAAGGTACCCTCAGTTTAAGTTCTAATTGAAAAAAACTTGAGGACAAGTTTGATGTGATGGGGGGAGCACTGTTACGAGTCAAGTCTTGATAAGCCTTGAAGGAATATTTAATTAGGTTGGGTTGCTCGTTAGCATGGGACGCATGTGGCCATCATTAATTAGGCAGACTTATATTTTATTACAACACTTAGTTTAATTAATTAAACTTGTATTAGGGTCTTTTCTGATTTGCTTGTCGGGGGAGACGTGGCTCCATCATAGCCATTTAGTCTAGTATATATGGCTGTACTAGGGTTCTGCGCAACCAGTTCTGAAGAAGTATAATTTTCCTTTGCTTGTTTCAATTTTCCTTTCCTCTCTGCAATCGGTACTAGGGTAGATCCTCATCATGCCACCAACCATCTTGCCAAAAAACCTCAAGACAACCCCTTCTCTTCAGACTAAAAACCCTTGGGCAATGAAGTACCCGTCCTGCAGCCAGCAACAGGGACAACGAGGCAATGCTGGCGTTACCCATGGCCGCCACCGGACATGAAACGTTTGGAGGTGTTGGGTCTCTCTTGCGGCGCTAGGGCTAAGTATAGAATGTTGGGACGTGTTCGGATTGAAATAGCAGGGAAAACCAAAACACTAGGTCGGTTAGCTAGCTGGGCCTTACAAATCAGTACCCATTTTTTAAGGCCCAACTCTAAATCCTTAATGGCTGTGACGCTCTGGCCCTCTACTCCTTCTTCTTGTTAGGGAACTCAACTCCGGCTGCCCAGCAAAGCGCTGCTGTGTTAAAATGCTGGTTACGTCCGCCCGAACACTCCTCAGAAGGCGGCTATGCTCTATTGAGTTGTTAACAGATTCTACGTCAAGGAGAAGTGGTATTAACTGTAGTAGCAGTACCTGGGCGGCACCTAATGTTGAAGAAGATGTTGCTGCTGCTTCTTGTTCCTCGTCTGAGTCGGTGTCGGTCGCCTCCCCCTCAGTCAGGAATAATATGCTCCGACGACGACGTTTCGGTATTCGGAGGAACAACGAGAACCGGAGCACAAAGGATACGGATGCCGTAGAGCTGGCATTGGACTCAGTGGTGAAGATCTTTACTGTGGCGAGCAGCCCTAACTACTTCCTGCCCTGGCAGAACAAGTCCCAACGAGAGACCATGGGTTCCGGTACTCTCTCATTTGGTTTTTCACTTACCAATTTTTCACATTCTGCTATGCATACTACTCTACTCTTCTGTCATACACTAAAGGAACAAAAAATGAAATTATTGTAGCAGCTCAACCAGGCAAAGGAGTTATTGTCAACAAAAACAATCTCATTTCGGTTCCCAACTTGTTCCAAACCTTTGAATTCCGTCTTGGATTTTAGATTTTATTTTTTGGATTAACTCCATCAAATTATTTTACTTGCACAATTCACTCTTACTTAGAGATATTTTTTTATCCAGGATTTGTAATGGCCGGCAAGAAAATTCTTACAAACGCTCATGTAGTTGCTGATCATACATTTGTTCTAGTAAGAAAGCATGGCTCGCCTACCAAGTATAAAGCGCAAGTTGAAGCTGTTGGTCATGAATGTGATTTAGCCATTTTGAGTGTTGAAACTGAAAAGTTCTGGGAGGGTATGAATTCCCTTGAGCTAGGGGATATTCCTTTTCTGCAAGAAGCTGTTGCTGTTGTTGGATATCCTCAAGGTAACAATAAAATTTACTATTACCACTCTGTTTATTTTATATCAGATCCAATAATAGATCAGTGAAGAGAAACAAAGAAGTTAAATTAATCATAGAATTCATTTCAATGTTTAGAACCATATCATATCAGAACAGAACAGATCTGATCAACAAACAATGTTTCATAATCTAGTCCTCATTTTCTCTATGCTGCAGACTTATCCATTCATGTTTCTCATATGTACAATTTACTTCAATCCATCCTCTGGGTTATCTTCACCAAGTCCATGAATTGCCGGTTAACGCTACCTTATGCACATCTATGAAGGAATGTTATATTCCACCATAGGTTATCAAATGGATTTATGAGAAACTAATCGTCTGATAATATCCGTACTTTTATTTCTGTTATGTGCAGAAATAGGAGTGGAACTATTCTTCTGATAATATCCTTATTACAGTTTTGTTAGCTTTATTTCCCGACTAGAGTGAATGTCCCTAGAATGTCTGCATAACTTTTCTCAGTTTGATACTGTTATGCAAGAGAAATTTTTTAGTTTTGGCTGTGATGAACCAATGAAATACCAATGGTTTGATACGTGTTAAATTCTCCATCATTTTTTTTTATAGATAGACGAATTGGTTCAATAACCAAAACTTCTCTTTTGATCAATTCTGTTAGCGTTAAATTTTTCTGAATCATCAGAATACCAAGACTCATTTTTCCCCTTTGACATTTTTTATGTTTTTATTTTTGGTGTGGGTCTTTAGGAGGAGAGTTCAAACTCCCTCCTATTCTTGATGCCTGTGATGATAGTAGAATAACATGCGACAAAGAAGTGTTCTGGTCTCTAGTAACAAATACTTTCAGCCCCATATTTAAAAAATGGTTGTGTACGATTCAGATTGGTTCAATGGTTGCACAGTGGCCTACTATGCAGGTTACGACGCCCCTTTCCAATGTGAACAACCAAACTTTTTTTGGAACGTCTAATGAAAATTACGGAAGTCTCCTGAACATTAGATTGGACTCATAGGCACTGATAGAAAAAATTCCATAAAATATGAGAAGTTCTAGAATACTGACTTTAACTTATACAAAGCGGAGGAAATATGAAATAAGACTCTTTAACAGAGCTACTTGATGGTAAATTGAAACGGATATTTCTAAATTCTTCAATTTTGTATTTTCTTGTTACTTCGAAGAAAAGATTGATTTTTCATTGATGTCACAGCTGTTTTTTTTTTTTTTTTTTCATTGTACATATGCTTGGATAGCGCTTTTGCTTCTCTCAATACTACCTTGAACATTGCTTCTTTACTTGTCCTTGTGTAAAGCCTTCTATCCAGGTAATTAGTGCACATAAGGTCCAGACGGTGGAGTTTTTCGTTCACTGAATTAATAGGGAAAGTCTGGGGTATACCGGAAATGTTTGTTAAAAAAAATAAAAATTAATCAATGCTTTGGTTTTGGCCACAGGTGGGGACAATATCTCTGTTACTAAAGGTGTTGTTTCCAGGGTTGAACCTACACAATACGTTCATGGTGCAACCCAGCTTATGGCAATACAGATTGATGCAGCAATAAATCCCGGAAATAGTGGTGGCCCAGCAATCATGGGAAATAAAGTTGCTGGTGTTGCTTTCCAAAACCTTTCTGGTGCAGAGAATATTGGGTGAGTCATATTCTGGTTCAGATTGCCAATTATAGTTTTCATAGCATTATAGGACAGTTTCTTTTACAATCGTTACCTTTTAGCCATACATGTTGATTATTCTGTTTACACCTAAAAACATATATTATACTTTGGACCACGTGAGTGACATGACATGATCTTTGTCTTAAATCTGAAAATTAATGCAAACCTCTGTAACTTATAGTAGACTGTAGAAGCATTATTTCACTTGTCTATTTTCTGATTTCAACCAAAGGCATAAATTCATCACCAAGCATCTTTTAGTCCAAGTTTAAGCATTTGCTTCCTTGAACCTCGATCTTGTGTCAGGGTATTGTTCATTTTTGGCTAACATGTCATTGTCTTCATCTGTTGGAATTTCCAGTTATATAATTCCTGTTCCTGTAATAAAGCATTTTATTGCTGGAGTTGAAGAAAGAGGTAAATATGTTGGATTCTGCTCTCTAGGTTTGTCATGCCAGCCTACTGAAAATGTTCAACTCCGGAACCACTTTCAAATGCGTCCTGAAATGACTGGGGTACTAGTGAGCAAAATCAACCCTCTTTCGGATGCCCACAAAGTCTTAAAGAAAGATGATGTTGTTCTTTTCTTTGATGGAGTTCCTGTAGCAAATGATGGAACAGGTTGTCACTTTTACTATCCGTAACTGCAATAACTTTTTCTTTTCTTTTGTGTGGTTCTGGTTCATGCTGTACCAAAAGTAATGTCTTATTGACTCATTTCAATGAAATTGTAAAAATATCTAGTGAAATCAACAACAGAAAGTTGAAACCGTCAACACAAACGCTGCCAATGTTGTGCATCATTTGGATTGTCTGATGTGTTATTTCCAACCAAATTGTTCTCTGAGTTACCAAGCCACTCTTACGAGGAGTTTGGTAATGCTGTGGTATTTCAGAATCAACTAATAAACTTATACAGATGTACTATTAAACAAGAAAATGTAATTGAAAAGCATTTTCAAATAGGGGCATATTAATAGGTTTACGTAGGTGTTAAGAAGACAACATATGAGTATCAGCAGGTGGTCTGCCTAGGTATCTCCAACAAGGTCATTAGGTTGGGCCAGGCTTTACTATAAAAGTTGAAAAATATTTGGTGGTTAATGTAAAATGTCATGATCGTATTAACACATTGTCCATTTAGCATGGTACAGGATTTTTTTTTGTTTCCAGTTATATGTTTTTCCTCTTATGTTTTTAATCTGTGGTATGATTTCAACACAATGCAGTTCACTTCAGGAACAGAGAGCGGATAACATTTGATCATTTGGTGTCCATGAAGAAACCCAATGAAACAGCTGTAGTTAGAGTTTTGAGGGATGGCGAAGAATATGAATTCAGTATCACCCTTCAACCTGTAAGTCATGGGTACTATTTTTGCATGCTTACTTGATTTAGTGGGTTTTCTATCATGAAGAATAAGTATAAGCTAGGCGTCCTTTGGAGTTGCATAAGATTATTATTTTTATTTTTATTTTTATATTATTGTATTTTCTGTCTTGCAATTCAAATAGAGTAAAACAAGTTGTTTAGGAAAAAAAAAAAAAACTCTACTGAAACAACAAGTCAAGAAATTTATGTACCATATCATTAATCCAATAGCTGTTAGCCTGCCCATGGTGAGAGTGGATAATGATTAGTTGGTGCTATAAGTGCAACAAAGATGGAAAGTTGGTTGTTCGCTTGCTTGTAAACTCTTGTTTGTGATATGCGGTGTTTGCAGTGTTTATTGTTTGGCATGCCTACGTTATATATTTCTGGTTTAACTTTATGGTGGTTGGAAAGGGATTGTAAGGAATTAAAGTGTGGTGTAAGGATGTGGGGATCTGTGGAACAATATCAGAATGGTGTTCCATATATCACAATTTTACTAATAAATTGCTTAGATATTTATACATGTGACGTTTGCTAGATTATTTCTTGTTTAATTGTACCTTAAAGATCTAGATGTCCTGAAATTTTGGTCTTTGTTACCTTGTCGCACTTGTGGTATCTAGCTTCTTGTCTACATTGTCACTCTTTGCCATGTTTCAAATGAAGTTTCTTGTTTGTACCATTAAAGGAGAGAAAAGCACAAGAAGATTAGTAATATTTGAGACTAGCCAGTTTCAGAAGAGAAAAAAGATTTGTAAACTCACTAAAGTAGTACCTGCAACCATATGGATTGTGTTCTGCTGTCATTATGCATTTTGGATTTAGCTTTTATACTTGTAAATGCTTGAACTGCCATCTTCTTGCATGGGTAATGAAGATGACATATAAATAGATGAGTGGTTGTTTGATTAGTAATGAAGATCTTCTTTCCCATGCAATTTATAGTTACCTTCTTATTGTTTTATTTATTAGATGTTCAATTATGCAGTTACAACCGTTAGTTCCAGTTCATCAGTTCGATAAACTTCCTAGTTATTACATTTTTGCTGGTTTGGTCTTTGTTCCGCTCACTCAACCTTACCTTCATGAGTATGGAGAAGATTGGTATAATACTTCACCTCGTAAATTATGCGAAATCGCATTGAGGGAACCACCTAAAAGAGCTGGTGAACAGATTGTCATCCTTTCTCAGGTCTGCTATATTTTTTGTTATTATTATTATTATTTTTTTGAAGTACTACTTTTGAATGTTCATTGTACTATTAAATGAAATTCACGACTTATGTAAAGTTGTGAATTTCATTTAAGTTATCTGACCCAAAATGCATTTTCTTTTGAGTTAGGCAATGTCCTTTTTATAATGAATTTTGTCCTTCCAATTTCTGACCTGGGTAATTTATCTATTTTAATAAAGTCAAGCCTCTTTTGGATTTGGATCCAGTTCCCAGATAGACATTTTTGTTACCAGGATCGATAGTCTTACTCACCTAAGGGACAATTTTAAGGGACTGTGAGGGATAAGTAGATCTTAGCAACATGTATTAAATTTAAATGTTGAAATTCTAACAACTTTAAACTGTGCATATATTCTCAACCGTCATATGCACTTGTCCCTTACAGTCCCTAAAAAATTGTTCCTTAAGTGAGCAGCTCTGTCAGGATCGATCCAACAACATGAGAACTCAAAATATTAGTATTTTAGCAAACAATGTAACGGATGCTCCTCCTCAAAATACATAATTGGCATTTTAAAATACCATAACTTTTGTAAAATACTGTTACTTTAATTTTTTTAATTTTATTATGTTTTCATAATTTTGGCTTTAGTAAAAGAACGATTAAGTTTGTTCTACATGTCCACTTTATAAAATGTGGATGTTAACATGGATACATTAGAATACATGACTGCCTGTTGTTACTTGGTACACTTAAATGCAGATGTTTGTATTCATAATATTATCTTTGTGTGACCGTACACACATGAATATAGATATGTCATGCTTGTTTCAAGGAAAACACCTAATTATAACAAAAATGAAATTGACATGAAATGATTGAAATAGGTTACTGGAAAAGACTAATTACCATTGTTCTGATGAATTGCAGCTGTATGTCCTATATTATGAGTTGCACCACCTTTGGTTTATCAGAAAAAATGCAAATGCTAAACTTTAACCTTCTACCATGCTAGTCCAAATGCAGAAGTCTTTTTCAATTGGCTAGGTGGTGAAATTTGAATTATAGTTTTAATTGGTTTAGGTACTCATGGATGATATCAATGCTGGATATGAACGTCTTGCAGAGCTGCAGGTATGAGCTAATCTCTCAGTTACTGCAACTGTTATATCACTTAGTTTTAGGGTTCATTAGTATTATTAATGTTTCTTGAGGTTAATGCATAACACAGAAGTTGAGACTCTTACACATGCACTTGTTTATGTGTGGTGGAATATATTGTGGCAGGTTAAGAAGGTTAACGGGATAGAAGTTGAAAATTTGAAACATTTATGCCAACTTGTCGAAAACTGTAGTGAAGAGAGCATGCGTTTTGATTTGGATGATGATAGAGTTGTTGTGTTGAACTATCATTTAGCAAAAGTTGCGACTTCAAAAATTCTAAATTGCCACAGGATACCCTCTGCAATGTCTAATGATCTTTTAGAGAAATAAAATAACTTGCAAACACAGTTGATTTGCCAAAGCTGTGATTTGCCCGCACCTCTCTCCTAAATTGAAGGGCAAGGATCTTCCTCATAATATCTTGTTCGCAACGGACAAGGAATATTTTTATCTATTTCTTGTTGTGGGTAGGAAATGTGATACTTTTTATTTTATTTTTCTCATTAGTACTGGCGTTTATATTCATTTGACATACTAATATGTAGTTTTTGTTGTGCAAATATATCCCTTAACTTGGCAATGAAATTATAGTAACCCCGAACTCAAAATGGATAGTATGGTAATGCGTACAACATTGAGGCCTTTTGGCCTTGGGGATCTTGCACTTGCTCTTCAAAAATGGCGTAAAGTGTCCAACTTTTATAATCGCTAAGCCTCATACACGATCCGCGACTGCCCGTGTGGATGGTGAAGCCTCTTAATTGTCACTCACTTCGTTAATTATTTATTTAGTATTTGTGTTTCTCTGTTTTTTTTTTTCAAAAATTATTTAGATTTCATTATGAGTACCAGTAATGCATGCACAGCTTAAAATCTCCTAGATTTGGATATTATATGCTATTTATTGACCTCACAATAGTTGATTTAGATATAAAGTGGATTTTCTATAGCTTAGACCAATGTATTAAAAGGCGCGCCTAAGACCAATGTATTAAAAGACGTGCTTTAAGGCTTCGAAAGCGTGAGGCGTATGAGAAATTGTCTCTATTTTGCAGCTGAGGCGCAGAGGCGCTCAAGGCAGCGATGAAGGTGCGGAAGGAGGCGAAATCGGGCCTTAAGGCGTCATGAGCGAACGCTGGGGAATTTTTTCTTTTTCTTAAAACATGATTAAATTCAAAAACTAATTGCATAGAATCGTAGATCATGACGAGAGGAGTTAGTTTCATACCACATGCAGCTCAATTGGTGGCCGGAGTCGCTAGAATTTGCTGTGAAACCGTAGGAGTGTTCAAGCATCTTAGCGTCGATTTGCTCTCCAAACCATACGGTTAGAAGAACGAAGACAGAAGATAGGATGGCGACACCGAGACGAAGAGATTGGCGCCGGTGCGTCGGCCTGAGATGGCTGGAAGGCGAAGTTCCGGCCAGAGCTCCTTCGCGGGTTTCCAAGTCGAGATCCGGGTCACGTGTTTTAGGGTTTTTGGAACTATCTGGATCGTTTGATTCGATCTCCACCTTATATACCCACTCTTGATTGAATTTCGACTGCTCCGATCAAGCGATGGCTAATTTTGACGGCTCAGATTGCACCATGGCATTTTCTTCTTATTTTAAATGAATTTCCATAATTTGCTAACTTCAGAAATTCATAATAAATATTTCAGGTGTAAGAAAAATTCACTGAAAATTTCCACAAGCTCGTTGCGTTGCGTACTTTATTATCGGACTCTTAATTTGAAGATTCCACTTTGTGGTAATTTTCGTAAATTATTCCCGAGCCTTAAAATAATTACCGAGATCAATTAACTTAATCTCGACTAATTACACATCCACTCCTTAAATATCTGCCGGGGCTCACAGTTATGTGCAATTGGAATTTGAATTTGGATTTGTAATGCAATGTTTGATTCACTACCCTGCAATATTATGAAACAGGGTTCCTTTTGATTCACTTTTTTCCTTCCTTTCACTCCTTAATCATATGAAACAGGGTTCCAAATCGAAAAGCTTCGGTTACAGATTTGGGTTTCTTTCTTTAGCCGAATGATCACATGAACTTTCTCTCATTTAGGCTTTTGTTGAATTATATGGTTTTAGTACTTTCTTATTATGAATGGATGACAATTTATAAAGTTTTTTTGGTTACAATACATGTTCTATATATAAGACTAATGATTACATAAATACAAGGCTTTTATACGTAAGGCGTAAGCATTGTTGCACTTGAAATAGATATTGAAGTGCAACAGTGCTTAACCTAGAGGGAAACTACGTCCACTTGAAGTGTTGCACTATATGAGTTTGGGCCTTGCAGCCCAACAAGATTACAAAGTATGTAATGGGGTGGTTATCTAAGTGGGAGGAGGGATCCCTTTTATAGGCAAGAGAACCCCTCTCATTTACGTTTGCTTCAATGTGGGACAAAGAGTCTCATTTGTAGTCTTCAAAGCATGTTGTGAAGGCAAGTTGGCAAGGCTGAGAAGGTTGCTTCCCGGAGAGGTCTTGGCCTCCTCCGACCACCACGGGGTAGATTGGATGTCGGGCTACAGGATGTATGTCTCAGTTGGGCCCCAGCATAGCTTGTGGGCCCCCCTAAGAGAGTGTTACTTATGCTTGGTGATGTAGCAAATCTTCCATACTATTGGATGTATGTACAAGTCCCCAAGTAAGAGGAGTTTATTGGTTGGAGAGTTATAAACATGATGTCATCAAGCATAAGTGTCGTTCAAGAGGCGCTGAGCCCCTACAAGTCCCTGAACTCTGTAAGCAAGAAGGGATTCTTCAACCTGTAAAACAAATATAGGAACATGTGCACATAGAATGCTTGTTGTATTGGGCAACATATGTGAGTTGCATTGATATGCATTGGCACATACGAATGTACGAGGTGCATGATACATATCGATGTAAATATGTGACTAGCGCCGAGTATGATCTGTTGGTATGCATATCGGGAGCACAAGACTATCCTAACCAGTGCAGAGTAAAGAAAGAGCTCATAGCTAGGGGTCCTGATACCCCTTGGGGCGATATCGGGAACACCAAACTTTCCACACTGAAGGAAATGAAACCAAGCTCCCACAAATCTGCTACATTAAAGTCATTTCCAACAACCCAAAGAGGTAACTGTTTACTATCGCTTTCTATTATCATTATCTTATAACGATATTGACTTAGGCATCAGAGCTGTACTTACATAAGCATTTGCCAAACATAATTAGCTATAATGAGCCACACTCATACTATCGCCAGTGGTACCAATAACCATCAATGGTGTGACCTACCTAAACACAGCTAAACAAGCTATCACCGAAGCCCCGGCTCACCTCCAGATCACCACTGACGCGCCGCCAAGCGCTGCGCCAAGATCTCCTCGCTGAAGCATCAGAAGCTGGGACCTGAAGCATATGAATCCCACATCGAAAACAAGGAAGAGGTCAGCCTTTTCCTCACTTATAAAAGGTCTACTCCTTTCTCCTTATTAATTACGCATTCACTACTCACTTACTGTTATTCTGTCAACATAAATACTTTGACTAACTTAGGCATCAGAGAAGATAGGACCGCCCAGCGAGGTCTCCCTCTGACGCCCTTTGCATTTTACGTGACAGGTAGCAGAAGCTTTAAGAATATCACAAGTAGCGGTCTGCCCACCTAACCAACGTTAATCGAGATTTAGCTACTGCTGAATCTTAGACATTAACATTGGCGCTGTCTGTGGGAACCTTTGAGCAAAAGGCCATCCCACCACAACAATCACCATGACTAACGGTAGCTGGGGAAATGCTGAAGGGTAAGTGGACCTGTCCGTCAACCCCCAACCCACCAACCCAGCGGCTAACGTCAACCGTGCCTTATTCAACACTCCAATCAATCCTAGTGTGGAGTTGCAGGCCACCCCCCAAATCCAACAAACCCAAGTCTCAGCGGAGGCTCATTCGGGCAGCAATCGTCACCCACTTGGCCAAGACCTCACCGCTATGTATGAGCTGGCACTGGCGGACTTCCGTAAGGCAAATAGGGAGTGTGAATAGGAGCGCAAGGAAAAGGCTGAGGCCCAGAAGCAGGTGGCCACACTGATGTCAAAATTCGACGAACTAAAGAAGGCATTGGAGGCAAACGCTAACCCAGTGCAGAGTGAGCAATCGCAGAGTACCAGGCGTAGTCGACCCAACGTCAGCAGATTGGTACCTACATTAATCATACAGATGCCGGTACCGCTGAACTGTCATAGCTACTGGGAATGGGTCCACCTCCCCCACCCCGACTAATGATAGAACAAGAGGCAGAGTTACAGCCGCACACCAACCGCTCCGCAGCCAGGGCTAGAACTGAAGGTAATCCACCTGCCCCCAGGCGAGAGCTAGCGCATCGGAACCTCCAAGCGGGGACTGCTGGCTACTCAACCGCCGTAATCCTGGAAAGAATACAGCAATTAGAACAAAGGCTAATCCGGGCACAGGCAGACGCCCCAGTGCCAATTCCAAACCAGCTCTTTGCTTCTAGGCCAGGGCCATTCACTGCCAGGATCCTGTAGGCAGTCCGACCAGCACATGCAAAGACACAAAAAATGCCACAATATATCGGCATGACTGACCTTTTTGTCCATATGGACAGCTTCAAGAAAGTCACTAATAACAAGGGATTTGACGATGCCACCCTCTGCCACTTGTTCACTGAAATGTTAGATAGTGACGCAATGAGTTGGTTCTTTGAATGCCCGCCGGGATCCATCGACTCATTCCACGCATTATCAAACGATTTCCTATCACGGTTCATTCTGTTGGCCCCGGACATCAAAACACAAGTCAGTTGTTCAATGTCAAATAGGGTACAGAAGAAACATTGAAGGCATTTATCACAAGGTGGAGAGTGGCGACATCTTAGTGTCTCTTGCTGGCAGCCTTTAAGCAAGGACTCCTAAAAGGACCATTTCTATATCATCTCAATTACAATCATCCAAAGGCCGCGTATGACCACGTCATGAGCAAGGCCGTCATCCAAAGGCAGAGTTCATCACATACGGAGAAACCCCACCACCACCGCCAACGCCAGCAAAGTCCACTCAACCCTCCTCAATCTAGCAAGAGACAACTAACAAAACCCCTGCTACGCCGCCAACTGATAAGAAGAGAGAGTGGCAACAAGGTAACTACCAGAGCAAGCAGTAAAAGGACCAGCATTACCACAAGGGCAACCGCTCATTCCACGGGGATAACCGTAACAAACAGATGGAGTCCTCCCAACGGTATGCAATGTTTACAGTCCTCACAGTTTCGTATGAAGAGATATACGACCATTGCAAAGACTAGATCCCACTGCCACCCCCAAGAAGGTACCCAAGGGTGGGAAAATTGAGAAACACAGGCAAGTGGTGCAAATATCATGAGGACAGCCGTCACAACACCAACAACTGCAACGCTCTCAAAACGACAATTGAGACTTTGTATCGTGATGACAAGTTGGACCAGTTCAAGGTGCATCAGCCACCTCTAGTGGTCGCCAACATTGAGCCCATGTGTCGCATCAACACCATTGACGACGGTGCTCCGATCACCAACATGTCTCATAGGGCAAGAAAGCGCTATGCACGCGCTAACCACCCCAAATAAATTTGCAACAACCGCTAAACTACCAAAATTTGGGTGGGAACCTATTACCTTCTCTAAGGAAGAAGAGCGCGGAGTACATCTACCCCACGACAATCCGTTTTTGATCGACGCCATGGTCGATAAATGGTAGGTGGGAAGGGTCCTCGTTGACAGTGGATCCGCTGTCATTGTCATCTTCAATGGCTGCTACAACCAACTCCAATGGAATAGAAAATTACTCCAAGATCACGAGCCCTTGCTCATCTTCTCCGGTAACGTCACACAACCACTGGGTTCTGACTACATGCTCTTGGTCATCGGAGCTAGCCCATGTACAGCGGAGATACATACAGAGTTCATCGTTGTCGACTGCTTCAGTTCATATAATGCCATCATCAGTCGACTAGCACTCAACAAGCTAAAGTGCATCATCACCGGGTATATGCTTCTCATGAAGTTTCTCACACCCAATGGAATGGGATGCATGAAGGGAAGTCAACAGCTGGCACGAGAGTATTATTCAACAACTGTGGCACAGACAACACACCGCCATGAGATCCTAACAGTAGGAAATTAACCATGTGCCGTTAACATATGCAATTAAAGATCCTAGGGACGACGAGGAGAAATATGTGAAAAAGGAACTTATCAACTCGGAAACATCCTTGAAGGTTATTAGTATCTCTGACGATCACCCTGAGCGGACGGTCCGCAATGGTGCTTAGCTAGCCCTAGAGATAGTGTGAGCCCCCGAAAAATTTCGTTTAAATTTTGAAGGTAAATTTTCGCCAATAAGATTTTCGCAAGGCGATTTAAGTGACGAAATCTATTTCGGAAATTGTTTTGGTGTCGAGACCACCTATTAGGCCGAAATTTAAATTTTGGACCAATGTTCTTTCATTCGGGCCTAGGGTGAAGTCGCGAAATAATTTAGGAGGTTTCCGACGAAAACTAGTAAAAGAAAAGTTACGAGCCCAAAACCCGAAAGGAATCAGTAAGGAGATTTCCGTAATTCGTCGCAAGGGCAAGATGGGTATTTCACGAACATGAGTATAAATAGAAAAGGGGCAACTAGAAAACCCTAGAGCCCTCACTCTATCCCTCTAAGCTGCACCCCTCTTCTCTCTCCCCTACCCATCTCTCTCGTCTTCCCTCTGCAACCACAGGAAACACAGCGTTCGACCACCATCTTACAAAAACCACCACCACCAATCAACTCAATACCTAAATCCGAACCAAACCCAAGAGGAATCGAAGCCATGCATCGACCCCGACCTCTCTTGGCCATCATCGGAGAACTCTACCTCCGGTCACCACCAACCGATCCAGCACCCAAATCCGACCCAATCCCGACCCTTACCGTAGACATACACCGCTGGCAGCCTCCGTGCGCGACAACCCAAAACTACACGCCACCGTTGGTAGACCCTCGCCGTTTTCCGACAATTTCCTCGCCCTTCCGCCACTATCATTCTCCTTTGCAAGAAAAGAGGAGAAAAACCCAGAGACTCTTCGCCGCCGACGCCTTTCGATGCTGTTCGAGCCTCATCGGAGCTCTCGGCTCTGCATGTCTTCGTTTTCCGGCCTCCCGTCCAAATTGAGCTAAACCACCTCCATAGTTTGAACCAGCGTTTCACAATTTACACTAGCCCAAAAAATCTAGACCTCTAGCTCCGGCCAGAACCACCGCACGCGCCGCCGCTAGCGCGTGAGCCACTGCAGCTCCGCCTCTCGTGTTGCCATACTCCCAGTTCGTCATGATTAGGTAATTGTCGCACCCTCCTTTAGTTGAAACATCCAATTTCAGTTTGAATTAGAAACCCTAACCTACTGCCATTTAATTTGGAATTGAGGTTTATGGAATCTGGAAAAAGAAGAGAATTAAAGCTTTGGGGAAGAGAGGAGCTACTGGGACAGTTTCGATTTAAATCGATCAAGGTGAGGATCATAGACTCTGTTGGATATGAAGCTGAATAAGGAATGTCTGTTAACTTGTGTTTTGCTTGCTAGGAATGTGGATGGTTAACAACGCTGGAATGCACATACGTTGAATTAACTTCTAACCTGGAAAAGAAGAAATGGTAAGGACACTCTGCAGTTTCTGTTTGGGATATGAAAGTTGGTGATGGGTTGATTGTTGATTTTGTTCTACATGTTAGGGGTTCGAATGGTTGATGGTGTTTTGGTGCAGCCATGTTAAATCAACTTCTAGGTTTGGATAGAAGAATGGTAAGGGACTGCATCTTGGATCTGTCTGGCTATGTTCTTTGTAGTGGTCGAAAAGTGTATGGATATGTTGTTGAGTAGATTGGAATTGATCGGAAATTGTCCTTGATTGATTTAATTAGGAAAGCGGTTAGTGTTGAATTTGTGATGATTAAGAGTAGTTTGTTCAAGACGGTAAGCAATGACAATGTCTATAAGTATCATTTCGGATACTAAAGGATACAACGGTTGTAAGAAAAGAAGTGAGTTTGTTATTGATAAAGAAAATGTAAATAATTGCTCAAGTTCATAAGAAATTGGTACCCGGAATGAAGTAATATTGATTATTGATTATTGGACCGATCTTATTAAGAAATCTGTTTTGTAAGTACATTGACGATGAAAAAAGGAAATTAAGGAAGCTAAGGTATACCAAGAAAATAGAAAGGTCTAACGAGTTGACCTAAAAATTTAATTACGGATCATTGCTTTGTGAAATTGTCCATGTCCTGAAAATTGAGATAAATTTATTTAATGGAATGTTCGGGAATGGAAATTGTCAATTGTTTTCTTGAAGTAAAAGGTTAAAGAAATGAAGATCAAAGTGTTAAGTATAATGGCCATATCTTAAATGGTTCAAATGCCATATCATTTGGATTATTTGGGAATGGATAGTAGATTTTTATGTTAAAAGGATATTTCAATGGACTTTAAGGACTTTAAGGAAATTAAGTGAATGCCTTAGGTGCTTGATTGATTAAGTTAATGATGTCAAGTTACTTATTGGTTTAATTTTATTATAAAGGACTCGTGCGTGTGCCCATGAAATTGGAAGAAGTATCGAAAGTCAGAAACGAAGCTAATTGTGGACGAGCACTCCAATTCTGGGTAGGGTGAGCTGTCCCTTCCTTGTTAGAGGCTTTCTATGTGTGGAATGCACAAGTAAAATAGTATGTTGCCTGTAAATACGTTTTTGGTTGTTCATTAGTTGATGCCTCGTGATATTTGCGTTTCCATAAATGATAGTTGCTGATTGCGAAAACTGAGGCTAGACTTGTATGTTGAGATACTGTACCCAATTGTATGTTTGTACTTGTGACCTGAAAGTGAATGAGACCTAGACGCGTAGATTCCTAGAGATCCCACGGTGTTGATAACTGTGAACCTCCGGAGGGGGCCGTGCTCCTATGTTTGTCGAGGAAGAGTGAGTACATACAGTGAACCAGTCATAGGAGACTCAGGGCTAGGAAATGGACACTTTCGCTACTTATAGTCACAAGGACTACAGAGTAGTTGGTTGGTTCTCGAAGGATGACGAACCGGGTTGGTCACCGATTTGTTTGAGTTTAGCCGGCAGGTAAGTATCTCGGAGCTCCAAATTGTGTGAAACATACTGCATATGCTTTATAAAAGAAATAAATGTTTGTGGTTGCCTCTTTTTAAAGTATTTTCGATAAACGTGCACAATATTATGTAGTAAATATTTTCAAATATATTATTTTCAAACATAGCATGGTTGGATTGGCCCTTGCTGTTCATGCGAGGACGAAAGCTCACCCCTACAACAGTGTGCAGGTTTCAAGCATGTGGTTGGGGAGTGCACAGAGGAGGCACATGGCCCGGCTTGGCGCACTTCTCTTTAACTTTACCAAAAGAAGGTCTTGGTCCTTTGTTGGATTTTAAAGTCACTTATTTATTTACTTTTATTTATTTCCTACTCGTTTACCAAAATTCCGGGAGACCTGTAACCCTGGGGCTCGTCTCCTATATTTGTAGTTAGTGTTTTGTTTTCCAAATTAGGCTCCTATTGTAAGCCTAAAACTCATAGCCCATTTTAAATTCCGCATTTGAAATTATGTTGTTCGGTTGCTAGAATGAGTTGTCCGAGAAAGTGTTTTGTGAACCAACAGTCTAAAGTTCTAAACCCAAAAGGCCTTCTGGTTTTCGGGTTGATGAGTCATCAAGATGTCATTCGTGACATGTCGGTTTCTCATTGGCTCGGGGTTGAGACTCTGTGGGACCCCCCTCTCTGGTCACCACAGATAGCGGCAGAACTCACTCAGTTTCTATGAGATAACGCCTCCGTCTTTGCATTGTCCTACGCTGATTTGCCGAACATCTCCCCTGAAATCATCACGCACAAGTTGAGCATCAAACCGTCTTTCTATCCGGTCAAGTAGAGGCGAAGGGCCTTTGATGAAGAAAGATATCGTGCAATAGGGGAAGAAGTTGCCAAGCTCCAGAGCATTGGGTTCATCCTCCAAGTCAATTATCCTCAATGGTTTCCAACTTGGTCATGGTTAAGAAACCTAGTGGAAAGTGGCGGATGTGTGTAGACTTCAAGGGTCTCAACAAGGCATGCCCCAAAGATAGTTTCCCGCTACCTCGCATTGACCAACTGGTTGATGCAATAGCTGGACATGATTGGCTCAGCATGATGGACGCCTTCTCAGGATACAATCAAATCAAGATGCACCCCAGCGGCCAAGAGTGTACTACTTCAAAACCGATAAGGGCCTATACTGCTACAATGTCATGCCCTTTGGATTGAAGAACACTGAGGCAACATACCAGCGGTTGATGAACGCCATGTTCGCAGAATACGTTGGCAAGATAATAGAGGTCTACGTGGACGACATGTTGGTCAAGAGCATTAGGGCCAGCGGACATGTGGCAAACCTCCGAATCATATTCGCCATTCTCTTGACCTATGGAATGTGCCTCAACCTAGAAAAAATGCTTCTTTGGCGTCAACGCTAGCAAATTTCTGGGCTACATAGTGAGTGAATGGGGCATAGAGGCTAACCCTGACAAAGTGCAAGCCATCCTCAACATGAAGTCACCGGTGTGGAAAGTACACGTTCAGAGCCTCCAGGGCAAGCTAACCGTCCTTTCCTTGTTTATCTCCAGGCTCACTAACATAAGTCTCCCATTTTTCAAGGTTCTGAAGAGGACCCACAAGAAAGTAATTGACTGGACCCCAGATTGTGAGACGGCATTCCAGAGCTTGAAGGAATATCTGGCGGCAGTCCCAATTCTCTCCATTCATGTATAGGGTGAGATACTCTACATCTACCTAGCGGTATCCCTATCAGTGGTAAGCTGCACCATTGTACGGTGAGAAGGACAGGACGAGCTCCCAGTATTCTACACCGGTAGAGGCATGAATAGGGCGGAAACAAGATATATCCCCCTGGAACAGCGCTCTAGCACTAATTGTCTCCGCTAGACGTCTCCGCCAATACTTCCAAGCCCATACAATCCATGCCCTGACAAACCAACCACTGAGGTAGGTAATGCAGAACCCGGAACATTCCGGGCGGCTCAGCAAGTGGGCCATTAAGCTTAGAGAGTTCGACATAAAGTACAAGCCACGAACCTCTATGAAAGGTCAAGCGGTGGCCGACTTCATTGCTGAGTTCACGGAGAGACAAGATGACCCCATCCTAGGGCCAGCGGAGTGCGACACGACCATGACAACCGCTAAGGAACATGCAATCAAATAGCAGTCAGACTGGAACCTCCATGTCGAAGGCTCTGCCTGCCCTAAGGCCAGTGGCGCCGAAGTTATCTTGACAAGGCCAGGGCAGTTGAACGCGGAATTAGCGTTAAAATTAAATTTCACAGCCTCAAATAATATGGCGGAGTATGAAGCTCTAATTGCAGGCTTACTCCTAGCCATCAATTCTGGTGATGACAACGTCAACATATTCAGCGATTCCAAGCTAGTCATCAATCAAGTCAACGACACTTTCCAGGCCAAAGATAAACAGTTAGCGGCATACTTGGGATACGTCAAGACACTTCTCAGGACATTCAAATTCCACACCATCACACAAATCCCCAGGGAAAAAAATGCCAAGGTTGATTCACTGGCAAGATTATTAACCGCCTAACCACACCAGAGTCCCGCGGACACAAGGGTGGAATGCCTTGACAAGCTAAGCATCACCAAAACCCTAGCGAAAATCTTCAACATTGAGGTGAACCCCTGTTGGATGGATGAAATAATCGAATACAAGCGCAATGGAATGCTGCCAACCGACAAGGTTGAAGCAAGGCAACTTAAGCGGAGGGCAACCCTCTATAACATCCAGAATGACAAACTTTACCGCCAAGGGTTCACCCATCCCAACCTTCGGTGTCTGTCCCCAGAGTAGGGAAAGGTCGTTCTGGAATGATACACACCGGGGAATGTGGAAACCATTCAGGTGCCAGGTCTCTGGCCAATCACAAAATACGACAAGGCTACTTCTGGCCTACGCTTGGCGACGACACCAGAAGGGTTTCTAGGTCTTGCCACAAGTGTCAACAATACGCTGACCTCCCCCATGCTCCGACGGAACCACTTTCGATAATCATCGGCCCATGGATTCACTCCATGTGGGGCCTGGACCTACTTGACAAGTTCTCAATTGCTAGGGGTCAGTTCAAGTACATCATTGTCGCCATAGGCTATAACAGCAAATGGATAGAGGCGGAACCACTGATGGTAATAATTGCCACCATGGTAACTCACTTCCTTTGGAAGAACATCTATTACCGCTACGACATCCCCCATACAATCATCACAGACAACGGTTCACAGTTCAAAAACAAAGAGATCATATCTTTCACCGCCAACCTAGGAACCAAGATGAGCTTTGCATCTGTCACTTACCCCTAAACCAACGGACAGGTTGAAGTGGCAAACAAGATAATCAAAAAACTGCTAAAAAAGAAACTCGATGATGCCAAGGACAACCCCAACAGCCACCAAGGAACAATTTTAATTCCTTTAATGTTTCATTGATTAACAAATGGATAAAGTCAAAGTTCTGTCGGCATCCAAACATTCAACCATCGCTAACATCTTATCAGCGGAAACCACATGGATAATTTTAACAGAAAAGGCATTTCATTATAGGTTGGGACTCCCCAACCAAAAATTTGTCCAAGTACAGATGAAAAAACACCTCAACGACAATAGCAAAATAACAGAACAAAGCTAAGAAAAGTAAGGTAGTGTCTTCATGGGTTGTTGGAGGCGCCAGTCATGCCTTCAACGCCAGCTTGGGTAGTCTAGACGATCGAGCGGCTTGTCTGATCTGACCCCGGAGCAGTGGGACTCGGCTTCACCATTGTACCGTTATCTCGCGTATGGGCGGCCAAAAAGTCGGCACGGGAGACGTCTGATGGAGTGGGCAATGGTGTCCGCTGGGAATCATCTGCCACACGCTCGCCACTCTCTCCACTGCCAAACCTCACACCCTCAGGTTGGCTGACCATTGGCTCGCTTGCAGGCGGTTCCCGCTGGTCAGAAGACCTAGGTTGAGGCGCCTTGCTCCAGTCGATGACACCTTTCTTATCTAGCATATCAAAGTTGGCAGCGGCATCAGCCTTCGCTGCCTCCGTCAGGGTGTGCTTAAACTCTAGAGACCACTTATAGGCCTCTACAGCGACGACGTCCACCCGAGCCCTTTCAGCTCCCAATCGAGCAACCTCGTCCTCCAGCTTTTTTAGCTCCTTGACCTTAGCGGCAACCTCGCGCTGAAGATTCTCGACGTGCCGCCCCTTGGAACCCACTTGCTCCTGCAGCAGGGTGATATAGCGCTCCAGCTGCGCTACCCTGTTGTTCTACTCAACATCTATATCAATGGCGACAATCAGCTTGCCAAGCACGTCCACCAGATTCACCTCTGCCTTGTCAAGGAGGCCCTCAGTCTCCGCTAGTTTCTTCGATATCCCCTCTAATTCCCGCCGAAGGTTCGCAATTTCAACCTTCAATTTCTACTCCGCAGGCGACAACTTCGATGTCTCTAGGAACAACTCGTGCAACCTAACCGACAAGTGGCCAAAGGCTGAGCTGAACGGCGACTGTTGAACTGCCGTAGGGTGGACAATCCCATCCATTCTGCCAAACTCGAGCCGCTCTCGAGATGGAAGAGGAATTCCTGCTTGGGATCCGTCAAGAACTCAGCATAGTCGGAAAACGAGTCCAGCCCGCTCTTCGGCATGTCCGCACCATCAGTAACTGTCACCGTCTGAGGACCTTGCTTAGCCCTATTTTGCTGGCGGATGTCATTTAGTGCCGAGTCCTCCGGCTCCTCACCTTCAACTGGGTCATTATGCTGCCATTTCTTCTGCAGAGAACCTCGAGGTGTGACCCTCGGCGGATGCTGTGGCTCCAGGCCAGCAATGGCAATGAGATCCCTCGTTGGTACCACCCTCTCCCTCTGGGGCCCAAGCCGATTGGCGGGCACTCTCTCATTGGGCTTCTCGGGAGCAACATGAGCCTGGCTCCTGCCAGTAGCCCTACGCTAGGTGCGAGACTCTGGCTGCATGGCAGTCTGACCGACAGCGGCGAGATGGGAGTGATGGGGCATCAGCATCATCACCTCAGCCTCCGAGTGGCTCAACGCTTGAGTCTAAGGATCAACCACGGTCTGCTTTGCGCTAAGCCCAGCGGCATACATGCCCTCAATAAAGTTATGCAGATCCGCACGGTCCATGGCTTTGGCAAAAGCGCTGTGGCTGGCCTTGTTATCGGGAACGAGATCTGAACAAATAGGCAAACAAGACAAGTTAGCGTCAAATAGATCAGACAAGGAATAAGTTGGCAGGAGACACTTACCAGGGGCGCGAGTCAATTTCAAGTCTATCAACAACTCCCAGCCGGTGAGCAAGCGAAGGTCAAGAAGGTTGTGGTTCGTCCAGCAACATCTAATTCAGGCTATGTGACACCGCTCCTTGCACGTTAACGTGAATCGCAATCCCGCTACACAAGGTGGACAATAAACAATGTCAAAAAAAAAAAAAAAAAAATCTGGTCTGCGAAGACTAGCGACAACCTCGGCTAGGTTGGAACTCCGACTTAATCCTAAATGTCGGTGGTTCCTCGTTCACCCCCGCGTCGTACTCCCACCCCGCGGTAGCAACACAGAAGGTAAATTGCCAGTGGGACATCGAATCTTTCAAATTTTCAATCAATTTCGGCTCCCCCTGGCGACGACTGAGATTCACCTGCCCACTACACCCTTGGCGCCTCACATAAACAAGTTCATAGAAATGCAGCACCTCAGCCACGGTCGGACTCTCGCAACTAGACAATCACCAAAGCGAGTTCAACGCCATCAACAACCGCCACATGTTGGGGCAAATTTGTCCAAATGCAAGGCCAAACTCGCAAACCAAAATCTGATGATTTGGCAGAAGCGGAAGTGTCAACCCCTGGCGGAAGATGGCTTCATGAACGGCAGCGCACCCAGCTGGCGGAATGGACGCTCTCTCATCCCTCATTGGCGGACACAACTTCACCACGCTAGGAAGACAAGACACCCGCTTCAGCTGATTAACGGCCGCAACAGTCATCGGACCCCCCACCTCGTCAACAGGGTTCCCGTCACTAAGGACCCACTCCGATTCCACTTCTTCCCCGCCAGGGTAACCACTAGTGGCACTGTTACTAGCTAGCACATCCTCACGTTGCTCACAAACGGTGGTTTCATCCCTCGCCCTTGAGGTTTCGGCCCGTCGGGCATGGGCCATGGCGCCTTCCCAGGGTATAGTTTGAAGTGGTTCGATGTCTAGTGGTTCCAGCAGTGAGGTTCCTGCAGGGGCAGACGTACGCAACGAATCAATAAGTATCCTATCTGCAACGTTGATAGACAAGTTAGACCCAAAATCCTCACTGCTCGAGATCTCTACGATGCTAGCCATCAAAAACCCTAAAACCCAAGTTAGTCAGTTTGAAAACAATCTAAACTATCCCTATGTCAAATTTTAACCAAGAACACCAAGAACAACCATGCCCAGAAAACCCAGAAAATACTAAAACAAGAAAACAACATATGCATACCCAAAACCCAGATTCAACCATATAGCAAATCCAAAACCACCAACCTTCTGCCACAAACACATAAACCACTCCCAAACCCTTCTAGACCCTCAGACACACCACAACTTGGCTGCAATTACTTCTAATAACAAAAGCATCAACTGACAGAAACAAGAGCAACAAAATAAACACGGGGCTCAGATTACTAACCTGAGGTACGGGAGCTCTGAGGAGCTTTGGGATGCTTGTCTTCGCTTTGAGAGGTCTTTGTCCTCTAAGATTAACAACCTCACACGAGTTGCAGAGCCCTCTCCTCAATGCTCAGAGCAAAAGCTTGAAGACGATGATATTGGTTCAAAGTGTAGAAAGTGTTAAACCACTTGGTTTCCCTCTCTTTTATGTCAACATCAACTAGATCCAGGCCATCCGCTTAAAAACGACATCACACGATAGCTGTACACGTGCCCCATGATCGCACCTACTCTCCAGATTAACCGAGGCGTCGCCTCGGTTACAAAAATGATATTTACTCGCATTTATGACGATGAGACGAGCGTGATGGGTATGCGTACACACGCACGCTAACCCAATGCATGACAGCCACGTGTCGGGAGCTGTCAGACGAAGCGTCTATCAGAAGTAACAGTAAAAAAATCAGACATACCATCCGCCAAGCGAGATAGTCTCCTCTAAGCGCAACACTGCTAGCAGGACTTCTCCATTTCATCTTGCAAGCGAGACAGTCTCCGCTAAGCACAACATGATGCGGCTGAAATAGCCTCACAATTTAACCCTGCAAAATGTAGCTGTTATTATATGATAAGCAGAGATCGCTCAGTCTGGAGATTATAGGGTACACCTACACAAAAAGGTCAATTAACAAATAAAAGAATAAAATGGGGGGTTTTGAAATATAGTTCCTAATCTACTTAAAATAAAAACAAAACAAATAAAACTATCTACAATAATCGACTTCCCTAACCTAGACCACTATCACTCAGAAATTATTAAGTGTAAAAACAGAAAATTCATTTCAACATGCTACAAAAACGTGCCCATCTTAAATGCCTAGATAAAAGTCCAAATGAAAAGCTGTCACGGTCCAATCTATTTATTTGATTCGTTCTAATGTGGGCTTGGATCAAAAAAGTCCTTACCAAGCCCAATACTACTAATTTTCAAAAACACTTAGCATAATTCTCTTAACTAGTAGTATTACCTAACCCTTGAATCAACTCACACGTGCAAATTAACCATTACACATAGAATTTAACACGTAATTTTCAGAATCATTTAACCATTGAAACATGGTTTTTACCACTTTTTAGAACTAATTACTATTTGTTTAACTTAGCGCCTTAACAAATAACAATTACACTTGGCAAATTAAGCAAACACACAAGAACTCTCACTGTTATTCTAGCATGCAAACTTATTAATCTAACTCTGAAAATTACCTAAACACGTAAAAGGGCACAAGATTGCAACATGCATCATCAAAGAATTCTCAAAATTAACTTAATAATAACCTGAAAATCTCAAAAATATTAATAAAAATATTCTGAAAATTTCATGTCTCCAATTACACAACTCGCAAATCCAAACACACAAAACCGAAACAAAGATTGTAAGTAGAGTCATAGTTACACTTTGAAGCTTTCCTTAACGGCTTAGCAACAAGGTGATGAATTCGTCTCTGTTATGGTGGTGGAGCGTCCTTGACTCAGCGCGTAAGAGCTTGTAGATTGATGGAAGGATGATGGTCACGGTCTTGTAGGTGATGGAGGTTTGAGGAGTGAATTGGACAGAGTTTCAAATTAGTCTTTAGCTAGGAAGTGATAGACCAGGAAGTGATGGTCTTGGTGTAAAGAATGTCTGCTATTTATTGAGGGATCCTCCTCTCTTGTGATGCAATCATGGTCATTCATCTAGAGGTGATTTCTCCTCCAAATTTCCTTGATTTTCTCTTGACAGAGTCTTGAATTTTCTGATCTCTTTTCCCCTTAATGACTGATGGTTTATTTCTTGGATATCTCCAGAGTTAATCATGCAATGCTCCTTCTCTTTCCCTTGAATAGTGACCAGATACATCCCTTATTCCTCTCCTTTGAATTGCACTAATTTCTTCTTCCAAGAGTTGTGCACACAATGAACTCCTATAATCAAGAAAATCCGAAATTAATTAGAGTTTATAATCAATAGAAAATAAGATAATTAGGAATAAATATTGAATAAAATCTCCCCTTGAATTCTGCCTGATATATGCAAGTCTTCTTCTCTTTTAAGTTTTCCTTGATTTCATCACTCAAGAGTTCTTAATGTGATGATCTCCTAAATTCTATTTTTAAAACAAGAAAATCAGAAATAGGAAAGTCCAAAGTAAGAAAGTTTCCCTAAAACAAAATATGAAATATTTCTTAAAATGAAAGAGGAATGTTTCTAAAATGACTTATCCTTCATTTATGCTTTTTTTTTTTTTACCTCTTTTCACCATTTCCGACCTTGGAGTACCTAAAAATAGAAACTATGTTATAATTAGTAATTTTAAGAGAATAACTTAGCTAAATGAAGGAAAAGACATATTAAAAACATCACACATTGTGCTCAAGTGAGACAGTCGCCGCTAAGCACAACACCGCTAGCGGGACATCTTCCTTTTATCTTGCAAGCGAGATAGTTGTCGCTAAGCGCAACACCGCTAACGGGACTTCTCCCTTTTATCTTGCAATCGAGACAGTCTCCGCCAAGTGCAACACCGCTAGCGGGACTTCTCCATTTAACCTTGCAAGCGAGACAGTCTCCACTAAGCGCAACACGAACCGCTAGAGGAACTTCTCCATTTCGTCTTGCAAGGTAACCCAGTCCCCGCTGAGCACAACACCGCTTGCGGCACTTCTCCATCTAGAAAGCAAGAAGGTCCCCGTGACACTTCTTACCGCTTTCTATCAGCGGAGGGACTTCCGCCAAAAGCAATACCCTAGGCGACGCCTCATTCTGACGGTGATCGCCATGCGGCGTTGCAGTCAAGCTATGGTCCTCCGGGACAGGTAAGGGGACACGTCAACACAGTCTTCGACGGCCCTGATCAGGCATGTTGACCCCCGCCACTAGGGTACCAAAGATTGGGCTCGCTACCCAACTTCCTCTGCTCAGCGCAGATCCCCCTCAACAAACAATATACCGGCCAAACAGAAGTCTATCTTAGTCAGGGAGCAGGGGACTCCCTGGGAGGCCTAGGAGGGGCCCACCCGAAGGGGTATAAAGTGTTTGCTCAGAACAAATCCATGGTTGACAACGCACTGACGCTAATTATGCTTTCGCAAGTCTAGCATAAGTAACGCTTCCAACCGTTAGGCAACTCCCCAACCAAGACTAGGGACTTGGGGGACTTGTACTTATATAAGCATTTGCCAAGCATAATTAGCTATAATGAGCCACGCTCATACTACCGCCAGCGGTACCAATAACCATCAACGGTGTGACCTACGGAAACATAGCCAAACAAGCTATCACGGAAGCCCCGGCTCACCTCCAGATCACAGCTGACGCGCAGCCACGCGTCGTACCAAGATCGCCTTTCTAAAGCATCAGAAGCTAGGAACTGAAGCATATCAATCCCACATCGAAAACAAGAAAGAAGTCAGCTTCTTCCCCACTTATAAAAGGTTTACTCCTCTCTCCTCATTAATTACGCATTCACTACTTACCTACTGTTATTCTGTCAATATAAATACATTGACTAACTTAGGCATCAAAGAAGAGAAGACCGCCCAGCGCAGTCACCCTCTGACGCCCTTTGTATTTTACTTGACAGGTAGCAGAAGCTTTAAGAATATCACAAGTAGCAATCGGTCCACCGAACCAGCCTTAACCGAGATTGAGCTACCGCTGAATCTTAGACATTAATAGGAGCATTGAAGGTAGGTACACCCTGTATTTCCTCTAACCTTTGTTTGTTTTACAGATAAGCAAGACCGATAGCGATAGTAGCAGACCAAGATACCTCGTTATTTAGCTGTATCAGACCCTTTCCGAGACAGCTGAAACATTTGGCCATAGGAGGAGGGCGCTTCTAGCTCCTTGCTGGCAGAACAACACTGCAAATGGCTACCAGCACCCTCGATACCAACAATGACGATCCGCTCCATGCGGTCCAGCTGCCGCTTGAATTCTTAAGCCCGAGTACCGAGGCTCGCTCAGTTATGGCGACCGACGCAACCACCGCACTCGAGATAACAATGCGTGACTTGATAGAGACACGTGTCGTGCGCTCGCCGAGAAATTGAGACCATGACAAACCAGAATCGCATCCTCCGAGAGGCACTCTAGCGACGAGTTGAGAACAATGAGGCATTGGGCAAGGCCTATCAGCAGGAAACCCCGATACTGACCATTGGTGGTGTCCCGACACTCGGAGTAGTCCTCACCAGGAACCCGAGCACCGGCCTCGCAGGCACATTCATACCACCAAGAGCGAAAACTTCTAGAAGCCCGACGGGCCCCACTCCCGGCAACACCAGCACAGGACCACAAGTGATTTACCTAAACTCCCCTCTTTTCTCCAATCAACTCGGCACAACACCGCCACCACAGCCCGTACACTATATGGCGGGAGTATCGGGCACAAACATTTCTACAACTGCCAATACACCTCCAACCGACCCCAACAACCGGTTGTTACTCCAAATGAGCGAAACCATCGCCTCCCTGCAGGCGCGGATTGAGAGTGCCGAGAGTAGGTTCGGTTGGCAACTGATCACAGTAGGCTTCTAGGGAAAGATAGGACCATTCACTCTTCTGATACAAGCCGAGAAATGCCCACAGGAGGCAAAACCCTTCAAGATTGAGAAATATAATGGAACCCGAGACCCATACCACCACTTGGAAGTCTTCCAATCCTTCCTACATGGAACCCGATGCATGGATGAGATGGCATGCCACACGTTCAAGGAAACCCTGACAGAGGAAGCCTTGCTCTGGTTCCTCAACCCTCCCGCTAATTCTATTGACACCTTCCAGGAGCTCGGGGACAAATTCCTTTGTCAGTTCATTCTGTGCGGCAGTGTCTATCGCACAACGCCTGACTTGTTTAGGCTCAAGCAAAGGCCAAATGAGTGATTGCGAGACTTTGTCCGCTGATGGCAGAAGCAAGCTACACAGTGCCGCTCAATTGACCCAGCCCTAGCAACGTCAGCATTCAAACAAGCCCTCCAGTCGGGATACTTCCTCTTGCAAAGCAACACCAACCCTCTTGCGATATATGATGATCTACTCGACGCCACCACCGTTTTTGCGCAGGCCGAGTACGACACCTTTGGGCGCGACACCAACACCAATACGCACCCAGTCAATGTACCTCAACTCAACTCAACAACCCCATCGGGACAACCGACAATAAGAACAAGGACACCAACAGAGACAAGGCTGTCTAACACAATGACAGAACCCCACGAGAGCGACTAGGTTATAACGATAAAAGGGACAAACAGTACTGGAAGAGGCCTGAGAAGCCAAATTAAGTACAGCTCATCAGGCAGTCAGTATCGTGATGCGCCATATGGCGGCACCTGATACAGGGAAAACCAGAAATACGAGGCACCCCAATACGAGATTTACACCACACTCATCGCTTCATACGAAGAAGTTTGGAATAACCACAAGGACATCATCCCACGCTCGCCGCGGCGCAAACCTGGTCAAGCCAAACCAATAGACAATGGCAAATACTATACATACCATGAGGAAGTCGGCCACCCTACCAACATTTGCTGGGCGCTGAAAAATGCTATCGAGCACCTCATTCAAAGTGGCCAGCTCTTGCAATATCGTATTCCCGCAACGAGATCCAATGCCATTGAAGTCTACCGACAGATTCTAACAATACATGGAGGAGCCCCAAAAGCACCCGAGACTCTTCACGCTCAAAAGCGACAATGCCCTCAGGACGGGAGGTGTTGGGACTCAGTCATGGCTGCCACACCCCACAGGTGGAATGGGACTCGATTACTTTTAACCGTGATGAGGACACGATATGGAAACATCATAATGACCCCTTCTTGATCACTATGATTATTGACCACTATCGATGCCACAGGGTCCTGGTCGATAGCGGCGCGGCAATCAGCGTTATGTTCGGAAGTTGTTACGAAGGTCTGAACCGAGATAAGAAGAAACTTACCCAAGATCACGAGCCCCTAATCAACTTTGCCGGGGAAATCACACAGCCCTTAGGATCCGACAACTTACAGCTAACACTTGGCAGAGGTAGCACCATCGCCACCATGACAGCGCACTTTATCATCGTTGACTGTCCATCTCCCTACAACTTCATCTTAGGGCGAGACGCTATTTGGAGACTCTAATGCTTCGTCGCAGGGAACATGTTAATGATGAAGATACCTACCCCAGGGGGCATCCTCACCATTCGAGGCGATCAGGAACTAACGAGATAGTGCAACTCCTTGACTGTCGTGAGGGGACACGGCAGGCGAGAGGCACTCTTAACCACAGACCTACTCTCTCCATCTGACAAGCTTGACGATCCAAGGGAAGATCCCGAGACTTTAGACGTCTGTGATACACGCAGCAAAAAGAAGGCAAATAAGCGCAAACTCAAGCACTCAAGACCAGATGCTTTGGAAGACCTGATATTGGTCTTAATATACGATACACACCCAGAAAGAAAGGTCAAGATCAATTCCCAAACGGACCCACACTTCCAAGCAGAATTAATCGCCTTCCTCAAGACCAGACAGGAAGTGTTTGCATAGTCATACGCCGACATGCCAGGGATATATTGCTGATCCACAAACTCACCATCTCACCAGACGTCCCCCCAATCAGGCAGAAGAGAAGGGCCTTCACGGAAGAAAAATACAAAGCCATCCAAGTCGAGGTCAAGAAACTCTAAGACATCGGGTTCGTGAAGGAAGTATCTTACCCGACATGGCTATCCAATGTTGTGATATTAAAGAAACCCAACGGTAAATGGCGCATATGTGTCGATTACACCAACCTAAACAAGGCTTTCCCAAAGGAAAGTTTTCCCTTGCCCAGAATTGATCAGCTAGTTGATTCTGCCGTAGGCCACAAGCTCCTTAGCTTCATGGATGCTTCTCAGGTTACAACCAGATCGCCTCGGGGAAGTCCTATACATCTATCTTGTAGTATCAATCACCGCGATCAGTGCTGCCTTGGTCAGACGTGAGAACAGTGATGAGCTGCCTGTATATTATACCAGCAAAGGGTTCAATGACGCCGAGTCCAGGTATTCTGATATCAAAAAATTAGCCCTCGCACTACTCACTGCTGCTCGGAAACTCTAACAATACTTCTAGGCACACACCATACATGTCTTAACCAACTAGTCATTGAAGTAGGTCCTTCAAAAACCAGAATCCTCGGGGCGGTTAGTAAATGGTCCATCGAGCTCGGTGAGTTCGACATTCACTACATGCCGCGTACGGCCATCAAAGGACAGGCTGCTGCAGATTTCATTGTAGAATTCATACCTCGAGAGGACGATGAGCCCCCAAATGAGACCATATCGGGACCAAGCACCATTCTGACGTGGACCCTTCACGTCGACGGATCCTTTAATAGTAAGCTTAGTGGAGCATGAGTGATCTTTACCTACCCAGAAGGGAACACATATGAGTACGCGCTACAGTTCAAGTTCAAAGCCTTGAATGACTTAGCCTAATACGAAGCACTCATAGCCGGCATCCAGTTGGCAAAAGAATTGGGAGTCACCAGCCTAGAAATCTTTAGCGACTCACAACTTGTCGTAAATCAGGTCGGGGGCGAGATCCAGGCCAAGGAACCACATTTATCTCATTATCAATCACTCACCAAGGCCCTACTTCAGCAATGCCTCACCAGCCATACCATCTCTTTGATCCCCCGAGCACAGAACACCAAGGCAGATGTCGCCACCAAACACCGATATCAGGAACCTCAAGATGGAAGTCCTGGAAAAGCCAGTATCGACAAACCATTCTCAGAGATATTCCTTACAGAGAGCTAGCACCCACCCTCATGGATGGACCCATTCATTGATTATCTCTCCACGGGTTTCGAGCCACCAGATAAGGCCATCGCTACCAGGCTCAGTAGAAGGGCAACACTATACACAGTCCGAGAAGGCAAGTTATACAGGAATTGATGGTCTTTCCTCCTGCTGAAATGCATCTCCCTCGAGGAGGAACATCGATTTTTGTAACGCTGCATAGCGGGGTTTGTGGCAACCACGCAGGGCAAGGAACCTCGCATTCAAGGCACTGTGTAGGGGATACTACTGGCCCACAATCGAGCAAGACTCCAAGCGTATCACTAGTGCCTGCCTCAAATGCCATCAATTCGCCAACTCCCCACCTCGCTAGACAATTAAAGTTCGCCATTGTCGCCTTGGATTACAACACCAAGTGGGTCGAGGCTGAGGTTCTAGCCATGATCACAGTCGCCAAGGTCATCAACTTCCTTTGGAAGAACATTTATTGCTAATTTGTAATCTCTGAAACAATCATCACTGATAACGGGACACAGTTTGATAATGATACGCTCAGGGAATTCGTCGGCCAATACGGCACAAGGATTCAATATGCCTCCCCCGCACACCCACAAACAAATGGCCCGATCTAAGCAGTCAACAAGATCATCAAGAAGAACTTGAAGAAGAGGCTGGACGACCCCAAAGGCTTATGGGTAGAGAAGCTACCCGAGGTCCTCTGGGCGATGGAAACTACCCCAACGGAGGCCAATGGCGAGTCCCCCTTCTGCATGTCGTTTGGCACCGAGGGAGTGATCCCGATAGAGCAAGAAGTGCAAAGAGATAGAGTGGCATGCTTTAACGCACTCACCAACTCAGAAGGATTGAACCTCGACTTTGACCTCTTGGTAGATAGCCGAGAGTGAGCCCACCTCCGCAATATCAACAATAAGTAGCGTATCGCCCGATACTGCAATGCGAGGGTCATGCCTCGCCTCCTCTCTGTCGGGGATTGGGTGATGAAGGAAAAGATGCCAACTCCAACAAGGCTGAAAGCCACATGGGAAGGGCCATAAGAGATCACCGAGGCCGTCGGACCTACTACCTTTCACTTGAGGGGAGCAGACGACATCATTCTCCTACACCCATGGAATGCCCAACACCTCTGCTACTATCCCAAGTAGAGGTAGACACCCAGGCCACACATGCTCTACCTCGCTATCGCCCCCCTTTTGTCACTTTAATCAAATGTACTTTGCAAACTGCCTTGGCGTAGCAATGAATGAAATGCTTTTATTAATTATCATACATTTTTATCACACTTAGCAGACACTAATGATTATCACCATCTGACCCTCAAATGGTCAAATATCGTATCCCCGTATCACTATCGTGATCAGGCCCTACGCCGGCCACCACTGATTAAATGCACAATAGGCAAGGGCACGTTGTATAGCAATCCCAACTTATTGCCTCAATTTTACCAATAATGTCAATGCGATATCGCTTGCGGCTAGTTCTGCTGAGACAGCAAGACGTTGTCTCTCGCAAACCCTTGCGTTGCCAATCGCTAACAATGATAATAAATGTCAGCGATACGCGATACATCGTAGTAAACAAATGAATGTTTTTATCAACGATAATGAATGTCAGCGATATGCGATACATCGCAGTAAACTAATGAATGTTTTTATCAACGATAATGAATGTCATTGATACGCAATACATCGCAGTAAATGAATGAATGTTTTTATCAATGATAATGAATGCCAATGATATGTGATACAATGCAGTAAACGAAAAGACTAAATGCGATGCCAGTCAAATAATGCCCAACGAAAGCAAAACGAAAGAATACTGAAAGTTTACAATTCTAAATCCTAACGACACAGCTACTTCAGTAAGGAATGCACAACGATACATATCAGCAACCAAGAGCAATGAAGGGTGATACAGAATGAAAGGTAAATAGCGTAATGCAAGGCGATAACGTAATGACAATCGATACATCCATTGATCAATAACAAGTTTAAACCCTAATGATAATAGAGGTATACGTAGATGACATGCTCATCAAAAGTATCAAGGCCTGCGGACATGTGGCTAACCTTCGCGTGATATTTGCCATTCTCCTGGCTTATGGCATGCGCCTCAACCCTGAAAAGTGCTTCTTTGGTGTTATCGCTAGCAAATTCTTGGGCTACATCGTTACCGAGCTGGGCATAGAATCTAACCCAGACAAAGTGTAAGCCATCCTCAACGTGAAGTCACCTGAGTGGAAGATACACATTCAGAGCCTGCAGGGCAAGCTAACCGCTCTATCCCGCTTCATCTCAAAGCTCACCAATAGGTGTCTCCCATTCTTCAAAGCCATGAAGAGGATCCACCATAAAGTAGTCGATTGGATGCCAGATTGTGAGGTAGCGTTCCTGAGCCTGAAAGAGTACCTAGCAGCAATCCCACTACTCTCCATACCTGTACAAGGTGAAATACTTTATATATACCTAGCTGTTTCCACATCAGCGGTAAGCTGTGAAACGGAGGGCCTTTGACAAAGAGGAATATTAGGTCATCAGGGCAGAAGTCGCTAAGCTTCAAGGCATGGGTTTCTTCAACTACCCAATGGATCTCTAATATGGTCATGGTCAAGAAGCTTAGTGGCAAGTGGCGAATGTGTGTAGACTTTAAGAACCTCAGCAAGGCAAGTCCTAAGGATAACTTTACTCCAACGCATAGACCAGCTGGTTGACACAACGACATGACACAAGTTGCTAAGCATGACAGATGCTTACTTCGGTTACAACCAAATCAAGAGGCACCTTTTCGACCAATAATCCATAACGTTCACCACCAACAAAGGCTTATACTGCTACAATGTCACCTTTGGCTTAAAGAATACAGGGACCACATACCAGTGCTTAATGAACACAATGTTCACATAGCACCTGGGCAAGATCCTTGAAGTTTATGTGGATGACATGCTTGTTAAAAGCATCAGAGCTGGCAAGCCAGTAGCAAATTTATGCATCATATTCACTACCTTATTAGCATACGACTTGCGTGTCAACCTTGAGAAGTGCTTCTTTGGCACCACCGTCAGCAAGTTCTTGGGATACATCTTTAGTGAGCGAGACATTGAGGCCAACATCGACAAGGTACAAGAAATCATGAACATGAGGTCACCTGTGGAGAAAGAAGAAGTGCAATGCCTTCAGAGGAGGTTAACGGCTAGCTCTCTCTCGCTTGATCTCAAAGCTCACTTCAAGGCCAGAAGACGCTCACTACAAGTACATTAACTGGAAACTAAATTTTGAGGAAGCGTATTCTCAATGAACACTTGCCGGCAATCCCACTCCTATTTGTTCGGTACATACCTTGTGATATATTATACATCTACCTAGCTATCTTTGCACAACCGTCAGCTGCGCGATAGTATGAAGAGAAAAAGAAAAATAATTGCCAGTGTCTTACACAAGTAGAGGAATGAACGAAGCAGTGGTATCCCTCATTGTAGCTGCCAGGTGACTGCATCAATGATGAACTCAGTGCGTATCTTAGTAATGCAAGGGCTTGGTTGAAGCACCATTATATATGAACTTGACCCTTGATCTATTGTGAACGATCACTCGCCCCATTATCTACATGTCGAGTATTGCATCAATTAGGAATGGGTCATCATCAGGCAAATATACTTCACGTTCTTCTTCCTCATTGAACGTGATGGGCTTCTATCCAAACTTGCTCATCTTCGAATATTTGTTGTATTGGATGTTAAAGACTTCTCCCAGGTTGTGTGCTCGTTCATAGCAGTTCTTTGCTCTGGCTGATGAGTTATTGATTGGTGCACAACCTTCGATCGTACAGATATGATCGATGGTTTCAATGTTTTCTACCATGGGCACTGCCTGCTATACCTCATATTGTTAATTCTTGGCCTCTTGGTAGAGCGATTTGATCATGTTTTTGATGGCGTTGCACGTATTTCTGTTGTGACTGCTATCCTCGTGGTACTTGCACCGCTTACCCTTGTTGACGACTTGCCTGTTCGTGGGTGTTACCTTGACGGTGGGGGAGCAATCTCATTCTTGCACTTATCATAAGTTTCCTTAGCTCAAGAGTTGAATGGTGGTGAGGGAAGATTTTAAATTAGCCACATACATCCTTGATTATGCATTTATCACAAGGACATTTGGTTATTTTGGGGCTAAGACCACCTCCCACCGAAAGGATCTCATGGTGAGTTAATTAAACGTCATCATTGCTGGCTATATGTTACTCATGAAATTCCCAAACACCATTTGGCATTAGATGTGCTCGCGGTAGCTAGGAAATTGCTCGTATTTGTTATAAAAAACTTGCTGGTGCCGAGTATGTCATTCTACGAGCTCAAGCAATCGACAATGATAAACTCTGCGTGTATCTCAATAGATATTGGACTTACTGCTTACAGAAAGTTGCATGCAATCGAACCCCAATGATTGGGTGACATCACCCGACAAGCTGGCATCACCCCATGTACTCAAAACAATGAAGTTTTTGAGGTTTATAGAAGACATTATTAGAAACTGATTTTGGCCATGAGAAATTTAGCCAATGTCTAGAAAACCAAACATTTTAAATGTAAATGACAGGCATCAAGCATTGTGGCTTTTTGAGCTCTATAATCATAAGTAGCATATAATATCTATATTTAGAATACTTTGTAGGTTTTTATTATGTTATAGGGTCATTATCAGCAATTAGAAATGAAAATATTACATTTTTAAAAAAGGAAAATTTGCCCAAAAACTCAGGTGTTATAACAACAGATTTTGGCTCAATTATACCAATTTAAAAGCAGGAATGAAAATGCAATTTCCTTGAACAATAAAGTTACTTAGGTTCATAGAAAAGAAATGAAACCTCTACCACACTTGAGAAATCTACCCAATGCCTTGAAAAGTAAACATGTGAACTATAAAATAATACGCATGAAGCATTGTGGCTTTTGAAGCCTAATGATAAAAAGTAGTATAAAATACCTATATTTATGAAATTTAAAAAGGTGGTTGTTTGTATGATTATTTATTCTCGTGCCTTTCTTTTGAGTTTAGGGTTTAGTGAAACTATTTTGAACAAATTTTTACGGGAAATGTTTTGTTTTTAAGGGCTTAAGAGTTGAATCTTTGTTACTTGAGTTTATTTGAACATATTCTTCATGAGTGTCAAAGAGTTTGATACAAGTTCATAGTCATGTGGATGCTAAATTGCTATATCATATGAAAGAGTTGTGGTCAATAGAAGTTTGGTGTGGTCTAGACATCTGAAATGTGGAATGGCACGTTGATACGAGCTCGCAGACATGCGGCCAGCTTGATTCCGAGATCGTATGAAAGAGTTGTGGTATTCAGAAATTTAGGGGTTAGGGTTGTTCAAGACCTCTCGATTGTGGAAGGGCATGTCGATACGAGCTCGCACATGCGACACTCTTAATTCTGAGATCGTATGAGAGAGTTGTGGTCTACATAAATTTGGGGGTTAGGGTTTAGCGGTTGGGGTGCTTTAGACTTCCGAAAGGTGGATGGGGTTACAGACACGCGCCACGTTTAATTTCGAGATCGTATGGGAGAGTTGTGATCTATAGAAGTTTAGGGGTTATGGTTGTTCAAGACCTTTGGATTGTGAAAGGGCACATCGATATGAGCTCGCAGACGACATGCTTGATTCCAAGATCGTATGGGAGAGTTGTTGTGGTCCACTGAAGTTTAGAGGTTAGGGTTGCTCAAGACCTCTGGATTCATGAAGGGCACATTGATACGAGTTCCATGCTTGATTTCGAGATCGTATGGGAGAGTTGCGGTCTACAGAAGTTTAGAGATTAGGGTTTAGGGGTTAGGGTTGTTCAAGACATCTGGATTCTCGAAGGGCACGTCGATACGAGTTTGTAGACATGCGGCACACTTAATTCCGAGATCGTATGAGAGAGTTGTGGTCTACAGAAGTTTACAGATTAGGGTTTAGGGTTTAGGGGTTAGGGTTGTTCAAGACCTCTGGATTCTCGAAGGGCACGTCGATACGAGTTCGTAGACATGCGGCACGCTTAATTCCGAGATCGTATGAGAGAGTTACGTTTATTGTGGTTTAGGGGTTAGGGTTTAGGGTTTAGGGTTTAGGGTTTGGGGTTTAGACCTCTGATTGTCGAAGAGCACGTCGATACGAGTTCGTAGACTTTAGGGTTTAGGGTTTAGGGTTTAGGGTTTAGGGTTTAGGGTTTAGGGTTTAGGGTTTAGGGTTTAGGGTTTAGGGTTTAGGGTTTAGGGTTTAGGGTTTAGGGTTTAGGGTTTAGGGTTTAGGGTTTAGGGTTTAGGGTTTTAGGGTTTAGGGTTTAGGGTTTAGGGTTTAGGGTTTAGGGTTTAGGGTTTAGGGTTTAGGGTTTAGGGTTTAGGGTTTAGGGTTTAGGGTTTAGGGTTTAGGGTTTAGGGTTTAGGGTTTAGGGTTTAGGGTTTAGGGTTTAGGGTTTAGGGTTTAGGGTTTAGGGTTTAGGGTTTAGGGTTTAGGGTTTAGGGTTTAGGGTTTAGGGTTTAGGGTTTAGGGTTTAGGGTTTAGGGTTTAGGGTTTAGGGTTTAGGTTTAGGGTTTAGGGTTTAGGGTTTAGGGTTTAGGGTTTAGGGTTTAGGGTTTAGGGTTTAGGGTTTAGGGTTTAGGGTTTAGGGTTTAGGGTTTAGGGTTTAGGGTTTAGGGTTTAGGGTTTAGGGTTTAGGGTTTTAGGGTTTAGGGTTTTTTGGGTTTAGGGTTTAGGGTTTCGGGTTTAGGGTTTAGGGTTGCGGTTTCGGGTTTCGGGTTTAGGGTTTTTTAGGGTTTCGGGTTTAGGGTTTAGGGTTTTAGGGTTTAGGGTTTAGGGTTTAGGGTTTTAGGGTTTAGGGGTTTAGGTTTAGGGTTTAGGTTTAGGGTTT